>OY743178.1:58327206-60727206 GCA_963555705.1 Ligustrum vulgare | reverse complement strand
GGTGTTGTGCGCATATAATTCCCAGTCATCCCCACAATCAATGAAGTAACCGCCTCCTATTCCTGATACATTTTCCGTATAATTAACAGAGGCCTGATATGATGAGTAAATTGTTTGTCCTGACGAAAATGACCAGAGAGGTTTCGTAGAACCGAGCTCCAATAAATAAATTGTACCATCCAAACCAGCTACTAATGCAGTATCAATTTCAGTTACCCTGATTTGGCAGAGAGGTTCATTGCAAAATCAAAATCACTTCATACTAGCATTTAGGATATAATTGCACAGTATTCTTGATTTGAAACATATCATAAACTTTTAAAGTACAATTGTTTGTTGAACTCTTTGTTTGAGATTATACAAAACCCTAATTCTACACATCCCACCAAAAAATCCCGAATTCTAAGCATAAACTATAATTTGCTAAAAAAAAAAAAGGATCAATACTTTAGGCAAAAAAGAAAGCTTACTGTATCGTGTCTGATAACAGAGAACGTCGAGCTGCGGCTTGAAAAACGCCATTGAATTTTTTCTCCGTGACACTATTACGGGGCTTAGAAAATTCTCCAGTGGAGCCCGAATTCACCAAAAATAAATATAGAACGCATAAAACGAGAAACACCGACCGGCGTCTCATCGATGAGTCGATTGATGCTGAGCTCTAGCAAAGAACAGGATTTCGATTTTTAATATAAACGTGAAACTCTCGAGGATTGAACTGAGAAATGATACACGCAAACGAAGATTCGAAGCTTTAGAGAAGATTAGTTGTATGCTGTGTAGATTTGGAATCGTTGATTACCAGTTTTCTTTTTCTGGTCACTGTTGCCAGTCTTAACCATTAATTTTCTACCTTAATTTAAGGTTAATTTTTATTTTATTTTTTGTTCAGGTTACAAGTTTCTCTCAATAATCATAGCATCTCATCCTCAATTTCAAAATGCACGATTTAAAATCCTCAATCTTAAAATGACAAGATTTTCATAAAAGAAAATTCTACCATATAACGAAAAAAAGAAAATGAATGAAGAGAGAGAATAAAAATGAAATAGAAAAAGATAAAATTACTTTCTCATTTTTATTGATTTTTTAATCAAACACGTGGATTAAAATTGTAAATTGAGGACTAAAGTGTTAAAAAATTGAAACGTGGGGGATTGAAGTGTTCCATAAGTAAAGAAAATGCTACAATGGTCAAAATCAGTGACCTCTACTTAGGGGTGTAACGGATTTCCTATTGATCGAATCTGCATAAATCCAATCTGATTCGATAAGAATATTTCGTACTTTCGATTCAATCCAATAATTCAAAATCTATATCCGATTTACTACCTTATCAAATATTTGATCCAATTATCAGCATAATTTTTTTCAATTTTTACATATTAATGAGTAAAATAATACTCATATAATTATAATCTCACATCATTCATAAAAAATAAAATCATAATATCTCAAAAAATTTATAACAATAAACGTTAACAAGTTTCAACTATTTCTTACAAAATCATATAGGGCCTTATTTAGTTGTTTATAGTATCTCTGTCCAATTCTGTGAGAAGAATATGACAAATTAGGCACTACTAGGAAATAAATAGGGTAATATATACTAAATTGGTCACAATTAAATTGAATTAAATAATCATCCGTTATATTAATTTTTCTTCTTTTTTATTTTATGTACACCACAAATCTTAAAAACTCTAATTTCTATATGTATTACTTATTTGGAAAAATTATTGTCCACAATCACAAATTGGTTTTGATTTAAGTAGAATCCTTGTTCCAACTCCGGTAGACTCTTGAATTTGTTGACAATTCAAATTAAATCGACATCCGCATCTCATGTGACATCTGGTTCATGTAGGGATGACCATGGATCAAATGTGGAAAATGGGAATTTTGAAGGCACTGGTGATGATAATTGTGGAGAAATATTGTGTACTGAAACTTATTTTAACATTGGAAACGGAATATCATTTACAGCATCCTATTGATGATGCCAAGAATTGTGATTCCAATGGCCTTATTGATGATACCAAGAATTGTGATTCAAATAGCCTTGTGGAATCTGTGAGTTCGTTTCAAATTCCATGAATAAGGGACATGTCGAGCTAGAGATGTCAACGAGTCGAGCCGAATCGGCTCGCGAGTCGAAAATCAAGGCTCGAGCTGGCCTGAGTCGAGCTAGAGCTCTTCCTGAAAAATAAGGCTCGACTCGAGCTTTTTTCGAGCCGAGCCAAGACCCGAGCTTTCAATTTTTTTTTATTTTCATAGTAAAAATTCATAAAATTTTTATTGAAAATGTGTATATATAGTAAGTTAAGCCGAGCTCGTGGTCGAAATTCATTGCTCAAGCTCCCATCGAGCTTTTTTAGCGGGCTTTTTTTTGGCTCGAACCGAGCCAAACCCTGTCTCTAAAAAAAAAAACTCGGCTCGACCTTTGGCTCGAAGTCTCGAACCGCGAGCCGAGCTTAGCCCGAGCGGCTCAAGCCGACAAGCCGTTTTGCCATTCCTAGTCGAGCTTTGTCTGAGTCCTCAAAACAATTTTTACTCAGCCACACAATCATTATGATGTAGGTGGTGAATAAAAATTCGACTATCGATTTCTATTGTTTTTTGAATTTTTTGCAGACGTTCACAGTTTAGAGAGATGAATATCGAAGAAGATGATTTGGAGTATGTTCGATAAGCCAAATAACCTATTTGGAGAGTTTATAAGCTCCATCTACTAAAATAAGTTTCGTTTAGTTGATGAGCTTATTTGAGACGTTAGAGCTCATCTCAAAAGTTACTTTTACAAGTTTTTCAAATAAACTCCATAATTTTTTCATTTTTATTCCATTTTTTGGCATTTTTGTTTGTTTAAAATTACACCCCTATGCCATTATGGTATTTAAAATATATTTTCCTTTTATGTCATTTTGTATTTCTTAGCTAGTTTTTCAGCTAATTTTGTCAAACACTTCTATTTCAATCAACTAGCTTATCAGCTTTTCAGCTATCAGCTAGCTTATCAATTATCAGTTAACTTATCAGCTTGATCTGCCAAACATAGCCTTGGTATACAGTAACCATCATTAGAAAGATGAAGATGGAAGAAGATGATTGTGGTGTACCAATTTTATTTTCATTTTATTTAGTGAGGGTTATTTTTGTAAATAGAATGTGGTGTAATTATAAAATTAATGTTTTAATATATGTGTATATATAATGATTTATGAATAAAAAAAATCGTGGTGTCAATATAATTACCCAATAAATAATGAAATATAGCTACCCAAAAAAGAATATTATAAATTGGGAATGAGAATGGTTTCATCACATATATTATATTATAATTACACTTTATAAAATATATAGGACTGCAAGTTGGATTGGAAAATACGATTCCGATTGGTCCAAAATTCAAAACTTCCGAATTTCGAAATTTTTCGAAAAAATTGAATTGGAATTGGAACGAGTTTTAAAATTTCAAAAATTCTGAAATTACGATCCAAAAATTTCCAAAGTATTCCAAACATATTCGATCCAAAATTTCTGATTTTTTCCGAACAAATTCCGAAAATTTTTGTATTTGTATTACAATTAATAATATAAAATTTAAGAAAATAATTTATTCAATAATTAATATTATTAAAATATTATTAACATGATATTTAACATATAACTAACGGGTAACACTTTCACTTAGTTAAAAAAAAAAATAGAGAGAATAGCACTTCAATTTTAGCATAGGATTTTAGTTAGGTAAATTGGTATTATGAAAAAATATTTACACATCAGCTATAATCAAAAAGTTCAAATTAAATCAAAATTTCAAAATGTGTTTTCAATTGTGGTATCACAAAGTTTGTTGTTCACCGATATCTCGCGATGCGAAATATCCCCGCAAGTGTACGGATCGTGAGAAGTAATATAGTGGACCTAGGAATCAGGATTATCGTCCCACGGAGACTGCTATTAATTACCGAAATATTTTAGTTCTATCCTTTATTTGAACAGACAAAGAGAATTTGTGATTGTGAACTAAATCAAAGAATTAAATTTGCGAATTTGTTTTGTTTTCAAATAAGATTGTAAAATAGTTGGGATTCACGAATTCACCTAACCAATTAAATCAATTCCAATTCCAGATTTTATTTTCTAAATATGTGTTCGATCGAATTCACTAATTCAAATTGAGATTCCTCTCTTGAGTTTAAATCAATTCTACCTAAATAAGTCAACCTTGTATCTCCACAGCGGGTCTGAATATTCCTTATCTAGATGCATTACATGCAAGAATTCACACACGATCGCGCTAATCACAAGAGTATATCTCCATCTCTCATTCAATTACCAGATTTATTACCTAGATCTATGTTATTAACTCACCAGTCAGATTATGGAAATAACACATAAAATCATGAAAGAGTGGCCAGTTCATTCACACATTAAACACAATAATAAATCAACACATGCATTGAAGCGTTAAAACAAGGAATATGGAATTAAAATAATTGACTACGCTACATCATTCATCCCAACGTTAAGATTAGTTACACATCATTATGAAATAACAAAAATAGTAAAAATAAACGTTCATTGAAAAACAATATAAAGAATGAAAATCTTGCACCAAGTTTTTAATCTTCAATTCGCGTCCCTCTGCAATGCTTGATTCTCCAAGGAATTGATGATGAAATCTCTATTGTGGCTCGTTCTATGAAGAGGCAAAGGTCTAGATCTCGTGCCTCATGTGTTGTATATATAGGTTTTGGAGAAACCTAGGTCAAGAAAGAGAGAATTCTGATAAAAATCGCGAGAAAAAGTCCACAGTCGGCCCAATCGGATAAGCACGCGATCGCGTGGTGAAAACCCTAGCGATCGCGTGGTAAGGTCTTTAACTCTCGGGTTAAGATTTCGAGGCATTGCACGATCGCGCAGTAGACATACGGCGATCGCGTGATGTGAAATTTCCATCTTTTTGCTATCGTGTAAGTTGGTCCCTGTCTTTTTATTGCCGTCTTGATCCTTAATTTCTGATTGTTGCAATTTAGTCCCCGAACTTTATATTCTATTCAATTTGCCCGTTTAAACTCTCAATTCCTTCAATTGGGACCTCCAACCTCTGATTCGTTCACGTTGGCACCATGTAGGTTTCTCGGTTGACTTCACCAACTACGAATTTCTCATTTTAGCTCCAATTTAGCATCCAATTGTATCTTTTTTCCATTAATTGCTTCATTCTTCATCTTTCGGGATATTTTCTAAAAAGTAAACAAATGAACTCAAATTTAATAGCATATTTCCTAAAAAGACAATAATTTCTTCTAATTTAGACATACATATAGCATATAAAATACACTTATCATTTGCGTTACTTATCCACTGTTTGTGTGATAATTAGGTTTGTACTTTGGAACATGACGCTGCTGTTTACTAGAAAATAACTTTTTTAGCGAACAAATATTAGCTCTACATGGAGTTATAGGATAAAAAATGCAAGAATTTTAGCGTTTTTATCATTGTTAACTTTTATTTTATTGGATGACGATGAAAAACTTATATTAAATCTATTTATGGATGTTATGTTGGTATTTTGTTATTTGGTTGTGGTTTATAACTTTAATTATAGTTTTTGACTAGTTGAAATTTTGAACTCATTTAGTTTCAGACATTCAAGTTCCTGAATTTCTTTTTTCATATATTTAAAATTATTATAAATCTTGATAAAATATTAAATATTGGAAATTTTTCAAAATTTCCAAATTTTGATTTGCAATGAAGTTTCTGTATTTTGAGAATTTTAAAATGAAATTTGGAACAATATTTTGATTACGAAATTTTTTAGAACGGAATTTGGAGCAGCTATTTCCAATCCGTTCCATTAGAAAAACACCCTAAACATATATTATAATATATAGAAATATTATATTATAATTTTACTTTATAAAATACATTACAAGTTTTAAAATAAAATAAAAAATATTGAATTTAATTATATAGCCCCCGTTTGATGTTATTTAAAAATAGTTTATTTGAAATGAATAGTGATTTTTAGGAGAATGTGTGGTTAAAAAGTGTGAATTTTTTTATTTTTTTTTTAGGTTTATGTGTAATATTATTTTATTGATGAATGTTTGGTTGAAGAGAAGAAATGGAAAAATGTGTTAAAAATTTAAAGGGGACCAAACATGGGGCATAGTAATATATAAAATATATTATATTATTATAAAAAAATTGGATTGACTTATATCCATATTTGCTCTATTTGGTTAACGGATTATTGGATTCGGGTCTTTATCATGTTACGGAATTGAAACCCTAAATCCACTCCCTATAATTGAATCGGATTCATATAAAAATTCGATCCATTGACAGCTCTTTTCTTTACTTTACTTTATTTCATTTTCATCGAACCGCAATCTCGGAAACAAGGTCAATTAAATGGGACGAAAATAATTTAATATGTGATCTAATTAAAATTTTAATATATTTTTCTCTCTTATTTTCAATCACAAATTTACCAACAAAATAATATTACACATAAACTTATAAAGATTCATGATCCTTTAAGAATAAATTGATGAATCAAGGAAAATAAGGACCAACAGTACAAAATGGACAAAAGTATACAATGTGAGTGGATGAGGCCTATCGACAGTCAAATTGGAGCTCAGACGGGGAGAATCAGAAATTCAAGAACTTAATTGAAGAAGTCAAAAGATTGAGAATTTAATTGGAAAAAAAAATTAGAAGTTCAAAGGTCAATAGTGTAAATAAGAAGACGAAGTGATCGTGTGGTTAATTTTGGGCAAGATTTGTTTCCTTTTGCAACACGGATTCTACATATATTCTTCTTAATTGAACAAATTTCTAACTTTATATATATATGAAGTTTTCATTCTGTACATGCCAGATCATGAATTAGTAACTGCATCCAATTTCCAAAAAATCCCAATTGTGTCGAACTTTCCATTTTTGGAATGGAATAGGTAACTGCCCAAAAGGAAAGAACTGGTACATAACCTATAACCCCCTGCTCGGCTCTTTCGGGTAGAGTCAAGGATGGTAGTTAGAAACTTCAGTCGGGTTGTTAGTTGTCCACAGCCGAAGGTCAATGTCGGATTCAATGTCCCTAAGAAGAATAATCCATCAATTCATGTTACGGAACAATAATCATTCCATTCCTGTTTATCTGTGCTGTGGGTCCGATCCATGTAAAAAGGAAGGAGAGATGGGACGGTGAAAGCAAGTGGTTCCCACTCTTTAACCACTGACTGGAAGCACAGCTGACCCCCTTTTTAGTCACTCGGGGAGGCACGAAGGAACCATATCTTCGACAAAAGAATGGATTAAGGTGATAGAGTGTTATTAGGAGACGCTAGACTTCGGAATTGAAAAAAGAAGTATCACCTACCACCCACAGTCACGATCTTCCCAATATTGGACCAAATTCAGGGACTTCTCATCCAGCCCTAATCTTTCTCCTTAGAAGTTCTTCTCCACGCGATCCAGTGCCGTTGCAGCCAATGATCAAAGCAGTGAAAGACAGTGTGCCATTCCAGCAATTCCTACTGCTAAGAATAAGTAAGTAGGCAGGGGGAGACTTTCTTCTTCTAACTACAAAAGCATAGGAAAATGGATTCTTCTCGAATTCCTTACAAAGATGCTTTTTTGATTCCCCTCTTTTCTCGCACGAGGCTAGAAAGATTGTTCCAGTCAGAGTGAATCGTCGAAGAGAAGCGCAAAAAAGAAAGAAAAAACGTGGGCCTTTCACCCTCTTTCTAGTGACTCGGGGAGCTGATCTGATAAATGCACTTCAAAGGGAGGGAATTTACATTACCATGTTGGTATGGCCGAGCATAAAAGATTTTGAAGATCGAAGTGATTATGGCAGGTTATTTTCACCAAGAAATGACCCGAAACGCGATCTCTTTGAAATGATTCGTCCTTTGACTTGCCTGAATCCAAAACCTATGGATTTGGACTTTTAGAAAATACCATATTTTTTCGGAAAACATATACTTCACTAATTCAGAAATTGAGTTTCACATGATTCGATTCAAATCCAATGATGAAGAATATGACGTGTGAGGCCCAAAAGACGCTGTTTCGTTTCCAAATTCATAGGTTTCGGATTCGTTATTACTATTTTAGCTTCAATGAATCGGATCGTTTCTCCCCTAACCCCCTCGGGGGGTCGGGATTCCGCAGGATGTAGCTTGAAGCATTTCATACATGGAAGTTGACCGAGAACTCCCTGAGCTGGTGCTCGAACTCATTCGTCCTTTAGCTTCGACTTGCTGACTTGGTTCCTTAAAACCTATTTCTCCGACTTGGTCTGCTCTCCTTGCTATATATATATATATTCAAAGCATAATGAAATTGAAGGAGGATGATAGAGAGAAAAATTCATAAAGATTGAGAGTTCTACATCCATTGAAGAGATTGAAGATTTCTCCTATAACAAGATTGTTTTCTACATCTGGGTGATGGTTATTATAAAATCTTGATTTTTATTTTCAAATATGTATCTAGGCAGAACTTTAATTGTGTTAAGATCATGATGAAACTTTAAAATTCCGTATTTTTGTTTAATTAAAGACAATTAATTCTATTTCTTATGCACCTACAATTATATGCACAATGATTGTATGATATTTGTGATGTGTTTTAGGTTTGAAAGAATAGAAATTTGTTAAACTTGTGTGCAATTGTCATAAAATCCGATAGGGGATAGAAATATACATCTATGTTTTATGTAATATTTAATGGTTCATAAATCATTAATGATATTCTATTTGTTCGTATTTGTCATAGATATATAGGCAAATCACATATATGAATAGATTTTAGATCTCATTTGAAAGACGGTTTTAAGAAATTTAGGAACATTGATTTTCATTATTTATAAATTGTTGTTAATTATTTAAACAAAGATTTAAAAGATAGAACAAAAAGTGAATTCTAGGTCCTAGCACTACATTTACGTTTATTACATATTTCAATATTAAAATCTTGCTTAATTTCGTTCAATCTCTTATTTTATAGTTAGTTGATTATTGAGTTTAATTTGAGTTTTCACAAACACAACTTGATTTCTCTAACTTCGGTTAAAGTTGGTAATCTAAAATATACTTTATCTTGATCCTCGTAGGTACAATACACGGACTCTTTGTCCATTATATTACTTTTGCTATTCGTACACTTGTGGTAAGAAAAATAAGCATAAAAATTTTGGCGTCGTTGCCAAGGATTGTACTTCAAATTTCATTTTATTTTTAGATTACTTTAACTAATTCGAACATTTTGGTTATTTTATTTTTTTTTAGTTCATTCACAATCACTTTTCTTTCTTCTCAGATTTGTGTATGCGAAATTCAAGACACGGTGGTGTCGAAGAAGCTGATTCGAAAGAGTCGAATCGAAATTGCGGCCAAATTTTAAGGTTCAAGCTTTTTGGACGAGCTTTTTTAGGTTCAACCCGAGCCGAGCCAAAGTTCGTACCTAAAAAACGCTCAGCTCGAACTTTAGCTTTAGCTTGAAATCTCAAGCCACAAGCAGAGATAAGCCTGAGCTTATTCCAAGCAGAGCCGGAGTTGCTCTAGCCAATGAGTCATTTTGTTATCCCTAGAGGGAAAAAAAAATACTAGAATAGAAATACATGGAAGACGCAAAAATAAATCTGTTTGTACAAGGAGATGATGAATGAAATATGCTTGTGGGTGATTTCATGACTCCACAAATTATTGAGAATCAATCGAGTATAGTTTATCCATCCTTTAGTCAACAAAACTTTCAATTAGAGATCAACGTAATCTACTTATTCCAGAATGGGCATCAGTTTTATGACAAACCTAATGAAAATTCACATGCAAATGTCTCTAGATTTATAGAGATGTGTTAACACTTCAAATATCATGGGGTTTCAGACAATACATTTGACTCCGTTTATTCAAGCATACTCTATGAGACAGAGCATTGAAATTGTTGGATTCTCGTCCCACTATAAGTATCACCACTTGAAATGACTTAGCCCAAAAATTATATACCAAATCCTTCCCACTGATCAAGATTGTTAAGCTCAAACATGACATGTCCATATTTCAGCAACAAGATTCGAAAACATATGATGAGGCATGAAAAAGATTTAAGAATATGCTCACAAAATATCCTCATCATGGAATCACAAGGAGCATTCAAGTATAGTATTTCTATATATGTTTACTCCCTCAATGCATAAGTATGGTAGAGTCTTCATCTAATTGTTCAATGTCTACAAAGACTATTGATGGAGTGTTGGAATTATTTGAAAGGGTAGCAAATACAACTACAATATGGGCATCTGACAGTGCCATTCAAACAAAATCTATAGGAGTTCACGAGGTAGACACGTTGACGAAATTATTTTCAAAAATCGTTTCCTTAGTAACAAGAGTGGAAAACATGTCTCAGCCCCCTAGTACAGCGAAAAATTTGAAGCTGAGTTGTGAGGAATGTGGAGCAAATCATCACACTGCAGACTCTCCAATTTTGTTAAATCCAGCAAAATAAGTTGATTTTATTCTGGGAGGACAGGGTTAACAGAATAATCCATATACAAATACATATAATCCGGGTTGGTGAAATCACCCAAATTTTTCATGGCAAGAGCGGGGTTCAATTACCATAGATTCATGTCAAACGAATCATTTCTGCCCAAGATCAGGAAGCTGATCATGAGAAAGAACTAGTTGAGTAACTTGAAAAGACATATGAAACAACGGAAGTTACAGGTAAGCCGAAATCAATAATTAATCCTTATGAAACCCCTATTCCTTTTCCATAAAGGTTGAAAAAGTAGAAAGTGGACAAGCAATTTGAAAAATTCTAAAATATTTTCAAGAAGATACAGATAAATATACCCTTTGTAGATGCATTTTCCCAAATGCACGGCTATGTGAAATTCATGAAGGATATTTTTACTCAAAGGAAAAAGTTGGAGGATAACAAAACAATAATGCTTTAAAAAAATTGCAATGCCATTTTACAAAAGACACTTCCAAAAAAATGAAAGATTTAAGACTTTTACTATACCTTGCAACAATTGGATATTCATATTTTGATAAAGCTTTATGTGATTTAGGTGCAATTATAAAGTTAATGTCATTTTCTGTTTGCAAAAAATTGGGTTTGAGGGAGTCAAAGCCAAGATCTAACAATACAGCTTGCAGATCGATCCATCAAATACCCAAGAGGAATCATTGAAGACATTTTAATAAAAGTGGAAAATATCATATTTCCAATTGACTTTGTTGTACTTGACAAGGAAGAGTACAAGAGTATACCGCTAATTCTAGGAAGACAAATCTTGAGGGTTGGGGTGCAATTGTAGATGTAGGCAAGTGACAACTCAGGTTGAAATTGAATGATGAAGTGATGTGATCCAGGACCCTCGACAATCGGAGTCATAGCAGGCTTGACGGGAAATTTAAATATTCAAGCTAAAACAAGAATTCAGCAGGTTCGACGAGCTTTGAAGATCAAACCGTGTCGAAAAGAACCGAAAATTATGTAGAAGAGCTTTAACGGCCGTAACCAACATATGTCACGGCCGTAACCTCCCCTCGGGTTAAAATGCAGAATTCCAAGATTTTCATATTTACGGTCGTAAATATAAGTGTCACGGCCGTAACTTTAAACAGAAACACACTTACGGCCGTAAGTGTCATCTTTACGGCCGTAACTGCTTAACGGATCAGATTTCGCATTATTTTATTTCCTTATCAGTTTTAGCTATTTTAGGTTAGTTAGAACTCTATTTCGAGTCCATTAGCGACTATGGTTTTATTTTGCTTATTTATACGTTTTTTTCCATTCATTGTAAAGCAGACTTGATTTTGATATAAACAGTTTTTATTGAGGATTCAATAAAAGATATAGGTGGATTCCTATGTTTTCGAACTTATCAAGAATATTTCTTGTGGCGTTCAAATACCGAACTTATCAAATATTTATTGAGAATATTTGTGGCGTTCAAAACCAGAAACTAATCAGGGAAATTGGACAAATCCTTGTGGCGTTTCAAAAGTCGTGGTTCTTTATTCCGCATCTTTGAGCCATCACGTCGTGAATATCGAGTCATGATTCATCCGTCCAACCACAACCTGAGTTCGGAACTTTTCGGTGTTTCTTCCGCGCTTCGAATCTCATCATGAAGAAAGAATTTTCGATGTCTACAAAGCTATGAAATATCTTACTCCAGCATATTCCTGTTACAGGGTGGATGTGATTGATTAGGCAGTAAATGATGTTTTTGAATTAGAGACTCCAGATGACCCCTTGGAAACATGTATCATGCATTCAAATTCAATAAACTCTCTTTCATGCAGTGAGCTTGAAGAATGCTAACGCTACCTTGCAGCAAATACACTTCACAGACGCATAATATAATTTGAAGAATTGGGAATATGACCGATAAAATCAGTACCATCTATCTCGTAACCTCCAAAGTTAGAAATCAAGCAACTACCGTCTCATCTTTGATACGCTCTCTACACTCCTTGTCATCGTAGCTAGTTCTATCACAGAAGCTGATGAATAAAAACTACTCACTATGCATGAACAAAATACTAATGGAGGAAAATTTTAAGGCAAAAGTCGATGGACAAAGAAGATTGAATCCCAACATGAAGGTGGTAATCAAGGTAGAAGTACTAAAACTTTTGGATGTAGGGATTATTTGTCATATATCAAATAGTGTGTAGGTCAGACAAGCTCAGGTTGTGCTAAAGAAAGGAGGTATCACAGTTGTACTTAGATTGATTTGAATGCAATTTTTCGCAAAATAACCTCCTTGGTGGTCAGCTAAAGGCAGGCAAAAGAGGAAAGGTCATTCAATTATGTCGTAAACTGTGAAGAATTAAAAAAAATGAATTAATTCCAACAAGGTCAATCACTAGATGGAGGATTTACATTGACTATCGCAAACTCAACACGGCTACAAGGAAGAATCACCTTCCCCTCCTTTCATTGATCAGATATTGGAGATGTTGGCTGGATTAATTGCTCAAAATATAAATTGTCTTTAATTAAACAAAACCAAAACAAAAATCCAAAATTTTAAAGCTTCATCGTGATCCTAACATAACTAAAGTTTAGCCTAGATACATATTTCAAGATAAAACAACAAGATTTTATAATAATAATAATTACTGGATGTAGGGAAAAAAAATTGTTACTGGAGAAATCTCAAATCTCTTCAATGGATGTAGAACTCTCAATCTATGAGTTTTCTCTCTCTATCTTCCTCCTTCAATTTCGTGCAGCTTAGTTTATATGTGTAGGTTAGAACTTTGTTCAATTAGGAAGAATGTATGTAGAATATGTATTGCAAAGGAAACAAATCTCGTCCAGAAAACATCCACGCGATCGCTTGGTAGAGATAGGCACGATCGCTTGGCTATTGCATTTAAAGTTCTACTACGGAATAAGGCGACCATACGACTGCTTGCTATTACCAGGCGTGATCGCTTGGTTCTCTGATTTATTTTAATTTTCGTCGTTTGATTTCCTACAAGTTGGTCCTTCCTCACAATTGCTCTTTGGTCTTTTGTCTTCTGATTTACACAATTGAGCCCTTAAACTTCTAAATTTCTTCAATTAAATCCTCTGTCTTTTGGGTTCTTCAATTAAATTCTTGAATTTATGATTCTCCCCTATTTAGCTCCAATTTGACTATCGATTGGCCTCATCCACACCCACATTGTATACTTTAGTCCATGTTGCACTGAATTTGTTCCTTGTTTTCCTTTATTCATCCATTATTTTGACTTTTGGATAAATACTTAAATAAATATAATTAACAATTAAATCAATAGAAGTCGTTCTTAATTAAACAACAATATAATTCTTTGATTTTAAATAAATGTATAAAATAAACTTATCAATTTCCTATTTTTTTATTGGTTTTATTAGTCTTTGACATGAAATAGAAGTTTTTAGTCTCTGTTTGGTCCAAAAAAAATATATGTATATGTGTGTGTGTGTGTGTGTGTGTGTGTGTGTAAACAAAAAGTGTGATATTTTCGAGATAAAATATGTGATTGAAAAGTAATTTGAAAAAATATGTGATTAAAATGTAGTTTGAAAAAGTGTGTTGTTTAAAATTTTGTTTATAAACAATTTACTAAACGGAGGTTAAATGTTTTATAGTTGATTATGATCATAAATTATTCATTTTTTTATAATAAATATTGTATTGACAGAGAAATCTTATTAATATTTTTTTTAACATTGTAAATATATTTTATTATGATGATAAGTTGTCTCAATAGATTATAAAAAGAATTTTTTTTTTAAACTCTCTCTCTCTCTCTCTCTCTCTCTCTCTCTCTCTCTCTCTCTCTCTCTCTCTCTCTCTCTCTCTCTCTCTCTCTCTCTCTCTCTCTCTCTGAAAGTCAGTAATGCAAATAGAAATTTTTCAGGAATTTATTCGAAAAAGTTTCAAAAATTTCATATCCAAATATGTTTGGAATACTTCGGAGATATTTTTTGGATCGGAATTTTGGAATTTTTGAAATTTTGAAACTCGTTTTAATTTCAATCTAATTTTTTCGAAAAATTTCAGAGTTCGAAAGTTTCAAATTTCGGACAAGTTGGAATAGAATTTTTTTGGAAAATTTCAGAAAGGAATCGGACGAAATCGAGTTTTCCAATCGTCTTGCAGCCCTAAACACAAATAACAAATAAATGCATTTTTAATTACTACTATCAAATATTTATAGTTTAAGTACATTCCAACTAGGTTAACACTTATTTCACTATAATTTTTAGTTTAAATACATCAAAACTAGGTATCACTTACTTAACTATAATTTAGTTGTTTAAATTTGTAAAATTTTTAATTTTTTTTGGTTTTTTTTTTAATTATTTCACGGATTAGCGGATTAACCCCGACTCATGAAGGTTTGACCCATGAAATCCTCATGTCACAACTTCTTGACTTATTAACCGTCCGCTCGGGTCGCGTGTCAGCTCGCATTTTTGGGTTGATTCAGACTGATTTTCACTAGATTGATTAGCCCGTCCGTCTTGACACTTCTATACGAATACAGAGTAAAAAAAAAAGATCTTGACCATAAAGATGGTCACTCAAGTTCAATTCTGTTATATATTTGATCACTCCACTTACATTAGCATACATTTTGACATCAATGAGCAATTATTTTATTCATGTCGTGAAATTACAGAACTTTTCAAAATACTCTCTCCGTCCCACAACAATGATTTCCTACCCATTTTTGCATAAACTAAGAAATATCAATCAATATTGTTGAAAACATAAGTTTTACAATCACTTTTACTAATACATCCCTCAAAATTTATATAATTTCTCACAAAATTGAAAGAGTATAAATTTATTTAGACTAATTAAAAATACATTAAATAAGGATAAAATGAGACATAAAATATTAACTTCACCATCAAAAAAGAAAGTGGACTATTTTTATGGGAAGGACGAAAATTGAATACTTGGTCTTTAAAACTCATTAGGATAATCGATATTATTAAACAAACATGACGTTAATTTACGTACTAAAATTTCACCCATCTCCATCCAATATCCCGACATCACAGTAGAAAAGTTTAAAAATTCATCACAAACCTCCTTTAAATAATAATAATAATAATAACTTTTTAGATGAAAAGTAATAGAATTAAAATTTTGAAGATGGTTATGTAATATGTTACATAAAGAGTGTGATTTATTATTTTTAATTAAAGATATTTTGATTTCTTTAGCTATTTATAGTGAAAATATTATAATTAATTTATTTCTTTTGCAAAATGGATAAGGGATGATTAACTGCACTCTTGAAGCACAAAGAGATTTTACTTGATGGTGTCAATTAGGCGGTCAAGGTACATAAAGTATTAAGCTAAAGCTGCTCTTGTATAAAGAGCAAGGTATTGTAATGTAGCAGGGAAATCCAGTATGTAGAGGCAGAAGTCGATAAGCTCATAAAAGTGTTCTCAAATTGATTTTCTTGATTGGGTTGATTGCGAGAGGTATACGGTAGTGTATGTAAGAATTCAAAGAAAATCAAAAACTCAAAAAGTTACAAGCTTCCATTCGAGTGGATTCTGAAAGAGAGAGAAGGGGAGGGGGGGGGGGCTTCCTTTTGAATTTTACTTACATTAGTATTTTAATTGATTTTTACTTAACTTTTTTTTTCTTAAAAAACTTATAACATTCTCACCAATGTTGTGCCATCTCTCTTTTCCTCAACGAGACTTTGATGTGTTTTTTGAAAGACATCACTATTGAGTTTTCATGAAATTTTCATCAATTTTACAACATATTTGATGAAATGTCTGATCGAATATAATAAAAATATCATAAAAGTTTAAAAGTTTCAATGTATGATACAAAAGTTTCGTCCAAGTATTATAAAAATTTTAAAAAATTTTAAGTTATGATACCAAAAATTTGAAAGTATTATAAGTATCTCATAACATGATATGATACTTGTAATAAATAATATATTTTCAGTAAAAGAAAATTTGAAGTATTTTTTCAATAATTTTTAAAAATGACGTAGATGTCAATTACGGTTCTAAAAATTGAATATTTGTCCAAAAGTCCCATTTGATAAAGTTGTGTACCTGGGTATCCCTCCTCACATGAAGGGCCCACGCATTTATTGTGTATGTGTGTGTGTGGAAACTTCATCTGAATTTGAAGTGGTGTAAGGCTGTGTGTTACCTTGGGTAGGGTTCTTGAAAAATATAATACCTCGTTCTCTTTACTATTTTCAGTTCTTTTTTAGTTTTCAATTTTTTGAAATATCGAAAACGCATTCACTTTATCCATTTTCAGAAACTCGTTTTTCAAAACACCAAAAAAAAAATACAAAGAAAACTCAAAACGAGTTTATTACGTTTTGAATATTGTGTTAAAAAATTCAAAACGACCAAAACTCGCGTTTTGGATTTTTTTTTTTTATTATTATATAAATGTAAGACACTTTCTTCACTTGAAGTTCTTATATTATAGATCCATGTTAAGATTTTTATTTTTTTTTGTAATTTATTTATTTATTATTATTATTATTTTTATTATTATTATGTGAGACACTTCATTCACTTGAAGTTATTATGTTATTTTGTCATTATATATAGATCAATTTTAAGATTATTTTTTTTATTTTGTAATTATTTATTTATTTATTTATTTTTTTTGTAAAAGTGAAACATTTCCTTCACTTGAAGTTCTTATATTATTTTGCCATTATATAGATCCATGTTAAGATTTATTTATTTATTATTATTATTATTATTATTATTATTATTATTGTTGACTCCGGGCCCAAAGAGAGGTACAGTGATCCACCAGCGAAGGCCCAATAGTGGCCCAATGGACCTTGACCCACAGCTGAGGCCTGGAATATCACCTTGAGATGAATGCCGAGGTGGTATGTCAAGCAAACCTCTTTAGCCGACCTGGTTAACGCCCAGCCGATGTGCTTTATACTCAGCCGGGGCGCTTTATGGCGTTGACCAGAAGAGAGAGATGGAGTCAGTGATGGGACACTGCCTTTACCCAGACGTGACAGACGCCCATCCCCTACGAAATGTAGCAATGATTACGGTTGAAAAGCAAGATTGTCACATCCATAAGCTAGGGTGATGGCAAGTGTAAAGTATGCCACGTGTCGTGATCCAAGACAAGAAGTTCCTTTATAAATGAAGCGCAATTGTCTCCAAGTGGGGGATTAGCAATTTCTCACTCTTAACTCTATACTTCTCTCACTCCCTTTTCTCTCTTCTACACATTTATATTTCCCGCACCCAATATACATTTTCCCAAAATGAGTACTGACTTAGGCATCGGAGTGCAAACGGGAGCCACCTCGGCCCCCTTTGCAAACTGATTGTTTGTCACAGTGCTCAGGAGATCCACGTGTTAAAGAGGGAGGAGCTGAGACGTGTTGGTCCAAGGTCCATCCGGATTTTGTGGTCAACATTTTGGCACCGTCTGTGGGAAGCTATACTGCTAACCACGAAAATACATGATAAAAAGCCATACATGGAAAAGTAGTCCTGAAAAAAGAACGAATAACCTCTTACAATAGAGCGGATAACTGCAAAGAGCTTTGAAAGATAAGCTGGTTGGCCTTGAAAAAGGTAGGAGCTTTGAAAGATAAGCTAGTGGCCTTGAAAAAGGTAGGAGCTTTGAAAGATAAGCTGGTTGGCCTTGAAAAAGGTAGGAGCTTTGAAAGATAAGCTGGTTGGCCTTGAAAAAGGTAAGAGCTTTGAAAGATAAGCTGGTTGGCCTTGAAAAATGTAAGAGCTATGAAAGATAAGCTGGTTGGCCTTGAAAAAGGTAAGAGCTTTGAAAGATAAGCTGGTTGACCTTGAAGAAGGTAAGAACTTTGAAAGACTAGTCCGTTAACCTACATAAAACCTTGAAAAAGGGCTGATAACATCTTGAAAAAGAGTGAAAAACCACAAAAACCTTGAAAAAAGGTGAAGAACCTCTTAAAAAAGAGGAGAAATACTACATAAAACCTTGAAAAAGGAAGGAAACCTTTTGAAAAAGATTGGTAACAAATGTCTTGAAGAAAGGCCTCCTCAAAAGAGGGACTCTCCTTCTTATTGTCCCCAAGTGGCTCTCCCTGATATTGTCTAAATGGCTTGGCCGAAGTACTTCCTTCATATTGCCTAAGTGGCATGGCCAAAATGGCTCTCCCTGATATTTCCTAAGTGGCTTGGCCGAAGTACTTCCTTCATATTGCCTAAGTGGCATGGCCAAAGTGGCTCTCCCTCGTATTGCCTAAGTGGCATGGCTGAAGTGCTTCCTTCATATTGCCTGAGTGGCATGGCCAAAGTGGCTCTCCCTGATATTGCCTAAGTGGCTTGGTCGAAGTACTTCCTTCATATTACCTAAGTGGCATGGCCAAAGTAGCTCTCCCTCGTATTGCCTAAGTGGCATGGCCGAAGTGCTTCCTTCATATTGCCTAAGTGGCATGGCCGAAGTGCTTCCTTCATATTGCCTAAGTGGCATGGCCAAAGTGGCTCTCCCTCGTATTTCCTAATTGGCATGGCCGAAGTGCTTCCTTCATATTGCCTAAGTGGCATGGCCAAAGTGGCTCTCCCTGATATTGCCTAAGTGGCATGGCCGAATTGGCTTCCCTCTTATTGCCTAAGTGAACTCCTTTCCAAAGGACCTTTTCCATGGACTCCTTCCGAAGCACCTCTCTCGAAAGACCTCTTCCATGGACTTCTTCCGAAGTACCTCTCCTAAGGTCGTCTTCATAAATGTCGCAGCAACACAGTGTCAAAAGACACCTATAGTCATGTCTGATTTAAATTTCGCGGCAACGCAGACTCATGAAACAATAAAAGATTTGTTTATTGCCGAAGCGGAACGGTTCGGAGAATTTATTATTAAGCTCGGCTTAAGTGTCTCCACGACACATGGTCTCAGAGACCTTATATTCTTAAGCCTCGGCTTAAGTGTCTCCGAAAATGACACGGCTATGGCATGACCTTAGAAGTTTTTTCTGAATTCACACCGGATAAAACACGGACGAGGTAATATGTCGACGTGATTTAACACGAACCTGATGTACTAAAGTAACACCGTTACGAGTTAACAGAAGAATAAGATCATTGATCTAAGTCCTCGCTAGGGGCTGCTAACAAGCATAATTCCAAGTAAACATGAATAGCTTAGCAAACCCCCACAAATAAGGGATTTCCCCATTCAATGGAATCCACCCCGGACTAACAAACTGAGTACTTACAAACGAGGCTATAAAGCATGAATACATGGGACTCCTAGGTGGATGTCCTCCTTTAACTCCGGAGTGAATATTCTATTAGATGAGGGTGAAGCATACTTGGTTGATAAATCTATGAAACAACCTGAAGAAGAAATTGGAGTCAATTAAAGAAACAATGGTAAATAAACTTCCATAAGCCCTATGGGGAATCAGAATTACCTTGCAAACCGCCACAGGAGGAACTCCATTCTCACTGGCAGATGGGTCAGAGGCAGTATGTACGGTACAATTTAAAGGCATATCGCCCATGTTAGATAAATAACCAAAAATGGCCCCGATGTAATCACCCTGGACGTAAATAGGGGATTCACGGGGAAGTACGAGTTGTGACCCATTCAGTCAAAGCTAAGCGATGGACATAAATGTCTTTAGCGCTTAGATTTGAGGGACTATCACATCCACCAGTGACTCCAAGGACCGGCACATGCTTCGGACTATCCTGTATTAAACTATGTTCATCCTATGATGGACCATCTCATATTGAATGATGACCATCTTACAATACGAACTACTTGTGTATAGCAGAGCAATAAATAAAATTCACATATAAAGATCAAAGGTGAAGTAGATGAAGATTCACAAAAGACAATGACAAAAACAGGCATCCTAAGCAGGAGCTCGGGAAATGTTGGCTTCTTTAGAAGAAGGGCCACCAATGACGTTTTCAAGGGGACTTTCCTTACTAACATCTTGGAACTTTGGATAAAAGGCCTCAAACAATGTTGCCGAATACGAGGCGTTATTAGCCGGGTTAAGACTTGCGAAAGCCTTGAAGGTTAAATCCGTAGTGGCCAATAGCGATTCGCAGCTTGTTGTGAGCCAATTCAACGGGCAATTTTCTGCCAAAGAACCTTCTATGGTCGCTCACTTGAAGAAAGTAAGAGATTTGGCCGCGCACTTTGAAAAAATGGAGTTGCAACACATCCCCAGAATAGAAAATTCCAACGCCGATGCTTTGTCCAAATTAGCAAGTAGCAGCGATTCAGAGTTACACAATCTAATCCCAGTTGAGCGCATGTTGACTTCGTCTATTGAGCAAGGACCGAAGATTTTTGGCGATTGAAGAAGAGGGATCCTGGATGAACCCCCTGGTCGCCTATTTGAAACATCAGATAGTGCCAAACGAGCCAGAAGCAGCTCGAAAATTGCAGAAATACTCTGCGAATTTTGTACTCTTGGACGACCTACTTTATAAGCGGAGTTACACCTCTCCTTCGCTGAGATGTGTGGGACCAGAGGAAGGGCAGTATGTGATGAGAGAAACCCATGAGGGCATCTGTGGCAACCATGCCGGGGTGTTATCGCTAGCCCGGAAAGCCCTCAAACAGGGATATTTTTGGCCTACAATGCGAAAGGACTCCCATGACTTTGTGCGGAAATGTGATAAATGCCAAAAACACGCGACCATACCACATCAGCCGCATCACGAGTTAACTGTGGTGACTAGCCCTTGGCCCTTTGTAAAGTGGGGGGTTGACATTATTGGTCCTATGCCCAGAGGAGCTAGTAACAATTGCTTTGCGATAGTAGCAATTGACTACTTCACCAAGTGGGTCGAAGCGGAACCTTTGATGAAGATCATCGAGGCCAACACCACCAAGTTCATTTGGAAAAATATCATATGCCGGTTCGGAATACCACATTCGCTGGTTAGTGACAATGCAAAACAGTTCAAAAACAGAAGGGTGGACGAGTTGTGTGACAATTTGGGAATCAGGAAGCTTTTCTCATCTCCAAATCACCCACAGGCCAACGGGCAGGTCGAAGCGGTGAACAAGACCATAAAAAATACCCTGAAAAGGAAGTTGGAATTCAGAAAGGGCGCGTGAGTAGACGAGCTACCACAAGTGTTATGGGCGCTTCGAACCACCTCGCACACCGCTACTGGTGAAACACCCTTCTCGCTGGCTTACGGAGCCGAGGCGGTATGCCCCGTCGAAATCGGAATCCCTACGCTTCGTCAAATTCATTATGACGAAGTTAGGAACGAGGAAGCGCAAAGGGCCGGTTTAGACTTCCTCATGGAAAAGCGGAATGATTCCCAAGAGGTAATGGCCAAATACCAGAAAAAGATGGCTCGATACTACAAGAAAAAGGTGAAGAGCCGACGCTTTAATATTGAGGACTTGGTCCTCAAAAAGGTTCTTCCTTCAACACAGGAGCCAGGAGTGGGGACTCTGGGTCCTAACTGGGAAGGCCCTTACAAGGTCGTTGCCGAGGTGGTACCCGGAACATACATAATTGAGGACTTGTCTGGAGTACCTCTACGTAATCCTTGGAACACGGACCACCTTCGCCGTTATTTTCAATAAAACTAAATTCCTCTATGATTGCAACATTATCATATTATTTCAAAAAAAATCGTGGGCGAACTGCGTTAAAAGTTACGCCAATCTCTATTAGACAACTGATAAGTGTGCTTTACACACTTATTTAGTTCCTAAATTAACAATTTAATTGACAAATTGAGCAAATATCTACTTATAAATTGTGTTTATCTTGTACAATTAGGTACAAACTCAATTGGAAAGAAAATAGACAAGATTGGAGAGCAATTGAGCTAAAAGAAGAGCAATTTCGAAGTTCAAAGACCAAATTGAAAGAAATCAAAAGTTTGGGGACTAAATTGCAACATCCCAAAAAGTTGAAGGACCGAAAGTGCAATTTTAGAAAGAAAAGGACATGAGAGCATGGCTGGGAACGTGCTTTACTGCTGGAAGGATGGGAGATATAAAAAAAGAATAGACAAGGAGAGTGGGGGAGCAGATGGAAAAGCTGGAAACAAGGTTGGAAGAAGAGAAAACAGGCTGGAAACATGGAAGAAAGCATGGGCAGCTTGGTGGATGAGTTGGGGCACGCTGGAGATTCGAAGATATACATATATACATACACAAGCAGCCAGAAAAAAGAGGGAGGATCACTGTTGGTGACAGCAGCAGTGGGAGCTAGGAAGACAGAAAAGAAAAATCGGTGGAAAATTGGGCTGGTGACAGCAGCCTAATTGCTGGTTTTATTTGGTAGATAGATAAATAGGCAGAGAGAGGGTGAAAGGAGAGAGGGGAGTCTTGGACTGCAGGTGACAGCTGCAGTTGGGGCTGCCATTTTTATACGCTAGATAGACTGGATTGCTGGTACTGCTGGAGGAGCTGACTGAAGCTGCTGGGATTTACTGCCGGTTGGAATCTGCTGGTTGCTGATGCTGAAGAGGTGTTGCTGCTGCCTTTGCTGTATTGCAGGTGCTGGGCTGCGCTGAGGACTGCAACTGGTTGCAGCTAACCTGCTGAACGCTGCTGCTGTGAGATTTTTCTGCTGCTGCAAGCAGGGACGGACCCAGGATTTCGAATGAGTGGGGGCCAAAATTTTTAAATAGTGGGAGAGGGTAGGCGGAGGGCCCCTTAAATTTTTTGAACAAAAATGATTGAAACTATGAAGTAATAAATCAAAAACTAAACTAAGTTAACTAACAAGTTATAACTAATCAGTGTAAGGTAGTAATTCATAAAAAAAATATTTATAACTGAAAAGTAAATGTAAATTTTCAAGATGAGAGATACTAGTAATGAACATTGTATCCATTTCTTGTATAAACATAATGATTGTAGAAAGAGAATTAAGATAAAAGGGAATAAATTCAAGATGTCATTTTTTTTTTTTTTTTTTTTGAACAATATATATATATTTTTTTTTCAGTGGGGGCGTTTTTTTTTTTTTTTTTTTTACTCGAAAAAAAAATTTTTTTTTCCCAGTGTGGGCCATGGCCCACACTGGGCCTTCACTGGATCCGTCTCTGGCTGCAAGGAACTGGAGACAACAGCTGAGGCAGCTGGTTGCTGCTGTTTCTGTTAAGGACTGCTGCTGTACTGGTGCTCCCATCTGCTGCTGATTACTGAAGAAGCTGCCTTTGCTGTGTTGCTGTGGACTGCACAGGAACCCATTGCTGTTGCTGCTGTACACTGAGGCTGGAGTAGAAGAAGGAGGACTTGCACTGCTGGAACTGAGGCTGATTGCTGAGCAATAGAAGGAGAGGCTCGACTGCAGATTGCTGGCTGGACAGACATAAGTAGAAGAAGCAACTGCAGGGAGATAGAAGTTGAGAAAAACAGCTGAAATAGGGATGATTGCAGCTAGACGCAAGGCTGGATGCAAGCTGACGCAAGGCTGCAATGAGAAATTGCACTGAAGCAGGTTGCGGCTGGACGCAACTCAAGCAGCGAGCCAAATTCACAATCTTCAAACTCCGGGTTTTAATTTTAATGTTATTTTTATTTTCATTTCTCAAACTCATGTTTAGCTAAATTTTAATGTTGGGATTTATGGCATGAATTTAACCTAGCTTTGATTAATTTCAATATTTGCCTTTTGATAATTAAATGCTTAATTTCATGTGTATTTGTTATTGAGATTATTACATGTGTTTGATTGATCACCAAATATATGTTATGTGAAGTGTATGATAATCGAGAGATATTGTGCATTTTAGACCAAATAATAAAGGCTCTAGGTTCTTGTTAAGGATAGAGATATACCTTAAACCCTAGATGATCCATTGAGCTATTTTCACAAAACGTTAATGCAATTGATTGGGTTTTAATCGACATAGAGATATAGTAGGTTAAACCAATTGACTAGGGTTAATTTCACTCGAGAGAGGTAATTAGCTAAGTTTGGAAAATCGGGTCTAACATTGTAAATGAGTAATTTATTAATTTGCATGTTGAGAAATTAATTAGGCGACGGTTAAATGAAACCATGAATCCCAACCACGTTTTATCTTTCAATTTCCTTATTTTAATTTAGTTTAACAATATTTTCTTTAATTTAGAATTTACAAAAATCCAACTTTTAATTGTGTGTTTCTTTTATTGTTAGAATTGAATTAATTAAAGTATTATAATCTAAAGTAAACATTCCTCGTGGGATCGACAACCTGGACTCAAAAAGTCCACTTTATTACTTGTACGCGACCCGTGCGCTTGCGGTACACACTATTTTGAGCGAACAACAACCATAATAGATAAACGCACATTCTAAAATTATTTTGGTCATGACGCCATACGTCCACACTATGCATAAAAATTGTTAAGGACAAGGGACTCTCATAAGGCTAAACTACGATCACCACGTAAGGATTGGGAGTTTTAATACAATAAATGCTTCGAACCACTCAAATCTAAGGTGCTGCACTCGTTCACCGTCGTTCACCGCGCAATATTTTTGGAATCATTCAAATATAACCAAATGTTGTCACATAAACCAAAATCCTTGGTGCGTTAAGTTAGTTCATACATCCGGATAAAGCGTTTGCAAGATATATGTATATATATATACTAAGTGCTGTGTGCATAAGCGTAAAAGACAAACGCAAAAAATTCTTATGTTATTTTGGCCGCAAATACCACACGCCTCCGCCAGGCAGGATCTTTGTTAAAAATAAGGGACTCCGGTGAATTTACACTGCGACATTAACAGAGGTTCATACAAAGTTGTAAATGTAGATATCACATAGTTTTAAGATGAAATCGCTCAAAGGTTCGTCAAGATCAGATCTAATTAGCAAACGTAAGTACATCAATTGTGTCGGATCTGGGGGTATAGCGAATGATTAAACTTGAATAGAATTATTGCTGCGAAGTGATGACAAATTCGATCCGCTCATGAATGTCCACATCGGATTTGAGGGACTAGCACGCCCAAAATATGGCCATATGGCCATCCATGACCAAAGCTTAGATATCGCCTTGGACTAATGGCCGAGGAGGAAAGGCACAGAAGCCCCTTCAGCCCCTTCAGCCGAACTAAGTTATGCTTGTCCGAGGTGCTCTAAATCAGGTGCATTTTACAAATCAAGACATTTACAGACAGACATTTACAATGTGTGCATTTCACAAATCAAGACATTTACAAACAGACATTTACAATGTCCCACATATCATCTTACAATTATGAAACTCGCACTTGGAAATACTCATGTTTAAGCAGTAAAGAAAAAACGTTGCTGCACCAAAATATGAATAAACTGCTCCATTCATAAAAATGAGAAATGTACACTATGAAGTGCCGGGGGACTTACAAAAAGAAAGAAAAGAAGAAAACAAAAAGCAAATGCAGAAGAGGATTATTGTGGAGGAGGGACATCTTCCAAAGGGCCTTTATCAGACACGCCCAGAGGATCCGCAGGATCATCTTGAGGCTCGGGGTAAAAAGCCTCAATGGAGGACAGGTCCAGTGTCGAAAAAGCTTCCTTCACATCCCCTAAGGCCATTCTGGCCCCCAAGTTCCCAAAGACCCTCTGCATAGCCTCGTATTCCGGGGTATCTTCGAAAGTATCTTTGAAGTTCTGAACTGCCTTAGAAACTTCTTCACCCAGAACCTCATGCACCCTAGCCGCAATGGTACGCTCCAAGGCCTCAGAAATTCTGGAGTCAATATGTTTCTCCAGGGAAGTGTAGTCCTCCTCAGCTTTCTTCCTGGCCTCCAGTTCCCTCCCCAGCTTTTCGTTTACTTCTGCCACTTCAGCTTCTAACTTTGACTTGGCTGCATTAGCGACGGCCAGGGCCTCAGAGGCGATAGACTGTGCCCGGTTGGAATCATCCAATTTCTTGCACAAGACTGCCACGTCTGATTCAGAGGCATGGAGGTCATGCTTCAATTTGTCATTGTCCTCTTGGAGGCGCTTCGCATTAGCCCTCTCTTCTGAAGAAGATTTGCAGGCTATGGACAGCTGGGCCTTAAGGTCATTAATCTCCTTAAGCATATTGTCAGCGTGGCGGAGAGCAGTCTCAGCATCCCTCTTATCCCGTTGAGCTACCTCCACGGAGGACTCTACCTCGTCAATGAGAGCCAGAGTTCTGGCGTTCATAGCCTTGGCAGCGAGCAGCTTCCGAGATGGAGTAGCACTGGAGGAAAAGGCGGCCCAACCCTCTGTCCAAAACTGTTCGGTAATTAAGGCCGCCCTGGCTGGAGGCGAACTGGGAGAGTCGAACAACGAAGTGTTGAAAGTGACATCTCTGGGGAGGATGCTGGTTTTAATATGTTTAAGCTCTTCCGACCCTTCCGGTGTAACTTCATAAGCCAAGCCCGGCATGGGCACGGATGGCTCGTTCTCCAGCTCCTCGATCATTAATGGCGGAGGTGCGGAAGTGGACTCCTTGCCTTTTCCCCTTCTGAGCCTTTTTAAGGGAGCAGGCTCCTCCTCAAGTGCTTGCTCAGAAATGTCCTTGGACAAGGAAGGTGGCACTGGGGGATCCTTAGTCTCCCTGCCCCTCTTGGATCCGCCTCTATCCGACCTCTTCCCTTTCCCTTTGGCAACGCCTTTTTCAGGATCGGCCTCTCCAGCAATGTTGGGTTGTTGGGGACCCACTGGGTGCAAACTGGGCGGTGGCAGTAGAGCTGGGAGAGGGCCCTGAAGTTGGGAAGCAGACTTCTCAGACACTTCTCTGGCCACCCCAATTTGCAGGTCGGCCAAGATCGCTTTCTGTTTTCTTTCAACCTCGCTCCCATGGCGCAGAGCCGGAGGAACCTTCGTAGCCATGAGGCCCTTTAAAGAAATCTTTGGGAATTCTTTAGAACCTAGCAAGTAAAGGAGGACAATGGGGTTTATATATATATATATATATATATATATATATATATATATATATATATATATATATATATATAAAGAAGGAACAAACACAAGATGTAACAGCAATAAGGAGGCGAACTTACTCATAGCTCGCATAAGACCGTGCTTAACGAATAATTTGTTCTGTTGTATGACCCCTTGGAAAGTGCCCTTGTAGGCAAATAGACGCCTCACTGCCGCTAGATCCGCGTCAGGGAGGAGATGGGCAAAAGTGTCCCCTGCCATAAGCCAATAATATGTTAAGAAGCAGTCAAGAAAAGTGAGTATGGGTGAAACAGCAAAAGACGCATGACACTTAAAGACTCTAAAGCAAATATAAGACTCACTAGGTAGGGAAAGAGTTCGGGGAACTGTAATTTCTGGACTAGGGTCCACAGGGGAACTCTGCCACTCCCCAGCAACCCAGGACCACTGGTTCCTCCAGTTCTTTATTGAGGTAGGGTGACCGGTAATAACGGGAGTATAAGAACCTCTGGGGGACAAATAATACCAATCCTTAACATCCGATCTCACGTCTCTCTCCCTCCTAACTGATTTCTTCAAAGTATAGAGAGTGTGAACGATGTGCAGTGAGATGGGATGATCCGGGTTGACCTCTTGCCACGCCAACCAAGTCCCCACAGCCTGAGTCCAGAAATTGGGGGCCAGCTGGTAGGGGCACAAGTTATAGCTCCTAAGCAGTGCCCTGAAAAAGGGATGCAGGGGGAGCCTCATCCCACAAGAAAGGGCATCGTGGCATATAGCCGCCTGACCCGGGGGAGGGCTGCAAGGTCGGCAGGAAGGGGTAGGAAGCACCAGATGGACCCCATCTGGCAACCTGAATTTTGTCGAAGCCGAGGCCAAATCGATCCTTCGGATTTCAGTAGCAACCTCACTGCTTTCCCATGACTCTGGGTTTGGATCGGGGTCGACATGATAGCCCGAAACTTCGTTGACCTGGTCAACCCAATCTTCTACCTGAGCGATCTCCTCGGCAATCAAACCCAACTCTTCCCTATGCGCCCTAAACGGTGCCCTAACGATCAAGCCGAGGTCCTGGTGACCTGAAGAGGAGCCCGCCGCCATTTCTCCTCCCAAGTCCCTGTCTCGTTTGCTTCGGAGTTCCCTAAGCGCGGATTCCTCCTCGGATGACAGATGAGCCATGTAGTTCTGGTGTTTTTCTTCTTCGCTGTCAGAATCACTCAAATGAATTATGCCACTGGTTTTTCTATTTCTCCTCTTAACCTGCTCCCTAAAGAAACGGGAACTAAAAACTGATAAAGAGATGGGGCAGAAACCTCTGATGGGAACCGCCATCGCTAACATTTCCTGTGAACCCGTTCCCCCAACTCTTTCCATTTTTTGTTTTTCTTTTTTTTTTAAAAGGAGAGTCAGACTCAACAAAAGAAAAACAAAGTGCAAAAACAAAGTTCTCAAACCCACAATGAGAAACTAAAAATAAGAAAGTCTTGCATATACAGGAATCAAGAGATTTACCTTCAAAAGACGAATGCTTGACACTGTGCACTTGAAATGAAGAACTCGCCAAGGAAAACTGTGGAACGTTAAGGGTAGATGCTGGGTAGAGAACCCTTGAAGAAAAAGACACGAAACTCGCAAGGAAGAGAGAGACGGCGCAAGTTTTCGCGAAAGTATGGCTGGAAAGATTCTAAGAAAATGGTAAAGGGTGAAATGATAAAATGAAGAAGGATTTATAGGCATCCTAACGGTCTAGATTCCTTTAGTTTCGTGAGCCGCATGATTAATGTGGGTAACCCATGCTTCTTGGAAAATGAGCTAATCAAAGCGCCAGCCGTCAAAGGGAGGGATAAAAACCGTTCAGCTACCACAGTGCATGCTACGCGCTGCGAAATGCTGCCCCCCTCCCATTTTATATATATTTATTGGAAATAAATATCGATAGCTCCTCCGGATTGAATGTGCCGCCTAGAAAATGCGCTGGTATGATCCTGGCCAGCAGGGAGAGAAAATCCGAGGCAGAAGGTCGGCTATGATATGGATCCGAGCCTTACCTAAGGAATTTCATTATTGAATCCCTAAAAAGTTAATGCTGTGAAATTATGGTAAATCCTACACGACCATGAATAATCTCTTCGGATTTGAGGGACTAGTGTTGACTCCGGGCCCAAAGAGAGGTACAGTGATCCACCAGCGAAGGCCCAATAGTGGCCCAATGGACCTTGATCCACAGCTGAGGCCTGGAATATCACCTTGAGATGAATGCCGAGGTGGTATGTCAAGCAAACCTCTTTAGCCGACCTGGTTAACGCCCAGCCGATGTGCTTTATACTCAGCCGGGGCGCTTTATGGCGTTGACCAGAAGAGAGAGATGGAGTCAGTGATGGGACACTGCCTTTACCCAGACGTGACAGGCGCCCATCCCCTACGAAATGTAACAATGATTACGGTTGAAAAGCAAGATTGTCACATCCATAAGCTAGGGTGATGGCAAGTGTAAAGTATGCCACGTGTCGTGATCCAAGACAAGAAGTTTCTCTATAAATGAAGCGCAATTGTCTCCAAGTGGGGGATTAGCAATTTCTCACTCTTAACTCTATACTTCTCTCACTCCCTTTTCTCTCTTCTACACATTTATATTTCCCGCACCCAATATACATTTTCCCAAAATGAGTACTGACTTAGGCATCGGAGTGCAAACGGGAGCCACCTCGGCCCCCTTTGCAAACTGATTGTTTGTCACAGTGCGCAGGAGATCCACGTGTTCAAGAGGGAGGAGCTGAGACGTGTTGGTCCAAGGTCCATCCGGATTTTGTGGTCAACAATTATTATTATTATTATTATTATTTTGTAAATGTGAGACACTTCCTTCACTTAAAGTTCTTATGTTATTTTGCCATTATATATAGATTCATGTTAAGATTTTGTTGGTATGAGATTAAATTTTTGTTTAGCTGAAACAATATTAATGATGAATTTATTGACATAGAGAACTAACTGTTTTATTAACATTAAAAGTAATGTAATTCAACAAATCAATCATTTTTTACATATAAAATATCACAAAATAAATATATCAAAAAATTACAAAGTAAACGCATTTTTCAGCTTTCTATTTTTGAAAACAGTTTTTCAAAATTACAAAGAGAACATGTTTTCAGCAATTCCAAAACAAACAACCAAAATCCAAAATTCAAAACAAAATCCAAAATCGAAATACAAATCCAAAATTCAAAACAAAATCCAAAACTCAAACACAAAGGGAACGGCCCCTAAGTGGTCGACGGCCATTTCTTTTTTGTTTTGTGGTTTCTAAGGTTAGAGTTGGGAAAAGCTTATCGCACTTTTGCATATATTTTTTCATTGAAACTGTTAGGAATATTTAGGTAAAGTTAGGCAAAATATAGGTGAATGAAAATTACTCTTATGCCCCTGTAAAATTTATATATTACGATTATGTCATTGTCCAATATTACGATTATGCCATTGTCCCCTCCTATAAATAGGGGGCTATTTCATTTCATTAGAAATATTCCTAATAAGAAATTCTCTCTGATTCTCTCTATATTCTCTATTATTTTACAACACGTTATCAGCACGAGTCTCTAGCCAATTGAGTAATAACGGGAGTATGCTCTACAGTTGCATCTAAATGATGAACCTCTGTATCAGAAACCTGATTATTACTAATCAATGCTTCCTTTTCTCTCAAACTAAAAAGAATGATTCTGGTCGATCCAGATATTCGATCGAAAAACGGCCACCGCCATCAGAACAAGCTCGTCGAGGAGAACACTTGCCTGAAATTTGGAAATGATCCGACGGCTGAAACAGAAGATATCGACCAGAGAAGAAAAGTTGAAAAAACCGAAACTTTCAAAGCAAATTTACGCCAAACCATAAATCCAAATGACGATCGGACAACAGATCCATGACGACGGCGACGGGACGATCCTCCGGCACCGGTGCGTGTCGACGGCTGAGTCACCGACGCGTGAAGCGCGTGACGGCCACGCGCAGACGTCGCATCAGCGCGTGGAGGCGCGTGCAGCATAATTCGGCGATTCCGTCAACAGGAAGTTTGTTCATATCGACGTTCTTGATTTTTCTATGGTCTTACTTTTCTGTTTGGTGTAGTTTTGGATATTTTTCGGCGGTCGAACGTGGCGGCGTCGTAAAAACTATTTTTAAAGCAATTCCGGCGAGATTTTGAACTTCGGACCAAAAGTAAGTTTTTTCTAAATTAAATTTCAAACCTATTGACGGTTTCGATTTATCCATATGATCAATATATTAAAATATGGACGATTTTGTCCTTGATGATACGATAAAATATATTAATCGTGATTTAACGAAATTTATTAATCATTATTAATGATATGATGATAAGTGTTAATAAAATATATATTCTAAATTATTTAACACTAATATGTAATCAATACGATAAATTAAAAGATTTAAAAGTAACATAATAGTTGCCATACCGTGATGGATTGAGTTTTATGGATTGGATTTATACCTTAACTGGAGATGACTCATTATAGTAACGGATTGGACTATTATGAATACCTTGACTGGATTTGAAGATACGACTCGTTCACTCATTAAAGGTAATTATTTCATTATGTATCAGTTTAATTATTTCATGATGTTGATACCGCCTATATGGCCGGTTTAAGTATTTCATTATGTCAATTCCGCCTATATGGTCGGTTTAGCAATTGAATATATAGAATACTTTACATATATTCATATTTTATATTATTTCAGAAACACCTCAATTGTTAGTTAATTCTAACATATTAGAGGATGTTGTCAACATATATACATGGTGATATTATTATTGTTTAACCTATATACATGGTGATATTATTGTTATTTGATACTTCATCAAATGATACCAGAAGTTATCATTACCAAAAAGTTGGTAAATGTTGATAAAAATATTTCATCCAATGGTACCAGAAGTTACCAATATCTGAATTTGAATGGGTGGATGAAAATTATTCAACAAGAGAATGTTGATGTATGATAAAATAATATCACATGATAGCACGGATATGGATAATGTGAAAATAATCTCATCAGTATTATGAGATGAATATTAGATGATAAGTGTCTGGAAAAGTTCTTGCACGAGCACTTATGTATTCCAGAAGAAGTAAAAATTATCATCTAAACATACTGAAATGATATTATTATTGCTCCTGAAGAAGCATAAACGAGATATACATGTAAAACGAAAAAGGGGAAACATTTATGATCCTCAAAATGAGAGATGTGTTTCGGGAGTAGCCGTATCCTACCACCTCTGACCTTTTGAGGAAATAAAGAAAAAGGTGTGTTTCAAGAGTAAGAAATACTCCATACTCTACCACCTTAAATCTTTGAGATACACAAGATTAAACATAAACAAAATCCTAAAAATTTATGGTGTGTCTCAAGAGTGAGAATACTCCGTACTCTACCCCCACCTATTCTAGGGTTCACAAAGATAAATTTACATTAACCGGACTCCATTTTCGCTTGATTCCCCTTCCTTGCGACCAATCTATCTTTACTCCTGCTGGATCTTGTATTGGAATATATGATTGCAACTTATCCAGCAGTTCCTCGATAGTAGGAGCAGAAATAAGGATTCTCCTAGAAAATGGAGAGATGAATCCCTGTTCCACAGCATAATCAAGAAATGTTAGCAAACCATCAAAGAAATTGTTTACATTTAAAAGCCCAATAGGCTTAGTATGGAGATCTAGTTGAGCCCATGAGGTAATATTAAAGATTTCTTCTAAAGTACCAAAACCTCCAGGCAGAGCTATGAAGGCATCAGAACCATATAGCATGCAAGTTATGCGTTCATGGATAGATAAGGTTTGTACTTCATGCCCTCGTATTTTGCCTGCGATATCAGCTAAAGGAGTAGGTATAACACCTATCACTCTTACTTTCTCTGCTAGAGCGGATTGTGAAACACAACCCATCAATCCACTGCTACCTCCTCCATACACGAGAGTAATACCTTTCTCTCCCAATTTCTTTCCAAGATCCACTGCTGCTTCTAGATACCCAAAACCTTTTCCGACTTTTGATCCACAAAATACACAGATAGTTTTGATCTGTCGAAGTTTTGATCCTTCCATCTTTGGGAGAATAAGGAAGGAAAAACTTATGAGAAAATGATATTTTGGGATGAATAAAACTGTGAAAATCATTGGATTTTTAAACTTGAAAAACTTCACTATTTACTGCTCATGTTTTGAAAAAGTGAAGATTTACTTTTGACAGAATCACCCTACTAACCTTTCGGTGATTTAATATTTTTAACCAGCCTTTATCAAAACTCGTGAAAGAAAACAGAAAAATATTTTATATGTGCATATATATCAAATGATTTACCTTGTATTAATGCTGCATAGCCAAAACATCATTGTTTATAACAGCCTGGCAAATAGGATCTTTTGCTATTATATTTTTGAGACTATAACGCTCTTTATCGCTGATGAATTTAGCCCATAAAGATAGTAGCTCACGCTGTACATACCCACTAGGGTGCGTCTCAAGAGTCAATCGGATATCATCCAATGACTCCTTACTCAGCCCAACCTTAATGAAGTCTATCTTATCATCTCGATTTATAGATGAATACCCTATTGACTTACAACGGGTATCACATGTCCATCGAGCACATTTGTAGCAACTATTTAATCTTTTTGCTCTTCGCTTCTTTGCAAAAGTACTCTTACCTAAGCCAGGCTTGTGCTTAGGAAATGAATCTGGTAATTCACCAGCTAATCGAACTTTCGCTTCGATCAACCAACGAACATCTTCTGGGATGCCATGATCCATCAGCAACCTCAATCTTTCGAGCCTAATTCGATAAATTTTTCTCAAATCATTTACTGGAAGATTGGAATAATATTTGCGAATATTTGAAAGTATGATATCCATTTTTGATTGATCTAACCTCTTCCCAAATCATCTATTTAAATACATTATTCAACGCGTGAAAGAGCGATGGCTCCGCGTGTCAGTAATATCGATTCCATCAAGAAATAATGAAGTAAATTATTGAAAAGGTAAGAACAATGAGATAATGCGTCATTACCTTTTTCGATATAAGGGAAGATTTGGCGACAAGATTGAGATCATGAGATATTTCCTTGGTTATTGTACCTGATTTTTTCGGTATAAAAGTAATAAAGGTATGCTGATTTGAACTGTACAGAAATACGTACTGATGAAATGAATACTGTATTGAACCAGAAGTTCATACATATGTACAAGTGAAATATCTTGTTCAACCAGAAGTTCTATAATGATTGGTTAGATTCCAATTCAATAATGAGATTTATTGAGAATGAATAATGACATTCATTAAAGAACCAGAAGATTGTTATCATTGCTGCTTGTTCTCAAAAGCAAATTAATTATCTCACTAAATGAATGACTGATTATTTGCTCAAGTAATGATATTACGAGCAAAGTGATAAATGCTAGCATGAATATATCTTAAAGTCATTAATGATTAGTTGAGATAATAGTATATTATATTGCTTATGATTTAGCAAATTAAAAGCCTCAAGTTATTTGCTATGAGAACAATTTGATTATGAAGCAATATTCTACATATAAACATGTCAATACGATGAAATAATGATTTGCTTGTGCAGCTTTATGATTTTTAAGTAGTACGATATCTATATACACTCCAACAATAAGCACTTGATATATGATTACGTATGACATGTGTTGCGGAATTTTAGCCGATTGATATAATATAAGATTTGTGAATATTATGGGGAAAACACGCTTAAAGCGTAATTATGCCTGAAGCATAATGACTATCGATTCCAAAATAAATATCTCTTGAATGATTGAGATGATCCCTTTGAAGCTAAATACTCATGGTGAGTAAAAGGGACATAATTAAATGATGAGATATTAAGGTACCTGATGATAGAACATATACAGAGATCTCTCTATGTTATATTGAGTTGAAATGGAATCGATAAATAAGTCGACTACATACAACCCTCTTATGAAAATGAGGTTGATGAAATTATAATACTTTGGCCAAGTATATAACCCCAATGTAGGGATTATTGTTCAAGGACTAGAAGTCCAAATGCTTAAATGTGTAAAGCCAGTAATTATATGTACAAATGAAAAATATTTCACAGTCGTAGATGACGACTCGTTGCGCGCAAGATTTTTCATTGAACTGGAATGACATATGGTGGATGTGACTATAATCTAAATCACTAGCTTGAGCTCTTTGATATACTAATGAGTGAGATCAAAAAGTGTGATTCTCATCTCAGTATTTTGAGGGTATTCTTTGATGTACCAGTTGATCGCGGTACATTGGGATTTCAAGTAAAATGATTGTAGATTATATGTCAAAATTGATATCTATTTCAATGATTGATTATGCTCCTGCAAATTAGAAATTGCAGTTTATAAAGTGCAAGAACATACATGTATAAATCATTGAAAGATTCAATATGCCCAGATTAGTATCACTATAGGATGATACAAATGACCCCATAATATAATATGTTGAAAATGAAATTGGAGTGTACTATTATTATATTTGAATATTTGGGCATTCAATTGATTTTCAATATGCAAAATTATATTATCCACCGAAAATTGATTATTCACTAGAAGTGAATATGAAAATGAATGTATTTAATTATTCACAGAAGTGAATTCTAAATTTTGATAGAAGTAAATCAATTCTAGATTTTATTATTCACCAAAAGTGAATTCTAAATTTGATTATTCACCAGAAGTGAAAGATGCAATCGATAAATTAGTACAACATTGCTTAATATAGCATGTTATGACATCATAAATGAGCTATGAATGATTTATATAAAGCTCATCATGAATGATATGTTTTGATGAAAAGATATGAGATTGCATCAATATACTTGTGATATTCCATGAAAAGGAATAAATACGCGTTGCACTCTTTTTCCCTTAGCTGAGGTTTTGTCCCACAGGGTTTTCCTAGCAAAGGTTTTTGAGGCATCATCATAGATATCAACAAGCTATAATTAACAACACATTGTTATACTGGAATGATATCGACAAATGAAGAAAATCATACACATCTTATGAAGAATGTTATGATATCGGCTACACACAAGAAGATTTTCATATATACATATTCCAGAAGTAAGATGATATCAATGTTCGAGAAGATCATGAATCCTCAATTGCACACTTCAAGGGGAGAAACATGTTGTACTCTTTTTCCTTCGTCCAGATTTTGTCCTACTAGGTTTTCCTGACAAGGTTTTAACGAGGCAGGGGCTGTACTCTTTTTCCTTGATTCAGATTTTATCCCACTGGGTTTTACTGACAAGGTTTTAATGAGGCAGCACTTCAGAACTTCAAGATTCAGTACATGATTTGTTCTACTCGAACGTCAGACTCAATGATTCACAATGGCCAACATCAGGGGGAGCTTCTGTACTCTTTTTCCTTCGCTCAAGTTTTATCCCACTGGATTTTCTTAGTAATGTTTTAACGAGGCAGACCATTGAGCAAGCGAGTAATATGTCATTCAAGGGGGAGTGTTAGTAATATTTAGGTAAAGTTAGGCAAAATATAGGTGAATGAAAATTACTCTTATACCCCTGTAAAATTTATATATTACGATTATGCCATTGTCCGATATTACGATTATGCCATTGTCTCCTCCTATAAATAGAGGCTATTTCATTTCATTAGAAATATTCCTAATAAGAAATTCTCTCTGATTCTCTTTATATTCTCTATTGTTTTACAACATAAACCAGTATTAGATACAATATTTACTAATTAATATAAGCATGCATCGTAAGTCAATTACTTGTTTGTTACGTTGATTGAGGACCTTAAATTTGCTTAAGCCTCTATTTGGCAACACTTCATTTATAAACAATTATGCAACGTCATTTCACTAGATTATTTACTAATTAATATAAGCATGCATCGTAAGTCAATTACTTGTTTGTTACGTTGATTGAGGACCTTAAATTTGCTTAAGCCTCTATTTGGCAACACTTCATTTATAAACAATTATGCAACGTCATTTCACTAGATTATTTCTTTGAAAAATCAACAATTTTGATTGGTAAAAGATACCCGCTCATCATTTTCCACTTTAAAAAAAAAATGAATCAACAAAATTTTATCACGTCTCTATTTATAAACAAATATTAATAATATAGTGCAAGTAATAAAAAGTGAGTTACGAAAATAATCTCTTTTTGAAACAAATAACTAAATGCACGAGGTCTATTTATAAATGATTTAAATATTTAATAAATAAAATTTAGTGAAGAATAAATCAATAGTGCTTGTGAGTCTCATGAATTATGTAGATAAAAATAACTTAATATCCAAACAAGGGATAAATGTAAATTTACAAAATTTGGTATGCAAATTATAATACACCCTAAATGAAGGATGTATTTTGTAAATTTCCCTAAAAATTAACAGATTTAAGTTTACAATTGATAAGAAATGCCAACGTAAAAGTCAAGGAAGCCAAGTAGGCCCATCTTAATTTAATTGTTCAAAAAAAAAAAAAAAGAATATACAAAATTTGAAATAATATAAATGAAGGCTTAAAAAATTAGCTTCAATACTTACAAAGAGAATACAGAAAAGAAATCCAGATCATAGTATTGATTAGATGATGCATCAAATCTATATACAACACATTGTTACTGTACAAAACTCACCTCTAAGTCTATTTTCAAACAACAAAACTTTCTCGTAGTGAAGCAATAATACAAACAAGATGATATGATTTGAGATCATCTGCTTATATTCTGGACGTAACCAAATCCATTCAATCTGGGCTATAAATAATTACCCCCCTAAGCCTTCTATTTGTTATACTTTACGAATAGCATTAGCGACCACCATCGGTTTTCTCTTTCTTGATTCTCTCTTCTTGGATTTCTTCCAGTTCCTCATCATCACCCCTTTGCCCAGCCTGCTCCTTCCAATATGCCACTAACTTTTTCAAACGAGCCACTTCTTTAGAAGAAACATTCTTGTTCGGGTCATTCACAATAGATCTTACTCTTGAAGCATACCTGAATTACACGATATAAAAGATTCTCACCATCAAATGTGTAACAATACAACTTCATCTTCAGAATTGGAAACTCAAGAATTTTACTGAGAAATCTTATTCCGTACCAAGAGAGGCAATTATAATGAAACGACAGAACAATAGCACTTCTCTAACTTTTCATAAACATGGTCCAATCCGCAGACCAAAAAAACATAAAAAAATTTAGCAGAAGGGATACACACAACCACAGACAGAGAGACGTACGTTAAAGAGTTGTACGTCTCATCCAAATTTGATTCAGCCGGAGATATGTTGACAAACATCAGTGTTTTAGCATTACCACCTAGAGAATCGCTCATCAACATAGTCAGTTTGTGATTTCTGTAGGGAATGTGTTGATTCTCAGAAGACAAAGCACCGATTACATCCCCAAGTGCCGAAAGTGATTTATTAATGCTTTGAGCTTCCTTTAGTTGACCACCAGAAGAGCCAGACTTTTTCACTCTTTCAGAACCAGCAAGATCCACAAAGCTTAACTGCATGATGATCAAAAAACAAAGTAAACGTAAAAAACACAATACTAAAAGCATGTAAAATATATTTTTCATCAAGACCGTCCACTAGCAAAAAGAAAGGAAAAACAAGAGACAAATATGATATCCTTTTACACATTATATAGTCCGAAAGTTACACGAAATTTGTCTAAGATGTTTGGTAGCCCCACTGTTCCTAGCATTCTAAGATAAACAACATTTATACATTCCGCATTAAGGGTGTGGAATATCGCACGCTTCATTGTTTAATTTTTTAGCAATCTGAGTTACATCTTGGTATTTCCATACAGAATAAAGATGAAGCTGGAAGCGCACACGTTTTATTTAGATTTACAAAAAACACATACCGGAAGGTACAAAGCATGTATTATCGAGTCAAAGTTGCGTGCATCTTTACATATACATATAGACAAGGTACCAAAATAAATTTGTCAATACCTTTCCTCTAGCTACAGATTGAGTTTGAAGATTGGTACTCTCTATAACAACTGATAGTATAAGATGCGACCTTGAGCTCTGCTCATTCATTAGAGTCCCAGTAGTATGACGCTGTTCAGATCCTCGTTGGATAATAGTTCTTAGTTCGTCATACGATGAAATGGATACAACTGTTGCATTTTCTACAGAAACCATGCCCTGCATACACGGAAGAGACAAATTCTCAATCAAACCATCAAGAAATGGAATGAAATTAACTAGTGATATGAAGATTAAAGCCAAATTTGCAATCAAATTAATTAACTAGAGAAATGAAGATTAAATTTGGAATGGAAGTCATAAGAAGATTTAACTTGGAAAAGAAGTCACAGAATAATACCACATTCCTTCTCAAAGGATTTTGAAAAGGTTATCAAATGTACTGTAATTATAATCGAAGACAGTCAAAAAAGAAATGTGAGAGACAATTGTCATCTGATTTATATATATGACAATAGGATTTCAAGGAAATTACCTTCAAATTTTTTTTTATATCCAATTTCAAACGCTTTGCATGCTTTGGTAGTAGAAGATCTACAAGCGTATCTTGATATAACTCCAACATGTACACCTGCATAGATTCATAAAATCTAACATAACAATATAACCCACAATTAAATTCATAGAAGATATTAACAATTCATATGAGTCACCAACATGATCTCCCATCATTCAGAAATCATTACCTTCAAGGTAAATGAAAACTTGTTACTGTCCCTTTTCATAATTCTAAAAAGTTCAGAAATAGCACGAGGAGTGAGTCCAGGATTGCTCTCAGATCCATGAATTGTGAATGTCTTCCCTGAACCAGTTTGTCCATATGCAAATATACATACATTGTATCCATCAACTGCAGATTGTACCAAGTACTGCATTAACAGGAAAAATAAATAAAAAAATATAATTAAAAAAAAGGAAAGTCAATTAATCGAATAGATTCAAATGAATGAGAATAAGACCTTGTTTGGTCCAAGAGAAATTCAACAATTTTTTCCTCAATTCATTTTCAACCACACATTCAAAATTTTCTCCGATTTCTCGTACACCAAACAGTCTCTCAAATGCGAATTATCAAAGAAATTGCATAAGTGAAAAAGCTATTATAGACTTTAATTTAACTTGCCTTTGTATCCTCGAAAACATCCTCTTGCGTGGCTTTCCCATCAAAAACATGATCATACATGTGTTGTTTTACTTTATCATCTCTCCACATATGCTCGACTGTGAATTCATCAACATTTGTCAGAACAGAACTTTGCTTCCCTGAGATTTCTTTTCCACTTAGAGGCCTCAATCGGCAATAGACTCGAACTTTGCCTTTCATGTCTGAGAATTGAATGAAGACCATAGGAAAATGATCCAGTAGTATATATAAAACACTCCAAAATAAAGATCCCAAATTACATATATAAACTAGGTCGTAGAGAAATGAAAACAGGTTCAAGAGAAAACATAATATAAAGAAGAAGCCAATTTTACCTTCTATGACGTTAAAATACCGTTTCCTCAAAACTTGCTCATCCTTGTAAAGTGCCTCCATCTCAGCTAATTGAAGACCTTGCATCTTCAAGATTGCAGCCGTTTGCTCATTTTTCCGATCAATATCCTAAAAAAGTATTACTGATAAGAATTTCGTTATGAAAAAAATGATGATCAAAATAGAAAAAGTAAAGTGGTTATGCTTGTAATTGATAATAGGAAAGTACTAGCAAAATGATTCACCTCTTTCATTTCTCTCAGGTCCTCTAATTCCCTCAGATTATTTTGTAAGGAAGACAACTCAGCATCTTTAGCTCCAAGAGCTGATTGCACAAGAGCCAAATCGTTTGTGAGGTCTTCCAACTTCTTTTCAAGTTCAGAAATGCGAAGCTTCAAGGAGCTACGTTCCTTCAAGAAGCTTTCCTCAATTACTGCAATCTGCATTTGAATAATCGCAAGAGGCCATATTTCATGTGATCTAGACAAAACAGAGTTGTTAAAATAAAAGACAAAACTCGGCACTCTTACCGCATCTGTGTTCTTTCTTTCAAGCCTTGCAAATCTTTCTTCAAGAGATGCTTTCTCACTTATAAGTTTCCTTCTTGATTCTTCTACAGCATGCAACTCTGCACTACATGCTTTCAATTCATCTCGAGTCTTAAGTAAGACCTATATATAACCATCCAAACCACCATAAAAGACAATAAGAAAAAATGTTAATGTACGTAACGTTAAAAAGAGATAGAAGTTAACTCTTTTATGTGATAGATAGGACTAGATTCAGAAAAGAATAGGTCTATCAGAGCAATAACACCATAACCAATTACATATAAGAAAGATGAACTCCTGGTGACAGAAATACCTGGTTATTTGCTTCTGTGAGCTCCTTCCTGATATTGTTCTCCAATCCTTGACCACTCACCTTAGAAAGCCTGACTTCAATGCTTTCTTTCTCCAATATTGTAGCCTACAGAAAAATAATATCATGGTGAGCTGCAAAACAGAGAGAATTGTATTGACTTATGCATGGCAATTACCTGAAGTGCTGAATCTTTTTCATCACATGATGCTCTCAATTTATCACGTTGATTGATAATTTCTTCTAAATATTGCTTTTGAGACCTCAATTCGTCTTTCAAATTCTCCAGTTCTTCTTTCATCTTAATTTCTAGTTTTTGCTTTTCATGGATATCTTCTTGCAACTGTTTAACCATACAACAACCAATTATTGTAGAAATGTGGAAAGAAACACAAAAGAGGAAAATGCTTTTAGAAATCAGGCATTTACAAGCATGTACAGCGGGCTTTTAACGACTTATTCTATACAAGGACATCTTCCACTTAAAAACTGGATCTCTTTCTGTAAACTAGTACTCACTTGGTTAGCTTTTCTCTCTGATTCTTCAAAAGATTTAGATAACTCCTGAACATGTTTCTCATTGATGTCCACGGTGGAAGGTCTAACATTATCAGGAAGATTTGCATTACTTGAACCATTGGCAACAGCACGTGCTTTGGAGTAGCGCCTTAACATAACATCATTTATATGTGTTTGAAGGGCGACACAAATTTCTTCTCCCTGCATTTCATGAATGTCAATGCTAAATAACAAATATTCAAAATGGTTGGGGAAAAAACTTAAGTACCAAATGCAAAAAGCTTAGTTGCAAATCACAATACACCTGCTTAGTTTCAAACTGAAATATGTGCAGGATGCCAGCAACTCTCATCTTAAAGAATACAGCAGAATTGCTGCTGCCAAATTGCATTATGTCCCTCAATTCTGCAGAATGCAGATACTCCTTTGGAACTGGGCGAAAGAAATGAATCTGTGGACCATGTGAAATCATACTCAGGTTTCTGCTTAAGAAACAAAACGTAGATGTTAATGTTCAAAAAAAAAAATTCACCACTTACTCCACGCTTGTTAATCCCTAGAATTATTTTTCCAGGCAAAAGACCAATGGGGTCATCAATTTTACGAACAGAAAAGAAAACTGAGTTCCCATAAGGGAGTGCTCTCAAGATTCGCAGAAATTGGTGCCTAGCATCATCTTTTGTCAAATTTTCCTGCACAACAAACATAATAATAAATATTTTTAATATTTTTATTAGTATTCTGAAGCAATTGGCTCAAAGGTCTTCACATATTCTTAAAAGAATACACCTTGTAGTAAAACTTCTAAAAAATAAAAGCTTATAACAATAAATGGATAGAAGATTAAATGGTGAGGAATATCATCAAACATACCATAATTTCTTTGATTCAAAAAGTACCTTGAAGAACTTTTTCAGTTATCGGGGAAAGGAAAGATAATTTGGAAAGAAAATAATGAAAATACAATTTTGTTCAAATCTACATTTCTAATAGAAACTTTTCAAAAATTTGCAATGTATATAAAGAAACAAGTAAAGAATTGAAAGACACTACTGTGATGGTTTTCTATTTTCCTTCGAGAAAATGATCAATGGAAATGGAATCTCATATAAACAGTTCACCAATGAGCGGTAACGAGAGAGAATATCCAGTTCCCAGTCCCTCTTTGCTCGTGTAATAGAAATTTGTCTGGGTAGAAATCGTTCTAGTAGTGATGTCCAATCCCTGAACATGTGAATTGAAAAATATATAACTTGTAACCGTAAAAACTGAGAAAAAATGCTAAAAGCATCACGGTGTACATCGTCAATCAAGACAGAGATAACATATAGAAAACAAAGAAAACGAGTAAAGCAACTAACGTGAATGATTCTGGCGTAATTACGTATCCAATCTCAACCAAAATCTGCAGTGCAGATAGCTGTGCAGCATCATCCCTTCCAACAGGATAATTGCCTTGTACATAATCATGTTGTAACTGTAAAATGGAACCAAATAGTGCCAAGTAAATAAATAAGAATTATATTTAATTTAAATTAAATCACTGAGTCCAGCAATAACTACAAATAAATTTTGATTGAAAAAAGAATACTCACTTGGACGTAGGATAACTGCATAAACATTGGGTCTGTTACAGCTTCATCTGATTCCCGAAATAACTTCTTTTTGAAAGTCAATTTACAATGCAGAATCTCTCCTTTGCTCCGGTCTTTAGATGCCTTAAAGTCCGCAAGTAGATCCCCAATATATCTATTATCATCTAAACCAATGTGCTCCTCTACAGAGAGAAAGAAACCTAGTATTTAGATAATATGTTGGAAAGTTGGAAGCAGATTCATCCATGCATCTACGAAGAGATTTGAAACTATGATAAGAATATTTTGTTTCAGTTGAATAGTACCATTTCCAGGCTCTGGCGATCTAGAACCAGCAATTGCCTTGCGACACTCGAACAAATTAAAGCTAGAATATGCTGATAATCTGATTATCCCAGCGAGTTCCTGCAGTATATCCACCAACACGAAGAAATTATTTACCATAAGGGATTTTACTAAGAATGATAAAAAGGATTTCCACTAGAGAAGGAAACAATAACTATTCTGCTCTTGCCAAATCTAGAATGCATACAAACTAAATAAATCATTGATGAAAATTAAACTGGAAGTGCAACAAACCTAGGCAGAAAACAAAAAAGAATGTTCAATCTTCCAAATATAGATGGGACCACCACCATTTTAGACAAAACAATTTGGTCAAGCATCTAGAGATTGTAATTCCATTACAAGCTAACTTAAGTAAGCAATGATCAATAAGTCAACAACCATTCACATTTTCATCTCAACAATTGGGTTATTTTTTTAGTTTTGCAGCAATACTAGTCATTACAGCAGAAGTTGGCCAAGATTTTCAATTAATAAAATCTCTTAATATACAAGACGTGTCTTCCATTCTCAAGACATGGCTTTTTTCAACTTTTTTTTTTTTTTTTTCAGTTTTCCACTCCAGATGTGTGAAAGTGAAGGGAATGAGAGAGCTCATCATCCCTCTTGCAACCAGTTTTCATCTGCTTTTGCAGCAATGCAAGAGGAGATGGGAGACATTTGAATATATGATATATATATATATATTTTTCTGTTTGAACTTACCTATCTTTCATTGTGATTATCGTATTTCGTCTGTTCTTTTCCTTTTTCCTCATTTGTGCGATGTATGATATGAAACTTGTTTATTCGATAGTATCAATAAGCTTTGGAAGAAACCCTTTTGGTAACTGACATTTTTCTAATACCTGTTTCGGTGTTCATGTTGGGTCACATGTAGTGAATCTTACTAATTGTTTGGTTACTCATCACTCTTTCAACTTATTGTATAATTGTTTTGAATCTTTGAATGGTTCCAATTATAAAAGCAAGCATTGCTTCACGTCCCATGATTTTTATTCCATATAGATGTTTATGCAATTTTTTTTTTTTTATCACGTCAAGACTGATTTTCTTAATTAATAGGACTGTTCTCTATATGCATCCTATCACATGATTATTACATTATTAAGTTATTCATTACCTTATTATGTTCTGTGATTGATTATTATATATATATATATATATATATATATATATATATATATATATGTTGTGATTACGTAAACTAACAATTGCTTGCCCTAAAAAACTTCATAAGAGCATAAAGAACGATGAGAATAAAAGCTGCCCAAAATGTACCAATGCTTGAAGACCAAAACCTTCGGATGGTGCTTTTCAATAATCTTTATCTTTATCTTTATATATATTATAACAATAAAGTGGCCAAATATAACACCACATAGTTTCCCGCCTTTTTTAACTTTCTTAAAATGGAAATTCATGGTTTATAGAGATTAAAAAAAAATGTTGATTATCTATATATATTTCAAAATTACTTTTATCTAGAGAATATAAACGGTCACTTTGAAAATGATTTTACCTCATTATTAGTTTTGTTATATATTCAACTATTAATTAATTGATATTTTCAATATGTTTATAATTTGGAATTATGATGTAGAGTTTTAATTAATTGTGTATTATGCTAATAATAAAATAGTATTGAAAATGACGTAATTAAAAATGTATATTGTTTTACCAAATTTATAGTAATTAATCAGTATTGAAGATAATAATATAGTTATTAGAGAACTTATTATTAAAATAAAACAATATTAAAAAGCATCTTTATCTTTATATATATTATTTTTTTATTATTATTATAATAACAATAACAATAAAGTGGCCAAATATAAGACCACATAGTTTCAAGATTTTTTAACTTTCCTAAAATGGAAATTCATGATTTATAGAGATTAAAAAAAAAAAGTTGATTATCTATATATATTTCAAAATTGCTTTTATCTAGAGAATATAAACGGGCACTTTGAAATTGCTTTTTTCAATATATTTATAATTTGGAATTATGATGTAGAGTTTTAATTATTATTATTATTATAATAACAATAACAATAACAATAAAGTGGCCAAATATAACACCACATAGTTTCCCGCCTTTTTTGACTTTCCTAAAATGGAAATTCATGATTTATAGAGATTTAAAAAAAAAGTTGATTATCTATATATATTTCAAAATTTCAACTATTAGTTAGTTGGTATTTTCAATATATTTATAATTTGGAATTATGATGTAGAGTTTTAATTATTATTATTATTATAATAACAATAACAATAACAATAAAGTGGCCAAATATAACACCACATAGTTTCCCGCCTTTTTTGACTTTCCTAAAATGGAAATTCATGATTTATAGAGATTAAAAAAAAAAAGTTGATTATCTATATATATTTCAAAATTGCTTTTATCAAGTGAATATAAACGGTCACTCTGAAAATGATTTTACCTCATTATTAGTTTTGTTATATATTCAACTATTAGTTAGTTGGTATTTTCAATATGTTTATAATTTGGAATTATGATGTAGAGTTTTAATTAATTATGTGTTATGCTAATAATAAAATAGTATTGAAAATAACGTAATTAAAAATATATATTGTTTTACCAAATTTATAGTAATTAATCAGTATTGAAGATAATAATATAGTTATTAGAGAACTTATTATTAAAATAAAACAATATTAAAAAGCATATACAACATAATTACAAATGTGCATTATTTTACCAAATAATAAAACAGTATTAAAAATTTATATAACATAATTACAAATGTGCGTTATTTTACCAAATAATAAAACAATATTAAAAATTTATATAACATAATTAGGGTTTTTTTTTTCTTTTGAAAAACTACTTTAGAGCTTCTGCACTGCAAATGCCTACATAAAGAAGTCTTTCAAGATTTTGATTAATGATTTTTGAGTTTTGTAATCCTTTAACGACAATTATAAATGATTGTCGTCTTTTTTGTGCAATTATTACCATTTCCTATGATCACATTTTTCCATTTTTTTAAAATTTCATATTTAATAAGTAATCATTTACATGTCTCATGCATCGCACGTGGGCGAGTACTAGTAAGTAGTAAAGAAAATTTATTGCAGCAATAGCCAATAGTACACAATATTATCTACATCTTTATATTTTATTTTTTTGAAATGGTCTGTATCTTTATATTAAGCTTAAAGAAACAAGTAGACCAAGATTGATATTAATTCTAGACACCTTTGTATGCTTCAATTTCAAGAAAATTTCAGCTCATGGCTCAGACAAATTACATGTTATCTTCAATGCTTAGAAAACAACTTATTCAACAAAAAGATGAGAAATAAGGCAGAGAATACACTTTTTACTGATATGTAATAAAAGCTGGAAATAAGGAAATTAGGCCTCTATTTGGTAATTGATTATAAACCAATTTATAATCTACACAATTTTCTAAACCACTTTTTAACCAAACATATTTTCTCTCTCCAAATTTTAACCACACATCTTACCCCGAAAAACCAAATAAATTGGTTTATAATCACTTGGAAATATCCTAACAGAGGGTAGATAATGTGAACGTGTTTATATCAAGAAATACAAATATTCTCAAGGGTAACTTCAATATAAGTGCAGTTTCATATATTAAACAGTCTAGAAAGGCATCTGCATTGCAAAGTTGCACCGATGTCCTTTGTCAGTGTTAGGAAACAAATTAAATTGGATTGTCTAGTAATTGGCACACTTTCTCTAACATTCATAGAAAAAACAAGAGAATATTTACAGTACCTCAACAGCATCAGCTACAGTTGTAGTCATGTCGTATGCAATCTCTTCAAAAGTTTCATCCAGAAAGAAAACTATAGTTGTAAGCTTTTTACCAGTCAAAAGAGCTTCAATCTCCTCAGGTCCCGGTATTATAAGCCTTGGTCCAGCCTTAACAGAACGCTTCAAAGCATTTAATGTATTCATTGCAAGCACTTGAATCTCAGAATCACTACTTACATTTTGTGCAACAGTATGTACATATTCTGACAAATAGCCACCAATTTCCTTGCTAGGAGGCATGCAGGATGCACATAAATACATTAATTCCCAAGCTTTGATCAAAGATTGCCTGCCAATTATAGAACCAATAGGCCAACTAAGTTCATTAAGCAACTTAGAAACTGCAAAAGATTTAGTGATGAAACAGTTTTCAACCCCTAACAAAAGATAAACAAATTTGCCCACGTGGAAAAAAATGAATGAACAAATTTTTCACAAACCTCATAGAAAGTCTCTGTGCATACCTGTCAGGATTATTTCTTGATTGTTTTGAAACTTGTAAAAAAAGTTCATCTCGCAGTTCAGAACGCTTCATAGCATGTTTGTATAATTTGCTAACAATCTGAGTGCATTCATCTAAGCTTGTTGGAGTTGTTCGATCAGAGGATTCAACTCCCATATACTTCAAGATAATCTGGAACAGCTTAACTGCTTTACTAACAAGATCACTGTTTAGTTTCAGCAGAGAAGTTGGGATGGGTTCCTGCCAAAAGATGCACCTTACCTTTGATAAATGAGTTCAAGCACAACAGGGATTGTCATCAAAACACATTGAATTACCTTCTGGAAGCACAACATATCCTCAAATGTGAATTTTTCTCGAATTTGAGATCCTGTTGTCTTTTTAGAGAAGAAACCACGTTTACCAGCAGAATTAATCTGCTTCTGCATGGCCCTCAGGAAACCCTCCACCTGAAAAGGGGAAAAGATAACCACATACTAATTTTTTATGCTTTCCATACCAGGAGCAAAACAAATTGTAGAATGTTACAAAGTTCAGTTACTAAAAAAACTAAAATATAAACTATAATAGAAATATAAATTTACTATGTTCTATTAATCACATATTCCCTATAAGGAAAAACATAGTTTTCACCTGGAACTTATCAAGCAATGGTATAGCACCAGAAAGTTCAGGCGGTATTCCAGATGACAGGGTGTTGGGTGTGCTGCAAGTCAAATGAGGTAAATGAGGTAAAACCTGATAAATTCTTGTAGGCTAACCTCCTACCTTCTCGGTTAAAATGCAAGTGGCATCTATCAAGCATAGTAAAGTCGAAATGCAACATAAATGGAAAGGAAGACACTTACAGTGGGGCAAAATTGGAACCATCTGAATCATAATCATCTCCATTTGACATGGAAAATGAGTTGTGTGAAGGGGTTTCAAATCCATTGGCAGAACCAAATGAAGACCTGCTTGATCTCAAACTTTGTGCCATATCAGAAGTCATTTCCCCAAACTAACGCTAACTGGCAAGAACTTTTCAAAATTCCATAAAAGCAGCCAATGTGAAGGTGCTTCACTCCCCCAACACGTGTCTTTATTTGCTTTTCCTCAATTACATTCAACACAGAGGGAGATTCTGCTAAAGAAATACAACAAAGTCATCAATGTGGGACTCCAAAAAAAAATTTAAAAAAATACATATTTTAATAAATTAAAGCTACATGAACCCAGAAACGAAATCAAATAAATCCTAAATAACAAATGCTCAAAATAGAAACTATAATAAATAACAAAAAACTTAAATATCAGAAAATGAATTCTAAAGGAAGAACTGAAATCTAAAATCTCTTGTAAATCAAAATGAATTGTGAGCCAAAATATCTAGGCGATAAACCTAAGTCCAGAGATCCAGAAGAATGTTAAACATGTGTGGGGGTGGGGGGGGGGGGGGGATCGCAGCATTACGAGTCAAAAACGTGAAAAATAACATCTGTTAGCATGAAAATCAACCGCAGAAAAATAAACAAAACACAGATCGAAAAAAAAAAATGAAGTCGATATCAATTACAGACAATGTCGCAGAAATCAAGCAACACATATCACACGTCACAGGTGCAAATCATAAACAAATGCGAGCAAAAATCCGAAGATAGGACAGCAAAATATTACAATTGCTGATTAAGGGATGTTGATGAACCTGCTAGAGAAATGAGAGATGAGAGATGAGAAAAGGTAGAGTAGAGTGGAGGAGAATCAGAAAGGTTATTGCGAGGGAGTCACGACCCCAAAATCAAAAGCCATAAGAAATCATGAAAATGTTATTGTATAGGTCCTCAATCTATTGACTTGGTAGCAAGTTCGCTTCTATACTTTTCTCATAGTTGGACAATTAATCAAAAATGCCAAACTTTCGCCACGATTGTTCGAAAGTGCCCAGTCACGACTCACATGTATATCTATATATCTATATCAATATCTATGTCTATATCTATATCTATATCTTTATCTTTATCTTTATATTATTATTATTATTATTATCATCTTTATATATCCAAATAAAACATCACATAATTTCCCGCCTTTTTTATACTTACCTAAAATGGAAATTCATGATTTATATGTATTTACCCGTTCCTAGTGAACCCTGGGTCGATATCTCTATGAATTTTGTTTTGGGATTACCTAGGACTAAGAAGGGAAGAGATTCAATTTTTGTGGTAGTAATCGCTTTAGTAAAATGTCACATTTCATACCATGCCACAAAACTGATAATGCTACCAACATAGCTGATATTTTTTTTAGGGAAGTCGTGCGCTTACATGAGATTCCTAAGAGTATAGTCTCGGATAGGGATGTTAAGTTCCTTAGTCATTTTTGGAGAGTTTTGTGAAACAAATTAGGAATAAAACTACTTTTTTTTACAACTTGTCACCCACAGACCGATGGACAAATCGAGGTAGTAAATAGGACCATGATTCAATTTTAGAGCACCATAATCAATAAAAATCTGAAAAAATGGGGAAGAGTGTTTACCATTTATTGAATTTTCATATAATATGGCTATACATTCTACTACTTCTTGTTCACCATTTGAAATTGTTTATGGTTTTAATCCGCAACACCATTGGATTTAATTCCTTTACCTGTGAATGAACGTAGTAGTTTGGATGGAAAGAAAAAGGCTGACATGGTTAAATCACTTCACGACAAGGTGAGGTTGGCGATTGAAAAGAAAAATGAACATTATGCATAGCAGACTAACAAAGGAAGAAAATGCGTCATATTTGAACCTGGTGATTGGGTTTGGGTACATTTGAGGAATGAGCAATTTCCGGAACAACGCAAATCAAAATTACAACCACGAGAAGATGGTCAATTCCAAGTGATTGAAATGATTAACAACAATCCCTATAAACTAGATCTTCCTGGTGAGTATAATGTTTCGGTTACGTTTAATGTTTCTGATCTATCTCCGTTTGATACAGGTACAGATTCAAGGTTGAATCATTTTGAAGAGGGAGGGGATAATGTGATCCAAACCACGAATACAAGCCCGCACAAAGATCTGTTGATAATCAAAGGGGGACCAATGACTCAATTACAAACGAAGAGGGCCAACGAAGCGATGGACAAGCTAGTACAAGAAACAATGGCCAAAACAATGTTCGTGTCAACAAAAGAAGCAAGTTCCATGTTGGGACCTAGCCAAGAAGACGAGTCGATCAACCTCATTCAAGTCGCCGAAGGAAAATTTTGAAGATTCCAAGTTACGACCGTAACATATTTTTCTTACGGCCGTAACGAGCTCACTGTTGAAATTGATATTGCAAGGAATTAGGAATTACGGCCGTAATTGCTGAATGTCACGGCCATAATGAAGACACTGCTCAAAACTGGATTTTGGACATTTTGGACTTACGGCCGTAAGTCATAGTGTCACGATCGTAAATGTGAATCAGTAACCAGGTTACGACCGTAAAGAATAAGGTCACGGCTGTAAATGTCAATACGCGTAATTTTTATATTTTTATTTCTTTCCATATTTTTAGCAATTTCTTTCCTAGTTTAATTAGAACTCTTAGACCAGATTTTGATCCTATTTATAGGGATGTAATTTTCATTATTGAGGGAGACAATTATTGATATAATATTGAGGCAAATTGCTTTCAAACTTCTATTCTTCATTGAATACAATCCGAACTTGCGAGTTATTCTTGTTTGTTCAAATCTCGGTGATAATTAATATTACTTGTGATCAAAAGGTCAATATATCACTGTGATTGTATTGGTTGCTTGATTCAATTAATTTTAGTTGAATCCATGAATCGTGATTTCTTGGCGTTCTTGGGTCGATTCAATATTTTGTGGATTGCATAGCTACAATTGCTACGTGGTTTGCATCATTGGGCCTTCAATATTTATTTATCATTTTCAAAATCGCTGACGTCTACTTACAGTCTTCAATATTTATTGTGTTTACATGGCTTCTATTCCCCACTGCCTAATTACACTGGAAAGCCAATTATTTTCTTTTCTTTTCCTTTTTCGTTTTTTCAGAATTTGTTTCATTTTCTCCTTTTTTTCAAAATCTGTTTATTCATTTTTGTTTTCTATATCTTTTTTTTCCCATTTCTCAATGTTCAACCTCTTTCATTTCTGCTATATATAATTATTATGAAGATATACACAATAATAAAAGTTTCAATTAAAGGGTTATTTCTTTGAAAAATGTGTACTGTTTAACATGACCCCTTCACTCCACCTTCTATTTATCACGTTTTATGATTCAAAACTTCTGGTGCACTGGTAATACTTATTAGTTATTAATATTACAAACCAGTTGAAAATAAAAAATCATAAATTATTTTTTGAAAAAATAAAAAGGATTGACACTACTCTCTTCTTCAAGACCTATGATATTTTGAGTTGTTGAACATAGATTTGGGTTTCTGACAAAAAAGAAAAAATATTAAAACAATAATATTGTAGAGAAAGCTTCGAAAACAATATAGAAAGCAAAAAAAAATTTGGCTAATAATTGATCTACAAAATGATTGTTAAGGGATTTTCTAGGAAAACACAGATTTATTCCTCATTACAACAACGATACACTGGAATATGATGATTTTTTAATAGTCTATTTATATTATGTTCTAGATTTCTCTGTTAGGGTTGCAATGTGTTAACTTAATGTTGGGCTATTTAGAATAGTTTTGGGTTGGATAGATATGTTAATGGTTTCGGCTGTTGAGTGAAGAAAGAACATACTATTCATGGGTCAGTATATATATTTGATGAAATTGTATATCACATTGTATAAAAAATAATAAAAACAAGAAACTAGAATTATTATTATTTTTTAAATTTGCTTTTACTGAGAAGTTGCTTTTTATTTTTTATGATATAAATAGTTAAATACGATAATTTATTTGGATTTACTTATTTATATTTGGCTTTTTTGTGTTGAAACCTCTCTTTTCATAAAATAAAAAAAATGTGTTCTTTTAATGTTTTGTGTTCGTCATAAAAATCCAAAGTAAAATTTTCAGTTAAAAATTATGTCAAAATTTTATTACTAGATAAAACTCTCTCCGTCCTACAAAGATAGTTTTTTTTTTTTTTTTATAAATAATCTTATTTTTAGTTATTTAGTGCATCTAAAAATTGGAACTCTTTTTTATAGCGTATTATTAAATTATTAAATATTTTTATAGATAATCACATTTAATACGTAATTAATTTTTTATAATAATTGTGATATTTTTTTGGTCTTAATTTTATGGATAATAATTAGTTCAGTCATACAAATCCAATGTCAAATTCTTAATTAAAATTATATCGAAAATTTATACATATTCTTATTTTTATAAATCACGTTGTATTGAAACTTTTATAAGTAAATCCTATTTTTTTAGTTATTTATTACATATACATATTAAAGTTCTTTCTTATATCGCATTATTTATCAAAATTATTTCAATGACAATTACATTTAATTCTTAATTAATTTTTTATTGCAAAAAGTTTTATATCACATTTTTTAACATTAACCGTTAACAAATTTATTTATATTGTTTGAAATGATATAGTTATTAATGGTTTTTGTCCTAACTGTTAATTTTAAAATTTCATAAAGTAATTAACAATGCCAAGATATTCTTTGCTATATTTTAATTCAAATTTTATGATATTTTTCATTGTTGACCTATAGTCAATTTGACCTTATTGTTTTGATCATAACAAACAAGAATTTATTGTGTTACTAACAAGTGTGCTTCAAGTGTTTCATGTAATGATAAATATTCAAAGCACTCTATGTTCAAATCGTCTCTCAAAGATATAAATCAAAATTATGTGATCGAGCACATGAGACGCAAAGAAGATCATGAAAGAATTGAAGATATTCAAAGATCAAAATTGAGGTTGAAAAGCATGACATGAAGATCAAGAATTCAAGCATACAAGATTAGAGTTGATTAAACATATGTAAAGGTACAACACTCTCAATCTTTAGCGATGAGATTCAACGAGCTCGAAAATGATTTTTATGCATCAAGAAACTTACTTGAAAATTCATCAATTGCATAAAAATGATTTTTCAAATCATATCATGAAATAGTTTTTGGAAAAATAAACTTTTTGATATTAAAATAAAAATTCCAATTTTTATACTTTCGGTCGACCGAAAGTATACTTGATCGACCGAAAGTCTGGTCGACCGAAATAGCCTGATCAACCGAAAGTTAAACGGCTATAATGCAACGGCTAGTTCATAACTTTCGGTCGACCGAAAGTCTGGAATCGGTTGACCGAAACTGGCTGAAGCTCAATTTCTTGATCTATAAATAACCATCTCATTTGCATTCAATTCCAAGAAAAATAGAAGAGATTTTAGAAAAACTTTCTTGTGAAAATTTATTGTTCTTACTTGGTTTATATTCATCTATTATTTTCATAAAACTTTGATTGATCTAAACTTTGTTTTATCAAATTCATCAAAGTTTTTGGAAGAAAGTTTTGTGAAGATTTTTGGTTTTATATTGTTTAAACTTCTTCAACATCTTCACACTATATTGGAATTGAAGTGTAAGTCTCTCTTTGCTCTAAACTTGTTTTAATCTTTTACAAGAGAGAAATTCCAATTGAGGAACTTTGATTATTTGTGCTACAATTTTCATTATCATTTGATCCATCAAAGTTCCATTGCCTAAACACTTTGAGCTTAACTTATTGTTAATTATTCAAGTGTGGCATCTCTTGGTACTTAATTTGATTCAATATTTTAACAAGAGATCATTTGAAAAACTTTGTTTGATTGCATCGAACTTTCATTATCATTTGCATCAAAGTTTTTCTCTAACACTCGAGCTTAATTCATTGCTATCTATTGAAGTGTTAGTCTAACTCTCTCGGTACTTAATTTGAGTATATCATTTGTCAAGAGAGTTATTTCAATTGTACATTCAATTCATTATATCTTGTGGTTTCGAGAGCCTTGTGAAAACTCGATTGTTGGTTTCGAGAGCCTTGTCAAAACTCGATTGTTGGTTTTTGAGAGCCTTGTCAAAACTCGATTGTTGGTTTCGAGAGCCGTGTGAAAACTCGATTGTAAAGGATAGGCGCTCCTTGTTGTAAGTCGCCTAAGGATTTGGTACTCCTTATTGTAAGTTACCAAAATAGTGGATTTGGCCTTACTCGTGACGGAGAGCTCGGTAACGGGGGACGTAGATCACGTTGGTTGATTGAACCTCCATAAATCGCGTTTGCACTCTCTCATCCCTTTTACTTACTTACATCGCACTTACTCTATTCTATCAATTTATATTGTGCAACGCTTTATCTTAGTACTATACTTGCCTTATCAATTAAGTTTACACATATATAGCACACTACATTGATAGTTTAGTAACTTGTAACACTAAGTGCTCATATTTGTACCCATTGGTTTTTAAGTTTGAGATTATTATCGAAAAAGTTTTATAAACCAATTCACCCCCCTCTGGTTAGTTTACTCTTGGGTCAACATTCATAACAATATATAAATTGTCTCCCAATTTACTTAACTAAAAATTGAGATGATCAATACTAAATTATAATTTCAATATGAAAATAATTACGTTGTATAAATATTGAAAACCTAAAATATCATAAATTTGATGCAATATCTTGGTCAACCTTGTAATTATTATTATTATTATTGTTGTTGTTGTTGTTGTTCATTGTCAATGGTCAAAATATTGAATTTTATCTTTTAGCCTTTGTTTGGCAAAATGTATTTTTTTATGTTTTTAAACAACACAATTCCCCAAATCACTTTTTAACCACACACATTTTCTCTTTCCACTTTTCAACCACATATTCTATCTCGAAAATATAAAAAAACATGTTTTTAAACATATAACTTTTAACAAACAGAGGTATGCATGGTCTCTGTTGTTAACTTTTTCATTTATTGTTTGAATGTTCAAAGTACATGAATATTGGAGATCCGACATTTAAGTGTTCATTTTGCAAGGTTAATTTTTGGTTCGAGGAAAGAGTGAATAATCGTTACAAAACTTGACGATCATATTCTATAAGATCAAATTCTATCTGACAGTAATGCAGGATACAAATTTTTGTTCCAAGAATATCGTTGAGCCATTCGAATTCTAGGATACTTATTAGATTTCAAAAAAGACAATTTTTATTGATGGTGTCATATGTCATGACTATCAATAAAAGTCAGGGACAATTATTTTCGCATGTATGACTTCTCCCTAAAAAGTTGATGTTTATACATGAAATTAATAAATGATGAACTTATCTCTTATTCGTGAATGATATTTATTTTGTTTAAGGATTCATTTAATTTCGAATTGAATTATTTTTATCTAGACTTTTCTTCACGTGCATCATACGGGATGATTCACTAGTAAATGTAATGGAAATATACTTCATTAAAAAATTGTGAACATTTTAAGTAAAACCTAATTTTATAAAATTATACAATAATATGGTAATTTAATTCAAATTCTGAACACTTTTTCGTTGGTGAAGATTAATTGATTTAGAGCATGTCTGGTAATAGGGTTTTAGAAGTTTTTGTGATTTTTTTTTAATATGTAGTTTTAAAATGTTTAAAAAGTCAAAATTGTGGATTTGATTAAGAATGGATGGTTGAGGTTGAATTTGAAAAGTTGAAGTGAAAAAAATTATATTACCAAACAGGCTCTTAGGTAAAATCTGTTATCTTATGTAGGTATTCCATTTGTATAGAAATTTTAGTTTTACTATCTCGTCTGATGGGGGTGCAAATCGAGATCAAGAATAACGTTCGGTCGGTTCATAAAGAGATTGTGTAGGAAAATCCACCTTATTTCCGGGCTAACTCTCCGGATAATGTTTTGTCTAAATTCTCCGATCAAATCATAAAGGAACTTGCATTCACCCCTTCTATGGGACGAAATAAGTCCGTGTCAGGTTAGTGCTTAAGCTGCTTCACGCAACTATATTCAATAAATTGAGTCGAGAGGAAAAAATGCAATTGAATTAGCCATCATCCTTCCTTTCGCCCCTTAGTTCGCTAGCTTCGTTGTATGGAATGACCAGACTGACTTCAGGGAAGAAAGTGGTGACCTACCAAAAGCAAAGAGTTGGACATGAATTAAGTTTCTCCGTAAGTCAAGATTAACTGGTTTCTTTCTTTAAACAACTTTGATGAATATCTTCTGACAAAAATTAAACAGAGAATATTAGAGTTGGTTTTTCAATCATATAGGTAGTGAATATCTAGCTGGTGAAAATTGATAATGTAGATATTAAAATTATAGGTGGTCATCGTGTGAATTAAAGTCGGAAGAAACAATCAAATCGCTTGACATTTTTTTTTTTTTTTTTCAATTTGAACATAAAAGTCGCATCTTAATTATCGATCTTCGTCACATGGAGATCCAATCTCATAGCATTTAATAGGCTGAGGGGGGTAAGAATCTTATTTTTGAAAATTGGGAATTGTTTCCACACATCATAAAAGATTGATGAGTCACGTCTTAATTTTTTTTTTTTTCACTTAAATAGTATGCATACAAATCTATGCTTATTATTTTTAATTAACATTGTCAAATATTATTGAAATATATTCATGACATGTTTAGAAAGTGTTCATAAATTGTTAAAATAATAAATAAATAAAAATGAGTGATGAATAAATAGATAATACTTGCATATTTCTCGAAATAAGTGAATAAAATATAGCATGTTCATGTATAACAATTTATAAACACTGCACTAACATACACTTTAAAACCCAAAACTGCCAATATTGCATAGAAATAATGTTAATAAATTAGGTATTCATCCTTCTCAAAAAAATGCTAACCCAACAAAAAAGAAAGTAGCTATTAGTCAATAAGGACACAAAAAAGTTCGTTAAATAAAGTTAGAAAGAATCACAACTACCCACAAAAAATTACATTATATGTGCCTAGCTAGGTTGTTACCATTGTTAATTAGTCATTGTTAGCATATTTAGTTTACTGAAAATAAATATAAAACCCATAAAAATTTGAATAACTAAGCTCACATTGAAATTCATTATTAAGACTTATTTTTAATTATACATTCTCCCAATAAATATAAATACATTCAACTTTTTAATCATGCATTCTTCAAATAAAAATATTTATTTACAAAATTTATTTTAAAAAATAACGTCAAATACGTCATTTCATTTAATTCGTTACTAGGTCTAAGCATCAAATAAACTTTTAATGTTCTTTGCAATATTATAGTGCATCCAGATGGAAGGTCCCAATAATGCAGGCTAAGAATTGATTTTACTTTTACCAATACAAACACACAAACCCCACCACCCCCAAAAAGTAACAATTGTACGCGGATTGGGACATCCCAACGTGAATTTAGTTGGGTTCTAGCCATGATCATATTTTTCAAGATTTTCAGTTATTTACTTTCGTTGATGATATTGTCCTCGCCACATGTACATGTACATGACGTGACTCCCACCTAAATGTTAGTGCATGTGGAGTAGGTACAATATTATGCTCATTACATTACAGGCACATGATGTTGTCCTCATCTGCACTTGTGATGAGCACACTAGTCAGCAGACACTGAATCAATTCTTTATTTACTTTTCCTATATTTAAGAGCTTGGGCTTGGGAAATAATATATGTTAAGTCGGGTGTGACGCTTAGCTTGTCGTCCAACAACTTCTTTAGTTATTTTTCTTTGAATGTAAACTTTATTATTATATAAAATTAGAAGTGATCCTCATTGTTCTATTCCTCGTAATGAAAACAAATAACATTCGATCTTTTATCTTTTGTTATATTACTACTTCCCTAAATGATCATAATTGAATAGATTGTATTCCATATTTCATCGCGTGAATTATCAGTCTACCTTGCATTCAATTCAAGAAACAAAAAGATTATATATCATATTACCATGGTTTGATCATTCATGTAACAAGGCATTTAATAAGTTCACGTGTTTGTTCCTATTCTTCTTCCTTTAGTGTTTGCAATTGTTATACATTGGAACTTTTGAATTGTCATCTTCACTTTGATCGACAATAAGACATTAGATTGGATTAAACATATGTTTGGCTGCGTGTTAACAAGTTACGATCGATCAAATCACTTGTAATTCACATATTTCATGATATTCATACATAACTTGCTCATCAACCATATATATATATATATATATATATATATATATATATATATATATATATTAAACCATTTATAAACAATTGTAACTATAACAATTTCCCTTTCACTACTAAAATTTTTATCTTGAAAAATCTCTCAACGGTCATTTTTAAATGAAATAACCAGACAATGACTTGTCACAACCAAATTTTCCATAGTTAGAAAATGAAATGCATAAAAGAAGAACGAGTCCGAGTGTAGAGGAGAATAGTCATAGATAGTAATATGGTTGAAATGCCGGCCATGCCGGCTATTATACCAAGTCACGAGAATTGCCCCATTTCTTTATTGTGAAGATAGAGAAAAATCAGAAACACCAACCAAAAGTGAAAGTTGATTTGATGAGGAAAGGTGCAAATGCTAATTAATTGCAATTAATGATATATTATTATTCGCGGCCCCGTAATTTTAGCTATTGTACAGCAGTTAAACGACAAATTAGTTCTCTTGTTTGCTAATTAGTAAATATGTAAGAGTAATTATTTTTAAGGTTAACTATATTGTTACCACAAAACTTATTTTCTACATCACAATTTAAAATATTTTATTTACTTACAAAAGTAGTCATAAATAAAATTACATAAATAATCTTTTAATTTCTCTCACTAACTCTTACTTGCACAACAAATCTCTATTCTCTCATTAAATATTCTCTTCTTAATATTTATTTTTTAAATCATCATGTTCTTGTTATATATTTTTAAGAAGTTTAATAGCTCAGTGGTGTCTCAAATACAACTTGGAACAGCGAACCACATTAGTGAGTGGAAGGATTAGAAAACGTGACAGATCATTTCATGATTTAGTGAGACCAGAGCAGCCATTGAATCACTTGCTCATGAGCTTTCAAGTAGTTTCATTGAGGAGCAAATGTCTGTAGTTTTTTAGATTCGGTCTCTATCCAAAATAAGTACGGATGATTCTTGGGCAGAAGGTGGAGCTATTCCTATTCTGGTTAAGCTATTGACATCTGAGGATAGTCAAATTTAAAACATTGTTGTCACGAGTGTTCTTAACCTTTCCATTTGTGAAAATAACAAGGGACTCTTTTTAGAAGTGTTGTATTTATAAAATTACACGGCGCTCTATTGCCCAAAGTGGGTAACGTTATGTTGCCCATCTTTCAATGAGGGTGTGCCAAGTGTTCGATATTGTCCACTTGACACACTCTCATTATGCCCACGTCAGGTAACGGAGCAATTTCATTATAAAATTATATTTTATTAGTGACGGTAATATAATGTGGTGTATTGAATAGAATTTGTAGTGGTAATATATTTATCTCATTTTTAATTGACATTTTTTTAAACTTCAAGATATATAAAAATGTTTTTTGAATTGAAAATAAATGTTTGCACGGTGTTCAAAACATTTAATGCATTTTTTATTTTTTTTTGCAAGAAAGTTTTCCCGATTTAGAAGTTAAATTGGGCGGGAAAGTGTGTGAGTAAAATGGTGACATTGTGATGTGTCACTTTTTCATTTGTGATGATTCATTTTGTGATGACTTCATTATTATCTTCATCACCCAATAAGAAATTAACACTGTACAATGTCATTTTAAAAAGTTCAAAATAAATGTCCATCAAGAATTATTGATTGAGAATAAATGTTTGCACGGTTCTCAAACACATTTAATGTCTTTTTTCTTTCTTTTTTTTTTTTTTTTTTTGCAAGAAAGTTTCCTCGATTTAGAAAATTAAATTGGACGGGAAAGTGTGTGAGTAAAATGGTGACGGTTATCCTATTATTATATATAGATAGATTTTTATGTGCGCAATCTTATGACCACATCAACTGATAATTTTCTTTATAAGAATTAATTTCTATGTATATATTTACTTTTTTTATGTATATAATTGATGAGGATCCTCTTGGTATATTGATCAAAAATTCCCACAACAATTTTGTATCAACCCAAGAAAGTTAATATGGTAAAAGAAAGGATATAACACCTTAACCCAAGTTTAAAACCAACCAAAAATTCATTGATTAAAAAACTAAGCCCAATAGATAAAGATTAAACAAATTTCAAGGTGTCGGAAATCAACAACAACACAAGAATAATAATACTCAAAAATTAGTTGAAGAAATTACAAGAAGATACAAGATCAAAGAGATGAGATTTTACCTCACCCAAGAGAGGAGCTTCTCACAAGAGCATTCAACATGAACATCACAAGTTATGGGCTAGGGTTTGGAAAAAGAGTATATATTGTACAAATTATGGGGCAAAAGAAATAATTACGAAAATTGCATAAAAAACCCCGAATTTTGAATTTAGTGTGTTTCGGTTGACCGAACCACTTTCGGTCGATTACATGGTCGACCGAAAGGACACTTTCGGTTGAACATTGATCAGCCAAAACTGACTGAGGATATCTCTAAAAATTCTCTGCAGACTTTCGGTCGACCGAAATTGGCTGAATCCAATTTCTTCTTCTTTTTTTGCTCCAACTTGATTCTTGGCTTCTTTTCTTGTCTTATTCACATTGTTTAGCCTCGAATCTTGAACCTCCTTGGCATCAGATCTCGTCATGGGTCCCAAATGCACGCACATCGAGGTTTGACTTTCTCGGTTCTCATCATCTCCTCCCTCTTGAAAATGATTCGACCTCGAATCTTGCTTGAATGCACTGTCGTGAGACTTCTTGAACTTTGATCTTGCAACATTGTCGGTCACAAGTTCGTGCAATGAAGTTGGACCTTCGCGATTCTCATCATCTCCTCCATCTCGAAAGAGATTCAACCATGAATCGACATCTACAATAAAAATAGAAAATCCAGTCACAATAAATGTAATTGAAATTTCAGACTCAACGTGCAAAATCAATTTGTAGGTGTTGCTAAGAGCTTGAAATGAGCAAACACCGCAGAGTAACAATTTGAATTTTATTTGATCCGGGAGGGGGGGGGGGGGAGTCGCTCCTTCCACGAATGACAACACATCCGGCCACCCGGATCAAATAGGATATGCTTCCTACCATGGTTGGTATGGGAAGTACATTGTATACCAATCCTCTCAAATGGAGGCTCGAATCTCCTGTAAAGGGGCTTAACCAAATGTGCATTCTCGTGCCCACCTAAACTAGCTCTTTCTTTAATAAACAAATGCATAAAGTATAAAGGAGTTAATAGGTGATAACCATAAACAACTCCAAGTGGATAAATTTTGCTAATAGGAAGAGCAATTTTATTCAAGCAAATTTAACAACTACAAATTGAGCATCATTTTTATGCAAATGCACCACTCCCCAAAAGAAAAGATTCATCATGTTGATGGAAATGTTGGTTTCATGACATGTAATAAAATGTGAAAGTTTAATACCCCTACCAACATCTACAAAATTAACATCATTTTTTTTTCTTTATTCTAAGTAAACCCAATACAAAATCCATAAAATGATTAACCCAAGGTTTACAAGGAATGTGCAAATGTGTGCATGAGCCTCGAGGCCAAACCTTATATTCGACCCCGTTGTAAGTGATGTGTTGACGAAGATTATGAGCAAATGCCACATTGATTTTCATCTTGGGCCAATGAGAATGTTCAACTAGTAAAGTTATGGTACCCTTAATCCAAAAATGTCCCATCAAGCTCCCCATATGTGCCTCTCTCATTGTAACTCGCTCATGGGCCATTTAGAAACAAACAATATAATCCCCCAAAACAAATAACTATCATACTTATAGAGTTCATCAATTTTCTCTCATTACATGATTCAAAAATGTTAAACAATTTTGGTTGACTAGCATGCATGTCCTTAACATGTTCAAAACAAAATGAGTGGACATTTAGAAATGTTAGAAGCGAAGTCCTTTTATCATCAAGATATTCCAATAAATTTATCCCATGGACTCCCTCAACTAGCAATTCCTTTATAGGGAAAATAGGTACATCAATCATATTTTCACAAAATAGGAATTCATCATACCCATGAAATTTACTATATGCAACATTTCCACTAGTCAAAAATATACTTGTCAAATCCATTTCAACATTATACAACCCTCTAATGTATTTGAAACATAATAACCTTGCATTCAAAGAATTGTTAGGAGGATACCTCCTAGATGTTGCATTGGTTATTTCATTTTCTTTACCTCGGTTACATTTGTTGTTGTAGGAAAATGTTTCATTGAATTTCTTCCACAAGGCATGACTTTGAAGTTCCTTGTTGCCTTGATAAGTTGGCCTCACGATCTCCTGCAATAAAGAAGTAATCAAGCTAGGGGGGAAGTGTTAGAGTATTCAAGAGTAAGGAACATTTTGGTGTGATCTCTGCTCTCGATTTTTTTGGTGGTACTCATCACTTCCTCACATTTTTCTGAGGTAGGAACCTCAACTCTCGGTTCTTCTCTTACTTCTCCTTTTTCTGGAGTCGTGGCTCCAACCATCATTGCCTCTCCTTTTTCTAGGGACGTGGCCCCAACTCTCATGCTCTCATTTTTGTTTTCTTCAATTTTCTCAATTGAATTTTCTTTTTCTTTCTTTTTCTCATTTTCTTCCTCAAATTCCTTCTTGAGCTTCATTTGGTCTTTGCATACTTCTTCCGGGCTCAAAGATAGGATCACAACCTTTTTCCATTCATTTTGAAGTTATACCGGTTCCTCCCTTATCATGATTATTTCTCTCGCATTGCCAAGGTCTCCCAAAATTATGTGAGTAGTGTGTATAGGAACTACATCACATACCACTTGACCACTATAGGTTCCAATGTTGAAAGTAAGAAGAACTTACTCACTCACTCACACCTCTCCATAATCATTCAACATTTGCAATATATAAGGATTAGGACGCTTCATAACTGGTAGCTCCAACTTTTCAACTCTACTAGTACTCACCAAGTTAGTGCAACTCTCTCCATCTATAACGAGACTACATGACTTATCACTCACTAGGCACCTATTGTAGAAGTTATATTCTCCATGTTCCTCTATCTCATTAGTATGGGCCAAAGATGTTGGTGATTTAGCATTCAACTCCACTTCTCCACTTTTATTTATCCCATGGAGTGATGAATCTTGCATTCTCACACTTTCAATATTTTCATCAACTCCATTTCTCCTATCATCCAACCATTATCTACTTTTCCTATTCATATTCCCATTTTGTTCCCTACTTCCATCTCTACACATAATTTTCCCAAATTCATCCCTCAACCTTCTCCTACCATCCCTCTTTTCTTCAACAATACTAGTTGATGTACTCTCTCCTCTTGTTCCTAAATTTTCCAACCCTTCCCCAATTTTCTCCATTTTCCTAGCCATGATGGTTGAAAGCTTTAGCAACATCTCCTTCAATTCTTGAATTTGAGCATTGGAAATGGACATGGTGTGCAAGTGTGAAGTGTTCTCACAAGAAAATATTTCTCTCATGTTTCACTCAAATTTGCAAGGAACATAATTACTAGATTGAGAGATATAATTCTTGTGAAGTATGAAACTACATACAAGCAAGAGATGTAGGAATGGATAGACACAAGAGTAAGTGAAATTTTCTTTACGTGCTAAAACACAAAAAGATGACTATGAATTTGTAGGACAAATTTTCAAACGCACAAGGTCACAAAAGCTTGACAAGGAACAAGTAATTGACTAGGAAATATTTGGTGTAGAGAAAAATGGATTTTAACATGAAAACTCTATTCGGGGTAATTTATCAAATACTTCGTAGGCAACGCTTGAATAACATGGAATTATGAGTGTTTGATGAATTGTAACCCACAACAATCTTAAGAATGAGAACAAAGACAATACCCAATATGTAATAATCAAGAAATACTTATGGGCATATAAATTTTCCAATTTTTTTGTAATTTTCGTTTTTTTTTTTTTTGAAATTAACAAGAACAACAAGAAATGTAAAGATAGATTTACCAAATTAGAGCCAAGCTCTGATACCAAATGATGAAGACACCCCTTGGTATATTGACAAAAAATTCCTACAACAATTTTGTATCAACCCAAGAAAGCTAATATGGTAAAAGAAATGATAGAACACCTTAACCCAAGTTTAAATCCCACCAAAAATTCATTGATTAAATAACCAAGCCCAATGGATAAAGATTAAACAAATTTCAAGGTGGCGAAAAATCAACAACACAAGAATAATAATACTCAAGAATTAGTTGAAGAGATTTTAAGAAGATACAAGATCAAAGAGATGAGATTTTACCTCACCTAAGAGAGGAGCTTCTCACAAGAGAGCATTTACCATGAACATCACAAGTAATGGGCTAGAGTTTGGAAAATGAGTATTTATTGTACAAATTATGGGGTAAAAGAAATAATTACGAAAATTGCATAAAAAATCTCGAATTTTGAATTCAGTGTGTTTCGGTCAACCGAATTGGTCGACTGAACCACTTTCAATTGAACATTGATCAGCTGAAACTAACTGAGGCTATCTCCAAAAATTCTCTGCAGACTTTCGGTCGATCGGAATGACTTTCGGTCTATTTTTGGCTCCAACTTGATTCTTGACTTCTTTTCTTGTCTTATTCACATTGTTTAGCCGTGAATCTTGAACCTCCTTGACATCGGATCTCGTCATGGGTTCCACAGACACGCACATCGAAATTTGACTTTCTCGGTTCTCATCAATAATTACTCGACTTCTTTGATTATATTACTATTCCACTATTGTCACGATATTTTTTTATAGACCACTTAGCAACTCGAACTATATTCAGATTTTGGAGATTTCGGGTCATACGTCTTTATCAACTTTATAAGTTGCCAATTCGACCAAAACTAGTATTGATTCCTACTCAAAACTTATTTTCTTTGTTAGAGGTTGCTTCAGTCTATAAATGGACCTTTGCAACTAGATTTTATTTTCACTGTCCTACATTTTTTTTTTCATGGTTGCATCTTTTAAATGAAGTCATCAAGATGGAAATTTGAAGTATTTCCTTAACTATCATTTTCCATATTTCATATCATACTCAATAAGTAGGGGATGGTATAGACTATTGACAAGTTCGATCTAGATCCCGTTCAAACTAAAATAGAGAAATCATCATTCTAATATCCTTATTACATAATAGAAAATGTTGCCTTCTACAAAACACATATTTCTCATCATAACCCGCAAATAGGTAAATTATGACCCAACACGCTGAAGTGAATTGAGATGTAACATGAATAAAGAAAGAATAATTCATAGTGAAGACTACCGATATTCAATCACGTGGCATTACTCACTACAAATAGCATTACTCATAATGAAATGAGACTTTCAAATTTAAAGTTGCAAGTTTTTCTTTAATTAAGGGTGGTACTAAGAGAATGGAAGTAAACCTAGTCATACTTTTTATTAGCCTTTGTTTCAACTCAGCCAGTCTTAAAAGATTCACAAAAACCATTAGTATCGGACAGGACTACGGTTTTGGTAATGATAATGCAATTTTGTTTAAATCTCTTGAACATTTGTAACATACACAAGAAGCAAGTAAAATAAATAAATAAATAAAGATACTATGTTTTTCAACTTGAATTTTAATTTGTTGCCCACCACGGGCAACATAACCATTAGTGGTGGACAGTTCTTATTTACGTTGCTCATGGTGGGAAACAAATCATTCCTTTTTCAACTTTGCGATGATCAAATTATCAACAATTCGTAAAGTCCTAACCGCTGCAAGAAAAATATCCTGGCTAAACTACAGGTGTTACAAAAACAAGGGTTCGCGAATAACCCAAAGGCCCGAAGTTCACCCAATCACTGGCAACGTCTCGTTGAAGCTCCACAGATGTGGATTACGGGTTCACCTTTATTAATGATTCACAAAGAATTACAAGATAACAAAACGTTACAACAGATCTCAAAAGATGACTCAAGAACCCTAAAGCAGAAATCCTCAAACTCGCACAAATCACATAGAAACAACAACTAAAATCAGCCTCACTTTACAACCACTTAATAACAACTTCACGGACTTAGTAATTTCACTCAGAAATCAGGGAGAATCACAGAGACTTCAACAAAGTAGAGAGAGAGAGAGAGAGAGAGAGAGATTAGGGTTAGCCAAAGGAAGAGTCTGAAAACCAAATGAAGAGGCCAATTGTAGCGCCCCGAGTTCCAAATACCCGGTTCACCACGTCATCGTCTGATCTAACTTTTAAAATAACATTTTAGCGGAAGAAATAACTGAAATTCATTTTTGGCAACATTAAATAAACTGTAATGGTCGATAAAATTGAAAATATTTATGAAACAATTCGAAATAATAAATCGAGTCATTAATATTGTAAAACAATTGACAATGTTATAATTTCTCAAATAACTGAAATTCTCAAAATTATTCAATATTTGGAAATACGGAAATCATTAAAATAAGGTTTTCAACCATTTAACGTCTTTTGCCACAATCATCCATCACTTGCCACCCTCTCCGAAATCTGCAAATGTTGTTAAAATAGACATGAGCATTTCATAGAAATACTCAGTAGACTCATCGTCAATTAATTAATTTACAATATAATTGAACACATAAATCCAGACTCTTTAGAAACATAGGGTGTGGGTAGTCTCTTCTTGTGCATTTAAGCACGGGGCTTCTCTTTGAAAAATCATATGATGAGAATCCAGGGAGTCAATCGAGTCAAAGTCAAACAGGTCAATCCTCTATCAGAATACCGGTGGGGCCCATGACAAGATCAAAGGCTAAAGAAGTCCAAGAGTTGATGGCGGGACTCATTTTCAAGCTCCGAAATCAAGTCCACATGGAAGAGAGCAAGATCGAGGTCAATTGCATATGTTTGGAAGATCAGGACAGTTCGGTCGACCGAAACTCTGCAATGTTTTTAGACATAGCTTTAGGCAGGATCGGCTGACCGTTGTACGACCGAAACTGCCCATTCGGTCGACCAGATGGACGATCGAAATATTTTCGGTCGACCAGATGGTCGACCGACCGAAAGTCCCCAGAACAGAATAGCGGGGTTTTTTGTGCAATTATGCAAACTTTCTTTCTTTTTTTCACTTTTTATATCTTCTTGTAAAGCTCAAACCCTAGATAGTTTTGAAGACATTTGAAGATCACTCCTTGAGAGTTTGAGAGGTAAAATCCTTTCTTTATCTTGTAACATTTTCTTGGAATTTATTTCAACTTATATATTGAGGGTTTGTTCTTGTGTATTTGTTGATATTTATTCCGCAAGTCTTGGTATTTGTCTTAATCTCTCCATTGGGCTAGGATTAACTTTCCTTAGAATTTTGGTTTCATTAAACTTGGGTCAAGATTTCTCATTTATTACCTATTTTAGCTTTCTTGGGTTGATACATTATTGTTGTGGGAATTTTTGGTTTAATCACCAAAGGGGTTCGCATCATTTGGTATCAGAGCTTGGCTCTAAAATTGGTATTCCTATCTTTACATTTATTGTGTTGTTCTTGATAGTCAAAAAAAAAAAAAAACGAAAATTACAAAAAAATTGGGGAAAATTAGTGCCCATGAAAATTTCATGATTCCTACATATTGGGCATTGTTGTTATCATCAATTTGAAAGTTATTGGGGATACATTTGAACAAACACTTGAAAATTCCAAACTATTCAAAGCTTGCATCCTAAGTGTTTGATAAAATATTTCAAAGAGTGTCTTCATATTGAAACCTACCATTCAACTACCAAACACATTCCTAATTGAATTCCTTGTGTCTTACATCAAGTTATTGTGACTATACCCTTGAAAATTTTATTGGTCTAGTTCAATTCCTTACTTCCTTGTATAATAGCAAGCAACTAAATTCTACTTGCTATTGTGTCAATCATTCCTTTTGCTTCCTTTGTTATTTGTGGAATTTGTGCTGCACAAGAATTAAATTCTCAATTTAGTTGAATTACGTTCCTTGAAAAGTTTGAGTAAGAAAGTGAAGAGTGGTAAAAGGCAAGAGTGGTGAGCTCATTAGAGGGGAAAAGCCTAATTGAGTGAAACACGAGCGAACATCATTTGTGAGGACATTTGCACACTTACACTCCATGGCTCATGCACATACTTCGAGTGGACAAGATTCTAATGCACAAACTCAAGAGTTGAGGGATATGATACAAGCTCTCACAGTTACTATGGCGGATATGGGGGGAAGGTTGGAAGGTAGATTAGCAAGGTTGGAGACTAGGAGGGAAGTTCCGCCTCCAAGGGATGATAATGTTAGGAGGGGTGATAGGAGAAGTTCTAGAGATGAGTATGAATATGATGATGTTGATGATGATGAATTGGAGAGTGAAGGGGGTAGTGACCAAAATTGGAACATGGGTAGGAATAGAGGAGGTAGGAATGTGAGGAGAGTAGGACGGGTCATGGGAGGAACCCTAGGGGTAGGGATGGAATGGATGGTAATCTTGGTAGTATTAAGATGAAAATTCCTTCTTTCCATGGGAAGAGTGATCCGGATGCCTATTTAGAATGGGAGAGGAAGATGGAATTGATTTTTGAATGTCATAGGTACTCCGAGGATAAAAAGGTTAAGTTAGCGGTAGTGGAGTTTACCGACTATGCCTTAGCTTGGTGGGATAATTTATTACTCACTAGGAGAAGGAATTTCGAGGGTAGTGTGGATACTTGGGATGAATTGAAGAGCCTTATGAGAAAAAGATTTGTACCAAGTCACTACTATAGGGGACTCTATCAAAGACTACAAACCCTTACTCAAGGAACAAAGGGTGTTAAAGATTATTATAAGGAGTTGGAAAAAGCTTTGATAAGGGCCGACATAGAGGAGGATAGATAAGCCACTATGGCTCGATTTATGAGTGGGTTGAATAGGGAGATCGCCAATGTGGTTGAATTACACCATTATGTTGAGATGGAGGAGTTGGTACACATGGCTATTAAAGTGGAGGCTCAATTGAAGAAGAATGAGAAATTTAAAAGAAAGGGGCAAGAAAAATTCTTGGGAGGTCCTAGTTCCAATTGGAAGTCTAAGTGGGGGAGTGAAAAGGTTGATAAGGTACCACTTAAGGACAATATTGAAACCTCCAAGGGAAAGGAAGTTAGCTTCGTTAAGGATAAATCAAAGGTTGTTCCTACCACTTCTAGGAGTCGGGATATAGAATGCTTCAAGTGTAGAGGACGGGGGCATTATGCTCGAGAGTGCCCTAACAATAGGGTGATGATTATAAAAAATGGGGAGTGGTACTCGGAAGATGAAGAGGACGAAGAGGGGGTGCCATGTAGGGGAGATAGTGATGACGAGGAAGAAGAGGTGGAGGGAATTGTTAGTCCACCCAAGTCTTTAGTCACCATTAGGTCTCTCAACACCCAAGCCAAGGTGGATGATGCGGCTAAGCAAAGGGAGAATATCTTCCATACTAGGTGTCTTGTGAAGGACAAAGCGTGTAGTCTCATCATTGATGGGGGGAGTTACACCAATGTAGTTAGCACTAGTATGGTTGAAAGGTTGGGATTACCTTTAATGCCACATCCTAGTCCTTATAAGTTACAATGGTTGAGTGATTATGGTGAGTTGAAAGTAAGCAAGCAAGTATTACTTATTTTCAACATAGGGACCTATGAGGATCAAGTACTATGTGATGTGGTGCCCATGCAAGCTACACATATATTATTGGGGAGGCCATGGCAATATGACAGGAGGGTATTGCATGATGGTAGGAAAAATCGGTATAGTTTCCAAATAAATGGAAAACCCGTGACACTCCTACCTTTGAGTCCGGAAGAAGTTTACAAGGACCAATTGAAACTCAAGAAGGAGGAAAAAGAAAGAAGAAAAAAAAAGATGGAGTTGAGTGAGGGGCAAAACGAAAGTGAAAAAAAAAGGGGGGAAAAAGTAGTGAAAAAAGAAAAGAGGGGATGCAAGAAAAAAAAAAGAGAGCAAAAGATATTGAGAAAAAAATGAATTTTTATGTGAGTAGAGATGATGTAGAAAGAGCTTTAAAAGAAAATCATTCAATTCTTTTGTTGGTCTATAAGGAGTCCCTCCTTACACTTGATGACCCTCACACTTCCCTCCCCACTTTAGCTACTTCTTTGTTGCAGGAGTTCGAGGATGTCTTTCCGAAGGAGATGCCTAGTGGGCTTCCACCCATTAGAGGCATCGAGCATCAAATTGATTTCATCCCCGGAGCCATCATTCCGAATAGACCGGCATACCGAAGCAATCCGGAGGAGACCAAGGAACTCCAAAAACAAGTTGAGGAGTTGATGAGTAAAGGATATGTTCGTGAGAGCATGAGTCCTTGTACCGTTCCCGTGCTACTAGTGCCCAAGAAGGATGGAACCTTTAGAATGTGCGTCAATTGCCGAGCCATTAACAACATAACGGTAAAGTATCGACACCCCATTCCTAGGTTAGATGACATGCTAGATGAGTTGCATAGTTCGTGCATTTTTAGTAAAATCGACTTGAGAAGTGGATACCATCAAATTAGGATGAGGGAAGGAGATGAATGGAAAACCGCTTTTAAAACTAAATATGGTTTATATGAGTGGTTGGTTATGCCCTTCGGTCTCACTAATGCACCGAGCACTTTTATGAGGTTAATGAACCATATTTTGCGTGCATTCATTGGGAAATTTGTGGTAGTTTACTTCGATGATATTTTGATTTACAGTAAAAATTTGAATGAGCATATTGAACACTTGAGGAGTGTACTTGTGGTTTTGAAAGGAGAACAATTGTATGCTAACCTCAACAAGTGTAATTTTTGCATGGAGAGTGTGATCTTCCTTGGATTTGTAGTTAGTACTAAGGGAATAGAGGTCGATGAGGAGAAGATCAAAGCCATTAAGGAATGGCCCACTCCCACAAGTGTCACCGAGGTAAGAAGCTTCCACGGGTTAGCTAGTTTTTACCGTCGTTTTGTCAAGGAATTTAGCACCCTAGCTTCACCACTTACCGAGGTTGTCAAAAAGCATGTTGGGTTTAAATGGGGGGAGGCGCAAGAAAAGGCCTTTAATGAAATAAAGAATAAATTGTGCACCGCCCCGGTTTTGTCCTTGCCTAATTTTGATAAAACTTTTGAGATTGAATGTGATGCTTCAGGAACAGGTATTGGGGCAGTTTTGATGCAGGAGAAAATGCCGATTGCCTACTTTAGCGAGAAGCTCAGTGGAGCCGCCCTGAACTACCCCACCTATGACAAGGAGCTCTATGCGTTGGTGAGATCGTTAGAGACCTGGCACCACTATTTGTGGCCTAGAGAGTTCGTCATCCACACCGACCATGAGTCATTGAAGCACTTGAAGGGGCAAGGGAAGTTGAGCAAGAGGCATGCCAAATGGGTGGAGTACGTGGAAACTTTTCCCTATGTCATCAAATACAAACAAGGTAAGGAGAATGTGGTAGCTGACTCCCTTTCTCGAAGGTATGCTCTTATTACTACCTTGAGTGCTAAATTGTTGGGTTTTGAGAGCATTAAGGACTTGTATGCGCATGATGCGGATTTTGCTAGTATATTTATATCATGTGAGAGGGTTGGATTTGGTAAGTATTATAGGCATGAGGGGTTTTTGTTTCGAGAAGGTAAACTTTGTGTGCCAAATTGCTCATTGAGGGAGTTGATGGTAAGGGAGGCCCATGGCGGGGGATTAATGGGTCACTTTGGGGTAAGGAGAACCTTGGAAATCTTACAAGAACATTTCTTTTGGCCTAAAATGAGTAGAGATGTTGGGAGAATTTGTTCAAGGTGCATAACCTGTAGGAAAGCCAAGTCCAAGGTAGAACCGCATGGATTATATACACCCCTACCCGTCCCTAGTGAACCTTGGACGGAAATTTCTATGGACTTCATTTTAGGATTGCCTAGGTCAAAGAAAGGTAGTGATTCCATCTTCGTGGTTGTAGATAGGTTTAGTAAAATGGCGCATTTCCTTGCTTGTCATAAAACCGATGATGCCATTCATATAGCTGACCTATTCTTTAGGGAGATAGTGCGACTCCATGGGGTTCCTAGGAGCATTGTGTCGGATAGGGACGTTAAATTCCTTAGCCACTTTTGGAAGGTCTTGTGGGGGAAATTGGGAACTAAACTTTTGTTTTCAACAACTTGTCATCCCCAAACCGATGGCCAAACTGAGGTGGTTAATAGAACTTTAACACAACTTCTTCGCACCGTCCTTAAGGGCAACCTAAAGAATTGGGAAGAGTGTTTACCTTTTGTTGAATTTGCATATAATCGAAGTGTTCATTCTACTACTTCTTTTTCTCCATTCGAGATTGTTTATGGTTTTAACCCTCTAACTCCTTTGGATTTGATTCCGTTACCTATTGATGAACGAGGTAGTTTAGATGGGAAAAGAAAGGCGGAGTTGGTAAAATCTCTCCACGAGAAAGTCAAGCTCCAAATCGAGAAGAAGAATGAACAATATGCCTCCAGTGCTAACAAAGGTAGAAAACGAATGACATTTGAGGTCGGTGATTGGGTATGGTTGCATTTGAGGAAGGAGCGGTTCCCGACTCAAAGAAAATCAAAATTACAGTCACGTGGTGATGGCCCCTTCCAAATCCTCGAGAAAATCAATGACAATGCTTACAAGCTTGACCTTCCTGGTGAGTATAATGTATCGGCTTCTTTTAACGTCTCTGACTTATCCCCTTTTGATGCAGGTGAAGATTCGAGGTCGAATCCTTTTCAAGAAGGAGGGGATGATGAGAATCCAGGGAGTCAATCGAGTCAAATTCAAACAGGTCAACCCTCTATCAGAATACCGGTGGGGCCCATGACAAGATCAAAGGCTAAAGAAGTCCAAGAGTTGATGGCGGGACTCATTTTCAAGCTCCGAAATCAAGTCCACATGGAAGAGAGCAAGATCGAGGTCAATTGCATATGTTTGGAAGATCAGGACAGTTTGGTCGACCGAAAGTCCATCCGGTCGACCGAAACTCTGCAGTGTTTTCAGACATAGCTTCAGGCAGGATCGGCTGACCGTTGTACGACCTAAACTGCCCATTCGGTCGACCAGATGGACGACCGAAATATTTTCGGTCGACCGAAAGTCCCCAGAACAGAATAGCGGGGTTTTTTGTGCAATTATGCAAACTTTTTTTTTTTTTTTCACTTTGTATATCTTCTTGTAAAGCTCAAACCCTAGATAGTTTTGAAGACATTTGAAGATCACTCCTTGAGAGTTTGAGAGGTAAAATCCTTTCTTTATCTTGTAACATTTTCTTGGAATTTATTTCAACTTATATATTGAGGGTTTGTTCTTGTGTATTTGTTGATATTTATTCCACAAGTCTTGGTATTTGTCTTAATCTCTCCATTGGGCTAGGATTAACTTTCCTTAGAATTTTGGTTTCATTAAACTTGGGTCAAGATTTCTCATTTATTACCTATTTTAGCTTTCTTGGGTTGATACATTATTGTTGTGGGAATTTTTTGTTTAATCACCAAAGGGGTTCGCATCATCATAGGGTGTGAGTAGTTTCGTCTCGTGCACTTAAGGCACGTATGTTATGCATAACATCATCATTTATCTTGCAAGATATTCTCTTCTTTCTTTCTTATGCATTTAAGTAAGTTATGACAAGCATAACAACATAATTATTTCCGAAAAAATATATTCTCGTCTCTTTTCATGAAATAAATTTCACATAAATCACGTAACATACACATTCACATGCAATCATAATTTAAATCAATTAATAGGGGCGAGTCTACCTTAAACTTGATGAGTGCAAAGTTGAGCGGGAAACGACTTCAATTCTTTAATTCTCTGTACGCTTCGTCTAGCCAATTAGAAGATTAAGTCGAATAAGTCTTTAGAAATTTATAGTTTAAAAATGATAATTTATAATTTGGGTACCGAAATGAATACTTTAAAAGGTGAGGGACTAAAATGAATAATTTGAAAGTTGAGGAACTAAAATGAATATTTTGAAAGTTGAGAGACTAAAATGAATAATTTGAAAGTTGAGGGACTAAAATGAATATTTTGAAAGTTGAGAGACTAAAATGAATAATTTGAAAGTTGAGGGACTAAATGAATATTTTGAAAGTTGAGAGACTAAAATGAATAATTTGAAAGTTGAGGGACTAAAATGAATATTTTGAAAGTTGAGAGACTAAAATGAATAATTTGAAAGTTGATGGACTAAAATGAATATTTTGAAAGTTGAGAGACTAAAATGAATAATTTGAAAGTTGTGAGATTAAATGAATATTTTGAAAGTTGAGAGACTAAAATGAATATTAAATTTGTAGGGCTTGAAATAAGTGATTTTAAAAATGAAGGGCTGATTAAAATCATTTAAAAACTCAAGGGGCTGAAATGATAGGCTTTAAAACTATAAGGGCTGAATTGAATAACTTTAAAAAAGAAGGGGGACTAGGCTGCAATTTTCCAAAAAATCAAAATCATATACTTCTCTCCTTCATCCCCTTTTTTTCAGAGACAGAGCGAGAGAGACAGACGAGAGGGGGAGGACTCACCTCTCCCGGTGACGCACTACCGGCGCCCTTTCTGGCGCAACCGCTGAAGTGGGTTGGTGATGTAGAGTATGAGAATAGATAGGGTATGAGATTGATGTGATGGATGGAGGTTGTTGGTGTAACATCTTGACAAGCAATGCACGTAGTTCGAGGGAAATTCGCACGCGAATTCAACTGGTCGGGAGAATGAAACTGATAAAATGAGATTGACGTAATTTGAGATTTAAGATGATTTTGAAAATAATAATTTAAATAAATAATTAAAATAATAAAATTTTGGAAACTCGGAATTTAATTAAAATCGAATTGACTTTACATTTCTCGACTTGGCTAGACGAACACGTCGTAACTTTAACTTATAAATGGGTGAAATCGCAACGACACATTTTTCATAATTTAAAATAATTATTTAATACGTGAAAATTTCTTGATCGCTACACCAATACACACACATCCAATGGGTGAAATTCACCAGATGAATCAATGGTCCAAATTTGAGCCCCAAGTATAAAATACTCTTTAATAAGTGGAATATGTTTTTTGGACTCGTATCACAATTCCACACCAGGGAACCAAAGGCCTTATTTACATTTAAGTTCATCAAACAAATGTCCATTAACAAACTGATGAAGTTAGAAACAATAAAGGGACGTTCGCAAAAATATCCAAATTTTGGTATCATAATTGAAACTTACTTTATTTTCAAAAATTATTGAAAAATACTTCAATTTTTTATTTTATTTTTAAAAATAATGTTATCTCTCAAGTATCATATTGTGATACTTCAAAATATATTTTATGATACTTTTAAAGTATCACAACATAGTACTTATGATACTTTCAAATTTTTGATATCATAGCCTGAAACGTTTTCAAATCCTTTTGATAATTAAGGCGGAATCTTGGTATCACATCTTGATATTTTACAAAAATATTATGATACTTTATCTCGAGCATAAAATCAAACACATCTAATGCATCATTCTGTTCCCCATCTGCTGTGTCACCACCCAATGGTCATCCAATCATTCCGATTATTTAGCCATCGCTACTAGGGAACAAGTCCCCAGCCATATCTCACACCGACAGCTCGTGCATAGCCGTCACTGCAACGTTTCTTTCCCCGATCGCAGTGGAATGGGCATTGTTGCAGCTGTTGCTTCGGAGTCAGGAAGAAGAGCGACGCCGACGGTTTATTGCTTTTGGTTGCTGTATGATTTTTATCAACATTTGTGGGGGTTCTTTACCAATTTTTGGTTGGAAGTTCTCGGTTGTGGCGGTGTTGTGGATGAGTTCCTACATTTGTGGTTTGATTTACGTGAAAGTGGTTGCAGTCAGAGGTAGTGGTTTGGTCCGTTCGGAGACGTAGCAGATGGTGGAAGTTGGAACTGAAATGGTGCTTGGAGGCAGATGTTGATCAGGGAATATCAACAGTGCTAGCGTCGCTTGGGAGGAAGGAAGAACACCGTGTTTTTCAATTTTTTTTCAAGTGAAAAACTTCATTTTAGTATTTTTTTTTTCACTAGATAGTGCAATTTTCCCAACAATAAAACGTTAGCAAGTAATGTCTGTTAACTATTAGTTTATGAAATACATCGACAAGGTTCAGGAATCCTAGTCTAAATCATGTGCTTAAACTAGTAATAAATTCATCTTCACTAAAGAAACATTGTCATTGCAATGAAAATGTATATAACAGTGCTGCACAACAAGAAAGAAAAAGGCCAAATTCTATGAAGCCATATAGAATGTGTCAATAAGCAACTTCTAGGCACTGCAGAAGAAAGTGTCAGGAGCCGGTGTCTCGAGAGAAGCATCTTTCTCAGTATTCAAGCGACCCTATAGACGAGAGTCCAACAAGGTCTTGGCAATCAGTATTGTTTATCCTTTCAGATGCACCTCGGCCCAAGGATCGAGCCTCTTGTTCTCCCAGTTTCTGCACATCCTCGGGAGAAAGGATCTTGATATACCAGACATTATTCACAAATGCGCTGTAAATTTCATGTATGATGGTCAGTTTCAAAGTAGTCATGTTTCAATATCTCAAGTGACCATTTATGTGGCTTAGGGATGAATCAGAAAAGGAATGAGCATCCATAGAAAAAAGTCTCATTTACGTACAAAACTGGCGTGAACTGAGGAAAAGATTAAGCCATGTTAAGCATTTTCCGATAGCACAAAACTGGAAAGTGAAGACTACCGAGTGCCTAAGAACCAACTCAATGAGAAGGAAAAACATTAGATTATCAAGATACTTACTCCCATGGACCGTCTCCAAGGAGAAGGACATCATTCTCCCTGTCAACGAATACAAGCTGCCAGCCTGATCTTTTAGGGTTTTCAAGCAACCCTTCAATCCCGAACATCTGACCTAGTTCCTGACGCAGCTCCTGATAGCTGTTGAACCGGCCGATGTCCAGTGACCTACCAACTGATCCTGATTTATAAACCTGCACCAAAAAGAAATTAATATCGTAACTTACCCAACAAAAATTTAGATGTCCGGAAGTACAAATCGAAATAACACCTTGACAAAGGTACAGGTCGCAGCTGGTTGGTCAACTTGTCCTGTATTATGCAACAACTCAGAAGAATCTTGCACATAGCCATATAGAGGACTCTGAAACCCAGAAGACCCCAATTGCATAGAGGAGATATCAGCATGAACTGAAGAGGTAGAAATACTAGACACAACAGTAGGAAGCGAGAGCCCTGCAGTGTCAATATTAGCACCAAAAAGAGAATGATTCTGGGCATCGAAGGTACAAGTTCCCTGCTCAGCAAAAGAATCTTTTCCAGAATTCGGGGGAAGTGATGTTGAATTGGAACAATTGCTGTTTGGTGACACAGAGAATTTGGCCACCCAGGATTGTTGGGGAGACTGCTCTTTGAGTATTGACTCATCAGGTCTCAAGAAACTTAAAAGATTACCACTCCCTTCAGAACAAAGTGAACCCAGCATATTTTGCATTCCAGGAGCAATAGATGCTGCAAATTTACTGTTCGAATTTGTGATGTCAGGTTTCTTAAATGAAGGGGAAGGAACATCAGATGGCTGCCTATGTTGAAGCTGATCACGTTGCATTAGGAATGATTCCTGATAATTGTGTCGTTGCTGATGTTCTTTGGACACATTATTAACTTGCTGTTGAGTTGGCCTCTGCAAATTATCTGACAGCATTTGGGTTTGTGTAGGGAGCATATGTGAAGATATTGTTGCTTGGATTACCTGCTGCTGCTGCTGCAACAGGGGATTATGGCTGCCTGAATGTTGAAGATATTGAACAGGCTGCTGCTGGAACTGCTGCATGAGTTGGTCTTTGAGCAAATCTCCGCTTCCACAATGTTGCAAACCAGCTGCCAGAAGAGCCTGGTATTGCTGATTAAGATCATTGCGTTGGACTGTTGGATCAACTCTTTGCTGCATCCAGGGAAACATACCAACAGACTGGAAATTCATAGAATTGAGTCCTTGCTCACCAGTTTCACCTCTCATCCACGCCATGCCACTTATTGCTTCATTACAGCCATCTGTGACTGGAGCACAGGAAAAAACTTGACCATATAAAAGGACCGGAAAACTATATATGGTTAATAAACATTAAACAAGCAGCATGATTAATAACTGAAAATAGGAAGTGTGATCTGGGCTTTGGTAACATGTATCATTTTGGTGAAGACATTGAATTAGACATAGTACGCCCCTTTAGAAGAATAAATAGTTCTATAATGTTCCTAAAACACTAGAACGTGTATACTGCAAAAGAAATGCGTAAACTGAAATAAAATCAAACTCAAAATTATTTGAGCTCAACACCTTCATGTGCTGTATTTAAGTCAAATGATCTTAAGGATAGAAGCAGCATCTCAATCTTGAAGGGAAGACCCAAACAGTGAGTTGCTGCAATGTCAGATTTGTGTAGCACATTATTTAGGATGAATTTCTTGTCAGAAGTCATATTGACTACAACTTGCCCTTGTCCTTCAACCTCAGAGCTATAGGATTTCCCATAAACAGTAATTCTCCATTAACTTGTTTGTACAAAGAGAACATTGACTTGTTGGCACAAATGTAATGAGTAGCCCCAGTGTCCACGGAATTAATGACTGTATTGCACTCAAAAGACAACAGAGATTCAGTTATTACATTCTTTAGACTCTCAGTTTAATTCAGTCACTTTGGATTGCGCATTCTTCTACTGGAAGCTTTTTAGGCTCGTAATAATCTTATGGCTGATGTCTTAGCTTTCTTTGTTCCTGAACTTATCAAATTCTTGACGATCCCTTGATTTGGAAAATCAAGAGAATGCTTATTGTTATAGTTTTGGAACCATTCTCCATCGTATTGGGTTTAGATTTTTTGTGGTGACCTAAAATTTTATGTTAGATTGTTAGTTATCTTCTTCAACTTTGAAAAAAATTATCGGCTCCTCAGGTTTCATTTCTTTGCATTTATGCTTAAGATAATGAGTTTTTTTCCAAGACAATGACAATTATTGCAAGTACATGGAAGGATTCAATGATGGATTTGATGTAAAATCCTGAAACATGTGCATTCACTGCTAGTAAATTATCCAAGTCAAATCAATAGATTACATTTTATTGAATATCCTTACCTGTTTGGAGATTGTAATTAGCGATTTCGCAGATATCTCATTTACGTAAATTAATTGTTTTTGAGTTTATAACCCAACAATATGGCTATGTGTGTTGCAACTTTTTCCTCTCTTGATAGACATTGAAATTGAATTACCCATTTTGTATCATGGTATCTGAGCTTGTAAAGAATTCTAGGATACCAAGTTTCTGATGAAACCAGAAAAAATATCTCTTCTCGAGTCACAAAAAAAAAATAAAAAATAAAAAAATGTCAGAAGTCACCTCAGAAAAAACAGAAACAACCATGTCTTCATTTAATCCACCTTCAATTCGCTGTGAGAATCACTCTCTGCAAATTATTACCCATAAAATAAATGCCCAATACTTATTTCAATGGCCATAATCTGTCAAATTCTTTGTACAAGGCAGAGGAAATGGTGTTTGAGCTTCTCAGGTATGAATGAAAACTGATAGGGCGCATATTTGCTATTTAATTTGTGATATTTCCTCTTATTCCATTGAAATTAAATGCTTAAATTGTAGATGTTAATCATATTTTATGTTTTGTGGATTAGGTGGAGAATTTAGATCAATTTGATTCAATATCACAAACTAAAAGAACAAGGTTGGAACTCAAAAAATATACAATCAGATCAGGACTTTGAATAAGGCGTGGGCACGCCTTATTGATTTTGAAAGACAGCAGTTGAGACACAAGAGCCTCAACAGGTTTCGGAAAATAAAAAGGCAGCAACATAAATTGGACTACTCTTTGAAAAGCCCAACAATACAAATTATTTGGCCCATCTACTAACCTAGAAAAGTCTTTGGACCAATGGGAAGAGGGAAGGCTGGACCACAATTGAAAAAGGAGAAGAATTGCTGAAAGAAGAGGACTCTCGGCTGCCAACAAATTAAGAAAAAGGGAGGAAGACTTCTTGGAGGAAGGGGATTCTCAGATTTTTCCCAGAATTAATTAGAGCCACGTTTTTTGGTCATGAGGGAAGAAAAGAATTGCTGAAAAAAAAAAGAGGACGCTGGGGGGTCAACAGCAAAGGAGAAAAAGAGAGGAGGCATCACGACTAAAGGGAGGAGCAACCATGACATTGATTTTTTTTGGGGAGTTTAACTCTTTATTTTTGTTTTATTATTTTTAGTTTTTATTTTACAAATGTTTATGGATAGCTAAATCCATTATTCCAGTTCAAGGTTATTCAAAGTTTGATTCACCAAGAATTGTGAGATCTAATTAAATTTATTCGTTTCTTTAATTATTCTCTATTTATATGTCTTTTGATTGTGAATTAAAGTTGTTGTTTTGATTTATTAATACAAAGTGCACGTTGTTTTAATTGTCAAAACGATACTTGACCAATTAGGAATCTAAATCCGTAATTGTTTAGGTTTTCTAATACAGGTGGCAAATAACATAGTTAATTATAGAATGATTTTTGACTCATGTTATGAAGGCATATAACCTAACTTAAATGAATCACACGTGTGAATTTGTTGGTTAGAATTGGTCGTCTTTCTAGAAATTAATGCTATTGATAAATTAAATTCTACGATCGTATCTAGGGTTGTTTATTGATTAGAGAAATAATTAACGAGCGTCTCTTGATTATCGATAAAGTAAGGAGAGATAGGTTGTTAGATCGTATCAATGACCATAACCAATTTAGACAATGATTTAAGGATTTTATTCGTGCATCCATGATCAATTCTGTGAATCGATACTCAGATTATACCTTGGGCTGGATATTTGTTAAATTCGATATTTCCAAAAATTTTAATTTCGCACTCGTTATTTACAATTGATTTCACATTCAAAAACTCAAACCCTCCCCCCCCCCCCTATTTTTAATTCATTGCTTTTAATTTTCCCGAAGAATTAAATCTAACCAGTCTCTGTGGATTCGACCTTGCTCGCCACTATTGCAATTTATTTTTATGAGAGCAAGAAAATATTATTACTTGTTGGATTCGACACCCATCAAAAACCTATTCAAAGTAGAGTACCTGATGAAGAATTGATACCAGCACCAATTTTTGAAAACTTGGTGTTGGAGGTGAACAGGAATGGAGTCCTTTTGGGTAGTGGACCAAGGAATGAAGGTAAGAAACATTTCCACAAATATAGCTTTAATGTTATTAGTGAAAGAGATCAGGCCACAGCATGAGGAATGCTGGAACTTGGGAAGCTGAATCTCAAACTGAGAAGAACCAGAGGACCAAACCAAAAAAACTGTTCTCAAGCTGTATATGAGAGACAAATCCAAGCTGCCGCTGCCTTCAAAACCTACAGAATCCATCCTTATTTTACTAAGAGTAATGCTGTTTAGCCCAAGAAGTGCATTAGCATTAGTCTAAGTGGCAGTGGGGACATTGTTGCACTATCCAATGAAGTTGCCAATGAAGTTGGAATGCATTATTATTCATGGACAATGTCACAGAGAGCCCACCACTACATAGACTGGTTGTTAGCACCACTGCTAGATAACATTATTCTTTCACTAAAAAGCAATTGGAATTCATGTACAGCATTACAAGTCAACCCCAATCACCTGAAATCCTTTCTCTCATTTTGCTCAACAGTTAAATTTGTAACTGCAGATATGTTCTTTGTATCTAAATTTTGTTGTTCATATCCCTAATTTTCTTGCAATTTGATCGATGGCACCAACCTGCAAGACCTAAATTGTGAAGCTAAATTTTCTTCACTTCGGATTTCAGAACCCATGAATTGGGAGGAAGATTGGTAGTGCTAAGTTGATTAGGACTTCATGTTCTATAGAAAACAATTGAAAGTCAATTTAAAGATTGTGAGAATGTGCCTCAGGTTTTGTGAGGCTTTTATTACAAGCAAGAAAGAAGTAAAGTTGTGGAATTTGACGTTAGGACATTATGGACTATCTCATCTTAAATGTTAAAGCAAATAGAAAGGGAACAGAAATATGGGTTAATAAGAAGTTCCCAACACCACTAGTATTTAATTAAATTGTCTACCTCAATTTTAATAAATTGGCGGCGGTGAAACTTTAACCCAAATATTTTTCTTCAAAAAAAAAAAAAAAATATCCTATTATGAAACGAACAGGTAAACCTAGGTGCCGTTTATTTACATTTTAGCAAACTCTTCCTTCTCCAACAAGAAGCAAAAATGAAATATGTATGGAAGTAAAACATAAAAAAGACTTCGTATAATGCCTCCACATTATGTATTTAAATTTGGGGGCAGGAAGTATACCTTGAAAAGATGATCCCCCTGAATACCATGGTCGTTTCAGTCTGAGGGGAAATAAAGAGGGATACATTGGAAATGTAGTCAAGGGTTCAATTTCCCATAATGATACCCGTGGCTGCCTCTCTCCCGCTGTGGATTCATCCCAGCCAACCTACATATTCAAAGAATTAAGCAAACAAGAGACAGAAAGTAATGGGTGTCAACAGAAGGTACTGCTAGTCATCTACAGCTACAGGTAGGGCATGAGTACCAATGTCACTGGTGAGAATACTTGAATCTCATTTGTACATGTGTGTAACCAGGAAGTTCATTGCTTCGCCAAACAAGTGAAAAGAAAACAAATGCTTGATGACAAATTAAACCTAGGTAGTCTTCAGTAGTTGAAGTTATGGATGCCAGAGTGAATTCAATAGAAAAATAAAAAAACATGTAGCGACAAAATAAAATAAAATAAAATAAACAGATACCACTGTATTTTAATCATTAGACAATATAAGTTGTTCTCTGGATGTTCATTCTCCCAAAATTCTCTCTAGCTTGCTTGCACAAACAGAAACACACACAACAAACGAATGATCTTCAGACCAAGAGGGTATCAGTTATGGGTACAAATCTAGGAATCGGATCATTTTTCTTCTAAAAATAAAGATAAGGGGATCGGCTAAAAAAAATCCAAAATCTGAACACAGATACGTGGATATGTCTTTAGACATAATTTTTTTAAGAATATTACATGCTAATAATTTAAATGTATTTTTCAGTGAGTGGCATTAAGGTAATGTTTCCTTTTTTTTGCTTAAATTTTACTTTTCAAAGTCAAACATTAATTTTAACCACATATTTTGTAGAGTTCACAAGTACTATTCACTTAGCCACTATTCGTTTCTTGAAAAGTAAAATTTAGCATAAGTAAATGAAACCCAAACAAAGGCTAAATGGGCTTGGCTTATTCCTTGAAAATCTTGGATAAAAAATATTAAATAAATAAATAAATAATCAATTTTATTGCTTCAAAATCATGGTCCCACTCTTAATCTCCCTGAAACTACTGCTTTCTCCCATGGATGTTTGCCTTCCATATTTTTGCTAATGATGGTTTATGGCATAGGCACATGAGCATTAATTCCACTAGTAGTATAATCTTTTATTCGATACTTATCATGGGAATCATAGTTGGACAAAGAAAATTATTCAAGTGATAGTCGCTGTAGAGGCTCTAATCCTGAATTTCAATTAGTAAACAGTGTTAAATTTAAATTCCTCAAAAGAAATAGGCCAGCAGCAAATACGAAACTTTAATGCACATTATGATATCGCTTCCCTTAAAGCGTAATTCGTTCCCACCAATCCTGATTATGTGTGTAAACGAGTTTTATATTAATTGACTGTGTAGTTTTCCACTTAGGAAGTCGATTTTGAGAATGAACAAATAAGATTTCTTGATAGAAAATACAAATTATGCAGTAACTAGTTCTCTGTGAAAAATTAGAGGGAGAGATACGAATGAGAAGATAAGAATGGTGCAAAAAATCTGGGAAGATTTGGAAATATGTAGTATTTATGGTGTCTTTTCATTAAAAATCACATCTATTCACTTTTAAATCTCAATCATTTCATCATATGATCAGATGATCTAACTATATTTGACTGTTACTAACGTGCGCACATTAAAATTTAACATTACACAATTAGTCTAATTTATTTAAGACCATCATATCTTAATCAATTATTTTAGAAATTATCCACCAAAAAATCAGACGTTTTAGATAATCAAGTCTTGTTTGTAATGTCAAACTGCAAAATGCATGAATCCTCTACCAACTTCTACAAGTGGTGAAAGTGTATATCAATGTTCTAATAATGGAAAATAACAGGTCTTAACTAATCACCGTAAGAGAATTTGAAAACACATATCAAAATTAAGCCAAAATAGGAAAAACATCATAGTGAATGGATGAAAGCTAGCTAAATTGGAAGATTTCAACATTGGATCAATAAGAACACAAGCCAAATGCATCTCCTGAATCCTTGCTGACCTCAATAGCTATCTACCAGGGAACTACTGGAAAATCTCACCAATAAAGTCTCCAATGCTATTTTTTGTGTTAAACTGAAGTAGGTTGATTTGTTTTGATAAATTGGCCACAGATTTCTGATGTCACGAGCAACTTGACTGTTTTGCTTGTTAAAGAAAGAATAGAAAAGAAATATTCCATTTCGGGTTATTGGTTAGCTTCCACGTAATGATGTGCATATAGGTTGGGTAGACTTTTGGTCCTCTGTGAAGATAATATCCTTTCAGAAAGGATGCATTACTAAAGTTGTGAAAAGGCCCAAAAGAACGAAAGACCACCTTTCATGACTTGCCTTTTTGCCTAAAGTAGTTTTTTTTGTTTATTTTGAAAATTCACTAAAACTAGTGATTCAGTATCATTGATCCAAATTTTGCATTGTGCAGAAGGAAAGACTAACATAACCATATCTAGAAGAAGCAAGAAAATGAGATGAAAAGACAGAATTCTGCAAATATTTGTCAAGCTTTGACAAGATAGAAACTATAGCAAAAATACAACATTAAGAGCATCTAAGTAATAAAAAGAAAAAAAATAGCATAAATGAAAATTAACAGAAAAATAATTGACACTTGTATCTTGCGCAGTAAAGGCATGTCATGTACCTTGACAGATCGCCAGTGAGAGTTTGGCCAACGAACAGGATCTAGGTCACCAATGCCAGTAATTGTGCCCATGTATCTGGATGTGCAATCATCCAAGCATAAGAAGACCAAAGGTTCAGAAAAGGAAAAAGCCATGTAAATTTTTATAGGCCAATTCCTACCATATACCAGTTTCAGTGTTCTAATGACAACTTTTCACTGTCTACCACAGGAGATTATGAGATATTTTTAGCATACAACAGAATCCATAAACAAAATGCATCAGGAGAATCATTTATCCTTCGTAATCTAGGTAGAAATTACAATGTCGTGAGTTGTGATGCGAGACAAGTTAATTTTGGTGAAGCATTAACAAATGCAGAAAAAACTATCAATACGGTTTGTTGTCTTCATATCCAAAGACGATAAAAAATTTCTATTCTTCACCTCCAAGATTATATGATGTTACTGTTAGAAATCTAACGAGTAAATTATTATTGAATAACTGTATTGTGATAACTCATTATATAGGGGAATGATCTTAACTCTAAAAGGTAAAAATAACATCAAAATATATAAGCCATGTTCTTTTTACTGTTTTGAGGTCGTTTATCTATTTTTATTTTCGAAAACGCTAAAAAAACGTTACCTTTACCATTTTCGAAAACGCATTTTGGAAAAAAAAAAAAAAAATTGTACACAAAACGCAAAAACGCCCAAAACCTCGTTTTGGGCGTTTTGTGTGTATTTCGACAAAAAATGTCCAAAACGCGGAAAACGCGTTTTGAGAATTTTTTTTTTTTTTTTTTTTAAGAATTATCTTAACTTGAAACTAAGTTTAATATAAAATTTTTATTTTTTTTAGAATTATCCTAATTTGGAACTAAGCCTAAATAAAGATTTTTTTTTTTTTTTGGGGAGAATTATCCTAACTTGTAACTAAACTTAAATAAAGTTTTATTGAATTCAATATCAACATTACAAAAAAAAAAAATGAAGTGAGAATTCTTGTTGTTATACTTCAAAAAATGCACTGATAAATGGACTCTGGTAGTTTTGAAAGAACTTGCATTTTCTGGATTTTAATAGAACTAAAGCTTTCTCAAATCCCGAACCTGACCAAACTGTGTTAATATAGACTCTTAATGCTCACATTAGTGTGTTGCATGTAATCATGTTTTCAGTGTATTGTGAAAGGAAATTTGAATTTGAATCATTAGTATTCTGCAAACAAATTAATAAAAAATTGTTTAAGTAGTATTCTGCAAAATTTCAAACAGAACGTGTTTTTCAGTTTTTCATTTTCAAAAATAGTTTTCAGAAATGACAAATCAAACGCTTTTTCAGCAAATTTAAAAACAAAAATGAAAACAAGAAACACAAAACATTTTCGAAAATGAAAATACAAAATAAAATACAAACAGAACGCCACCATAGTTTCCTAATCTATAATATCAATTCGAATATTAATAAATTTAATGTAGGAAACTAAATAATGCAGAAATATATTTATTTTCATTCCATATTGAACACTTACCAAGTACTCGAGATGCTTGATTATAATAATAGAGGGAACACAACAATGCATGGCATACTGAAGATTCAAGTTGTACCTGCGAACACTTGATTCTTCAGTTTCAAATAGCATCCTAAAACGCATTCCAACAGAAACACGTGTATGATAAGCAGCTTTGACATACTTTGAAAGTGGTATAACGAATTCAGATGGACTAGCCCTGATGTAACAAGCATGTCAGCAGAAACAAAAAGAAAATATATAGAGTATTATGATATAATATATCCATAACCACCTTGGGTTATAAAATATAGTGAAGCAGCTATTAGTAGAAGCAGCATGAGCAGCAGCAGCAAGCAGTCCAATGTGCATACTGTCACTTGAAAGAACAGACGATGGCATCACAGTTTGTGGTCGAGTGGCCCGACGAATTCCCAAAAGGAGCTGATTTTTCTCATTCCTTTAAAATAATTAATGGCATCTTGAATTAAACATTTTATGAAGACTTTAGGTGAGAAAAATGAATTTGGAATTGGAAATGCAAAATTGTAAGACTTACCAGATAAAAAGAACAGAATCTCCTGCAACAAGTCTTTTGGCACTGACAAACACACTCCAGCCAGTAGTAAGCAAATGCCTCTTAGGCTGGCCTGCATAAAAGAATAAAGAAAATGCAATAAAAAACACAAATATAGAGAGAGAGAGAGAGAGAGGCACGCATAACATTAACTACAAAGTTTGGTTCCACGTGAGATACCATTAACCACATTAACTAAAATTTGTGAAACAGTTTGAATGTTAATAAGTTGTTTTACCCCCAACAAATAGTGAGAGCCTGTTTGCTAATGGAAGAAAATTCTAATTTTTTCTTGAAATTTATTTTCAACCGCACATTTCTATGAGACCCATTACTTTTCACACTTTCAAACCACACATTCCCCAAAACCTTTTTTTCTTCCATTATCAAACAGGCTGTGAGTGTCCCAGAATTCTAAACAATCAAGTATTTTGGATGAGATGATTTGAAGGAATCAGCATGGATGTGTTCGTAAATTATTGTTTCCATTTCCTTCTCTGTTACAGTCAAGAGGCATTGCAGAAAGCTATTCTGCATCCCCAACACCAACCCCAACCCCAACTTCTTGCAGATTGTAATTCTTCTTAGGGTGTGTTCAGCCAAATGAATTAATTGGGAAAAGTCAAGAAAAAACACAAAATTTAATTTACACAATTTCCAATACCACTTTTTAACCATCCACATTTTCTCTCTCCAATTTTTAACCCTACATCTTACCTAGAAAACACAAATAAATCAACCAAATAATTTCAATTCTCTAGGAATGTGTGCCGAACACACCCTTAACCTCTGGTATCCCTTTGCAATGCATTAAGATATTTAAGGACATATCACTTGTCTTGATGGAAACATCGCAATGCTCAAATGGCTCAATACTTTGTCATAAAATGTACTCTTGATGGAGATTTCAATGGAAACATAATTGAAAAATTTAGCAGGATTTTGACATAAATTTAGAAAAGGATTGTGAGCATGTTTCGCCACCAAGGTGCTATCTTATAAAATTTAGGGCCCACAAATATGTGTGGCAAAAGATAATGCAACAGTGGAACCCACACCTAATAAGCAAATAAGAAAGGATGATGATGCTTATTTGGCTTATCTATAAATCACACACTTTGTGGACTCTCGTGCTTATAAGACATAAGCTTATTTGCCAACATGCTCGATGTTATTTTGAAAATTTTTATTGGTTTGAATTTAGGTGATTTTCTGAGGAACTACCTCATGAATATTTGATTTAGCTCTGTAATTTATTTATTTTTCGCTAGGAATTTTGAGTGTAAATTAAATGAAAACTAAGGATGAAATACACCCCTCCCCCACCACCCAATTGGGTTTAGGTGGAGGCATAAAAACTCCAATTAGCTATTAAAGTGATTTAGGGTGTGTTTGAGACCCATTATTTCAAATAATGTGTTTTGTAGTAGAGACTTTTTAGAGAAAAAGTATGATTAAAAAGTAGGGAATTTTTTTAGGTTTATGTATAGATTATTCTATTGGTAGAATGTGCGGTTGAAAATGAGTTTTTCAATAATGGGTATCAAACATGAGCTTAATTTAAAAAAATAAATAACTATATCTAAACATTCAATTTAGGCAAAGTTAAATACACTATTTTTCATTTTCCCCCTTAAATAAGCACTTGTTGATTGATTTCTTTTGATACAAGCATAGCCTGTTAATATTGAGCTACTGACAGCTGGCCATGATAATCTACAATGCTGCTACGCTTTTTGTAGTGTAGTAGATGCTAATAATATAGAAGCGTACCGATGTGATGCGCCTATCTTGACTATCACAATTAAGAAAGATGTATTACTAATTAAAGTTGAATTGCTAAAAAAAATCTAGATTTGTCTCTATAGCTCAACTTTTATTATTAAAAAAAAAAAAAAATACAAACATAAAATTGGTTACAAAAATATAAGACTACAAGACAAAACTACTTAGAACTTACCCCGGAAAATGTGCTTAAACTTCCATTCAACATCATGAAGATCCCTCGCAATGAGTTCTTGTGCAGGTGGTGTCTGTGAGAAATCCTGAGGCATCAAATGGAAAGATTTGATAAATATCACTACCCCATGAGGCGAAATGATGATATCATGGGACCATCATTACCAAAGGAGGAAAAACTTTTTCTGCAGCACGACGGGGAACGGAGAAGCCTCCATGTGTGCTAGTATCACTCGCAGTCAGTGTCTTGCAAAAGTAATTCAATGGTTGCCTGCTAGGAGTTCCCAACTCCACGGGAAGATACGTATCTTTTTGTTCTTGCTGCACTTACGTCATGAAACATTAGTTCTAACCAATTTGCAATGATAATTAGAAGAAGGTTTAAAAAGCATCACACTATTTAGTATATAATTTGAGATGGAAACAATCACCTACCATGGTGGGCAGTTAATGTGAACACCATGGATATGATGTTGATACGTGTCCAGTCTTTTAAAATTTTTGGACATGTGTCAACATCACACTCATGGTGGACACATTAACACTTGTCCACCGTGAATAGGTGATCAGAACTATAATTTGAGAATACCAGGGTTAAGGGCTGGAGTGTCATCTGAGCGTACACTTCATCCGTCTCAACATCTGCCTGAATTTTAACAAATAAACGCAACTCTCTTATGTCTAAGAATTCTCCAGAAGCCGTTCACAAGAAAAATACAAGAACTAGTAACGTATAAATTTAAAAACTTGCATGCGTTGCAATATTGTGGAGTTGGCAGAGCAACTGGGATGGCAAACTCGGGTAATTTGGCATATGGGCATCGACTTCTTTATTAGTAGTGGCAGAAACCTGGCCAGCATTTACAAATAGGATCAATTATATGCATAAGCAAAGAAATTGCAGTGCTTAATTAAAATATCATCATAGTCAAACAAATGAAAGAAGAAAACAGAGTTTAATTAGATTAGTTATAAAGACCTGCTCACTATGACCCTGAGGGAAGTAAACCACACGACTTCCAATTGTCGGCAGGGACACCAAAGGACCCGCACAGGCGTGCCATAGCTCGGAATTCAAGCACTTTTTCTCCCCTTCCATAAACCACAGTCAACAAACAACTACCCATCAGTCACAATTTAACTTGACTATTATTTGGATTCTCTTAAATTTGCAACAAAACTCAGATTGAGAATTTAAGATTTAAGCATCTAGTTGAAGAAAGAAAACAAGAAACAAAATTTAACACAGAGGAGACATAACAAGTACCTTCTTGAACTTGCTGACCCATCCCTGATGTTGAAAGCTTCATATTTTATTCAGCTTTTCTCATAAATATGTGATCAATAAAAATATAATGAAAGTACAATTAGCAACACAATTATTAATACTGAAAACGCTAACCCTTACACCCAATCCCAAAAATCTCAAACCCTAAATCCCAACTCATTTCCAGCTCCTGCTCTTCTCTCATCATCCCCATCTTTTACTTCCTCGACTCAAATCTTGACATGCATTTCAATATCACTAACTTTACAGCAAACACACCAAGATAGAAAGCTCAGTAGAAACACCCAATTTCAACTAATAAACCCAAAATCCAAGAAAATCAACACAATTTAAACAACTCCGCTTTCTTCAACAACAAATCCATAATTAATACTGACAAAAGAATCTCTTCTGTTTGTTCTTTTTTTTCCCTGTGGTTTTTTTTTTAGCTACGGTCAGCTGAAGCTGAAAGTCTGAAACTTTTTCTTCACCTATCACTATCTCTCAACTTCTATTTAATAATAATTTTAATAATATAAGAGATAAGAAACAGAGTGAATTTCTGTTTTATACTCCAACCGACCAAGCTCGACCTTATAACAGTCATCACTCCAGCAGAGAAAGCTGTAATGGCGTGTATCTGATACTGTGTATTACTGATACAAGTAGTTTTAATTATAATTCACTACTACGCATATGGTTCAGTGTCTCTCTCTCTCCTGATCTGGGAAGAAGTGAATTACAGCCGTTGATCAAACCATATGGAGGAATCTTGTCTTGACTAGGTAATAAATGACTTAACACGAACATGTATCGTTGTCACAGTAAGGACCATCAAAATATAAGATCCTACTCTTTTAAGATCATTTTCTGTTTTTATTTTCGAAAACACTAAAAACGCGTTTTCTTTACTATTTTTGAAAACGAATTAAAAAAAAATAAAAAAATTGTACACATAACATAAAACGCCCAAAACCTCATTTTGGACATTTTAAGTATATTTCAAACAGAAAACATTCAAAATTCGGAAAACGCGTTTAGAGATTTTTTTTTTTTTTTTTTTTTTTAAGAATTATCATAACTTGGAATTAAGCTAAAATTTTTTTTTTTTTTGGGTCCTAACTTGGAACTAAGTCTAAATAAAGTTTTTATTTTTTTTATTTTTTAGAAGTATCCTAACTTGGAACTAAGTATAAAATAAAGTTTTATTGAATTAACATTACAAAAAAAATTAAGTGAAAGTTCTTGTTGTTATATTTCAAAAAATGTCTTGATAAATGAACTTTGGTGGTTGAAAGAAACTTGTATTTTCTGAATTTTAATAGAACTGGAGTTTCCTCAAATCTCGAACTTGATCAAGCTGTGTTAATATAGACTCTTAGTGCTCACATTAGTGTGTTGCAGGTCCATGTTTTCAATATATTGTGAAAGGAAATTTGAGTTAGAGCCAGTAGTATTCTGCAAGCAAATTAATTAAAAATAGTTTAAGTAGTATTCTGCAAAATTTCAAGTAGAACGTGTTTTCCAGATTTTCATTTTCAAAAATAGTTTTCAAAAATGACAAACCAAACGCGTTTTCAGCAAATTTGAAAACAAAAATAAAAACATAAAACATAAAATATTTTCGAAAATGAAAATACAAAATAAAATACAAATAGAACGTCACCTAAAGCCCATTTGAGGTCGTTTTCTGTTTTTATTTTTGAAAACACTAAAAACGCATTCTTTTTACCATTTTCAAAAACGCATTTTGGAAAAAAAAAAAAAAAATTGTATACAAAACGCAAAATGCCCAAAACCTCTTTCAACAAAAAATGTTCAAAACGAGGAAAACGCGTTTTGAGATTTTTTTTTTTTTTTTTTTAAGAATTATCCTAACTTGGAACTCAGTTTAATATAAGTTAGTTTTTTTTTATTAGAATTATCCTAACTTCGAACTAAGCCTAAATAAAGATTTTTTTTTTTTTGGAGAACTATCCTAACTTAGAACTAAGCTTAAATAGAGTTTTATTGAATTCAATATCAACATTACGAAAAAAAAATTAAGTGAACATTCTTGTTGTTATATTTTAAAAAATGCCTTGATAAATGGACTCTGATGGTTTTGAAAGAACTTACATTTTCTGAATTTTAATAGAACTAGAGCTTCTTCAAATCCAGAACCTGATCAAGCTGTGTTAATATAGACTCTTGATGCTCACATTAATGTATTGCATGTAACCATGTTTTCAGTGTATCGTGAAAGGAAATTTAAGTTTGAGTCAGTAGTATTCTTCAAGCAAATTAATTTAAAATAATTTAAGTAGTATTCTGCAAAATTACAAACAAAACGTGTTTTCCAGCTTTTCATTTTAAAAAATAGTTTTCAGAAATGATAAACCAAACGCATTTTCAGCAAATTTGAAAACAAAAATAAAAGCAGGAAATACAAAACATTTTCGAAATGAAAATACAATATAAAATACAAATAGAACGCCACCTAATATTACGGTGTGTTCGACAACTATTATAGTACCTCATGATTGATGTTATTTATGTTTTTTAGATAAGATGTGTAGTTAAAAATTTGAGAGAAAAAATGTGTGGTTAAAAAGTGATGTTAAAAATTATGCTGATTATAACAACAAATTGCCTAACACATGCTTACATATTACAATGTGTTATTTTTTACCCAATCATTACAATTTATAAATCAATTTATAAACAATACATTTTTTTTTCAAACCAGACACATTTTCTCTTTCCAATTTTTAACCATATATTTTACCTAGAAATCACAAAAATAAAAAAAATATTGGCGGCTTATGACCGCCGAATAGTGCGTTAAGAACGAAAACTCGAATTTCCTTTGGCCCAAAACTAGCGTTGTAACCTTTGATGCGAAACAAAATTATGATAAAAACATGAGTATTTGATAATTAGGGGCGGATCCACACTTGGCCCATACTGGACTGAAGCCCAATCCTATAATGGGTCAGATGGTTGGAAAAAAAAGGAAATCAGCTTATGTCAAACTACCATAGCCAAGTCCATTCCTATTTCCTTTCTTTGTATTTTTCCCTACACCCGACAGTGCACCTTCAATTTTGATTTTCTTCCAAACCAACCCTCCATCCTTCCTTCCTTCCTTCCTTCCTTCTCAATCTCCCGCTATCGTCCAAATCTTCCTCCACTCCTCCTCGGGCGACGCCATCCAAAGCCCTACTCATAACTCACCCAAACCCTCCTTCAATCCTTTAACTTTTCAATCTAGCGACTTGCGCACTCACGCTGTCACACAGACACAATCCGCAATCAGCAACTGTGAGAACTCCATCTGTATTCTGAAGATTGAAGCCTGATTCTGAAGGAAGCGTGGCACTGCGAGTGACTGACGGACTAAGCACTTAAGTCTTGGCTCTTGAGCATCGGCCAACGAGAGCGAGTGACCAGTGGCGGACACAAACTTTGTACGTTACTGGGGCACGATTTGTGTGTTTTGCCGATGACTTGTACGGGGGTTCGGGAATTTTTTTTTTTTAAAGGAAAAAGACTGAAAAATGAAAAAATACTTGAAATTTTATTACAATTATTCTCTACGCGTTTTCATACTTTGATAACGTTCCATAATTACATAATTGTCAATATTAAATACACATCCTTCTCAATATTTGCTATATCAAATTCAAGAGTGTCATTCCTAACATCCCCAATATTATCTCCGACGTTGAGACATATCTTCAATTTTAACATCAGTTTCCTCACCAAGTTCTTTAACCCTTCCATTTCTAACTTCATTTTCATTACTTTGCTTATTAGAATAAAATGTGGATTTACGCTTAAAATATTTTTCCAAAACTGATACAAACAAATAAATAATTGTAAACATATATTAGCCCTAAAATCTCAAATAATCCAATATAATTTTAGGGAATCAAGTAATGACTATGTTCAAGAATCAACTGTTTAAAAAAAAAAGAGGTCAAATTTTTAATGGGGAAGGTGCCCCGGCGGGCCCCTATGTGGGTCCGCCCCTGCAAGTGACTAAGTCTGAGTCGGCATAGTGCAAGTTATTGCTCAACTTTTTTCTTCTGCATTTCTAATTTATATTTTAATAATATTGGCTAATTTGACATGAATTTAATATTTTCTTTTCAAGGAAATGTTGAATTGATTATGAATCTATGATATGAATTCTTCACACTTCATTTGACCATGACTCTATGAGGTTAGTGACTAGTGAGTTGTTTGATTTAGATTTTAGAGAATGTTATTTGATGATATTGATTTTGAGAATGTGATTTTAAATTTTACTATTTGATGATATTGATATTGAGAATGTGATATTGAGATTTTGAATTTGACTATTTGATGATATTAATATTGAGAATGTGATATTGGGATTTTGAATTTGAGAATGTGAGTTATAATATTAAATAATATAATTTAGAGTTGGTCAAATTTAGATTATGTGATTTAGATATTAGATCTTCTGATTTTGAGAATGTCATGTAGATTTTACTACCTTATTTTTTTACAGTTGGAAATTTTTTTCGAGAGCGCGCTGCCTACGAACCCCCAGAGGGGGCCTCGCACCTCTTCTAAGCCCGGCACTAACACTCTTCTTTGAATTCAACTCGGTCCAATAAGAAATCATGGATCCGCCCCTGATGGCTTAGAATATAATCTCTTGTACACTTAAATTTTCGTATGGTGAATTGTTCATCCTTTGTCTTGAATTTTTCTCCATATTCTAATGTTTCCCACGTAAAACTAAACATGAGTGTTCTTTATTTTTCATTTTTATTTTTGCGTTCATATTAGCAAATGGTATCAATGTGTGGTTAAATTTGATCATGATAATGGTAACAATGAAATACGATACTCCGCTATTTGATCGCAACACCATATTTTCGTACTGGCATGTCAAAAATACAAGCAGTGCTCGTGAGGATGGATTTGGATGACGCGCTATTAGGTTTGGTAAGATGTCGTCGATTTGGAAAACAGTAGAAAAATAATGTAAAGATTGAAATGTCTTATCTCAGATTCATCTTCATCTTTCAAACAAAATTCTACAATACATTTTGATGAAGTATACGACACTCTATTCTCTAAGGAGAAGGTGTAGCAGCTTTTGAATGGATTTGAGGACCAGGGAAAATGCCTTTTTATTCTTGGGAGGACACAACAAAGGAATTTTGGTAGTAATAAAAGGGGCAGATCAAAATCTAAAATTAGAGATAAATTTGCAATTACTGCAAGAAAAATAGACTCATCAAATATGATTGCTATAAGTTGTATAATAGAAATAGAAGAGATGTCGCTAATCAAAAGGAAAAACAACCAGAAAATTCAGGTGAATTAAGTGTTGCAAAAGATGGCCACAATAATGTATAACTTCTTGTTATTTATGATGGCGATTCCAAACTTTGCGAGTATTGGATTCTTAACTAAGCTTACACGTTTCATATGTATCCCAACCGGGATTGATTTTCAACATATGGAATAGTTTCTAAATGTGCAGTAATTATGGGAAGTAATACACATTGTAAGATCATTGGTATTGAAACAATTAGAATTAAGATGTTTGATGGAACTGTCAGAATACTTGGTAATGTGAGACACATTCCAAAATAGAAGAGAAATATTATCTCTTGAGTACTCTTAATTCTTAAGGGTACAAATATACTAGTGAAGGTGGATTTTTGAAGGTTAGTAAATGTGCTCTTACTGTGATGAAAGGTCAGAGAACGTCTGCCCAATTACGTGTTACAAGGTTCTACAATCACAGATGATGCAGTTGTCGCTATTTCTTCTCCTTCAGATGACTACGTTATCAGTATGGCATTATGTCCTGGGATACGAATGAGAATGGGATGAGTGAATTGAGCAGGAGAAGTCTTATTGATCGATAGAGTATTATAAATTAAATTTCTATGTGCACTGCATTTTTTGGAAGCAGAAGAGAATTAGATTCACCAAAGTCATTCACAATATGAAGGGAACCACTTGATCACATACATTCTTATCTATGTAGGCCATCTAGGGTGTCTTCTAAAGGAGATTCTTATTAAATACTAACTATCATTGATGATTTTCCCAAAAAAGCTTAGGTGTTTTTCTTAAAGCACAAAAGTGATGCATTTGCTACATTCGGAGATTGGAATTTGGAAGACCATGATTAAGAAGCAGACAGAGAAACGGGTAAAATGTCTATGCACTGATAATGGCTTGGAATTTTGTTCTAATGACTTTAATGATTTCTCAAAATCGGAAGGATTATAAGGCACTTGACAGATTTTAATTGATGTGAACTCCTTTGGTGTTTTGACCAAAAATCTCACAACACTTTGAATCAACCCAATAAAGCTAAAATTGATAATAAATAAATCTTGACCCAAACTTAACCTGACCAAAATTCTAAGGTTGAACCCTAGCTCAATGGATAGAACCAAGTATATTTCAAGATGGTGATTCGACAATAACACAAGTGAAAATTTAAAGTTGTCTAAATTTTATGTTTAAACAAACAGACTGTCACAGATATGTCTGGACAGTAAAAAATTAACAGAAACATCAAATTTTGTTTAGTGCAGATCCAGATGAATCCTAGTGACCCATATTCGTCTGGATATTAATTTGTGAACAGATTAACTAAATAATGCAGAATTGTAAAGCATGCAAGAACACAATATTTGAGCTTAACGTGGGAAAAAACCTAACAGGAAAAACCTACGTGCTCGCACCCTGCGGACAAAAATCAATCGCTATATAAGAAAAAAGTTTATACAGATCAATCTAAATTACAGGGTAAATATACGCATAGACTTATCAAACATCCAAAAAATAGATCACCCCCTGATCATTCTATGACATGTAATATGAGTTGGAGTCCCACCACTCTTCATTAACTTTCTTTGATTCTACAACACTCTTCAGCAACCTCGACTCCCGTTCGAATATGATTCAAACCTTCCGTTTGATCTTTATGCTGAAAGTCTTTTCTTCTCTAAGTGATTGATTGTAGCGCCCCGAGTTCCGTATACCCAATTCACTACGTCATTTTCTGTCTAAATTTTTTCGAATAATATTTTTGCGGAAGAAATAATTGAAATTCATTTTTGGCAACATTAAATAAACTGTAATGGCCGCTAAAATTGAAAACATTTATGAAACCATTTGAAATAGTAAATCGAACCATTAATATTGTAAAGAAATTGCCAATATCATAATTTCTCAAATAAATGAACTTCTCTAAATTATTCGATTGTTTGGAAAATACGGAAATCATTAACGTCAAACTTTCAACCGTTCAACGATTATTGCCACCATCATTCATCGCTCGCCACCGTCTCCGAAATCTGCAAAACTGTTAAAAGTAGGGTGAGTATTTCATGGGGGAAATACTCAGTAGACTCATCGCAAATTAATTTAATTTATAAGATGATTAAACACATAAATCCCGGCTCTTTATAAAACGGGCATTGATAGAGCTTCTTTATAAAACTGCTCTTGATAAAACTCATATTGTGCATTACAGCACGGGACATATTTTGCAAATCATATGCTCTTTGAAAACATCTCTTTGAAAACAGTTCTTTGAAAACCATATACTTATAAAACATTTTAATTATGCCAAGCATAATTTCTTTTGAAAGCATAACATAAGATAGGATTTAAATCCTCATAAACATAAATAGACACAAGAACTTTACCGAACTTAGGTGGCAAGAATTCTTATGCAGTAAAATCATAATAACAGTAAGTTTTCATCATAACATAGGATAATATCGAAATCCTCGTAAACATAAGAATTTTACCGAACTTAGGTGGCAAGAATTCTTATGTAGTAAGTATACCAAGCATAATTTTCTGAAATTCATAGGGATCAATTGCATCATAACATAAGATAGGATCGAAATCCTCATAAACATATGCGACAGGAATTTTACCGAACTTAGGTGGTAAATCCTCATAAACATATGGAAAGATAGGAATTTTACCGAACTTCGTGGCAAATCCTCATAAACATAGGAGACACAAGAATGTTACCGAACTTAGGTGGCAAGAATTCTTATGTGTAGCGCTACTAAAACTCCGGTCCCCTTAACATATCATAACTTATCATATGGGACCCAAAACAATCTTGGTAGATTGATTTCATAGCAATGATCCAAAAAAACATTTTCGTGAAGCATAGGGTATACTTACTTTTCGTAAAAACATAAAGTATATTTTCTTTTCATAAAAACATACTTACTTTTCATAACAACATAAGGTATATTTACCTTTCATAAAAACATACTTGTTTTTCTTAAAAATTGACTTTCACAAGTCACATGACATTCATATGAAATCATAATTTAAATCAATTAATAAGTGCGAGTCTACCTCAAATCCGACGAGTGCAAAGTTGAGCGGGAATGACTTCAATTTCTTTAAATTCTCCGTACGCTTCGTCTTAGCCAATAAGTCACTTTAGTATATCGAATATATAGTTCAAAATGATAAATTATAATTTGAGGACTAAAATTGATGTTTTGAAAGTTGAGGGACTAAAATGAATACTTTTGAAAGTTCAGGGACTAAAATAGATATTTTGAAAGTTGAGGGATTAAAATGAATACTTTGAAACTTGGGCTTAAAAGTAAATCAGCAGGTATTGAAATAAAAGAGTTTAAAGTTAAAGGGCTGAAGTAAATCATTTAAAACTTTGGGGCTGAAATGGATAACTTAAAAAGTTGGGGACTGATTTGAAAATCTTTAAAAACTTCAGGGACCAAGCTGTAATTTCTGAAAGTTAAATATAATATCTTCAGATCGCTCTTCTCTCTCTCTCACGTTTCTCACTCCCTCTCTTCACTCACTCTCTCTCTCTAGCTCAATCGGACCCGAGGCGAAACGAAGGAAAGAAATGGCGAAATCCGGTCTTTTCACCGGGGATTTTCCGGCGCTACGCCGGCACAAGGTGGCGGTGTGGTTGTAGCTGATTTGTTGCGAGATTAGCGAAAACAGAGATAAACACGAGGCTTAAAGTCGCGATTTCTAGGCGATAATCCGGCGGTGGTTTGAGGTAAGTGACTGGCTTGGCTTAATCTGGGTTTTGGGTTTTATTTTGATTTGGGGTTTTGGCACTGAATTGGAGTTAATTTGGGACTGGGCAGTGGAGGCGATGGGGTTGTGCGATTTTCCGGTGATTGAGGTGGTTTGGCCGTCTATGGCTGTGGTGTTTGGTGATGATGAAGATGATTAAATTGATGTCTAAGTTTGATTAGAATAGGGCAGTGGTGGTGTTTGGGTTCTCGACTGAGTGCGGTGGTGGTGCTCAATTTTGATTGATGATGATGAACGCTGATTCAATTTGGTGTTTGAGGATGATGATACCGGTGGTGGAAATTTGCTGCAGTGATGATGAAGATGGTGATTGCAGGATATCAGAATTGATGATAATGGCTGAGATTGTTGATCTTGCAAATGGGAATTCTGAAAATGGAAATTGAATTGGATGTAGTTGAATGGAGGAAACTGGCCGGATTGATGAATTGATTAACTAGTGGTTGTGGATTCGGCTGTGAGTTGCAGAGGGTGGTGGTTTGGTTGGTAGATCAGTGGTTGCAGTGATGAAACAGTTATGGCTTGCTGTAGGTTGATCTATGTGTGGTAAATGGTGGCTGCTGATGGTTTCTGATCGAGGAGGTGATGGCAGAGTGATGGACTGTGGTTGCACTCGTCTGGGATGGAGATGGAGCTTGGTGCAGGTGATGAAGATGTATGCTTATATATATTGTATTGTGGAATCTAAGTACATGGAAGTGTGAGTTGTGCCATGAGTATTGAAATGAAGATGGGGTAGATGATGATAATGATGAAGATGCTTTGCTTTGGTGTTTGTATAATGAGATGGAATATGAAATAGATGTAAAATTTATATATATAATGATGATGTTTTTGTATAAGGAATTGTATTAAAACTGATATATTTTGGACTGAAAATAAATTTGAATAAGGAAAAATTGAAATATTTTAATAAATTTGGAATTCAAAATAATTTTGAAAATAATACTTTGAATAAACAATTAAAATAACATAATTTTAGAAATTCGGATTTTAATTTAAAATCGAACAAATTCGATATTTCTTGACTTGGCTAGACGAATCCGTCGCGGCATTAATTTCAAAATAATAAATGAAATAGTAGCGACACAATTTTCTAAATATTAAAATAATTATTTATTGCATAAAAATTCTGGATCGCTATAATCTTACCTCCTTAAAATAATTTCGTCCTCGAAATTAAACTTACTTAATCTTATAATTTCTGAATACTTAATCAGAATCTCTTCTTCTTATCATCGAATATTCTCAAAATAATCAAAACAATTCCTGAATATTTTCTCTACGTAAAATACCCATAATATCATCAACTTATCTTTCCAATATTTGTAACCCAAAATTCAGTAAACAAATATCTCCCAAAACTAAGATTCTATACTTAAATGTCACCACATTTCCTGCAAAGTATTTCTTTCACTTGTATATACGTATGAATTCTGATTCAATACGGTACTCATTTTACTTTCCACGTATCATCACACTATACCAAGATTATCATTATTAAAACAAAATATCAGTACCCATAATCCAAGAAAATATTCCAAATCTCCAATCAAATCTCCTTTATCGATAAAATTTAACAGCGCATTACTTCTTGTCTCCTCTTTTCATTAAAATAATCCTGCGCTTTCTTGCTGGTCACAACATCACGCGGATTCACTCAGATCCTTTGCGCTTTTAAATAGTTCATGCTGAGAAGAGGTTGAATCATCAAACAATGGATATCATTCTTTCTAACATTCGCAAGTATTATTCCAGTCTTCCTATGAATGATCTGAGAAAGATCTATAAAATAAGGCTCGAAAGATTGAGGTTGCTAATGGCTCATGATATTCCAGAAGATGTTCGCTGGTTGATAGAAGCAAAGGTTCGACTATCTGGTGAATTACCATCAACATTTCCTAAACACATGCCTGGTTTAGGCAAAAGCACGTTTGCAAAGAAACGAAGAGCAAAAAGACTGGGTGGTTGCTACAAATGTGCTCGTTGGAACTGTAATACTCGTTGCAAATCAGTAGGATATTCTTCTACTAATCGGGATGATAAAATCGAATTCATAAAGGGTGGACTGAGTAAGGAGTCTTTGGATGATATTCGACTGACTCTTGAGACGCACCCAAGTGGTTATGTACAACGTGAACTTCTCTCCTTATACGCTCAGTTTAACGAGGACAAAAATCGTTATAGTCTCCAAAATATAATAGCAAAAGATCCTGTTTGCCAGTCTGTTTTACAAAATGAGGCTTCTGGCAGTTCAGCAATGTTATAAGGTAAATCTTTTAAAATATTTTGCTGCTTTCTTTCACGCGTTTTGAAAATAAAATATATTTTCCTTTTCTCGAGTTTTGATAAAGCTGGAAATAAAATATTAAATCGCCGAAAGGTGACAGCCTCGATACGATAAAAATATTCAAAAGTGGGCTGATTTTGTCAAAAGTAAATCTTTACTTTTTCAGAATCAATCAAAAACAGTAAATTTTTCCGGCTTTAAATAGCCAAACATATTTCATAGTTCAGGCATCCCAAAATCACATCTTCTTCGTAAGTTTTCCCTTCTTTAATATCAAAAAATGGAAGCACCAAAACTTCGACAGATCAAAACTATTTGTGTATTTTGTGGATCAAAAGTAGGGAAAGGCTTCGGTTATCTAGAAGCGGCTGTAGATCTTGGAAAGAAACTGGGGGAAAAAGGTATCACTCTTGTATATGGGGGTGGTAGCAGTGGTCTAATGGGTTGTGTTTCCCAATCTGCTCTTGCAGAGAAATCAAAAGTAATCGGTGTCATACCTGTCCCTTTGGTAGATGTTGCAGGCAAAACACGAGGGCATGAAGTTCAAACCTTATCCATCCATGAACGCATAACTTGTATGCTATATGGTTCTGATGCCTTTATAGCCCTGCCCGGAGGTTTTGGTACCTTAGAAGAAATTTTTAACATTACCTCGTGGGCTCAACTAGATCTCCATACTAAGCCTATTGGGCTTCTGAATGTTAACAATTTCTTTGATGGTTTGTTAACCTTTCTTGATTATGCTGTGGAACAGGGATTCATCTCTCCATTTTCCAGAAGGCTTCTTATTTCTGCTCCTACTATTGATGAACTACTGGATAAGCTGCAGTCATATATCTCAATACAAGATCCAGCAGGGGTTAAGATAGATTGGTCGCAAGGAAGGGGAATCAAGCGAAAATGGAGTCCGGTTAATGTAAACTTAACTCTTTGAATCTTAGAATAGGTGGGGGTAGAGTACGGAGTATTCTCACTCTCGAGACACCCCTCCATTTACTAGGATTTCCTTAATGTTTAAATCTTGTGTATACTTCAAAGATTCCAGGTGGTAGATTACGGAGTATTCTTACTCTCGAAACACACCTCTTTGAAGGTTTCTTTATTTCCTCAAAAGATCAGAGGTGGTAGGATACGGCTACTCCGGAAACACATCTCTCATTCTGAGGATCCTTCCATGTTTTTCTCTTATTCTTTCGTGTGTTTCATGTATTTCCTTTCCAGTGTGACTCTTGTGTGTTCTCCTTATGAGAAAATAATAAAATCTCTGCTATCATCTACTAAATCTCGTTTGTGATGTAAATGATCTTGCATGTCTAACCTTAATTCCTTTAGTGGATGCTTATCATATTATGCTCTTAATTCCAAATGATAAAATTCTGGACAGAGTCTCCCTTGTAATTTGGACTTATTCCAAACCATAAGCATACTTCATAACTCACAATAATAAATAACTCTACATTTGATCACAACGATCTAAAAATATTGAAAACGATTCCAACACTTCAATATCATCAAAATATCCCATAATTCAATTCATAATTCCTCAACATAGAAATTTCAAATCATATTTTTCAATATCACAATATTACTTCCTTTCATACCTTAATTGGCTCAAAAACTCATACTTATAAATATATGCCATAAATCATATTCCCAAAATTTATTCACAAAGCCAAACTTCATAATAAATTTCTCTTCAACATAGAGGCATAATAAATTAACTCAACATAATATCCATTACTTAATTCTCAATAAAATCATATTATTTCCATTATGCTCAACACTCGTTTTCTTTAAAAAAATTTCTCATAATCATACATTAAAGCATATAAGTTATGACAAAGCATAACAACATCATTATTTTCGAAGAAATACATTCTTATTTCTCATAAATCATAAGTATCCGAAATACTCTTCATTCTTTCTCATAAATCAATAAAATGAGTATTCGAAATACTGAAATAACTTTAAACATCATAAACTTCTTTACCTCGGAGTTGGTGGAACGAATGATGGCAGTGGCAATCTTCATCAATAAAATTTTATAATGGAAAATATTTCTTGAAAATTCTTTTTGAAAATTTTTCCAGTCTACAGAAACGCAGACTAGCTCTGATACCAACTTGTAGCGCCCCGAGTTCCGTATACCTGATTCACTACGTCATTTTCTGTCTAAATTTTTTCGAATAATATTTTTGCGGAAGAAATAATTGAAATTCATTTTTGGCAACATTAAATAAACTGTAATGGCCGCTAAAATTGAAAACATTTATGAAACCATTTGAAATAGTAAATCGAACCATTAATATTGTAAAGAAATTGCCAATATCATAATTTCTCAAATAAATGAACTTCTCTAAATTATTCGGTTGTTTGGAAAATACGGAAATCATTAACGTCAAACTTTCAACCGTTCAACGATTATTGCCACCATCATTCATCGCTCGCCACCGTCTCCGAAATCTGCAAAACTGTTAAAAGTAGGGTGAGTATTTCATGGGGGAAATACTCAGTAGACTCATCGCAAATTAATTTAATTTATAAGATGATTAAACACATAAATCCCGGCTCTTTATAAAACGGGCATTGATAGAGCTTCTTTATAAAACTGCTCTTGATAAAACTCATATTGTGCATTACAGCACGGGACATATTTTGCAAATCATATGCTCTTTGAAAACATCTCTTTGAAAACAGTTCTTTGAAAACCATATACTTATAAAACATTTTAATTATGCCAAGCATAATTTCTTTTGAAAGCATAACATAAGATAGGATTTAAATCCTCATAAACATAAATAGACACAAGAACTTTACCGAACTTAGGTGGCAAGAATTCTTATGCAGTAAAATCATAATAACAGTAAGTTTTCATCATAACATAGGATAATATCGAAATCCTCGTAAACATAAGAATTTTACCGAACTTAGGTGGCAAGAATTCTTATGTAGTAAGTATACCAAGCATAATTTTCTGAAATTCATAGGGATCAATTGCATCATAACATAAGATAGGATCGAAATCCTCATAAACATATGCGACAGGAATTTTACCGAACTTAGGTGGTAAATCCTCATAAACATATGGAAAGATAGGAATTTTACCGAACTTCGTGGCAAATCCTCATAAACATAGGAGACACAAGAATGTTACCGAACTTAGGTGGCAAGAATTCTTATGTGTAGCGCTACTAAAACTCCGGTCCCCTTAACATATCATAACTTATCATATGGGACCCAAAACAATCTTGGTAGATTGATTTCATAGCAATGATCCAAAAAAACATTTTCGTGAAGCATAGGGTATACTTACTTTTCGTAAAAACATAAAGTATATTTTCTTTTCATAAAAACATACTTACTTTTCATAACAACATAAGGTATATTTACCTTTCATAAAAACATACTTGTTTTTCTTAAAAATTGACTTTCACAAGTCACATGACATTCATATGAAATCATAATTTAAATCAATTAATAAGTGCGAGTCTACCTCAAATCCGACGAGTGCAAAGTTGAGCGGGAATGACTTCAATTTCTTTAAATTCTCCGTACGCTTCGTCTTAGCCAATAAGTCACTTTAGTATATCGAATATATAGTTCAAAATGATAAATTATAATTTGAGGACTAAAATTGATGTTTTGAAAGTTGAGGGACTAAAATGAATACTTTTGAAAGTTCAGGGACTAAAATAGATATTTTGAAAGTTGAGGGATTAAAATGAATACTTTGAAACTTGGGCTTAAAAGTAAATCAGCAGGTATTGAAATAAAAGAGTTTAAAGTTAAAGGGCTGAAGTAAATCATTTAAAACTTTGGGGCTGAAATGGATAACTTAAAAAGTTGGGGACTGATTTGAAAATCTTTAAAAACTTCAGGGACCAAGCTGTAATTTCTGAAAGTTAAATATAATATCTTCAGATCGCTCTTCTCTCTCTCTCACGTTTCTCACTCCCTCTCTTCACTCACTCTCTCTCTCTAGCTCAATCGGACCCGAGGCGAAACGAAGGAAAGAAATGGCGAAATCCGGTCTTTTCACCGGGGATTTTCCGGCGCTACGCCGGCACAAGGTGGCGGTGTGGTTGTAGCTGATTTGTTGCGAGATTAGCGAAAACAGAGATAAACACGAGGCTTAAAGTCGCGATTTCTAGGCGATAATCCGGCGGTGGTTTGAGGTAAGTGACTGGCTTGGCTTAATCTGGGTTTTGGGTTTTATTTTGATTTGGGGTTTTGGCACTGAATTGGAGTTAATTTGGGACTGGGCAGTGGAGGCGATGGGGTTGTGCGATTTTCCGGTGATTGAGGTGGTTTGGCCGTCTATGGCTGTGGTGTTTGGTGATGATGAAGATGATTAAATTGATGTCTAAGTTTGATTAGAATAGGGCAGTGGTGGTGTTTGGGTTCTCGACTGAGTGCGGTGGTGGTGCTCAATTTTGATTGATGATGATGAACGCTGATTCAATTTGGTGTTTGAGGATGATGATACCGGTGGTGGAAATTTGCTGCAGTGATGATGAAGATGGTGATTGCAGGATATCAGAATTGATGATAATGGCTGAGATTGTTGATCTTGCAAATGGGAATTCTGAAAATGGAAATTGAATTGGATGTAGTTGAATGGAGGAAACTGGCCGGATTGATGAATTGATTAACTAGTGGTTGTGGATTCGGCTGTGAGTTGCAGAGGGTGGTGGTTTGGTTGGTAGATCAGTGGTTGCAGTGATGAAACAGTTATGGCTTGCTGTAGGTTGATCTATGTGTGGTAAATGGTGGCTGCTGATGGTTTCTGATCGAGGAGGTGATGGCAGAGTGATGGACTGTGGTTGCACTCGTCTGGGATGGAGATGGAGCTTGGTGCAGGTGATGAAGATGTATGCTTATATATATTGTATTGTGGAATCTAAGTACATGGAAGTGTGAGTTGTGCCATGAGTATTGAAATGAAGATGGGGTAGATGATGATAATGATGAAGATGCTTTGCTTTGGTGTTTGTATAATGAGATGGAATATGAAATAGATGTAAAATTTATATATATAATGATGATGTTTTTGTATAAGGAATTGTATTAAAACTGATATATTTTGGACTGAAAATAAATTTGAATAAGGAAAAATTGAAATATTTTAATAAATTTGGAATTCAAAATAATTTTGAAAATAATACTTTGAATAAACAATTAAAATAACATAATTTTAGAAATTCGGATTTTAATTTAAAATCGAACAAATTCGATATTTCTTGACTTGGCTAGACGAATCCGTCGCGGCATTAATTTCAAAATAATAAATGAAATAGTAGCGACACAATTTTCTAAATATTAAAATAATTATTTATTGCATAAAAATTCTGGATCGCTATATTGATTCCTCCTCCCGGAGAACCAAAGTCAAAACACAGTTGAAGCCGTGAATATAAGTGCACCACACGAAAATTAGCTTCAAGACTTCTTCAACAAAATGTAGTGGACGTGTATTTTTGGAGTACCACACGAATTTTCTTGATTTACACGTCTCAAGGAAAACAATTCAAGTTTCCCATATTTATGTGCAATCGGATTGCTTGTCCATCAAGAGTCTTACTTGCACTCAATCTTGATTTCCTGCAATAAAATCAAGAATAAGATAAGGTAAGATAAATCAAGAATCTTACCATAATTGATAATAAGGTAAGATAATTATAAATCCAATAATCTTACCATAAGTGATGATAAGGTAGGATATTTATCAATTCCAGAATCTTACCATAAAACCAAACTTGGACACCACGAATAAAATTATAATCTTTGGCCAACAAGATTTTCGGCCAATCAAGATTTTCGACCAATCACAATATTCCTTGATTAATATTTCTTGATGTAATCTTACCATAAGAGATAAACTTAGATACCAATAATGAAATCATCAAGATATTCGACCTAAACAAAAGATTATACTCGGCCATTGATACACTTGAATATCAAGGAATAAATCATCAAGAAACTTGATCCAATCACAAGATTATATCACAAGATTTCGAGATCAACATATCTTGATTCTAATCATAACGGATCAATATTTCTTGATTCAACCAAACTCATTATCTTAAAAAATAAAATGATACTAAACCAATCGGAGATATTATTTTAACAAGGCTAAAATATTGCCTTAATACTTATAAAGAATAATAAGTGATAAAGATACAATTTTAAGCCAAGTAAAATATTATCACAATTCTTGATCCTTATCATAAAAGATAAGTAACAAACATTATCTCCAAATATTAAATCATTATCATAAACATATATGAGATAAATATCAAGAATAATAAGTGACAAACATTATCTCCAAATATTAAATCATTATCACAAATATATAGGAGATAAATACAAACTCAAGTCCAAGTAAACAACTAGTAATTTAATTAAACTTAATAAAAATTACTAAACACACGTGTAAAGTAATTAAATTAAATTCACTTAAATTACAACATGTAGAAAAATAGAAAATGCCAATAAACATAACTTAACATAAGTTGACAACTTAACCTGACCAAAATTCTAAGGTTGAACCCTAGCCCAATGGATAGAACCAAGTATATTACAAGATGGTGATTCAACAATAACACAAGAATAATAATCTCAAAATGTAGTTGAAGAAATTCTAAGAAGATAACTTGATGAAAGAAGGAATTTTTACGTTCAAAAGAGTTGTACTCACAAAATGAACAAAGTTGACTAGGGTTTGAGAAGTAGTTCTATTTATAGTACAAGTAATTAGGAAGTAGAGAAAAATTGAAACAATAAGAAAATTCCTGAATTTCTTCTGTCTAGACGTACTGAGCGATCGCTTGGTAGACCTCAATTACATTTTGCTTCCCATTGTGCAGCGCATGCAATCGCTTGACTTATGTGCTAAGCGATCACATGGTACAAAATTCCAGTAACTCACGATTTTTGATCCCCAACTTTATTCTTGGCTCGTTTCCAGCAATGGCAACAGGGCGGAGCATGGGTGGGAGGTACCCAAATCTTGCCCCACCCCGCAAAAACTTTCTTATACCAAACACGCCCCTTACCCAGAGAATTTTCGGGGTAGGGTGGGTCAACCCTACCGCCCTGTTTAATTTTATTTCCTTATTTTTTTAATTAATTATTTGGGGCGGGGTGGCCAAAACCCGCCCCCATCCCGCTCAGGTCACTCAAACCCGTCTCGTTGACCCATAGGGCGGGTTTTTTCACCCCATTCGGGTTGGGTTGAGTTTTTACCATTTCTACTTGTTTCTTGACTTGATCACTTTGTTTAACCTTGAATCTATACGATCACAATGCATGTGACTTATGCATTGAGGTTGTCTTCCGTTTGGACTCGATTTCATAATTTTTGAATGAGTCTCACAATCGATTCTTGAATCTCCATGGCCTTGGACTCATTATGGGTCCCACCGGCACGTGCATCGAAGTTTGACTTCCTTAGTTCTCATCACCCCCTCTCTCTTGAAAATGACTAGACCTCGAATCTTCACCTATATCAAAAGGAGACAAACTAGAAACATTAAAAGTGGTAGAAACATTGTACTCATCTAGGAAATCGAGCTTGTAGACACCGTCATTAATCTTCTGAATGATTTGAAATGGACCATCACCACGTGGTTGGAATTTGGACTTCCTTTGATTGAGAAAACGCTTTTTCTCACGTAGAGCCAAAACCAATCACCTGGCTCAAATGTGACCCCCTTTCTACCTTTGTTAGCGCTGGAAGCATATTGTTCATTCTCCTCCTCAATTTGAAGTTTGGCCTTTTTAGTGAAGTGACTTAACCAATTCCACCTTTTTCTTTCCATATAAGCTACCTCTTTCATCAATAGGAAATGAATCAAATCCAAACAAGTCAATGGGTTAAAGCAATATACAATTTCAAATGAATATAATTGGGTAGTAGAATGAATACTTCTATTGTAAGAAAATTCAACAAAAGATAGTCTTTCTTCCCAACTCTTTAGGTTACTTTTAAGGATAGTGTGAAGGCGTTGTGTTAAAGTCCTATTAACTACCTTGGTTTGACCATCGGTTTGGGGGGTTACAAGTAGTTGAAAATAAAAGTTTGGTTTCCAATTTTTTCCACTAAACTTTCCAAAAGTGGCTAAAAATTTTATATCCCTATCCAACACAATACTCCTAGGGACCCCAAGAAATCTCACTATCTCCTTAAAGAATAGGATGGCTATATGAGTGACATCATCCGTTTTATGACAAGCAATGAAATGAGCCATTTTACTAAACCTATCAACGACCAAAAAAATGGAATCACTTCCTGTTCGCTATAAATACACCGCAAGTGAACATATTGCATACAGGTAATAGTGGACTTATGAGTCCGTATTATCGATCTCACAAGGATTGTCTATTCTAGTGACACTCTAGAGTGATCAATTCCAACCATAAACACACACGCACAAAATAAAGTTTGGTTTTGGAAATGTTATAAACTTCAAAATTAAATCCTTAATAGATTAAGTAATTAAGTAGAAAATAAGTGAGGAATCGATGACAAAAGAGAGTTGAGATTCTTGATTCCACTTGACATTCACCTAATTGAATTCTCAACACACAAATTGAAATGTCATTTACTAATCATGTTAGATCCAATTTTTCAAGTTTAGTTAATTAACTCTCTTGAGTAAAATTAACCCTAATTAGTGGAATTAACCTACTATCTCTCTCTACATCGGTTAAAAACTCACCAAAATCAAACCTTTGTGAAAATAGTTCAATGAATCATCTAGGGTTTAAAGTATATCTTTATCCCTAACAAGAACCTAGAGCATGTATTGTATTGATATAGAATACACAACAATTTCTCAATAATTGCACATTCCACAAAATTCAAGCATTAATTTGGTCAAAATAAATGCAAGACAATAAATACAACAATAAATGCTCAAAATAATAAATAACTTAAATTTTCAATATAAGCTTTGAAATCAATTAAACTAGGTCAAACTTCATCAATAATCCCAACACAAAGTAAATTAGCCCATGATAAAATAACAACAAAACACAAGGTTCAAGTACATCATTCTAACAATGTATTAATTTATACAAGAAAATATGAAGATTAAGTAATAGAAACTTCCTTTCAACAATGACTTTAGCTTCCAAACATCAATGTTCTTCCACAATGTTGTAGGTATTTTCTTCTTCAATCAACATTCATCACAAAAAATATGGAATTACAAGAGAAACCAACATTAAAATGAATCAAAATCAAGAGAAAAGTGGAGAGAAATTGGCAAGAGGCAAGTCTCCAAAGCTAACCCTAGCCAAAAATGAAGGTTGGGTATATATATTATCCAAAAAATGACCCAAAAATCTCTAAAAAAAATGGTGAAAACCCGCCTATGCAAGCTTTTGGGCCGAACTGGGTCAAACTAGGTCGGCCCAAATATTTTCGAACATAACCCTGTGAACGCCGCGCGGTGATATTTTGGAACCAGATTTTTGAATATGTTTAAACCACAAGCAAGCCACAACCAAGCGTGGTTCGAACCACGTGGCCGCGTAGCTCAACTTTGCTAACCTATCAATTATATTTGCAATCAGGTCCTCCATCTTCTAATCATGTTCAATTTGGTCCCCAAGTTTTCTAATTTTCTTTCAGATAAGTCCTTCCAAAATTGCAATATAGGTCCTTGAACTTCTGGAAATTTGCATTTTGGTCATTCTCTTAATTGCATGACTGGTTCTCAACTTTCAAAAAGTGATAGCTTGGTCCTTGGACTTCCTAGCTTTGCATGTTTTGGCTCTTTTCTCTCCACAATCTTCAATTAAGCATTCATTTTGTGTTATCTTGTGCTTTTTCCATTGAATTGAGTGTTAAACCTATATGACCACAAAATATGCACAAATAAGTAGATATTTGTCCAAAATACTCCAAATACTACCAAAATTGTATGAAATGTACATGTAAAATGCACCCAACACTTCCTTTCTTAGACTTAGGTAGACCCAAAATAAGATCCATGAAAATCTCGGTCCAAGGTTAGCTAGGAACGGGTATGGGTGTATATTGGATTTAGTCTTCCTACAAGTTATGTATCTAGAACAAATCCTCTCAACGTCTCTCCTCATTTTTTTCCAAAAGAAATGTTATTACAAAATTTTTTAAGTTTTTTTCACACCAAAATGTCTCATTAAACCTCCCCCATGGGCCTCACTAACTAACAATTCTCTAATGGAGCAATTTAATGCGCAGTTTATTTTTACGAAATAAGAATCCATCATGCCTATAAAATTTGTCCCAAGCAACATTTTCAAACAACATAAATATAGTTGCAAAATCTACATCATTCGTATAAAATTCTTCAATACACTCAAGTCCTAACAACTTTGCACCCAAGGTAGTGATAAGAGCATACCTCCTAGATATGCATCGGATACCACATTTTCCTTACCTTGCTTGTATTTGATGACGTAGGGAAATATTTCCACGTGCTCCATCCACTTGGCATGTCTTTTGCTTAACTCTCCTTGTGTAACGACCCGGATCCCTCGCTGGGGCCTTCTCTGAGTTGTACTCATGGTCTTTCCACTCCCCCTGGTCGTCCTGCTCCTCAAGGGTTGGCAGCCTCGTTTCCAGGAAGTGGATTTCTGCCTCCCCAAAGTTCAAACCTTGTACCTAGGGGTTAAGTACAAACTTCATGGAATCCCTGGTACCAGTAGACGGCCGGGTCGTTACAAAAACTCCCCCCTGGTCGTCTTGCTCCTCAAGGGCTGGCAGCCTCTACAGTTTTTTCAATTAATTCTGAACCAATAACTTCCTCTTTCCAACCTCATCCCAATAGAATGGCGATCGGCATCTTCACCCATACAGTGCTTCATATAGTGTTATACTAATGATAACCTGAAAACCTTTGTTGTAAGCAAACTCCACTAATGACATGTGAGTTTCCCAATTGTCTCTCAGGTCTAAGACACAAGTTCTAAGAATATCTTCTAGTGTCTGAATAGTATGTTCAGACGGTCCGTCCATCTGAGGATGGTATGATACACTAAGATTTTAACTCTGTACGATGTAAACTCTTCCAAAATCTCGCGGTAAACCTCAAATCTCTATCTTAAACAATAGATACTGAAACTCCATATAGTTGAATGATCTCTGTAACCTAAATCTGTGCTAATTGATCTATGCTTAAAGTTATTCGAATTGGAAAAGAAATTTGCTGACTTTGCGAGTCAGTCTACAATAACCCAAATGGCGTCATGTCTCTTCACTGATCTTGGTAATCCTGTTACGAATCCATAAAAATTTTCCTCAAATTTCCAATTAATCTTTACTATTTCCTTTAGAAACATATCACAACATAATATTTAATCATTGTGTAGCCTATCCTTATTTTTTTCCCTCAAACTTCTTATAACCAATAACCCAAAATCAACTGAAACGATAGAAATAACATGAATATTTACCGTGTAATATACTCAATAACATGTTATCCACTAATTAGCATAATATCATCAGCTTATCGTATGCGAGAATCTATCCATATAGTACATTTATGCACTATCTTTATTTTTAACATCTTCCCATGCACGTAACCAAAATGTACCACAAAATTCAAATAATATTAATAAACAATTTGCTCCCAAGTAACTAAGATTCTGCTCCCTATTACCACAACATTTCCTGCAAGATATAACTTGGTATTTCCTATATATACATCAAATGATCATATAACCCCACATGTACATTGATTTGGTTGCATACTTCATCAATCCGAATAAAAATCTCCAAAATCACTAAAACTTTAACTCCAAATTGATACCTTGTTCAAGATTACACTCTTATAATAAACATGCTTACATAAGCCACAATGTGAATAAACAACTAATAACTCTCAACCATCTTATAATTGAAAATAATATTTCCTCATTGTTCATGGATAAACTAAAATATCATTTCATAATCTCGACTTTAATGACATTGGTTGTAATCGCAAAAAACTTATCTTCTCACACCAAACCTCACATTTCTTGAATCTGGCGTACAATTTCTACCCTTAGTATCTCCAACAAAATCCTTAAATGTTCTTCATGTTGTTTACTATCTCTAGGATAAACCTAAACATCATCGAATCCTCTTATTCAAATCTCAGTCCTATCCTTAAGCAAGAAGGCAAGACATAGCCCAACAATAAGTTTCCCTTATAAAATCGAAGCATCATTAGATATCAAACACCCAAAACTCAATTCTTCCTTCTTGCTATACTATAAACTTCAACTTTACATTTAATTCCAAAATTTAAGATTTTGATATATGTATACCATAAACGTGATTCAATCCTGAAATAGAATATGATCTAGTATCTAAATTCCAACTAAATCAATATTTTCCCAAAGAAAAACAGATCTATAGTCATGGTAAATTCAATATAAAGTAACCACTTAAAGTTACTTTGAAATATCAATCATCAACTTAAAAATTTCTTCAATTTCCCACCTTTACGTATTCATATTCTTAACTCCCACAATTAGCCTTATTATTTTCGAAAAGCTCAATTTAGTCCCTAAAGCATTATTTTACACAAAATCATCATTCTAGAATTTATTCCAAAGTTTAATTTTAATATTTATTATTTTTTATAGGACTAGATGAGACGCGAGAACATTAGAAAGTGTTTATTTCCATTTGCTCAATACTCGAGAAATTAAGTTAGACTCTTATTTACAAATTTATGTTTTTCAAAAGTGCGCATCAATGATTGTTTGGATTATAAGTTTAGCATGTATGATTGTGTTCATGAGAATTACTTGCTTTCTAAGCATGAGACTATATTACGAGAATTTACTTGCTTAAATGCATGAGACTTGAACTTGTATTTCATTTACTTGTTCAAGAGAATACTGGTGATCATTAGACACCTGAGACTTGAATATCATGATTATGTATTTAATTTATAATGTTAAATGATTATTGTGCGCGAGTCTACTGAGTATTTCTTTGAAAGACTCACATTTTCCAAAACCAATTTTGCAGATGACGGGGTTGGCGGCGAGACGTACGATGGTGGCTATTAATAAGTCTTTAAAATATTATATTTCAAATAATAAATTTATTTGTTTTTTTTTTAGTTATTTTCCATACCCGAACTGTTGAAATTACAAATTTATATATTCTGTTCAAGTTTAATTCACGTTTGAACCTTTTGACCGTTTGAGTCAAGTTTATAAAATTATGTGAATTGAGATTTCAGTTATTAAATTTATTTTCCGCTAAATTATTATTTTCAAAGTTAATTTGAGACGATGAAGTGACACTTCGGTACTAGGGATTCCATGAAGTTTGTACTTAACTCCTAGGTACAAGGTTCGAATCCCTGGGGAGGGAAAAATTCACTTCCTGGAAACGAGGCTCCTAGCCCTTAAGGAGCAGGACGACCAGGGGGGAGTGGAAAGACCATGAGTACGACTCGAAGAAGGTCCCAGCGAGGGAGTCGGGTTGTTACACCTTGACCCTTTAAGTGCTTTAATGATTCATGATTGGTATGAATAATGAACTCCCTTGGACATTAGTTGTGGTGTCATGTCTCCAATGCCATTACCAAGGCATAGTGCTCATTGTCATAGGTCGGGTAATTCAAGGTGGCCCCGTTGAGTTTTCTCACTAAAGTAGGCAATGTGCCTCTCCTCTTGCATCAACATTCAATATCGAAAGTTTTGTCAAAATTAGGCAATGCTAAAACGGGTGCGGTGCACAATTTTCTTTTATTTCTTTGAAAGTCTTCTCTTGTGCTTCCCCCATTTAAACCCAACGTTGTTTTTAACAATATTGGTAAATGGTGATGCTAGAGTACTAAAATATTTGACAAAATAACGATAAAAACTAGCTAACCCATGAAAAATTCTTACCTCGGTGACACCTTTTGGAGCTGGCCATTCCTTTAATGGTCTTGATCTTTTCTTCATCAACCTCAATTCTCTTGATACTGACAATAAAGACAAGAAAAATAACACTTTCCATGCAAAAGTGACACTTGTTGAGATTGACATATAACTTTTTTTTTTTCCCTTTAAAATCTCAAGTGTTCTACATGCTCTTCTAAATTCTTGCTATAAATTAAAATGTCATAAAAGTAGACTACAATAAAATTTTCAATAAATGCACGCAATAAATGATTCATTAACCTAATAAAAGTGCTCAGTGCATTAGTGAGACTAAATGGCATAACCAACCATTCATACAAACCATACTTAGTTTTAAATGTGGGTTTCCATTCATCTCCTTCCCTTATTCTAATTTGATGGTATCTACTTCTCAAGTCAATTTTAATAAAAAATTAAGAACCATGTAATTCATCAAGCATGTCATCTAGTCTAGGGATAGGATGGCGATAATCTACTGTTACGTTGACGGCCCGACAATCCACACACATCCTATGGTCCCATCCTTCTTTGGTAATAGGAGAACCAGAACGATACAAAGACTCATTCTCTCTCGAACATCATTTTCTAATCAACTCCTCAACTCTCCTTTGAATTTCCTAGGTCTCCTCCGGGTTGCTTCGGTAAGTCGGTTTATTTGGAATGACGGCTTCGAGGGAGTTATGATTTTTATCAAGTGTAAGGAGGGAGGAATCCTTATACACCATCAAAAATATTTGTCGAACTTCTTTAAATACCTTCTCTACATCCCCCTTTTTGGCATAAAAAATTACTTTCCTTTCCCCTCCCTCATTTCTTTGCTTTTCCTCTCAATCCCTTCCTCACCTTTTTTGTCACTCTTATTTTCACTCAACTCTCCTTTTCCTTTTCTCTTTTCCTTTTCCTTGAGTGGCTTGCATGGGGACTACATCACAAAGCACTTGGTCACTATATGTTCCAATATTAAAGGTAAGAACCTTTCCATAATCACTCAACCATTGCAATTTATAAGGATTTGGATGTTTCATCACCAGTAATCCGAACTTCTCCACCATGGTAGCACTTGCCATTGGTGCAACTATCCCATCAATAATGACACTACATGCCTTATCCTTCACAAGATACCCAGTTTGGAAAACATTTTCTCTTTGTTTCTCCACCTCACTAACTTTGGTTTGGGTGTTGAGAGCCCTCATGATAACTAAAGATTTAAGTGGACTAACAATCTCTTCCACCTCTACTTCCTCATCATCACTCTCATCCACCAACCAATATTTGTTCTTCCTCATCCTCATCTTCGGAATACCACTCTCCATTCCTAATGAACATCACCCTATTATTCAGGCACTCATGGGAATAATGCCCTCTACCCCTACATTTGAAACACTCAATGTCCCTACTTTTAGAAGCAGTGGGACCAACCTTAGGCTTATCTTATTGGCTACAATTTCCTTTCCCTTGGATTTTCACTCTTGTCAATAGGTAGTACCCTTTCAAACCTCTCATTTCCCCACTTGGATTTCCAAGTTGAATTAAAGCCCCCAACATACTTGTCTTGCTTAAATGCATGAGACTTGAACTTGTATTTATTATTTGTTATACACCTGAGACTTGAATATCATTTATTATGTGTTTTAATTTATAATATCAAATTATTATTATACGGGGAGTCTACTGAGTATTTCTTTTGAAATACTCATGTTTTCCTAAAACAAATTTTACAGATGATGGAGTTGACAGCAAGGCGAACGATGGTGACTATTAATGAGACTTTAGAAATGTTTTATTGAAATTACAAACTTATTTATTATTATTTTTCAAGTTTATTCCATGTTCGAACTTTTGACCATTTGAGTCTATTTATTAAATTATGTAAATTGAAATCTCAGTTATTTTCCACTCAATTATCAGTTTGAAAGTTAGTTTGAGATGATGAAGTGGCCTTACGGGTATTTAGAACTCGCGACGTTATAGATGGCATCGAAGCGGGTCTACGTTTCTGTAGACTTGCAAATTTTCAAAGAGATTTCCAAAAAAGTATTTTTCTTATGAAATTTGCCACTTCCATCGCCAAATTTGCCGACTCCGAGGTAAAGAAAGTATATTTAGACATGATAAATATTTGGATACATGAGAATATTTTATGAGAACTTAGAGAAGAAAGAACTTGTATCCAACTGGAAAACGAGTTTGAGCATAATTTGAAATAAATTAAAGATTTTATCTTACGTCCTCGTAATCTAACTAAGAGAGATTAAAGAACTTCTCCCTAATTGGACTTTGCACAATTCATTTTAGGACATGGCATCAAATTGCAAGAACGTACCTAGTTATATAGAGATAGCCGCTAGGGACTATGACTTTAAACCTAGATGCGAATGGAATATCAACCTACATGTTGGGCAAGTGAGTTACTTATGTAATCGAGCAATACAATAAGGCTACGTGACCAATAACTTCCAGTCGATCAATCATTTGATCTCATCCTTTTCGAATGATACACGAGATGTGGCTCGCATGATATACATGGACATAAATACGTCCATTAATGTGGATATCGACTACGACTCTTTCTGTGAGAGACTTGTAGTGTACTGGCTTATGTACAACAAGGAAATTTTTGGGGTTCCCTCCTGCTGTGGCACCAGCACTTGAGCCCGAACCTGAGCAGGGAACTGAGTTGGTACCCGAGAGCGATCCCGAGGAGGACCCAAAAGAAGAACTAGATTTAGAAGTACCTGAAGAAGATCCAGAAGAAGAAGTACCCGAGGAGGAACCAAAAGTAGATGTTGAGGTAGCACTAGGGGAAATATCAGATGCCGAGTCTTGTGTTACCCAGTAGATCATTGGAGTGGGAAGTAGAATAGGCTTTACTTATTTTGAGCTGTTTAGCATTTCACGTCCTCCCATCTTTGTACCTCATCGAAGAACTTTTCATGTTATAAATAAAGATATTTAAATTTTTATTGGAGTTGAATATATTAACGTGATGATTGGTCCATGAAGCTTGATCGAGAAATTACAAATATCTTTTGTTTCCCTTTTAAAGGAAATGTCTAGGCGCGAAAACAAGAGTGCAGTGGATCAGACTCCACTAGAACAGGGCTTCACAGCCAGTCCACTGTTATCAGGGATCTACTCCAGGCAGTACAAGGTTTGAGGTAAACCCCAACAGTTTCTACAGTACCAATAATAGAGCAATTCAGAAGGTACCACCTACCTACTTTTGATGGCGAAAATGGGTCTCTAGCTATTGAGGAATGGCTACAAATAATTGAGAAAATCTTCAGGTACATATCTTTCCCTGAGGATGGAAAGATTTTATGTGCTGAATTCATGTTGGTCGGAATGGGCGGCTTTTGGTGGGAGTCGGCATCACGGACTAGAACTGAAGAAGAACGGGAAGATTTAACTTAGGATGAATTTAAAATCGAGATCAAAGACAAGTTCTTCCCACAAGCCTCTGAGACCATAAAGAGACTGAGTTTCTGCGCTTAACTCAGGGAGAAATGGATAGAACAGATTATGAAAGGAAGTTCGAGGAGCTGTCATGATATGCTTGACATCTGGTGGAGACTGAGTCTAAAAAGGCTCGTTGATTTGAGAGAGGCCTACGGTCGGATATCAGACAAATTGTTAGTTCACATGAGCTACCTACCTACCTATCGAGAGGTTGTACGGAAAGCTCAGGCCATGGCTTATGCGGGTGTAATGTATGGAGGACAGGTTTCCAAGAATGAGCAGGGTAAAAGGAAATTGCAGAACCATAATCAGGATAAAAACATGAATGGGAACAACGTACCTTACAAGAAACCCATCAATAGGCCTATTGGAGGACAGACATCAGGTCTTACTCCCTTATGCCCTAAGTGTCAGAAGCCTCATCGAGGGGAGTGCCTCTGGGGTAAGGGTGTTTTCTATAAATGCGGGAAGCCGGCTCACATGGCAAAGAATTGTCGCCCTGGGTCAGCTAGGAGTAATGAGTCAACTTGGAAAATTGATCAGGCAAGGAAAGGAAATGTCAGGGTATTCTCCATGACTCATGATGACCACAACTGAGACTCCAATGTGAGCGCAAGTATGCTATAAATATCTGGCATCCCTGTATATGTCTTGATAGACTTTAAGGCAACACATTCTTTATTATCTGTTGCATTCCTAGCTAATTCGAAACTAGAAACTAGTAATATTTTTAAGATTAGTATGCCATCAGGAGAAACGATTGATACTGATATGATAGCTAGGGTAATATTGATAGATTTCGATGGTTTAGTCTTGGGAGTAGATTTACACGTAATTGAGATGATTGATTATGATGTTGAGTATCCACGCGATTGAAATTATTTAGAGAAACTAAGATGAGGAATTTAGATCCTATGAATATAAGGTTAAACCACTTCACCGCCTTACCTCAACCATGTAGGTAGAGATGTTTATCCATAACCCAAACCATATGGAGAATATTTAGTCAGTTGGTGTTCAACCAGACTTGACATACAAAGAGACATGTGTGCCCTCTAGAGAGAAAAGTCCATGTCCTTAGAAATCGAGAAGTTCCTTTAGCCAAAGTCCAATGGGGCAGATATTGTAAAGTAAAAGGAAGAAGATATTCTTACCAAATATCCAGATCTCCCAGAACAAATTAGTTAAATTTCAAGGACGAAATTATTTTAAGTGGGGAAGGTTGTAGCGACCAAGAAATTTCAAGTTTAAAAGTTAGTTTTATTGGACTTGTAGCGACTTTCCAATCTTAATGGTTACTATTTTCAAAATAAGCGCTCTCGTCTAGCCATATTATTATTTTAAGGTTATAAGATAAAAAATCTAAATTTATTTAAATATTTAGTTCCAATTTACGATTTTAAATTTGTCCAAAATCATTATTTCATTTTTAAAACTCAAATCTTTATTTTAATCCAATAATCGAATTTCAAATTTTAATATTTTTATTATCATTATCAAATTTCTCAATCCATTTCATATACTCCTAAACGTACATAATCAATCCTCGGCCATTCCTTAAGTTGTATATTCAACTCCTCATTTGCTGCAATCAATATTCTCAATTATAGACCAACTATAAATTCAACTAATTCTGCCCAATTCCTTCCCTTAAAGAGCTTCTACAAGAAACTTGGCTAAGAATATCTCTTGTCTCAACTGCTAGCTTCCTACCTCATTCATACACAATCAATGGAAGCTATCACCAAATGCCAACTCCAAACTAGTCTCTGCCACACCGAATTAAACAACCATGAACCGAGCATTGTTAAGTGCGTTTTTATACACTTTTTATGCTTTTAAATTAGAAATCTCATATTATCTTGAGCAAATATTTACTAATTTATGCATATTTTGTGTTTAAATAGATTAATATCCAAGTTTGAGGCCAAAAATCACAAAGGAGTGCAAATTAGGCTGAAATTGGAAGTTTGGGGCCATTTTGTCACTTCCGGAAAGTTTTGGACAAGCTGTACAATTAATCGAGGGACCAAGTTGCAAGATTCCAAAAGTTGAAAGACCTAAAGTGCAATTTTAGAATGACCTATTCGAAAGAAATCTAAAAATTTAGGGACTAAATTGTTCGGCATTGAAAGATGGAGGACCTAATGGCAATTTAACCGAAGGACCAAGCTGCAAGATAATGCCCCAGCGAACCACACGAATGCATGGCCAGAACCGTTTGGCACCTCACCGCGCGATCGCCCGGCTTTAGGGCACGCGATCGTGCGGCTTCAATTTTCAAAAAAAAAAATAAAAAAAATTAGGCCAAACCCATATAGCTGTGTATGCGGATTTTTTTTTACCTTTTTTAGGGTTTTTGAGTGATTTTTGGGAAATTATAAATAAAAAAACATGAATTTCAACTAAGGTTATGTAATGTCTTGCCTCTTTTCATTTTTCTTTGTATTTTTCTCTTGAATTTTCATATTTTAATGCAATGTTAAGTTAATTTTTTATGTTCTTGATAATATTTCCTCTACATTCAAGTTTATGTTGTTGTTTAAGCCTTTGAATTTTATTATTTACTCACATTTCCACCAAAATTGCATATGGGTTTAGTGCATTTATTGTTTAATGCTTGGGTTGTTGGAGGAATTGATTGTTGAAAGAGAAACTTGATGCAACGTAAAAAAAGTTGGAAGCATTCAACTAAAGAAACCATTTTAGAGGGGAGTTCTTGTAGCGCCCCGAGTTCCGTATACCCGATTCACTACGTCATTTTCTGTCTAAATTTTTCGAATAATATTTTTGCGGAAGAAATAGTTGAAATTCATTTTTGGCAACATTAAATAAACTGTAATGGCCGATAAAATTGAAAACATTTATGAAACCATTTGAAATAGTAAATCGAACCATTAATTTTGTAAAGAAATTGACAATGTCATAATTTCTCAAATAAATGAACTTCTCTAAATTATTCGATTGTTTGGAAAAAAATACGGAAATCATTAACGTCAAACTTTCAACCGTTTAACGATTATTGCCACCATCATTCATCGCTCGCCACCGTCTCCGAAATCTGCAAAACTGTTAAAAAGTAGGGTGAGTATTTCATGGGGGAAATACTCAGTAGACTCATCGCAAATTAATTTAATTTATAAGATGATTAAACACACAAATCCCGGCTCTTTATAAAACGGGCATTGATAGAGCTTCTTTATAAAACTGCTCTTGATAAAACTCATATTGTGCATTACAGCACGGGACATATTTTACAAATCATAGGCTCTTTGAAAATAGCTCTTTGAAAACAGCTCTTTGAAAACCATATACTTATAAAAACATTTTAATTATGCCAAGCATAATTTCTTTTGAAAGCATAACATAAGATAGGATTGAAATCCTCATAAACATAAATAGACACAAGAACTTTACCGAACTTAGGTGGCAAGAATTCTTATGCAGTAAAACCATAATAACAGTAAGATCATAATAACATAGGATAAGATCGAAATCCTCATAAATATAAGAATTTTACCGAACTTAGGTGGCAAGAATTCTTATGTAGTAAAATCATAATAACAGTAAGTATACCAAAACATAATTCATGAAATTCATAGGGATCATTTCTATCATAACATAAGATAGGATCGAAATCCTCATAAACATACGCGACATGAATTTTACCGAACTTAGGTGGTAAATCCTCATAAACATATGGAAAGACAGGAATTTTACCGAACTTAGGTGGTAAATCCTCATAAACTTATGGAGACACAAGAATTTTACCGAACTTAGGTGGTAAGAATTCTTATGTGCATAGCAATGATCCAAAACATATAAAACATTATCGTAAAAACATAGGGTATACTTACTTTTCATAAAAACATAAGGTATATTTACCTTTCATAAAACATACTTAATTTTCTTGAAAATTGACTTTCACAAGTCACATGACATTCGTATGAAATCATAATTTAAATCAATTAATAAGTGCGAGTCTACCTCAAATCCGACGAGTGCAAAGTTGAGCGGGAATGACTTCAATTTCTTTGAATTCTCCGTACGCTTCGTCTTAGCCAATAAGTCACTTTAGTCTATCGAATATATAGTTCAAAATGATAAATTATAATTTGAGGACTAAAATTGATGTTTTGAAAGTTGAGGGACTAAAATGAATACTTTTGAAAGTTCAGGGACTAAAATAGATACTTTGAAAGTTGAGGGATTAAAATAGATACTTTTGAAACTTGAGCTTAAAAGTAAATCAGCAGGGACTGAAGTGATCAGATTTTGAAAATGAAAGGGCTGATTAAAACTCATTTAAAACTTAAGGGCTGAAATTGATAAGTTTAAAAGCTGAAAGGACTGAAATAAAACCTTTTTAAAACATAGGGACTGATTTGAAATAACTTTAAAAGAATTGAAAGGGCTGAATTAAGACATTTTAAAACATAGGGACTGAATTGAAAGGCTTTAAAACTTCAGGGACTAAACTGCAGATTCTGAAAATTAATATAATATATCAGATTTATTTTCTCTCTCTACCAAATTCGATTCAGAGAGAGATGAGAGAAACAGAGAAGGCGACGGCTGAAGAAACAAAAGCTGGCGATCGAGTAACACCGCCGGTGATTCTACGGCGCTATCACCGCCGTTTCATGGCGGTGTCAAAGAGGAGTCGCTGGTAGCAGAAAGGGTACGATTGGGTGCTGATTCGAGGTGAAACCGGGGCTGCAGGTCGGGACTTCCGGTGGAGAATCCGACCATAAATGGTCGACGGTAGAGGTAGGTAACTGGGTTAGAGTTCTTGGTAATATCTTGGGTTTGATTTGGTGCGGTTTTATCTATGATTGCTGGTAGTTGGATTCGACAGCAGCCAGTTGATTTGGTTGAGGTTGGTGAACGGCGGTGAATTGTTGGTGGTGATAGTTTGCTTGTGATGATAGTGGTGGATTGGTGTTGGTTCGTGGGTTGATGCAGTTGCAGGGGAGTTGGGTGGTGATGGTGATTTTGGGATGTTGCATTGGGTTCTGTAGGGACGAAGGTTGCAGTGAAAGTTGGTTTCTGATTTAGGTGATGGTGATAGAGCTCGTTTGTGTTTGATTCTGATTATGATGCTGCTGATTGTCTGATTTGGAGATCAAAACAGGGAGAAACGAAATGGTTGGTGCTGATGATAATGATCAGAATGTGATGCTGGTGGAGTTTGTAGTTTATGATTTAAATTGGTTCATGATTGAGTCAGCTGGCAGTGATGGAACATTGGTGATTGATCAATGGTGATTGGGGATGAAGGTGGAGGTTCTGCAGTGTAAGAAAACGTGCAGGAGTGATAATGGTGGTGATGATTAATGGGGATGAAGGTGGTTTGCAGTGCTGTGGTTTTACTCAATTGTAGAGAACTTGGTTTGGTTTGGCAGTGTATATTGGTGGTTATGGGAGGGAAGATGGAGCTGTAAAGGTTACAGGCTGGAAATGGAATTGGAAATGTGATTGCAGGAAATTAATGCTAATGGCTGAGATGGTTGGTTTGTGGTTGCTGCTGGATGTGTGTTGGAATTATTGGTTGCAGGCTATCATTCAAGTTGTGTGATGAAGTTTCTGCAGGTGATGATATAGTGATGGATTTCGCAGGTGGTGATGGAGAAGGTGGAAAACATCATAATTGGAGGGGTGGAAATGAGGTGTAAAGAAATGCTAATTGATGTTGGAGAATATTAGGTGCAAAAGTAGAAAAGAATTAGAAAAGAAATGGATTGGTGGAAGATGGTTTGGGGAAATCGTGGGTGGAAACATGGGTATGATAATGATGATGCTTTGAGGTGTTCCAATTGTCCATGTGTGGAGATGCTTGGTGATTGTACACAATGAGATGGAAAGAATAATTAAGAAGGAAACAAAATGTGGGGAACGTGAGTTGTGATGGGGGATAGGAGAAATATATGTATTGATTAGGTATTATAGAATAGGATAGTATAGAATTAGGTAGAATAGAAAATGGTGTAAAGTGTTTAGACAAAATGATGATTTGTAGATGGAAAATTGGTGTAGAATTAGTTATGTAAAATTTTGATTATGATAAATATTGGACTAACTTTGATTTGAAAACGTATTTAAAACTGATAAAATTTTGGAATTCAAAATGATTTTGAAAATAATACTTTGAATAAATAATTAAAATAACATAATTTTAGAAATTCGGATTTTAATTTAAAATCGAACAAATTCGATATTTCTTGACTTGGCTAGACGAATCCGTCGCGGCGTTAACTTCAAAATAATAGGTGAAATAGTAGCGACACAATTTTCTAAATATTAAAATAATTATTTATTTCATAAAAATTCTGGGTCGCTATAGTTCTCTTTACTAGCTTATTTGTAATCTTTTATTTAACTCTTTATTGAAATTATAATGTCTTTTGTTAAGTGTTGTTGTTATTCTATTATGAGTTAGTCTTATTGTGTTGGAATATTTGACTAGTTTATTTTTATTTAAACATTTTATATTGTTTATGAATTTCGGGTATTTATGCTTTTATTTTTATGATTAGGAATGTCGTTTTATGTTTATATAATTTTCAAATGTTGTTAATATTTTGTATTGTCTTTGTAAGTTATTACACATGTTAGATTAAACTTAGAATTTCTCATGTAATTTGGTCAAGTTATTAACTGACACTAATTGATTTTTAAAAGAAGAAATTAGTGTAGTTAAGAAAACTAAATTTACCTTGTTTCATGTTTTGTAATTTAGTTTAGTCACCAAGTTTTTATTGTCATTATTTTACTTTGGTTAATTAGCTTGTATTCTAATTTTTACATTGTTATCTATTTGCTTTTGTTAACTAGTTTTCATATTGTAATGTTTTCACTTATGTTACTTAGTTAGCAATTCACCACCAAACTAAACTTTTATGTTACTTGACATTTCCTTTAAAATAAAATCAATAAATTTAGTTACAAATCAAACAATCTTCTTGGGTACGATAACCCGGACTTTTCGAGTCCACTTTAATACTTGAACGCAAACCGTGCACTTGCGATATAGATTTTAGCGAACAAGTTTTTGGCCCCGTTGAGGGGGATTGATTTTAATTGTATTAAATGCATTGATTTTTTTTAATTGAATTGTCTTCTCATTCTCATCTCTTTCTTCTTTTTATTTTTATTTTAGGTACTCTTGCTTTGTATATGCAACAACGTCCGACTTGGGAAATTCTTCCATTTGATCTCAAACCCGAACGAACTTATAGGAGGAGGATTAGGGAAAGAAGAGAACAAGTTGAACAACAAAGAATATAAGGCAATATGGGGGACAACAAGCAAGATGGTGCAAATCCCGTCATTGATGAAGATGATAGGCCAATGGGGAAATTCATGGTCCCTCTCATCACTCAAAACTGAGGAAGCATCACATATCCCCCATTTGTGCGTCCAAACTTTCATCTAAATTCGGATGTGATAAATCTCTTTAAGGGGCATCTACAATTCTATGGAATGAGCGAGGAGAATCCATTTACTCACATCTCGAGATTTTTTGAGATGTGTAGTAACTTTGATTATCCGGGGTATTAGTAAGGAGGCTATCAACATAAGGTTATTTCCACACACCCTTAGAGATGGAGCTCATGAATGGTTAGATGCTAACCCCGTTTGAAGTATTACAACATGGAATGATCTTGTTCAAAAATTCACTACAAAATACTTCCCTCCGGCAAAGGTAGCTAAATTGAAGAATGATATCTCCACATTTCGAAAACTTGACACCGAATATTTTTATGAGGCATGGGAAAGTTTCAAGGAGATGTTGAGAAAGTGTCCAAATCATGTGTTCTCCAAGCAAATGCAAGTCCAATATTTCTATCTTGGGATGAATCCATCTAGTTGAGCGACGGCTGATTCAGCCTCCAATGGGGGAGCTATCACTACAAAATCATCCAATGAGGCAATTGAGCTCTTTGAGAGGATGGCTAGTCCCAATTCTACTTGGCCAACTGACCGTATGGTATCAAAGAAAGCCGTAGGAATTCATGAAGTTGATGCATATGCGGCTTTGTCGGCAAAGATGGGCCTTCTATTCAAGAAGTATGATGATTTGTCTTCTCAACATACGGTAAAAGCAATCTACCCTCCTATGTCAATTTGTGATGTATGTAGAGCAATACACAAGGTTGATGAATGTCCTATGCTCAAAATGGCATCCACCTCAAATGAGCAAGTGAATTATGCTCAAAATTTCAACCTATCACAAGGCAATCCTTACTCCAATACATACAATTCTGGTTGGAGGAATCATCTAAATTTTTCGTGGTCCAACAATCAAAATCAAGTAAAGCCTCCCGATTTTATTCAACCACCCGGTTTTGTTCAACCTCCATCACCTCAAGAGAAGAAGCCTTCTATTGAGGAGATACTCATGCAATATATGAACAAGACCAACACTATTATCTAAAATCAAGTGGCTTCCATCAAAAATCTTGAAACTCAAGTTGGGAAATTGGAAAAAATGATGACAGAGAGACACAAGGAGCTTTAACAAGCAAAACCGAGATTAATCCAAGGGAAAATGTGCAAGCCATCATTACAAGAAGTGGAATTTAATTACCGAAAATCATGTTAAAGCAACCTTTTGCACAACCCGAGGTGAAGGAAAAAGGTAAAAAACATGTCAAGGAGGCAAATGAAAATGATGCACCATCCAAGGAAAGTGGGGAGACTTCAAAAAAGGCTTCTACTCTGGTAAAAGCCTATGTGCCTCCCATTCCTTTTCCTCAAAGACTTCAAAAGCACAAAGTGGATGCAAAATTTGGTAAATTTTTTGAAGTCTTTAAGAAACTTCACATCAATATACCCTTTGCCAAAGTATTAGCACAAATGCCTAGCTATGCTAAGTTCATGAAAAACATTCTTTGAAACAAGAGGGACTAGAAGATCATGAAATTGTGATGCTAACAGAAGGATGTATTGCCATACTACAAAAAAAATTGCCTCCAAAAATCAAAGATCCAGAGAGTTTTACTATTCCTTGTACTATTGGTGATTTAAATTTTGGAAAATCATTATGTGATCTTGGTGCTAGTATTAATTTGATGCCTTTATTTATTTTCAGGAGATTGAGCATGAGAAAGGTGAAGCCAACCATAGTTTCATTACAATTTACCAATCGCTCTATTAAGCACCCACGTGGTATTATTGAGGATGTGCTAATCAGTGTGGACAAATTCATCTTCCCGGCCGACTTTGTCATTCTTGACATGGAGGAAGATCTTGATATCCCTATCATCTTGGGAAGGCCTTTTCTAGCAACCGGTCGGGCTTTAATAGATGTCCAAGGAAGAAAATTAATATTGAGGGTTCAAAATGAGCAAATCACATTTGACATCATGAAATCCATTAAATACCTCGCCGAGGCCAATTCATGCTCCCGAGTTGACATCATTGATCAAGAAGTGGCTACATCATTCATACATGGATCATCTAAGGATCCCCTTGAAGCTTGCATTGCTCACTGTTTAACCACTAAGGGAGAGAATGATCTAGACATTGGAAGGATGGCACAACACTTGGAGGCAACCAAAATTTATCCTTATATTTTGAAGAATTGGGAGAAAGCTCTTCTCCTTCACTACCCTCCATTCAACAAGCCTCAACTTTTGAACTCAAACCTCTTCCATCACATTTGAGGTATGCATACTTGGGTGATTCTTCTACCCTTCCGATTATTATTTCAAATTCATAGTGGAAGAAGAAAAACTATTTGAGGTGTTGAAAATGCATAAAATGGCCATTAGGTGGACTATTGCGAATATCAAGGATATTAGCCCTACTTTATGCATGCACAAAATCCTCATGGAGGATGACTTCAAACCAACGGTGGAACATCAGCATCATCCAAATCCAAACATGAAATAAGTTGTAAAGGCCGAGGTATTGAAGTGGTTAGATGCGGGAATTATCTATCCAATATCGGATAACGCTTCGGTGAGTCCTGTCCAATGTGTTCCAAAGAAAGGAGGTATCACGGTGATTGAAAATGATAACAATGAGCTTATTCCTACAAAGCCCATGACTGGATGGAGAGTGTGCATTGACTACTGGAAGTTGAAAAATGCCACTAGAAAAGATCATTTCCCTCTCCCCTTTATTGATCAAATGCTTGAGAGGTTGGCGGTGTTGACCTATGGTCAATTTGACCTTATTGTTTTGATCATAACAAACAAGAAATGTTCAAATCGTCTCTCAAAGATATAAATCAAAATTATGTGATCGAGCACATGAGACGCAAAGAAGATCATGAAAGAATTGAAGATATTCAAAGATCAAAATTGAGGTTGAAAAGCATGACATGAAGATCAAGAATTCAAGCATACAAGATTAGAGTTGATTTAACATATGTAAAGGTATAACACTCTCAATCTTTAGTGATGAAATTCAACGAGCTCGAAAATGATTTTTATGCATCAAGAAACTTATTTGAAAATTCATCAATTGCATAAAAACGATTTGTCAAATCATAACATGAAATAGTTTTTGGAAAAATAAACTTTTTGACATAAAAATAAAAACTCCAAAAATTATACTTTCGGTCGACCGAAAGTATATTTGATCGACCGAAAGTCTGGTCGACCGAAATATTTGATCAACCGAAAGTTCAACGGCTAAAATGTGTAACGGCTATATTAATGATTCGGTCGACCGAAAATCCAGAACCGGTCGACCGAAACTGGCTGAACTTGAAATTTCTTCATCTATAAATAGCCATCACATTTGCATTCAAATTTAAGAAAATAGAAAAGATTTTATACAAAATTTCTTGTGAAAATTCATTGTTCTTACTTGGTTTATATTCATCTATTTTTATTACAAAACTTTGATTGATCTAAACTTTGTTTTATCAAATCATCAAAGATTTTGGAAGAAAGTTTTGTGAAGATTATTGGTTTTATATTGTTTAAACTTCTTCAACATCTTCACATTATATTGGAATTGAAGTGTAAGTCTCTCTTTGTTCTAAACTTGTTTTAATCTTTTAAAAGAGAGAAATTCCAATTAAGGAACTTTGATTATTTGTGCTACATTTTTCATTATCATTTGATTCATCAAAGTTCCATTGCCTAAACACTTTGAGCTTAACTCATTGTTAATTATTCAAGTGTGGCATCTCTTGGTACTTAATTTGATTCAACATTTTAACAAGAGATTATTTGAAAAACTTTGTTTGATTGCATTGAACTTTTCATTATCATTTGCATCAAAGTTTTTCTCTAACACTCGAGCTTAATTCATTGCTATCTATTGAAGTGTTAGCCTAACTCTCTCGGTACTTAATTTGAGTATATCATTTGTCAAGAGAGTTATTTCAATTGTAAATTCAATTCATTATATCTTGTGGTTTCGAGAGCCTTGTGAAAACTCGATTGTTGGTTTCGAGAGCCTTGTGAAAACTCGATTGTAAAGGATAGGCGCTCCTTGTTGTAAGTCTCCTAAGGATTTGGTACTCCTTGTTGTAAGTTACCAATATAGTGGATTTGGCCTTGCTCGTGACGGAGAGCTCGGTAACGGGGGACGTAGATCACGTTGGTTGATTGAACCTCCATAAATCGCGTTTGCACTTTCTTATCCCTTTTACTTACTTACATTGCACTTACTCTATTCTATCAATTTATATTGTGCAACACTATATCTAAGTGCTATACTTGCCTTATCAATTAAGTTTACACATATATAGCACACTACATTGATAGTTTAGTTACTTGTAACACTAAGTGCTCATACTTGTACCCATTGGTTTTTAAGTTTGAGATTATTTATCGAAAAATTTTTATAAACCAATTCACCCCCCTCTTGGTTAGTTTACTCTTGGGCTGACAGGCGGGGCAATCCCACTATTGTTTCTTGGATGGATACTCGGGTTATAATCGAATCTTGATAGTCCCCGAAGATCAAGAGTAGACTACTTTCACATGTCCATATGTGGCTTTTGCTTATAGGAGGATGTCATTTGGTCTTTGCAATGCACCGGCCACTTTTCAACATTGTATGATGGATTTATTATCCGACACGGTGGAAAAATTCATCGAGATATTCATGGATGACTTTTTGGTCTTTGGTTCTTCTTTTAATGATTGCTTGAGTAATCTTGACTTGATGTTGAAAAGATGTGAAGAAACCAATTTAGTGCTTAATTGGGAGAAATGTCATTTTATGGTGAAAAAAGGCATTGTACTGGGCCACAGAATTTCAAAAGGGCGGATTGAGGTTGATAAAGCCAAACTCCAAGTTATTGAGAAATTGTCTCCTCCTACTTCGGTGAAAGGCATAAGGAGCTTCTTGGGGCATGCTGATTTCTATAGGAGATTCACTAAGCCTCTCTCCAAAATCACTAAGCCTCTTTGTTCTCTACTGAGAAGAACAACACTTTTCATTTCTCTCAAGAGTGTCTATTGGCTTTCAACACTCTTAAGGAGAGGCTTATCCCGGCTCCTACTATTGTGGCACCGGATTGGAGCTTACCATTTGAACTCATGTGCGATGCTAGTGATTATGTTGTGGGAGCAATTTTGTGGGCAAAGGAGAGATAAAGTGTTGCATGTGATCTATTATGATGCCGAAAATTGAGTAATGCTTAATTGAACTATGCCACAACTGAGAAAGAGATGCTTGCCGTGGTCTTTGCCTTTGACAAATTTCGATCCTATCTCATTGGCTCAAAGGTAATTATTTACACCGATCACTCCACTTTAAAGTACTTGCTTGCTAAGAAGGATGCGAAACCAAGATTGATTAGATGGATCCTTCTCTTACAAGAGTTTGATTTGGAGATCCGTGATAAGAAGGGAGCGGATAATCTTGTAGCCGATCATCTATCTAGGCTTGATCAATCTAAAGAATTGGGAATAGAGGAAATTAATAAAGCATTTCTGGATGAGCAACTTTTGCATGCCAAACATCTTCATGAATTTCCTTGTAAGTAGTATTCTTGCCCCGAATTTCTCTTATCAACAAAAGAAGAAATTCTTTGCCGTTATGAAACATTACTTTTGGGATGAGCCATATTTGTTCAAGAGGGGTCAGACCAAATCATTAGAAGATGTGTTCCCAAGGAAGGAAGAAATGAAAGCAATTCTTGATAGGTGTCATTCATCACCTTATGGGGGTCATTTTGGAGCTTCGAAAACCACCTCAAAAGTTCTTCAATCTGGGTTCTATTGGCCAACTTTGTTCAAGGATTTATACTCTAGTATCAAAATGTGATCGGTGTCAAAGGAGTGGAAACATCTCTCGGCGTAATGAAATGCCATTAACTTCAATCTTGGAAGTGGAGATCTTTGATGTATGGGAAATTGATTTTATGGGGTCATTTCCATCCTCATTCTCAAATCAATACATTTTCGTTGGCGGTGTATTATGTTCTAAATGGGTAGAGGCAGTGGCATTGCCTACTAATGATGCTCGGGTAGTTGTCAATTTTCTCAAAAAGAACATTTTTACACATTTTGGCACCCCGACTCATCATTAGTGATGGAGGCAAACACTTTTGCAATTATCTCCTTGACTCATACTTTTGTCAAAGTATAGAGTGAAGTACCGAGTAGCCACACCTTACCATCCTCAAACAAGTGGCCAAGTGGAAATCTCAAATCGAGAGTTGAAAAGAATTCTTGAGATGACGATGAATACATCAAGGAAAGATTGGTCTAGAAAGCTAGATGATGCATTATGGGCTTACCACACTGCCTTCAAGACTCCTATTGATATGTCTCCATTTTGTCTTTTTTTGGAAAACTATGTCATCTCCCCATTGAACTTGAGCATAGAGCATTTTGGGCTACACGGGTATTGAACTTTGATGCAAAATTAATTGGTGAGAAGAGGTTGCTTTAACTCAATGAACTTGATGAATTTCGCCTCAACTCATATGAAAATGCTCGTATCTATAAGGAGCGGACCAAGAAATGGCATGATAAACACATTGTGAAGAAAGATTTCAAGGTTGGGCAACAAGTTCTTCTATTCAACTCCCAACTTCGACTATTCCCGGAAAGCTTCGATCCCGTTAGTGGGGACCATTCACAATTTCTCAATTTTTTTCCCATGGAGCTATTGAACTATATCATCTTGACAAGGGACATTTCAAAGTCAACGGGCAAAGGTTGAAACCATTCTTGGAAGGGGACCCCTTGGAGTAAAAGTCATCCATCCTCCTCAATGCTCCCGAATGAAAATCCAAAAAGTCGAGCTTATGACTTTAACCGAGCGTTTTTTGGGAGGCAACCTAAATTTCTTCTCTTTTGATTTACTTGTAATTATTTACTCTATTTCTTTACTTTCTTTTTAATTAATTGTTAAACTTTTGTAGGTAATAATTTTTTTGAAAATCCTAAGTGACATTGTCCTCAACAAGTTTGGGGGTGTGCTACATTCAAAAGCTTGTGTCAATTTCAAACATCACAAACAAGCATCGAATTAGGGAAGTTTTACTAACTCTTTTCTTCTTTACACGTTGTTTCTATTTCACATTGAGGACAATGTGTAATTCAAGTTTGGGGGTGTAGACTTCATTTTGTACTTTATCATGTTAGACAGCCTTGCCGGCTTAAGATGTTGTGATGTTTGATTTTGCTCATTTTGTTTTGGATATTAACATGCTAGATAGCCTTGTCGGCTTAAAATGATTTGATGTTTGAAATTGTTGTTAATTCACGAATTATGATCGAATATGCTACTTGTGCTTATTTTTATAAATTGCTTATCCATGCATGATCCTAAGTTCTCTTAGCACAATAGTCATGACTAACTGTTATTGAGATTTGGAAACTATTGAAGGTTGTAGAAATTTGTGAAGTAGAAAAATTAGGTTGTGAACTTATATTTTCAATTTTTACCAACCTATCCAATTTCTTTTCAATGCTCTTAATCTCTCGATCCTTTTGTGAGACAAGTTTATGGGTGGTCGAGCCAGTAAAGGAGACGGTCTAGATGTGTAGTGATTCCATGGATGCTTGATATAAATTTGTGTGGAGTGTCTTTGATGTTAAGTATAAGCTAAGTAATGACCAAAATGGGTCAATTGGAAAGCTAAATGAGTAAGGTACACAGACACACATATTAAAAAAAATTGCATTTGCTTAAATAAGTCTACTTCACTTCGTAGCCTTTTTGACTCGAGTTTCTAAGTCCGTAGGGATATTTCAAAACCAGGTACCCTTTGATCCTAAAAACATCGAGGAGTTTCCGACCTAAAGTTCGCTACATGGGTCAATTAGAAAGCTTAAAGGACTGAGGAAGTCATGAGCAATTATCACATTAGTTATAGAAATTATGCATTTGTACTTGCATAAAGACTTAGGTTAATAGTGGATTTGAATTGCTTGGTATAAAATTTAATGTTGAAGCACTCATCTAGTGGAGAGCCATCCCATATCTAGATTGTTGAGATTGCCAGTAAGTCACAACCAAGCTTTAGTGGAAAAAGAAATGTGTGAATTGAGAGTCACCTCTAGGATTGCATCTCGGGAGGGAGAAGAAATAATTTAGGGAATGAATGTCACGAGAAGGAAAGGAAGGAAATTGACCACTAAGGGTGGGTTAGTATTGTTTTGACATTTATCTTTCCTATAATGTTTATTTGAATCTTAGCAATAATTGGAATCGGCTATGTAAACACACACCGATCAAACATGAGATAAGTTCCACATCTTTTTGTAGCATCATTTTGAAAGCATAGTTGTGAATTAATCATGCAATTTTACATTCAAGAAAGAATTTACAAGCTATCTAGCATTGTTGATCCTTCATTCATTTGCTTTTTGTGCTAGTAGACATTCTTGCTCGAGACGAGCAAGAGTTTAAGTTTAAGTATTTGTTAAGTGCATTTTTATAATTCTTATGCCTTTAAATTAGCAATTTTGGAATACCTTGAGCAAATATCTATTAATTTATGATATTTTGTATTTAAATAGATTAATATCCAAGTTTGAGACCAAAAATCACAAAAGGAATGCAAATTATGCTGAAATTGGAAGTTTGGGGGCCATTTTGTCACTTTCGGTAAGTTCTGGAAAAGCCATGCAATTAAATGAAGGACCAAATTGCAAGATTCCAAAAGTTGAAGGACCTAAAGTACAATTTTAGAAGGACCTATTTGAAAGAATTTTGAAAATTTGGGAACTAAATTGTTCGGCATTAAAAGATGGAGGACCTAATGGCAATTTAACCGAGGGACCAAGCTGCAAGATAATTCCCCAGCGAACCACGCGAACAAGTGGCTCAAACAAGTCCGGCGAGCATGGATCATGGCTGAAACTTGGCCAGAGCCGTTTGGCACCTCATTGCGCGATCGCGCAGCTTTAGGGCATGCAATCGCGCGGCTTCAATTTTAAAAAAAAAAAAAAAAAAAAAATTCTGGGCCAAACCGGGTCAACCCGGCCAACCCGGTTCAGCCCATATCGTTGTGTACGCTGATTTTTTCCATTTTTTCGGGTTTTGGGAAATTATAAATAGGAAAAAATGAATTTCAACTAGGGTTATGTAATATCTTGCCTCTTTTCATTTTTTCTTGAATTTTCATATTTTAATGCAATGTTAAGTTAATGTTTTATGCTCTTAATAATATTTCCTGATGCGAACCCGAGAGGGGGTCCGCGTCGTAGCTCGCGGAATAACGCTTGGAATGTTTCGAATTCAGGTTGGAACGGACGAGAACTCTACAACCCGAGCCTCATGACGTAAGAACCATGGGTATATTAAACCCAAGACCCGTTACGATGCTGAAACAAGAACCGTAATGGTTTGAACGCCATAAAGGATGCCCACGCCTTTGATAAGTTCGATTTGTTGAACGCCACAAATATCCCACAATATTTGATAAGTTCGAAGTTTGTTCAATTCCAGAATAATGTTGAGAAAACACTCAATATATTTTTCATTCTTCTAAATCTAACTTTTACATTGAATGAAAATAGAATATAAATAAGTAAAACTAAAACCTATCAATCCTAACTGGCTCAAAATAGAATTCTAATTAAAGTAAAATACTAAAATAACTAAATAAAAGAAAAGGAATTAAAAATCTGCAAAATATGGAAAATCCCGAAAATCTGATCCGCCGCACCCTTACGGCCGTGAATACCTGGCTTACGGCCATAAGCCCCTCTCGGGTCCAAAGTTGATACCGCAGTTATGGCAGTAACGAATTTGCTTACGACCATAAGTCACTCGATGATGAAGAGTTACGGCCGTGACTTCATTATTTACGGTCGTAATTGTAAAATCTTGGAATTCTGCATTTTAACCCGAGACTGGATTACGACCGTGATAATCTTGACATTACGGCCGTAAGTACAAAACTGATCATTTTTGCCTCGTTTTTGCTCCAATTTGGCTTGAATTGTAGATTTTTCTGTCAAGCCTGCCATGATTCCTATCATTGGGTTTCTGGATCGTATCATACCCTTGTCCTTTAGGATGATTTGTCCCGAATCATAGCTTTGTTCCTGTTGTTTCACTTCACCTCCTGGATCAAATGGAAAATTATTGCTTCCATGCCAGAGGGATGACCAATAGTATCCTGTAACTTGGGTTACATGAATGAATTGAAGTTGAAACACCTTTGGACATTGGTGGTGTTGCCCAAATTTCCGTGTACCATTAACCTGCAAGAAAGAATTAAATAGAACGGGGAGGGGAATGTTAGTTTCATGAGGTGCAAGGTATGGATCCTCGTACTCATGGTGTATCACCTCCAACTCTTCCTTTGCATCTCCAACCACCTTTTCAAAATTTTTACTTTCAAATTCAACCACATCTTCTTCCTCCAGATTTTTATCACTAATTTCATACACTCCCTCAACTGTATTCAAATGTGGATCTACCAATTCAAAGCTCAAAATTTGAACTTCTACCTCAACCCCCAATTCATTCCTCTTATCATCAACAATTTCATCCTCAATCACTTCCTCAATACCCAACTCCACATTTTCCTCATCAAATTTTGGAGTTTGATTATCCGTTTTTAATTTAAACTCCCCCCTCCTTCTTTTCAATGTCCTTTCCATGTGTGAATCTTCTAGTGTATCCTCTAATGTCAACCCATATAGTGCGCATGTTTTCCCTTTCTTAAGGAATTTGTATATGTGCATACTCTTATCATAAATAGCCTCCCTCCTACGTCTCCATGGTTTTCCTAATAAAATATGATAAGATTTCAATGGCACTACATCACACCATACATCCTTACTATACCTTCCCTGGGTGATAGGCGCTAGAACTTGTTTGGTTACTTTGAAATTCTCAAACTCCCTCATCCACGTCATCCTATAAGGTTTATAGTGTGGTTCTTAGGGGCAATCCTAATTTTTCAACCACGGTGTTACTAACGAAATTAGTAAAGCACTTTCTATCAATCGCCAAACTGCACCCCTTATGATCCACATAACATCTAGTTTGGAATAAAAAGCTCGGATCATAATCCATTCCTTATGTGGCGTTAAAAAAATTTCAAGAATGAAGAGGATTTAGACATCAAATAGCAAGAAAGACTTTTATTGACTTGGAAGGAAATGAATACCAAGAATTTTAAAGAAACTCAAGAAAGTGGTTCTTGATTTTTGGAATGACTTTTTTTTTTTTTTTTTTTTGAATAATGAATTTTCGGAATTAAATAATAATTAATTTTTTAAAATAAATCCGAAAATTTGACACAAACACAACAAAACAAACGAAACAGGATTTGGATAAGAATCAAACAAAATAAACACTTTTGAATTTTTGTTGAATTTTTATATGGATCAAACTGAAAAAAATTTACTGGCACGAAGAACACTCAAGAAAAGAAAGACTCAACAATAAGATATGGATAATTCTTATGATAGACTCGATGATAAACATAAGAATTAAACTAAATAGAAAAACAACAAGAACCTGAATTCAGATTCTAGCTCTGATACCATATGATGCGAACTCGGGAGGGGGTCTGCGTCGTAGCTCATGGAATAACGTTTGGAAAGTTCCGAATTCAGGTTGGAACGGACGAGAACACTACAACCCGAGCCTCACGACGTAAGAACCATGGGTATATTAAACCCAAGACCCGTTACGATGCGGAAACAAGAGCCGTAATGGTTTGAACGCCACAAAGGATGCCCACTCCTTTGATAAGTTCGAAGTTTGTTCAATTTCAGAACAATGTTGAGAAAACACTCAATATATTTTTCATTCATCTAAATCTAACTTTTACATTGAATGGAAATAGAATATAAATAAGCAAAACTAAAAATTATCAACCTTAACTGGCTCAAAATAGAATTTAATTAAAGTAAAATACTAAAATAACTAAATAAAAGAAAAGGAATTAAAAATCTGCAAAATATGGAAAATCCTGAAAATCTGATCCGCCGCACCCTTACGGCCGTGAATACCGAGCTTATGGCCGTAAGCCCCTCTCGGGTCCAAAGTCTATACCTCAGTTACGGTCGTGACAAATTTGCTTACGGCCGTAAGTCGCTCGCTGATGAAGAGTTACGGCCGTGACTTCATTATTTGCGACCGTAAGTGTAAAATCTTGGAATTCTGCATTTTAACTTGAGACTGGATTACGGTCGTGATAATATTGACATTATGGCCATAAGTACAAAACTAATCATTTTTGCCTCGTTTTTGCTCCAATTTGGCTTGAATTGTAGATTTTTCTGTCAAGCCTGCTATGATTCCTATCATCGGGGTTCTGGATCCTATCATTTCCTCTACATTCAAGTTTATGTTGTTGTTTAAGCCTTTGACTTTTATTATTTACTCATATTTCCACCAAAATTGCATATGAGTTTAGTGCATTTAATGTTTTAAGCTTGGGTTGATGGAGGAATTGATTGTTGAAAGAGAAACTTGATGCAAAGTAAAGAAAGTTGGGAGCATTCAACTCAAGAATCATTTTAGATGGGAGTTCTCTTTACTAGCTTATTTGTAATCTTTTATTTTAACTCTTTATTGAAATTATAATGTCAGTTGTTAAGTATTGTTGTTATTCTATTATGAGTTAGTTTTATTGTGTTGGAATATTTGACTAGTTTATTTTTATTTAAGCATTTTAGGTTGTATATGGATTTTAGGTATTTATGTCTATGTCTTCATGATTAGGAATGTTGTTTTATGTTTATGTAATTTTCAAATGTTGTTAATATTTTGTATTGCCTTTGCAAGTTGTTACACATGTTAGATTAAACTTAAAAATTTCCATGTAATTTGGTCAAGTTATTAACTAACACTAATTGATTTTTAAAAAAAGAAATTAATGTAGTTAAGAAAACTAAATTTGCCTTGTTTCATGTTTTGTAATTTAGTTTAGTCACCAAGTTTTTATTGTCATTATTTTACTTTGGTTAATTAGCTTGTATTCTAATTTTTACATTGTTATCTATTTACTTTAGTTGACTAATTTTCATATTGTAATGTTTTCACTTATGGCATTTAGTTAGTAATTCACCACAAAACCAAAATTTTATGTTACTTGACATTTTCTTTAAAATGAAATCAATAAGTTTAGTTACAGATTAAACAATTCTCGTTGGTAGGATAACTCGGACTATTCGACTCCACTTTACTATTTGAACCCGAACCGTACACTTACGGTATATGATTTTAGCAAACAAGCATCATCTCCAACCACCACAAAAGGGCAGCCACTATCAAACACCAATTATTCCACTGAGTTGAGGCCACATAATCACATATCACAAACTGAGCCAACACCAAAAACACAAACTTCCATTCCCATCCAAAAATCAAAACCCAAAACAACCAAGAATTAAGAAATTAGTTAACCCAAGCACTTACCTTTGATTGTCGCCTGATTGATCGAAATGATGCCGGAAAAACCACAACCCCATGTGCTAGCAACCCCTTCACCGGTTAAAACACCGATAGTCGAATGGTGATGGGCTGTTGCCCATCTCCCCCTTCTCCTCTCTGTTTGGCTGAGAAATAGAGAGAGATGATTGTTTGTTTTTAAATATTTTGATTTTGCAAAATTTTCCTTTGGTCCCCCAATTTTATCAAGTTTTTAATTCGGTCCCTTAAGTTTCAAAACCCATTTATTTCAGCCCCTTTCATTTTTAGTTGGTTTAATTAAGCCTTAAACTTTCAAAATCAGTTTATTTCGACCCAGGAGTTTCTGCTAAAATATGATTTGGCTAGGAACTTTTTGAGTTTGTCAAAAATAGTCCTTAATTCCAGCTATTTGCACGAATGAGTCCCTAATTCTTCCAATTTCATTATTTAGTCCCTAAAACATTCAAAAACCCTATAATTACACAAATTCATCATTTAAGACTTGATTGTTCAAAAATCTAATTTCAAAACATTCAAAAACCCTATTACTACAAAAATTCATCATTTAAGACTCGATTGTTCAAGAATCTAATTTTAATTATTTGAATTTATTTTATAGGACTAGACGACGAGGCGCGAAAGAATTAGAAGTATTATCCCATTTTCTCAAAACTTGAGAAATAAGGTAGACTCTTATTTACAAACTCATATTTTCAAAAATGTGCATCAATGATTAGTTGGATTATAAGTTTAGCATGTGTGATTGTGCTAATCAGAATTACTTGCTTTTCAAGCATGAGACTATATTACGAGAATTTACTTGCTTAAATGCATGAGACTTGAACTTGTATTTATTACTTGTGATCGTATAGACACCTGAGACTTGAATATCATGATTATGTGTTTTAATTTATAATATCAAATTATTATTGTTCGAGAGTCTACTGAGTATTTCTTTTGAAATACTCACATTTTCCTAAAACAAAATTTGCAAATGATGAGTTGATGACGAAGCGTACGATGATGGCTATTAATGAGACTTTAGAAATGTTTTGTTGAAATTACAATTTTTTTTTTCAAGTTTATTTCATGTTCGAACTTTTTGACCGTTTGAGTCAATTTTATTAAATTATGTAAATTGAAATCTCAGTTATTTTCCACTCAATTATTAGTTTGTAAGTTAGTTTGAGACAATGAAGTGACCTTCCGGACATTTAGAACTCGCGACGTTACATATATCCTGTGAATGCTCAATTCCGAAAGTATGGATCTTGCGGGGCACTATCACAAGTGGTACAAATATTAATAAAGCCTCTTGATGGCCTTTTTTGGGGTCCATGAGTTAGAAATACTACTTTAGCACTGTTTGTTGTATAAGACTACCAAAAGATTGGAAATTTTAAGAATTAGGCCATTCTGCACTCGTAAGTTTTTGTTTTATCATAAGTAACTTACTTTAACATAATCACACTCCATCAATTTCTCATCATTCCCCAGCCTTAAAACATCATGATAAACATATCTTTTTATCTAAAATTTAAACTCAATAACATGCATAATAATCCATGATATTGACAAAAAAAAAAAAAAAAAAAAATTCAGAAAAAATTAAGAATTCTTAAATTTCAAAATTCAAAAGAGTTTTTTGAATATGATAGGCATTTTCTTTCTTGATGTGCATAGGAACAATATTTCTAAAAAGAAAATGAAAGGGTTTTTTCAAGAATATTTGCAAGAGGCGATGTGAGTGGTGAATATTTGAGCATTGAGTGCAATTTCTTTCGCAGCAGTCCAAGCAAAAAAGTTCTTTTCATTCTTCTTTGAATCCTCAAGAATCAAGCAAGTGTTGGAAGAATTTCTGTGTCATGGCTAAATAGTTCTAAAAATGACTCACTACCATGCATTCATCCTAGTTAGAGAGCAAAATGGAATGTTGAAGCCAATACATAAACAAGCCATTAATTTGTTCAGCAACGAAACTTACACATAATACATTTGAGAAAAGTTATTGCAGTAACTTAATATTCTCTATTTCATTATAATTTTTCAATCATTTTCAAAAATTATCGTGGTTCATTATAATTTATTAGAAAAAAAAAAAAAAAAACTACTTCATACTATTTCCAAAAATCCGACATCAAGTACATCATCACCTAAAACATCATACACAAATTCACAGAGAGGGTAATCCTAGACAATACAATCTCTCACATCCCGTTGCAACCTTGATATGAAGTTTGAGAGTAATGATGCAACACGAATTATATGTTTTGTACCTAGGAGCAGAAGAAAGGGTGGATGGAAGAGTGCAAGATTGTGCAACTTAATGTTATGAGGTTATGACTTGTAAACCAGAAATACATGTCATTTATTTTAAGCATATTTTCCCATTTGCAAGCACCTGCACTGATTTATTTAGTCCTAGACAGAAGTGGAAGAGACTGGGGAGTTTGAACGCAACCGAGAGTGGGGCCATATCTGGTCTGTATCACCCCATAAACTTGCTAAGCTAATGAACAATTCACACACTACAGAAACTATAAATTAGAAACTCACATATATCGATATCAACATATGCAAATGATAAGAAAACTCCAGTATTTACATATTTTTCATGGATTGGGAGCAAAAGAAAGCTAAAGATCCTGAGTCATATTGGGAGCAAAAACCATAGCAATGTTTTGTGCATTCATCTTATTTAGATGTTCATTTTGTACAACATCGGCCATCCAGTTGATTGCCCAATCAAGCAATGCAACTTCAGCTGGTGGAAGCATCTTCACAGGCTGGGAGCACTCTTCTTCTGTGTTGCAATGCATCACCTGTTCTGGGGTAAGAGAATCAAGAACCCCAGTTGGAATTCTCTAAACCAAGTCTGAAATGTCAAAATTTGTGGTCATCAGTGATCATGGTTATGATATCACAAAGCAACCAAAAAATTTGTTTTAGAACATTTATTGAAGCTATTATGAAACTGTGATAACTCCCCATTTTGATAACACCACACATCACACAGATTCACTGTGTACTACATTAAAATGCTTGGCACTACTATTAATTCTCATGCATCATTATTGAGATTTCTATTCACAGGGTTAAGTTGTCAATTGATAACACCCACTCTTTTATTTAAAAATCTCATTGCAGCTTTCAGAATTAGATAGACAACACAGAAACTGAAATCCTCTAAACTTTTCAACCTAGTTCTCCCCATAATCCAGTTGGAACAACTGCCCCCACCGGCCCGAAGTAGCTCCACCGATTGTTAGACAGGTACTACTATAAACAAACAAACTATTAAACAACTATAGATTCCAAGGTGTTTCAAGAAGTTCCTTATTATTGATATTTTATTATTTCACTTTTTCCTCGATAAGCATCATTCACTCTAATCGTCAAAGGAAATGTCCACCAATACCTAATTAGAAATTCTAGCAACCATACGTGATCCCTGAGCACGGTCTTTACATTAAAAACCGGCGGAGCATGTGAAGTAAAAAAATATATATATAGAAAAAGGTTATACCAGACAAAGTAATACATGCTTTGGGTGTGACAAGATCTTACAATATGAATTTAAATAAATAGGCATCGATAAGGTTATTCTTTCTTTAACACGAAGCTGCAGAAAATAAATTAAATCAGTCCAACTATTAAGAAATAAAGAAATGTCAACTAATATCAAGAAAGAAAGAAATGTAGCTGAGAAAATACTATCTGGGAAGTGGGAACTGCTCTAGAACCTCTTTGACCCAATCATGATTCATCAATACTAAAATAGTTCATGTAGATACACTTTTGATTATATAGAGTAAATAATCAATCTACGGACGGTACGGAATTGTTTAAAGCACATTATTCCCGTATATGCTTTTTAATGTAATTGTACCTGTCGAAATATCGGCCAACAATGTGGACAACAATGATGTTGGGAAGCATGATTTCATCTTCCACCTCAAAGGATTTCAAGTATTCGTACTTGTTAGATATATATTATATATATTAATTGAAAGAAATAAATAAATTACGTAAAGTGCTCAAGTGGTGGAAAATGTGGAATTTACATGGGAGTTCGGTGGTTCGATTCACATTCCACACGCATATTTAAATAGTCTTTGATAGGGCCTTGGGGCCTTGAGCTTCTTTGATTAAAATAAATATTTTTATTATTTATTTTTTAATCATTTCTGGATTAATTTTATTTCTGACTGTTGAGGGGATTAATTTTATTTCTGACTGTTGAGGCAGTTTCATATGAAATTATATAATTCATAAAGTTTCAGTTTTTCTTTCATTAATCCCTGTGGAAGTTATGCATATTTTGTCTCTATAAATTCAAGTTATATTCTCAGAATAAAATACAGAAACATATTCAAGTTATTTCTTCTTTTCTTGTTCATCTATTATTTCTATAAGCTATTCTGGAGTAACCTTGACAGTTCCGAAATCATTTGTGATTGCTGCACATAGTGATTTGATCGTTGTATCCTGTGAGTGATTGTCCAAAGAGGTCGCAGCAAATTACGACGGACAATTTCACTTTAGGACATCGTGCTGTCACGAGTCTCGATCGATAAGTTTTTCTTTTCTGAAATTTTATTGTTCTAAATAATAGTGCCTGCAACTAGTTTTGAATAAAAATCTAAAGTAAAATTCTTGCTATAATTAAGTTGCAATGGCTGCAGTAGATGTTCCTCTGCCTAAATATTCTGAAAAGCCTGATTTATTTGATGGGAAAAATTTTAAGAGATGGCAAATAAAATTACGATTTTATTTGACAACCCTTAAAGTGGTTGATGCTATTAAATCTGAAAAACCTGTTGCTGCAATTCAAGATAATCCTACCGATGAGGAAACTGAAGTCCTAACTGCTTGGGAACATAAAGATTATATGTGCAGAAATTATATCTTGAATTGTTTGTCATTAGATTTGTATGATGTTTACTGGTCATGTAAATCTGTTAAAGAATTATGAGATTCATTAGAAAAGAAGTATGCTACTGAAGATGCTGGAACTAAGAAATTTGTTGTAGGGAAATTTCTTGAGTTTAAAATGGATGATATTAAAACTGTTGTTAGTCAAGTTGAAGAATTACAGATTATCATTCATGAGATTCTTGCTGAATGATATAAAATTTGTGAGGGCTTTCAAGTATCTGTTATTATTGAAAAATTACCACCTGCTTGGAAAGAGTATAAAAATAGTTTGAAGCATAAGAGAAAAGAAATGAAATTAGAGGATTTGATTGTCCGGATTAGGATTGAGGAAGACAATAGGATGACAGAACGTAAAGAGAAACCAGATATGGGTGTCAAAGCTAATCTTATTGAGGGAAATTCTAGTGGTAAGAATTTTGTTGGAAATTCTTCGAAGACTCAGAACTTTAGAGACAAAAACAAGGGAAAGAAACTCATTGGGAAAAACAATCGGTCTAAACCCCAATTTAAAAATAAAACTATTGGTGATTGTTTTGTTTGTGGTAAAACAGGTCACTATGCAAAAGATTGCAGAAATAGGAAAGGAAAAGCTGTGAAGAATCAGGCGCATGTAGTAGAGGATGGAAACTTCTCTGCTATGGTGACAGAAGTTAATCTAATAAGCAACATGACAGACTGGTGGGTAGATTCTGGAGCTACCAAGCATATTTGCTGCATGAGAGGTGCATTTTCTTCATTCACTCCTGTTAGTGAAGGAGAATGTCTGTTCATGGGAAATGCTTCCTCCTCCAAAGTCGAGGGAAAAGGAACTGTGACGCTTAGATTTACTTCTGGAAACATACTTAGTTTGAAGGATGTTCTTTACGTGCCTGATATTAGGAAAAATCTGGTGTCTGGTTTTATCCTAGTTAAAAAGGGGTTTAAGATTGTATTCGAAAGTGATAAAGTTGTACTATCTAAAGGTGGTTCTTTTGTTGGGAAAGGGTATGCTGATGAGAGTCTGTTTAAACTCAATGTTTCTGTGATTAATAATAAAGCATCTACTTCTTCTGTTTACTTGGTGGATTCTTATGATATATGGCATGCTAGGCTTGGACCTGTTAATATGACTTCTATAAAAAATTGACGAGTCTAGGAAATATTCCTAAGACTGAAAAATATCCAACCGCTAAATGTGAAACATGTGTTGAATCTAAATTTGCTAGAAAACCATTTCCTAAAGTTGATAGATCTACTTCATTATTAAGTTTAATACATTCTGATCTTTGTGATTTAAAAGGATATGTTACTCGTGGTGGAAATAAGTATTTTATTACTTTTATTGATGATTATTCCCGATATTTTTATGTTTATCTCCTTAAGAGCAAAGATGAAAGTTTTACTAAATTTATTTCCTATAAAACTGAAGTTGAAAACCAGCTTGATAAAACTATCAAAGTCTTAAGATCTGATAGGGGAGGAGAATATATTGGGGATTTTGAAAAATTTTGTGTTAATAATGGTATCATTCATGAAGTTACACCCCCTTACTCTCCCCAGTCTAACGGGATAGCTGAACGGAAAAATAGAACTCTTAAAGATATGGTCATTTCAATGCTAAATTCTTCTGGAATGCCTTTTCACATGTGGGGGAAGCTCTTCTTACTACCTCTTATATTCTTAATAGAATTCCTAGTAAGAAAAATGATAAGTCCCCTTATGAAATTTGGAAGGGTAGAGCACCTTCTTATAAATATCTTAAAGTGTGGGGGTGTTTTGCTAAAGCTTCTATTCCAGCACCTAAGAGAACTAAGCTTGGTCCTAAAACTGTAGATTGTGTTTTTTTTGGCTATGCTCTTCATAGTAAAGCCTACAGATTTTTAGTCATTGACTCAAAAAATAGCCTTATTGATAAAAACACAATTTTTGAAACCAGAGATGCCGAATTTTTTGAAAATCGATTTCCTTTTAAAGAAAAATCTGAAGGACCTAGTAGTTCTATTAGTGTGACTCCTAGAGTAAGAGAGGAGCCCTATGAATTAGAAGAAGCTGAAATTCGAAGAAGCAAAAGACCACGGACTGCAACATCTTTTGGTCCTGAATTTTTGACCTACTTAGTAGAGGATGATCCTATTACTTTTGGTGAAGCCATAGCTTCGCCAGATTCCATCTTTTGGAAGGAAGCCATAAATAGTGAATACGATTCTATTGTTTCTAATAACACTTGGGAGCTGGTAGATTTACCTAAAGGATGTAAGCCAATCGGATGCAAATGGTTGTTTAAGAAGAAACTTAAGGCCGATGGTTCAGTTGATAAGTTCAAAGCACGACTTGTAGCTAAAGGATATAGACAAAAAGAAGGAGTCGACTTCTTTGATACTTATTCACCTGTGACTAGGATTACCTCTATTAGGATATTAATTGCTATTGCTTTTTTATATGATCTTATTATTCATCAAATGAATGTCAAACTGCGTTTTTAAATGGAGACTTAGAAGAGGAGATTTACATGGACCAACCTGAGGGATTTGTTGTAGAAGGCCTAGATGATAAAGTATGTAGACTTAAAAAATCTCTTTGTGGCCTTAAACAAGCTCCTAAGCAATGGCATGAAAAATTTGATAATGTTTTGACATCTAGTGGTTATGTTATAAATGAAGCTAATAAATGTATATATAGCAAATTTGAAAATAATTGTGGTGTGATTATTTGCTTATATGTTGATGATATGCTGATTATGGGAACTAGTTTAGATGTGATTAATAAGACTAAACAGTTTCTGAAAAAGCACTTCGAGATGAAAGATATGGGTCTTGCTGATGTTATTTTAGGAATTAAAATATTAAGAAATTCTGATGGAATCACTCTAACCCAATCTCATTATGTGGAGAAAGTGCTTAAGAAATTTAGTCAATATAATTGTGTTCCTGCTAAAACACCTTATGATGCAAGTATACATTTAAGAAAACACTCAGGTCCTGGTGTTTCTGCGTTAGATTATGCTAGAGTGATTGGTAGTCTCATGTATCTCATGAATTGCACAAGACCTGATATTGCATATGCCGTGAGTAGACTAAGCAGATATACTAGTAATCCTAATGGTGAACATTGGGAGGCTCTTATTCGTGTATTGAGGTATTTGAGATACACTCTAGATTGGGGAATACATTATACCAAATTCCCTGCTGTACTAGAGGGATATTGTGATGCTAATTGGATTTCGGATACGAATAAAACCAAATCTACGAGTGGATATGTTTTCACTTTGGCTGGCGGTGCCGTATCATGGAAATCCACAAAGCAAACCTGCATTGCGAGATCTACTATGGAGTCTGAATTCATAGTTTTAGATAAAGTAGGTGAGGAGGCTGAATGGTTAAGGAATTTCCTTATGGATGTTCCTTTGTGGTCAAAACCACTTCCAGCTATTTCTGTTCATTGTGACAGTCAAGCAGCTATTTCGAGAGCTCAAAATTCATCCTACAATGGAAAGTCTAGACATATCCGTAGGAGGCACAATACTGTGCGTCAGCTGCTTAAGGATGGGGTTATAGCTATTGACTATGTAAAGTCAAGTGATAATATTGCTGACCCGTTAACCAAAGGATTAGCTAGAGAGCTAATTCAGAAAACATCGAGGGGGATGGGGCTAAAGCCTATTAGAAAATAGATCATCTATAATGGAAACCCAACCTTGCGAATGGAGACCCCATGGACAAGGTTCAATGGGACAACAAAGTTATTGGAGTGATCTGTGGGGGTACTACATTGGATTTATTCTAAATCCGTCCCTATGATGTTGTAGTACCAACTGTATTGGTTAGAGGATGAGCTAATGCTCTTAATGCTTACTATAGCTGTTATCAGTGGGGGTGTTTAGATACAGTACACTCTTGATAGAAGCACCTATTTGAGTGTGGAAGTGGGTCGCTTCCTGTGAGAATTAAGGCTAATTTTCTAGAGCACTCAAAGAAATTGGGAAAGTTCATGGCCGAAATGAACACAACCGCGAGAACTCAATGATTGTCTTAGAAATTATGTGTGTCTTCTATTGTCCAAGTTTGTAATCATAATTGATGAGTTCAAGATATAATTCACTCTACAATTAGCAAACTCGATAGAATATACAAAGCCAAGGTTCAAGTCGAAAGACACCTAAGCCTGCATGATTTCTTCCTTACTCCAGAATAATATTTATAATTATCTTATTTCTTTCATGTGGGGGATTGTTAGATATATATTATATATATTAATTGAAAGAAATAAATAAATTACGTAAAGTGCCCAAGTGGTGGAAAATGTGGGATTTACATGGGAGGTCGGTGGTTCGATTCACATTCCACGCGCATATTTAAATAGTCTTTGATAGGGCCTTGGGGCCTTGAGCTTCTTTGATTAAAATAAATATTTTTATTATTTATTTTTTAATCATTTCCGGATTAATTTTATTTCTGACTATTGAGGGGATTAATTTTATTTCTGACTGTTGAGGCAGTTTCATATGAAATTATGTAATTCATAAAGTTTCAGTTTTTCCTTCATTAATCCATGTGGAAGTTATGCATATTTTGTCACTATAAATTCAAGTTATATTCTCAGAATAAAATACAGAAACATATTCAAGTTATTTCTTCTTTTCTTGTTCATCTATTATTTCTATAAGCTATTCTGGAGTAACCTTGAGAGTTCCGAAATCATTTGTGATTGTTGCACATAGTGATTTGATCGTTGTATCCTGGGAGTGATTGTCCAAAGAGGTCGCATCAAATTACGGCGGACAATTTCACTTTAGGACATCGTGCTGTCACGAGTCTCGATCGATAAGTTTTTCTTTTCTGAAATTTTATTGTTCTAAATAACAGTGCCTGCAACTAGTTTTGAATAACAGTACTTACCTGTAAATGGCCCTAGTAGTGAAATGGGAAAACTAGGCTCAGCAAATGTGTAGAAGCCATAGTAATAAAATTAATAAAAATAAAATCAAATCAAATGGGTTTATAAAAACTTTTTTTTACCACCGTGTGATGCACAATATTAAAAATAAGAAATAATATTATATTATAATAACTATTAAAACTTTTACAAACAATATAACTTAGAGCTTGTTTGGTCCAAGTAAAATTTTTATAACTTTTTAAACTCAATATCAACCATTCATCCTCAGTCAAGCTTACAATTGTTGACTTTTCAAACCAATCTAAACCACACATCCATAAAAAAAAAAAAAAAAAACCCACAAAAATCAAAATTTTTCCATACACCAAACAAGCTCTAATTCAAATTATAATAGCTTATTTAAATAGTAAAAGTCAATTTATATATTTAAATAATAAATGAATGTTATTTGTATCTCGTAATTATAATAAAAAAAATACAAATAATAATAATAATAATATTTTCTCTCTACTTTTCAATTTTAACACTGATAGCTATACGTATGATTTATAATATTAAGAACAACAAAACATTTTAATCGTAATTTCAAAATGTGCAATCATTACATTTAGGACTGTGTAACCATTATAGTTTGGAATCATTCCAATTCTCATCGTACCATGCAATCAAAATTTCAAACTGTAATGACTGCAGTATTGCACAGTGATCAAAATCTGCCCAACTCATAGAGCAAAAATTTTAGAGACGGAGAAATTGCCACTTCCAACTATTGGAACATTGATGATAGAAACATACCACAGGTTGATCATTATCTGTTAGACAAACTGCTTCAACTGCATATTGATTATGTGGACACTGCAAACATCAACACCAGTGGATTACTTCAAGAATCCCTAATAGTATAAGATGCATAAATATTAGGTCTATAAGATTCAGAATTTGAAAAACCTAAGTTACATTGTTAACTCACGGTTTCATAATCAATCTTGAAAAAACACAATTATATAATTGATTTAGAATGTAATTAATTTACTAAAACAATTCTTAGTTTTATGTGATAACATCGTTATGAATAAAATTATCTATCTTTCTTCCTTGACACCCTTGACAGATTTACACACGAACTTATATTTTACCCTATCAAAATACATTTTAAATGGTTTTCTCTTCGTCCTTGGTTCTAGCTTAAACAACTATATATATATATATATTTTCATAATATTCTTATATTAGTGTTTTTGAATTTTTGAAAAATTTCGTAATCATTATGAAAAACAATATTTGAAATTACATTCAAAGTAAATTACACGGAAGTAAATATGGCAATGTTAATTAATTATTTGTTAATCAATAATAATAATAATAAAAAGGTTGAGCCCCAACCTTGAGGGCCTCCACCGACCCTGCCCTAGGCCTTGGTGAATGATGTAAATCGCAGGTTATGCCTCCCAGAGTGTAGGGTGAGTGCTTACCTTTTAACTTGGTAAGGGCCGGATTCGAACTCCTGACCAAGCGAGGCTGGTCTTTAAACCACTCTCCCTTTCACCACTGGGAGATGTGTCCTGGGGGCAATAATAATTTTATAATGTTTGATGTAATATTATATAGAAAATTTACTCAAATATTTATGTCATGTAATTACTTTAATTAAGTCTACGTTTTTTAACGCAATCTTTACAATCTTTTCAAACATTATTTTAAAAGATAAAAACCAAATTTTAATTTAAGTCAAAGTCGACAATTAATTTTAACCGCATATTTTCTAGGACCTACAACTTTTAAACCACGCAATTCATAAATTTCTATAAAAATATACTAAAAATCTGATTTTAGTCCACACCAACATTATTTCAACAAATAAAAATAAAATTTTAATCTAAGTCAAAGTCAACAATTAATTTTATCCTTGTATTTTCTGAGACCCACAACGTTTAAACAACACCTTTCATCAACTTCTATAAAAATATATTAAAAATCTAATTTTAATCAACACCAAACATTATTTTAGAAGATAAAAATTAGATTTTAATTTAAGTCAAAGTAAACAATTAATTTTAATTACATATTTTCTGTGATCCAAAACTTTTAATTTTTAAACCACACATTTTATCAATTTCAATCAAAATATACTAAAAATACAGATAGAAACCAAATTTTAATTTAAATCTACGTCGACAATTAATTTTAACCACATATTTTCTAGGACCAACAACTTTTAAACCACACAATTTATCAATTATTATGAAAATATACTAAAAATATGATTTTAATCCATGCCAAACATTATTTTAACAAATAAAAATCAGATTTTAATTTAAGTCAAATTCAACAGTTAATTTTAACTATGTATTTTTTGGGACCCACAACTTTTAAACCACACATTTCATCAATTTCAATCAAAATATACTAAAAATCTGATTTTAATCCACACAACATTATTTTAATGATAAAAATCAGATTTTAATTTAAGTCAAAGTAAACAATTAATTTCAACCACTTATTTCTTGTGACCCATAACTTTTAAATCACACATTTCATCAACTTTTATAAAAATATACTAAAAATATGATTTTAATCAATACCAAAGATTATTTTAACAGATAAAAATTAGATTTTAATTTAAGTCAAAGTAAACAATTTATTTTAACCACATATTTTCTGTGACTCACAACTTTTAATTTTCAAACCACGCATTTTATCAATTTATAACAAAATATACTAAATTTTTTATTTTAATACACAACAAATATTATTTTAACAGACAAATGGGTGGCTTGTCATCTATCTTGTGAAATGTGCAAGTTGACATGAAGGAAATTTTGTGCTGGACCAATGTTAAAAATTGATTTCTGCTGTAAGAGTCCCTTTATGTTTTTTTTTTTAATTTACTCATTAGGCTGGAAAATTGAGCATGTTTTTAGGCGGGAATTTTAGGATGACTATCCTCCTTTAATATGGTATTAGAACATTAGAATAGAATTAGATATAGATATTAGATTAGATACGCACCTACTTTTGTTTTGTTGTTTGGGTAATGGAGATTGTTTGTCGAAAATTGAAAAATCAATGGAGAAGAAACTGGAGGAATATAAGGAAATACCCTTATAAACTTACCAATTTTTGAAAATGCTCAAACAATTTTTTACCTTTTAAAAATAGCCTAAAACATTAGAAACTACCAAGAATGTCCTTACACATGACATTTCAACTATAGACATCAAGATTTTAAAAACTACAATTAAGTCCTTATATTTTTTATACATGATTTTAATTGATTTTTGTTCGCTCATAGTAGCACTTCTCAGTTTGGTATCAGAGCCATATGGCAAATCAAAAAGATAAATATTATATAACAAAAAATAAAAATAAAAATATAATATATAATATATACACCAAGATTTATGATTATGCATACATTAATACTACCCATTAATTATAAAATAAAAATCTTGAGAACTCTAAAAGATTTAGACAAAGATGTAAGAAGAGATATATATGATCTAATAAATTTCTATATAATAAAGGAAGACTTTATCATAAACGAAATATTAGATTTAATCTACAAAGACATACTAGTACTATAAGAATTATATAAAGATTATAGAAATGAATTATCATAGAGGAGATATTTATTAATCAGATATCTAGATATGAAAACAAATGAAAAATTAGATTCAATAACAGAACAAAGAGGAAATCTGTTAGATCAAATGATAGAAGAAAGAAATATAAAAAGAAAAGAATTCTTCAGATTAAAATCATTAGAAAGTAAAAGAAAATACTTTAATATAATTCTAAAGCAATTACCTAATATACTTATGATTCTAAATAACAAAGAAAAAATCAATATGGAAAAATATGATATAACTGGAGAAATAAAATATTACATAAAATATTATAGAACACAACAAAGAAAATCAATGCTAAGACCAATTGAAGAATTTTGTGAATATAATATAATGATATGTAAAGAAGTATAAAATATGATACGGAACTAAGATTAGAAGTTGAGCATACCAGAGGAAGAATTTAATGACGAAATTTCCAGAAATAAAATTTGAAAAACAAGTAATAGAAAATATTAGACTTTCCGTAGGATCATACCTGATTTCGTCCCCTTCATTCAATGAGAAAATGGGTCAAATTCTATAGGATCAAACCTATGGGACTTAAGGAATGATATAAAAAAAGAGAGGGAAAAATATTAATATTAAATAAAAATGAGGTAGAAGAACCCAGATTCCAAATGAACAAATTCAAACTTGAAAAGGATCTTTCTGATTCTCGAAGAATGAGGGACAAAGGGATTGATCGAGAAAGATCTTGAAAGATTTGTCCTCGGGTCTACGTTGAAAGCTTCTATAGTAGAACTCATTCGAGAGGGCTTGGGGTCTTAAAAAGGGTTCAGGTAGGGGAATAAAGTTAAAATGCCATCTCTATGGACCATTCTATGCTATCTTTTTTTTACTCCTAAATTTATATATAGAATGAAATTGATTCCCTGGCTCTTTCAATTTCTGGGAAAGGCTCTTCTAAATAATATCGATTTCTATACTCTATTTATATAATTTATATAGAGTGTGGCGATTCAAATATTTTAATGAACGATTCATGAATATGGATGATGAATCGAATTTACCAAGGGCTATAGTCATAGTGATCCTCCTATTCAACTACTTCGACCATTTTCGAGCACCTCATTGTATTTCTATGTTTCAACCATTAAGCTAATGGGGAGAATCTGATGGATTTCTTAACATGCAATTAAACTGGATAAGTGTCTTCTATGGCAAACATATAAACAGATAAATTTACAAGATAAATTAGCTATTGAAGAATTACAACAGTTAAATATACAAGATATGAATATCAAAGAAAAATTACAAAATATTCAAAGTAAACTAACAATACAATTTAAAGAATTAAAAGATGTGATAGGAGAAGTAAAAAATATAGATGAAGAAATTTTAAAAGAATTTCAAAGAAAATCAGGAAAATTAATTAATCAAGATAAAATTGAAGTAATTATAGAAAAAATAGATAAGTTAAATGAGAAAATAAGGAAAAATGATAATAAAATAATCATATCAATAGAAGAAAGAATTAAAAAATTAGAATTAAAAATAGATGATATGTATGACAGATTATTTAAAGTACAAAAAATTCAAACTACTAAACCAAGAGTATAAAATGTCAATAAGTGAATATATTGAAGATATGAAGATATTAATAAAATCATTAATAAGTGATGTTCAAGAAGTAAAAAATGAATTAAAAGATATAAGGAATGATATAAATATACTAAAACTAGATATTACAGAATTCAAAGAAAATAATAAAAACAAAGATAAAAAATAGGCAAAAAACTTATAGGAAAAGAAATACTTAGAATAGGAAAGAAACACTTTGAGCAAGAAAAAATTATAATAGAAGCAGGAAGTATGGATAATGAATTTAGAAAAAACATATTACCAAAAATACTAGAAGAATAATTAGAATTACAAAAATTCATAGAAAAAACTTTTGGGATACTAAAAGCTGAAGAAAAACAAGATAAAAATGAATGAAGAATTAGATTTGCTTATAGAAAATTTTGACCAATTAAGCCTAGAAAATTTTAATGAATACCAAGTTTTAATGAATACTGGAGGAGCACCTAGCCCAGCTCCAATAGGAATTTCCAAACAAGAATTACTAAACTCATATGAAAGTTATGCATGTTTATATAGTAAACCACACCAACAATATTATGATAGAATCAGAGATAGACAACCACCTAAAGGGAATAAATATAAAGATAGATTTGAACCAAATAATAATTATGATAAACCTATTAATCATGGAGGAACAAAACTAGATTTGGATTGTAAAATAGATACTAAAAAAGCCTTATTAACTTAGGCAGATTCAATGATATTGTTCTTTTTGTACAATAAAGATGATACATGGGAAAATACTAAAAGAATGATATACTTTTTAATAGCATCTTTTGAAGGACATGTTAGGAATTGGTGGGAAGGAATAAGTAGTGATACGAAAGCATTAATAAAAAGAACTAATAAAAGCAGATAGAAAAGTTAGTAGATTATATTGCGGATGAATTTTTAGGAGAAAATTGGATAAGTAATTCTGAAACAGAATCAATTAGAGAAAAAGATAATGTAAGAATAAGATTAATAAATTTAACAATACGTGATATGTGTAAAATCAAAGAATACACTTGTGAATTCAAAGAATACTATTATGTCCAATTCTATAGTAATGAAAATCAATAAGTATACAGAGATATGTATTACAATAAATTACCAGGCTCATGGGGAATATACTTTAAAATATAATTTGAAAAATTTATCAGAGATAACCCTGGAATACCTAGAACATTAGGATCAAGGATAAAATCTCTGTTTGAAAGATTAGCATATATATGTCAAAAAAGACAATTATTAAAGAAATCAGGAAAATTAACTAGAATATATTGTGAAGATATGGAAAAACCTACCCAATGAGGATGTAACCCTGAAAGAAGAAAAAATAATAAAAGAAAATTTAAAAATAGAACATTTAAAAAATTTAGAAACTTTAGAGAAAAATATATAAAACCTAAGAGAAGATATTACAAAAGAAGATATAATCCAAATAAAAAACAAAAAAATAGAACTTATAAGAAAGACAAAAGTCAATGCAAATGTTGGAATTGTGGAGAAATAGGACATATAAGCCCTGATTGTAACAAAAAGAAAGTTAAAATATTACAAAATGAATTGTTAACTTATTTAAGTTGGCATTTTCTATTTTCCTACAAGTTTTGTAATTTAAGTAAATTTAATTTAATTACTAAATACGTGTATTTAGTAATTTATTAAGTTTAATTAAATTACTTAATTATTTCTTGGATGTACTATTTTTATCTCCTATATATTTGTGATAATCATTTAATATTGGAGATAATGTTTGTTGCTTATTTTTAGAATCAAGAAAAATTGATCAAGATTAGTTGTTTATCTTTTATGATTAGAATCAAAAAATGTTGATCACGAAATATTGTGATAATCTTGTGATTGGGCCAAGTATCTTGATGCTTTCATTTTTGGTATCTAAGTTTATCACTTATGGTAAGATTTGCAAACAACCTTGATTATCTTATATTATCATCACTTATGGTAAGATTACTGGATTTATGATTATCTTACCTTATTGTCACTTACGGTAAGATTCTTTAAATATCTTACCTTATCTTTTTCTTGATTTAATTACAGGAAATCAAGATTTGGTGCAAGTAGGATTCTTGATGGACAAGCAATCCAATTGCACATAAATAAGGGAAACTTGGATTGTTTCCCTAGACATGTAGAAATCAAAAATCTCGTTTGGTGCAAAAATATACACGCCTTCTACATTGTTGGTTTGTTGGTTCTCCGGGAGGAGATTATCAATCACTTAGAGAAGAAAAGTCTTTCAGCCAGAAGATCAAACGGGAGATTTGGATCTAGATCGAACGTGAGTTCGTGTTGCTGAAGAACGTTGTAGTATCAAATAAAGCTATTGAAGCGTGGTGGGACGCCAGCTCATATTACACGCCATAGAAGAATCAGGGAGTGATTTATTTCTTGGGTGTTTGATAAAGTCTATGCGTAGATTTATCCTGTAACTTAGATAGATATGTGTAAACACTTTTCTTATATAGTGATTGATTTTTGTCCACAGGGTGCGGGCACGTGGGTTTCCCTGTTAGGATTTTTTCCACGTTAAGCTCAAATATTGTGTTCTTGTCTCTTTATAGTTCTGCATCATTTATATTATCTGTTTACGTTTTATAATCCAGACGAATCTTCATCTGGTCTTGCGCTAAAACAAAACTTCACGTTTCACTGACAATTCGTAACTGTCTAGACAAATCTGTGACAGTCTGTTCATTTAAACATAAAATTTAGACAACTTTAAATTTTCAATTGGTATCAGAGTGGGTTCACTTCTAGAAAGTGAATATTGGTTGTCTAAAATGGAATATTCTGCATCTTTTAGGCCACCTTTATTGATTTGATAATAATTATGCATATTGAAAAATCCGTATGAAAATTTTTATTCAGTATATTGATGAGAGTTGTTGGACATCTGTCCTTGATGGTTACACAACACCCACTGCCACTGTTGGAGGTGTTGTCACAGCTGTATCTAGAAGTGCTTATACTGCTGATGAATTAGCTAATGCAAATTGGAATTCAAAAGCACTTAATTCCATTGTTTCTTTGGTTGATCCAGGTCAATTCAGGTTGATTTCGTCCTTAAGAACCGCCAAGGAAGTATGGGATGCTTTGAGGGTAGCAAATGAAGGAACTAATGCTGTCAAAACCTCCAAGCTATAAATGATCACTCTTGAATTTGAACAACTATCTATGGATGACCAAGAAGACCTCAAAAGGTTTTACGCCAGATTGAGTGATCTCACAAACTCAGTTGAAGCCCTTGGTAAAACATACTCCAATGAACAGATTGTACAAAATATTCTCAGATCTTTACCAGATAGATTTCATGCAAAAGTAACAGCCATTGAAGAAAGAAAGGGTCTTTCAACCATGTGAGTTGAGGAACTTGTAGGCTCATTAATGGCCTATGAGTTAAATCTGGCCTGAAGAAAGAAAGATAAGAAACCAGGGATTATGTTCAAAGCAAGCAACGAAGAGCCAGCCGAATCTGGAGAGACAGATGAGGATGAGAGCTTCGCACTTCTCACCAGGTAATTCAAGAAATTCCTCAAACGCAAACAGAAAGAAAGATCTTCCAACCTTCAAGGCCAGAATCAAAATCAACAAAAACAAAGGAAGAAAAATAATTTCTATCACAGGAACAATGCTCATCCATCTGAAGGAAAGCCTAAGAACCGTATTCAGTACAGAGAATGTGAAGGATATGGACACATAGCAACAGAATGTCCCAACACTCTAAAGAACACCAAAAGAAGGAAAGTCATGAATGATACATGGAGTGATGGAGACACAGATGAATCTGTTCAGATAAAAGCAATTCTGAAGAACAAGTAATTACCTTTACTACTTTACATTTATCTGGTACTAAATCTGGAAATTCATCTCTCATGTAGGTACCGGCTCAGATGAATCTGGATCATACGTTGAAAATTTAAAGAAGGAACTTCAAAAGGCAGAAGAGAGGATACAACTGTTGCAAGCTTTGGCTAAACACAATAGGGAAAGTAATCCAGATGTATTCGTATTCCCAGATGACAAAAATGATGAGGTAAGTAGGTTGAATGCTGAACTTGCTAAAGCACAAGATATGATCAAGAAATTGGTACTTGGATCTGTTTAGCTTGATGGAATTCTGAATTATGGGAGACCTGCTAGCATAAAAAGTGGACTTGGATATGAAAGTAAAGGTAAAACTCATGAACACAATGTGGTCTTTGTGAAAGAAACAGGATAGGGAAGAAGGAGCAAAGCAGAAACTACTCAGATGCATCTACCTCCTACCATCATCAATTCAATTCTGTTGGAACACAAATCTCACATCCAACCAGGAACCATACATGTAGACAATTTCAACTGAATCTGTACAAGCAAGATGCATCTGTCCGTTAGGCTGGCAGAAAATTTCAACCTCGTCAGAGTTGGCAGGATACATCTGTCTTCTAGGTACTTTGTAATTTTTGTGCTAAATCTGGTAATGATGTATTTAGGTGTCATGAGTACATGAAATTAATCAACTCACACAAAAGAAGACTTGTTTCTAGGCAAGAAAAGAAAATTAGAACTAACGCTTATGTAGTTCAATTATCTTTCAATACTTTGATTCCTAACACTTGGTATTTTTATAATGGATGTTCTAGACACATGACACGTGATCTCTCTTTGTTGTCACACTTTGAAAAAGGTGAGACAGGAGTTGCTACCTTTGGTGATGGCCAAAAGGGTAAGATGGATCTGGTATCATCAATATCAAAGGATTGCCTACATTAACAAATGTTTTGTATGTTATTGGGCTTAAAGCAAAATTGATTAGTGTAGGTCAATTATGTGATGATAACCTGCTTGTCCAATTTTCTAAAGATTATTGCAAGGTATTGAATTGTGAAGGGAACTTAAATCCATTAGAAAATGTCCTGTTTAAGGGATTTAGATCCAAGGATAAATGCTATACACTTGAAAGTCACATAACTTGCAATTCTGTAAGGGCCAAAATCGAGGAGTTATGGCACAATCAGTTAAGACATCTAAACTACCATGATCTCATAAAGATGGCTAAACTACAAGCCGTGAGAAGCCTACCCAATATCAAGAACATTCCAGATGGAATCTATACTGATTTTCAAAATGGTAAGCAAATCAAGCATCAACACATGCCAGGTATATCTCTCAACACCTCTCGTATTCTTGAATTTATTCACATGGATCTGATGGGTTCTATTCAAAAGGAAAGTATTGGTGGTAAGAGATACATCTACGTATGTGGTGAAGATTTCTCCAGATATACCAGAGTTAGGTTTATTCGTGATAAATCTGATGCCTTTGATGATTTTTCTAATCTTGTTCAGAAATTAAGTAATTAAAAGAGTGACAAACAGGAAGTAGAGGCTGATCAGTTGGAGACTCAACCAAAACAGCAAAGCTAAAACTGGTGAGAAACCACACATAGCAGAAAGTCAGAATGATACTGAAAAATACGACCAGGACGAATCTGGGCATACATACACATCTACATATCCAGATGCATCTGACTACCCAGATATACCTGATATTGCAGAACCAGAAGTATCAAAAAAACCACCTGCTAGGATTCAAAAGGCTCATCCACTTGACAACATTCTCACTAATCTGTCTAAAAGGAATGTAACCAAAAGAAAATTTGCTGCTGATATGGGGAACATATGTCATATGTCACAAATTGAACCAAAAAATGTCAAGGAAGCTTTGACGGATGAAAACTGGGTACAGGCTATGCAGGAGGAACTCAACCAATTTGAAAGAAATAGCGTATGGGAACTTGTATCACGTCCTAAAGAAGGAAATGTAATTGGAACCAAATGGATCTTCAAGAACAAATCAGATGAACAAGGAAATGTTGTTAGAAATAAAGCTAGACTTGTTGCTCAAGGCTATACCCAGATTGAAAGGATAGACTTTGAAGAAACATTTGCTCCGATAGCTAGACTGGAATCCATCAGACTGTTGCTAGCTGTGTCCTGCTACATCAGTTTTAGATTATACAAGATGGATATCAAAAGTGCGTTCCTAAATGGTGTACTTAATGAGGAAGCTTATGTGGAGCAGCCCAAAGGATTCACTGATCCATCTCACCCGAAATATGTCTTTAGATTCAAAAAGACTTTGTATGGGTTGAAATAAGCCCCCAGAGCTTGGTATGAAAGGCTCACATCATTCTTGCTAAGCAAATGATGCAAAAGGGGAGGAACTGATAAAACAATTTTCATTAAGCATTTGAATCCTGGACTAACGGTAGCTCAAATATATGTTGATGACATTGTATTTGGGTCTACCTCAAAGTCCAAAATTGATGAATTTATAAATACAATGAAAAGAGAATTTGCAATTAGTATGGTCGGTGAACTAACATTTTTCCTTGGCTTACAGGTACAGTAGGACGAATCTGGTATATTCATATCTCAAGCAAAGTATGCAAAAAATCTGGTGAAGAAATTTGGACTTGAAGATGCAAAGGTTATGAGAACTGCCATGGAAACTACATTGAAACTTTCAAAGGATGACAGGAGCAAGGATGTAGATCCATCCCTCTACAGAAGCATGATTGGAAGTCTTTTATACCTTACTGCCAGTTGGCTAGACATATCCTTCAGTGTTGGAGTGTGTGCAAGATATCAGGCCAAACCAAAGGAGTCTTATGTTGCTGCTGTAAAAAGGATTATCAGATATGTAAGTTCTACATTGAGTTATGGAATCTGGTTTACTAGAGACACCACTGCCCATCTTGTAGGTTATTCAGATGCAGACTGGGCTGGGAATGTGGACGATTGGAAGAGTACCTCTGGAGGCTGCTTTTACATTGGAAACAACTTGGTGGCATGGCTAAGCAGAAAACAAAATTCAGTGTCCCTTTCCATAGCTGAAGCGGAGTATATTGTAGCCAATAGTTGATGTACACAACTCCTTTGGATGAAACAAATGTTGGAAGATTATGGAATTTCTACAGAACAAGCTACTATGTATTTTGACAACACCAATGCCATTAACATCTCAAAAAATCCTGTCCAGCACTCCAGAATAAAACACATTGACATCAGACACCACTTTATCAGAGAATTGGTGGAACAAAAGATTATCAATCTGGAACACATACAGATTGACCTACAGCTTGCAGATTTGTTCACTAAGGCCCTTGATATTGTCAAATTTGAAAGCCTTAGGAAACAAATTGGAGTATCACCTCCTTCTGAATAGGAACATGCATTTGAAAAAAAAATTGCATTTTCTTTTTTCTTTTATTGCATGCATTTAAGTTGACTTATCTTATTCTTATACTAAGTATAGATCATGTTTTTGCTTGCAGATATATCTGAGTGCTTGAGGTTGATAATGAGACAGATACTTCTGGCCAATGGCAGTTAACATGTCTCCAGATAAATCTAACTAGCACTCAAATCTGGACAATCCAAAGGATAAGTCACTACTGTCTAAGTCATATGGTTTGTTACTGGATGATATTTCATATTTTGTGTGTAGACCTATGATTTGAATCTTGCTTATAGCATTGCACGCATAATCTGATTATCCAAGGGCAGGGCTAGTGGAAAAGAAGGCTGCCTATCCAAGCCAAGTTCATACCCCTTAGTAAAAAAAAAGGAAATATATGAGGAAAAAGTGAAATTATTAAAGAAAAAGGGGAAAACCTAGTAAGATAACTTCTGGGGATTGTGTGAATCTACCAACCGAAGCCAAGTTCACACCCTTCTTCTAATCTAAAGGGGAACAACTTGTAATATAGCTTCTAGGGATTGTGTGAAGCCGTTTCCACCTCCAAAAGACATTGTCAAAACATTGAAAAATTCGGCAAGCCGGATTTGAGAAAATGCACTTTATATAGATATTGATCGGTCTTATTGTGCACTATAGTGACAAATCAACAAATCAGGGCAGTCATATGATTTTTAACAGTATGTAAATGACTAAACATTGATTAGATCACACACGCACTTTAATCAATTTAGTCATGTACGTGGTGGATTGTACACTACTGGATATATCTACCTCAACAAATGCCGACAGTGCTCAGACATGTCTCAGGTACCCAGATGCATTTAGATTTTTTTTTTTCATTCAGGAATTTTAGATATTATTCTGGAAATCTTTATTTAAGGCAGTATATTGTGGGCTAATATGTGCAAATCTCGTAGAACAAGTCAGTTAAGTGTGGGGACCAATTTTGGTAATTTATTTGTTACCTAATTCTTGAATTATTCTGTTTCCACACTTATCAAATTTTTTGAAGGAAAGGAAATTAGCAGGAACTAAGGCTGTGTTCTCTTTGTGTTTCAGTTTCCTGTTTTCATTTTCGAAAATGTTTTCTGTTTTCCATTTTCTGTGACATTTTTCGAAATTGCTGAAAACGCGTTTGGTTTGTTATTTCTGAAAACTGTCTTCAAAAAATGAAAATCTGAAAAATACGTTCTGTTTAAAATTTTGCAGAAAACTATTTCTGTATAATTGTAATTATATTTCTTATGAATATAAATGAAATAAAGATGTCAAATTTGAGTTGCACAAATAGCCCCAATCACTCAATTTGGTTATGCAAAAAAAAAAAATTCAAAAATTCATGTTGTCCTTCTAAAGTAATCATTCTACATTTGGGTAGCGATTTTCCCTTCTAGAATAATCGTTCCATTTAATACTTCATATATATATATATATATATATACATCCTTCCAGTAAGTACTCGTAACGTTTAAAATTTAAGGTGGCGTTCTGTTTGTATTTTATTTTGTATTTTCATTTTCGAAAATGTTTTGTATTTTGTGTTTTCATTTTTGTTTTCAAATTTGCTGAAAATGCGTTTGGTTTGTCATTTCTGAAAACCGTTTTTTAAAATGAAAAGCTGGAAAACACGTTCTGTTTGAAATTTTGCAGAACACTATTTAAACTATTTTTAATTAATTTGTTTGCAGAATACTACTAACTCCAACTCAAATTTCATTTCACAATACACTAAAAATATGGTTACATGCAACACACTAATATGAGCATTAAGAGTCTATATTAACACAGCTTGGTCAGGTTCGGGACTTGAGAAAGCTCTACTTCTATTAAAATCCAGAAAATGCAAGTTCTTTCAAAACCACCAGAGTCCATTTATCATTGCATTTTTTGAAATATAACAACAAGAATTCTCATTTAATTTCTTTTTGTAATGTTGATATTGAATTCAATAAAACTTTATTTAAACTAAGTTCTAAGTTAGGATAATTCTCAAAAAAAAAAAAAAAAAAAAAAAAAAAAAAATATTTAGGCTTAGTTCCAAGCTAGGATAATTCTAAAAAAAATAATAAAAAAGTAAAAAAAATAAAAACTTTATATTAAGCTTAGTTCTAAGTTAATATAATTCTATAAAAAAAAAAGAAAAAAAAAATTCCCAAAACGCGCATTTTTTGTCGAAATACACACAAAACGCCCAAAACGATGTTTCGGGCGTTTTCCGTTTTGTGTACAAATTTTTTTCTTGTTTTCCAAAATGCGTTTTCGAAAATGGTAAAGGGAACGCGTTTTTAGCGTTTTCGAAAATAAAAACAGAAAACGACCTCAAAACAGCAAAGAGAACATGGGCTAAGTTTCTATAAAATTTGCAGAAATCAATTTACGTTAATCAATGATGCCCTCACAAAATAAGTGTCTACATTAGAAAATTAAAAAATAAATGTTTAATAATCAAGCACATGATACATCATCAGAAAGATGGTTGAATTTGAAGTTCGACGCAAAAAATGGAGTGCAATTCGGAGTTGTACATCAAAAGTTATACATGTTTGAAGACAATGACCTATAAAGCAAATACGAGGACTAAATTGAAAGAAAAGTAAAATTTACGAACTAATGTGCAAGAAAACCAGAAGTTGGGGGACCTAAGTTGCAAATAAATGAGGATATTTTCGAAAGAAATTTCAAAATTTGAGGATTAAAATGACAAGTTTTGAAAATTAGGGACCAATAATGTAATTAAAAATGACAAATTTCAACAAATTTTTTGATTATTTAAAATTTTTTTTTTTAATGTGAAAACGCGGAAAACGCGCGTTTTTCACGTTTTCACTTTATAGTTATAATATTCGGAAAACAAGGAAAATGTGAAACATTTTCATTTCCTTTACAAAATTTGGAAACATTTTCGAATTTTTTTTCCGAAAAAGGCGCAAGAGAACGCGTTTTCGAAAAATGGCTGGAAAACGCCAAAGAGAACGCAACCTAAGATTCTAAAGAGATATCTTTATCCATGAGTTATGAAATTAAAACAAAATCTCTTAAGTTCTATTTGTACTCAAATTCCTCAAAAATCTCTTTTCAAATCTCAATTTCCTCTCTCCACATTTGTAAAACCTAAATTCACAGAGACCTTTTAAACCATCTTAATATCCAATCTCCGCCTATAACCGAACAAAGCCAAGGCGATTCCACCACGAAGCCACAAGTTATGGGTGCAAATTTGACATCTATGTTTGGTAATCTTTCTACCAATCACTTTTCTCCCTTCGAAATTCGAAAGGAATTGATGGGTGCAGGAGAAATTTCGGGGAAACAGACTAAAAGAAAGGGGGAGATGCCAAAAGATGATAAAGACGTGGAAGAAGGTAAATCTGGAACAAATCGGTAGAAGACGTAAATGGATCTGACTAGGACACAGGTGAATCTGGCAAGTCAAGAGTTAGAGGATAAAGAAGAGGAAGCCGATGCATCTGTAAGTGAGGATGAATCGGATGAGACAGAGTGGTCTAGAGGTCAAGATGAATTTGATAATACTGAAGGAAGTGGATATGAGGATAATGCTGAGAAAACAGAGAAATTTGAAGAAATAGAAGAAGAAGAGACTACATGGCCAGACAGAAAGAACAAGGAAATAGGTGAAGAAAATAGTGTTTTAAAAGAAAAGGGGATCGAGCACAAAGGCAGATGAATATGCTGCTCCAGATATCCTTCATCATTTGTTAGCACTCCTATGCAAACTGCTAAATGTATGTTTACACCTTTCAAGTTCAAATTTAGGTCGACTGGTGCATATGCTAATTTCCAAAAGTAAGAGATTGCACTATGAGTCTTGTGTATCAAATTTTAAACAAGATTGTTAGGGAAAATCTTGACCAGCTTATTCATGAATCGGGTTTAAACATTGTCAAGAGACCTAAAGATGGATCTGGCCAGCATGATTCGTCTGGACAGGATGGCAGAATTGGGCAACTGGAAGCAGAAGTTATCTCTCTAAAGGCAGAAGTGGTTGAACTCAAAACTACTGTCAAAAGGTTTGAAGATAAATATGTTTTCTGCAGGTTCTTCCAACGATGAGATCTCAAAGGCTTATACTGAAAAGAAGAAGACCAAGTCCAAAAATAATTTCTAACTGGAAGAAAAATCTATTTTGCATGTTTGCATTAATTCTATGTTTGAGGGGTCATTGGGAAGAGACATAGATATTATATCCTACTGCATTAAAATTCTTACTGTTACAGTAAGAGGGAGCATTTATTGTGTTTTCTGAGTTTTCTGAAACTCAACCTTTATTTCCAGTATATATGGTTTGTAACCGAATTTTGCCTAATTTTTGTCTCCTTGTGCTTATATGGTAGGTTACAAGACGTGGAAGGCTTCCCCTATTTCTTCCAAAAAGGGGAAATACTATTTTTTCTTTTCTCATCTTTTCTTATTGATTGAATGGTGAAGTAACTTTTGGTTTGGATCCTCCTTTATCTGTGCTTGTTATTTTTCTATCGTTACATGCATGAATTTGTTGAAGTGAGCTTATTAAGCTTGACTTGAGGGGGAGAATTTTGATAGGGGGAGCTTAATAATTGCATATTATTTCTTTCTATGTTTGTGAAAAGATAAGTAGGTTTTGCAAAAATAGAAAAAGCCAAAGGGGGAGATTGTTAGCTTATTTAATTTGACATATTCTATTTTCCTACAAGTTTGTAATTTAAGTAAATTTAATTTAATTACTAAATATGTGTATTTAGTAATTTATTAAGTTTAATTAAATTACTTAATTATTTCTTGGATGTACAATTTTTATCTCCTATATATTTGTGATAATCATTTAATATTGGAGATAATGTTTGTTGCTTATTTTTAGAATCAAGAAAAATTGATCAAGATTAGTTGTTTATCTTTTATGATTAGAATAAAAGAATGTTGGTCACGAAATATTGTGATAATCTTGTGATTGGGCCGAGTATCTTGATGGTTTCATTTTTGGTATCCAAGTTTAACACTTATGGTAAGATTTGCAAACAACCTTGATTATCTTACATTACCATCACTTATGGTAAGATTATTGGATTTATGATTATCTTACCTTATTGTCACTTATGGTAAGATTCTTGAAATATCTTACCTTATCTTTTTCTTGATTTAATTACAGGAAATCAAGATTTGGTGCAAGTAGGATTCTTGATGGACAAGCAATCCAATTGCACATAAATAAGGGAAACTTGGATTGTTTCCCTAGACATGTAGAAATCAAAAATCTCGTTTGGTGCAAAAATATACACGCCTTCTACATTGTTGGTTCGTTGGTTCTCCGGGAGGAGATTATCAATCACTTAGAGAAGAAAAGTCTTTCAGCCAGAAGATCAAATGGGAGATTTGGATCGAGATCGAATGGGAATTCATGTTACTGAAGATCGTTGTAGTATCAAATAAAGCTATTGAAGAGTGGTGGGACGCTAGCTCATATTACATGCCATAGAAGAATCAGGGAGTGATTTATTTCTTGGGTGTTTAAAGTCTATGCGTAGATTTATCCTGCAGCTTAAATTGATCCGTGTAAACAATTTTCTTATATAGTGATTGATTTTTGTCCGCAGGATGCGGGCACATAGGTTTTCCTGTTAGGATTTTTCCTACGTTAAGCTCAAATATTGTGTTCTTATCTCTTTACAGTTCTGCATCATTTATACTGTCTGTTTATGTTTTGTAATCCAGACGAATCTGTGTCAGCAAGATTCATCTGGTCTTGCGCTAAAACAAAACTTCACGTTTCACTGACAATTCGTAACTTTCTAGACAAATCTGTGACAGTATGTCCATTTAAACATAAAATCTAGACAACTTTAAATTTTCAGGAATATCTAGAAATAGAAAGTGAACTAAGTAGAATATCTGACATTGAAGAATACTATGATCAAGAAGTCTATATAAGTGAAACAGATTCAGAAAGTAATGAATCAGAATCAGAATAGAGAAATAGAAAAAATAATAACATAGATATACAAGAATATGAAGGAATATAAGGTTATGGATTAAAAGTAACTTTTGATAATAATAAGTTCAGGAAAACACAAAAATTATCTTTAGATTTGAAAATAGGAAAATGGAAAATATTAGACAGAATATGGAGAAGAGAAATAGTAGCAATAAATGAATATCATAAAATTGAAAAAAAATAGATGTTAGAGCTACTCAAGGAACACATAAATTAAATTTTTTAACAAAAAATACGGTTACAGAATTATTAACAAGGATCAACAAAAAAAAGTGAAAAGATCCAATATGTTTATTTAGAAGGTATCCAAATAATGTTTAAATCCTTGTTCAGAGAGGGAGTAGATTCACCTTTAACTGTAAGTTTACATGATGGAAGAATAATAAATTTAAAAGACAGTCATTTGGGAACAGTAGAAGGAAATTTAACATATAAGAAACTAATATTTACATGTTACCCAAAATATTGTATATCATTGAAAGACATAAACTTTAATGAAGTTTTAGGACTACATTTAAAATTATATAAAGATGATTTAATGAAACCAGGAGATAAAATTATGACTATAAAATATAGAGCATTGTACACATTTACTAATTCTAATTATGGAAACATTTATTCTAAAAAACCATTTATTGAAATTCATAAAGAATACAAAGATATTGGTAAAGCTGTGGAACCAGATAAACAAATAAGTTTAGTCCCAAGAAACTATGAACTTACTATAACAAAAAATAAAACAGAAATTATAGAATTAAGAGAAGAAGAATACCCTAATAATAACATAACATTTGAAGATGACAGATTAATTAGAAGATCAACAAGTTTACCCAATAGAAAACAATTAGGAAAAACTAGTAATACAAGGGAAATAAAACTTCATAGAAATACTGGAAATATGAAAATAGAAGGTGAGTATTTCAATGGAAAAGAACATGTAAAAGGAACAAATATATTAATTGATATAGGAGCTAGTGAATGTCATATAGCTTCAAACAGGAATAAAGTATTAATATCTCATAGAACTGACCCGTATAGATATATAAATTTTGATGGATAATTACATATTACTGAACTTGAAGTTAAAGTGCCAACAAAAATAGGAGGAATAAATATCCTATATGTCATATAGATAATAGTATGGTATATCCTCATATAATGTTAGGAATGAGTTTCCTAAATGGATTGGAAGATTATAGTATAAAACGTGAAGGATTATACATAACCCATAATGGTCAAACTATACTATGTAGGAAAGCTGAATAAATGAATAACCAAATAAGTTTTCCATTAGCTGTTTGTATACAAGTTACCATTGTTGAAACAAATATAACAACATGTGCATTAATTGACACATGAAGTGATATAACAATATTCAAAAGTTTCTTAATAAAATCATGGAATACTAATGAAAAGATAAAAATTACAGGAGTAACAAGAGAAAATACTCAAATAATTAAGTGTTGATAAAATTGATATAATACTTGGGAGTAAACAAATAGTTGTAAATAAAATATATAATTATAACAAATTAGAATGTGATATATTACTAGGAATTGATTTTATACAACAATTTCAATATTATAAACAAAATAATTACATGATAATGTTATAAACACCTTGTGGACATTTACTAGAAATACCAAAAGAATTTAGACCTTACAGAGTTCAGCCAACACAGGATGGTGATAAATGGGACAAAAAACAATTACAAAAAAAAAAAAAGAATAATGTATAAAAAAGTCTTGAAAACGAACATACAAACAAGCATGGAAAAAATCATTGATCAATTAGAAAAAATTTGTGGAGAGAATCCATTATTATTTTGGAAACCACATTATCCAAAAGCTAAAATAGAATTAACAGAAAATGTTATTATAAGAATTAGACCAATGATGTATACCATACAAGATACACAAGAATTCAAAACTCAAATAAAAGAATTGCTTAACCAAAACTTAATCAGACCTAGTAATGGACCCCATAGTAGTCCAGCTTTCATGGTAATGAAACATTCTGAACAAAAAAGAGGAAAAGCTAGAATGGTGATCAATTATAAAGAATTAAACAAATATACCAAATTTAATGAATACTTTTTACCAAATAAAGAAGTACTAATAAACCTTGCAAAAGGAAAACAATGTTATTCTAAATTTGATTGTAAATCAGGATTTTGGCAAGTAAAAATTGGAAGAAGATAGTATTCAATATACAACATTTAGTACACCCCAAGGTAAGTATGAATGGATGGTTATGCCATTTGATTTAAAAAATGCACCACAAATATATCAAAGAAGAATGGATAACATATTTAGAAAATTTAATGAATTCTTAATTGTATATGTTGATGATATATTGATATGTTCTAATAATAGAGAAGAACATAGAAACAATTTGATAAAATTTATAAATGAATGCAAAAAAGAAGGAATTGTTTTTTCAAAAAATAAAGCTATAATAGAAAAACAAGAAATTGATTTTCTTGGATTATCAATAGATAAAAGAGGAATAAAATTACAAACCTATATATATCTAAAAAGATAGAAATTTTCCAGATAAATCAGAATCTAAAGAATAAATACAAAAATTTTTAGGATGTTTAAATTATGTAAAAGGATTTATTGAAAATATCTCAAAAAAGAGACATAAAATTTAGATTGTACTTAGAAAAACAAATACCAAAGGATGGAGTGATGAACATACAGAAATTGTCAAATTACTAAAGAAAAATATTGGGCAGCAATATTAAAAATAGATCGTAATGAAATTTGCAGATATTTCAGTGGAACGTTTAACCATGCAGAAATAAATTATAATACCCATGAAAAAGAATTGTTCGCAATTATTAAGGGATAAAAAAGTTTTTATTATTTTTATTATCCAAAAAATTCATTGTCGAAATTGATAATTCTCAAGTTTGCAGGCTTAGTTAAAAATAAATTACCACCAGAACCTTAATATAGGAGGCTCCATAGATGGCAAACTTATTTGGAATTTTATAATTTTGATATAATTCATATTAAAGGTGTCAATAATTATCTTGCATATTTTTCAACCAGGAATATAGAATTTGCAGATGGATGATATTAAAGAGTCATTGATGGACGCTAGAGTGCGAATGAACTTCCTCATAGAGGAAGCTGAGGATATGAAAGATGGAATTGAACAGATTGCAGAATACCTCCAATAAAATGTAAACTTGTTGAAGGAACTTTCTGTCTCTTATACCAAATATACCAAAAAATTGAGCGACAGAGTTAGTGAAATTGAATCACTATTCGAGTGGTTAAATACCAAACAGGTTTTCCCAAATATACAAACAGGTACAATACAAACAGGTACATCCTATGGAAGCTGTGGTGGACCAAAAATAAAAAGAGATGAACCAAGTTCAAACCCAAAGAAGGTGGTCATAAATAAAACAAGTTCTCAAAAAGTAACAATCAATGCCAAAGATGAACATACAAGGGTAATTAAAATTCGTGCTGAAGAGGAAGATGATTCTTCTTTTTTACCAAAAGAAGATGAATATAAAACTACTGCTAAAGTTATATATGAACTCCAAGAATGTGATTGTTATTACATTTCATATGGAGATCATGTATACCCACGATTGATCGTTACTCAGGGATGAGATCTCGTTATGACAAAAATGGCAGCAAATTATGGATTTTTGGATCTTATCTACCCAGGGAAAGACTTGAAAGAGATTGAAAAATTTGATGATTTATTAAAGGGAGAAATTTCAAAATTCGTACAAGGAAGACCTATATATTTAAAATTTTATTCAATTAGTCCTGAAATTGATGGAAGAATGTATTATCCTGCTTAGCATATTATCACAATTGGCTATGTTGCTCGAAATTTCCAAATTGAAGTTGTAAAAAATACCAAACATGTACCAAATATTACAAGGTCATGGTTCAGATCCCGCATAGTGTTAGGAATAAAAGTTCTCTACAACACTGCCAAAAATTTGCATGAGAAAAAATTGAAATGCTTATATCAATATGAACAATGGACTCTTGTCACTAATGGAGGCAAGGAAAAATCAACCATCTTAAAAGAATACATTGACAAGTTTGATAGACACCAGATCAATGGAAGCTTTACAACTCTACAAGAATCGTGTATAGCCAGGAATTACCCCACACGCCAACAGAATTGATGGACAGGTGGAAGCTATTTTTGAGATGCCAACAAAGATGAAGATAAGATGGAATCTGCTTTAATGAAATAAGGCAGCACTATGTAGGGGCCATGTGAAAACTGAAAGTAATGGAGGGATAGGTGTCCCTATAATGTAGCCATGTGAAGATAATGGAGGGACATGTGTCCCTATGATGTAAATTATTAAGTCTGATTATTAAAACCCATGATGTAAGCAATGACGAAATTGTATTTCATGTAGTATTATAAATAGAAGCCTTTAGGCTAGGAAAAAGGCAGAGATCACTTGAGCACTCAACTTGTAAGAAAGCCAAAGAAATCCTCTGTCTCTGGGAAAATTCTCATACCAAAGTCTTGTACCAATCCTCTTTGAATCAATAAAATTCCAATCGTTTTATAAAAAGATAGGAGTTTCTAAGTTTCTGTCTTCTAAATCCTATTTCCAACAAAAAGATATATTATTAAGAAAACTCCCTACACTCTATCCTAAAATATTTTCCATCTAAAAGGTTATACAGTGAAGGCATATATCCAGGTTTAGCTAATAACCCGTGAAGGTAGGAGGCCATTGAAGAGTGTGGAGCAGAAACCTATAAGCCTGAATGTCACTATCAATAGAAGGAAAATACAAAGGTACTGAGAACAAGAAAAGAGGTTAGTATTCTTAATATATCTATCTTTACGTAATTAGGAGGAAGAAGAGCTTTTAACATGACGAAATTCAGAATTATTAAGTTTAATTATTAAAACAGTCCTTATAAGGATGAATATCATAGCATAATTGAACTTTTATTCATGCATAAATAATTTACTAGACCAAATAATGAAATAAAAAAGTTATATCATATTTATATACCATGTTTGTCAGTTATCTTTCCAACATTAAAAAGATTATTAAGATTAGAAGTTACAAAATCAATTATTTACTTTTGGCTTGATAGTGATACTACTGAAATAAATAATGAATTATATTTAGAGCATGTATTTAATAGTGATAATGATTATGATCCTATAATAGATTATGACAGTGATGGAAGAGACGAATCTTTCTTTACCAGTTTTTGAAAATTTTGATATCATGAATGAAAGAAATTGTATCATGAAAAAATCTAGATATAAGAGAGGCCCATATAAAGTTAAAAAGAATATTAAAAATAAGAGAGGAATTGAATATGAAAATGGAATTGATAAAATAGGATACCAAGAGCAACTTTATGCATCACAAGAGTTATTAAAAAGTTTTAAAGAAAATTTGATAGAAAACTTTGCCAAAGGTACTGTAAGATCAATAGTAATACGAGATATTCAAGATATAACTGATAAATTAGAAAAAATAAAGAAAAACATTTCAAAATATAATATACCATTTGAACCAAGCATAGATATCATGACTGATATAGATATTATCAATTCCCAAATATTGATAGAATTTGAAAAGTTACTTGAAACTTTATAGATTATTTACCTCTATGTTTATAATATGTTTGGATATAGTATTAAAGGATTAGACAATTTGTTAGAAAAAATTATGGAAAAAATAGATAACATTATATCTCAATTAATAGATATGGATGAATCATCTGAACAATATTATATACTTTCAGAAAATCATGATCAATATATTATAGATTATTCTTATATATTACAGCTTAAAATAAATTTAGAAAATAAAATTATGACAAATACAATCCAAACCTAATTCCAGGATATACAATCGAAGGACTAGATAACCTTTTAGAAAAATAGAAAGATAAAATAAAATATATTAAACAGTAAATGGAAAATGAAAACATATCTTCTGAAGAATATAATAGACGTTTAGAAAAATAAGAACAATATATTACAGATTATTGTATTCTACTAGATCAAAAAATAAACTTATACCAAAAGATTTTGTATAATAATTTATAAACCTGATAATTTATGGATACTCCACAAGCATCAACTTCTAATAATTATGATCATAAACTGTATTTAGAAAGCAATGATATTTCATTTTTATTAGCTATTGTTGAAAAATAAAAAAATATACATTCTGTTGGACAATCTAAACTGAAAAATATATACGACGATATTGATTATGCTTGCTTAAATAGAATAGACATTGATTCTGTTGAAACAACAAAAAATATAAATACAGTCCATAAAATTATAGAAGAATACAAAGAATAGAAGAAGAAATTTCAGAAGAAATAACGTTAGGATATATAACTAAAAAAAGACCATCCTGAATCTTTTGAAAAATTATCACAATATAGAATATTTTTAGAAGAACTTAAAAGGTTAAAAAATATAAATATAATTAAAAGTGCTGAATTAAATCAATCTAACTAAGTTAAGGAATATACTTTGCAAAGAAAATAATTCACTTATGACAATTTGCAAAAAATGGCCATTTTGAAAAACAATATATTTGACAAGGCTAATCCAACAAATCTCCCGAAAAAACTGCCTCAATGTTTTTGGCCTATGCAATTGTGATGGTGGCCACGGTTCCAAGATGGATGTCGAGATGCGAAGTCTGCATCGCAGGGGGTTGCATGCCAGTTTGACTGCTGTCGCTGCAACTTTGATGGTGGCGAGTTGGGGGCTATGGTTCCAGTCGAGAGGTGCTATTGGATCAAAATTTTTTTATTGATGTGGATGGGTTCGGGAGAATTTGGTGGTGGGATCACTTGTGAGATAGCCAGACAGCGAGGGCCTTTTTCACCAAGGAGAAGCAGATAAAACATCCGATCTGATTGCGGTGGTGATTAGGTAACTGCCCACTACTTTTAGAACTTCCATAACTTTTTGTAATTTATTAGAAAAAACATGTGAAAATTTGGGGAAAATAGAATAAAAAATTATATTTGTAATATACTTGATTTTTTAATTAGTTTTGATACTTTAGGGATACATTACAATAAACTCGACTACAAAAGATTTCAAATCTAAAAGTTTGAAATCATTTACTTAACCAATCAAAAAAGGATGGCTAGTGAACAGATAACTTTTAGAGATAATTAGACCGGCGACTCCGTTTATATTTATTAAAAAAAAAAAAAATCTGATATATGAGCATCAACAGAGGGGAAATAGAATTCACTATATAGGCACAATTGATGTTTACTGCATGGTATATGTTTCAAAGCACACAATTTGGTATTTATTCAAGATTTTTGATGTTTCGTTTTTTGATATTAGTAATCTAAAATTCACCATCTTACGGCAAAAGTGCGCACTATTTAACATCTTTATTTTAAATGATCATTAATAAAATCATGAGAAAGTTCAGCGAAATAGCACATGATAAGTGCATTTTATATACTTATTCATATGTCTAAATTAGACATTATGTCATTCTTGAATAATTACTATTTAAATGCTTTATATTTGTTGATATTTTAGGAACTTTCTCAAATTCATTGGAATGAAGCACTAAAGTGGAAAAATGAGCATTTCGAAGCTAATTAAAGCTTCAACGAGCAAAATAGATGATGGTGTCGTCAATCGGGATTTCCAAGGAGAGTTGAGTGGAAGAAATCAAGGTTCGAGAGCTTAATTGAAGATGGATTGAAGTTTGGAAGAAGATTTGGAGTGTTTGGAAAGCTCAGGGACTTAATAGTGGCAATCAGAAGATGAATGACTCGTGTGTAAATAAAGTCCAAAGGTTAACTTAAATGTACCGAGAAGGTGAAAATTGCAGTTGAAGATTTGAACTGTACGGCCACAGGTTATCCACATAGTGGCCGTGTGAGATTTATGAATTAAACAGAACCCATTTTCGGTCTACTGCACGTCCACCAGAAGTTTGCCTGCGCGGTCGCACAGTTGTCTGAGGCCCAGCAGGGAAAAGGTCATGCACGAATTTCAGCGTGGTTTAGCCTAGGTTTCTTGGAAAATTTATAAAAGAGACTTATCATGCACGAGTTCAGGACCTTTGCACAACCTTCCAACCACGTAATTTATTACTTTATCATTAAATTCTTGGAGGCAAAGATCAAGACAAAAGCTTGGGGATTGAAGATTATCATGGGGAGCAAATTCTTGGTGCAAGATTTCCTTTTCTCTTGTTAATTCGATAAACTCAATATGCGTAGTATTTACTTTTACTGCGTATTTATTTCTTTATTGATAAATTGTTAATTACAAAGTTGAGATATTCGATGTAGCTAGTTTTACGCTTTTAATTTTATTATTCAAGTTATGCGCTTTTGATTGCATGTGTTAATTTTATCTTCTTGTTTAATGCGTGAATGAACTGATCACTTATTCACGATGTCATGAGTTTTTTTTATAATCCGAGGGGTAAGCTAACAGTTAGATCTAGGGATATAATTAGGTAATTGGATGAATGATAGAGATATACGTTCATTAATATTGTGATCGTTACATGAATTCTTGCGTTCCATGCACTTAGTCATTACAGCCAGCTGTTCGTTAACACGGTCGACTAATTAGGTAGAATTAATTTAAACATGAGTGGAGAATTTCATGTGCATAAGTGAATTCGATTGAACACTATAACAAGAATAAAACTAAATGATTGGAATTAGAAGTATTGGCTATGTGAAGTCGGATGTCCCAACACTTTAAACGTCAATTTAGAATCTTTAAATATCTTATCTTTTGTTTTGCCTTTTAGTTTAGTTATATTAAAAAAAAAAAAAAAAACATATTATACCTTTTAAATAAGACGAGAACTAACAATTTCGATATTTAATTACAATTTCTGTGGGACAATAACTCAGATTCCACTTAATTATTATTTAGATGCGACGTCGTACACTTGCGATTAGCACACATTAACACACCCTTAAAAATATACCTTGGCAAGTATTTCAGCAAAGAATCCCAGGCCGACTAGTTTGTTCATGACTTGAATTAAAACTTTCGTCAGAGTTTACTTTTTTGTTATATTTTACTAGTTAGTTCATTTTTTTAACATAAACATAGATCCAAATTCTCCTCTCTCCCTTCATAGGACTAAAAATTCCACTTTTCGTGATATTACACTAAAAGAATGTTTAGTGCTTGTATATACTGCAAAGAGACAAATGACAATTTATTCGTAAATTGTGATTATTTTCATTCAATGCTCCATGTTTACATGAACAAAGCAAGCAAAGTAATAGTATTCAAACATACTTGGATTAAACAAACACACACACACACACACACACAATTTGGCAACATGAGTGGCGGACATATATATAATATTTGTTGTAAAACTATCAAAAACTATAGAGAATTGAGATATGGAGAATGAAGAGGAGAATTTTATTCCTTTCAATTGTGTATCAAATATTACAATCTAGGCCTCTATTTATAAAATTTGATAGGGGTAAAATAGTCATTCACACATTATTATTTAATACAACAAGTTAGGTAATAGTTAGGTTATTGTCTCCTGCAATAGTTTATAATACTCCCCCTTGAATGACTATTTCATCAACTTAAAAATGACAATTATTCTTCAGGACTTGGAAATCTAAAGTACTGCCTCGTTAAAACATTGCCTGTAAAACTCAATGGGATAAAACCTGGACGAATGAAAAAGAGTATAACATAATTCTCCCCTTGATGTTTATCTCCAAAGATATTGTCCATAGATGACTGTGATAATGTCTCATTAAAATTTTACTAGTAAAAACCCATAGTGAAAGAAAAAGAGTGCATTATAAATACGCCACAATAGTTGTTGTTCGCTATAAATAAAACTCAAGTGCATGTGTCATATACAAGTAATAGTGGACTAATGAGTCTGGTTTATCAATCTCACAAGGATTATTTACCCCAATTACATTTCAATTTAATCAAATTTCAACAATAAACATACACAATACAGTTTTATCTTGGAAATGTTCTAATACTTAAATTAAATCCACAATATAGTAAAAAAATAAGTAGGAAATGATGATAACTTGATGATAAAAGATTATTGGGATTCTTGATTCTTGATTTCACACAACAAGTTTTTGGCACCATTGTCGGACCTTAGTTAATTTTATTCTTGACTAGTTATAATTTAGATTTTGATTTTGTTTAAAAAAATTCAATCTTCTTTCTATTTTGTATGTGTATAAAAATTACTAACTTAGATTGTATTATCGTTTGTGTTATTTCTTGTAAGAAAAGATAGTTGGACCAAGTGGACGTGATTGATAGAAAAGCTCCTGGACATTCAAAGACACGACAAACAATTTTATATCGGTGCTTTCTTTTTCTTATCTTAAATTAGTTATTTGAGTTATAGCTTTATTACATTCAATAGTTTTTAGTAAAAAAAAAAAAAAAAAAAAACCATAAAAAAAATTCGAAAAATAATAAATTCAAATTTTTTTATTTTGTGTCGTAATTTGAATATTTGCAATATTGGAAGGGCTTTGACAAAAATACTATTAACATGTCTAAGGAAAGTGGGTTTTAAGTGGGATTGAAGTGACCTCTCCACTTTCCTGGAAGCCTAATTAGTTACACAATATTCAATTTTACTACACTTGATAAAAAAATAATAAAAAAATTGTAGCTAGTTTTGGTATGCTTGCTTTGGAACGGGATTAAAAAAAAAAAAAAAAGTTTGATTAGGAGATGTTTATCCTTGAGTGAAATTCAAATCAAAATGGACGATCGTATTGAAAATCTAGAAAATTTAGAAAATGTTCATGTACAAGAGAAAACCCTTCTTGAGTACTTTTCTCCAATATCAAAAAATTCTCAATCTTGTATAGTTTTACCACAAACTACTGCAACACATTTTGAGCTAAAACCATATATTATTTAACTCTTACCATCATTTTATGGTTTAGAAAGAGAGGATCCATACATGCATGTTAAGGAATTTCTAGAAATATGTTATACTTTTCGTTTTCAAAACTTCTCTGATGAGTCAATTAGGTTTAGATTGTTCCCATTTTCTCTAAAAGATAAAGCAAAAGTTTGGTTAAATGCTCTTCCTGCAAGAACAATTAAAAGTTGGGAACAAATGGTTAAAAAATTCTTGTCGAAATTTTTTCCTATGTCAAAAACGGATCATCTTAGGAGAGCAATATCCGAATTTTATCAAAAATAGGGTGAGGAATTCTACGAGTGCTAGGAAAGATTTAATGATATAATTTTAAAGTATCCCCATCATATTTTTGAAATTTGGAGAATTGTAAAGTATTTTAATGATGGTTTGACTCCTTCTAATCGTCAACTAATACAATTCATGCATGGTGGAAAATTCTTGCATCTACAAGGGCAAGAAGCTTGGGAATCTCTTGAAACACTATCTGTTAATTCTCAACAATGGAATTGTCTAGATTCTAGAGTAAAACCAAATGCACCTAAGAAGTGAGGCATTTATGAGGTGAAAGATGACTTAGATGTGAAAACCACTCTAGCCAATTTGACTAAGAAAGTTGAAGCGTTAGTCTTGAACCAAACTATAAATCGAAATGAGGTATGTGCCTTGTGTCAAAATTCTTCCCATACTCCTGAATCATGTCCTTCACCACCAAACTAGCAAGACACTTTTTCTGAAGAAGCAAACGCACTTCATTTTTATGGAAAAACGTCCAATAGTCCTTTTTCTCAGTCATACACCCAAACTGGAGGAATCATCCAAATTTCTCATGGAGACAGAATCAACCTCAAATGAACCAAGGAGGGTATCAATTCAATATGCCAAATCAAAATATTGCCACTTTTAATCCATCACATCCTTAAAATGTTACACAAACTTCTGCATCACTTCAGAATAAACCATCTTTGGAAGATACTTTACAACAATTCATGCAATCGACCCAACAAGTTTTACAATCAAATTCTCAATCCATTTTAAAACTTAAAACACAAGTAAGTCAACTTGCAACTGCAATAGCTGAAAGAGAAAAAGGAAAATTTCCAAGTCAACATGTTCCTAATCCAAAAGGTCAGTATGAAGTGGGATCATCAAACTCTAATGAAGAAGTTAAATCAATAACTAATATTAGGTATGGTAAAACCATTGTCAAACCTGATTACCTACCTACACTTAAAAAAAGAAAGTCATAAAAGTCAACCTGAAAATGAAAAATCTAAAAACTCAAATGAGAGTGACAACCAACATCTGTCTTTCAGTCCAAAGGCTCCATTTCCTCATAGATTGCTTCCAAAAGACGAGTGTTTTTCATACAGTGACATTTTAGTGGTGTTTAAGCAAGTTCGCATTAATATTCCATTCATTGATGCTATAAAACAAGTGCCTGCTTATTCAATTTTTTTGAAAGATCTATGCAGCGTGAAACGAAAATCCAATGTTCTGAAAAAGGCATTTTTGACTGAACATGTTCTATAATCCAACACAAAACTCCTGTCAAGTACAAAGATCCTGGTTGTCCAACAATTTCTTGTGTCATTGGTGAACATGTGATAAATCGAGTTTTGCTGAATTTAGGCGCAAGTGTGAATTTGTTGCCATATTCTATTTACACACAACTTGGTCTAGGAGAACTAAACTCCACTACTATGACACTTAACTTACTGATAGGTCTGTCAAAATTCCTAGAGGTATCATAGAAGATGTCTTGATCAAAGTTGATAAATTCTATTTTCTGGTGGATTTCATTGTCCTAGATACTCAACCTATTGGAAACTTGAATGATCAAACTCCTATCATTTTGGGGAGACCATTCTTAGCCACTTCTAATGCAATCATCAAATGTCGTAATGGTGTCTTGAAATGGTCATTTGGAAATATGATAGTTGAATTGAATGCATTCAATGTTGCTAATAAATATGTAGAAACTGAAGATTTGTGTGAAGTATATATGATAGAAAATGTATGCCATGATTTCTTCTCGCAAATTGATTAACAAGATCCTTTGGAAACCTGTTTAACTCAATTTGGAATTGACATAGACGTTGAAAGTTACATTAGTGAAGTAAATTCTTTATTAGAATCCACTCCACTAATGGATACTGATAGATGGAAAGCAAAAATAGAAACTCTTGAACTTGCACAGTCACTTTCTGAACTACCAAAATTGGAGTTGAAACCATTACTAGAGACTTTGAAATATTCATTCTTAGGACCATCTGAAACTGTGCCTGTTATCATAGCATCTTACCTAGATAATGAACAAGAAAGTAAATTGATACATGTCCTCAAAGGTCATAAAGAAGCTATAGGATGGACAATTTCAGACATTAAGGGTTTAATTCATCAATTTGCATGCATAGAATCCATTTGGAAGACAACGCAAAACCTATGCGTGAATTTCAAAGACGTCTGAATCCCAATTTGAAAGAAGTTGTTAGAGCTGAAGTGATCAAACTTTTAGATGTAGGTGTCATTTACCCTATTTCTGATAGTATGTGGGTTAGTCCTGTTCAGGTAGTGTTAACCCAAGATAAACTAACCAAGAGGGGGGTGAATTGGTTTATAAAACTTTTTCGATAAATAATCTTAAACTTAAAAACCAATGAGTATACGTATGAGCACTTAGTATAACAAGTAGCTAAACTATCAATGTAATGTGCTATAAATGTATAAACTTAATTAATAAAACAAATATAGCACTTAGATATAGTGTTGCACAATATAAATTGATAGACAAGAGAAAGTGCAATGCAAGTAAGTAAAAGGGATAAGAGATTGCAAACGCGATTTAGGGAGGTTCAATCAACCAACGTGATCTACGTCCTCCGTTACCGAGCTCTCCGTCACGAGCAAGGCAAAATCCACTATATTGATAACTTACAACAAGGAGTATCGAATCCTTAGGTGACTTTACAACAAGGAGCACCTATCCTTTACAATCGAGTTTTCACAAGGATCTCGAAACCATAAACAAAGTACAAATGAGAATTTTTACAATCGAACCAACTCTCTTAACAAATGATATGATCAATACAAGTATCTTGAGAGTTTATGATAACACTTCAATAGATAGCAAATATTTAAAGCTCAAGTGTTTATGAAAACTTTGAAGAAGGATATGAGATAGTTTTTCTTGAATCAAAGTTTTTCAACCAATGATCTCTCTTTCCAAATAATACTTAGTTAAGTATGAAGAGAGATATACACTTCAATAAGTGTTTGGTAATATGAACTCAATCAATGATCAATAATGAAGTAAGAGTATTGAGTTTTCTACAAGATGGAATTCTTGATAAAGATGTGAAATAATTTTTGAACAATCAAGAGATTCCTTGCAATAAATAGAATGTAAAACAAAGTAAGCTCAATGATTTTCTCAATAAATTTCTCTCTTAAATGCTCTTGTAAATTGGTAAAATTAATGTAAGAGAAGTGGCTATTTATAGATCAAGAATTTGAGCTGCAGACAGTTTCGGTCGACCGGTTCATACTTTCGGTCGACCGAAATTTTTTAAAAAATTAGCCGTTGCAATTAGCCGTTAAACTTTCGGTTGAGCAGATGTTTCGGTTGACCAGAGTTTCGGTCGATCAAATACATTTTCGGTCGACCGAAAATGTAAAAATTTGAATTTTTATTTTTATATCAAAAAGTTTATTTTTCCAAAAACTATTTCATGTTATGTTTTGAAAAATCATTTTTATGCAATTAATGATTTTTAGAAATATTTTTGAGCTTTATAAACTTGCTAAAAATTGATGAGTCGATACCTTTACAAATGAGTTAAAATTTTTTCAACATAAATCTTCTAAAGCTTTAATCTTCGGTCTTCGACGATCTTGTTCACTTCAAATCTCTTTAATGATTACTTTGTACTTCAATGGATTACGATTTTGATCTCGGAGTATCCAAATGACATAAATATGATAAAACTCAAGAATTGAAATCATTAGTAATACATGAGATCTTGTTTTTTATAATCAAAACAATATATACGTGAATAGTCATAGGTCAACAATTTCCCCCTTTTTGATTATGACAAACAATATGATTTGTAATTTGTAAAAATGATGAAATATATATTTAAGTGCATATTCCCCCTTTCTTTTACAATGTATTCCCCCTTTGTATCATAATATTGCAAGATAAAACAAATCAAATCGTAGCTAATATCTCTTCCCCCTTTTGGCATAAGCAAAAAGTGCCAAGTAGCGTTTAAAGCCTACGGGAATAGTCATGGGACACCGATAATCAAAATTCCTCGAATAGAAGGTCATGAAAAAAATTTGACATGGAATCCCCGTATTTTATACAAAACCGATAAGAGTAGAATCTTATCATATAGAAAGCCCCTATATCTCAACATCATCACAACGCAAAGCAAGTATCATAGAAAAATATCAAGTGAATCATACAATGCATATCAATTAGGCACAAAGAAAATTTAACATAACGAAAATGTCATAGGTTGAAAACATGATTACATAGTTTGAAATCAAAGTGTTTTGAGAAAATCACTACGAAAGATATATATATATAAACAAATAAGTAAAGATAGGATCTTCAATCGGCATCCGGTGGTGGAGGTGGATTAGGCGGATAGATGGCGTAGAAATGAGCGAAGAAGGCCTCTTGAGATGTGTGCATATGTTGAAGTTGATGTTGGATGCCGTCAATCGCCGTGGTGAGAGAATCGATACGCCCATTAAGGATGTTGAATTGATCTTCAGAGATGGATCGATGGGGAGGTGCTGCCGCTTGCGGTGCTCGAGGCCGGGGCCTTGGTCGAGGCTGGGCATCCCCACCACCTTGTGCAGTGCCTTCACCGGCACCCCCGTGGTCACCCTCACCCGCATCCTCCCCTTCACCAATTTCCAATTCCTCTTCTGCTTCCTCTTCGGTAAAAGGCCAAGTCGTAGGCCCCGATGCATCATCGAAACCTTGAGTATTGCACACCCATTGACCGTTGCCCTTGACAATTTTCATCCTTTTGAGAGTGTTGATATTGATAATATCGGTGTGTTTGGGTTTAAGAATAGGCTCATTGTCTAGAGGCACATTGAAGTGATTGAAAATTTTTGTAAAAATCATGCCGTAGGGTAGGCCTAGAACTCGAGTAGAGGTATGAACGTGATGAAGATTTTTGATGAAGATGTATGGAAAATCAAGTTTGCGACCGAAAAGGAGGGAATCAAGAATGAATAGGTCGAGATGGTTGACTTCATCAAAATGACCACTTTGGGGTACAATTGTGTGAGCAATTGCACGATGAAGGACCTTGCATGGGATAGTCAAATGGTTGAGGTTCAAATTCATAGTGGTAGTGAGTGGTCGGGCAGTGACACGACTACAAGCCTCGAGTTCATTGTACCCCTCGAACCTAACAGCATAATGAGTGACATACGCATAATTCTCACTACACTGCAATCCTAGGAGGTTTCTAATGAGGGATCGTTGGATTTCGACCCGTGTACCCCTAACCGAACTTGTAATTTCATCGGGATAGAAAGTAGCGTTTCGAAAGAATTCCCGAATTAATGTAGGGTAGGAGTTTTCAGAAATAGACATGACATTTTTCCATCCTATATCTTCAAAATAACGTTCAATTTGAAACGAAGGGGCTTGAAGGTAAAAATCGAAGAAATCGATAGACTTACCTATTAGAATTGGATGATCAGAGAAGCGGTCGGGCAATGGTGTACGTTCCTCAACATTCGATGAGCTAGCTTCACCTTTCTTCGATTTCTTCTTCGAAGGCATGTTGAATTTTCGAGTGAATGGATTGAACCAATAGAAAATTTTGAAAAATTTTAGGTAAAAACGATTGGAAATGAATGAAAATAGCAGAAATCAATAATGTAGTAGTATAATGATAAGTTTGATGGAGTGAAATCGATTCAAAGTGAGAAAATGTAGAATTTTCGTGAATTACCCAAAAGTGTAGGGATTTGAGAAATTTATGGATGGAAATTGAAGAAAATCAAGAAATTGATGAAGATTATGATGGGAAATTCGAATTTTTGGATGATTTTAAGTAATTGTGATGAAAAAAGATGAATTAAGGATGAATTTGGGAGAGAATGAGAAGAAGAATTTCGTTTTTAGGGTTTATGTTGTGATTTGGGGAAGAAAACTGATGTTTTAAAAATCTGATTTCGCGCAACTTTCGATCGACCGGAAGTTAGTTTCGGTCGACCGAAACTCTGCAGGGTAAAAAATAGGAAGCTGCAGGAGGGTTCGGTCGAGTGATGGTCGACCGAAACTATACTTTCGATCGTACAATGGGTCGACCGAAACAGGTTTCGGTTGAACAATTTGTTCGACTGAAAGTTACCCTTCGGACGACCGAAATATTACGGTCGACCGAAACATTAAGAAATCAATTTTTTTGCAAATTTTATAATAAAAACACATATATATTGTAAATTTAACCACAAATATCATTTTCATCAATAATACCCAATCCTCTTCGTATATATGAAAATCTATCATGAGGTAGAGGTTTAGTAAAAATATCGGCCAATTGTTTTTCGGTACTAACAAATTCCAAGTAAATGTCACATTTTTGCACACGATCTCTAAGAAAATGATGTCGAATTTCAATATGCTTAGTGCGAGAGTGCAAGATGGAATTTTTTGACAAATTTATAGCACTAGTGTTATCACACATAATAGGAGCATTTTAAAAAATCAAGTGATAATCACTAAGAGTTTGTTTCATCCATAAATTTGAGCACAACAACTAGTGGCCGAGATATATTCGGCCTCGGCGGTAGATAGGGCAACTGAATTTTGCTTCTTGCTAAACCATGACACAAGTGCAAATCCTAGAAAGTGACAAGTTCCACTTGTGCTTTTTCTATCAATTGTGCATCCGGCCCAATCGGCATCCAAATAATTTATAAGATCAATATGAGTGCCTTTTGGATACCAAAGTCCCAAAGTTCTAGTGCCACATAAATATCTAAAAATACGTTTCAAGGCACTTAGATGAGATTCTTTAGGATTGGATTGAAATCTAGTACATAAGCATACACTAAACATAATATCGGGTCTACTTTCCGTTAAGTAAAGAAGGGATCCAATCATACCTCGATATTTTGTAATGTCGATAGAAGTGCCTTGCTCATCTTTGTCCAATTTGATTGAAGTACTCATGGGAGTATTCATTGGTTTCAAGTTTTCCATCTCAAACTTTTTGAGCATATCCACAATGTACTTGGTTTGACAAATGAAAATCCCTTCACTAGTTTGTTTGATTTGAAGCCCGAGGAAGAATTTTAACTCTCCCATCATGCTCATTTCAAATTCATTGCTCATACATTTTGAAAATTCTTCACAAAGAGACACATTAGTTGCACCAAAAATAATATCGTCAACATAGATTTGTACAACAATCATGTCTTCCTTTTTGGTTTTGATAAAGAGTGTAGTATCCGCATTTCCCATTTGAAAGTCATTCGAAATAAGAAATTTACTCAATCTTTCATACCAAGCTCTAGGAGCTTGTTTTAAACCATATAGAGCCTTTCTTAGTTTAAAAACATTATCCGAAAATTTATGATTTTTGAACCCGGGAGGTTGTTCAACATAGACTTCTTCTTGAATAAAACCATTTAAAAATGCACTTTTGACATCCATTTGATAAAGAGTAAAAACTTTATGACAAGCAAAGGCAAGAAGCATACGAATGGATTCTAGTCTAGCAACCGGTGCAAAAGTTTCTTCAAAGTCAATTCCTTCTTCTTGATTGTAACCTTGGGCCACTAATCTAGCCTTGTTACGCCAAATTATACCGTTTTCATCCTTTTTGTTTCGAAAAATCCATTTTGTACCAATAACGGTTTGATCATTTGGTCTATCAACTAAATCCCAAACATGATTTCTTTCAAATTGATTTAGTTCTTCTTGCATTGCAAGAATCCAAAACTCATCGAACTTGGCTTCTTTGAAATTCTTTGGTTCAATTTGAGAAATAAATGCACAAGTATTTAAGAATCCTTTAGTAGAGTTTCTAGTACGTACCCCTTTCGAAGGATCACCAATTATGAGCTCTTTTGGGTGAGATGAAGCAAATCTCCATTCGATAGGAAGTGTTAGATTACTTGAGTTTTTGGAAGATGTTCCTTCTTCTTGTTGAGAAGTTGGTTCTTCCAAGTCTTTTTCTTCATTGTCTATGGATATTTCATTTCTTTGATCTTGAATATTCATTTCCTCAAAAGGAATTTCCAAACCTACATCAACACCTTTCTCTTGATCAAGAAAATTAGTTTCATCAAAAGTAACATGTACAGATTCTTCCACTACTAGAGTTCTTTTGTTAAAAATTCTATAAGCTTTGCTAGTGGATGAATAACCAAGAAAAATTCCAACATCGGATTTAGAATCAAATTTTCCTAAGTTTTCTTTTGTGTTAAGAACAAAGCATTTACAACCAAAAACCTTAAAATATCCGATATTGGGAATTCTATTTTTCCAAAGCTCATAAGGAGTTTTAGTTTTCTTTTGACTTACCAAAACTCTATTTATAATATAGCAAGCAGTGTTAACGGCTTCGGCCCAAAAATATCTTGGTAAGTTATTTTCATTTAGCATGGTCCTAGCCATTTCTTGCAATGTGCGATTCTTCCTTTCTACTACACCATTTTGTTGAGGGGTTCTAGGAGCCGAGAAATTATGTTCATACCCATTTATTTTGCAAAATTCATCAAAAGCCATGTTATCAAATTCTCCACCATGGTCACTTCTTATAGTTGAAATAGAATATCCTTTTTCATTTTGAACCTTTTTGCAAAAATGTTTAAATGTATTTAAAGCTTCATTTTTCAAATTTAAAAATAGAACCCAAGTAAATCTTGAGAAATCATCAACAATGACAAAAGCATAGCGTTTACCACTTAAACTTGCGGTTTTAGATGGTCCAAAAAGATCCATGTGAAGAAGTTGTAATGGTTTTGGGGTAGAAGAAAATTGTTTATTTTTTAAAGAACTTTTGGTTTGTTTTCCAAATTGACAAGCATCACAAATTTTATCCTTTTCAAATTTTAAACTTGGTAGGCCTTTGACAAAGCAATTTTTGGATATTTTTGAAATAAGGTCCATACTAACATGACCTAATCTTCTATGCCATAACCAAGTGTCATCTTTAAAGCTTGACAAACATTTTAATTCTTTCTCAAATTCAATGTTGATGATATAAACATCTTTACTTCGGCTTCCTATGAATAATACCTCTTTTGATGTAGCATCTTTTATAAGGCATCTAGAAGAATCAAATTTAATATGATAACCTTTATCACATAATTGACTAATACTTAGAAAATTATGTTTGAGATTATCTACTAATAAAACATTTTCAATAGAGGGAGAAGGATGATTACCAATATTTCCAATGCCAATAATTTTTCCTTTGGCATTATCTCCAAAAGTGACATGACCTCCATCTTTTCTTTTGAATCTTGATAAGAGTGATTTATCTCCGGTCATGTGCTTTGAGCAACCACTATCCAAGAACCAATTGCTCTTTACTTTTGTTGATACCTACAAAACATGACTTAATTTTTAACTTCTTGGTACCCACATAATTTTGGGTCCTTGATAGTTAGTTCCTTGAACCCTCTTATGCCTTTCTTCAAAGTGTAGTTTCTTTTTCACTAAACAATTAAAAGCTACATGCCCACTTCTACTACAAAAGCTACAAGTAGTTGATGTTTTGACACAAGTGTTTTGATGAAAGGAATAAGAAGTAGAAGCTTTAACAAAAATATTTTTGGTAGATTTTTGTTTCAAAAATGGTTTGTATCCAATTCCTCCTTTATCAAAAACACATTGTTGTTTACCAAGCATTAGTTCAAAATTTTTCTTCCCTTGAGTGAATTTGTGAACAATGGATGTTAAATCTAAAATTTTTTCTTTTAGGGAGAGGTTTTCTACCATCAAAGCATTTTGATCAAGATTCTTCTTTTCAATATCCTTTTGTATTTCAAAATTCTTTTCAGTTTCATTTTTCAACAAAATGTATTGCTTTTTAAGAGTGGAATGTTTAAGAACAAGTTTTTCAAAAACTTCAATCATTTCTTCATATGAGGTAGATAGTTCATCATAGGAGGGAATGTCATTAGTATTTACCTCATCTTCAATGGCCATGAAGCACATGTTTTCAACTTCATCTTGACTTTCACTTTCATCTTGCTCATCATCACTATCATCCCAAGTAGCTCGTAAAGCTTTCTTTTTGAAGAATTTTCTCTTGTTGGGACATTCGGTTCTTTTGTGACCGGGTTTGTCACAATCATAGCAAACAATCTTTTTCTCTTCACCTTTGTCTTCTTTCTTTTGAAATCTATGGTTGTTGCGAAAGGCTTTCCACTTCTTGACTAGGAGGACAAGATCATCGAGTTCCTCATCGCTCTTGTTAGAGTTTGAGGCTTCTTCAACAATAGATGACTTTAAAGTAATTTGTCTCCTAGGAGGATCCTTCATTTCTTCCTCTTTTGCTTTTCTAGACTTGTCTTTTGTCTCGGCATGATTTAGCTCATATGTCACCAATGTTCCATAAAGTTCTTCCAAGGGATATGTGTTGACATCTTGGGTGTTCTCTATCAACATTCTCAATGAGCTCCAATCTTCCGAGAGAGACCTAAGCATTTTGCTAACAAGTTCACCATTAGAAAATTCTCGATCAAAGCCCTTAAGACCATTAACAATATCGGTAAATCTAGTAATCATGCTAGCAATGGGTTCATCTTGTTTCATGAAGAAATTTTCAAAATTTTTATACAAAAGATTTATTTTTGTTTCTTTAACCTTATTTGTGCCCATGTGTGTGACCTCTAAAGCATGCCAAATATCGTGTGCGGAATCACATGTGCTAATACGATTAAATTCATTAATACTAAGTGCACAATAGAGAAGATATTTGGCTCTAGCATTTAAAGACAATTTTTTCTTATCATCCTCATCATATTCTTCCTTTGGTTTTGAAATAATCATATCCGGTTTTCCATCAACTTTAATAACCAAAGTAAGCTCATGAGGACCGGATTCAATGACATCTCAAATATTATAATCAATGGATTGATTAAAAATCATCATTCTAGTTTTCCAATAATTATAATTAATACCATCAAACAATGGAGGACGATTAGTAGAATGACCTTCAATATTTTGGTTAGCCATAACTCAAGATAGTAAAATCTAAATGAAAGAGTTCCTAGGCTCTGATACCAATTGTTAACCCAAGATAAACTAACCAAGAGGGGGGTGAATTGATTTATAAAACTTTTTCGATAAATAATCTTAAACTTAAAAACCAATGAGTATACGTATGAGCACTTAGTATAACAAGTAGCTAAACTATCAATGTAATGTGCTATAAATGTATAAAATTAATTAATAAAGCAAATATAGCACTTAGATATAGTGTTTCACAATATAAATTGATAGACAAGAGAAAGTGCAATGCAAGTAAGTAAAAGGGATAAGAGATTGCAAACGAGATTTAGGGAGGTTCAATCAACCAACGTGATCTACGTCCTCCGTTACCGAGCTCTCCGTCACGAGCAAGGCCAAATCCACTATATTGATAACTTACAACAAGGAGTATCGAATCCTTAGGTGACTTTACAACAAGGAGCACCTATCCTTTACAATCGAGTTTTCACAAGGATCTCGAAACCATAAACAAAGTACAAATGAGAATTTTTACAATCGAACCAACTCTCTTAACAAATGATATGATCAATACAAGTATCTTGAGAGTTTATGATAACACTTCAATAGATAGCAAATATTTAAAGCTCAAGTGTTTATGAAAACTTTGAAGAAGGATATGAGATAGTTTTTCTTGAATCAAAGTTTTTCAACCAATGATCTCTCTTTCCAAATAATACTTAGTTAAGTATGAAGAGAGATATACACTTCAATAAGTGTTTGGTAATATGAACTCAATCAATGATCAATAATGAAGTAAGAGTATTGAGTTTTCTACAAGATGGAATTCTTGATAAAGATGTGAAATAATTTTTGAACAATCAAGAGATTCCTTGCAATAAATAGAATGTAAAACAAAGTAAGCTCAATGATTTTCTCAATAAATTTCTCTCTTAAATGCTCTTGTAAATTGGTAAAATTAATGTAAGAGAAGTGGCTATTTATAGATCAAGAATTTGAGCTGCAGACAGTTTCGGTCGACCGGTTCATACTTTTGGTCGACCGAAATTTTTTAAAAAATTAGCCGTTAAACTTTTGGTTGAGCAGATGTTTCGGTCGACCAGAGTTTCGGTCGATCAAATACATTTTCGGTCGACCGAAAATGTAAAAATTTGAATTTTTATTTTTATATCAAAAAGTTTATTTTTCCAAAAACTATTTCATGTTATGTTTTGAAAAATCATTTTTATGCAATTAATGATTTTTAGAAATATTTTTGAGCTTTATAAACTTGCTAAAAATTGATGAGTCGATACCTTTACAAATGAGTTGAAATTTTTTCAACGTAAATCTTCTAAAGCTTTAATCTTCGGTCTTCGACGATCTTGTTCACTTCAAATCTCTTTAATGATTGCTTTGTACTTCAATGGATGACGATTTTGATCTCAGAGTATCCAAATGACATAAATATGATAAAACTCAAGAATTGAAATCATTAGTAATACATGAGATCTTGTTTGTTATAATCAAAACAATATATACGTGAATAGTCATAGGTCAACAGGTAGTTCCTAAGAAATCTGGCATAACAGTAGTAAAAAATGATGAAGATGAATTTATTCCCACTCGAATACAGACTTGCTAGCTGTTTGTATTGACTACAGAAAATTAAATGATGTCATGATAAGTGTTATATTAATGTTTATTTTATGCACTTATATCCTTGAATTAGCAATAATGTGATTCTATCTAAGTACTATTAATGCATTCTTATTTTAATTGGTATAGGATCATAAAGGAAGAGAAAAGAAGGAAAAAAGTCCAAAATGCACTCAAAACTGAAGATTGGGGACCTTAGGTGCAAATTTAGTTACGACCGTAATGTAATGAAGTTATGGCCGTAAGAGTGTTCAACGCATTATGAAAAAACTGCAGAAACACATTCACGGCCGTAAAGGAAAATTCACGACCGTAACCTTCAACTATGAAAAATATGCAGAAACCGTGTTACGGCCGTAAAGGAAAAGTCACGGCCGTAACTTTCCAGTCAAAAATTTCCTTATTTTAAATCTTTCCATAATTTTGAGATTTCTTGAGCCCAAAGTTAGGGCACGAATTTGAGGCTATAAAAAGGGAATTTCATGACAAGAAAAGGGAGAAAAATAATTGTTGAAAGAGGAGCGGCTTGCTTGAAGATTGGAAGAAGAATTAAGCAACTCGAGAAGGTGAATCAAGAAAGAAAATTCCAGAATTCTTCATGACTTTAAGCAGCTAAGTTCTCCATCTAGTTCAAAGGGGACGTTGTATTTTAATTCCTTTGTTCATCACTTTTCCAAACTAGTAACGTAGTTCTAAATTCTTTATTTTGATTTGTTGGATTCTTATGCGTTTTTTAATTCAATCAATGCAATTCTTTATTTGATTAAGGCCTTGTCATTTAATTTCTTGTATTGAGATTTTCTATTTTGAATGATTGGATCCGTAATAGTGTTTTTGTTCAAATCATAGTAGCAAGTGGAAATTTAATATTTCCATAGAGAATTCCAACTTAGGATAATTGTCACGAGCTTGTGTGATTGATAATCTAATTCACCCTAATTTTTCTCAACCATTATATAGTTGTTTTCTTAAATCTAAAGAGCTTGTTTTAGGTTATTCAATGGCTAATATTTGATTAGAGAGCTTATTCTAATTAAATACACTTAAGGGAGAATAGGAATAGTTAGAGCTTATTAACTATTTACGGGTGATAAATCAAAGAAGAAATTGAACTCGCGTTACTTGGAAAGTGATAACATTGTGATAGAATACAACTGAACCTGAGAACTAGGGTTTGTCAATAATTGATTTATATTCTATCTAATTTACATTTTTATTTTATTTTCAAGTTATTTACAATATTTGAACTCGAAAACCCCCCATCCATTCTGATTGACACATCACTAAATTAGTTCCCGTTCCTCGTGGGATCGACTCTTACTTCCGCTATTACAATTAAATTCGATAATTTGCAAGTAAGGTATTAGTTTAAATTTCGGTGCGTAACGACGCGCATCATGTCATTAGGAAAGATCATTTCCCACTTTCTTTCATTGATCAAATGCTAGAAAGGTCAGCCAGTCATGCTTACTATTGTTTTCTTGATGGCTATTACGGTTATAACCAAATTCCAATTGCACCTGAGGATAAAGAAAAAACCACTTTCACATGTCCTTTTGGTACATTTTCATATCGACGCATGCCCTTTGGCTTATGTAATGCCCCGCTACATTTCAGCGATACATGATGTGTTTTTTTCGGAAATGGTAGAAAGTTTTCTTGAAATATTTATGGATGATTTTTCTATGTTTGGATCAATTTTTGATGAATGTTTACACCATTTGACTTTAGTCTTGATTAGGTGAAAAGAGAACAATCTTGTACTGAATTGGGAAAAAGGTCATTTTATGGTAAAGAAAGAGATTGTTTTGGGTCATATAATTTCAGAAAAAGGAATTGAGGTTGATAAGTCTAAGATTGATTTGATTTCTAAACTTCCACCTCCACGAACAGTGAAAGAAATTCGATCACTTTTAGGTCATGCTCGATTTTATCGAAGGTTCATCAAGGATTTTAGTAAAATCTCTAGGCCTTTATGTAATTTGCTTTCAAAAGATTCACCATTTGTCTTTGATGATCCATGTCTTCGAGCATTTTAGAAGCTTAAACACTTGTTAACATCTTCGCCTATCATCAAACCACCTGATTGGAACATCCCTTTTGAAATCATATGTGATGCCTCTGACTATGCCATTGAGCTTTTGGGGGTCAACGCATGAATATATTACCATATGTGATCTATTATTAAAGTAAAATTCTCACTTATGCACAATTGAATTACTCCACCATCGAAAAGGAATTGCTTGCAGTTGTGTTGCTCTAGACAAATTTCTTTCCTATTTGATTGGTTCCAGAGTCATCATTTATTCTGATCATGCTGCATTAAAGTATCTTCTTTCAAAGAAAGATGCTAAACCTCGATTAATTCGTTAGATTTTGCTATTACAAGAATTTGACCTGGAAATTCGTGATAAGAAAGGATCTGAAAATGTTGCTGCTGATCACTTTTCTAGACCGATAATGGAATCCGTTGATGAGGATTTACCTATAAAGGAAACATTTTCGGACGAACAACTCATGTCTATATCTCAAACACCTTGGTTTACCAATATTGTATATTATCTTGTTACTAGTCATGTACCTAGTCATTGGAGTCAACATGGTAAAAAAATTTTTTTTGACTGAGGTAAAGAAATTTAGAAATTCTTTTGGGATGGTCCATATCGATTCAAATATTGTCCTGATCAAATTATTAGGAGACGTGTCCCTGAAAATGAACAACAAAGTGTGATTTCATTTTGTCATGACCATGTATGTGGGAGTCATTTTTCTTTAAAGAAAATTGCTGCAAAAATTTTGCAGTGTGGATTTTATTGGCATACTCTTTTTAAAGACACTCACATTTATTGTAGGGGTATTGATTTTATGAGACCATTTCCTAATTCGTCTGTAATTTATACATTCTTGTTGCTGCTGATTATGTGTCTTAGTGGTTAGAAGCAACTGAATGTAAATCAAATGACTATAAGGTTGTAGTCAAATTTTTTCTAGATTTGGTACACCACGTGCTATCATTAGTGATGGGGGAAAACATTTTTTTAACAAACATTTTGAACATTTGATGAAGAAATATGGCATCATTCATAAAGTTTCCACTCCCTATCACCCGCAAACAAATGGCCAAGTCCAAATTTCAAATAGGAAAATTAAGCACATTTTTAAAAAATGGTTAACACTGCAAGGAAAAATTGGTCTTTAAAACTTGTTGATTTTTCATACCGCTTTTAATGCCCCTATTGGAATGTCTTCTTATAGATTTGTTTATGGAAAAGCATGTCATTTACATGTTGAGTTCTAGCATAGAGCATATTCGGCAATAAAGAAATTTAATTTTGATATGCAAAAAGCTAGATCACGAAGAAAATTGTAGTTGGCCGAACTTGAAGAGATTAGGAATGATGCCTATGAAAATGCAAAATTATACAAGAGCCGAATGAAAGTTTTTCTTGATAAACACACCGTGAGAAAATCTTTTATTCCAGGTCAAAAAGTACTTTTGTTCAATTCTCGTTTGTATCTCTTTCCAGGTAAATTACGTTCTCGATGGTCTGGTCCTTTTGTTGTTCATACTATATATCCTCGTGGTGCTGTTGAAATTAAAAATCCAAAAACAGGTGATGCGTTCAAGGTGAATGGACAAAGATTAAAACCATTATTGGAGTTAAAAACTTTCGAGGTTGATGACTAACATTTGGATGATCCTGTTATTCAGGATTAGTCTGTTGAATTTGAAAATCAATTTCAACTATGTTTTTTTTTTTGTTGTTGATTAGTTATTAGTCATTTCATTTTTTTTAAAAAAACACTATAGATTTTTTTCTTAGCATCGAATTCTTTGGTTGAGTTGAAAAGTGGTCTGTCAAACTTTTAAAATCTCAAGCATTTTGTTTGTTGGTTCAATGGGAAAGAGGTCAAAACACTATTCTTTTACTGTTATGTAGATGTAATAGTAGTGCACCTTGCCCTATATAACCCACAATTCTCATGATTCTGCAACACATATCGCTTCACATTGAAATATACTATTACCTTCTCCTTAAACTAGAGATTAGGTAATTGTGTTTTTATGCTTGTAGTGATTTCATTGAACATTCTTGTGTGTTTTTTTAAAATATAATTTATTTGATTTTCTTTTTTTCTTTTACTTATAAAACAAATGGATCAAATGCTTTTAAATCTTTGCAAATACTACTCATATTTTCCTTTGAATGATCTAAAAATGATTTATATAGCTAGATGCGAGCGATTGAGGATGTTAATGTACAAAGGCATTCCAGAAGATGTTCGTTGGTTGATCGAAGCAAAAGTTTGATTGAGTAGCAAAAATTCAGACCTTTATACTAAACACATGCTAGGTCTAGGTAAAAGCAGTTTTGCGAAAAAGAGAAGAGGAAAACGTCTACATGCATGTTATAAATGTGCTCGATGGATCTGTAACACACGATGTCGTTTAGTGGGGTACGTGTCTATAAATCGAGAAGATAAAGTAGCATTCATTAAGGATGGGCTGAGTAAGGAGTCTTTAGATGATATTCGATTGACTCTTGAGAATCATCCTAGTGGGTATGTACAAATAGCACTTCTTGATTTATGGAATCAATTTAATACTGAACAACAATGTTATATTCTTGGGAATCTGACTGAAAAGACCCCCAATTTATAAGAAAATTGGATGGGACGCATATCCCCAACTCATAGAAGGTGTTTAAGTCGTTTCTGGACGTAAAACCAGAGGAAGATGTGAGCCACAATCACAACTAAATGTTCATAATATCTCTTTGATTTTTGTTTTGTTTTGTTTTGTTTCAGTTGTCAGATATAGCCAGGTTATATTTCTAATTCTTGCTGCAAAAATGGAAAAACCTTCACTTCGTCGGCTCAACACTATATGTGTATTTGGTGGATCCACACTAGGAAAGCAAAATGAATACGTTGCTGTAGACATCAACCTAGGAATAACACTCTACGAGAGAAAGATAAATCTGATTTATGGAGGAGGTAGTTGTGGGTTGTTGGGGTGGGTTGCACAAGCTGCACAGATACATGGAAAGACAACAATAGTTGGTATCATACCAATTCCTTTAACAAAAGTCTCGGGGAAAAGAATTGGATTTAAGATAAGAGCTAAGTCTTTATATGAATGCATGGGACTCATGTTTATTCATTCTGATGCTTTCACTACTTTACCAGGAGATTTTGGTATGTTAGAAGGAATTTTTAATATAATTTCCCGGGCTCAAACGAACATGCACACCAAACCCATTGGACTTTTAAATGTTAGTCATTTATTTGATTGTTTGTTAGCATTTCTTGATTATGTCATGGAGTAGAACTTTATTTCTCCTTTAGCACGACGAATTCTCATTTCTGCACCATCTATTGAGGAGTTATTTGAGAAATTACAAACATATGTTCCAAAACGAGATCCAGAGATTGCTCAAATCGATTGGTCCGTAGGAAGCAGCATCAAGCAAAAGAGGGAACCAGATGATTTGAATTTAGAGTTAAAGTTATAAAATGTGGAATCCATATCTTCTGATTTTATTCATAGCATTTTCCTTGTTGATATTTTCTATTTTCCAGGCATGTTTTGTATAGATTTTACTGCAAAATAAGGTAATATCTCTCTTACTTCTTCTTTAGTGACATCGAAGACTATGTCTAATTTTGTTTGGGGGGAAGGTTATTGTATTTAAAAAAGAATTAGTTAAAGATGGCAGAGTACGGAGTTATTTACTCTCGAGATGCATCCTTTAATTAAATTATTTTTTTAATTACAATTGGCCGAGTGAGGTTATTGTAATTAAAAAGAATTAATTAAATATGGCAGAGTACAGAGTTATATACTCTTGAGACACATCCTTTAATTAAATTATTTTTTAATTATAATTGTTTGAGTGCGATTTTTGTTATGTTAAAAAAAATTAGTTAAAGATGGTAGAGTACGGAGCTATTTACTCTTGAGATGCATCCTTTAATTAAATTAAATTTTTTTTTCTTTTTCAAAAATGTTGTTTGTAAAATCATTAGATCTGATAATGATATTAGAGATGGCAGAGTATGGAGTAGTTATGACTCTTGAGATGCACTCTACTTAAAAAAAAAATTGTGTTCGTGTGTTAAATAACCTTGCAAGCTATGAAGAATATATTGGAACCATGTATTAAGCTATAAATTGTGTATGCATGTTAGGTTAATTTATACTTATTCATATGGAACTTGATATCATTTGAGCACGATATTTATATATTACATCATGAAGTAATAATTTGATTCAAACTGCTAAATATGGTGAATACAGTGGAACTTAGATGCTAAATCCAAACGTTCCATAAAAATATAATTATATATCCTTGAACCAATGTTAAGATTGTTTGGGTGTGATTGCATAGTTGTAAGGAGACATTGAGATAGATGAGGATTCCGTGTGTGGATTGTCTAGGCTAATGGGATGTAAGTTGGGTGAATTCTTTTGAAGGTCGATATTTGAGAACAAATGAGGGACATTGCACTAATCTTGGCTATTCAAAAAAAAAAAAAAAGTACGATGGTCTGAAATTTATAGGAGACATCGTCATTCTCATTTCATTGTATTATCACTTTTATCATTGTATTAAAAGGGCGAAAAAGCACGTGCATGAAACAGAAGATGCCCTAATGCCTTAAAAAAAGAAAAGAAAAAGAAAAAGAAAAAAGTAGGTGCATGAAACAGAAGACGCACTAATGCCTTGATTAAGTCCCGTTGGAGAGAATTAGACCTTTGATGTCCAGTAGCTCAATTAATTCTTTGAGGTTGAAGCAATCAAACTTTTGGAGAATCCTTTTTTATGGATATGTTGAGCTGTAATTTGTGAGGTCCATCCAAACTAGAGAGGGCAAGGATTATATATTTCAAGTTTAGGATTACACCTCGGGAAAGGGTGAAAAAAAAAGTTTGGGGTGTGTATCTTACGAGTGAAGAAATGAGACATTTTGACCACTAGGGGTTGGGAATTGAATTAATTTACGACTTTATGGTGTTTTGCATAGATCTTCACACACACATCAATTTTTACATTGAATAAGTATAAACTGGTTGTAACAATGTAATTTTGAAGCTATTTATAGTTTTAACACAATAATTCCGATCCTGAGATTAATGGCAGGTTATTTAACTAAAATTGTGTTTTAATTAACATATGTTTTGCTCGAGGACTAGTGAAAGTCTAAGTTTGGGGGTATTTGATAAGTGTATTTTATATACTTATTTTATTTCCTAAAAGTACAAATTATTAAGAAGTGGAGAAAAATTTAGTATTAATATTGTGTGTTTTGTGATATTTGGGTAACATCCCAATTTGAAGATGAATTAAACAAAAATTGATCTTGGAGGACCAACAATTGAAGAAATTGATCTTGGAGGACCAAAAATTGAAGAAATTGAACTTGGAGGACCAAATTTCAAAAGAAGATAATGGTTTGAAAATTTAAAATAATGTTGGAGATAATGGAAATGTCGGTGGATGAATAAAGAATGATAGTGGATGGAAATGTTGGTGGATGAATAAAGAATGATAGTGTTGGATGAGTGGAGATAATAGAATAGTGGAAATTATGTTGGATGAGTGGAGATAATGGAGGTAGTGAAGAGATGGATTAATGATAAAAAAAAATAAAATTGATGAGTCCGGGATATAAATAGAAGGGAGTTGAGAAGAGTTGAGGAGAGGAAAAATATGAGAGACAGAAAAGAAGAGAAGAGAAGTTAAAAGGTTTTCTACATACATGTTCCATGACGGGTTTTATCTATTTTTCTTGTTCTAATTTAATTATGTTCTAAGTATTTTATACTAAGGTTGACAATAAAACTCGTTTAATTTCGTAGTTATCGTATTAATTCCGTTTGTGTGAAACGTTTATGGTTCTTGCTTATTTGGATAATTAATTTAAATGTTCTTTCATCTTTAATATCAAGTATTTTTTATAGTCATAGATTTGATTACTTAATCCATGCTTGGTTTTCAAATGTTAAGTTATTATCTTTGATTTCTCGTTTTATTTCAAATTGATATGAGAAATGCTTGGATAATTTGTTTAAAAAGTAAAGAAGAACCTACTTGAGATTTATTTAATTTGGACCTTATTGTTAACTCTAGAGGCAACAATAAATTGATTTTGATTTGTTGCTCAAAATTGAGAATTAATCAATAACCAAATAATTATGCTGTTAAATTTTAGTAGATTCTAAAACCTTAGCACTTTGTTATTTATTAAATTCTCTAGAATTTGTTATTTTATATTATTTACATTTTAATTAGTTTTAATTAATTTAAACAAACTTGATTTTTTCTCAATTAGCTAGAACTATAATTAATTAAGATTGAACTACACTTTCATAAAAGTTACAATTTCTAGGTTGGACCTCGTATTCATTAATTTATATTACATAGATTCGTGCGCTTGCGAGAGTAAAATATAACATATCAAGTTTTCACACAACAACATCTAGCAGTTATTGCTACCTTTTTGCAAGTAGATTATCTCTTGAACTTCTTGTTTACATTGCTTTTCCAGCTGTTTAATTTCTCCCCCTAATGCTGAGAACATTGCTTCATCAAAATGATAATCACCGAATCGTGCAGTAAAAACATCACTTGTATTGGGTTCAAGATACTGTATTATAGAAGGAGATTCAAACCAAATATATATTCCTAGTCTCCTTTGAGGACTCATCTTTATTCGTTGTGGTGGGGCTATTGGTACATAAACTGCACAACCAAAAATTCTTAGATGGGATATATTAGGCTCCCGACCATAAGCCATTTGTAATGGAGAGAATTTATGATAAGATGTTGGTCTGATGTATATAAGTGTTGCAACATGTAGTATAGCATGTCCCCAAGCAGACATGGGGAACTGTTCTCATAAGTAATGGTCTAGCAATGAATTGGAGGTGTTTAATAAAGGATTCTGCTAGACCATTTTGAGTATGAACATATGCAACTGGATGTTCAACCTTTATCCTAATTGATATACAGTAATCATTAAATGCTTGAGATGTAAACTCACTAGCATCAAGACAAATAGTCTTAATCGAGTAATCCAGAAATTGTGCTCGTAAGTGAATAATCTGAGCAAGTAATCTCGCAAATTGTAACTCTGATCATTATAGCCTCAAGGAAAACAAAAATGTTAGGTTAAGGAAAAGATGCAAAAGGAATTTAATTGCAAAAGTTAGGCATAGTTTCTTTTCAATCATTACCTTAAGCTTTGTTTCACATGTTAGAGAAGAAAAAACATATAAATTAGTGCAACTCTTCAAATAAAGAAATTCCAAGTTCTCATGATAGAGGACTTATAATATAAAAATTCAAAGTTTGAATCACTTTAAAATTCATTTTATGTAAGTGGCAATAAGATTTCAAAAATGAGGCAGTGCATCAAAATTCCAGTAAGCTCAGCTCATATCTTTTAATTGAACAGGGAGAAACAAATATTTTATTAACATAGAAAACGGTCACCAAACAAGGTGAAATTTTTCGGTAACGTAGAAGACTCACGTATCTACCACATATCAAAATTTGAAAGCCCGAAGATATGTTTCGAGGTACTAAAACATTCACCAAAACAACCTAAGTAGTTTCTCGGGTTCCTTCAGACACAGTTTACAAAACTGTCCATAACGTAAGTTATATAGCATGAAATTACATGAAACCAAATCCAAACATTAGGTAACTCAAAGGGATACCATTTCCAATTAGAATCACTGATGTAGGTCGCACCTACGAAATTGTCAAGAAATCAACAAACACGGATTGCAACTCGAAAGAGAATGTTTCTGTTATTCGAAATCAACCAAAACCTTACAATGCGACACGAAGGACTTAAATAATAACCTAATGGACCCTAAGCCCGCCATAGGAGTGGGCCTAACCCACAAAACAATAAAATAACGAAAATAAATAAAGAAAATGGTAGTTTTAACACAGTAAACGTCCTCAAACGGTCAAAATCCAGTACATGTCATGGAAAATTCGTGAGTCCAGTCCGGATCATCGAGACCTTTCCGAAAAGTACTTATGGGCCCAAAAGGGATATCGTATGCAAAAGTTATGACCATTTGAAGTTGGAAACGCCCCTCGGATTATTTCTTCCGCTCCCAATTGTCCAAAAATGCTACCGCTTGCTCCTGTATGTCATCCTCCTGTTCTCCATCAATCACTTAAAAAGAGTCAATATTAAAAGAGCAGTAACCTTTTTAATTAAGTACCAGAAACTGTAACTTGCAAATGTTAGAAATTTTATGATATGTCAATCCCTATTATTATGGGATTGTGTATAACTCGAATTTCATAAATATCTTCTCATTATGTGGCCCATATTACGTATTCTGGTTTAATTAGGTAAATGCATAATTAATAGAAACCTGGTTTAATTAGAAGTAGGAAACAACTTTGATGGACAGTTAAGATTAAAAGACAATAGAAAATTCGGCCCATCTCTCTACCTATATACTGAACTCAAATTCCATCATAAGGATTCAGCCGGTAAAACAAAACTAAAGGCTTAGGTTAAGAGAGAGAAAGCGAATTTCAGATCAATATTTTTCTTCGGGATTCAATTAAAGTTGTGATAGGATCTCATAACTTTCTACATTATTTCTATGGATTCTGGTATATCTTATGATTTATAGAAATTAATTTTATGGACAAGATCCTAAATCGAAATCATGTTTAAGTCTATATATTTCGTATTAAGATTATAGTTTACAAGTGATATCAGAGTAAGGTTTTTGGACTATAATAATTAATTTTGTGTATGAATAAATTTGATCTATCATCATGTTCTGCAATTAAATATGCTTACTAGAGTAAGCCATCATGCCTATTTCTCATTGAATTGTGCGATAGCAATCTGTAAAATCAAGATTTCGCAAACTGATTTTTCGAGTTGGTTATCTGTTGCTGCAAATACGAAATCGGATTGACATGTCTACTTCCAATTACTTACTTCCTCGAAGACTTCTCTCAAATTTTGTATATCAGTATATGGATTAAAATATATATGTCAGATTACGAGTAGATAATAAACTCATATGTGACCATCTAGTATATGCATCTATTAAAACCATAAAATATCTAAATTATCCACATGGAGGGTGAATGTCCCCAAATATCACCCTGTATAAGTTCCAAAAATATTGGAGATTCATATCCAACTTTAGTCAGTGATGATCTGGTGACCAAATTTCCTTGAGAACAAGCAATACATGAGAATTCATAAAATTGGAGTATTTTCTGATTACTTAATGAATGTCCTTTTGAATTCTCAATAATTCTTCGCATCATTGTTGAACCAGGATGTCCCGGTTGGTTATGCCAAATTATAAAATTCTTTGGATCATTGAACATTTGGCACAATATAGCATTTGCCTCAATTGTATTAATCTTTGTATAGTACAAGTCAGAAGGTAAAGCGGGTAACCTTTCAAGTATACATTTCTTACCAGAGACAATAGAAGTAATATAAAGATATTCTTTATTATTTTCATTGGCAATCTCGGTATCGTACCTTTTACTTCGTATATCTTTATAACTTAGCAGAGTTCTTGAGGACTTAGGGTGAGAACAATGCATTATGGATGACCATTTTTGTTTCTCCACTTAGTACAATATTGCTTTTCCCCATCCTTTAATAATAGGTGTAGATCTCATTAATGTACTAACATCAGTTTTCATCATCATCAGACTTGAGAAACACTTCTCATTTCTGAGTATTGTATTTTTTGATGCAACTATCTGCTAAGCAAATATTTCCATCAATGGTCTTGGAGCCATTCGATAAATCATAAGTATCTATTTCTTCATTAACAAAGAGAAATATAGTCATACACCAAAGAATTATATTGAGAAGATGAACATCATATTATATATACTTCCATTAAAAACAATGTTAAAAAAAATTATTATCACTAATATATAAAAGGATGGATGTGTAGGAATCTTTTAATTTCCAATTATGTCATTACTTCTATTTTTCTTATGTCTATAATACCCTTAATTAAAAAATTATATTTTCACATAAATAAATATTGAATGACTTTTCAAATGATTTTGATTTAATTAAACAATAAATTCAATTTTCAATATAAGGTCCTTATATTCAATGCATATATAATTTATAAAATTTGTTTATTGATAACCATTTCAATCTTATACTACATTGTAATTCAATACATATGTTTATACAGTTCTAAAACTAAATCATTACAAGTTTACAACGTAAATCAAACATAGACGTAATTTTTTTTCTACAATAAAAGATTCCAATAATATTATAACAAAATTAAGATAATCTCACAATAGAAATAGTATATGGAGATGGTTAAAATAATCAACATGATGAATAATTGGTAAACTACGATTTATGTTAAAATAAATGCATTTTAAAACCAATAATTTTTTGAATAATCAAAATAAAAAATATAGAGTTATTTATTTGGACGCTAACATGAGGGTCACTCTAAAGAAAATAATTTATTACTTTTTTTAATCAAGCGCAATAAGAGGTAAGTTATTAAAATATATTTCTAGATAATTAAGTATTCAATCTTCACTTATATAATGAACGTAGTTAATTAAGCCCCCATTTGGTATTGATTTTAATTCAGATTTTAAAATAAGTCAAAGTTAACAATTAATTTCAACCAAATATTTTATGGAACCTACAAAATTTTAACCACAAAAATTCATCAACTTCTATTAAAATCTAATCAAAATCTGATTTAAATCCTTATCAAATGAAAAAGAAATCCCGATTGTTCAAATCAGAAAAAAATGAAAATAATTCTATTGTTCAAACACATTTTCAACGTATTCTTGAATTTTGGTTTTGCTACATAAATGTCATGATGTACACTTAATAATTGAGAAAAATAAAAAATTCATATCACAAAATTTACTCATAATTTAATAAATAAATAATCGAGTAATTCTTTTATGAATAATTATTTTGCCTAAAGTTAAAATTAGTGATAATAATTAATTTGGCACGATCATAAGAGTTTAAAAAGATTTTACCTAACACGATTTAGTATTAATACTCCTTAATATACCTATATATCGTAAATAATAACGTATTATTTATTATATTTTATATTAAATGAGTTTAATTATATTTGTATAATATGATGATTTTAATAATTTTCATTTTATATTTCATTACATAGGAGATACAAAGTATATGTTCTTTTATCACGTACATAAAACGTGCGAAGCACGTGGTGGAATACTAGTATAGATAAAAATATTGATATCTAGAATACCAAAATACATACTATTATGACTTTTCAAATACATAATGATATCACACTAGAATATCAGAACACACACTATGATTTTTCAAATTCGGTCAGTCTCATGTTTAGTAATATCTTCATCAGTCTGCTTAATGAAATCATCAACATCAAAATGTGTTATTTCTGATGAGATACAATAGGGCTCACTTCCTTGAAAAATGAAGTTTGTTTCTATATCCTTGCCTTTCTCGATCTTGACCATTGCCATGACCATGACTATAACTGCGACCACGACTGACGTTGTAACTGCGACCATGGTCTTGTCTTTGTTTATGGACATTAGATAAAATGGAATTTGCTTTAGGGTATGAAGCTGATATAGTCTGTTGTGATTCTTGATTTTTTATTAAGAGCTCATTATTTTTGTCAAACTACTAGAGGATATGATATCAACTCTGAATATTTTTTAGAACCTCGCTCTCTATATTGTTGTTGGAAGACAACGTTCGAGGCATAAAAAGTAGAGAAAGTTTTCTCTAACACATTCTGCTTTTAACCCTTCATCAAGATGATGGTGAAGGAAAATCATTGCCTTAGCCTTTTCTTGATTGGATGTCGTATTTTCTTCTTTTTATGGTATCCCCAAGACCATTAGCTTCAAGATGGATATTAGCATCAAGGATCCATGAAAGATAGTTCTGTCAAGAGCCACAAATTCTAGTTTTGTGAGATTGGCCATATATGTAAGAGTATAAAAACAACAACAACAGTAGTAGTAGTAGTAGTAGTAGTAGTAGTAGTAGTAGTAGTAGTAAAAATATCAAGTTAACAAATATAGTAATTTGATGAATGACTAATAAGAGTAATAAAGATATAATGTGTATTCTCAAGATAAATAAATTTAGTAAATTATCTTTAATTTAGAATAATTAGTCTATAAGTCCAAGGTCCATAATGATCCGCAATCCATAAGTCCATGGTCTTGTAACGTCATGCAATCCATAATGGCGTAAGGATTATCCAAATTTCATAATAATTCAATGTTTTACAAGGTTACAACAATAATCCAAATATATTGAATAGGTAGTCCATTCAAATATTATTTTATTGTTATTAAATTTCCATAATATGATATTATATTGGCGATTAAAATAATCATTAAACTAAAGCAAACTAATAAATGATTAAACAATAGTTTCAAAAGGATTCTAAAATGAATATGAGAAACTCAAAAACAAGTGATTAATTCCAAGATAAACTATTTTAGAATTATTGTCTACTTAATAAAAATAGCAAATAATTAAAATGATTATGAGATCTAGATTTGAGCAATATCAATGAGTTTGATTCTTACAAAGGTATAAATTTGAAGACTTACCATTAATGAAGATGAAGCAGATGTGTAGAGACAATCTCTTCACAGGAATTTAATTTAGGCGTTTGTTTGATTAGTAATATTCAGGTTTTTGATGCAGATGATTCTACTAAAGACAACTGCAGAGCATAATTCCTTCAGATTACTCAAGTTCAAGGCTCAATGAGTTAGTGACTCGTGCTGATAACGTGTTGTAAAACTATCAAAAACTATAGAGAATCAAGATGTGGAGAATAAAGAGAAGAATTTTATTCCTTTCAATTGTATATCAAATGTTACAATCTAGGCTTCTATTTATAAAATATGATTGGAGCAAAATGATCATTCACACATTATTATTTGATACAACAAGTTAGGTAATAGTTAGGTCATTGTCTCCTACAATAATTTACAATAATATACAAGATTCTTGATTATTTCTTTTTTTTTTGGTTATTAGTACTTTACGGTGGTTAAATAAAATTATTTTCTTCTTGTGACCTTTTACTTTTCTTCAAATAGGAGTTAATATTTAAGAATTATACTATTCTACTATCCAATGTTTGCCACATCGGGTGTCACATCCTCACATGAGTGTATGTGGGACCGTTCTCATAATGAGCAGTCTCACCCTCATGTGAGAGGGGTGACACCCCGTATGACATACTAGGTGTTAGAATTAGGGGTAAACGTGGTTCGATTTAGGCAATTTTTGATATATTTTCAAACCAAACCATTTCAAGCGATTTGACATTTTCGCAAACAAAATTAAGTCATTTCATTTTACAAACCAAACAAAACCATTTTTTGCGGTTTGATTCAGTTTTAATTCGAGGTTTTACCTATCGACATAATATAATAAATTTTAGATATTAAATTAACTCGTATATTTTAATATAAAGATAAAATAAGTTAATATATAAGCTAATACGAGAAATAATGTTAGATGTTAAATTCATTCATATTTGTTTTCAATTCAAAATAAAAATATGAAGTCAAAAAAATAATTGTAAATTTATAATTGCATTGTATTTGTTCCCTAACTTCTTTCCTAACAAATATGACAGGTCATTGTCATCAAAATTCTTTGAAAAATCACTAGTTTTAGATATATCATAGCTAGTCATTCTTTTTTGTTTTTTATCTGAAACCATATACAGATACTTTTCTTGCATAATTGTTTGATATGATTCCATAAAATACTAGTTCCGCAATTTTTAGTATGATGCTTATACAATTTTTCACAATAATTACATTTTGTTTTGACTCTCTTCCTGTTGTTCTTACCTTTGTTGTCCAGATTTCGAAATTCAACAAGGAATAAATTCTAAAAAATAAAATAAAATAATTGAATGATATTTCTTGCAAAGAAATTTAGACATGTGATATTCAATTTTTTGCCATGAATTGAACATTCTGATATCGATCGAAAAATCTTACATGACTCTCCAAAATAAAATCAAGTGTGTGTTTGGCCCTCGGTTTTTTCCAAAACTTAAGTTCTGTATAGTAAATTTTGGGTCAAAGTTGGTAGGCGCAGTGAATTGCAAGAAGTTTGTGGGCCCGAACAATTTTTTTATTGGTAAATTATGTAACAACCTAGGTGTAACCTCCTGTAATTGAAAAATACCAAGTTTTCAAATAATTCGTAATATTACTGGATTTCTTATCATAAATTTAGAAAAATGCCAAATTCTCATGAGAGAGAGTGTATATTATTTATTTTTTAAATAGATATGGAACCTATTATTTAGGAGGTAGTTACCATTTGTGTAGGAATTAATTTAGGCACTTATAATATTCCAAAAAATCTTCCAACGCAATTCCTCTCTCTTGGCCGTCTGTAACCTTCAACCTCTTCGATTGTCATATTTTCGGAGGCCATTATAGGTAAAATAGTACTAGATTTTTCAGTGATTATATTATGTAATGTCATGTAATGTTATCTAATGTTACACATTACAGTCATTAATTAATAGTTATTGTTCTGTAATGTTATGTAGCATGTTGTAATTTACGACCACAGATGTTTAATATTCATTACCATTATTTTTCTTCACGTTGGTTCAAATTGAAGCAGTGTTACGGTCATTGTAATGTTGTGTAATTGTATTTTATGTAACATTACAATCCATGTAATATTTTGTCGTAATTTTCAGTAATACTTTGTAATGCCTTGTAATGTTCATAAAAATTTCAACACAAAGACCTGATGCAATTTCAACTAAGAACAACCAGAAATTACGACCAAATCATTACTTCAAACATCGAAATTAACTTCTAAAACCTAAAATACCAACACAAAATACCACTTCAAACACTGAAATATCCTTATTCTTTTTTTTTTTTTATCAATATCAAAGATGTAATATATAGATTAAAAAGTAGATACAAATACGCCGGGCATACCCTGGTGTTACAAAGTCGATCAAATTACAAGACAACTGAATCTATAGAAAACCTCATTACTTGGACGTAGCCAGTCCAAACCAGTAGGTGGTGAAGAACCCCATTAGCAAAAACAACAAGAAACATAAAAGAAAATCTTAAACCTACTGACAAAGTAAAAAAACCTCTCAGGCTTGCAATTTGGACTACATCACACCAATATATTCCTCGCATCGAACAAATTATTCCTCCTACTCGTCCTTCTCTCGTTCTACTTGCGTAAATGTTTGTTTTCCTATGAACTAAATCCTCGAGTGATTGTCAAATTTCTTCTAGTGTAGCATTTTCTGCAGCATATCGTTTCAATTCTTCACCAAATATTTTTCGTACTGCTTGGAGCTTGGATTATTGGGGCTTGATGTAAATGAAACAATGACGCCTTTGAGATATAGGATTCAAATGAAATTGTGGTTGAGAGAAAGAAAATATTTTGATAGGAAAAAGAGAATGAACACATCTGATTTAGATCCAAGATTGATTAGAATTTGTGAGAGAGAAATGTTTAAGCATATTTCTAGGGTGACTTAGATCCAAGATTGATTAGAATTGGTGAGATAGAAATGTTTAAGCATATTTCTAGGGAGATGAGAGAGAAAAGGTAATAATAAGATTGGAGAGAAAAAATGATAAAAGAAGAGAGAAAAAACAATATGATGTAAAATTCTAAATACTTTCAAAATCAAGTATTCTTCAAAAGATGAGGTAAGGAACTAGTGTGAAGTCTAATTATTCCTTTTTTTATTACTTTCAACGGCTTCTTTTGATAGTTGTGGCCCACCATTTTTGTTGACTTTGTGGGGCCCGCCATTTGTTTATATTAAATGTTGTACAAACCCAGCATTGCTGATATCAAATTAATTGTAGAAAACTTAGTTTTTTCAAAAAATGGGGGGGCAGACACGCGCCAAATGCAGGAAGAAATTGGAAGTACACGTATCGCCCCTGTCTATTGTTCTAAGAATCTAATTGACATTAGTGGAGAGGAACTTGGAAGTTGAAATGAGGCAAGGAAAACGAATGAAAACAGAAAATGACTGATTGAATTAGGAAGTGTAAACGTTTTAGTTTTGAATATCAATTAAATGGGCTTTTGGGGATGGAGGATGTGGTTTAAGGATGGTGTGTGTTATATGTTAATGGGGTTTTAGGGTTGGAGTATGTTTTTAAAAGGTGATATGAGTTAAAGGTTAATGGAATTGCTGATTGGACATTAGACGGAACTATTTTTTAAAAAAAATAGACGAGAACTTTTATTCATTAGATAAATTTGATTTTTTGAAAAAAAATCTAAACTTAAATGAATAAAAATTAATTTTTTAATTAAAAAATTAGCGGTGAAACGGTATTGTTTAGTTTGGTTTGAAAATATTGGCTGGTCCACGTGGAACCAAACCAACGATTTCGATTTGATTTGCAATTTGACGATTTTTTTTATGGAGCCCTGGTTAGCATAGCATTACTCAATATTAATTCTTGGTTTAAAATTATTATGTTGCGTACTATTTATTAACAACATTTTATTTAAAATCATTATCATAAACTATCAAGAAAAGCATGGTATACACCCTTATAAAATTGCCTTATATAGGCATGTCTCTCATTTCTTTTTGAGTTCTTTCAACAAAAAAACTACTCTCAAGTCTCAACCATTTATTCTACGTTATCTTCGAGAAAGAATACAAACTCTTAACGATTGCTAAGTACATTGAATTGAATAACATTGAATCACACAAACTTGTATTTGTATAGTAGAACACAACGTAAATTGGCATTGTTATTAAAGTCAGACTAGATTGGACTATGCAGTTTGATTCGGAAAATGTGTAACATGTCCAATTTCTAATTTTTATATTTATTATTTCGTAAGTTTTTTTATCCAGTCGATCTTTTTACCCTTACATTTTTCCAAGAGATAAGCTAGGTCAGTTTTTAAAAACATTGAAAAGTTTACGCGAAGAAAATAAGATAGACATTCACGTGAAAACCTATCCCAAATGCTATGAAGAAAGACAAGCTTTTATTTCCCCTCATCTAGGAGAAAAACTTGGGTAGGGCGGGCATACAAACTCACGTGGTATGCCCACCTAATAAAAAAGTGACACGTGTTCAAATAGTCAAAAAAGGAAAAATTCTGGGTTTTTAGCAAATGGCTACCGTCTTTTCACTTCTCCTTGGAAATTGTATCATTACTAAATACAAAAATAATATCCTTCTCTCTCTCTCTCTCTCTCTCTCTCTCTCTCTCTCTCTCTCTCTTCAAAGTCCTACTTCCCTTTAACAATTATTTACACGTTTTTTTTACCAGATTTATACACTGTTTTTTTTTAAGCAAAGATTTATACGCTGTAGATGATTAACAAGTACAATTTTCTTATCAAAATATCATTTTGCTAGATAATTAATTTATGAATAATGCTACTTTCCCAACTTACCTCACAATGTGGTTCACAATTATCATTTAAATATCTCGCGAGAATTAAGGAAACAAAATATCGTGAGATGTTGAGTAAAAAATTTTAAAAACCTGCTGGGTTTAAAGGAAACCGTCCAAACCTTTTCTTTGCTCAAATCCCTAACACAGGGAAATGAAGATAAATCCCTTAAACAGTAAACGAAGCTCTCTGCAATACTTGTTACTGGACTGCTGGGCTTGAGCACTTCGTTTTCGCGACCTACCGGAGCTAGAACTGGGCAGCTGGGATTTGCACTTCAAATTTGTAGCACAGCACCGTGAAGCTCTCTGCATTACCAGAGAGTACTGGACTGCTGGGCTTGAGCACTTCGTTTCCGCGACCTACCGGAGCTAGAACTGGGCAGCTGGGATTTGCACTTCAAATCTGCAGCACAGCACCGGTCGGTACTCCTACGTCGCAGGAACATCTGAAAGAAAGGGAATCTTAGTGCAACGTGGAAATGGAGCAAGGTAAGGAAAATGCAGCTTCTGACTTGTGATTAATTTATGTAATAACAAGTTTCTGAAATCTGGATTGAAAAATGGAGCATTTGACTTGTGAAATAGATGTTGCTCAATACCTTTCCCCTTTAAATCTTGATTTTAGTAGACTTTCTGAAGGATTTTGGAGTTGTTCTTTCACTTCCCATATTCACTGTAGCAGAAGTAGATGAAACTAACGGCAATGAAATTTGGCCACTAATAGATGCTAGTAACTGTAAATTTTTGTATCATAATTTGTAGCCTTGCTAATGAAGTAGCATTATTGGCCCATAATTTTCAGTTGAATAAATTGCTTGCATAAATTAATATTGCATATAGAGTTGCATTATTGCTTGTTGTATTTCTGGATTTATTTCTTGTCCTTTAATTTAAAAATTGCATAAATTGTCATAATATTTGTGAACATTTGGCAGGAAATCTATCCCCAAATGTTGATTTTAATCAAGTATGTGAGGACAAAGATTTTGTGGAGAATAATTAGCAAATTTCGGGTGATTGGGTTGGGTTGAATAATGAAATGACGGAGGAGGCTACTGAGATTATTACTCCAAAAGTTGGGATGAAGTTCTCTACTTACGATGATGCGTTTGAATTCTATAGGCAGTATGCTAGCAAGGTGGGGTTTCCCGTGAGGAAAAGAAACTCCAAAAAGGGCGTAGATGGGAACTTCACCAATGCCACTTTCGCTTGCAGTCGAGAAGGGAGAAAAGCTAGTACAAGCAATTGTATGAAACCTCACCCGACAATGCAGACGGGGTGTAAGGCAAAGATGACGATTTGCTCAGATGTTTCGGGTACATTTCATATTACACGAGTTTGTCTTCAACATAATCATAGGACAAGTCCAACAAAATCACGATTGTATCGATGTAATCGCCAACTTAATGACCAGGTCAAACGAAAGCTTGAAGTAAATGACATAGCTGGAATTCCGATGCACAAGAGCTTCAATTCGGCTGTCGTTGATGCTGGAGGATATGAACAACTAAAATTCATCAAGAAGGATTGTAGAAATTATATAGATAAGGTTCGGAGATTACGACTCGGAGAAGGTGATGCCATAGCAATACAATCCTATTTTTTGAAAATGCAAAAGAATTGCCCTGGTTTCTTCTTCAGCTTAGATGTAGATGATGATTTTCGTTTGAAGAATGTGTTTTGGGTAGATAACAGGTGCAGATTGGCATACAAGGAATTTGGGGATGTTGTTACATTTGACACAACTTATTTGACAAATAGGTATGATATGCCATTCGCCCCTTTTGTTGGTGTGAACCATCATGGTCATTCGACATTGTTGGGATGTGGTTTGATATGTAGTGAGGAGACAGAGACATTAGTTTGGCTGTTTAAGACTTGGTTGGAGTGCATGGATGGGGTAGTCCCTCACGGTATCATTACCGATCAAGACAAAGCTATGCAGAATGCTATTGAAATTGTCTTTCCGAATACGAAACATAGGTGGTGTTTATGGCACATATTGAAGAAATTGCTCGAGAAATTTGGTTATCACCCACAGAAAAAATCAATAATGCATACTGTACATGAAGTAGTATATGATTCCCAAATTCCAGATGAGTTTGAAAATGGCTGGGGATTGATGCTTGATAAGTATGACTTGCATGAGCACGATTGGTTGACCAGTTTATACCGAGAGAGACGACGTTGGGTCCCATGTTTTTTGAAAACTATGTTTTGGGTCTGAATGTCAACCACGCAAAGAAGTGAGAGTGTTAATGCTTTTTTCGACGGTTATGTCCATTCGAAAACATCACTAAAGCAGTTTGTTGAGCAGTATGAGTGGGCTTTGAGAAGTAAAGTTGAGAAAGAGTTCCACGCAGATTTCAAATCATATGCTCAAATGGTACCTTGTTCGACTAGCTTCAATTTGGAGAAACAATTCCAAGCCGTCTACACGATTGCAAAATTCAAAGAGTTCCAAGCAGAGCTAATGGGTAAGGTCTATTGCGATCTCATGTCCATTGAGGATGGATACGGTGGTGTTAGATATGTCATTCGTGAGGATATCATAGTAGATGATTTTCAAAAGAGGAAGAATTTCACCGTCATTTATGAGAGGGAGAAATGTCAAATTGTATGCAGTTGTCACTTGTTTGAATTCCGAGGTATCATTTGTAGACATTCCCTCTCGGTATTGATTAGAGAAAATGTTAAAATGCTTCCGGATAGTTACATTCTCAGGCGTTGGAGACGAGATGTTGTCAGAGCATACACTAGGGTGAAGAGGAACTATGATGGTTCAGTTAGCACTCCGGCTCAGTTACGCTATGACAAAGTATGTAAAGCCTTCGAGAAAATGGCTAACTTGTTAGCGGATGATGAAGATCACATCCAAGAGTTGCTTGACTGGATAGAAATGCGTACGAGTGTAAATACTATAGGATAAGACAACATTCAATTGCCCCCCTCTGACTGCGGCACAGTGGACAAGACATCAACAAAGTTATTGCTAGATCCTCAGTCCAGAAAAACAAAGGGCTCTCCTAGGAAGTTGCGGAGAAAAGGTCCCCTGGAGACCAAAACTAAGAAAACAAAGGTATGTATATTTAGATTTTTATTTGTTCATAAATTTATCTATGTACATTTACTGATTCAGTCTAAGGAATCTCATTCAGGGACATCCAAAATCACATGTAGGGCAAACATCGACCCAGAATTTGGATTCACATATTATGTCCTTCAACCACGTGCTGGTACTTAAACATAAATGTTTTCATAGATTGTCATAACTTTGTTTCATCTAATAAATGCACTTCACAATTCTTCATATACAGGGAGGTCGATCAAAACCATGGGGAGGAGAGGTCAACTGGATTACGCCTACTGTGGGGAGTCAAGTTATTATGCCTGCCTATGCACCACATTGTCCGCTAGACGGATAATAGGCCGATGAAAGTTTTGGAAAGTTCAAAATTGTGCCATTTTGTTTTTTGAAATTTATTATGTAATATTGATAGAGATTCCATGGCCAATCAGTGAATGAGATGGACAATCCCTTATGTTGATCCATTTTGTATGTTGAATCTTATTATGTAATATTGATACAACTTTTGTTGACTTTGTTTATGGAAAATGATTTCACAGGAAAACTTATTTTGTCAAAAAATGTCATGGTGTTTGATGCAAACCACGTAGCAATTGTAGCTACGCAACCCACAAATTATTGGAATCGACCCAAGAACGCCAAAGAATCACAATTTAGAGATTGATTCAAATTAATTGAACCAAGCAACCAACACAATCAATAGATATGCTGACCTCCTGATCACAATAAAAGTAAATCTCACCCAAGATTTGAACAAACAAGATTAACTCGCAAGTTCGGATTTTATTCAATGAAGAATAAGAATATGAAAGCAAAATAGCCTCTCAATTATAATATCAAAGTTGTGTCTCTAAATAATGAAAATTACATCCCTATAAATAGGGTCAAAACCTAACTAAAGAGTTTTAATTATACTAGGAAAGAAATACCTAAAAATAAGGAAAATAATTAAAATCCTAAAATTACGGATATTGCCTTTTACGGCCGTGACTAACTCCCTTACGGCCGCAACCTTGTTACTGATTCACACTTACGGCCGTGACAATATGACTTACGGTCGTAAGTCCAAAAACGTCCAAATTCCAGTTTTAAGCAGTGACTCCATTACGGCCGTGATACTCAACCTTTACGGCCGTAAGACCTCATGTTTCGCAAAATCAATTTCAGCAGAGGGTTGGTTACGGCCGTGATGAAATACTTGTTACGGCCGTAACATTGAATTTTAACAATTTTCTTCGACGGCTTGAATGAGGCTGATCCACTCGTCATCTCGACTAGCTTCCAACATGGAAATTGTTCATTTCCCTATGTCGAATGTTGTTGCGTCGTCCGTGACATGACTTCTCCTTTGAGCTCCTATCCCAGATCACATCATTCTCCCCTTCTTCAAGATGATTCGTCCCGAATCATAGCTTGGTTCATGGTGTTTCAGCGCACCGCCTGGATCAAAAGGAAAGTTTTTGCCTCCATTACATAGGATCAACCAATAGTCGAATACCTGGATTGGAAGGACGAGTCGAAATAAGAACTTCCTTGGCCAAATGTGGTGTGACTCAAACCTCCAAGTATATTCAACCTGCAAGAAATATTTAAGCAAAATAGGGTGGGAAATGTTAGTTTCACAAAGTACAAGATATGGATCCTTGTACTCATGGTATATCATCTCCAAATCCTCTTCCCTAACAACGAGGTCCTTCTCTTCACTTCCTTCTTTTGTTGTAACTTCTTGCTCAATCTCTTCTATTTCTTTTCTCTCATATTCATCCACCTCTTCTAACTCCACATTTTCAAGCTTAACCACCTCTTCTAAATTTTTGGCCTCAACCAATTCTTTCATGTTTTCATTCTCTACACCGTCAACTTTCAATTCATGCATATCCTCATCAATAATTTTAACATCTTGTTCATTCACCTCTTTATTACCCAATTCCACATCTCCTACCCTAAATTTTGGAATTTGATCAACCATTTCTAGTTTCAGCTTCCCCTCCTTCTTCTCAACATCCCTATCTCGAGGTTCCTCTTGCAATCCCACTACAACTTTCCTCTCACTCTCTTTTTTTACCTTCCTCGAATCGTCTAGTGCTTCCTCGAGTGTTAACCCATACAGTGTGAATGTTTTCCCTCTCGTAAGAATCCTGTATATGTGCATACTCTTATAATAAATTGCTTCCCTCATACGACTCCATGATTTTCCCAATAAAATATGACAAGACCTTAAAGGCACTACATCACAAAATACGTCATCAATATATTTTCCACGGGTGATAGTCACTAGGACTTGCTTGGTTACATGGAACTCTCCAAATTCCCTCATCCACGTCACACAATAAGGTCTACTGTGCGGTATTAGAGATAATTCCAATCTTTCAACCATGGTGATATTAGCAAAATTAGTGAAGCACTCTCTATCAATTGCCAAACTGCATACCTTCTGACCCACATAACATCTAGTTTGGAACAACGAACTCGGTTCATAATCCATCCCTTATGTGGTAATTAAAGAAAACTCAAGAATAGATGATCTAGACACCAATTAGCAAGAAGGAATTTATTTTCTTGCTTGAAAAATAAACGGAAGAAAGAAATTTCAAGAATGTCAAGAATTTAAGGAAATTCAAGAAAGTGGTTCTTGAATTTGACTCGAAAGGAAAGAATATCAAGAATATTGTAGAAATTCAAGAAAGTGGTTCTTGAATGGAAATAATTTTGTTTTGAATTTTGGGTGAATTTTCGGAATAATTAAAATAAATAAAAAAAATAATCTTTTTTTTTTTTTTTTTTATAAATCCGAAAATTCGACAACGAACACGACAAAACAAACGGAACTTAATTCGGATAAGAATTAAGCAAAATAAACACTTTTGAAATTTTTTGGAACGATTTTCTGGATTAAAGACTCAACAAACTCAAGAACAAGAAGAACGCAAAAAAAAAAAAAAAAACTGAAAAACAAAACACTCAACAAGATATGGATGATTTTTATGGGACTCGATGATAATCATAAAAATCAAACTGGATAGAAAACTCAAGAAAACAAAATAAAGATATAACCTTGATTTTTGGAGCCTAAGCTCTGATACCAGATGATGCAAACCACGTAGCAATTGTAGCTACGCAACCCACAAATTATTGGAATCGACCCAAGAACGCCAAAGAACCACGATTTAGAGATTGATTCAAATTAATTGAACCAAGCAACCAACACAATCAATAGATATGTTGACCTCCTGATCACAATAAAAGTAAATCTCACCCAAGATTTGAACAAACAAGATTAACTCGCAAGTTCGGATTTTATTCAATGAAGAATAAGAATATGAAAGCAAAATAGCCTCTCAATTATGATATCAAAGTTGTGTCTCTAAATAATGAAAATTACATCCCTATAAATAGGGTCAAAACCTAACTAAAGAGTTTTAATTATACTAGGAAAGAAATACCTAAAAATAAGGAAAATAATTAAAATCCTAAAATTACGGATATTGCCTTTTACAGCTGTGACTAACTCCCTTACGGCCGCAACCTTGTTACTGATTCACACTTACGGCCGTGACAATATGACTTACGGTCGTAAGTCCAAAAACGTCCAAATTCCAGTTTTAAGTAGTGACTCCATTACGGCCGTGATACTCAACCTTTACGGCCGTAAGACCTCATGTTTCGCAAAATCAATTTCAGCAGAGGGTTGGTTACGGCCGTGATGAAATACTTGTTACGGCCGTAACATTGAATTTTAACAATTTTCTTCGACGGCTTGAATGAGGCTGATCCACTCGTCATCTCGACTAGCTTCCAACATGGAAATTGTTCATTTCCCTATGTCGAATGTTGTTGCGTCGTCCGTGACTTGACTTCTCCTTTGAGCTCCTATCCCGGATCACATCAGTGTTGTTGATTAATTTCATCATGGTTGTATTTTTAATTTCGTTTCTTTCTTTCCCTTGACCTGTTGGATTGTTTTCTTTTCATTCATTTACTTAAATTGGGAGGAGTTTCATGAAATGGTTAACTAAAAATAAAACCATGAAATCCTTTAGCTTCAATGAGAAAGGTCACTTACGGACGTAACTTCGCAATGCAAAAATTCTCCAGAAAGTCATTTACGGCCGTAACGATTTAAGTTACGGCCGTAACTATTACATTTGAAATTCGTATTACATTTAGAGCTTCTGGTTCAACAATTCAAACCATCAAAGCTTTTCGATTAAGATTTGTAGGATAGACGCGGTACTACTAGACATGAAGTTCTAAAATCGACACAAAACACATGACACACCATTAGTAGCTAAAATTAGATTGGACAAACACCCATTGGTTACATATGATGGTACAAAATATACAAACATATTTCCACTTTCAATGTCTCATTCTTCCACCTTCTCCTTGCCTTTATTAGTTCGGCTTCCTTCACTCGGACAAAACCTCACCACGGTGACTTCCACCTTCTCTTCATATGATATACGTGCACACGTCTTTAGTAGCTGTGATAACTGATCTGTTTCTTCATTAACCAAGTTCTTCACTTTAGCTCGACTGCTTGACATTTCGTCCTCCCAAACAAAAATCGACAACCCGCCTGAGAACAAGAATAGAACTTACCCTAGTACTTGGCAGACGGATTTTCGACCTCTAAACATCTGATTAATCCTTCTCCACAATCTGGGCATATCATCGTTGTCGGACATTCACCCAACCAATGTCCCGCTTGTCGACAACCATGACAAATTCCAAAGTTCTTCCCCTTCATCTTGTGTTCCTATCAAATCAAACGTGTCAAATATCAAACAAATTGCAGAAAATTATCTCACATTTTTTATAACAATAATGTAAACTCAAGCTAGTGCACATGAAACAAGAATGAGATGCTTATACTGTCGGTCGAGTAGAATCATCAGAATGCATGTACCTAGCTTGTCTGAATTTGAGATTTTAACAGAATTCCATATCAAAAATTCCAGATATTTGATACATTTCTACTATCTCATCAAATTTGAAATGAAAATATAATCAGCCCAATCGCATAATATCAATTCCGACCACAAACAATAGAAAAATAAGACAAGTCCAAAATCAACAAACAAAGCACTATCAAATGAGGTAGGTTTCGAAATTTAGCACAGACAAATCACATAAACCGTTCAACATCATTCATATGAACTTTAGACAAATTTTACATTTACATATTAAATTTTGATGTGATCTGATTGTGAAAATCGAATTCAGGCACAGAAGATATATGGAAACAGATGGACTGAGATTGCAAAGGTACTTTCAGGCAGCTAATTACATATAAAATTGAGTATTTTCTTTTCCCCAATTTGTTTGGAGTTAAAAGATTTATCTTTAAAATTACCCACCTTCTGTTTCTGTTCACATATAGAACTGACAATGCTGTGAAGAATCGGTTCACGACTCTGTGTAAGAAGAGAGCAAAGAATGAAACCTTAGCCAAAAAAAAACACAACTTCATATGTCGATCTAAACAACAAAAGGGTTTTATTTCCAACAGGGCTGAAATACAGATGGAGTAACAACAAATACGGCAACTCTTAAATAGACGATATCTGAACGAACACAAAATAACCTTCAATACTTTGATTCGAAGATTTACAGAGTAATGGAGAGAGAAATAATCCTTTTACCTCAGTTTGGAAATTGAGAGCTCGGTTGAAGAGGAGCTGATTTTGGGCTGTCGAAGGCGGAAGAGGAGCCCTGATTTTGGGAAATCTGTACAAATTCTGAATTTTGCAGCTAGGAGTTGTTCTTGAAGCCGAGAGGGAAATAAGGAAATTCTGAATTTTTTGGTTCCGTAATAGTTGTTTTGTCTGAAGCCAAGGACACATTGGTAATTTTAAATGACAATTGTGAACCACATTGTGAGGTAAGTTGGGAAAGTAGCATTATTCTTAATTTATTAAACCCCTGTTGGTGAGAGATTTTAATTTTGATTTTTATCCAAGTCAAAGTAAAAAAAATTAATTATAAGCATATATTTCATGAGTTCCACAATTTTAATTTGATTTTTATCCAAGTCAAAGTAAAAAAATTTGATTTTAATCTCTATATTTTGAAAAAAAAAATGTTTGATTAAAACATGATTTAGAGAAATATGTTATTTTAAACTTAGTATTCGTTCTGGAACGTAATTATTACTCATTTATTAACCGGGATCTGAGAGATATTTTCGGATACCTTTGCGTATTATTTAGTACATTTTCTTGCTTGAATTTAAATTTTATCGTTTTGAGGTAAAATGTATTGTTAAAAAGTGGTTTAGAAAAATTTGTGATTAAAATATATCTTGAAAATTGTATTGTTTATAAATTAATTTAAAAAACTATGTTCGGCGCCTACCTTTTGATCAGCCAAGCAGAGGCTAAATGAGTAATAATTGTGTTATAGAACGAAATCTAAATTTATAAATAACACATTTCTCAAAATCACATTTTAATCACATATATTTTTTCAAATTACTTTTTAACACCATATTTTATCTCGAAAATAATAAATTTTTTGTTTATAAATAACTAAAATTGTAAACAAATTATCTAACAAAATGATATTTTGACAAGAAAATTGTATCTATTCATATTGAACAGCTCATAAACAATTGTAAATAACACATTTCTCCAAATTATATTTTAATCACACATTTTTTAAAAATCACTTTTTAATAATATATTTTACCTTGAAAATAATAAATTCTTTGTTTATAAGCAAATAAATTTTAACTACTATTTGATAAAGATTAAAATCATATTTATTTTTTTTACTTTAGCTTTGATAAAAATCAATATTTAATTTTGTTACTTTGACTTGAATAAAAATCAAAATTAAAATCTCTCACTAAGAGGGGCTTAATAAACGAATTATTTAATAAAATGATATTTTGATAAGAAAATTGTATTTATTAACGATCAACAGAGTATAAATCTGAAAAGTTAAAGGGAAGTAGGACTTTGAAGTGAGAGAAATAAGGTAGAATTTTTTTTGCTAAAAAGGTAGAATTTTTTATTTTTTCTGAATATTTGAATACGTGTCACTTTTTTATTGGATGGACATACCACGTGAGTTGGAATGCCGCCCCTACCAAGTTTTTCTCCTCATGTAGATCAATAAAATACGAATGAAGTCGAAATAAGAAAAGTAGCAATAATATCAAATTTTGCCAACTGTTTTTGTGGCTAAAATATGGCATTACCTGTATTCATAAACATACTCTTCTTCGTGAAAGAATTGAGTTGAGCACTTTTGTTGTATTTAATAAGAGTGGTGATCTACCAATCACCCATCACATTTAATGTGGATTGGGACCCAACAAACCATATTTAAACCCCAACTATCAAATTCTAATGCAACGGTTCTGTGAGAAATTTATTGATACTAAGACTAGGTCGGTGCATCTGTGTTCATGGACCAGATTAAACCCACCCCTGCAAATTCATGTCCTCTTACCCCATTAACGTTACTTGAAAGAGCTGCAGTTGTATATTGTGACTGCACTTCTATTGTCTATAACACAACTACATATACATGGCTCGATACATACGAGCGGTGCCTAAGGGTCGCGTCGGTAATCAAATCATTCGGAATTAAGAGAGATCATGTAGTTTCAGTGGTGGCGCAGAATATCCCGGCCATGTACGAGCTCCAGTTCGCCGTGCCAATGGCGGGTGCAGTAATCAATGACATTAATACACGTCTTGATGCGAGGACTATTTCGATTATTCTTCGCCACAGTGAATCAAAGCTGGTGTTTGTGGACTACCATCTTCAATCTGTAGTTCTTGAAGCCATTTCTTTGTTTCCATCAAATCTGTGCCGTCCACTTATCATTCTCATCACTGATGATCATCTCGATCAAGATTCATCATCAGGTTTTGTTGATACTTATGAGAACATGGTGAAGAAGGGAAACCCGGATTTCAAATGGGTTCGACCCGAGAGTGAATGGGAGCCAATGACACTAAATTATACTTCAGGCACAACCTCATCACCCAAAGGTGTGTTGCATTCACATAGATCTCTTTTTATAATGACATTTGATTCTTTGATCAATTGGGACGTTCCCAAACAGCCTGTGTATTTGTGGACACTGCCAATGTTTCACTCAAATGGATGGACGTACACTTGGGGCATGGCCGCTGTTGGTGGAACCAACATTTGCCTTCGAAAATTCGATGCGAGTTTTATTTACAACACAATAAATCGACATAATGTTACACACATGTGTGGTGCGCCGGTGATACTCAACATGCTAGCAAATTATCCACAAGCTAAGCCACTTGAAATCCCAGTTCACTTTCAAACTGGTGGCGCACCACCGCCAGCCGCGGTGGTCCTCAGGACGGAATCTCTGGGTTTTGTTGTCTCTCATGGATATGGATTGACTGAGGCAGGTGGTGTGGTGGTGTCTTGTGCTTGGAAATTGAAGTGGGATTTATTGCCAGTCACAGAGAGAGCCATATTGAAGGCTAGACAAGGAGTGAGGACTCTAGGGTTGACTGATGTAAATGTTGTGGACCCTGAAACAGGTGTGGGTGTTAAAAGAGATGGAATAACAATGGGAGAGGTTGTACTAAAAGGTGGGTGTTTAATGTTGGGGTACCTTAAAAACCCCGAGGCAACTTCGAAATGCTTGAGAGAGAATGGATGGATGTACACGGGCGATGTTGGGGTGATGCACCCTGATGGATATTTGGAAATCAAAGATCGATCGAAGGATATTATCATCACGGGAGGTGAAAATGTGAGCAGCGTGGAGGTGGAATCGGTGCTATACTCGAGCCCTGTGGTTAATGAGGCTGCCGTGGTGGCACGACCTGACGAGTTTTGGGGAGAAACACCATGTGCATTTGTAAGTTTGAAGCAGGGGTTGACTCGGAAGCCAACAGAAACTGAAATAATAGAATTTTGTAGGGAGAGGTTGTCACATTACATGGTGCCTAAGACGGTAATGTTCATAGAAGAGCTTCCAAAAAATGCTACAGGAAAAATTCAGAAGTTCGCTTTAAGAGAGATTGCTAAAAATATGGGTACCTTGTCACGAGCGACTAGTCGAATATAAATTAAAAAACATAATAGCTTATATATTCCCGTACATTTAATTCTTTACAATTTCGCGTTTATATTTCAGTTCTTCATTAAGAAATTGTGTAACAGAAAATTCAATATATTGGTCAGACTTTCAAGGTTATATTTCAGTTCTTCATTACAGAAGTGTGTAATCAAAATTCAATTTTATTGTCCAAGATTCATTTGTATTGTGGGTGCAATTGTAAAACTTGTACATTTTGTTTGATTTCCAGTTTAAAGTAGAAGTAATTTTGTTTCTTTGTTGTCCCTACATTAATCAATGTGCACAGGTCAACTTTTCTACTCTGATCAATTCATGTGTATTTTTTTTGTGATCTAGGGAAAGAACAACTATTTATATAATTAGACATTTTCAGATTAAAATAATATATATAAATATATATATATATATTACCCCAGTGTTTATTTTCATATTGTGTTATTTGTGCAGTTGTGCTTATTATAGACAATGTTTCGTGGTTGTAGTAGTAATTAGAAAGAGTGGACGGATGAATTTACAATGTATGACAAATGTTTATAAATCGTTGATACGATTTTGATCTACAAATTTTATGAGATTTATTTACAAATATAAAAATGTTCTCGCATCCATTGAGGATATGAGTTATTTATTTATTTATTTATTTTTTTGATAATTATCCTAACTTGGAAATTCAAGCCTATGATAAAATTTATTGAAAGAAAAATCTTAATCTTAATATATATATATATATATATATAAAAACAGAAGTGCCGTCAAATTTCATTTTCCCGCCCATTTACAGTTACTATTTTCGGAAAGCTTTTTTTATTTTTTGTATTGAATTTCTCGAATTGGGAAATAAGTTGACCATTAATGAATGCTATAAATTTGGTATTAAGTTGTATTTCTTCCTTAGCAATTAGACGTAAGACATATTTGATGTGGGAAAGTATGCAATGCAACCCAGAATGTGAATCGACACTTGCTCTGCATGTTTTGAATGTAAACAATGTATTTGGGTGCTGCATTTTCTTATATCTTGATTTTGAGTGATTCCAAGGCCCTTTTTTTGCTTTTCTTTTTTACTTTGAATTTTGCATATTAATTTTTAGATTTTTTGAATATCGTTTGAAAAAATCTACTTTTAGATTCTAAATCGTTTTAATAATTTTGATTCATCTAAATTAGGGAATCAATCTTAGATAGCCTGTCACCAATGAAAACATTTATTAACTAAGAATAAAATTGTCAATGTGTATCCTTTAATTGACATTTATTAATAAACTAATTTCTAAATCATGATAAATTGATTCGTCTAAATCTATTTACTAAATAATAAAGTTGTCGATATATGTGGTTTTTCCCATAAGCCCCAATCCCCCAAACCCCACAAATTGGAAAATGGACCATACCAGATAAGCTGATTAAATATCGAGACAGACACCTTTCTTTTTCCATTGACACGTTTTATCTCCTCCATTATTTATGTGTTTTTATGCATCCATTTGGTGGTTACTATGGATGTATTTCGAACGGAACAGATTGAAAATAAGTGTGAATTGCTAATGCCTTTTCATTTTCCAATACCATATTCAATTCTTCAATGTATATCTTGGTGGCCAAAATTACTATTTAAAAAATGATTTGGCGCATATAGATATATAAATAAAATTAGATAAAAATTCGTGTATTATTAAATGTTGTACTTAAATTTTTGTTGATTAATGTAATTGTAATTTGAATTCGTTTAGATGAATGGCGTATTAAAATCCGTGTAAATAATATTGAGATAATAAATTTACTTTTATTTTTTGAGAAATTATATATTTTTTATACTATGAAAAAAGAAAAGTTGTTAGGTTAAAATTTATATATAAGTTTTTGCTTTTATATTTGTAAATTATCGTTCTCTAAGAATTCATATTTATCTATTGTATTATTAATATTTTTTGAATTCAAATAATACTTTGATTTAAGTATATCATTTAGCCTCTGTTCAGAGGTTAAATAAACCAGTTTTTTTTGGTTTTTCTGCGAATCTCAAGGTAGATGCAGGGTTAAAATTTAAAGAGAGAAAAGATGTTTGATTACAAATGATTTGAAAACCATTATACCAAACAGGGGCTTAGTGTGATTAAAATATTTGTTGGTTAAAATTAAACACGCGTTTATAATTATTGTGATTGATGTTTTTGAAAGAAATTTAAAGAAAATGTTAAATACGAGAGGTAAATGCAAAAATTGTGAATATTATGGCTAAGATTGAATAACATTTTTTTTAATCATTATTACTTTTAATAGTTATATGAAGGATATATTTTATATTATTTTAGGTATAATATTTTACTCCAACTTTGTCTGTTATCATATCATGATAATTTCTAGATTTACGTAATTATTATTTTAACTACTTGATTTTATAATTAAAAATATAATTTTATTAGTTAAATACAAATATTTGTGGGTTTAAGATTAAGCAGGGATTTATAACTATCGTGATTGATATTTTTGAATAAAAATTGAAAAAATTTAAATACGAGAGTGAAATGCATAAATCATGATAAATATATTAATATCTTTCACAAAATCAATATTGTATCCATAACATTACATAAAACATGAACCATTAAATAAAGTATTAAATTGAATTTAATAATAACTCATAAAAATTATTGAAATTAACAGTCATTTATTACTTAACTATAGGGTTAATTTCACAAAATACCACTTAAGTTTCAGCGAAATTTCAAATATACCACTGAAGTTCAATCCTTACACAATCTACCACTCAAGTTCAAATTGATTTCTCAAAATGTCATTTTGTTGATTTTCTTACCCAAAAATAGGAACAAAGGATCCCTAATGTTTGAATAATTTCCTAAAATGGTTCTTAATATTTTATTTTGATATAAAAGTCCTTAATTTTTTCCTAAATTAACAAAAATGGTCCTTTTTATTTAAATGTCAAATATATTCTTATTTTCTAATATAAAATTTACAATTGTGTCATAACATTTGCAAAAGTACAATTGAGTATGTTCATTATTTTTTTTATATATTTAATTAACTAAAATTAGTATATTAGATTTTTTCACTAGGATTTTATTGATCAAATGGTTAATATGCATATAAATTTGTTAGGACAATCTAAAAATTATTGTGAAATAAATTAAATTGATATATGTTTGGAATATATTTTTAAGGAAATTAATTCTTGAGAACGAAAAAATTATTATCGTACTTGAATAAATCTCTTGAAAATGAAATAAAAAATAGATAATTTTTTTTTTTTAATATAACGTGCGGTTGAAAATTAGGAAAATGTTAAGGGTCCATTTAAAGTGTGTGTTCGAAAATGAATTTGGGGGAAATGAATTTCTCTAAAAAAAATATATACCAAACAAATATTAATTTAATTTATTTCATAATGATATTTAGATTATAAAATAAAAAGGACCACTTTCGTTAATTTAGAAAAAAAAAATAGACTTTTATATCAAAATAAAATATTAAGAACCATTTTAGAAAATTTTTCAAACATTAGGGACTCTTTGTGTCTATTTTTGGATAAGAAAATCAACAAAATGACATTTTGAGTAATCAATTTGAACTTGAGTGGTAGATTGTGTAACAATTGAATTTCAGTGGTATATTTGAAATTTCGTTGAAACTTAAGTGGTATTTTGTAAAATTAACCTCTTAACTATATAAATTGACTTTTACCATTCAAAGAAGTTATTATAATTTGAAACTATATTATTTATTAAATCTTAATAATTATTGTAATCTTTATCTTTATCTTTATTCTTTATTCTTTATATATATAAAAGTAGAAGTGAGGAGAGAGAGATAGTCATTTTGGAGGAAAATTTGTATTTAATGAGTTTCTCTCACCACTTCCACTTAATATATATATATATCTTTATTCTCTATATATATTATAATAATAAAGTTTCCAAATAAAACACAACATAGTTTTCCGCCTTTTTTACACTTTCCTAAAATGGAAATTCATGGTTTATAGAGATTAAAAAAAAGTGATTATATATATACATTTCAAAATTGCTTTTATCTTGAGTATATATATATAAAAGTAGAAGTGAGGAGAGAGAGTCATTTTGGAGGAAAATTTGTATTTAATGAGCCTCTCTCACCACTTCCACTCTCTCACCACTTCCACTTCTATATATATTCTCTATATATATTATAATAATAAAGTTTCCAAATAAAACACAACATAGTTTCCCGCATTTTTTACACTTTCCTAAAATGGAAATTCATGGTTTATAGAGATTAAAAAAAAGTGATTATATATATACATTTCAAAATTGCTTTTATCTTGAGAATATAAACAGTTACTTTGAAAATGATTTTATCTCATTAATAGTAATTTTATATATCCAGCTATTAATTAATTGGTATTTTCAATATATGTTTATAATTTGGAATTATGATGTAGAGTTTGAATATAAAATTATATTCATAAAAGAATACAACCACGTACACTTTTAAGCGATGGATTAATAATAACAATATAAGAAAAAATGTATTGCTTTAAAAAATTTATTATAATAATTAAAACACTATTGAAAAGAACATAACTTAATTATGTTATGAAAAGAATATAATTAAAAATTTAAATTTGTAAAATAATATTAAAAAGTAACATAATTAAAAATATATGTTGTTTTAATTAATAATAATAATTCTGTAATAATAAAACAGTATTTAAAAGAACGTAATATAATTATGTAATTAAAAAAGAATATAGCTAAATATTTGTATATATTGTTTTAATTAAATACATGTTACACTAATAATAAAATAGTATTGAAAATAACGTAATTAAAAATGTATGATATTTTACTAAAACTTTAATAATTAATTAGTATTGAAGATAACGTAATTATTAGAGAATTTATTAGTAAAATAAAACAGTATTAAAAAACATATATAACATAATACACATTTATAATTATGTTATATATGTTTTTTATGTCCCGCGCATCGCACGGGGGCAAATACTAGTACTAGTACTATATATATAAGTAGAAGTGAGGAGAGAGAGTCATTTTAGAGGGAAAATTGCATTTAATGACTCTCTCTCCTTACTTATGCTTTTATATATAACTAGTGAATCATCCCGTGCGATGCACGGGAAGAAACTTCTAAATAAAAATAATCCTATTCGAAATTAAATGAACTCTTAAACAAAATAAATAACATTCACAAATAAGAGATAAGTTCATCATTTATTAGTTTCATATATAAACATCAACCTTTTAGGGGGAAGTTATACATGAGAAAATGATTATGCCTGATTCTTATTGATAGTCATGGCATATGACACCATCAGTGAAAATTGTTTTTTTTTTTTTTTTTTTGAAATCTAATAAGTATCCTAAAATTCGAATGGCTCAACGATATCCTTGGAATAAAGAACTTGAATCCTGCATTACTGTCAGATATAATTTGACCTTATAGAATATGATCTTCAAGTTTTGTAACGATTATTCACTATATCCTCGAACCAAAAATTCGCCTTGCAAAATGGACACTTAAATGTAGAATCTCCAGTATTCATATACTCTGAACATTCAAACAATAGATGAAAAAGTTAATAATAGAGACCATGCATATAAAAGATAAAATTCAATATTTTGACCATTGACAATGAAAAACAACAACAATAATAATAATAATAATAATAATAATAAAAAAAAAAAAATTGCGAGGTTGACAAAGATATTGCATCAAATTTATGATATTTTAGGTTTTCAATATTTATACAACGTAATTATTTTCTGATTGAAATTATAATTTAATATTGATCATCTCAATTTTTAGTTAAGTAAATTGGGAGACAATTTATATATTATTGTGAAAAAATATCATAAAATTTGAATTAAAATATAGCAAAGAATATTTTGGTATAGTTAATTACTTTTTGAAATTTTAAAATTAACAGTTAGGACAAAAACCATTAATAACTATATCATTTCAAACAATATAGATAAATTTGTTAACCGTTAATGTTAAAAAATGTGATATGAGATTTTTTGGAATAAAAAATTAATTAAGAATTAAATGTAATTGTCATTGAAATAATTTTGATAAATAATGCAACATAGGAAAGAACTTTAATATGTATATTTAATAAATAACTTAAAAATAGGATTTAATTATAAAAATTTCAATACAACATGATTTATAAAAATACGAATATGTATAAATTTTAGATATAATTTTAATTGAGAATTTGACATTGGGTCTGTATGACTGAACCAAATATTTGTCCATAAAATTAAGACCAATAAAATATCACAATTATTATAAGAAATTAATTATGTATTAAATGTAATTATCTATAAAAATATTTAATAATTTAATAATACGCTATAAAAAAGAGCTCCAATTTTTAGATGTACTAAATAACTAAAAATAAGATTATTTAAAAAAAAAAACTATATGTATGATGTGATTTATAATTTAGTACCCTCTCCATCCCATAAAGATAGTCATCTACTCATTTTCATACAGATTAAGGACAAAATGGAATATAAAATATTAATTTCACTCTTAAAAAATAAAGTAGACTATCTTTTTGAGACGGACAAAAAAGAAATTGTGGACTATCTTTGTAGGACAGAGAGAGTATTATCTAGTAATAAAATTTCAACATAATTTTTAACTGAAAATTTTACTTTGAATTTGTATAAATTAATACAATTATTTATTTGTAAGATTGAAAACGTTAGAAGAACACTTTTTTTTTTTTATGAAAAGAGAGGTTTTGACACAAAAAGCCAAATATAAATAAGTAAAACAAAACAAATTTTCGTTCTTATATCATAAAAAATAAAAAACAACTTCTCGGTAAAAGCAAATTTAAAAAAAATAATAATTCTAGTTTCTTACTTTTATTATTTTTTATACAATGTGATATACAATTTCATCAAATATATATACTGACTCATAAATAATATGTTTTTTCTTCACTCAACGGCCGAAACCATTAACATATCTATCAAACCAAAACTATTCTAAATAGCCCAACATTAGTTAACACATTGCAACCCCAATAGAGAAATCTAGAACATAATATAAATAAACTATTAACAAATTCTCTTGTTAGTCTAAAATAATTTTGTATTCTATATTGTTTTCGAAGCTTTCTCTACAATATTATTGTTTTAATATTTTTTCTTTTTTGTTAGAAACCAAAATCTATGTTCAACGACTCAAAATATCACAAGTCTTGAAGAAAAGAGTAGTGCCAATCATTTTTACTTTTTCAAAAAATAATTTACTATTTTTTATTTTCAACTGGTTTGTAATATTAATAACTAAGAAGCATTACCACCGCACGAAAAATTTAGAATCATAAAACGTGATAAATAGAAGGTGGAGTGGAGCGGTCATGTTAAACAGTACACATTTTTTCAAAGAAATAACCATTTAATTGAATCTTTTATTATTGTGTATATCTTCATAATAATTATATATAACATAAATGAAAGAGGTTGTATATAGGGAAATGGAAAAAAAAAAAAAAGATATAGAAAACAAAAATGAATCAACAGATTTTGAAAAATGGGAAAAAAATGAAACAAATTCTGAAAAAGCGAAAAAAGAAAAAAGAAGAAGAAAATAACTGGCTTTCCAGTGTAATTAGGCGGCGGGAAATAGAAGCCATGTAAACACAACAAATATTGAAGACTGTAAGTAGACGTCAGCGATTTTGAAAATAATAAATAAATATTGAAGACCCAACTATTTTTTGAAGTGGGTCTTGAAGTTAATTATTGGATAGGGGATATAAGTAGTGTGAACATGATAAATATTGAAGTCCCCAAAAATTGGAAAAATAAATAAATAAATAAATAAATAAATAAAATCTGCACATAGTACAAGAGTTTTGGAGGAAAACAGTGAAGTTGACTGAGGTTGACTCAGCTACTTTTATATATTACTAGTGAATCATCCCGTGCAATGCACGGGAAGAAACGTCTAAATAAAAATAATCCTATTCAAAATTAAATGAGTTCTTAAACAAAATAAATAACATTCACAAATAAGATATAAGTTTATCATTTATTTGTTTCATGTATAAACATCAACCTTTTAGAGAGAAGTCATACATGCAAAAATGATTGTGTCTGACTCTTATTGATAGTCATGGCATATGACACCATCAATGAAATTTTTTTTTTTAATTTAATAAGTATCCTAAAATTCGAATGGCTCAACGATATCCTTGGAATAAAAAACTTGCGTCCTACATTACTGTCAGATAGAATTTGACTTTATAGAATATGATCGTCAAGTTTTGTAACGATTATTCACTATCTCCTCGAACCAAAAATTCGCCTTGCAAAATGAACACTTAAATTTAGGATCTCCTGTATTCATGTACTCTAAACATTCAAATAATAGATGAAAAAGTTAATAATAGAGATCATGCATATAAAAGACAAAATTCAATATTTTGACCATTGACAATGAAAAACAACATGTATAATAATAAAAAAATTGCGAGGTTGACAAAGATATTGCATCAAATTTATGATATTTTAGGTTTTTAATATTTAAACAACGTAATTATTTTCTGATTGAAATTATAATTTAGTATTGATCATCTCAAATTTTAGTTAAGTAAATTGGGAGACAATTTATATATTATTGTGAAAAAATATCATAAAATTTGAATTAAAATATAGCAAAGAATATCTTGGTATGGTTAATTACTTTTTGAAATTTTAAAATTAACAGTTAGGACAAAAACTATTAATAACTATATCATTTCAAACAATATAGATAAATTTGTTAAACGTTAATGTTAAAAAATGTGATATGAGATTTTTTGGAATAAAAAATTAATTAAGAATTAAATGTAATTGTCATTGAAATAATTTTGATAAATAATGCAATATAGGAAAGAACTTTAATATGTATATGTAATAAATAACTTAAAAATAGGATTTAGTTATAAAAATTTCAATACAACGTGATTTATAAAAATACGAATGTGTATAAATTTTAAATATAATTTTAATTGAGAATTTGACATTAGATCTGTATGACTGAACCAAATATTTATCCACAAAATTAAGACCAATAAAATATCACAATTATTATAAGAAATTAATTATGTATTAAATGTAATTATCTATAAAAATATTTAATAATACGCTATAAAAAAGAGCTCCAAATTTTAGATGTACTAAATAACTAAAAATAATATTATTTATAAAAAAATTATACGTATGATGTGATTTATAATTTAGTACTCCCTCCGTCCCATAAAGATAGTCCTCTACTCATTTTCACACAGATTAAAGACAAAAAAGAATATAAAATATTAATTTCACTCTTAAAAAATAAAGTAGATTATCTTTTTAAGACGGACAAAAAAGAAATAGTGGACTATCTTCGTAGGACGGATAGAGTATTATCTAGTAATAAAATTTTGACATAATTTTTAACTGAAATTTTTACTTTGAATTTGTATAACTGAATACAAATATTTATTTGTAAAATTGAAAACGTTAGAAGAACACTTTTTTTTTTTTTTTATGAAAAGAGAGATTTTGACACAAAAAAGCTAAATATAAATAAGTAAAACCAAACAAATTATCGTTCTTATATTATAAAAAATAAAAAACAACTTCTCGGTAAAAGCAAATTTTTTTAAAAAAATAATTCTAGTTTCTTGTTTTTATTATTTTTTATACAATGTGATATACAATTTCATCAAATATATATACTGACCCATGAATAATATGTTTTTTCTTCACTTAACGACCGAAACCATTAAAATATCTATCCAACCCAAAGCTATTCTAAATAGCCCAATATTAGTTAACACATTGCAACCCCAACAGAGAAATCTAGAACATAATATAAATAGATTATTAACAAATCATCTTATTAGTCAAAAATAATTTTACATTCTATATTGTTTTCGAAGCTTTCTCTACAATATTAATGTTTTAATATTTTTTCTTTTTTGTTAGAAACTCAAATCTATGTTCAACGACTCAAAATATTATAGGTCTTGAAGAAAATAGTAGTGTCAATCTTTTTTACTTTTTCAAAAAATAATTTACGATTTTTTATTTTCAACTGATTTGTAATATTAATAACTAATAAGCATTACCACCTCACCAGAATTTTTGAATCATAAAACGCGATAAATAGAAGGTGGAGTGGAGGGGTCATGTTAAACAGTACACATTTTTTCAAAGAAATAATCCTTTAATTGAATCTTTTATTATTGTGTATATCTTCATAATAATTATATATAACATAAATGAAAGAGGTTGTATATCGAGAAATGAAAACAAAAAGGATATAGAAAACAAAAATGAATAAACAGATTTTGAAAAATGGGAAAAAAATGAAACAAATTCTGAAAAAGCAAAAAAAAAAACTTGCTTTCCAGTGTAATTAGGTAGCGGGAAATAGAAGCCATATAAACATAATAAATATTGAAGAATATAAGTAGAGGTCAGCGATTTTGAAAATAATAAATAAATATTGAAGACCCAACTATTTTTGAAGTGAGTTTTGAAGTTGATTATTGGATGAGAGATATGAGTAGTGTGAACATGATAAATATTGAAGTCCCCAAAAATTGAAAATAAATAAATAAATAAATAAAATCTGCACATAGTACAAGAGTTTTGGAGGGAAACAATGAACTTGACTGGGGTTGACTCAACTACTTTTATATATTATATAGATATAGATATAGATAAATAAATAAAAATAAATAAAGAAAAGATAAATATTTTTGTAGGAAAAATTATTATTTATTGTATATTTAGTAAGATTTGTAATAAATATACTATGTATAAATGTATTACATTGAAAATCAAAAAATTAGATTAATATATTTGAATATAAATAATGTGATATCGATGTAAATGTGTTATGTAGGAAATGAAAAAATTAGATTAATATATTTGAACATAAATAAATATGATATTTATATAAATGTGTTGTTTAGGAAATGAAAAAAATTCTATTTATATATTTGAACATAAATAAATGTCATATTTATGTAAATGTTTAAATTGAAAATGAAAATTTTGGATTAATATATTTGAAAATAAAACGTAAATAAAAGTCAAAAGAAATTTATATAAAAAATTTAATTAAGTGTCAAATTATGAGTTGCGCAGTACACTAAGTGTACATGCAGAATTTTTTATTTTGATTATTTTTTTTTTTTAAGTTTCAAATTCAATAACATGTGTTGTGTAGGAAATGAAAATATTGGATTAATATATTTGAACATAAATAAATATCATATCATATCTATGTAAACGTGTTACATTGAAAATGAAAAATTTGGATTAATATATTTAAAAATAAATAAATATATGGTATATAAAATTTTTAAATTAGAAATGAAAAAATTGAATTAATATATTTTGAAAATAAATAAATAAAATTATTGAAATTTTACTTCATAATATGTCAATAAATGAGTAGGCTCTTCAATACGCGTGTTACAAAAATAATTAATTATTTTCTATCAACTTTTTAACCACACATATTTTCTCTCTCCAATTTTCTGCCACTAATTTTTACCTCAAAATCATAAATAAACAAGTTTATAAACCAAACATTATTACCAAACAGAGGCTTAATCATTTCATCATTTTAACAAAAATTGGCATGTTTAAAAAAATAAGGAAAAATAAAATATATTAATTAATATATTGGATTTCAAATAAAATATATGTAAGCAACACATTAAAAAATATGGTTAATAAAAAATTATAAAATACTTAAAGGAAAATAGGTGATAAGGTGGACAAATTTTCAAAGAAAAACGTAAATAAAAGTTAAAATAAAAATTTATATAAAAAATATAAACGAGTGCCAAATTTTGAGTTGCGCGGTATACTAGTGTACATGTAACATTTTTTTATTTTGAATAGTTTTGTCTTTTTTAAAATTTCAAATTCAATAACATTTTGTATTGAAATTTTATTTAAATTATGCTTTTTATTTGATATGATTGAATCAAGATATATTTAAAATTATGATTTAAAAATTATATATTCCGTGCAACGCACGGGTAGACAACTAGTATATATAAAAGTAGAATAGCCGTCACCAAAATACACACATAGTTTCCCGCCAAAAAACTTTCTAAATTTGAATTTTTTTTGCAAAAAAATTGTATAATAAATATTTTAGTAATTATTATTTTACATGTGTCATTAATTGTATTGACATCCGTGCTATACTATTAATTACATCAAAATGTTTTATTTTATTTTATTATAATTCTTTTGATAATTACTGTATTACTTTGAAATCGAAAGATATGTAATATGGGTGTCAAATTAAAGATCACAATGAGAAGTTTAATGCAAGCTAACAAGAGAGAGCAAATTGTAAATATATTATCCGTAAAATCATATCTTAATCTTAATCTATTCTATACATATATCAAAATAGAAGTGAGAAGAGAGAAACATTAAATGTTATTTTCCCTTCAAAATGAACTTCTCATTTTTGGAAATAAAAACAAAACTAAAATATAATAAAATAAAAAATCTGTTATGTTGGCAAAAATACCCGTTTGGACCCGAACCCGATGGGCCCCGACCAAGTGGCGGAAAGAAACCACCCTGCGGGTCGATGTGGCGGGTTTGTGTTTGATATCAATTACCCGAAGCGAGTTTGGGGCGGGGCGGGGCGGGTTTTGGTTGACCCGTCCCGCTAATTTATTTATATTAAAAAAAATTAATTCAAAAAATGCAAACAACACACTTTCAAGATACAATTTCTTGTTTATGATAACATCTTTAATTCAGTGATGAATTTGGTACTTGACTGTTTTGACTTTTACTTTTTTTAATGGGAAAAAAAGTTAGAAACTTGAAGAAAACTATGTTTTAAAAAAAATATATGGTCAGGGCTGGGCGGGGATGCCCCGTTTGATTTAATCGGTAATGTGGTGGGTATGGTTTTGATAATCTACTCATTGGGCGGAGCGCGGGGCGAGGCGGGGGTACCCGTCCCATTGCCATCTCTAAATATCTGTATATTAATGTTGTATTTAAATTCGTATTTATTAATGCAATTTTAATTTGTAACGTCGTATTTACTCTGTGTAGATAAACGTGAATGAAAAATGTTTTGTTTGTAAATAAATTTATAGAAAATACTTAAACCTCTATTCTAAAGCTATGTTTTTGCTTATAAACAAAAAATTTAGGCCTCGTTCTCTTTACTGTTTTGAGCTCGTTTTGAGTTTTCGATTTTTGAAAATATCGAAAACGCGTTCACTTTGCCCATTTTTAGAAACGCGTTTTCCAAAATACAAAAAAAAAAAAAAAATAAAATACAAAGGAAACTCAAAACGAGTTTATTGCGTTTTGAATATTTTATGTTAAAAAGTCCAAAACGATCAAAACACACGTTTTGAATATTTTTTTTTTTTTTTTTTTTTTTTTGTAAATGTGAAACAGTTCCTTCACTTGAAATTCTTATATTATTTTGTCATTATATATAGATCCAGTTAAGATTTTTTTTTTTTTTTTTTGTAATTTATTTATTTATTATTATTATTTTTTTTAAATGTAGACACTTCCTTCACTTGAAATTCTTATGTTATTTTGTCATTATATATAGATCCATGTTAGATTTTTTTTTTTTTGTAAAAGTGAGATACTTCATTCACTTGAAATTCTTATGTTATTTTGTCATTATATATAGATCCATGTTAAGATTTTTTTTTTAATTTTTTATTTATTTATTTATTTTTAAAAGTGAAACACTTCATTCACTTGAAGTTCTTATATTATTTTGCCATTATATATAGATTCATTTTAAGATTTTATTTTATTTTTGTAAATTATTATTATTATTATTATTATTATTATTATTATTTTATTTTATTTATTTATTTTTTTTTTTTTTGTAAAAGTGAGACACTTCATTCACTTGAAGTTCTTATGTTATTTTGCCATTATATAGATTCATGTTAAGATTATTATTATTATTATTATTATTATTATTATTATTATTATTATTATTATTATTATTATTATTATTTTGTAAATGAAAGACACTTCATTCGCTTGAAATTCTTATATTATTTTGCCATTATATATAGATCCATGTTAAGATTTTGTTGGTATGAGATTAAATTTTTGTTTAGCCGAAACAATATTAATGATGAATTTATTGACATAGAGAACTAATTGATTTATTAACATTAAAATTAATTTAATTCAACAAATCAACTATTTTTTACATATAAAATATCACAAAATAAATATATCAAAAAATTATAAAGTAAAAGCATTTTTCAGTTTTCTATTTTTTAAAACAGTTTTCCAAAATCACAAAGAGAACATGTTTTCAGCAATCCCAAAACAAACAACCAAAATCCAAAATTCAAAACAAAATCTAAAATTCAAAATCCAAAATCGAAACACAAAGAAAACGACCCCTTATTGTTTTGTTTTTGAGACGTGTTGTTGAAAAGTGGCTTCAAAAATGTATATAGTTGAAAAGTGGATAAAAAATATGTTGTTTGTAAATAAATTTATAGACAAAATTACCGAATTGATGCTAATATTTTTATTCATTCTTAATTTTAATAAGTGTAATGATTATATGGTATAAGATTTTCGATATAATTTTTTAATCTCCCATGTTGTCCAATTGTCGTATCATGATAATTGGTGAATTTTGTAATTATTATTTTAACAACTTAATTTTGTAAATAAAATTTAATTTTATTGGTTAAATATAAATATTTCAAAATTTTTTAACATATAAAAAAAGATAAAAATAACTTATTTAGAAAAAAAGTTAAACGGACAAATAAATAATAAATAATTTTTTTTTTTTTTTTGAAAGAGCATTTTAAAAAGAAAAAAAAATCTTATAAAGATCAGGATCTACTAATTTTGATTAGTTTTGTACATGTTACATTTTCTATTTTGATTAGTTTTGCCTTTTTTAAAATTTTGAATTCAATAATATTTTGTATTAAAATGTTATTGCACTGTGTTGGTACAATCACTTGAAGCACAAGTTAGACCATTTGCTTGGAAAAACTTTTCTCATCATTTTGCTAAGAAAAGATTTTCACTTATGTGAAAAATATTTTCTTTTCCGTATGTTGAATCAAACACACCATGACACAACAAATTGAAAGAATTGATTGACCACAAAGGTAAGTGCTAACTAATTCAAATCCACATGGCTAAGTTAGTGAGACGTGAATTTCAATCAAGTTAGCGACGTGAAAAGTTCTCCATGTTGATTGCTTGGAATAGATTCAATTTCATACTTGATAACATTGTGTCTTAATTCGAAAGCGAAAGATAATAGATTTGTTTATTTATTGCTCTCAAATAGTTCGTTTGAATGTTCAACTACATATTGAAGGAATTAGTCGACCACTAAGGTAAGGGCCAACCATATGACTGAAATCAACATGACTAATTGATCGAAACTGATATTGACCAACCCGTGTGATCAAAACTCACATGGTTAATTGATTAATTGAAATGCACATCCACCAATACATGAGATCAAAATTCACATGCCTAATTGATTGAAATTCACGTCGACCCACCTATATAAATTTCAATCGGTTAGGCACGTGCAAGGTTTTCTATATTGATTGATTTTATTAATAAGAATGATTATATGGTATAAGATTTTCGATTTAATTTTTTGATCTCCCATGTTGTCCAATTATCGTATCATGATAATTGGTGATTTTTGTAATTATTATTTTAACTACTTAATTTTGCAAATAAAATTTAATTTTATTAGTTAAATATAAATATTTTAAAATGTTTTAACATATAAAAAAAGTTAAAAATAACTTATTCAGAAAAAAAGTTCAACGAACAGTTAAATAATAAATAATTTTTTTTTTTAAAACAAGAAAACATTTTAAAAAGAAAAATGAAAATCTTATAAAGATCAGGATCTCCTAATTTTGATTACTTGTGTACATGTTGCATTTTCTATTTTGATTAATTTTGTCTTTTTTAAAGTTTTGAATTCGATAATATTTTTGTATTAAATCGTTATTGTACTGTGTTTTTATTTGATATAATATAATTGTATCTATAATTAACACATTATTATAAATTTTGATTGAAATTATTATCACAAACATATTTTCGTGTATCGCACAAGTGAAAATACTAGTTATTACAAAAAAGGGAATATGACCTTACCTCAAATTTACAAACAATATATCAAATGTAAAGAAAGAAATTCAAACAAAACTTACCAAAAACTTTGGCAATAATTGAACACTTACAAACACAAACTCTAGTCCGATTGTCCACTATGAACAGAAGAACATTTTTTATACAAATATTACTAATGCATTTATCCACTCTTAAATTTTGCTTTAATTATAAACAAAACTGTTTATAAACACTTCTTAAATAAGTTAATATTAGGAAATCAACCATCCACAATTAAAGAGATGTTCAATCACAACCTGGAATAGATTTTGACACTTTATTTCTGTGATTCATACCATTATATAATGGAAAAAGTGCACAACACATAGATTCTAAGTTAACTCTTTAAAACTGAGTCCTTATTTGATGCTCCTACTTTTTGATAAAATTTACTATTTTTTTCTATAGTAATCAATCTCAACCATCCAAAAAAGTTAATCCTATAATTTTTTACTTTTCAAACCACTTTTTAACAATGCGATTTCCCAAAACTATCATTTTCTCAAAAAGTAGGAGCATCAAACAAGGGTTAACAAACTTAAGTATTTTTCTTTTTTAGAAACTCCGATTTTAAATAGTAATTAATAAATAATATAAAAATAATTATCATTTACATATTAAATCAAAACTCATATAATATTAAATGATAAAACCTAAACAATACCTAATTCACAACTCATCTGTCCCACCACCCCTGCCACCCCATCCCACCCACCCTACCTACCCCACTAAATCATAGTTGGTCACACTAAGTCACAATTCGGTAACATACAAATTTAATCGCTAATTTAACCCTCCACCCTACCCATACTACACAAAGTTGCAATTGATCACACAAAGTTATAGTTTGTTACAATTACAATTTTATCGCAAATTCCACCTTGCCCCCACTTGTAAAGTCACAGTTGGTCACATAAAAGCACATTTCAGTAACAATTACAAATTTAATCGCAAAACCCACCCCGACCCAACCCCCAACCCACATTCACCTCACCCCCACACCACAAAGTCACAGTTGGTCATACGAAATCATAGTTTGGTCACAATTACAAATTTAGTCTCAAATTTCAGTCACTGATGCGAACCCCTTCGGTATATTGACCGAAAATTTCCACAACAGTTTAATACAAAACCCAAGAAAGCTAAAGTGGTAAAATAAAGGATAAACACATTAACCCAAGTTTAAATCTAACCCAAAATTCAAGGATTAACAAACCCTCGCCCAATGGGTATCAACTAAACAAATTCCAAGGTGACGGAAAATAAACAACAATACAAGAATAATAATACTCAAGCAAAGTTAATTAATTTTCTAAGAAATACAAGATCAAGAAATGGGATTTACCTCACCCACAAGAGGAACTCTCTCAAGAGCACCATCATGAACATTCAAGCTATCCTTTACAAATGACAAGAATTGTGTATAAAATGTATAAAATGGGCAAAATGTGTAATTTCGAAAATTGCAACAAAAACCTCGTTTTTGTGAAACGGAGTGTTTCAGTCGATCGAACTGGTCTACCGAAATTATTTCGGTCGATCACATGGTCGACCGAAATTCCCATTTCGGTCGACCAAGCCTTAGCCGAACGTGACTGAGGCTGCCTTCAAAAATCTCTACAGACTTTCGGTCGACCGGTATGATTTTAGGTCGACCGCAATTGGTTGAATCCAATTTCTTCTTCTTTTTGGCTTCAACTTGATTCTCGACTTGTTTTCTTGATTTATTCACATTGTTTAGCCTCGAATCTTGAACCTCTTCGACGTCGAATCTCATCATGGGCCCCACGGGCATGTGCAACGATGTTTGACTTTCTCGATTCTCATCATCTCTCCCTCTTGGAAAGGATTCGACCTCGAATCTGGCTTGATTGCACTAGTGTGAGATTCCTTGACCTTTGGTCTTGAAACATTGCGGACCACGGGTTCATGCGATGAAGTTGGACCTTCGCGATTCTCATCATCTCCTCCTTCTCGAAAGAGATTCGACCACGAATTGACACCTACAATAAAAAATAGAAAATTCAGACACAATAAATGTAACTAAAATTTCATACTCACCGTGTAAAATCAATTTGTAGGCGTTGCCAAGAGCTTGAGATGTGCCAACACCGCAGAGTAGCAATTTGGATTTTATTAAATCGGGAATCCGTTCTTTCGTCCAAATGAAAAACATCCAATCTCGCCTATCACATGATTCATAGAAGTTAAACAATTTTGGGTTTTTAGCATGCATGCTCTTGACATGTTCAAGACAAGATGAGTTGGTTAAGGAGGTTAGAAGGAAAATCATTTCCAAGCCAAAATGTTTGGTTAAATCTCCCTTAAAGACTTCCCAAACTAGCAATTCCCCTATAAGACAAGTAGGCACATTGAGCTTGTTTTCACAAAATAGGAAGTCATGCTTGTTTTCGCAAAATAGGAAGCCACCATGCGCATGAAGGCTATCAAGTATAACATTTTCACACTCCAACAAAATGTTTGCTAAGCTTCCATCGATGTCATACAATCCTCCAATGTATTCAAAACATAATAACCTTGCATTTAAAGAATTGTTAGGAGCATACCTCCTTGATGTGGCGTCGATTATTTCATTTTGCTTACCTCGGTTGTACTTTTCGTTGTAGGAAAATGTTTCCAAGAATTTCTTCCATAAGGCATGCTTTTGGAGTTCTTTGTTGCTTTGATAAGTTGGCCTCACAATTTCCTGCAACAAAGAAATAACCAAACTAGGGAGGGAAGTGTTAGAATATTCAAGAGTAAAGAACATTTTGGGGTGATCTTTTCTCTCAATTTTCTGGGTGACACTCGTCACTCCCTCACCTTTTTCTGAGGTAGGAACCTCAACTCTCAGTTCTTCTCTCGCATCTACTTTTTCTGGAGTCGTGGCTCCAACTCTCAATTCCTCACCTTTTTCTAGGGTCGTTGCCCCAACTCTCATACTTTCATTTTTGTTTTCTTTCTTCTTCTTCTTCTCTTCTTCCTCGAATTCCTTCTTGAGCTTCATTTGGTCTTTGCATACTTCTTCCGGGCTCAAAGATAGAATCACAACCTTTTTTTCATTCATTTTGAAGCTACACAGGTTCCTCCTCCTATCAAGATTCACATTTCGCTCACATTGCCAAGGTCTCCCCAAAATTATGTGAGTAGTGTGTAAGGGAACCACATCACATAATATTTGATCACTATAAGTACCAATGTGAAAAGTAAGAAGAACTTGTTCACTTACCCTCACCTCCCCATAGCCATTCAACCTTTGCAATATGTAAGGATTTGGATGCTTCATAACCGGTAACCTCAATTTCTTCACCCTACTAGCACTCACCAAATTAGTGCCAATCTCCCCATCTATCATGAGACTACATGGTTTATCACTCACTGGGCACCTAGTGTAGAAATTATCCTTCCCATGTTCCTCCACCTCATTAGTATGGGCCATAGATTGTGGTGGCCTAGCATTTATCTCCTCCACTACTTCTCTACTTTCACTACCTTCCCTCCTATGGAATGATGAAGTCTTCATTTGCTCAATATTAACCTTCTCTTCCATCCCATCTCCACTCCTATCTACCCATTCTCCAATCTTCTTCCACTTCTCCACTTCTACCCATTCCATGGAGTGATGAATTTCGCATTCTCGCACTATCAATATTTTCATCAACTCCATTTCTCTTACCTTCTAACCACTCTCTTCTTTTCCTATTCAAACTCCCATTTTGTTCACCATCCCCTTCATCATCCCAAACATTCATTCTAATTTTCCTATTCAACTTTCCATTTGGTTTTCTACTTCCATCCCTATACACAATGTTCACAAATTTATCCTTCAACCTTCTCCTACCATCCCTATTTTCTTCACCATACTAGTTGATGTACTCTCCCCTCTTGTTCCTAAATTTTTCAACTCACCCCCAATCTTCTCCATTTGTCTAGCCATGGTGGTTGAAAGATTTTGTAACAAGTACTTCAAATCTTGAGTTTGAGCATTGGAAATTGACATGGTGTGCAAGTGTGAAAGTGTTCTCACAAGAATAATTTTCACTCATGTTTCACTCAATTTAGGCTTTTACCCTCTAATGAGCTCACCACTCTTGCCTTTTTCCACTAAAAATCTCCTTTCTCAAGTTCTCCAAGGAAGGTAATCAACTAAACCACAAAGTATAATTCTTGTGAAGTCAAGGAAATCACAAACAAAGGAAGAAGGAATTTATAACAAGTAGATACAAATAGCAAGTAGAATTTATGTGCTTGCTAAACTCAAAAGGAACAATATTTATGTGGGATAGGATGTTAGGAACACAATTTAGCAATGAGATTGACAAACCACAAATAATAGACAAGGCATAGATGTTGAACAATAAGCACAAAGAATGTAAATTTTGAATGAGGCAATTTATCAAACACTTTGTACTCAATCTTGAATGGCCTTGAATGTGTATAATGTGGATATATGAATGCCCCCAACAACTCAAATGTGGTAAGGAATGAATGATCAACAATTTCTCAATGTATGGAGCAAGTGATATATGGAATAAAACGTTGATAACACAATCTCAATGATGGGAATTGGATAGCCCCAAGTAATTAGCAATATATGAGTATTGAACAATAAGGCACTAATGGAGTATTTTTCTTTGGGACAATTGATCAAACACTTTGAATACACAATTTGGAAAGTGTAGGCTTTGCAAGTGTTTGGCTAATGGAAACCCCCAATAAATTCAACAATCAATATACCCAATACATGAAATCAACAATACACATGGGCATATAAATTTTCCCCAATTTTTTCTCAATTTTTGGATTTTTTTTTTTGGTATAATAACAACAATAATGTAAAGATATGTTTACCAAATTAGAGCCAAGCTCTGATACCAAATGATGCGTACCCCTTCGGTATATTGACCAAAAATTCACACAACAATTTAATACAAAACCCAAGAAAGCTAAAGTAGTAAAATAAAGGATAAACACCTTAACCCAAGTTTAAATCTAATCCAAAATTCAAGGATTAACAAACCCTAGCCCAATGGGTATCAACTAAACAAATTCCAAGGTGGCGGAAAATAAACAACAACACAAGAATAATAATACTCAAGCAAAAGTTGATTAATTTTCTAAGAGATACAAAATCAAGAAATGAGATTTACCTCACCCACAAGAGGAACTCTCTCAAGAGCATCATCATGAACATCCAAGCTATCCTTTACAAATGACAAGAATTGTGTATAAAATGTACAAAATAGGTAAAATGTGTAATTTCGAAAATTGCAACAAAAACCCCGTTTTTGTGAAACGGAGTGTTTCGAATGACCGAACTGGTCGATCGAAATTATTTCGATCGATCACATGGTCGACCGAAATGGGACTTTCGGTCGACCAAGCCTCAGCCGAACGCGACTGAGGCTGCCTTCAAAAATCTCTGGAGACTTTCGGTTGACCGGTATGATTTTCGGTCAACCGAAATTGGTTGAGTCCAATTTCTTCTTCTTTTTGGCTCCAACTTGATTCTCGACTTGTTTTCTTGATTTATTCACATTGTTTAGCCTCGAATCTTGAACCTCTTCGACGTCGAATCTCGTCATGGGTCCCACGGGCACGTGCATCGATATTTGACTTTCTCGATTCTCATCAGCCACCCACCCCCTACAAAGTCACAATTGGTTACACAAAGTCACAGTTCGATGAAATTACAAATATAGTCGTAAATGTCTTTTCACTCCAACCCCACTCGCAAAGTCATAGTGATGTGATTCGTTATGGGGATCACGAAGAACACGCGGAATTTAGACTCGAAACGCCAGAAAGCCCCAAATCTAATTGGTAGATGATAATAATGCAACCCCGATCTCACGACGCAATAACCCAAGGTATATCAAACTCAAGACCCGTTACGATGCAGAGATAAGAAACACAAAGGATGAATGCCACAAATGTTGTCTAATCCTTTGATAAGTTCTATTTGTTCGTTAAGAACGAAGAAGAATAAGGGAATAACTCACATTTAATTATCAATAATCTCAAAGTTGTCTTTACAATGAATGAAAAAGTAAATAATAAAGAATATTGACATGAAAATAGGACAAAGCCGCAACATATGGGCCCAAAACGGAAAAAGAATTAAAAATGCGGAAAACCCTAATTTTTACACCCACGTGATCGCGCAGGCATCATGGTAGCGATCGCGTGGAGAGGCCAAAATGTCTCGGGTCTCTTTTTCAGTGCAGGTCGCGATCACCCTCAATTTTATATCACACGATCGCATGGTTCAAATTTCTAACTCCTTGGTCTTGAACTTGATTCTCGGCCCAAATCACTTGCATCAACTTTGGCTCCTCTTCTATCGTGTCATGAGTCAAAAGTAGGGCCTTTGGTCTTGGACTTGAATGCTCATCCACTCAAGCTTGCATAAATCTTTGAATGGATTGTTTGATCTTCTTAGCCCCCAGCCTCGTTATTGGTCCGATCGGCACATGCAACGGGTCCTTGCTCGTTGGGCCACTCCGTTACTCATCATCCCCTCCCTGTTGAAAAGGATTCGTCCTTGAATCATCACCTGCATCAAACAGAGAAAGTTCAGCAAAGTTAAAAGAAGCAGAAACATTGTACTCACCTGGGAGATCCAGCTTGTATGCATTGTCGTTTATCTTCTCAATGATTTAAAAAGGTCCATCTCCTCTTGGCTGCAACTTTGATTTCCGTTGTGTTGGGAACCACTCCTTTCTCAAGTGCACCTACATCCAATCACCCAGTTTGAATGTCACATGCCTCCGACCTTTGTTTGCTTGGGATGCATAACGCTCGTTCCTCTTCTCTATTTGGTCCTTCACCTTCTCATGGTTGACTTTACAAGCTTAGAATTTTTCTCCCCATCCAAACTGCTCCTTTCATGTACAGGCAAAGGAATTAAATCAAGAGGAGTTAGTAGGTTGAAACCATAAACAACTTTAAAAGGTGAATATGATGTAGTAGAATGCACAGCTCTATTATACGCAAACTCAACAAAAGACAAACATTCTTCCCAACTCTTCAGGTTTTTATTTATGATAGTGCGCAGAAGTTGAATTAATGTCCTTTTAACTACCTTTGTCTGACCATCAGTTTGAGGGTGACATGTAGTAGAAAATAATATCTTAGTACTCATCTTCCTCCACAAGACTTTCCAAAAGTAGCTAAGGAACTTAACATCCCTATCAGACACAATACTCCGAGGTACCCCATGGAGTCTTACAACCTCCCTAAAGAATAGATCTGCTATGTTTGTTGCATCGTCAGTTTTATGATAAGGGATGAAATATGCCATTTTACTAAACCTGTCTACTATCACAAATATAGAGTCCCTACCTTTTTTTGTCCTAGGAAAACCTAAAACAAAATCCATAGATATATCTACCCAAGGCTCATTAGGTACAGGTAAAGGATTATACAATCCTTGTGGTAGGACCCTAGACTTAGCTTGTTTACAAGTTATGCTCCTTTCACAAATATGGTGAGCATCTCTTTTCATTTTAGGCCAATAAAAATGTTTCTGTAGTGTTTCTAAAGTTTTCAAGACACCAAAATGTCCCATTAATCCCCCACCATGAGCTTCACGCACTAACAATTCACGCATAAAACAATTTGGCACACATAACTTATTTTCCCTAAACAGATATCCATCATGCCTATAAAACTTCTCAACTGTACATTTTTCACATGAAGCATAAATAGTGGAAAATTCAGGATCATCAGTGTACATACCTTTAATATACTCAAACCCAAGCAACTTCGCATTCAAAGAAGTTAAAAGAACATACCTTCGAGAAAGGGCATCTACTACCACATTCTCCTTACCTTACTTGTAGCGGATGACATAGGGGAAAGTTTCAATGAATTCCATCCAACGGGCGTGTCTTTTGTTTAGCTTACCTTGTCCCTTGAGGTGTTTCAGTGATTCGTGGTCAGTGTGTATGAAGAATTCCTTTGGCCATAGATAGTGTTACCACGTTTCCAATGCTCGAACAAGACAATAAAGCTCCTTGTCATTGTTGGATAGTTTAGTGCTGCCCCATTCAATTTTTCACTAAAATATGCAATGGGCCTCTTTTCCTGCATAAGAACAGCTCCAATTCCTATTCCTGATGCATCACACTCCATCTCAAAAGTTTGTTTAAAGTTAGGTAAGGTCAATACCGATGCAGAACATAACCTATCTTTAAGAAAATTAAAAGCATTTTCTTGGGCAACCCCCAATGGAATCCTACACTTTTTTTTAATTATTTCTGTGAGTGGTGCCGCAAGTGTACTAAAGTCTTTAAAAAACCTCCTATGGAAACCAGCTAACCCATGAAAGCTCCTAACCTCGATAATGCTTTTCGGGGCTGGCCACTCTTTAATGTCTTGATCTTCAATGTTGTTCAATTTTCGTATATTTGATGAGTTAAGATTAAACACGTATTTATAGTTTATTGTGATTTTTGAACGAAAATTGAGAAAAAGTTAAATATGTAAGGAAAATGCAGAAATTATAATAGATATATTTATATCTTGAACAAACATCAATAATTGTACTCATAATATTATATCTAACATGATGCACAATTAAAAAATCTATATCTATATCTATATCTATACTATATATAAAGGGAGAATAGTGGATTTAGGGGTGGGCATTTTAACCGGGTCCGAACCAACCGAATCGGAACCGGACCGAACCAACCGGTTCGGACTGGTTACAGCCTTGGAAAAATTGTTTTTACCGGTCCGGTTCTCGGTTTTGTCCTTAAAACCGAATTACACCCGAACCTTAAAAAAAAAAAATTTCCCTGGCTTCACATTCCACTCCAGAGCCCAATTCCATCCCAGCTGAGTGGGCCCATTTTTGAAACTAAAAAGAAATTTCGCTGGCTTCACTTCATTCACGTTTCAAAACCTAATCAAAACTCTGAAAGTGAAAATCAAAAAACAATTGAAACAGAGAGAGGCTGGGAGTGAAGCCGGAAGCGTAGCTGGTATTTCTCACCGTCTTCCCTTCAATCTGACCATCGTCCGGCGCCACCAGCATCTAATACGATTACATCTTCCAGGTATTTTTTCTTTTGGTAAATTATGCACCACCACAACTGAATCATTCTTGTACTCAAAACGGAGTGAATAGCCAATACGGAATCCCCTTGTAGAAGCCCAGTAGGAATACATTTCAGTTTCGTTCGTACCCGGTTGAGGCCCCCTAGCGGCGCCACCTACTGCAATTTCCTCGACAGCCGTGACTGGAGCAAAAGTTGTGATGCCTAAAAAATCAGCATGACAAAATAGAAACCTAAACAAGATGGGGTTTTGCAATTCATTTTTTTGAATTTTATGCAGTAAGTGGCTTATAGAAATCGGAACCCTCTGTTAAATTAAGTACAATTTTCCAGGTTTAATGTTTATAATTTATATTATTACTCAATTTAATCATAAACATATTGTAAATCAATTTTTACCTGTTGAGGAAAACAAAATGTGTAGAGCAGTTATTTACTGTTATGTCTCTATCTGTTAATCTGTTTCATGTACGAAAATGACCTGTCGTAGCTAAGTCGTCTTCTCCTGTTAATCTTGTTGTTGAAGAGAGAGTCACGTGATCTTCCCATTTTTTATATTTCGTTTTCATAATTTGATTATGAGATTAGTAATTCATTATTTCCGATTTTATGTATTTATTTGTAGATGACAAAGAGTAAAGAACCTGCTATGGGAATTAAAAGGACCAGGAAGACAAGGTCTGCAATTTGGAATCATTTCACTAAAATTGGTAATGGACAACAATCAAAATGCAATTACTGCGGTAAAGTCTTTGCAAGTGATTCAAGTAAGTCTGGAACCTCTAGCATGTGGAAGCACATTGATGTTTGTAATGCATATAAGAGTGTTCAATTTGATGAAAAACAAAAAACTTTAACTAGACATAAAACTGTTGGTGATAATGGTGAAGGTCCTGTGTTAAATCTTACATCGATGATATTTAATAAAGAAGAGTGTAGAAGATCCTTGATTGGGATGATTATAATTGATGAATTGTATTTTTCTTTTGTGGATGGTGAAGGCTTTAAGGACTTTGTGAAAACACTTTGCCCTAGGTTTGAAGTTCCCTCTAGAAGAACAGTTGTTAGGGATGTATTCTTTCTATACAATGAGACGAAGGAATCTTTGAAGAATAAACTTATTCAAAATAGGCAAAGAGTTTCTCTTACCACTGATTGCTGGACATCAATTCAAAATATCAATTATATGGTAATCACGGCACACTTCATTGATAAGAATTGGAAATTGCATAAGAGAATATTGAGCTTCTCAGTTGTTCCAAATCACAAAGGGGAAACAATAGGAAAACTTATTGAGAATTGTTTGCTTGACTGGGGTATAGAGCATGTGGCGTCTATTACTGTTGATAATGCAAATGCTAATGATACGGAAATCATTTATGTGAAAAACAAATTAAAAAATTGGAAAATCGATTCTTTGATATTAGGTGGAGCGTATTTGCATGTTAGGTGTTCAGCTCACATTGTCAATTTGATTGTGAATGAAGGGTTGAAAGAATTTAATCCATGTATATCAAGTATTCGCAATACGGTGAAATATTTTAGATCATCTCCTTCTAGATATATGAAGTTTAAATCTTGTATTGAAAGAGAGAAGATTGTTTGTAAAAAACTTGCATGTTTAGATGTGCCAACTAGATGGAATTCAACTTTTTTAATGTTGGATAGTGCATTGCATTTTGAGAAAGCATTTGAGCAAATGGAGGAAGAGGATGGACTTTATTATAAATATTTTACCGAGCGAGAAAATGGTCAAGAAAGAGAAGGACAGGCAACTAGTGTTGATTGGGAAAAAGCTAGAAAATTTTCCAAATTTTTGAAAACATTTTATGATGTCACTTTGAAGTTTAGTTCATCATTAAATGTTACTTCTAATCTTTACTTTAAAGAAATTTGCAACATTGAACATGCACTGGAGACATTGGGCAATAAGGATGATATTATGTTGAGTAGTATGGCACGTAATATGAAGGTCAAGTTTGACAAATATTGGGGTACAGTTGAGAAAATGAACAAGATTTTGATTTTAGCCATTATATTGGATCCTAGGTACAAGTTTGAGTATGTTTCATATTGTGCAAGCATTTTGTATGATGTCAATAAGGTCAGTACAATAAAAACCGAGGTTATAAAATTTATGTATGTTATGTATGATGAGTACAAGAGTTGGCATGGCACTAAGGATGGAATTGGTGCCAGTAGTTCCAATGATAGATTGAATGTGATTGAAGATTCTGATGATGATGATGATGATATGGATGCTTTTAATAAAGTTGATTTGGGGTATAAGAAATTGAGAAGTTCTAGCTTGGATTTGTGTGGAAAAGATGAAATTCAAAAATATTTGGTGGAAACTATTGAAGACCCCGAAGGTTCCATTGACATTTTGTATTGGTGGAAAATTAATAGTTCAAGATTTGAGATTTTGTCTGAGATTGCGAGGGATGTACTTGCAATTCCTGTATCTACAGTTGCTTCTGAATCAGCATTTAGCACTGGGGGACGAATTCTAGATTCATTTAGGAGTTCGTGAACCCCTAAAACAGTTAAAGCCTTAATTTGTACGCAAAATTGGTTACGAGAAGACTCTAGACTTTTGAGGGTAACAGAAGAAGGAGTTTGCTTTGAAGAGGAGGAGTTACAAAATATTGAAACAGGTATTACTTATCTATTCTATTTTCTATATTTATGTATTACAAGTTACTACTTATTCTCAAAATTTTGATTTTAGCTTGTTTTAATTGTGATCATTTGATTACGTTTGTAGAGTTTGGCAGTGCTACAACTCAAGGAGTGGGTCATTGAATTAAATGGTTGGTAAATTATTGACTGAAAAATTGATCATTTCTATCATTTTTCATATATAATTCTCACTTAATTCGTTTCATGTAGGATTGGTAGTGTAACACCCCAAGTTTCAGTATCTAAAACCTAGGCGTGTTAACTTCCATTCACATTATATGCGGAAATAATCGTTTAAAACATTTAAACGTTTCAATTACTATTATAAAAATTTTACAAAAATTTCGGCAGATTCTCCTCTATAAACTGGACTTAACCAACCTGTAGAGAGACATCAAAACCATTTTACAACATAAAACTCAACTCAAACAAAAAAATCCAATATTCAACATACAACCCCAATTCTACTTCAAACTCCAACATCACCATACTATTTCAAATTCAATCCCCAAACTCCTCATCATAAATAAATTTAAACCATGAGCTCCATTTAACTAAATGGAAGATTGATAAACTACTAAAGAGATAAACAACTCATCAAAATTAAATTCAATAAACAATTAAAGGAATGAACCAACAAAAATAACCAAAGAAACATTTATGAAATTTCCTATTCAAACTTTATTTAAACTAATTCCAACCAAAACCATTTAAAGAATGAAAGATTAGAGAATACCCAATGAAAACTTATGAAAATTCCTTAATTAACTTTGAAGAAAATAACAAATTTCGGGTACTGCCTGAGTCTGTCACCAAGTGCTCTCATCGGATCACCTAACTTTCATCACCTGAAACATTGGGGAGGGATTGGGGTGAGCTAAAGCTCAGTAAGTAAACTTTATGCATGAAATGCATGCTTATGACATGAATGCTTTAAAATTTTCATATATGTATCCCCATTTACTTTACTTTCCAAAACTTTCAAACATTTCAAACTTTCACTTCATTTCAAAACTTTCACTTCATTTCCATCGTGAGCTCACTTGATGTAACTTCTAGTCAATCAGATAACAGTGGGCAATTTCTTATTTGGAACCAGATTAACATTCACATTTCCACCGCAAAACGGTTTAACATTCACTTTCTCACCGTAAAGCGGTTTAACATTACTTTCCCACCACAAAGCGGTTTAACAGTCCACCGTAAACGATTGAACATTCCGTCGCAAAGCGACTTAATTCGGGTACGCCGGTCCCCCGCGCCCCATTTCCCACTCGCAACTTTCATGAACTAGAAGTACACCCATTCATTCTTAAAAACTTGGGATACATAATTTTTTGACAAAATTGCACTTTGACACATTCCTTTCATTAAAACATTTGACTTTCCCATTTCGATGCCAATGCTTGCTTAATGATGCAATGACATGATAATGTGCATGCTTGAACATTTCCTTAAATACACATACTTGCATATCACACATCAAATACATCAACATTAAGTAATTAACACGAAATCACTTACGCACATTAATTTCACATTAACTCTCTACTTTCATGAAAATAGGGGAAGTTTACTTACTTGACGTCCTTAGTAATTTACCGTTTCTGAATTTGCAAGTGGAAAAGTCTCGGATGCCCGTGACGTCAATGTACCAAAATTCCTAATTATATCCATTCATAAATAAGGTATAACTTTAGATTTGAAACAAACACGTTCATCATCCAATTCAATATTATAAACAAAACTCATGACTGAGGTTAACATTTCTATTAGACTCGCAATTTAACTCAAACGTGTCCTTAAATCATGTCAAGCACATATACTAACACAATCGAAATAAGTGTTTAAATTCAAGGGTAAGAAACATCGAACTCTTACTTATCAAATTATTCAAAAGTCAAAACTACTCAATATTATCACAACTTAATTGTCACATAGACAATTTCAATTAGCGTCCTAATTACTCAAAAATCTGAAAATAACAATTATAATAAAAATGTACATTAAAATTCAGTTCAAACAACCTGATTATTTGAAATCCCTAAATTTGAAATTTTCCATTTAAAAATCAACATTGAACCAATAGAAAGTCAATTAAATAGTATTATCATTTAAAGTCTGAAATTTACATACATTCGATATCTATATTTATAGATATTAGTATCATCGTAAAATTCCCAGATTTGAAATTAATCCATATAAATTAATAAATCTGAAATTAGTACACATTTACATAATCTACCCTAAACTGAAATTATAAAGATAACTCCAAATTAACTAACCGAAATCAATTATCAGTTACCATAATTAAAATTAAATTTCCTAAGTCTGAAAATATAATAAATTTCCAATTTAATTAGAAATCCAACAAAACCAATTTATTCTCTGAATCCATAAATCTGAAAAAGTACACACATATGTATACACACACGCATATATATATATATATATATATATACCCAAACTTGAATTTCACTGTCAAAAATACGAAATTTAACCAAAACCCAAATCTGAAATCTTCACATACATACATACATTCAACATATATATACATCAATACATATAAACATGTGCCTATGTGCGTGTAAAAGAGTGTGCTGTGTGCGTAAATTGTGTATGTGCGGGTTCGGGTGTTATGCGTTAGGCAGGGGAGAAAGTGGCTTACGGCGTGGTATGGTGGCGGTGACGGACTGCCAGCGAGAGGGAGAGGGGAGGTCGCCGGTGAGGTGCCCCGAAAATCGAGTGGCGGTGATTTTTGTGTGAGATGAGAGAAAGACGAGAGACCGAGAGACGGAGGTCGCAAGTCGTGAGAGAGAGATGAGAGTCGTGAGTGAGGGAGAGGTATAATGAGGGTTTAGGTTTAATTTTAATCTTTTGAAATTTGCAATTTGGTCCCTCAAGTCCCCTCCTTTGCAATTCAGTCTCTTTGCTCCCATAAATTGGTAATTTAAGTCCACGACCCTCAAATAAATTTTCAAAGTGTCACCAAACTTTTCTCAACTTCAATTTAATGCAATAAAATAGAAAATAGCATGTTTAGGGAGTAAAACAATTAATCACATAAATTACACGTAAACTATTAAAATAAACAATTTAGAAACTTTTAATTGGTACATTGATCGAGACGGCATCCAAGTCCTTCCACTGCAAAATAATTCAAATTATCGACATTAAAAAAATATCATTTTAAAATTTATAACAACATTAACATAAATATCACGTAGGATTTCAGAATTGTCCATAAAATGAAAAGCGGTCTTACAGGTAGCCAGCAATGTGAAGAAACCAATGGATTAGAGAGAAAAGTCTCCAATCTTTAATTTTATTGTTTAGTATTTAACTTATTCGTTATTAGTGTTAATCGTGTTTGTTCATTCATTTGAGCAAATCGATTCTTTCAAATAAATGTATATTTTTTAATATAACAGAACTTTGTTCCAAGTGCTTCGTTATGGTAGTTACAAAAATAATGTCATATTTTACCAAAGAGCTTGAAAATCATTGCAGTATGTGCTCTTGGATTTCATTACGTGAAGTTTTACCAAATAATGATATTTTGGCAATATGAACAATGATGATATTTGTAATTCTTTTGTATTCCTTGTTGCATGTTGTGGTGTTGGAATATTCACAACAAATTCAATTTGGTTGCACAATTTAAGCCTACATTTGGTGAACTTGATTTTTCATATGTATTTTAATTTAAAAAAGATACCGTTTCACAAAATAATTAATATTCTAGAATCGAATTAGAACCAGAACCAAACCGAATGGTTCAGTTCTTGTGTTTCAATGGAACCGATTGGTTCCATTTCACAAGAACCGAAATTTATGGTTCGATTTCGGTTCTTGAGATACTCGAACCGAACCACTCGACGCCCACCTCTAAGTGGATTAGTGTGAATGCAAAGTGGATTTGTGTGAATGCATTTATTGCCTTATATATATATATATATATATATATATATATATATATATAATTTTATGGTAAATACCAAACAATGATTAATATTGTTTTTAATAATTTTTAATTTTAATAATTGTGTAAAGATTATATGATATAATAATTTATTGATCTTCAATGTTGTTCAATTGTCGTATATTTGATGAGTTAATATTAAACACATATTTATAGTTTATTGTAATTTTTGAACGAAAACTGAGAAAAAATTAAATATGTAAGGCAAATATATATCTATACTATATATATAAAGGGAGAATAGTGGATTAATGTGAACGCAATCGTATATTTGATGAGTTAATATTAAACACATATTTATAGTTTATTGTAATTTTTGAACGAAAATTGAGAAAAAATTAAATATGTAAGGCAAATGCAGAAATTATAGCAAATATATTTATATCTTGAACAAGCATCAATATTTGTACTCATAATATTACATCTAACATGATGCACAATTAAAAAACTATAGAATTTGCATTTATCATTCAATAAAGTTTTTGATAATTTGGATTATTTATGTTGTTTTTAAATTTTAATAATTTATGTGATAAAAAATTATTTTTGTATTTTTTATTGATTATGTACAATCATTAAATTTTATGAATGCTTATCTACATTGCGGATAGCAATTTCAGTTCATCGTAATGGTGGAAATCTATACTACATATAAAAGTAGGATAGTTTGGTAAAATTTAATTTTTAAATTCTTTATGTTTTAGTATTATAGTAAATAATTAATATGATGTTATTGTTATTTGTATATTTTGGTTATAATTATTATTTTTTATTATTAACATTAATATTGAATGAGTTCAATCAATATTTTTAATTATCAGCATTAAAATTATTATTTAATCATTGATTTTTAATTGATTTTGTTGTTTTTAATATTATAAATCCTATGTGTAGCTATCAATAATTAAATTGTGTTTTAATTATTAATGGTCAAATCATTTGTTATCTTTAATATTACAAATCAAATTTTCTAAAAAATATATATATTATATATTATTATTAAATATTTTAATAAATTAACCCTTTGTTCAGCGACTATATTTTTGTTTCGAGGTAAATGTGCTACTTATAAATAATATATAAAAAGTTATTTAATGAAAGTTAATATTGAAGAGTTAATCTTTGATTTTTTTAGTTAATAATATTAATAGAATGAGTAATATTTTTTTAATCATTCTTAATTTTAATAATTTTCAAAGATTATAGGGTATAATTTTGTAATCTCCAACTTTACTCGGTTGTCGTATCATTATAATCACGAGATTTTCAGAATTATTATTTTGACTACTTATTTTTGCAAATAAAGTTTTATTTGTTAAATTCAAATATTTTGACTATTTTTTTTTTAAATTATTGTGATTGATGTTTTTGAATGAAAATTAAAAAGTACGTTAAATGCAAGAGGGAAATGCAAAACTTATGAGAAATATGCTAATACATTTCACATGCATCAATATCGTGCACATAATATTACATCAAATGTGATATACTATTAAAAAATTACTTAATTTACATTTTCAATGAAGTTATTAATAATTTATTAAAATTAATAATAATTTATTATTTAAATATATAAATTGACGTCTACTATTCAAAGAATTTTTTAATAATTTGAATTACTTATGTTATTTTTTCAAATCCTAATAATTATTGTAATAGATAATCATTTTTTATGCATTTATATGTTTTGATTATGTATAAGCACTAAAATTTTACAAATACTTATTGAAATCGATATTCTGGATAATAACTTCCGTGCATCGTATGAGTGAAATACTAGTATATATAAAAGTAAGGAAGTTGTTTGGTGTGAACGCATGTTGTAAGTAAGTGGTTTAGTGTGAACACATATTGTAAATTAATGACATTTATTATTTTTATGATTATCAATGGTGGTTTTGAAAAACTATGCATTAGTTTATTGTTGTTTAAAATATGAAATTCTTAAAATTATTTTTTTTATTATCTTCTTATTTATTTTTCTAATGCGGATGTGTTTTTTATCCATTTACTGTTTTTTTTTTTTTTTTTATGATTCATGCTTGACGTGACAATATTATTTAATCAACAATACAATGTATAATCCTCAAATAAATGTTTTTGGAGTAATTGGGTAGTAATTCTTAGAAACTATTATTCATTTGATATTTTATTTGTCATTTTTTTTTACTATTCAAATATTACAATACAATAATTTTTAATTTTTATAGTTTACAATTATTTTTAAATCATATGGATTACATTCCATATATAAATGATTTTCCTATATATGACTTATTATTTTCTATCTAAAAACTATGCATTCGTTTATCATTGTTTACACTATAAACTTCTTCAAATTATTTCTCTAATGCGACAGTATTTTTTATCCATTTACAATATAATGATGTATTTTTCTTATTTAATTCTTATACGAATGTTGAAGAGTACTTGAATTTTGGTGATCCAACAGTATAAGGTATAATCCTCGAATAAATTTTTTTGGAGTAATTGTGTAGTAATTGTTATGAACTATTATTCATTTGATACTTTATTTGTCATTTTTTTTTTTTACTATTCAAATATTACATATATAAATGATTTTTCTATTTATGACTTATTATTTTCTATCTAAAACCTATGCATTCGTTTATCATTGTTTAAATTATGAATTTCTTCAAATTACTTCTCTCATGTAACAGTATTTTTATCCATTTACAATATAATGATGTATTTTTCTTATCTAATTCTTATACGAATGTTGCAGAGTATTTGGATTTTGGTGATCCTACATTTAATTGTGAAAATTGCGAGGCCTTTGTTTGGTATGCGGAGTGTATGGGCAAACAATACAATACAATACAAATAAGCATAAATATGCACTATGTTGTATTCACTCTATTTATATCATTATACATATGTTTGTTCTTATAAAAAATAGAAAAATATTGTAATTGTAATTATATGAGAAGACATGATGACCGTGCAACACACGGATGAAAATACTAGTTAACTCTTTAAAGTTAAGAATATTTTGTATTTGAGTAATTTTATTTAACCTTACTAGTTTTATAACACCGATTTAGGTGACTTCTAAGTGACATTAACCAAAAGGAAATAAATAAATTATATAATTTTACCTTCAATTAAGGCATTAAGCCTATCGCATTATGACATATTGTCTGGTGTTGTAGAACCACTTGTGCTAAATAATATTATATTCGAGCATCTCCAATGTTTTCTTCCACTTTGGATATCAGGTTGACGTTATGATGATGTGGGAGAGACAAAACTTATGTGACAATATTTATTATAGAAGAACGTCTAAGAGTTTCCTCAATGCTAGATATCTTCCAAATATATGATGTGACAAAAGAGAGAAAAGAGGAGAAGTAAGAGTGTGGAAGGAGGAAATAAAAAAAATATAGGAGACATCCTCTTAGACATTCATCTACAATAAATGTTACTACATAGGTTTTGTCCCCTCCACATTATCATCACTTTAGTTGGACATTCAAAGTAGAAAGTAGCATTAGAGATGATGATGTCAATGTCTAGACTGCTTCTACAATAAATGTTGATATTTTTTGCCCCCCTCCTATATTTTTTATGCGTAATTATAGGGAGACATTTTTTGTGACATGTCACACATTCATTAAGTGATGAAAATAACTACTACACCACTTATTTACTTTTTCATTATCCAATGATGGCGTGATATGTTACACTGTTACTTAAAAATGCCCCAAAAAATGTCTCCCAATAATTATTGATTTTTTATTCTCTTTCCTCCCATACTCTCAGCTGTCTTCTCCTCTTTTATCTCTCTTATCACATCATATTTTTGAAAGATGTTTAACATTGTAGATGCTCTTAAAAGATCAATCCCATCTTGTGGAGGGACCAATCCCACATTCATTGAAGATGAAGTAAATTAACAATATAGACAGACAACATACGGGACGTGTTACGTGTCACCTTAGACTGAAATTCACATGCTCAGCATGGTCGACAATAAATATTTGAGCCCAACAAATGGTGGAGCATACAAATTTTGGGATAATATATATATGATAAATAATTGGTTCAAGATGTGAACACACATACAATCACTTCATACTGATGTCACGTCAAACAGATTATGGCAACCATTTGTTCATCAATGAAGCAGCTGTGCACGAATCCGCTGGGCCGACACTTAACTGCTACCCAAAATCTTCCATGTCAATTATCTTCACAATTTAAGGCTTATTATAGTGATGATCATGACAACTAGTGATGCATTTTGGTGGGTTGTTAAATTGCTATAATCCACCTTTTGCTTGACCATTCGTAACATCGATCTTAAATTTACTTTGTTCATACATAGGGTTTAAGTTAAGGATATTTACGAAATCATAGCAATATCTATACACCGTGAGTATAATAGATATCACGAATATCATGGAGGCACTTAACTAAGATTTGAAAATTTTGAATAAATAAATAAAGTCGTAGATGGAAACAAGCTTAAAGACATTTGAACCCTCCGTACGAATAATCTTAGCTAAGCCTATTGACGATACAGGGGCGGAGTTGGGGGGGGGGGGGGTCCTGGGGGGTCACGTAACCCCCCCAATTTTGCAGTCTGATTGGTTTTTTCTTTTTTCTTTTTCCACCCCCCAAAAAAACCCTTAAATATAAAACTTGCCTTCCTTTTTCATTCATTCTGCTGCGGCTCTTATAGTTTTCAAACGATGCTTTGAATATGTTAATTGATTATAAATAGTAAGTTGAAATTTGATGTTAATTGGGTAAAGAGATCAAAGAAAGATGCTATTTAGCATGTGTTCCGTAAAAACCAAAAAATGGTTTATAAACATGTTTATAAATTATATAATTTCTCGAACCACTTTTTAATCACATAGATTTTCTCTCTCCAATTTTCGACCGCTATTTTTTACCTCAAAATCATAAATAAACCCGTTTTTAAATCAAACATTGTTAACTGAAATTTTTATTTTATCCAATTGGAATTGAAATTTGAGTCTGTTAATTGAATGTTTACTGCAATATAACCAGTGATTTTTTGTATTATATTGTGGGTAATTAATACATTTGTTAGTTTGCATATTATTTAATACATTTGTCTTTTGTGAACTTGAATTTTATCGTTATTTTCTAAAAAAAAATAAAAATCGGGGGTAGCCCCCTAAACCCCCCACAAGGGCGGACCCAAGACATAACGAGAATCCCCCCGTTCCAAGCCTCCAGTCACAAATCTCTTCATATGCCCCGTTGTCCCCCAAACCTTACAGCTCCCCCATGAGCCCAAAAAGCGTGAGGGGGAGCATTCATGAAGGTCAAGCCCGCAAAGAGTATCTTTCCCTACCTTCAAGTGTAAGGCTTCCCTTCTCGATTGTCCTGTCCTGTTCAATCCGTTGTTATTCTGTTTGAGGAAAATGTGAAGAATTGCCATTTTATGAGCTTGTAAGGCCCCGTTGAAGTCCCCAGGGCTATAAATAGGCCGTTTGCTAGTGCTATTGCTCCTTTGGATCGGTAATCTCGGGAAACTCGGGAGAACTCTTCTTTTGAGAACTTCACGTGTTGAACTTCAAGCCCAATACCAATTATGAATCATATTCGATGAACCATGAAGTTGTTTCTTTCTACTCAATACCATCTTGCCTACCTCTAGATTCTAGAAGTAGTAACACCGTAACACATTACCTCGTAGATTAGATTGGATTGGATCTTTTCGGGGAGCTCTTGACGAGGAGACCTTAGGATAAGTTGCTAAAACTAACGGGGGAGGAGAGGATCGACCCGTTCAATAGAATTCCGAAGAAAGACTGTTGGCAGCAGGTGGAGACATTTTCTTGGTCCCTTCCAAAGGAAATGCGGGCAGGGTAGAGCAGCAGCTCCCGCTAAAGCAGTTGCAGCTTACACTAGCTAGGCGAACTCCCGCTCTGATCAAGCTACCCCTCTTGCTGCTCGGCAATCCGTTTTTTGTGGGGGCATTTGGACAAAAAAATCTTGGATTCATTCAAGAATCCAAAAAAATAAAAAATAAAAAAATAATAATGAAGATAGTCTAGTCATTTTCCAGATTGGCCCAGCCCAACAAGTTGGGTTGACTCCGCTCCTGAACCCCATGACATCTACCGCAAACTGTGTCCCCTTACTACAAAATATAAAATGTCTGCGTCCGCCACTGACGATACAGGTGAAGTTTCATATTCTAAATGTCAAATAATATCAGATTCCAGAATGAAAAATCGAGGAACAAATAAATACTTCTTTCTAATGATCTCTAATCCATTGCATGTACCACTGTTAAGAAACCCAAAAAGGAGATGAAAAGTCTAATTTAAAAAAAATTATTTTTTTACCATTTCTTTCCATTTTACTGTTGGAATATGAAAATTTTAGACATATGGTAGATTTATAATCAATATCCTAAAGTTAAAATTTCAGATCTTAAGCATAATGAAAATGGACCCAAATGAAAATGAAATTCTATGAAAGGATGGATCGAAGGGGAACTGAAAATGATTTATTTAGGCCCAAGTTTGACTTTAGGCAGCAATCATAAAGCATGGGGGACACATTTGAAAACTTCAGGACGAAATACAAATGGTTCCATTTCAAAAGGCCGAAAGGCCACGGCCAGTGCCTATTTAAGAGTGAACACGTTTTGATTTAGGTGGTTTATAACTAAATATCAAATCAAATCGTTTAAAATGGTTTGAAATTTTTTCAAATTAAACCAAACAATTTCATTTCTTAAACCAAACCAAATCATGTTTTGCAGTTTGATGCGGTATAAAGAAGCGGTTTGCAATCAAATAAATCAGTAGATCCTAAACCAAGGCACATTCTTGTACGATAATGGAAGAATGAATTAATGATTAATCTACCAATAGCAAATATCACAGATTTCGCAATTGATACACAACATTGAGTAGATGATCAATACTAACTTTATGGTCGATAACTAAAAAATACCAACTGATCATTATGTAGATTACGTCAAAAGGTGTTCTTAATTTTTTTCGAGATGCAATTGAAATTGACAAGGGATTACTCCGGTAGGTTGCAACTACAATTGGATTTATTTGTTCAAAATCATTCACATAAATAAATGACAACACACTACATTATTGTAAGAGTATTTCTTCTATTTAATATGCTATAAATGTGTCTTAACGATTCTTCTAATTTGTTTATATAGTTCTTCAATGAAAATTGCAAGCCTCATTTTAATTTTTCTACGTCATTCAATAGTTATAGTTGAGAGTGAAGTTGGACTGCTTTTAGGAGGGATCAAACATGCATAGTTTAGAACATAGCTTTATTCCTGAAAAGATTCCACTTTTTTTGCAATTAACATAGGTTAGAAATCTTTCTACGTCCAAATTTTGATAAAAGTTAATTTATAACTCATTTCTACTAAAAAAAATCAAAACAACACTCAAAATGACTTAAAATATTTCAATAACAATTTGAATTTTATAAGTTATTTCTACACACATTTTTTATTTTTTATAATTTGTTTAAAACTTAGCGAGTTGCGTTTGAAACCGTTGTTTCGATAATTGAAACCTAAACAAACCGTTTAAAGTGGTTTGAAATTTTTCCAAACCAAATCAAACCATTTCACATTTGAAATCGAACAAAACCAAACTATTTGTTACGGTTTGATTCGATTTAGTTAGCAGGTTGACGATTTATTTGTTCACCCCTAGTGCCTATGGGATTTGGGAGAGAGAAAAAAAAAGTGGGCAATTCAGAAATTATTTTAAAGTAAAAATTAGTCAAGAGTTGAAATTTTTAACGGAAGAGTTAGTACACGAAGTAGATTTTGTTTGGTAAAAAAATTTTGTTTATAAATAAAGAATTTATTATTTTCAAAATAGTACATGTTTGACCTAAAAAAATGTATGTGATTAAAAAGTGATATAAAAAATGTGTTATTTAAACTTGTTTATAAACAAGTTATAATCAAATAGACGCATTGTTGGAGGGTGAAAAAAGTGAGAATAATGATTGTTGAATCTAGGCCCAAAGAAAGGTACAGTAATCCACCAGCAAGGGCCCAATAGAGGCCCAATGAACCTTAACCCACGGATAAAGGCCTAAATATCACCTGGGACGAATGCCGAGGTGGTACGTCAAGAAAACCTCTTTAGCCGACCCGGTTAACGTCTAGCCGATGTGCTTTATACTCAGCCGGGGCGCTTTACGGCGTTGACCAGAAGAGAGATGGAGTCAGTGATGGGACACTGCCTTTACCAAGACGTGACATACGCCCATCCCCTACGAAATGTAGCAATTATTACGGTTGAAAGACAAGATAGGATTAAAGAATTTCCCTAAACATGAACGAAAGTGATGGTGATGTTAACCCCCGTAGGGGAAGAAGTGACCAACACAACGAGGGCGAGGTTCCTCAAGGACTCCATGAAAACGCCAATGAGGAAGTGGCAAAACCTAACCCGCCTCGCCGGCACCGAAATCGCCACATGATGCGTGACATGACACGCATGGCGGCTCAAATGCTGGAGATGCAGAAGCAGCAGATAGAAAAGACTGCTGCAATGAATGCCTTTATGGCCAGAGGGTATATTATGAATGAACCCGTGATGCCTCAGCAATACCCACAGCCACATTATTCACCATCCGACGCGGCCACTGCCTCATATTATTATCAAGATCCACAGGCATATGCCGAGGTAGAATCCGAGCCCTCCTACGAGCTAGGCCCGGAGCATGAAGTACATGAAGAACAAAACCCACTCCCACCTAGACATAGGGAGGCTTCTCCTGCAAAATCCGGCAATGTCTTCAGCCGAATAGGAGGGTTATTCAGGGGCCAACGACGGGGGAAAACGGACCCAGGTCGGCACATTGCCGCAGAGCCTAGAAATAGGCGGGAGCGACGCGCTGAAGAAGTCTTGTCGCATGGTCAAATGTATAGGGACCAACATGGTACGGGAGCAGAAAGGTTGGCATCAGCACATGAGCCTAGGAATAGGCAGGAAGAAGAGCTGAAGCAGTTCGGACAAGATCTCGCAACGAGTTACCAACCCATGGAAGGCTAAACCAGGGCCATGTTTTGCCACTACAAAGGCAAGAGTATGCTCTGCCGCTCCACGACCAATACCATGGTCCAATGTATTCCGGTCACGATGAAAACAGTGAACTGCCCTCTTACGAGTTGGATGACGAAGAGGAAGTAAGTCCCTTCACAGAGGGCCTCCGTAGGTACCCCGTACCTCATGACTTTGAGATGCCAGAAATAGCAAAATACTCTGGCGGAGGTGATCCTGATGATCACCTGTTAAATTACCGTGCCAGCATGGAAATAGCCGGAGCCACTCCGGCATTGAAATGTAAAGCCTTTGCTTTAACCCTTGAGGGAAGTGCCATACGATGGTATAAAAAACTCCCTCCTGGCAGCATTCACAGTTGGAGAGATAAGAAGACGGCTTTTAAAAATGGCTTTGTTTCCTCTAGGCCTGGCCAACTCCCGCTCCAACGCCTTCAGGATCTAAGGCAAGGAAGGGACGAGTCTCTGAAAAGCTACCTAGCTAGGTTTACTGAAGAGATGCATATCTGTGAAAATATCACAGAAGCAGAGATATTTTTCGCTTTAAAAGGAGGGCTAGATATGACCAGCATGTTCTGGAGGGATGTCCGGAGCAGGAAACCAAGAGATTACAATACCCTGATAGACCTGATGAAGGAAGAGATTGTATCGGAGGAAATGGCTAGGGCCAGAGATAATCATCCCCAAGGGAGATATAACCTTGGATATTCCAATGAAGCGGACCTCAAGAAAGGAGGAAACAAGGATAGGGTCGGAGGTAACCGAGGTGGCGCGCCTCGCCCAGTTCCGGGGACAAGATCTAGCTTTGCCGCAGAAATCACGGAAGCTATCCCTCACTTGCACTCTAACACCCCTTCTCAAAATCCTCCCACAACTCAAGGGAGAGTGGAAAGTGGCCGAAGTGGAAAGCAGCCCATGATTGGGGCTTACTGCGCCTATCACAGATATTACGGTCACGCAACGGACGATTGCAGGGAAATCCACATGTTAGCTGACCAAAAGGCGCATGGGAGAAGGGGAGGTGACTATCCCCCCGACACAGGGAGAACTCAAAAAACTGGTGGTCAGAAGTTCAACCGAGCTGATAGGAGAGCTCCGTGGAAGAACTCAACTAAGGAAAGAATTGACAATCGTCAAAGAGACAGGAATAAAGGCCAGGATACCGCCTCGGCGCATGCTAAAGATACACGGGAACCACCTGTGCCTGTGGCCGACCTACCCACATGACCCAATCAAGGAATTGCAGATTGGGTTGGATTCACCAATTGAATACAAAGATCAATTGAAGAATTTCTTACATAAAAATCTCGATGTATTTGCGTGGAAGCATGGCGACATGGTTGAGATTGATCCTAAAGATGCCTGCCACAGACTCCAGATTGACCCTCGAACCCCGGGCATAGGCAGAAGAGAAGACCCATGAGTTCAGACAAATATGAGGCCTTGAAAGAAGAGGTCACGAAGCTGTTGAAAAATGGCTTCATCAGAGAATCCCTCTATCCGAAGTGGGTATCAAACCCAGTGTTGGTACCAAAACACAATGGGAAATTGAGGGTATGTATTGATTTTTCAAACTTGAACCAGGCATGTCCAAAAGACAGTTTCCCACTGCCCCGGATCGATCAGTTGGTTGACTCAACAGCAGGGCATGAACTGCTGAGCTTCATGGATGCCTACTCCGGGTACAGTCAAATCCCCATGTGTGAATCGGACGAGGAGCATACTTCGTTTATAACAGATAGAGGACTCTATTGCTACAAAGCAATGCCATTCGGCTTGAAAAATGAGGGAGCTACCTATCAAAGGCTGGTGAATCGCATGTTTTCAGAACAATTGGGAAACACCATGGAGGTGTATGTCGATGACATGTTGGTCAAGAGCATGGTCGCCACGGATCATATCCGCCATTTATCAGAGACCTTCTAGGTGTTGAGGAAATATCGAATGAAGCTCAATCCGGAGAAGTGTACATTTGGGGTAGCGTCTGGAAAGTTTCTTGGATTCATGGTGAATAAGAGAGGAATCGAAGCTAATCCCAAAAAAATCAACGCTTTGTTGAACATGCAATCGCCTCGAAGTCCAAAAGAAGTGCAAAGCTTAACGGGGAGAATTGCGGCCTTGAATTGATTCGTCTCCAAATCTACTGACAAATGCTTGCCATTTTTTAAGGTCCTCAAAGGGGGAAAGCGATTCCAGTGGACACAGGAATGTGAACAGGCTTTCGCCGACCTTAAAGCATCTTTGGGATGGCCCCCATTGCTATCAAAGCCAAAGGCCGGCGAGCCTCTCTACTTGAATTTGGTTGTATCCAAAGAGGCTGTCAGCTCAGTGTTGATCAGAGAAGAGGATGGGAATCAGTTCCCGGTGTACTACGTGAGCAAAGCCATGTTAGATGCGGAGACACGATACCCAGACATGGAGAAACTCGCCCTCTCGTTACTCACAGCCTCTCGCAAACTTCGTCCATACTTTCAAGCACACTCAATACGCGTGCTCACCGACTTTCCCATGAGACAAGTGTTGCAAAAACCAGACGCATCTGGAAGGCTACTGAAATGGGCAATAGAAATCAGCTAGTTCGACCTACATTATATGCCTCGAACCGCTGTAAAGGGCCAAGCGCTGGCGGACTTTGTAGTTGAATTCACACATCCCCCTGAGGTTGAAATGGTAGATAACACAGATGACAGCCAAGATGACATCCAAGAGTGGAAATATTTCGTTGATGGGTCCTCGACTGATGGGCGATCCGGCGCAGGGATATTGTTAGTAAGCCCAGAGGGGTTTAAATTACACAGCGCAATCCGCTTCGAATTCAAAGCCTCAAACAATGTTGCCGAATACGAGGCGTTATTAGCCGGGTTAAGACTTGCGAAAGCCTTGAAGGTTAAATCCGTAGTGGCCAATAGCGATTCGCAGCTTGTTGTGAGCCAATTCAACGGCCAATTTTCTGCCAAAGAACCTTCTATGGTCGCTTACTTGAAGAAAGTAAGAGATTTGGCTGTGCACTTTGGAAAAACGGAGTTGCAACACATCCCCAGAACAGAAAATTCCAACGCCGATGCGTTGTCCAAATTAGCAAGTAGCAGCGATTCAGAGTTACACAATCTAATCCCAGTTGAGCGCATGTTGACTTCGTCTATTGAGCCAGGACCGGAGATTTTGGTGATTGAAGAAGAGGGGTCCTGGATGAACCCCCTGGTCGCATATTTGAAGCACCAGACAGTGCCAAACGAGCCAGAGGAAGCTCGGAAATTACAAAAATATGCTGCAAATTTCTTGCTCTTGGATGATCTACTTTATAAACGAAGCTACACCTCTCCGTTACTAAGATGTGTGGGGCCTGAGGAAGGTCGATATGTAATGAGAGAAATCCATGAGGGCATATGTGGCAACCATGCCGGGGCGTTATCGCTAGCCCAGAAAGCCCTCAAACAGGGATATTTTTGGCCTACTATGCGAAAGGATTCTCATGACTTCGTTCGCAAGTGCAATAAATGCCAAAGACACGCAACCATACCACATCAGCCACATCACAAGCTAACTGTGGTAACTAGCCCTTGGCCTTTTCAAAATGGGGGGTTGACATTATTGGTCCTATGCCTAGAGGAGCTGGTAACAATTGCTTTGTGATAGTAGCAATTGACTACTTCACCAAGTGGGTCGAAGCGGAACCTTTGATGAAGATCACCGAGGCCAACACCACCAAGTTCATTTGGAAAAATATCATATGCCGGTTCGGGATACCACATTTGCTGGTTAGTGACAATGCGAAATAGTTCAAAAACAGAAGCGTCGATGAGTTTTGTGACGATTTGGGAATTAAGAAGCTGTTCTCATCTCCACATCACCCACAGGCCAACGGACAGGTCGAAGCGGTGAACAAGACCATAAAAAATACCCTGAAAAGGAAGTTGGAATTCAGAAAGGGCGCATGGGTAGATGAACTCCCACAGGTGTTATGGGCGCTTCGAACCACCTCGCACACCGCTACTGGTGAAACACCTTTCTCGCTGGCTTACGGAGCCGAGGCGGTATGCCCCGTTGAAATCAAAATCCCTTCGCTTCGTCAAATTCATTATGACAAAGTTAGGAACGAGGAAGCGCAAAGGGCCGGTTTAGATTTCCTCATGGAAAAGCGGAATGATTCCCAAGTGGTAATGACCAAATACCATAAAAAGATGGCTCGATACTACAACAAAAGGGTGAAGAGTCGACGCTTTAATATTGGGGACTTGGTCCTCAAAAAGGTTCTCCCTTCAACACAGGAACCAGGAGTAGGGACTCTAGGTTCTAACTGGGAAGGCCCTTACAAAGTATTAGCCGAGGTGGTGCCTGGAACATACATGATTGAAGACCTTTCTGGAGTACCCTTATGCAATCCTTGGAATACGAACCACCTTTGTCGTTATTTTCAATAAACTACATGGATAAATGCAAGTTCCAAAATTACTTTGGTCATGACACCATACGCCCACGCTATACATAAAAAACTGTTGAAAATAAGGGACTTTTATAAAGCCCACACGGCGATCATTGCGTAAAAATTGAATGTGTTGGCACCATAGAAAGGGGTTCATGCAAATTCGCTTGCATGGGTCCTACAAAGTGTAATTTAAGAAACGTTCAAATGTTTGTCAAAATCAGATCTAACTGGTACACATAAATGCCTCGAACCACTCAGATCTAAGGGACTATACTCGCCATGTCATGTCGCCATATAACACGATTGAAAAGATTCAAATTTAGCCAAATGTTGTCGTATAAACCAAAATTCTTGGTACATCAGGTTAGCTCATACGTACGGAGCGCTTTCTTGTGCGAAGTGTTGGACGTTTTCACAAAATTGTTGATACTCTCATACATACACTTAGACGTTTGCAACCATGCATAAAGGATAAACATAAAAGTTCTTGCATGTCAACAGGTTCAAATTTGAACACAAAATTTCTCACCCACTGCGACACTAAGACCCGATCTTAGTGAGCTTTCCAGTCCCAGTTTGCTTACAATCATGAAAGAGCCAACAGATTTAGAAGAACTAAAACGAACTACAGCAAACAACACGAAGCATACAAGAATCCCTCCCAACTTTTATTACTTCAATAAAAGAACAATCACGTTTTTGCAAGGAACACAACAATGACACAGTTTTTCTCTGCAGGCCTTTGTGACTCTTGCCCAAGTAGATACAAAATTCGTTTGCAGTTGACACCCCCAACTGCTAGGGTCAGATTTCAAGTTTCTCCCACCAAGAAACTCCCCCAAACTGTCCATGTAACTGCCATACATGCGCTAATCCGAATTTTCATACGTAAACAGTTCGAAATGTCACGTTTACGGGCAAAACATGAATAAGTCATTTCATTCATAAAATTAAGGCATTTACAAGTTGAATGAGTGTTACAATATCAGGTGTCGGGGCACTTAAAAAAAAAAAACTAAACTAACTAAAACTAACAAAACAATCAGTAGTGGAGCAAAGGCAGAAGAAAATTATTGTGGAGGAGGGACATCTTCTAAAGAACCCTTGTCAGATGCATCCCGAAGGTCGGCAGGAGCATCTTGAGGCTCGAGGTAAAAGGCTTCAATGGAGGAAAAGTCCAAGGTCGGAAAAGTTTCCTTCACGTCCCCCAAAGCCATCCTAGCCCCTAAGTTCCCAAAGACCCTCTGCATAGCCTCGTATTCTGGGGTCTCTTCAAAAGTATCCTTGAAGTTTTGAAATGCTTTCGACACTTCTGCGTCCAGAACCTCCTTCACCCTGGCCGCTATGGTACGCTCCAAAGCCTCAGCAATTCTGGAGTCAATATGCTTCTCCAGGGAAGTATAATCTTCCTCAACCTTCTTCCTAGCCTCCAGTTCCCTCCCCAGTTTCTCATTGACCGCCGCCACTTCAGTTTCCAGCTTCAACTTGGCTGCGTTAGCGACGGCCAGGGCCTCAGAGGTGATAGATTGTGCGCAGTTGGAATCATCCAGCTTCTTGCACAAGACCGCCACGTCTGACTCGGAGGCCCGGAGGTCATGCTTAAGTTTGTTGTTGTCCTCCTGGAGGCGCTTCGCATTACCCCTCTCCTCTGAGGAAGATTTACGGGCTATGGATAGCTGGGCCTTGAGGTCATTGATCTCCTTGAGCATATTGTCCGCGTGCTGGAGAGCAGTCTCAGCATTCTTTTTGTCCCTCTGCGCCTCATCCACAGAAGAATCTACTTCGTCAATAAGGGCCAATGCCCTGGCATTCATGGCCTCGGCGGCGAGCAGCTTCCGGGACGGACTGGCACTAGAGGAGAAGGCGGACCAGCCCTCCGTCCAAAACTGCTCGGTTATAAAGGCGGCCCGGGCTGGAGGAGAACTGGGAGAGTCAAATAGCGAAGGGCTGAAAGTGACATCCCTGGGGAGAATGCTGGTTTTGATGTGCTTGAGCTCCTTTGTCCCCTCCGGTGTCACTTCATAGGCCAAGCCTGGAATGGGCACAGAAGGCTCATCCTCCAGGTCTTCAATCATGGGAGGCAGAGGTGCAGAGGTGGATTCCTTGCCCTTACCTCTTCTGAGTCTCTTCAGGGGGCGGGCTCCTCCTCAGGGGCATGTTCAAATATGTCCTCGGACAAAGGAGGCGGCACTGAGGCATCCTTAGCCTCCCTGTCTCTCTTGGATCCGCCCCTGTCAGACCTTTTTCCTTTCCCCTTTGGAAGGACTCCCTTAGGGTCGGCCTCCTTTTCTGTGTTAGGCTTCTGAGGGCCCATAGACAGCAGAGTAGGAGGTGGCATTAGGGCTAGAAGAGGGACCTGAAGTTGGGCCGTAGACGCCTCGGAGACCTCCTTTGCCACCCCAACTTGTAGGTTGGCCAACACCGCCTTTTGTTTCCTTTCAACTTCACTGCCGTGGCGAAGTGTAGGGGGAATCTTCGTAGCCATGAGACCCTTCAAAGAAATCTTTGGAAAATCCTTAGAACCTAGCAAGAAAAAGAGGGAAATGAGGTTACGAACAGAAAACACATGAGATATAAAAGCAGTAACAAAGCAAACTCACCCATGGCTCGCATAAGACCGTCTTTGACGAATAGTTTGTTTTGTTGAATAACCCCTTGAAACGTGCCCTTGTAAGCGAACAGACGCCTAACGACCGCTAAATCCGGGTCAGGGAGTAGGCGGGCAAAAGTATCCCCTGTCACAAATCGGAAACATGTTAAAAACCAGCAAAGGAAGGTGAATGGAAAATAAAAACAAGTGACACATGACACTTAAGGACACTAAAGCAAACACAAGACTCACTAGGAACGGAAAGAGTTCGGGGAACAAAGATTTCCGGAAAAGGGTCCACAGGAGAACTCTGCCACTCCCCAGCCACCCAGAACCATTGATTCCTCCAGTTCTTTATAGAGGTAGGTTGGCCAGTAATAACAGGAGGATATGAGCCTCGAGGAGACAGATAATACCAGTCCTTCACATCGGCCCTCACGTCCCTCTCCCTTCTCACTGACTTCTTCAGAGTGTACAAAGTATGAATAATGTATAGTGAGATGGGATGGTCTGGGTTGACCTCTTGCCACGCTAGCCAAGTGCCCACGGCCTATGTCCAGAAATTAGGTGCTAACTAGTAGGGGCACAAGTTGTAGCTCCTAAGCAGGGCCCCGAAGAAAGGATGCAGAGGTAACCTCATACCACAGGACAGGGCATCGTAACATATGGCCGCTTGGCCTGAGGGAGGGCTGCATGGTTGGCAAGAGGGCTTAGGATGCACTAAACGGACCCCTTCTGACATCCTTAACTTCACCGAGGCCCCAACCAAGTCAGGTCCTCGGATTTCAGTAGCGACCTCGCTGCTCTCCCACAAATCTGGGTTTGGGTCGGGGTCCACGTGATATCCTGATATTTTGTTCACCAGGTCCACCCAACCTTCGACCCGGGCTATCTCCTCCCCTGAGAGCCCCAACTCCTCCCTGTGCGCCCGGAAAGGGGCCCTAGTGCCCAAATCAAGATCCTGTGGGCCAGAAGAAGAACCTGTTGCTCCCTCTCTCCCCATGTCTCTATCACGTTTGCTTCGGAGTTCTCTTAGCGCGGATTCCTCTTCGGACGACAGATGGGCCATGTAATTCTGGTTTCTCTCTTCTTCGCTGTCAGAATCACTCAAATAAATTATACCGCTAGTTTTCCTATTTCTCCTCCTAATCTGCTCCCTAAAGAAGTGGGAACTAAAAACCGATAAAGAGATGTGGTAGAAACCTTTGACGGGAACCGCCATCGCTAACATTTCCTGTGAAATCGTTCCCCCAACTCTTTCCATTTTTTCTTTTTGTTTTAAAGGAGAGTCAGACTCAACTAAAGAAAAACAAAGTGCAAAAACAAAATCCTCAAACCCACAATGAGAAACTAAAAATAAGAAAATCTTGCATATACAGGGATCAAGAGATTTACCTTCAAAAGACGAATGCTTGACACCGTGCTTCTTAGGAAATTGAATAATCAAAACGCCAGCCTTCAAATGGAGGGGCCAAACCGTTCAGCTACCATAGTGAGCACCACGCGCTGCATAACGCTGCTCCCATCACCTTTTATATATTTCTTGAGAACTCAAGACAATAGCCCCCTTTTTTCATTAAATACGCCGCCTAAGATACGCCCTGGTGCGTCCTAAACCCTCACTCAGGAGAGAAGCCGAAGCAGGAGGTCGACTTCACGCCAAATCCAAACCTTCAATAAGGAAGATCATCCTAGGCACCAGGTCTGCGACATCATACAAAAGCCACCATAACAAAGCTAGTACCTCGGGTGTACAAAAAATCCTACACGTCCATGAATGATCGCTTCGGATTTGAGGGACTAGTGTTGAATCCAGGCCCAAAGAAAGGTACAGTAATCCACCAGTAAGGGCCCAATAGAGGCCCAATGGACCTTGACCCACGGATACAGGCCTAAAAGTATCACCTGGGACGAATGTCGAGGTGGTACATCAAGCAAACCTCTTTAGCCGACCTGGTTAACGCCTAGCCGATGTGCTTTATACTCAGCCGGAGCGCTTTACGGCGTTGACCAGAAGAGAGATGGAGTCAGTGATGGGACACTGCCTTTACCAAGACGTGACAGGCGCCCATCCCCTACGAAATGTAGCAATTATTACGGTTGAAAAGTAAGGTTGTCACCTCCATGAGCTAGGGTGATGACAAGTGTAAAGTACGCCACGTGTCGTGATCTGAGATAACAAGTTCCTCGATAAATAAAGCACGATTGTCTCCAAGTTAAAGGTTAGCAATTTCTCACTCTTAACGATATACTTCTCTCACTCCCTTTTCTCTCTTTTACACACTTATATTTCCCGCACCCAATAGATATATTCGCCTAAAATGAGTACTGACTTAGGTATCGGAGTGCAAACGAGAGCCACCTCAGCCCCCTTTGCAAGCTGATTGTTTGTCCAGGTGCGCAGGAGATCCCCGTGTTCAAGAGGGAGGAGCTGAGACGTGTTGGTCCAAGGTCCAGTCGGATTTTGTGATCAACAATGATAAACACACAAAATGCATGACAAACTGGATGACACACTACTCACAAACAAGGAGGCCCAACAGTATCCAGACCCCCTTCATATGAGGGATGTGTCATTCGGTGTGAAATCCATTTTGAGTAAATAGCATGGTCCAAAAAGTGAACACGAGGTTACAAGTCCTTTGACTGTGACCTCGAAAATTGATCAACTATTGACTCGTATGATTGGTAGACAGTTGAGAAAGATATGAATCACGTGGATTAGAAAACTACAAATATTACAAATTCTGAAATCACTTTTTACACATTTTTCTCTTCAAATTTTAATCACATATTTTACTTCAAAATTATAAATAAATCAGTTTATAAATCGCTAGATTATTAAAAAACGAAATGTAATTTTTTTTTGTAAAAGTTTTGTAGTTAAAAATATTTTTTTTATGTTTTCGAAGTAAAATATATGATTGAAAAGTAAAGAGAAAAAATGTGTGTGATCAAAAAGTGACTGAGAAATTGTGTTATTTAAAAACATATTTTTAAACAAGTTTTCCAAACAAAGGCTTAATCATGAGGCTGATCTGCCTCTCGTTTTTATCAGTAGGTTCAAGTCACCAACATGGCATCTTCTAGAAATTCTTTCACGTAAGAAGTTTTCTATTTTAAAGAATCATATCATAATTTGAAATTAGGTTTCCATACCCTCTTTATTTTAACTTTTCTTTAAAAGTGATAATTTTTATTTCAAAGAGTCCAACCTCAGGTTTTAAATAGACTCTTTATTAAGACTTTTAAGAATAAAAATTAGAATTTGCCCATATAATGCACGGAGTTTGTTATTTTTTAGGTAATAATATTGTGTCAAATGTTAAGAATTGAAGGGAGATGTGTATTACAAATTTCAATACTCACATTTGTATAAAAGAATTTTGTTTTGTAGAGATATAGGTGAATAAAAAATATAAATAAAAAAGGAGTAGACTACATAATTTAAATAGCCTTTCATTTGCAAAATACTAAATAGAGTTCACAAAGAACATAACTATTAGGCTATAAGTAAATTTGATGTCCATACATTAGTTGTTGGCGTTAAGAAGGTCCACTTTTAGAAGGAACTTCATGCTAGATGAAAAGGAAAAAACATAAAGAATGGCATCCAATGGGTCTTGGTGACAATTGATGAACTTGGATAGAAAACCATAGCATCCTTTAACAATCTCTCAGCTATGACAACCATAGCATCCTTTAAAAACTTTTCAACCAAGACATGACGACAATTACTTCCATGAAACATTAATAGAAGTTAATACATGAAAGAAGAAAAATGCAAATAAAATATTGAACTTCAAAATCCCCAATTCACATAATATCAAAACATCATCAAACTTAAAATGATGATAATTATAGAGAGACATGCATATAAAGACAATTTCCATGCGATCATTCTATATTCATACATCAAAAGATCATAAATATACATACTAATGATACCAGAGAAATTGCATTTAGGCATTTATATATATATATATATATACACACACACACACACACACATAAAACAAATACCTGAAGTGCTCTAACTCTTTCTCCAGTAAGACATTTATGTCTCCTGCTAATGCCAGCATATTATTATGGGACAGACACTCGTATCATGCTTCAGTGATTACCTGAAAATCGCATCAACTGTACCAAATGCAAATATTTACCTCTCAACATTTTATTCCGTTAGGGTAATTTAAAGAATTGGAAAGTGATAAAATAAATGGTTGAAACAACATGCATAAACGTAAGAGGCATTTTTCATATCATCTCTCTTCAATCATACGAAATAGGAAACACTTAAATGATAAGATACCAACTGTAGAGATTATGGGTAATAAATTTCAACTTGCATTAGGAGATTTCCAATAAAGATTAATGAAACGAAGGAAAACCAAAGCCAGTCTGTAAATAGACTATTTTACCAATTCGAAACGTTAAGGAGAATATGTGAATTCCATGTTCTGAAAATCTATAGGAAAGCATTGTTATACTGCTGTAGATACACGTATAATTGTAAAGATTCAAAATTTCCGATTTACCTATATTGGAGAGAGAAGAACTACATATCAATTACAAAAATAGATAAAACTAAAAGTTTCTACTACACTACCTTATTCTTGTTGCATGTAAATCTTTTCTGTTGAAGGAAAAAATGTCTGAAAGTGTAATGATCAACATGTTTTCCTTAATTACCATATAATAAACACGTTAAATAATTGTCTATTTAAAATCATGGTTGCAATTTGTTAGTTACAAAATTTAAATATTCCTTAATATTGATGTAATGAATTCATAGATGAAATAAAATCCATCATTTTCAAATAAAAAGTAAGAAAACATTAGTAGAATAGATAATAATCATTTCAAAATGAATTTATAAATAATCTTTAATTTAATTTTACAGATGAAATCAGAATTTAACACAATTCATATTCTGCCAAGCAGTAAAGTTTGTGCAAAATTCATATACTAGACAAATTGATTGATTTATGAACTATGATTAACTTGCAACTCATGCAGATATAACTTAATTTAAGGCCACATGAAGCAATTTTATTCCTTAAAATGTTAAGTTCTCGAGTTTTTCTTAAGATTAATGTCTATGTTTTTCAAAATTTTGGTTTTTGCACTTGTCCACCCTGTCCGTATTTGAGTATTTCCCCTTCCTACTCTCGGTTTATTTATTATTATTATTATTATTATTATTATTATTATTATTATTATTATTATTATTATTATTATTATTATTATTATCTTAGTTAGCATTGTTATTTCTTAATTGTCATTGTCCAAACAATGTCAGTTTGGCAATATAAAGTAGTCTAAAGTAGTATGAACATTATTGATTTTTGATGCTGGGAATTTATTTTAGTTAATTTTTTAAGTATGTGTGATATGGAAATTATAATTTTTGCTATAGAGGTTGAAGTGCACATTGCATTTTATTGTGTGTAGATTCATTACAAATGTTTCCCTGTACCCCCAAAAACAGTAGACTAGTATGGAAAATGTGTTTAACATTCTTGAATTTGTGCTCTTTGACCTTTGAACTGAATCTATGATTGAGATTTGAAAAGTTGTAAATAATAAGTTGTATTTGATCTTGGAGAAGATTTATAGACGTGGAGAGATATGCTTCCATAATTAGTATTTGGAAGAACCAAAAATAAATAAAAAGTAAGAACGCGTTTAAAATTCTTTAGGTGAATAACCAAAACCTAGTCCCCCCACCCTCATTTCTCCAATTTTTGTCCTGTCTAATGTTATTTTATGGAGCTAAGCTGTAAAGAATACTGAAGAAATGTTGTGAATATGTTGAAATTAAATATTTTAGTTTCATTGTGGCATTTTGATTCCCCCTACAGGTTGGTTAAGTCCAATTTATAGGGGAGATTCTGTCTAAATTTTCGTAAGATTTATAAATAATAAGTTAAGGTGATTTCATTCGTTTTAACACATGGTGAATATCTTGATATATGTGTTATTTATTAGATATGGATCGGAGCTGGATGTATGAGAGACGTAATACACATGAATATGTGAAAGGAGTTGAAGAGTTTATGAAATGTGCCGAGGAAAACAAAATAAAAGAAGGTGAAGAAATGTTTTTGTGTCCTTGTTGTGATTGTAAGAATCTAAGAAAGTTCCGTAGCTCTGAGCAAGTCAAGAGTCATTTGATTCGTCGTGGGTTTAAGGAAGGTTATGCACGGTGGATATGGCATGGTGAAAGTATACTTCCTAGGACGAGTACCGATGATGATAAGGGTGATCAAGAGGAGAATAATGTGGACAATGATCAGAATGATGTGGATAGTGATCGGATAGATGAAATGATGTGTGACATACAAGAGGATCTCATTGAAAAGTCTGATCATATTTTCGATAGCTTGTTTAATGATTGTGAACAACCTTTATTTTCTGGTTGTAAGAAATTCACAAAATTGTTTGCTGTGTTCAAGTTGTATAACTTGAAAGCGAAGAATAGGTGGAGTGATAGGAGTTTCACGAATTTATTGGAACTTTTACAAGATATGCTTCCAGAGGATAACGAACTTCCTATTTCAATTTACGAGACAAAGAAAATGTTGTGCCCGATGTGTATGGAGATCGAGAGGATACATGCATGTCCAAATGATTGTGTATTGTATCGGAAAGAGTATAAGGACTTGAACCTGTGTCCAAAGTGTGGAGCATCGAGGTATAAGCGAAAGGAAGGCAATGTTAATCGGGAGTGTTGATTCCGGGCCCAAAGAAAGGTACAGTGATCCACCAGCTAAGGCCCAATAGTGGCCCAACGGACCTTGACCCACAGCTGAGGCCTGAAATATCACCTTGAGATGAATGCCGAGGTGGTATGTCAAGCAAACCTCTTTAGCCGACCTAGTTAACGCCCAGCCTATGTGCTTTATACTCAGCCGGGGCGCTTTATGGCGTTGAGAGAGATGGAGTCAGTGATGGGACACTGCCTTTACTCAGACGTGACAGGCGCCTATCCCCTACGAAATGTAGCAATGATTACGGTTGAAAAGCAATATTGTCACATCCATAAGCTAGGGTGATGACAAGTGTAAAGTATGCCACGTGTCGTAATCCAAGACAAGAAGTTCCTCTATAAATGAAGCACAATTGTCTCCAAGTTGGGGGTTAGCATTTTCTCACTCTTAACTCTATACTTCTCTCACTCTCTTTTCTCTCTTCTACACATTTATATTTCCCGCACCCAATATATATTTGCCCAAAATGAGTACTGACTTAGGCATCGGAGTGCAAACGGGAGCCACCTCGGCCCCCTTTGCAAACTGATTGTTTGTCACAGTGCGCAGGAGATCCACGTGTTCAAGAGGGAGGAGCTGAGACGTGTTGGTCCAAGGTCCATCCGGATTTTGTGGTCAACAGGGAGGATAAGAAAGGCTCTCCGGTAAAGGTGTTATGGTACCTACCTGTAAAACCAAGATTTAAACGCTTATTTGCCAATGCAAAGGATGTGAAGAATATGTGTTGGCATGCCGATGGGAGGAAAGAAGATGGAAAGCTAAGACACCCGGCTGATTCTCCTCAATGGAGGACCATTAATAGGATGTTTCCCGATTTTGGTGGAGAAGATAGGAATCTTAGGCTTGGACTATGTACAGATGGGATGAACCCGCACAGTAATATGAGTAGTCGACATAGCACTTGGCCGGTTCTCTTGGTGAATTACAATCTTCCTCCTTTGTTATGTATGAAGCGCAAGTACATCATGTTGTCGTTGCTAATATCAGGGCCTAAATAGCCGGGAAATGACATAGATGTTTACCTAGCGCCACTAATTGAAGATTTAAAACTGTTGTGGAATGAAGGTGTGTTAGCATTTGATGCACATAATCAAATGAATTTCACGTTACGTGCTATAATATTTTGCACCATAAATGATTTTTCAGGTTATGGTAACTTGTCGGGGTATACTAATAAAGGAGCTAAAGCATGTCCCGTTTGTGAAGAAGATACAGTTGATCTTTGGTTGAAAAATTGTAAGAAAAATGTGTTTATGAGTCATCGTATATTTCTACCTGTTCACCACCCTTATCGAAAGAAGAAAAATCTCTTCAATGGAAAAGTCGAGACTCGAGTTTCTCGCTTACCATTAACAGGAAATGAGGTTTATGAACGAGTTAAAAATATTGATGTTATGTTTGGAAAACCTTTTAAACCTCCTCAGAAGAGTCTTTGGAAGAAGAGATCCATATTTTGGGATCTACCCTACTGGAAACACTTACAGATAAGGCATTGTCTTGATGTAATGCATGTGGAGAAAAATGTATGTGATAGTATCATCGAGACATTATTGAACATTCAAGGAAAGACAAAAGATGGTATCAAAGTCAGAAAAGACATGGTAGAATGGGAATACGGGATAAGTTAGCACTGCAAGAGTTGGAAAAGCGTACCTATTTACCCCCAGCATGTTACACTTTGTCTAGAAAGGAGAAAACAAGTTTTTGTGAGTGCCTAAATTCTGTTAAGGTTCCATCTGGATACTCATCGAACATCAAAAGTCTTGTGTCGATGAAGGACTTGAAATTGGTTGGTATGAAGTTTCATGACTGTCATGTCTTAATGCAACACTTGTTACCAGTTGCAGTTCGTGGCATACTCCCAAAACATGTTAGAAATGTCATTATAAAACTTTGCTTCTTTTTTAATGCAATTTGTAGTAAAGTTGTTGATCCAGATGTGCTGGACGATTTGCAGGCCGATATTGTTATCACTTTATGTCAATTTGAAATGAATTTTCCTCCATCATTTTTTGACATTATGGTGCACTTACTTGTTCACTTGGTGAGAGAAATTAAGATTTGTGGTCCGGTGTTCTTGAGGTATATGTATCCATTTGAGAGATACATGGGTATATTAAAAGGATATGTGAGAAATCGATTTCGACCTGAAGGCAGTATCATTGAAGGTTATGCTGCCGAGGAGGTTATTGAATTTTGTACTGATTACCTAGATGATATTGATGTTATTGGTATTCCTAAATCTCGTCACGAGGGAAGACTGAAAGGTAAAGGTACGATTGGATGCAAAACAATTGTGCCTAGTGTTGAATTGCGAGACAAAGCACACCTCCTTGTCTTGCAACACCTTACTGAGGTTCATCCATATTTGGACGAGCACATGTCCATTTTAAGGCAGCTAAATCCTTCAAAAGGTGAGAGGTGGGTGACTAATGAACATAATCCCTCATTTGCAGAATGGTTCAAAGATAAAGTGCTACAAGATTTATCACAAATGTCGAATAACATTTCTGAAATTGTAAAGTGGTTAGCTTACGGCCCTGGCATGCTTGTGAGGTCTTATGAAGCATATGACATTAATGGGTATACATTTTATACAAAACGTCAAGATGATAAGAGCACGATGCAAAATAGTGGAGTGACTCAAGTAGCAATGTCAAGAGACTTTTCCGTAATGTCATACTATGGAGTAATTGAAGATATTTGGGAACTTGATTACAGGGAGTTCAAGTTTCCTCTATTTCGATGTAAATGGGTTGATAATAGACGGGGTCTTCGGGTGGATGAATTAGGCTTCACTTTGGTGGATTTTGATCGGTTGGGTTATTTTGATGAGCCATTCATACTGGCATCACAAGCGAAACATATATTTTATGTTCTTGACCCAACAAATACTAAGTGGTCAGTTGTACTTCAGGGCAAAAGACATATTTTTGGCATTGATGATGTGATGGATGAAGAAGCGTATGATCATTTCGAAGAAACTCCTCCATTTTCTACTGGTATACAACCAGATGCAATTACAAGGGAAGATAATCTTGAAATAAATTACATTCGTGAGGATCATGAAGAAGGATTGTGGATTGACCGTCGTTCGTGAGACAATATAATTTTGTATGATCATTTATTTTTTTACTTAGAACTTTTTAATATTGTTCATATATGCTCTATTCATTGTTACTATTGGGTGACTAATTTGTTTATATATTTTTGTTTTGTTATATACGCAGATACGTGCACAGTTCCGTGAAAGTCATGGCTGATTCTTCCAGTTCATCTGATGATCAGTGTATCAGTAAAAAAAAAAAGACTAGAGGACCAACTAGTTGCAAAAACATGAAGAGGAAGGGGGATGAAGTAAGTTCGATTGAATTTGATGAACACAATAGGCCAATCGGACCCCATAAGAAGAATTTCAATTCTTATATAGGGTCTTTGGTCCGTATTCATGTGGATATAAATATTAGTGATTGGCATAAAGTCCCTAAAGGCCTTAAAGACATGATTTGGGAAGATATAAAGGTATTACATCACTTCATACATAGTAACTTAATAATTCATTATATATATTTTTTGTTATGGGTATAAATATCGCATATTATTGTTGTATTTCAGAAGCAGTTCAGCATACCCGACGATGAAAGGAAACGAATTATTTTAAGAATTGCTGGATCCCGATGGAAAGATTTCAAGAATAAGTTGGTGCATAAGTTCATTAACAATAAGCACCCAAGATACGCATCACCTACTATGCTATATAATTACCTGACCGAAGAAAAATGGGAGCAATTCAAGAAAGAGCGTGAGACTGAGATTTTCAAGGTATATGAAATTATAACTCCTACTCCTGTCTGATGATTCTTAATTATTTTTTATTATTGAGTTGAAAACTAATGAATGTGATGCTTTATTTTTCAAGGAAAAAAGCAAGAAGGCCAGGGACAGCCAGTTGCACAACGAGCATCCACAATTTTTGGGCTCCGCTGGTTATGCCGGGATGAGGCCACAGTGGCTTTTATCAGACCCACTACTGTCTTCTGCATCTTCATGTGCGTCACTTAGCTCGTCCATGTTAAGTGATGATCGCAGCTTAGATTGGGTTCGAGCTAGATCAAAGAAGAAAGAAGACGGATCTTATTACATCCCCAACGAGAAAACGAGGGGGGTGTACGGAAAAATTGTAAGCATAGCCTATCATTTTTTCATAATATGATGAAATTTCGCTTAAACTCTAATATTTAGTTTTCATTTTTTTTTTTTTGAGAACAGATTGAAAATTCTGAGGAAGCAACGCAAGGGACATTTGTCCCAAGGAGACACCACGACATCTTATCGGAAGCTCTTGGTAAGAAGGATCATCCTGGTCGGGTTAGGGGATATGGTGTTTACGTCACGGTGAGGGATGTATATGGCAGACCTGATTCGGCCACCAGACGATCGAGAGGGGTTGTGTCGGTGGATGATATTAAAGATATTATCATGAAGGATTTGGAGGTTGGTATCACTGAACGTGTCAGGAAAGAGTATGCAGCAGAGGTACAGAGTAAGATTGATAGTATGCAGCAGAAATACGAAGCTATCCTTCAGCTTATGGGCTTAAATGTTGATTCCGAAGTGGACATAACTCCACAACCCCGACCACCAACTCGCAGTAGTTGTTACTCAGTTAATCCTGATCTATTTGATGGCCTTCAGGTAATTACTCTTAAAATATTTTGTTTTTCAATATTATTGATTATATTTCAATTGTAAGGGTTGTAACATTGAATATTATTGAACAACATAAACTGATTCCTTGTCGTCTCGCTATAAGTTGTAATGGTGAGCATCAAATAGTGGCTAGAGGAATGGTTTTTCCATCCGGACCTGAGACTATTGTGCACCATCAACAACTCTTGACAGATCATGTTAAAGTGTCGGTTGATGATGTTATACAAGGTGCCGAAGCCTCATTTCTTCCAGTACCATCTCCATACTACACCGTAGTGGGGGAAGCTATTGGAAGTTTCTGTCAATGGCCTAAAGATTTGGTAATTTTTGGAGAGGTAATAATTTTTATATTTATAAAAAACTTTTTTCGATTTTTAATTACTTTTAAAATTATATTAGAAATGTTATGATGAAAGAAAACATGTAATTACAGGAAGAGTTGACAAAACAGGCAAAACAAATTGAAAAAAATAAAAAATCCCAGAGTTTTGATATGTCATCTACCAGACGATCACCACTCATTGATGATGCAACGTTACAACGTCTCGGTAATGATTGTAAGATGTTACACTCTCTGGTGCTTACACTTCCTGCTGGTACAAACTACATCCAAAGTGCCTCTAGACACAACTGTGTTTCATCACACGGAAGGTGAAAGTTTTTATGTTACGATTGACGACATCACCGACTTGCTCTCAATGAAATGGCTGAATGTATCTATCTTGCAAGTATTCATAATGTAAGATTGCTGAACACACATTTATGTCTTTCATTTAAATTTTCGTTTTTATTTTTTACTCATTGGTTGTTATTTTTAGGTTCCTTCATGGGTTGTGTGAGCAATTTGGTATTCAGTCAATTGGATTTATGTGTCCATCACAGATTGTGTCGATCAGAGTTAAAACACATGTAGAAAGTGTTGTGAGTTACATGGCTGAAACAATGAATACGCTGAGGTCCAAGCAATTCATTTTAGCGCCGTACTATCAGGAGTAAGACCATTATTGTTATTTATGTATTTGTTTATTTATTTAAAGAATACTTACACGTCTATAATACGTAGGAATCATTGGATGTTGCTTGCAATATGCTGTGAAGCCAATACTGTGTACTTCATAGATTCAGCACAATCATGTAGGCGTAACATAGAAATCAAGCCGTCATTGAATGTGTAAGTAATTATTGCATTGTTCAAACTTTTGTGTTTAGTGCATTCATATAGATAAGTTGGGTTACTTTCATGGAATAATCATAGAGAGTTTGAGGTGAAGTTGATGTGCTTGTGTTGTGATTATGATAGTTGTTAGGATAATTTTCAATAAATAGGTCTCTATACAGGTTGGATACGTTCAATTTATAGGGGAGACTCTGGAAAAATTTACGTAAGAATTTCGAGTTTTATTATTATTTTTATAACTTATTCATATTTATTGAAACTTTAGGGCATTTCGAGCTTTTTGGTCGTTAGGAGGCAAAAGGGCAACATCCAATGTAAATTGGAAAAAGATCTCGGTATGAAAACTAGAATTTTATAAATTGCTATAAATTCTCATATTAGTTTAATATATATTCACTTTCATTCGATTATTAATAATAGTTTTAATTTTAAATATTCAAATTTCAGTATCCTCAGCAACCTGGAGAAGATGAGTGTGGCTATTATGTTATGAGAAACATGTTCCAGATAGTCACAGTCTATTCTCAACTTACTTCTCTACACGAGGTATAATTTATTGAAGATAATTGTTTAATTACGATTTATGTGTAATTAACATAATAATTATTAATTCTTATTAATTATTCTTAGGCATTTCAAGAGTTTTACTCAACAGAGGAAATTGATGAGGTTCGAAATTTATGGGCCAAATACTTCGTCAAAGAGTGTATGTAAACTTAGCCCATTTTATGTTTAACATGTACAAATTTTTTAACAATATTGTGAAAACATGATTAATTAATTCGAAATTCTGTTTATCTTATTAAGTTTTGTTCTGCATTCCTCGATTATATATATTTTTTGAAGATAAACTTTTGATGTGCACATGATTGTAGTTTATATAGGTATATGAGGGAAATATAAATAAATGAAAAAAAAATAAATAAAAGGCGTCGGTTGTTATTTAACAACCGACACCTTAAGTTCTTAAAAGGCGTCGGTTGTTACTTTAACAACCGACGCCTTATATCAACTAAAGGCGTCTGCTGTTACTTAACAACCGACGCCTTTGGTTGAGATCAGGCGTCGGTTGTTAAGTAACAACCGACGCCTAAGTATGGACTTTTAGCGTCGCCACTAAAGGCGTCTCCTGTACAACCGACACCTTTTTTGCTTTACAACCGACGCCTTTGACTCTTAATGTACTAGTGAGATAATATTTATTAAGCATGGACATAGCTAAGTACAAACTTTTAGGTTTAGTCCAGTGCAGCAACAATGGTGGTTTCACCCACCTTTCTCACTATCTGACGAATGTAAGAAAATAGAACTCCAAGCAATTTCATCTAACTCAGTTCTTCTATAAGCACTAATTTCTACAGCAAAAGTTTAGTTTAAAGCAGCAGCACATCTTTGTTGAAGAAGTAAGACCCTCATTTTATGGTGCCAAAGACTAAAGTCTTCAACCCCAGTCCACAAGTCAAATTTATGTGCAACAGACATTTTGAAAAAAAAATGTTTTTAAAAACTTAATACAGAAAGGATAAAAAAAAATCTGGAGTCAAGATACAAATAAATTAACATCACAGATATGCAAGAAAGTCAAGAATATTCACAAGTATAAAATTCAACCAAAACTGTATAATGAGAAAATACTTCGAATAAGCAAAATAAGGGTAGAATGAAATTCGCATAGGAGTTGTCTAAAGTCTGAAGAGCATATTAACACCTCATCCTACAAATTCCCAAGTCCCAGCAGGAGGCCCTAGACAAAGGTAATAAGGGAGACTCTATTACCTTAATGACTCAAGATGAAAGGAAAATCACACAAGGGAAGAAGTGAATGTACCTTAATGTGAAACCTTAGGTTTCAAAACTTTTACCAAAACTGAGAATGAGATGTTCCCAACCAAAAGGTTTTCATACCTGTTAAATATAGCAGACTGTGAATAGATAACAACTAGCAAGTTTTAGAGGTTTTCAGATTCGAACAAAGAACAGATCGTTAAAAAAGACCTGCCAACAAGTTTTAGATTCTGGTACGAGAGAGGCTCTGATACCACTTTTTGAAGTTTTAACCAAAATCACAAAGCTCAACCAAAATATTGAAACAACATAACACAAGAACACAACATTTTACCCCAATGGAACCGTGGTTCGATAACAAAATCGAATGCCAACATCCCTTGTTGAGCCTCCACAATCGTGGATTCGAACTCAACCGAGCTTTTATTGAATAATATCAATGAGTGTTACAAGATTAAAACAGTTTACATACTCAAATCTCTAAACCCTAACCAACTCAAATCACAACATACTTCTAGAATATGGTAATTAACATCATACACCATTATAATCTCACTATAGAGAACTGAAGGTAGAAAGAATTGGAAGAAGGAAACCCTTGAAGAAGAGAATAAAAACGGCCAAGAGAAGAATCCAGAATGAGTCCCTTACCATAAGAGATGCTGCATTTCCAATAAATATGGCCATGAAATCAATTGTGTAGATATTGTTTTGCGCGGAGGTCACCTCGCTAACAATTACCAAAAAGGGGGATCAGACGAATGTGTAAGGAACAAACCTCTCGAGACAAAGTCCCAACGAGGGGTGCTATATTGATGAAGATTACGGCGAAGACAAAACACCTCCAAGGGGCGCAAGCACACAAATTACACTAAGAGTTTGACGATAAAAGTAAAGATAAAGGAAATTACATATTCTCTTGTTGAGATTTGATTGATTGGTCCCTCTAAATGACTAATTTTTTACAATATATACAAATGCACGAACTTCCTTCAACCGCTGCCAATATTTGAATCTTCGATTTTCCGCCTTAATTTGTAATACTTGCATAGATTAATTTGCTTCTTCCACGTTGCATAACCGTCGCCCACGTCCTTGTAACGTCTGCTTGCCACGTCACTCTAAGTAACCTCCAGAAATTCGTTATTTCAACTGCCACCTTCATCAACAATTGGCTGTGTGATCATAAGACAAGTGTGAAAACTGCTTCTACTCGCTTTAGTCGCCCAACTGCTTCATCGCTCACCCTGTCGTCCAAATATCCTAGTTTCCGCACAATCGCCCAGTCGTCCAACTTCTTGCCTACAATAAGTCTTTAAATTTGGGCTTCTTTTCGTTTGGGCCAAGGTTTAGGCCTCTTGTATTTTTGGGTATTTTTTGGGCGTCAACAGATAACCCCCCAATATGGCAGAATTAATGTTCATCTATTAATTTCATTCCATATTAATCATTTCGATATGTCCCTTTTTCTAGAAACTCTCAGCATTCTAATCTTCTTCCGTTACGTATCCTCTCTTTGATCAATTTTGGCCATCCGTCAAACGCAGGCTCTTCGCGAACGATGTTCACCGTGCTTTTCATTCATTAGAGGGCCCGGGCGTTCTCTCTTCTGGCTCCCCAATTGTAGTTGCTCCCCTATCTATCAGGCCGCCATCTCCGTCCGCTCGCAGGAAGCAATCAACGCTGACAGATGCTTCTAACCGTAAACGACCTGCTGTCGTACTTGCAAGTTCGTCCGAGGATGAAGATGATGAGGACGTCCCTTTTACCAGAAAGGTAACCTCTGGCCTTTTGTCATATTCATTTACTCATAAAGTGACTTCTTTGCACTTATAATTCCACTTGGAATCTTAGAAAGGCAAGGTCAGTGAGGGACCTTCGTCGGAGAAGGGGTCAAAGGACCTGAGACCCTTGGCTACTAATCTCACTCAAGAAATTCCTACCCTTCAGGGCATTGATCCTCCACGCGTGGTGCCAGAAGGTAATTATTGTATATCAACATTCTCCATATGCCCTGTTGTTGCATTTTATCCACTGTTCATATTTCTTTATAGGGACGCCTGCGGATTTGCCTGCTGCCATGGGCGTTAATCGTCCAACCAAGGGTAAAGCCCCCAGTACAATTGGGTCCCTTGAGGACGTACCTCCTTCTTCCTCCCCCGAAATGACGAACGAGGCAATTCTCAATTCGCACTATTTTCCTTTTCATCATCAGTAGAAGAAACGTTCAATGACACATCTTTCTTTTACAGGGCGTTGATGCTGTTTTGCACTCCATCCAGGACTTGTTTGCCTCTTGGGACGGGTATCGCGGAAGTAGTTCTTCCCATGAGCCCATATCTCACTCTCCTCCCCCGTCCGTCACGCCTTCAGAAGAAAACAGAAAGATCTTTAAGCAGTCAATCCTCGATTTTACCTCCTTCTTGGATTTGGACATTATTGCGACCGGGGCTTCCAATCAGCGGGGCAGATTTGAGGAATTGAGCACGTAAATGACCCAAGCATTCGCTCTCCCATCTCTTCACATCCCGCATGACATAAAACTGGCCCTGAAGATCGTTCAGTCTGAGGTGAATTCCTTGTTGGCTAGGAACACATAGCTAAAGGAGCAAAACATTCAATTCATTCGTGCACTAGATGAGGAGTCCCTCAGTACTGAATTCGAGAAAAGCAAATTCGTCCTTGATAAAATTTCTTCCGAAGTAGTCCTGGAAGATTCTCTAATGGCGTCCTTGACTGCAGAGCTGAAGGAAATCCAGGCGAAAATGGATGATTGCAGAACTCGGCTGGCCACTAAAAAGAGAAATGCTTCTTCAGAGCTGGAACGAGCCAAGTCGGTCCTTCAACGTCTCTCAAATATCACTGTTGATGAAGGACGCATGGCCGAGTTAGCCGCTGCTTCGAAGGGCCAGGGCGAGGAGTGGCAAGCACTCAGAGAGCATGCACGTTCTCTTTGGGGAAAGCTATAGCAAACTCTTTCTGGAACAACTTTGCCTTTTACTTTTCTAGTTATAATAGTGTACTGGCACCACATTTCATCAATGAAATATGATTGGTTTTCTTTCCTGCACATATTCATGGTATCTATTTAGGCACATCTTTTCTCCACATCTTCTTGTTTGTATGATAATTACCGCCTTTCCCGGCGAAATACCATGTGCTTATATTTGTTCGTCCTCCCATATGGAAGGGGCATATTTTTCCAAGTATTTTTCGTTGATGGATCTTATGTGTTTCGTGTTATTTAGATCCTCCAAATGATAAGCTCCGTTGGATAACACACTGCTTACCATGAACGGTCCTTCCCAATTAGGCGACCATTTCCCATATTTGGGATTTTTACTTTCTAACGGGAGTATGGTTTTCCAAACCAAATCGCCCGCACTAAATAATTTGGCTATCACTCTGTTGTTGTAATATTTAGCCACTTTTTGCTTCTGAACTTGCAATCTATCAAGGACGTCCAACTTCAATTCGTCCAGTTCTAAAAGATTCTGAACCATCAGTTCTGCATAATTGCTTTCGCATAGATGGTTCTGTAAACTTGTTCGAATTGATTGTACGTTGATCTCCATAGGTAGTACTGCTTCTTGTCCATAAGTTAGCTGAAACGAAGTTACTCCTGTACTCGTTCGTGGAGACGTCCTGTAAGCCCACAAGGCATTGTTCAAACATTCGTGCCAATTCCTGGCATTTTCGCCCAACATTTTTCGTACAATGTTCTTTAGGGTTTTGTTGGACTACTCTGCTTGTCCGTTAGACTGAGCGTAATAAGGCGTAGAGTTAACTAGCTTGATGCCAAATTCATCCAAGAACTCCTTTACTAGATTTCCATTCAACGAGGTTCTATGGTCTACCATTATGGTTTGTGGCACCCAAAACCTATAAATAACGTGGTTACGAATGAATTCTATGACGTTCTTTTAGGAAATCTCTTTCAAAGGGACAGCCTCTACCCATTTAGTAAAGAAGTCCGTTGCTACAATGATGAACGTGTGTTGTTTGGACGATGGGGGATAAATCTTCCCTATTAAATCAATAGCCCAACCTTTAAACGGCCAATGTTTAATAATAGGCGCCATTTCCCTGGCTGGTACTCTTTGGATTGGTCCGTGCTTCTGACATGCTAAGCAACTTTTTGCATATTGTATGTACGATTCTCCCATTTTGGGCCAAAAGTATCCACTCCTAATAATCAGCCATCTAATTTTTTGGCTGGCTTGATGGGCCCCACATATCCCTTCATGGACTTCTGCCATAATGGTCTTAGCTTCGCTCAAACTTATGTATTTTAATAGCACCCCATCTGAGCACTTCTTGTATACTTGTTCGTCTATGAGGACGTAATTCAATGCACACAGTTTCATTTTTCTGTTGTTTCTTCCACCAGGTTCTTCCAAAAATTTCTTTAGTTCTTCTCTCCAATCCGTCACATCCCCGGTTTGTATACAATGAATACTACTTCCCTTTATCCTCCTTTATACGGCGGGCATGATTATTCCGTACTCACAAGTTGTTGTTGCATTTACCACCTTTGAATAACCCGAGGGGACTTGGACTAATTTGTTCGCTACATCGTTGTAAATTCTGCTTATGTACTGAAGCTCCACTTGATCAAATTCCTCCAAAAGCTCTTGGGCGAGCTCGTGTTGCTTTACCACGGAATCGCTCTGGCACTTGAAATTGCCCGTTAATTGGTATAATACCAACTGAGAATCTTCTCGGATAATCACATTCTTCACTTTCAGCTCTACTAACAGTTCTAGCCCCGTGATCAATGCTTCATACTCGGCTTGATTGTTAGTACATGCTATTTCCAAGGTGAGAGCATACTTGTAACAGACTCCCAGAGGATTTATTAAAACTATACCAACCCCCGCACCCTGGTAAGTTTTTGATCCATCAAAATATAAAACCCAAGGCTTTGTTTCGACCGAATCCATTTCTAAATTAACCTCTGTAGCGATCGGGAATTTTCGTTTCTTTCTAAATAAAATATTTTTAGAACTTTAAATGCATGTCGCTACGACTTTTTCCATTTAATTTAAAATGGTATTCGTCTAGCCAAATTATAAATGGAATTAAATTAATTTTCATCGCATTTAAATTTCCAAATTTTATTTATAATATTCCAATGTCACCATTTAAAATCTTAATTCAAATTTTAATGATTTTAAGTCCAAATTCATTTACTTCAACATTTTGATTATTGTCCAATTTAAATTTCTTTAATCCCCAAATTTAGTTATTCATCATAATCCCAATTGGTATGAAGAAAATCCATTTTTCCCCACACGTTAATTCAATTTCCAATCCCTGATCCTCTCCCTTATTTCTCTAAAAAGAATATTTACAATTCTACAATGCCTGCAATCATCCCAATCAGACATTTCCCTCTTAAAAGGAATTCACACACGTTTATTTTCACACCCAATTTGCATGATTCCATCCTCACATCCCTAATTCTCTCCCTCTTTTGCCTAAATTACAATTATCATTCTACTGCAAGTTCCTACACTTCATCCTCAATAAGCAGACTCCCTCAACTTACCAAAATACAACAGCAATTTACCAAACTTCAGCAAACGGACTGTAACATATACTCCATTCTTTCTTTCCACACGAACTCACCCAAAGCCAGACAATCCTTCTGGTAATTTTCTACTGCATTGCCTCAACACCACCATCACGACCATAACTAACCTCTTCCACCTGCATCGCCAGCCGAACCAACAAACACCACCACTGTTATCATCACTGCCAAATCAACTCAAACAAATCAGAATCTACAAACTAGAGCCTTCCTCCTACACGCAAATTCCATAATTTCAAAATCCAATCACCTCGATTTCTCAGCCACTCCTGCCCATCGCCACTGTCCTTGCACCATCACCACGAGAACCATCGTTGGCAGCTAACCCCACGCACACCGTGGCCAAAACCACTCCAATTAACAAATCATCCATGGCACCACTGTCGAACGGCTGCACCGCCACTGCCCCTCCCATATTCACATCATCAATCCTCAAACAATCTGTAGTCAACCATCAACCGAACCAAAATACATCCAAACCGCCACCACCAACTCCACGGCCAAACACCGGTGGTAACACCCAACCGGATTCACCTCCACCTCCACCTCCTACTGGCCGACCTCAAATCCCCACCATTTTTCCCAAATCAAACCCAAAACCAAGTTAAAAACATTACCCATCACTTACCTCAAACTTTACCGGAGTTTCTTCGTCGAAAATCACCAAAAGAGTCGAACCTCCAAGCCTCGGTTTGCTCCTATTTCGCACTCACATGCGAACCAAAATTACCCCCAACCGCATCAGCGCCGCCACGCGAAGGTGGCGTTACCGCCGCCTCCGGTCGGCGGTGGAAACCGGAGGGCGGAGTCCCTCCTTTCTGTCCCTCGCCCTCGCGACCTCTACTCTGTGCCCTCTCTCTCTCTCTCAATTCCGGTTTTGGGAGAGAGAGAAATGAGAGATGAGTTTTATTAAAAAATTTAAGTTTTCAAAATTTCCCTTTCAGCCCCAAACTTTGATATATATCCGTTTCAGCCTCTTCTTTTAAAATGATTCCCAATATAGTTACAAATGTTTTTGTAATTAACGAATCAGCCCTTATTTTTGTAAAATACTATTTCAGTCCCAAAATTCTTATAATTCAGTATTCTCAAAATTTCTATCTAGCACTCAAACTTTATTTTGTCACGTTTAAATCGTTTAAATTTATAAAATACTAATTTAATTAATTTACTTTTTGGCTAGACGAAGCAGTTGGTGATTTGAGAAGCTGGCGTACTATTCCCACTCTGATTTTTGAGAACTCGTAAAGTTAAAGGTAGACTCGCCCCCACTAATTGATTTAGACTATAATTGCACGTGATTATGTGGATTTGTGTGATTTTGTATGCTTAATTGCATGAGAAAAGAAAAGAATATCTCGTATGAGATAAATTTGAGAATTTATGTTATGCACGTCATAACTTATCTGCTAGCATGATGAAAAGAAAAGAATGTGTTCATTTGCACTCATTTTATGATGCTTATGGATAAGAAAAGAACATCACTACATTATTTTGCATGATTACTTGTCCAATTATCTTATAGATTAATTATTGGAGTTGAGTCTACTGAGTATTTCAAATCTGAAATGCTCACCCCGTGGTTTTAACAATTTTTGCAGATTTCGGTGACGGTAGCGAGTGATGGGCAATGGCGACGAATATAAACTTGATATTAATTTTGAAAGTCGTGAATTTCGAAACAATCATTTTAATTTATGAAGAATTCTCATTTTTATTAAGTTTTTAAGAATTATTTTATTATCGCTAAACTTTTATCCATTAAATGAGATATTCAATATTTAATCATTTTCCGCAATAAAGTTATTTAAATTTAGAAAAGTGACGCTCCCGTATTTCTCGGAACTCGGGGCGCTACAACCTCCTTAGGTATGTCCAAACATGGATGATCAGCCAATAAGTTGGCTAAAGCTTGATTTTTAACTGCCTTTTGAGGTATGTGTTGTATTTAAAATTTAGAAAGGGCCAATGTCCAAAGGCCAATTCTCTGATGTAAAACAGGGCGAGAAAACAAGTACCTGACTATAGTTGCTTTGGATATCAAATACATGGTTACAGGCCGTAAATAGGCCATTAGTTTAGTACATGTGAAATATAGAGCGAGACAAAGTTTTTCTATGGCTGAATAATTACATTCACACTTCGTCAACTATCTGCTTAAGTAATAAATCGCTTTCTCCTCGCCCAATTGGTCTTCTTGCGCGACTATTCCGGCTATAGATCCTTACTTCGCCGATATATAGACTTTCATTGGCTTCCCATGAATTGGTGACACCGGCACAGGCGGATTTGATAAGTATGTCTTTAGGCTGTCGAAAGCCTTTTCGTGTTCCTCCCGCCAGACAAATTCGTCTTGATTTTTCAACTTTAAAAGAGGCGAAAAAACTTTCGTTTGCCCTGCACAATTAGAAATAAAACGCCTTAGGAAATTTACTTGACCTAGGAACTTTTGCAATTCCTTTTTATTGGCAGGCGGTTTTGCTTCTAGAATGGCCCTCGCTTTATTTTTGTCAAGTTCGATCCCCCTTTGGTGTACCAGAAAATCAAGGAAGTTTTCTGAATTAACACCAAACGCACATTTCAAAGGATTTAGCTTCAGCTTGTACTGCCTCATTCGTTCAAATGAACGTCTTAGTTGTTGAAAATGGTCTTTTTCTTTCATTGACTTTACTACGATATCATCTACATATACTTCAATAAATTCTCCAATCATGTCATGAAAGATTAAATTCATTGCCCTTTGATAAGTGGCCCCGGCATTTTTTAGGACGAAGGGCATGACTACCCACTCAAAACATCCCAAGGCCCCTGGGCATCTAAAGGCCGTTTTATGCACGTCTTCGTTAGCTATGTAAATTTGGTTGTATACAGAATACCCATCCATGAAAGAATACATGACATGCTCTGCAGTTGAGTCTACCAAGGAATCCACCGTTGGCATAGGATACTCATCTTTAGGCGTGGCTAAATTTAGATTTCTGAAATCTATGCACACCCTAATGCTACCGTTCTTTTTAGACACGGGCACAATATTAGATAACCATTCTACATACCTGGCCGTCCTAATAAATCCGGCCTGTAAAAGACGTTCTATTTCATTTTTTACTTCAGGTAATACATTAGGGGAAAAACGCCTAGGTGGCTGCTTATGTGACTTAAAATTATGCTTAGTTGGTAATCTGTGTTCTACCAAATTCCTATCTAAACCAGGCATGTGTTCATATTCCCAAGCAAAACAATCTCTGTATTCTTTTAATAAAGCAATCAATTCATCACTTACCTCTCTACTGAGCGTTTGGCTGATGAATGTTGGGCGTTCTTCCCCTTTGTCGCCAATGTTCACTTTTACGAGAGGGTCTTGCGCTTGAGCGTGCCCCTGTTTAGATATCCCTATTGCTCCATCGTCCAGGCTTTTTGTGAGCAACTCTTCCTCCAAACAATCCACCTTATAGATCTTTCCATCAACATTCTGCTCCAACTAAAAAACAGCCAACTTGCACCTGAACATTGCCAATGCTGCTGCATCTTTCGTCTTTTTTGCGTTTTCTTCAGACTTATTATTGAAAGCCATTGGTCTGGCTTTTGAGACCCGAATATCGGTCACATTTCCTTTCTGCTGATTGCTTTTCATGATTCCTCGATCACTTTTATGCCAATGACTGGCTTCTCAAGGGCCACTATATTTGGCCTCATCTGGTTGAACATCTCTGTTAGGGCGTCAACCGAGAATGGTTCTTCACTTAGCGCGACTACTTGAGTTTCTTCCCCCTCTTGCACTACTCTAACAGGCCCGTAATTCCCCTCGTACATGAACCTTTCTATAGAGTTCGCTTTCGCCATGAACAGTCTATGATCTGCCCGTATCACTTCTGCTTCTCCTTTATCATTCCAGAATATTAAACACTGGTGGAGCGATGAAGGTATGCGCCGGCTCCCATGGACCCAATCTCTCCCTAAAAGTACGTTATAGCTGGTAGGACCATCTATCACGAAGAAAACTGTGGTCCTAGTGGTAGTCCCCACAGTGACGTCCAACGGCATCACTCCTTTGGCCGACGTCACCCCCCCCCCTTTTGAAGCTTGTGAGGATAACTTCTGTAGGGATCATATCATCCTCCTTTTTCGCAAGTCTTCTCATCATTTTGGACGGGATGGTATTTATAGCGGCCCTGTTGTCTACAAGAACCTTTGACACTGAAATTCCATTAATCTGAGCATTCACATACAGTGGCCTAAGATGCCGGGTTAGTTTGGTGGAGGGTTTCCTAAAGACAACTTTTTCCGCTGCATCGATCTCTACCTCCTGGCCGTCCCTTTTTGTGGCTTCGGCTTGCAATACTTCTTGCCCCCCACTCTGATCTCTCAACTCTCCATGTGTGAACCATCCAGTAGGAGGATGAAGTATCCTAGGAGAGGACTCTTGGCACTCTCATTTTTCTTTTGGGCGTTCCGTATAGTACGTAAAAATCTAACGCTCGCCCAGAGGGCTCGCCCAATAGATCCACTATTCGCACACACCTTCTTGATACAACTGCTTTAGCAACACATTGCAACACATTGTGCGACACCCCTCTTTTCCTACCTTCCAACTCCAAATAGATTTCTTCCTCGATATATGTCATGCCATCGTCTCCTTCTTCATAATCTACCTCTTGGGACGTTTGTCCCTCTTCACACATCAACTCGCAGGCTGCTCCTTCATTTTCTCCACCTTCTTCTCCTATATCCTCTTTGTTCCTAAACTCATTGGCCAGTATATAGTTGTTGGCCACAACTGGGGGTAATGTCCCGAACTGAATGGTGGTGGCTCGCTCTGGTTCTTCTTCGTCTCTTTCTTCTTTACTGCGCTCGAACTTCGATTTCCCGGTGGGGCTTCTAGATGCTTTCTTCACCGATCCCTCTGTGTGTTTCCTTTGTCACTATCAAATTCACTTTGGTCAGCTTCCCGAGTTAGCCTTGGCACATCTAGAGGCAACATTCCCCGTTGTCGCCTCATCATTTTTCCGTAGTTCCTCTGAAAACTCCTTTGCTCTGTCCTTGTCATCTCATTGAAGGGCACTACTCGTCTCGCATTGTGTTGGAATGAATGCCAAACATTTGGTTGTCGTGGCTGCGGCCTAAATTTTTTCCTATTATTTGTTGGCCATAGTTGCCTCTCTTAATACGATTTTCCATGTGTATCCGGGCCTCGCCCCCTATCGGGTTGGAAACTTGGCGTAACTCTGGGATAAATGTGAAAACTTTGCACTTTGTCTCCTATCACAGACTTACTCACTTCTTCCTTGTACCTATCACATAAGACACCCCTGTCTCATTGGTGTTCTTTTCCCTTGAGTCGTTCAAACACTTTAGAAGTGACGTCGTTGTTCATCTTCTATTCCATCATCAATCACTAGTTTAAACTTTGGCAATTTCTGGGCAAAATCAGTTGCCATCATGTTCACTCCAAGCGGTTGTGGGAAGGGGCTTTCGTCCACCTCTATCTTTTTCTTAGGCTCGAGCGTAATCCTTCCCAACTCAATGGCTTCCTGCAACACGTACCGGTAAACCAAACAGTTGTTAGTCGTATGAGACCATGCATTATGCCATTTACGGTATTTTTTGCCCTTAGTTTGTTCAGGGTTTGGAAACTTATGTTTGTCGCTTAACTTGATTTGCTTATCCTTATATAACTTGTCAAATATAAGGTCTGCCTTACTAACGTCGAATGGAAATATTTTAGCCTTCTTATTTTTCTCTTCTACAGGCTTGTCTTTTATTATCGTGCCAGATTTTGCTGCCAGGGGACAGGTATATGGGTCCCCTTTGACTAGCTCGACCAATCATACTTCGGTCTGGTCAACATATCCGTCACCCACCGTATGTATGTCAAAATTTGGGTCCCTATAAAATGTCCCTTTACTAGAATTTTTCATTTGCTCTTCTTCTCTCAGCAAACGCTCATATCTTATTACATTAGCGCTCAATTGAAATAGGTCACGAAATTCCCTATCCTAGAAATTTTTCTTGAGGTCAAAACTCAGGAAACTGTGAGCGATTCTAACGAATTCTTTTTCCGGCAGGGGTACAAAGCATTTACTCCTGGCCGTTTTGAACCGTTGGAGAAAGCTTTCAGTCCATTTAGTGGGCATTTCCCTTAGATTGGCCAGATCGGCCAGAGTCACCTCGAATTCCATTTTATAGAACTGGGAGTGGAACAGTTGTTCTAATTGCTGCCACGTTTGCACAGAATTCGCTGGCAGATTAATGATCCAAGAGAAATCCATCCCGTTAAAGAACTCGGGAAAAGCCTCATTTTATGATAATCGGTCACCTGACCACACTGCAACATGAATCGCCCTATGTGTTCTAACGTGGAGACCTCTCCTAAACCAGTGAATAGAGAGAATTCTGGCACTTTGTAACCCCTAGGCCACGGATAAGCTTGATCCACCCAATCTGGGTATGGCTTAGTGTATGTCGGCCTAACACAAGGACGCATCCCCACTGCCATTTGATCTCGCACCATCTCAGCAACTTGATCCCTTAACAAGGCGTTGGGATCATAAGGGAATCCTATAGGTTGATTTCCCCCTGGTGGTGCTTGTGGCCTGACATTTGGCACAGGATTTGGTAAAGGAGTTGGAGCGCAATTACCATTGGTGAAGTTGTTGTTATTGTTCCCTCTATCGTTAAAATGTGGAACATTTTGTCCATAATTTTGGACATTATTCCAAGGTACTGGGCTATTCCCCAAGTTCGGAACTGGGTCACCCCCCAAGTTCAAAGTTGGGTTCCCCCCCAAGTTCGGCACTGAGTTACCCCCCCCCCCCCCCCCAAATTCAAGTTAGGTTACCCCCAAGCCTGGCATTGGATTACTCCCCAAGTTTGAAGTTGGGTTACCCCTCAAGTTTGACACTATATTATTCCTCAAGTTTGAAGTTGGGTTACCCCCCAGGTTTGACACTGGATTCCCCCCAAGTTTGAAGTGGACGGTCTAAAAGGTCATTCTATCCCCTGATTTGGACTTGAGGTTGGGGAACTATGTCCTGCAATCGTCCTGGATTGAAAATGATGTCCTATATTTGGAAAGGTTGATTGAACGACTTGGCCTGTCAACTTATTCATATTATCATGCAATATTTTTAGTTGTTTGGCCATATTATCAAATTGTTCCTTCTCTCTTTGAATAATTTTTTCCATATTATGGACATATTGTAGATTTACCTATTCAACCACGTCTTGAGCGAGTTCACCGAACAGCACGCGCATGGTTCGAGGATTCAAATCCGTCATGGGTTAATAACGGCTATGACTCTCTCCCTCTGTTTCTGGAGGACTTTGTTCCTCCTCATATCTTTCAATTATAGACGGGAGATGATGGCTTGCTGTTTCCTTGTCGGAATTCTTGTGAGGCCTGATGGTTCACTTTGTATCTTCAAAAACATACCAAATTGTCCCACTAGGCGTGCCAAACTATTTTGCACGGAGGTCACCTCGCTAACAATTACAAAAAAGGGGGATCAGACGAATGTGTAAGGAACAAACCTCTCGAAACAAAGTCCCAACGAGGGGTGCTATATTGATGAAGATTACGGTGAAGACAAAACACCTCCAAGGGGCGCAAGCACACAAATTACACTAAGAGTTTGACGATAAAAGTAAAGATAAAGGAAATTGCATATTCTCTTGTTGAGATTTGATTGATTGATCCCTCTAAATGACTAATTTTTTACAATATATACAAATGTACGAATTTCCTTCAACCGCTGCCAATATTTGAATCTTCGGTTTGCCGCCTTAATTTGTAATACTTGCATAGATTAATTTGCTTCTTCCACGTTGCATAATCGTCGCCCACGTCCTTGTAACATCTGCTTGCCACATCGCTCTAAGTAGCCTCCACGAATTCGTTATTTCAACTGCCACCTTCATCAACAATTGGCTGTGTGATCATAAGACAAGTGTCAAAACTGCTTCTACTTGCTTTAGTCGCCCAACTGCTTCATCGCTCGCCCTATCGCCCAAATATCCTAGTTGCCACACAATTGCCCAGTCGTCCAACTTCTTACCTACAATGAGTCTTTAACGTTGGGCCTCTTTTGATTTGGGTCAAGGTTTAGACTTCTTGTATTTTTGGGTATTTTTTGGACGTCAACAGATATAAACACTTGTACGACCACATATGAGGTAAAGTGAAGAGTTGCAACCAGTTAAATATGCGAATTTATCAAAAGTCTAAACACATTATGTTTTACAGTATAGACACCCATTTCATCCCAGCCAGCTATCATAGTTCCAACCGACTCATTCCTCCATTTGCAATATATGGTCATGAAATCAACCGTCTAGATATCAACACTTGTACGTCTACAAATGAGGTAAAGTGAAGAGTTACAACCAGTTAAATATGCGACTTTATCAAAAGTTTTGGTACATTACGTTTTACAATATAGACCAAGACCCGTTTCATCCCAGCCAGCTATCATAGTTCCAATAGACTCATTCCTCTGTAAGAATACAGAATGTATGCCAGCAACTTCGAAGCTCCGGTCACAAGAATCCTTCTCTTATTCACCAATTCATGTAAAAGATACTTAACTCCAAGATTTCTGTGTCAAAACTGGCAGTCAATAGCTCCTCCAGCCATTGTGTCAAGTATGTAAGGATTGATTTCAATGATTTTCTTGACAGACAAAAGAAAACAACAGTAACTCACCATTTAAGAATCTATTTGGGAACCCAATTCAAATTGGAAGCCATTTCTTGATATTATACATACCATTTTCTACTTCTGATCATCAACCCCAAACCACCATGGGTACACCTAAAAAAAATAAAGAAAATTCCAAACAAAAAACAAGAATCTGATGAGGATAAACTCAGTAGATTATCAGACTATATTCTGATTCATATATTGTCGTTTCTTGATACAAAATCATCCATCAATCGAAACGTTACAGACTTTTGTTGACTTCACTTCCATATCTTGATTTCAAGTTTCATGGATGTTCCATATTGACTCTTCTTATGGTTCTTATAACTTGTGCTGCACAAATTATGTCAGATAGCATCCAAAAGAAGTTCAAGGATTCTTTAACCAAACTCATGTATCAGTCTTTCTCGTATCGGCCATCTCTCAATTTGTACTGGTAAATTTTTAGATGCGTTTTTGATAGATCAGAATGCAATCCTCTCTCGCTATCGTATTGATGAAATCACATTTTTCCTGTTTTTAGAATTGAGCTTGAAATTGATGTTTAAACATATACAAATTCAAGTTAGCTGAAAAAAATTATGCGAAATATCTTGTAATTATTTATGCTTAGCCTCTATTTGATAATTTTTTTGTTTATAAATAAATAATGTGATGTTTTTGAAGTAAAATATGCGATTAAAAAGTGATTTGAAAGAACGTGTTTATAAACATAAACAATTTATCAAACGGATGCTAAATTAAATGATAAATTATATGTGATAAATATTTATTTTTAAAATAGCAAAAATTTACATATTGAAATTGTACTTATATTAAAGCCCTCATTAAATAATATATTTTCAGATATGATTAATTAGACTGTCGACTGTATCCTTCCACTGACTTCAGAAAAATACGGTATTTTGAAAGTAATTACACATTCACGTTATACCATTTCTCTCTCATCAACCAACCATAATCTCCTCCATAAATCAAGCGTCTCTCTCTCTTCAATCTATACCCGTGAATCACACTTGAATCCAAAACAAAAGTGAACATTATCAACCACAATTTCAATTTTTTTTATTCCAGATCTTGAATTCGTCATACGAGTCTAAGCTCCCTATCGGCCGCCTCGTCGTCCAACTCACGGACAAAGGATTCAAACTGTGGGCTGCAAATGATTTACAGATTAATTTGGTCATTCAATAGGGAGCCGATTTTTAGAGCATTTACTTTGGGTTGTATTATTATTGGAGAATCTGAAATAAAAAACAAAGAGGTTACAATACGAAACTGTGAATTCTTGAGTCATTAGGAGCAGCCAACTTTCAGTGGTTTTATATTGGAGACACCTAAAAATTTGACAGGAAAGAAAAGTGGATTTTTTTTTATTTTTTTATTTTTTGATAAAACGAGACTACCTTTTTGAAGTATTGGTTATTCTTAGTTGAAATTGTATCATGCCTTTGTATTGAATTTTTTTTGAACATGACGATACAAATCAGAATATTAGAGTGAGTGTAGTAATTTTTTGGTGATTGTAAGCACAACTGTAATGTTACTGTTAACACAATTCCACAATATTACAAGGATTGCAATGTTACATAACTACAATTACACAACATTACAATGATTGTAACACTACTTCAAATTTCAACAAACAAGAAAAAAAATAATAGTAATGAATATTGCACAACTGTGGTCTTAAATTACAACACATTACATATCATTACAGAACGATAACGATTGCACAATGACTGAAATATGTAACATTACATAACATTAAATGACTGTAACATTACATAACATTACAAAATAATGCGGTGATGGAGACGATTATTTAACCTATAATGACTGCCGAAAATATGACGATCGGAGAGGTTGAAGATTACAGAATGCCAAGAGAGAGAAATTGCATTGGGAGATTTTTTGGAATATTGTAACCGTCTAAATTAATCTCTACACAAATGGTAACTACCTCCTAATTAATAAGTTTCATATCTAATTAAAGAATCAAATAATATACACTATCTCTCCTATATTCACGTATTTTTCTAAAACTAGGGATCAAAATCCGCTAATATTATGAATAGTTTCAAAAGAAAGTATTTTTCAATTAAAGGATATTATATCTATAGATCACCGTTGTTGCTAAAAATGGAGGGGGGAAAATTGATAATTATGTGGACAAAGAACATAAGGCAACCATAATAGCATTCATGAGGAATATGGTGTAGAAGAATTATTACTCAGAACTCTACTAGCTCTTTCACTTTTGAATCCCAGAGATGAAAGAAGTCGATTATCTTGCTATTAATGAGAGCCCAAGAAGCTCAAAAGTGATCATTTGGTGCTTCTTTTACTGCCAATTTTTTAGATATTGGTGCCACCATACTGCTTATCTATAGTGCTAAAAGAGATGACTCTAATTTTCTGTTTATATATTTGTCTACACTATTTTAAAAGTATGGATAGAGGAGAATCTTTGACATCACGATTTTGCCCTAACATTCTCTTTAAATCAACTATACCCTCCTATAATACCCATTAATTAATTAATTAATCTACACTAACACTACCTTAAAAGTATGGATATGGGAGAATTTTTGACATCACGATTGTGTGTGTGTGTGTGTTCACACACACACACACACACAGTATATATTGTATCATTGTTTAATTTGTATTGCAGGTCAGGTTGGTTAGCTTATTCTTGTAAAGCCCGAGAGTTGAGAGAGCGTTGGTTGGGTTGCTTGGATTCAGTCTGTCTTGATGTATATCTTCTACAGTGGTATAATGTTCTAAGTTTATTTTGATAAAATGTCTTCTTTTTCATGTTGGCTTAGAGGATTTGGTAGTTCTAGAAATAGGACTAAAAACTTGTCAAGCAATTTTCAAAATGAAGAAGAAATTTTTCAAAAGAATGAAAATGAAAATTTTCAAAATAATTTCAATTCAAATGAACTTCAAATTGCTCAAATTGAACAACTTTTGAATAATTGGACTATTCATAAGGTAGACAAAAGTGCTGTCTATGAAATATGACGGTTTGATTTTACTCAAAATTATGTTATCATAACCTTTGAGCAAACTCTTGCTATTAAAGGTCTTAATACAGATATTGCTTTATTTTCAAAAAAACTCTATACAAGAACATCGTAAGAAATTTCAATTTTTACATATTGGTCTTGTTCAAATTACTCTTAAACCATTGTTTAGACTTGGTTTAGATCTTTCAATTTTGCTCACTTTTTGTAATCAAAGACATTCAAATTTTGATCATTCATTACTCACTGTTCTTGAGTCAAACCCTGAAAGTGGTTCTATTTTCTTGAATTGTTATCCTAATTTTACCATTAGTCTTTTTGATCAACATATTCTTAAAACTTTAAAACTTCATATTCAAACTAAGAATCTTAGTTTGGAAGAATCAAAATCCTTTGCTGTAATATATAGAGAATATTATAAGCTCCTTAATACTAAACTCAATATTATAGCTCTTCGTTCATCTCCAATAGATGAATCACTTCTTATGGAAGTTATAATCTTCATTCTAGCACTATGATTCCAAAAAGAATTCATTTGAATCTTCAAACTAGAAGCCTTGATTGGGATATTCTTAAGGCAAATAAACCAGAACCTACTCAGTGTTAAGTTGATTTTTGGAGAATCATCTTCATCAAAATTTTCAAAATTCTCTAGATCTTCTTCCACTAGGTCTTTTAAACAAAAAACTGAATTTCCTTTTCAATCTGGAAGGTTCTCTACATCTTCAGAGAAATTGAAAGATGTTAGTTTTGAACCTATCATTCCAAATCCGCAATATGCTAATGATAAAGAAGAATCTAAGTTAGATTCTCCTACTGCATTAGATATGCTACTTCCTTCAGAAGATCTTCCTCCTCTTCATAGGAGAAGATTATCTGCTCAACTTAATATTATTTCTAAAATTGATAGAAGAAAAGAATTCAAAAATGATCAAATTCCTTTTGTCAAAAATTGTAGAAAAATATTTTCAAAACAAGAAATTGAATCTTATTGGGATGAGTTCTTTGTTCAACCTGAAGATTCAAGTTTTTTCAATTGGGTTAATTTCAAAGTTTATGGTAAAAGGATTTCAAAATCAAAATCTATTCAAACAAATAATTCAAAAGAGAAAACTTGGAAAACTTCTTCAAAACAAATTTTCAAATCTGAGTACCCTCCTTTGGAAGAAATTATTTTCCACGTGGATATGCAGAAGTTATTGCATTTCCTTTCAAACAAATTCCTGATAATAAAATTGAAAATGCTGCAGCTAAAACAATTGACATCAAAAATCTTCAAGCTCAGAACAATTACACGAATACTGTTCTTCATTCTATGTGTTCTCAGTTAACCAGAATCTTATCTTAATATCTTAATCTTAATCTTATCTTAATATATATAAAAGTAGAATATCCGTCACCAAAATACACATATAGTTTCCCGACAAAAAAAACTTTCTAAATTTTAAAATTTTTTGCTAAAAAATAGTATATTAAATATTTTAGCAATTATTATTTTACCTATGTCATTAATTGCAATTGGCATCCGTGCTATACTATTAATAACATAAAAATATTTTTTTTTCTATTTTATTATTATTCTTTTAATAATTATTGTATTATTTTGAAATCGAAAAATATGTAATATGGATGTCAAATTAAAGATTGCAGTGAGAAGTTTAATTTAAGCTAACAAGTGAGAGCAAATTGTAATTATATTATCCGTAAAATTATATAAAAAATTAAAGATAAAGTTTTATTTATATTCTCATTAATAATTTTTTATTGACATATAATTAAATATGCATTTAATTATGTTTCATTAAATGCATCGCATTTAAAAATTAAAAATTATTAATTATGTGAATGATCTCTTGAGTTGAATTTCAAGTTCATGCACCACAAATCTTGAAGTTGATTTTTACTTCCGTGTATCATCAATATTGCTTAATTTATTACATTTATTTATATATAGGATTGCATATATTTAATTTGTCACAATTACTTTATTTTATGTAAATTATAATATTTGAAGGATTATTATTTCTATTCACGTTAGTAAAAAATATTTGGACGAAATTTTTTATTTATTCTATACAACATACATTTGAAAATTTGTATTATTTAATTTAAATTAAAGCAATTGTTTAAATATGTTTTGTCTATAGCAATTTTCGTGTATTACACAGGTGTAAGCAATTACAAACAATGTATTATTTAAAGAGGTTTTCCAAAATTGATGAGAATTGTAATTTATTTCTATTTTTAGCATTCGTTGATGGTCTGTATCATTAATCAAAAGAAATTAAATGCTCAATTTTTTTCCTATTTTGTAATGATATTTATAGTAAAATCATTTCATATTGTTCTTCGTGCAACTCACAGGTGTGATACTAATTGAATCTAATTCTGAAACTGAAAACTCTTTAAAATCTACTACATCTAATGCTTTTTTTAGCATATAGAGACTATGCTTCATCTTCAAAATTTGAGAGTAAAAATCCTTTACTCTTCAAACCAATTGAATCAAATCTTTCTCCTAAATTAGGAATAAACTCTTTGACTTCTGAATCAGAAGTTCTTAAAGAACTTACAATTGCAAAGTTGAGTGCATCTAAGAATGTTAATACTATTGACACTCTTGATGAACTTGAAAAGCAAATTATTTAAGAAGAACCTCTCCGAATAAATAGATTAAAAAATGTCAATTCTTCAAAACTTCCAACATTTTATCTCCAACCTTCTCATCCAGATTTACTTTTAGAAGAATGTTCTTTTAAAAGAAAAGTTACATAAACTTATTCTAGTGATGAAGTTGTTGAATGGAATATTGATGGAATGACAGAAATTCAAATTGTTAAAACTATTGAGAAAATGTCAATTTGTTTTTCTGCATACAAATTTAGAAATCTGGACAAAGTCATGGTTTGCACCAACATAGTTATTGGATTTACTGGCCAATTAAAAGGTTGCTGGGGAAACTATCTTTCAGAAGATGACAGACAAGAAGTACTTCAAGCGAGCAAAATGGTCAATAATGAAGCAGTCAGTGACTGTTTTCATACCCTTGTTTATTCAATTATCAAACATTTCATTAGAACTCCAAATTTTCTGCATGATAGATCATCAGAAATTCTGATGAACATTCAATGTCCAAAATTACATGACTTTAGGTGGTATAAGGACATCTTCCTTTCTAGAGTTATGCTTCGCGAAGATTGCAATAAAGATTTTTGGAAAGAAAGGTTTATTTCTGGACTTCCAAAACTCATAACAGAAAAGGTTCGTAATTCAATCAAATCTCAAAATTCTAACATTATCCCTTGTTCTGATATAACCTATGGAGAAATTATTAGTTATATTAATAAGGAAGGCATTGCCCTTTGCAATGACATCAAGCTCAAAGCTAAGCTTAAATTTGAAAGATATGGGACTAGAAATGAGCTTGGATCTTTTTGTGTACAATATGCTTTTGGAAAAATTGTTCTTCCATATTCAAAAATGAAAAAGAAAACTTTTCCTTCTTTTCTTAGAAAATGAAATTTTCAAAAGAAATTTACCCCTTACTCTCCTTCTCAATTTCAAAAAGCTACTCAAAAGGCATTTCGAAGAAAATTTCAATCTAAACCAAAGAAATTTCAAAAATCTACTAACGTCACTTGTTATAAGCAGTGTTCAAAAATGCGTCTTAATGCGGCGCCTAGGCGCGCTAATGCGCAAGGCAGCGCGAAAACGCGTCGCATTGCTCCAATGCGGGGAACAATGCGTCCAAAACCAAAAAAAAAGCATAAAAAAGGCTAAAAATTAAAAAAACCCGGTATTAGACCGGTCCAAATCCGGTCCAATCAATTGAACCGGTTGTTGTCAACCAATAAAATAAAAAATAAAAAAAAGTCAACCAATCAACCAATAAAAAATAAATAAATAAATAAAAATATTTAACTATGAGGGCGGCTCCAGTAAAGGAGTCACCCTCCTTGAAATGAGAATGCAACCTCAGCAGCCCTTTTTATAAGGGCTGTTGAGGTTCCCATCCCACATCACAACCGATGTGGGATAGGTAATTTTTAAGATAAATATATATTTTTTTTTTGGTTATTTGTTTTTAATTGTTTTCTATAATTATTTATTTATTTGTTAAACTTTTCTTCTCCAAATAAATTATTTAAGTATTACTTTTATCTTTTTGTTTATGGATTAAAATAAATTATAGTATAATAAATAATATTAACAATAATAAATCTATATTCTTTTTTGAATTAGCAATTCTAAAATTAAATAATTTTGTTATTACATATTTATATTTTTTTGTGTATTTAGATTTTATGTAAAAAAATTATTTTTCACATAAAAATATATTTTATATCTTAAAAATAATTATAATAATATTAAAAATATGAAACGCATTATGACGTTTACTCTTCGCATTGACACGCCTAAACTTGTAATTCTTGATTCTTGACCTCGACGCATCGCAACGCATTACACATTTTAGAACACTGGTTATAAGTGTCATCAAATTGGTCATTACTCAAACAAATGTCTAATGAAGGGAAAAATTAATAATCTTCAAATTGATGAAGATATTAAGTTTGAATTTCTCAATTTACTCAATTCCAGTTCAAAAGAAAATCTTGACTCAGAATTAGAACAAGTTTATCGATAACAAGAAGATTCTGATAACGAGTCTAATTCCTCTTCCTCTTCTCAATATAGTCAAATTAAAGAAATTTTTGGTTGTAAAACCATAAATGTCTTACCTACAGAAGAAGAAATTATTCAAGAGGTAATTGAAAAAATTGATAATCCTCAATTAAAAATAAGTTATTTCAACTCCTTCCTTCAAAATCCAAATCTACTTCAACTTCGTTTAATATGAAAGATATATTAAACAGGTTTCATCAATAACCATCTTCAAAATCCTCTAGTTCTGATTTAAGATTAGAAATTAAAGAAATGAAATCTCAAATTGTCCGTCTTGAACATCAAGTTAAAGACATCAAACTTGAAGTTGTTCTCCTTAAGAATAACTCTTCAAAAGATCAAAACGATCCTTCTTCATCCTCTTCTTCTTCTTCAAAAGAATCTGACTCCAGTTCTATGAAAGAGCGAAAATACATTGAAAAATACGATCATCCTGAACGATTTAATGACTCAGAAATTCCTCTTACTGACAAAGAGAAAATCAATATTATTAATCGTGTTCAACTTCAAAAATGGTACAATCAAATGACTATTGTTGTTGACAAACATTTTTAGTTAACAACAAGAGTTCACATTGATTCAGGAGCTGATCAAAATTGTATTCGCGAAGGATTAATTTCTACGAAGTATTTTTGAAAATTGAACATTTAATATAAAATTTCAAAAGCTTATGTTTGTAATTCAAATATCTGTTTCAAAAATATCTTTTATTTGGTAAAATATTTAGATCAATAAGTAATTCTTGGTACTCTTTTTATTGTTCAAATTTATCCTTTTCAAGCCATCGAAAAAGGGGCTTAAAATAAATATTTTTGGGCAAGATTTTTTTTTCAAGTTTACTAATCCTCCTTCTTTCAAAGATATTAATGTTCTTAAACAAGCATCTATTTCTCAAATTATCAACAATATTAATTTCAAAAAACAACATGTTCGCTTTCTCAAAGAAGAAATAAAATTTCAAAGAATCAATGATCAATTACAAAATTCTTCAAACAAACAAAAAATTTCTCAATTTCTTCAAAAATTTGAATCAGAAGTATGTTCTACTATTCTTAATGCATTTTGGAATAGGAAGAAGCGTATTGGTTCTCTTCCTTACAATTCTGATTTTCACGAATCAATCATTCCAACTAAATCAAGACCTAGTCAAATGAATAAGAATTTTTTTGATTATTGTACCAAAGAAATCAAAGATTTACTTGAAAAATGACTCATTCGTCCTAATAAGTTTCCTTGGAGTTGCTCTGCGTTTTATGTGCTTCAAGCAAAAATTGAACGCGGTGCTCCTATACTAGTAATTAATTACAAGCCTCTCAACTTCGCTCTTCAGTGGATAAGATATCCACTCCCTCAAAAGAAAGATCTCCTAAATCGACTTCTCAAAGCAGTTATCTTCCAAATTTGATATGAAATCGGGCTTTTGGCAAATTCAAATTAAAGAAGAAGATAGATATAAAATTGCATTCAATGTTTGGTTTGGCCAAAATGTCATGCCTTTTGGTCTAAAAAATGCCCATTTTGAACTTCAAAAAATTATGAATGATATTTTCAATCCATATCAAAATTTCATTATTGTTTACATTGATGATGTTCTTCTTTATTCATAAAGTTTAAACATCATTTCAAACATTTGAAAACCTTCTTCAATATTGTCAAAATTAATGGTTTAGATGTTTCTGCTAAGAAAATCGTTTTATGTCAAATAAGTATTCATTTTCTTGGACATATAATTTTTCAAGAAACTATTACATCAATTTAAAGAAGTTTGGATTCTACTGATAAATTTCTTAATCAAATTCTTGACAAGACTAGTCTATAGAGACTTTTAGGGTGCGTTAATTATGTGTCCGACTTTATTCAAAATATCAGGATTCTCTCTGCTCCTCTTTTCAAAAGATTACAGAAGAATTCAAAACCATGGGGTCCTGAGTGCACCTTAGCAGTCCAAGGTCAAAAGTGCTGTCAAAAGTTTCCCATGCCTATCAATTATTGATCCAGATGCCAATCTTATCGTTGAGACATAGGGGGTTTGGTGGAGTCTTAAAGCAGAATCCAAAAGGGTCAAATCAAGAACAGCTTGTCCGTTACTATTTCGATATTTGGACTAGTGCTCAAAATAATTACTCTACAGTCAAAAAAGAAATTCTTTCAATTGTTTTTTGTGTTTCAAAATTTCAAGATGATCTAGTTAACAAATCATTTCTTTTAAAAACTGACTGTAAAGTATCCAAGGACGTTTTACAAAAGGACGTCAAAAATCTTGTGTCAAAACATATTTTTGCAAGATGGCAAGCTATTTTGTCATGTTTTGATTTCAAAATTTTATATATACAATGTAAAAATAACGTTCTTGCAGACTTTCTTATAAGAGGGATTCTTACTGAAAGGAGTGAAATTCAGAGTGAAAGAGAGGTCACCCCAAAAGAGAGTTCAAAGAAGAAGTGTCAACATAGATTGGTACAACAAAATTCTTGAGGATATGGCTTCCTCCGCAACAACTTCTTCAAAAAAACAAAAATAAAGACAAGAAAACTGTCTTGCCAATTCCTTCAATTGAAGATTACATTCAAAATTCCAACAAAAATACTTCTTCCTCAAACACCCTTACCCTTTCTACTGCAAAAAAAAGAAAAAAAAAAAAAAAATTCTCAGTTCTTGGCAAAATTCCTCAAACTCCGGAAAAACCAAAATCTTTAAACTACAAAAAGCTGTTCAAGCTAGATCTGGAAAACTTCCAGAAATCAACAAAAATCATTTTCAATATTTTATTAAAAATAACTATTTTTCTACCTTCAATATGGAACCCTCTTGGGTTGAAAAATACTCTGATCTCAATGAATGTTTATCAGACATTTTTCCTCCAAATTTCCAATTTTTGCCTTCCAATGTTGAGAGTGGAAGGCAAAAGTACTTTGATCTCAATGAATATTTATCAGACATTTTTCCTCCAAATTTCCAATTTTCTTCCTGCAAAGTATTGTCATATGATGACTGGGGACAACACCTTGACTTGAGAAAAAGATGAACTTTGCAAAAGGGGAAAATTTCTCATCTCATTTCAATTATTTGGATTATCAAGATGCCTGGTGTAGTGCTTTCTTTTTTAGACCAAAAAATCATTTTTTTTTTATCCTTTTTCATCAAAATTTACAAAATGACTTTCCAAAATCGTTTCAAAATTGGTTTAATTATTTTGGACTTGAAGAGAACATTTCACCAAGTCTCTCTCTTCAAAGATTCAATCATTTCAAAAATGAAGCAAAGTCATTTTCAAAGCCTCAAGAAGATATTTTGTTTCAATTTGCCTTCAATTTCAATGTCTCATGGATCCTCTGTTGGGACTTTTTTATTGCGCTCCTTGCAAAATGCACAAGCCCTGAAGAAACGGCGATTTTAGTATGTAAAATTGTTGCTCTTGCTGAAAAAACATCAAAATCTTCAGTTCAAGATTCATCTGAGACCAGCTCAGAAGCGGACTTTGATTTCCATCAAAATGAAGATGATTGCTATGGAATTGATCTTGACGAATCTCTTCATGAAGAGTTTCAAAGGACTAAATGGCTATATGAACACAGTTATCTTGATGAATTCAGAGATTACTGGGTTCATTCTTCAAGAAATCTGCTCTTCAATATGTGCCAACTCAAAAGAAACTTCAATATTTGTCGAATCTGAAGTTGTCTTTTTCAAACTTTTCGGTGCAAGTGGGAGACAAGTTTTTTCAAATTTCAAAAGAAGATTCCTACTTTTTGAAAAGTAGTCGACAAGTCACTATTCAATCAAGGACTTTCCAGCAAATCACTATTCAATTAAAGACTTTCCAAACTGCATTCAACTTTTCAAGGTTCTCAATGTACTTTTATTTGTTATAAATTTTGAGTTTCAGTCTCATTGTAAATTAGAGTTTATACGAGTGATAAATCTCTCCAAAACGTTCAATCTTGTAATCTTTCAAAATTTTATATAAAATCTCAAAGTTTCTTCATAAATTTGTTTATTGTCCACAAGTTTTTAATAATAATACACTCTCTCTCTCTCTCTCTCTCTCTCTCTCTCTCTCTCTCTCTCTCATCTTTTGATTTTCAATTCAAAATTTTACAATTTCATAATTCCGTGAATTTAATGTCGTATATGTTACACGAAAAAAATATTTTACAAATTTCAAATTTACCTCTCTTTTATCATTTTATTATTTGGGTCATCTTCTTAATAATTTTTCAAAATTTTAATGATTTTTTTGTTAGAGTTCGTAGTTTTGATTTTTAAGAAAAATTATCTTATAATTTTTATATCGTCCTTTAATAATAATTTATTCAACAATTTCTATTATACACAACGATTTCTTAAAAATTAATCTTCATGTGTATTCTATTTAATAATTTTAACGTTTTCTTTAACAATATCATCATCCACACACGTTGTGATGGTGGTATCTTTATATTATATTATTATTATTATTATTATTATTATTATTATTATTATTATTATTATATATATATATATATATATAATGACAATATAGCCGCCACATAAATCTACACAAAGTTTCATGCCTATTTTTACTTATCATTTTAGGAAATTTCGAATTTTATCAACTTATTTTAATAATTGAATTAGGGGAATTTAATTAATGCAAAATCAATTTATATGTGACCTATAGTAAATGATTTATGGATTTTTGAAAAATAAAATATCTATAAAAAGTCAAATTATAGATTATTTTTATTGTTTTGATAATTATTGCATTATTCTCTTTTGTCAATAACATTCTAAATTGTTGTGTTTTTTGTCAATATTTTGTCTTTTATTACTCAGTAATATTAATCTACAATACATTTAAATATTCTGTAATAATTTTCTTTATAAGGTCTACTAGATAAAAAAAAAATTGCTAAAATGAGTGGTAAAGATGTTTTTTCACAGTTTTTGTGACTATCCAAACTGCACAAAGCGTGTGTCATGGTAAACTTTTTTTTACATCATCTTTTCTCAATTCAAAGTATGGAATTTGATAGCAAGTTCAACAATATTTTGTGAAATTTATTGAAAATTTTGAATTATTGAATTTTCCTTACAAATTTTCAATTATTAATCAAATAATAACCAGAAACATATGATTGAAATTTGAATGATTTTTAACTTCCTACTATTCAATACTCATTATCATGTTCAATAATATATAAATTCTTACATACTTTAGTTTATTTCGATTTTTTTTTTATTTAGTTGGTTTGGAATAGGTTTTATGTTTTTTCCTAGTTGATTTAGAATATGTTTCTTTGTTTTATAACCCTATAAATAGAGGGTTAATTCATTATTTCTATTTATTCATCGATTAATAAAAGTTTTTTTGAGATTTTTCTCATTCTTCTTGGTGGATTCCAAGTTTATATTTTTTTTTAAGGATTTCGCTTGAATTCCATGCTTTCGTCCTGCATCACTAAAATTCATTATTCTAAAATAAAATTTCTCAAAAAATCTAATCATAATGGAGCTCAAACAAGAGTTATATATATTGTCAAGTATGTTGCCAATATTTGCCCACCTTACTCAACTTGCGCCTAATCCAGTTTGGCCTCGAACCACGAGATAAAGTCACATCTTCGTGAATGGAACTTGTTAATTGGTTTTGCACGTTTTCATGTCTCGTGTTCCTTTTTTTTTTTTTTTTAGTTGTAGATTTAATCTGATGCCTATTGAAGAAGAAAAACTTTGGTGGGGATGATCACAGCATGTGGTGGCAGTGGCGGAGCCACCTATAGGCGAGGTAGCGTGGCCGCGCTACCTCGCCGTCGGTGGTCCGCCAGTGGCACTGCGCAGGTGGCGCAGCGCCTGGAATCCTGATTTAATTTTTTTTTTTGGCCCAAATCAGTACCCAACTCCCAAGCCCAAGCCCAAACCAAAAATACAACATACAAATCTATCTCTATTTGGTCCAACAAGCAAATTTTTTAACAAAAATCAAAATCCTAATCTTTGGTTTTTATCCCTTCCCGATTCTCTCTGTTAACGCAGGCGCAGCCGCAGCGCAGTCTTCGGCCAATCCCACGCACCGCGCACGGATCCACCACTGGTGCCGCCGCCGCCGCCGCCGGTCTCAGACTCTCACTCTCTCAGACCTCAGTGCTGTGCTTCGCAGTTCGGCTTCCTCTTGCTCTTTCCGACAGTCGACAGAGAAGAGAACTGAGAAAAGGTAGGTAGTGTTTTGATTTTTTAATCCTTTGAAAAGTTTGTGTTTGACCGTTGTTATACTTATTAACTTATATGTATATCTTTAATCTTTTGTCTTGTCTGTTGATTGTTAGAATATGTGTATTATATTATATAATTATATAAATAATATATGTTAATAACATATGATTATTAAATTATTTTATTTGTTTTGGTTGTGACTTGTGTACTAATTTTCAGATTTTATATTGTTATTATTACTTATTATGTTATTGTTAATGTATAAGTTTTAAAACATTTTAATAAATATTATTGATATTTGATTTATTAATTTTTTGGTTATGTTAAACTGTCAATTGTTGTCATTCCTCAATTTTGTTATCAATTTGTGATTTCTCACTAAGGCTAAACATTAATTAGTTATAATTGATTTGAGAATTATACATAAATGTTACATTTAAATTTTTGTAAAGTGGTTTAGATTTGTAAATTGTGACTATTGTGATAAAATATGATTTGATTTGTGGATTGTTATTATTGATTTATAGGTTGTGAATTGAGATTTGGTGAGTATTTGATTTGATTTGTGATCATTGATTTACAGATTATGGAACGTTTTTTCCCACCAAAACGAAAATCTGAACTTAGTGGTTCTAGTTCTAGTAGTCCTGCAACTGCTTCTAGTAGAGCAAATGAGTTAGTAGATTTTGATAACACAAAGAAATTTCGCATTGAATTCAATATGGAAGAACTTGTGTCGGATCCAGGAATACGGCCCCCAATTGAGTCATATGATCCTAACATTAGAGATGATGTTAGGATGACATACTTAGAGAAAGGTCCTTGTCAACCACATGGACATGACTTTCCAAGAAGACTGATGGAAAAGGATAATAGATGTTTTAGGAAAGAATGGTTTAATGAATTTTATTGGTTGGAGTACAGTGTAGAAAAGGATGCTGCATATTGTTTGTATTGTTATTTGTTCAAACCTGATAGGGGAAGTCAAGGGGGTGGGTATACATTCACTAAGACCGGGTTTAGAGATTGGAGTCACAAAAAGATTTTAAGAGATCATGTCGGACTTGTGGATAGTGCTCATAATATAGCTTTTGAGAAATGCAACAACTTGAAGAATCAAAGACAAAATATCTCTTATGTTATGCGTAGCCAAAGTAGTACACAACAGAAAAGTTATAGGACGAGGTTGACTGCGGTACTAGATTGTACTAGATACCTTTTGATGCAAGGGTTGCCTTTTCGTGGTCATGACGAATCAGAAGATTCACTTAATAAAGGTAATCTAATTGAGTTATTAGAATGGCATGCAGCTCGTTGTGAGGAAGTCAGGACTTCGGTATTTGGTAATGCACCAGCAAATGACCAAATGACCTCACCCCCTATCCAAAAGGATTTGGTGAACTGTTGTGCAGTTGAGACGACCAAGGCGATAATGAATGAGATGAATGATTCTTTATTTTCAATCTTAGTTGATGAGTCTCGTGATAATTCCGTGAAAGAACAAATGTCAGTTGTTTTGCGATTTGTAGACAAATCTGGACAAATCAAGGAGCGTTTTTTGGGCATAACACATGTTAAAGACACTTGTGCACAGTCACTTAAGAATGCGATCGATGCAATGTTTGCTAATCATGATTTGAGCATATCTAATTTGAGAGGTCAGGGTTACGATGGGGCAAGCAATATGTATGGTGAGTTCAACGGATTAAAAGCTTTGATTTTAAGGGAGAATCCCTATGCTTTTTATGTTCATTGTTTTGCTCACCAACTTCAATTATCAATTGTTTCGGTGGCACGTAGAACTATAGTGGTTGGTGATTTCTTTAATACGCTTTCTATCGTTGTAAATCTAGTGGGTGTGTCTTGTAAGCGTGTAGATGCACTTCGAGCAAGTTATCATGACGAGATTGTGAAGAGGCTCAATCTTGGGGAACTTTGTAGTGGCAGTGGAAAGTTTCAAGAAATGAATTTGGCACGACCTGGTGACACTAGATGGGGCTCGCATTTACTCACAGTCACTCGTTTTATTAATATGTTCAATAATGTCTTAGACGTTCTTGATATTGTATCACAAGATGGGCCAACTGCAGATCAAAGAGCATTGGCCGACCATCAGATGACCACTATGCAAAACTTTCAGCATGTCTTCTGTCTCCATTTTATGTTTGACATTCTTGCCATTACAGATAATCTTTCACAAGCGTTACAAAAAAAGGAGCAGGATATTCAGAATGCTATGGTATTGTTAAATGTGGTCAAGCGTAGATTGCAGAACATGAGGGACAATGGTTGGAATAAATTGTTGGATAGGGTGATCGAGTTTTGTGTTGGTAAAAATATCAGAGTGCCTATCATGGAGGATATTATGGTTTTGGAAGGTCGATCAACAAGACGTGGAGTTGCTCAGCAGGTGACGTATTATCATCGTTTTTATGTTGATTTGTACTGTCATGTTATAGACTCAATTTTGCAAGAGTTGAACGATCGTTTTCCAGAGACAACTACTGAGCTCCTTATCTGCATTTCATGTTTGAGTCCAAAAGATTCATTTGCAGCCTTTGATACTGCTAAATTGCTACGTCTTGCTGAGTTCTATCCTTCAGAATTCAACGCTGAAGAGTTGTTATTACTTAGACCCGAACTTGACAAGTTTCTTATACTTGTCACAATGGAGAATGTTTTCTTTAATCTCAACAGTATATCATGCGTAGCTAAGAAGCTGGTTGAAACGGGGAATTCTTGTTATTTTCCATTGGTTTATAGGCTCATTACATTGGCTTTACTATTACCTGTGGCCACTGCATCTGTTGAAAGAGCATTCTCTGCAATGAATTTAATCAAGAGTGATTTGCGCAACAAAATGGGAGATAAATGGTTGAATGACAATTTGGTTGTGTACACGGAGCGAGACATTTTTAAAAATATTGAGAATGAGACAATATTGCAGCGTTTCCAAAATACCAGACCCCGAAGAATGCAGTTGTCCGAGCTAACGAATACCAACTGATATCATTATTATGTATTTTGCATCTATTTTGGTTTGTATTGGACTATCTGTTCGTATATTTAATTACAACTTTTTATTCTTATATCTATTTATTCATTTTTGAATATTATTTCATTAAATAATATTTACAATCTCGCTACTGCCATCGTTCACGTTAGTAAGTCAACGGTCAGCGGCCGACGAGGTCAACGGTCAACGCTCTACCTGGACTTCGCGGTTGGCTCCGCCACTGTGTGGTGGTGGTGCTGCCCAACCATAGACGGTCACCTCATTGGATGATCCTATCACCTCAGGCCATCTCCAACCCAAATACATTAAATTTTACACCAAACTTTAACTTTTACACTAAATTTAAATTACAGTTACACTATTCCAGCTTCTTTACTCCAACCAAGCAACACTAAATCTTACACCAAATATACAATTTCATTACATTAAATTATTTCGATAATTAAATACAAAAAGTCAATTTATATTTATAAAAATTAATATTTTAGAAATTAAAATTATTTAATAATTAAGTATTTTGAAACTTAAGAATTAATTTTTCATAAACTAATTAAAATTAAACTTTTTATTAGCTGCAAATTCGAAAAAGAAACAAGAAAATTTAAAATACGGGATACGAAATACGTAGTAATGAGATAAGTAGAAATAACACATAAAATTTAGTATTGGGAGTTGCTATATCCCTCCCAAAAATGCTCAATCAACGCATTTCTTAGCGCAATGTGTGCTTCCCTGTTCTTAATCTTTAGACGTCGAGCTAGAAAGTCTTGAAAACGTTGATTCTCGTCTATGGCGACCTCAACCATGAGACTCGGCGCTTCCACAAATGTGCCAATTGGTGCATTGAGGTCTCGTTCGTCCTCCACTATCATGTTATGCATGATAATGGATGCTGTCATTATATCATGCAACACATTTTTCTTCCAAGACCGAGCCAGTCCGCTTACAATGTTAAACCTTGATTGAAGCACCCTAAATGCGCGTTCAACGTCCTTCTACAACTTTCTTGCCTCATTGCAAAATATTTCTTCTTCGGAGTTTGAGGATCATAGATCGTCTGTACAAGTGTTGACCACTTTGGGTATATTCCATCAGCTAAATAGTATCTCATTGTGTACTGTTTTCCTTGTATAACATAGTTTCCTGTGGAGCTTTGTCGTCTGCCAAGTTAGAAAATAGATGAGAGATTCCAACACATTAATATCATTATTTGACCCTGGAAATCCAAAGTGAGCATGCCATATCCAAAGATCATAATCGGCTACAGCCTCAAGAATTATTGTAGGGGACCCACTACGGCCCGTATATTATCCTGCCCATGCAGTGGGACAATTCTTCCACTTCCAATGCATGCAATCAAGGCTTCCTAACATACCTAGAAATCCACGTTGCTGCCCAATATAGAATAATCTCACAATGTCATCGGCATTTGGTGCCCGTAGGTATCGTGGTGAAAATACCTCCATGATATTTCGACAAAACCGTTGCAAACTCTCCAAGCAAGTTGACTCACCTATTTTCACATACTTGTCAGTGGAGTTGGCTACAATTCCATATGCCAACATCCTCATTGTAGCCGTGATTTTCTGAAACGAAGACAGACCTAGCCTTCCAAGACCGTCGCATTTTGCACGAAATACTCATCATGACTTTGCACCGCCTGAAGTATATGCATGAATAGATTTCGGGACAAGTGATAACGTCGACGGAACTTTTTTATCGAACTTTGGATTTGCAGAGACGTAATCGTTCCACGAGCATTGATCTGCAGCTTAGCGATCACGTTCGACTACAAGACGGCCAACGATTGAACCCCTATGAGGTGCACCGTCCATTTGGTTCTCAAGCAGATGAGCCTGACGACGGATGTTGTTTTGTCGAATGCGAAGCACATACTCCTCTTGCTCGTCAATGTGTTTAAGATGTTCAACAAACTCTTCAACACTGTCGTGATCGGGCATGGATGATGAGGATTCACCTAAATTAAAATTCATGTTTGTTAAATGTTTGATTTACACTTGGTATGTAGATAATTAACAATGGCCTATTTATACTGTGAATCAATTCCTCTTTTTGTGTAAAAAGCAAGCTCCTGTAGAACAATTGTATAAGTAATGTGTACAAGCACTATTTACAAAGCATTATTTCCTTTTTCAGAATTGTATCAATAATGTATCTGTATAAAGTAATATTGCAAGATAAAGGATATGATTATCTTCCTTTTTTGAAAATTGTATCTGTTGAGATAGTACCCAAAATGTGGCATTGCTGCGAAACTATGACAAATTCGATCCGTCCATGAATGACCACATCGGATTTTAGGGACTAGTGTTGAGATCGTACCCAAAATGTGGCACATTGGGCCACCAGTGAAGGCCCAATGAGGGCCCACGAATTTTAGCCCATGATTAGAAGTTCAAGATATCTCCCTAAGCCAATGGACAAGGTGGAAAAGCACACGAGCTCCTTTGGCTGAACTGATTTGTGTCTAGCAGACGCGCTTTATGCTTAGCTGAGGTGCTTACAGTGGCACCTTGGATGTAAAGATGGGACAAGGGATGAAGTCAGAGATGTGACGCCGCATTTACCAAGATGTGACAGGCGTCCATCCCCTGCGAAATGTAGCAATGATTACGGTCAAAAAGCAAGGTTGTCCCCTCCAAGAGTTAGGGTGAATACACGTGTAAAAGTCCGCCATGTGTCGCAATCCAGGGCAACGAATCCTTCTATAAATAGAGCACACTTGCCTCCAAGAAAGGGGTTAGCAATTTCATACTCTTAACTAAATATTTCTTTCTCACTCCCTTTTCTCTCTTTTACACACTTATATTTCCCGCACCCAATTTATATTTGCTTGAAATGAGCACTGACTTTGGCATCGGAGTGCAAACGGGAGCCACCTTGGCCCCCTTTGCAAACTAATTGTTTGTCACAGTGCGCAGGAGATCCAGGTTTTCAAGAGGGAGGAGCTGAGACGTGTTGGTCCAAGGTCCAGCCGGATTTTGTGATCAACAGTATCGATAATGTATCAATAATGTATATGTATGAAGCACTATTTGTAGAAAAAGTAATAGATTCTCTTCCTTTTTGACAATAGCCTAGCTAAAATCTCTGCATGAAGCACTATTTGCAGGAAAAGTAATAGATTCTCTTCCTTTATGACAATAGCCTTTCAAAAAACTATGCATGAAACACTATTTGTAGAAAAAGTAAACTATTCTCTTCCTTTTTTAAAAATTGTGACGATAAGTATCAATAATGTATCTGTATGAAGAACTATTTGCAGAAGAAGCACTACCCATTTGCCTATAAAACCTGAGCTAACTAGTTTAAACAAGCAACTCAAATTGTGCAATATCATAGATTGTTTTTGCAACATAAAAATGTCTTCAAGCAAACGAACTACTAGTTACACAGTGGATGAGGACATCCATTTGACTCATGTATACTTAGACATCTCTCAGGATCCCATTATCGGTATTCGCCAAAAAGGTTCGAAGTTGTGGCAACGTGTGGCCGATGCATACAATAACACTAAATCAACCCACATGAATCCTCGACTAGAAAGATCCATCTCAACGCCTATGGGTGAAATTATGAAGGTCGTCTCAAAATTGCGAGGCTATGTTCCTCAAGTAGAAAATTTACATCCGAGCGGCGCATCGGAGTAAGACATTGTAGGCATTCATATTTAATATATATCTTTACTTTAAATTCATATTTTTCTGATTAACCTTTTCGTAACATACCTTACAGATGGACAGAGCCAAAATGCTATATGCACAAGACCCTGCTAATAAGGGCATGTTTAAATTTGATCATTTGTGGCCCCTACTAAAGGATATTGAGAAATTCTCTCCAACGCCGATTGTTTCACACAATGATTTTTAAATATCCCCAAATGCTTTTACATCTTATGAACCAAACTGCCCACTAGCCGGCTATCCCTCGTCCCCTGGACTTTCATCATTTTCTTTGAACATGGAGGACGTGAATGCTGGGGGTATCTCGTCTGAACGGCTAGTGGGTGTGAAGAAGGCCAAAAACAGAAAAAAAGGATTGAAGAGAGACCAGTAAGGAATTGGATGAAATGAAGGCAGAAAACAAAGAACTCAATGAGTTGGTAAGAAAGGGAGTGCTTGATAGGTAAAACTTTTATCAGTTACAAATGTATAAAGAGGATAACAAATATTGTTGACAAACTTGGATTCAATATCAGATTCGATGACCTGTGAGTTCATAAGAAGTGAACAACAACGTATTATACGAAAGAGGACCCAACAACAACTGAATGAAAGTCAATCCAACTCAAGTTCATTCAGTCCGCTATTCGATGGTTTAAGTTGTTCCATAGGAAATTTGCCATATTATTGAAATAGTCAATTTCTATTCACTATGTATTTGCTGTGTTTTAATTAAAATTTGGTTTGGTCCAATTGTTCCCAAGTGTCACATTTTTCAATCAAATTTTAATGTGTTACATCTTGTAATCAATTTCTATTTACTACTTGTTTATCACAAAAAATATCATTAACCACATTTGAATATAAATAAACATGAAAATTTATTTGACTACAAAAATTATGGACAAATTCAACTTTACATAACATATTTTAAACAAGGTAAACAAAATTGTGGAGATCAAATGAACAATAAATAAATGAGTTGGCAACATCTGATGGGCAGCCGGACCATTCACGTTAAAGTGGGCCACCTAATGAGGTGGTGCCCTTGGATGGGACGACAACACCATTCGCCCTGTCCCATGATAAAGTTTTTTGTTCCAGTCTTGGCTAGGCGCAACCTTAGTGTTGAGCTCCCAAGCTCCTTTTCACAGATTGAAGAAGAAGACCCAGCACAAGAAGAATGTCCAGCAAGAATGATCCCAGCATCCTTGTTCTTGTTCCTTGTTTGAGCTCAGTTTATGACCACTTAAACACACCGGAACATGGCACCGTCGTCCTCGAGAAATGGCAACCGGATCTAGGTTCGCCGGAGGTAGCAAGATTTCGCCGGAGATATTGGACCTCTCCCACTTCTACCTCTCCACCCAAGAATGTGCCAAGTCTCATGAAACAAGAAAAGGTTTCCCCCTCTTATTCAAATTCAAATCTCATAGGTAAGTGAAGTGCCAATCATAGGGTGCCATGTGGATTAAGTGGACCACCACTATATTCCACAAATCTTCACCTTGGGCCACCTTAATCCATTACCAATTTCTCCGTTACAAGTGCTATCCATGTGTGTGTGGTCTAATAAATCATCATCGCTCACTACAGCCAAGTACCTGCAAAACAACTAACCATTATCAATAGCAAGAATTGATAAACACTTGTTGAATTTACCTGCCGCAAGTACCTTTGTCCCAACATCTGCAGGATTATCATCAGTTGCAATTTTAAGCAATGTAAACTCACCTGAAGCTAACTTCTCCCTAATGAAATGATACTTTACCTCAATGTGCTTAGACCTTTCATGATAAACAGGATTTTTACATAACATTAAAGCACTTTGACTATCAGTAAATATCATAGCAGTTTCATTTAAGAAGTTCAATTCACACAATAGGCCTTTTAACCACATGCATTCTTTTACAACTTCAGTGAGTGCAACATATTCAGCTTCAGTGCTAGAGAGTGTAACAATAGATTGCAACTGTGATTTCCATGTGATACAATTATCACCCAAACAGAAAAAATAAGAAGTGGTAGATTTCCTCTGATCTTTATCACCTGCAAAGTCAGAATCTACATATCCCTTAAGCTCAAGCTTATCACTTCTCCTTTCAAACACTAACCCCCTTTTAAGAGTTCCCGCTAGATATCTTAATAGCCATTTTAATGCAGCCCAATGAGGTTTACCTGGGTTAGACATAAACCTACTCAATAAACTAACTGCATATGCAAGGTCTGGTCTGGTGGTAATCATAGAATACATCACAGAACCAATGGCATTAGCATAGGGAACATTACTCATTTCTTGCTTTTCATCTTCATTTTTAGGACATTGTGCAGATGATAAATTTATGTGTGCAGCTAATGGTATATTGACAGACTTAGCAAGTTTCATGCCAAATTTGGTTATCACCTTGTCTAAATAAGACTCTTGATTAATAGTCAGTCTATTATCAGCCCTATTCCTTTTAATAACCATGCCAAGAATCTTTCTTGCCTCTCCCAAGTCTTTCATGTCAAATTCCGATTTTAAAAGGTTTTTCATTTTAACAATTTCAGCTTTACTAGAACTAGCAAGCAACATGTCATCCACATATAACAACAAATAAACTTCACATCCTATCTTACAGTTATTATAATACAAACATGTATCATATTCACTCCTTTTAAAACCAATTTTAAACATATAAGCATCAAATTTCTTATACCATTGCCTAGGACTCTGCTTAAGGCCATACAAGGACTTTCTAAGCAAGCACACAAGTTCCGACTTACCCTTCACCTCAAACCCTTGAGGTTGAGCCATGTAAATCACCTCATCCAATTCCCCATGAAGAAAAGCAGTCTTAACATCTAGTTGCTCTAATTCCCAATCATATTGGACAACTAAGGCTAAGACTAACCTGATACTTTTATACTTAATAACAGGTGAAAACACCTCATTATAATCTATCCCTTCTCTTTGAGTAAATCCTTTAGCTACCAATCTAGCTTTATATCTTAAAGGGTCATTAGCTTCTACTCCTTCTTTCAACTTGTAGATCCATTTACAATGGACTACCTTCTGATTCCTTGGTTTTTCAACCAACTTCCAAGTCTCATTTTGTTTCAGAGACTGGATTTCCTCCTTCATAGCCTTTTTCCAATTTTCAGACTTTTCACAATTGATCGCTTCCTCAAATGAAGCAGGTTCAACTGAATCTAAGGCTTCACCTGAAACTAAGACATAGTCAATCAAATTAGAAGAGACGTACTTCATATTTGGTCTAACTTGTCTCCTCTCCCTATCTCTCACTAATTGGTAGTTTTCCAAATTAGTACCTGCAGATGTTTCTTGATCAGGGACTTCCGTTTCAGGAATTTCAGGAATTTCAAGTTCAGGTTGCTCTACCATGACTTCTTGTTCTGCTTCTACTTGAGGTTGGGTTTCACTACCCTCTGGATTATCTTCACCTAATCTCTTCACCTCAAAGTCAATCTTCTTCTCAGTACAGGATTCCCCCTTCTCAGTTTGTCTATTTATGGTCTTAAGACAAGGCATATCGAGTTCATTGAACTTCACATCTCGACTGTTGATAACTTTCATGCCCTTACCATCTAAAACCCATAACCTGTAACCTTTCACTCCCTCGGGATAACCTAACATGACACACTTAGTAGCCCCAGGGTCTAACTTACCCTCAACCTGATGTGCATAGGCCGCACAACCAAATACTCTAAGGTGTGACAAATCTGGAGGTTTCCCAGTCCACGATTCTTGGGGAGTCTTAAAGTCAACAGTACTAGAAGGTGACCTATTTATCAAATAGGCAGCGGTACAAACAGCTTCACCCCAAAAGCCTTTAGCTAACCCCGAACTAACCAGCATGCATCTAACTTTATTCATTAAAGTCCGATTCATCCTCTCAGCTACCCCATTCTGCTGGGGGGTAGATCTTACAGTCCTATGCCTTCTGATACCTCTATCCTTGCAGAAGGTATCGAACTCAAAGTTGCAAAACTCTAGACCATTGTCCGTCCTAAGAGTTCTTACACTTTTCCCCATTTGTTTCTCAACCAAGGCAATCCAGGACTTGAACTTACCAAAAGTGTCAGATTTGGATTTAAGGGGATACACCCAAACTTTCCTCGAGTAGTCATCAACAATAGATAGGAAAAATCTACTACCTCCATTTGTAGGATGTTTTTCTGGTCCCCACAAATCAGCATGAATGTATTCTAAGGGTCTATTAGTGTTGTGTTCACCTATCCCAAAGCTAACCCTGTGTGACTTTCCTAGAACACACGTCTCACAAAAGCTTAAAGGTGTAACACTATCCTTTCCTAGCAAACTCTGATCACTAAGACACTTCAACCCCTTGTTCCCTATGTGTCCCATCCTTTTATGCCAAAGATCTGATCTATCTTCATAAGTTGTAGATAATGCAGGCTCGTAGGCCTTTAAGGCTTTACCTTCAAGGATATACAATCCATTCCTCTTGGGACCTTTCATAACAACTAGAGAGCCTTTACTCACTTTTACAGTAACGAAATGAGATATGTACTCATAACCCTCATCTTCCAAAATGCCTAAGGAAATGAGGTTCCTCGCGAGGCCTGGGACATACCTGACATTCAAAAGAGATCTGATCATGCCATCATGCATCCTAATAGCAATATCACCAACTCCTTCCACAGTCTGTGTATAGTTGTCCCCCAAGTACACTTTCCTAGGCTTAACTTCTCTATAGTTATAAAACCAAGATTTAACAGGACTCATATGGACAGTGGCACCCGAGTCTAAAACCCACTCACTGTCAAAATCAATTTCAGACACATTCATCGCTTGTGGTCTATCAAGGGTATTGTCGACATTATCATCATCAAATGTCACAGTCATCATATGAAGACTATCAAAAGCATCACCTACAGCAACTAGGTTCTGATCATCACTCTGCTGAGGTCTATGTTTCTTCTTAAAGTCATCACAGTCTCTTTTGAAATGTCCAATTTTACCACAATAGTAGCATTTCTTAACACTCTTATCCCGAGACTTGGACCTACCCTTCGATTTTCCTCTACCCTTCTTCGTTTGGAAGTGGTTTTCTCTCGACTCTCTCGACTCATTTCTCCCTCTAAAACCACTAAACAAACTCTCTTCCCTCGAGCTGATACCCCTTGACTCCCTCTTCATCTCGAGCTCCCTAGCCTTTAAAGCCTCAACTACAATATCTAAGGTCACAGTGTCCCTAGCATATGTGATAGCATTCCTAACATCTCTATAAGATTCAGGCATGGCATTTAGCATAATAGCAGCGAGATATTCATCATCAAATTTCTTTCCATTGTGGGTCAAACACTTGACAAGACTGTTAAACTCACTCAAATTAGATTCAAGATCCTTTCCTTGATCCAATTTATAGTTGAAAAGTTTTTGAATTAAGTGAATCTTCTTCGTTAAAGATTTTGTCAAAAAAAGTTTGTCAAGTGCTTCCCACAAATCTTTAGCAGTCGTATGCTTTTCAACTTGTCCCACTATATCATCAGATAAATGCAATATTATACAACTATGTGCAATTTCATTCATCTCAGCAATTTCATCAGGTTTATCTAGCAATGCTTTTGAATAAGTACTAGGGTCCTCAAGTGCTTTAGAAACTCTTTGTTGAATTAAAATAGCCTTCATTTTTTGCTTCCAAATGGAATAATCTCCCTTACCGTTAAATTGTGACAATTCAACACGAGAACCCATAATGCAAATAATGAAAATTCAAACAAGTTAACACAAAGCAATTACCCACACTCAAATGCAAGATCAAACCAATTTTACCGAAATTACTCTTCAAGATGATCACACAAATAATATAATAACAAATAACACACGACAATTTCAAGAAATTAAGCACGTAGTCAAATTCCAATCCTATGTGAGTTCTACCAAAAAGCAATGGTTACCGGCAAGGTAACCCCCAACACTATGTGGCCACCTCACAATAGCCTCTAGAATATGAAATACGTAATGAAAATAAGGGATAGCCAATGCAAACCGAGCGGACTTTTCAATGTCCGTATAATCGAGAGTTGATTTTGCAAAATGGACTTCGGAAATGGAATGAGCAGGTCGAGCTGAAGATTCTGTCGGGAAACGCCTCGCCGGACCACCGCGCCGGAGTTCTACCGACGCTGCCGGAAAATTCTAAAAAATCACAGGAAGATGCTCCTCGTCGTCACGAACCCAACGGTGGTGACCGTTTCGAGATTGGAGCTCCCTACCGGCCGGAATCGCTGTTTTTCAGTTTACCAACATCTTCTTCTCCGGCGAATAACTTCTGTTTCAACCGTCGGATCGGAGCTAAATTTCAGAAGAGTCTTCTCCTCGACAAGCCCGTTCTGATGACGGTGGCTGATCGTCGATCGGAGTTCTGGATCGGCCGGAACCCCACTTTTTCAGTCCGGTTTTCACAGCTTTCTTTCGCCGTTTGCCGCCGTCTCAGCCACCGGAATTGCTCCGCCTTCTGGTCGAGTGTTCTCCACGATGAGGCGATTCTTTTGGTGTTGGTCTTGCTCCGGTTGGTTGGCCGGAGGTCGGGTTTTGGAAAAATGGACAGTGATTTTTTTTTCTTTCTCCTTTCTTCCTTGCTTCCAGCGGTCTCTACCTCACGGTTTTTGGAACTCCTTCAACTGCTTCCTTCACCCAGCTACTTAACCATAGCTCTGATACCATTTGTTGAGCTCCCAAGCTCCTTTTCACAGATTGAAGAAGAAGACCCAGCACAAGAAGAATGTCCAGCAAGAACGATCCCAGCAGCCTTGTTCTTGTTCCTTGTTTGAGCTCAGTTTATGACCACTTAAACACACCGGAACATGGCACCGTCGTCCTCGAGAAATGGCAACCGGATCTAGGTTCGCCGGAGGTAGCAAGATTTCGCCGGAGATATTGGACCTCTCCCACTTCTACCTCTCCACCCAAGAATGTGCCAAGTCTCATGAAACAAGAAAAGGTTTCCCCCTCTTATTCAAATTCAAATCTCATAGGTAAGTGAAGTGCCAATCATAGGGTGCCATGTGGATTAAGTGGACCACCACTATATTCCCCACTTAGAGTTTCGATCTCTCAATTTCAAGAGGTTTGTTGAGTAATCCTTGGTTGGGACCACTAGGGGCCATTCTCCTTTGCAAGAAATAATTTGTCGACCAAACTATTATGTGAATATTGTAATATATAATTCTGTTCGAAAAATAAACATTTTTTCAATAAACTTTGAAACTTTGAAGTTAGCAGGTAATGAAATTGGATCACTGATGAAACTGCGCCATAGCACGGATTGCAGTTGCAACTCTATAAACACAGATTATCAATTAAGAAATTGCTGAAATATGAGAATAAAATCATTTAGGTTGAAGCAGCCGCTGTAGGCGTTGTGTGAAGACCTTTGATTCCAACCATATTATGGCCTATTTCAATTGATGATCAAAATCTTTCTTCTTTGTGCTGAGGCCTTCTCCAGTAAATTCAACATCTCGCATAGATTCAGATACGGCATGGCTCTGAAAGTCCAGTGGACGTCGATCAGTCTGCCAGCTTATTAGACCTCGAGGAAGTCCAGTCATCAGTTGAATCAGCTGAATTAGGTTCCCATGAAGAAGAATCTCGGAGTCGTTGACTGCTAATAAAACTGTTGCTGCCAGAGGATTCCTGCTGTTCTGAGTTACTCCTCCTCCCTTTCGTATATTTTTGAAAGCTTGGCTCCATTAAATCATCATAAGCTGCTACCGCAGATTCTACATAGGGGTCCCTGCTATCATGCTTAGTAGATTGCTTCGATACAGGATATCTTCTTCTTTCGTCTGAGAAAGTACAGGGAAAATTTGAACTAGTCGTGGAGTTGAGATCAGCAACTGCTTCAAGTATAGAACAGGCTTTAGTCAAACACGGTGGCAGAGAAAAGGCAGGGGGAGTATTATTTGTTTGGTGGAAGTTATGAATGTCTTCTAGCAATAGTGCAGTGTAGGATGGAGTAGGATCAGACAGCTCTTCAAGTTTGATGTCAAGGTCTCGGGATCTGCTTCTTGTTCTCACAAGAGGTTTGAGATATTCAGTCCCTGAAGTAACGATATTCAGTGCAAAATAAGCTCCTGTAGTTTCTTCAGCCATCAGCTGTGGCTTCTCCTTGCCTTTGCAATTCACATTCGTTAAACTGTTGTCAGGTTTTTTCTTGCCCCCTTGCACAACTCTGTTATTATCAGCATTTGGCTTCTGCAAAGGAGCCTGCATAATTCCAATATAAATCAATTCATGCCAGCATTTATGTATTCTTAAGGACCTGAAAAACATTCTATGCTTGTTTGGTAGGATAGACTATCAAGAATCGTAATCTTGCTCACTTACTACGTATACATGAAATTGACATCCTAAAAAAATGGTAATGCACCCTTTACTATATCAATCCCTTTTGTAAAATCGGCTATATACCAAGCAGCACTCACTAAAAGAATGGTAACTCATTCATTTCACATTCATCTCTTTCTTTCCATCAACACCCAGTTTTAAGACTGACCTTCACTACAATTGATTGATATTGAACATATAGTTTGCGACATTTGATTTATGGTGCAATTCACTATCTTTATAGTTGTACCATAAGCAATACAATATTTGTTGACTCTATATAGGGAATTATCCACACAAAATGAGCAAACTTTGTAAAACCGATGAGGACTCAGAATATGCTTACCTGTGACAGAATGTTGTTCTTAGTTTTAATTCCAGGCGAAGAGGGAATGTGCTCCACAATGACATTGGTGTCGATTTCACTGAGGGGATTTCTTCTGTGAGGAGAATGCTCCGCCTTCCTTGAATTGCTTCGGCTCAGGGACACTGGCAGCTGCTGGTTCTGACCCAAATTAGTGTTCTGAATCTCATTACAAACTCGAGCATTTGCCCTTGCTGGGGATCGAGCACGAGGAGATGCACCAGTCCTCGAACTAGCAGCTCCATCAGCACCCACATTCCTCTTCACTTGGATCCTTTTAACAGCAGTAGTTGAATTAGGCTCACCAGCAGCAGCAGTATTATTACTCTTGTCCATTGCCAAAGATGAAACAGTAGCAGGAACTGAAACCATTTTACTAGGCCGGCTACCTCTATCAACATTAGCATTGGCGGATGACGAATTAGGAGATTCAGATCTTCGACCAGGAGATCTACTACCCGAACGAGGCTTCTGCTCTGCCTGGCCCCTTTCTCTACTCGGCGTCCTCCTCCTCCTCCTCCCCTCTTGAGATGAGGACCCAGCCTCCGCAGCCTGGCTGGGCCGCCGTCTATGGCGGCTTTCTCTTTCACCTACCATTCCAGGTCCATCATCACCATTAACAACATTTTTCTCGTCAGTACTTCGTCTCTCCCTGGCGTTCTCATTGTCAAAATCAAAACTCCTCTTTGAACCAATATATTTTCTCCCCTTCTGAAGATTACTTACACAACCAGAAATTGCGGCCTTCCCGGTAGATGAACTCCGGCTAAGCCTACCACATTGTATTAAAATGGCATCCAACTCTTCTTTTGTGCAACTCGAAGTCCTCACAGGGGCTGCTCCCGGAATCTCATAACTATTCACCAATTCACCCTCCTTGGCTTTGCTTTCTTCGTCTTCGAAACCCCTTTCAATTTCATGGCTCTTCCTAAGTTTAATGATGAAAATCTCTTTCTTTACAGTTCCTCCTTCTACCTCCTTCTCTTCCACTTGGGTATCAGATTTAATTTCTTCGGATGGCTTCGGAAGAGCATTAGGAGAAGAAGCACTAGTGCTCTTCTTGCTTAAACAACCACCCATTTTCCAAATTCTTCAATTGTAGAAAATGGCAAAATCACGGAAAAAGACGAGGAAAATTCTTTTTTTTTTTTTTTTTTGGCAACGGAAGGAGAGAGAAACAGAAGCGGGCTTGAAGAGGAAATTAGGTGCAAAACAATTACATAAATAGAGTGAGTTTCACACTGATCCCCAAGCTAATGCTCTCGTATCGAATTGCATCACAATGTTTAAATCGTAGTTAGATGGTCTCTAGTATTTAAATAAAATTTTCAACATCTCCCAAACAAACGAGTATTGTTATCCCGTGTTATTCCCTGACATATTTCCATATGCATAATTTTGTGAAGCTAAATTTTTTACTTTATACCAGTGTAATCCACCCAAGCGGCTTGTGAAGCTTCGGTAGAGCTGTCTCGATTTTCTTTTTAATCTTTGAGCTTCTCTAAGCTGATGCCTATAAATTTATATTGAGGAATTATTCCTTGAAAGTCACTTTCGACATTTTTCGACATTGGAGACTAATTTTACAATTATAATAAAATATTATAAGCCAAAGTTTTCAATTTTAGAAGTTCAATACCAATTTGCTCCTAAGTTGATAGATCGAGGAGTAATGAAGAAAGTGAATGTTTGACAGAGACAAGCAATGAATATAGCCGTTATAGGGTTATAAAATTTTGATGTGTTATAAAATTTTGATGTCAGAATTCGGGTTACCTGCTACGATCTTGATATTATTACACATTTTTATTAGGGAATCTTAAAATTGGAACAGAATCTTGATCCACATTTGAAATTAACGGTATTTTTACACGTTGGTGATTGCTTTTTGAAAAAATAGATTCTGGTTTGCAATCTGATGTTTGGATCAGATTATTTTTTTTTTGGGCATTGAAACTCAAAATTCAAAACTCGAAATTCTTACCATTGCATTAAAACATATTAGTCTGAAGAAGTATTTCACCAGAAAGAAAATCGGATAAGAAACATGTAAATGTTGACAAAAAAGTAAAATTAAAAAAAAAAAAAAAAAATCTCTCTAACAGTAGTTTTGGGCATCCTGCAACATACGAGTTGTGCCTTGAAAAATGGGCTTTTTGTCCCAATCTTGGGCACATTTTCAGGGATTTCAAACCTTCAACCTTAAAAAGCTTATTGGATGATCTCTCGTTGTTCACTAATATCTCGCGATGCGAGATATCCCCGCAAGTGTACGAGTCGTGAGAAGTAATAAAGTGGACCTAAGAGTCCGGATTATTGTCCCACGAGGACTGCTAACTAAGTACCGAAATATTTTAATTCTACACTTTATTTGAACTAACAAATGAATTTGATGTTTTAAATTTAAAACTAAGAAGATGAATTAAATAATTAAAGTGTGAAATTGTTTTGTTTTAAAAGATGATTGTAAAGTGGTTGGGATTCACTATTTCACCTAACCAATTAAATTAATTCCAATTCCAGATTTTATTTTCTAAATATGTGATCGATCGAATTCACTGATTCAAATTGAGATTTCTCTCTCGAGTTTAAATCAATCCTACCTAAATAAGTCAACATTGTATCTCTACAGAGGGTCCGAATATTCCTTATCTAGATGCATTACACACAAGAATTCACACACGACCGCAATAATTAAAAGAGTATATCTCTATCTCTCGTTCAATTACCGGATTTATTACCTAAATCTATGTTATTAACTCACCTCTCGGATTATGGAAATAACACATAAAATCATGAACAAGTGGCCAGTTCATTCACGCATTAAACGCAATAATAAATCAACACATGCATCAAAGCGTTAAAATAAGGAATATTGAATTAAAATAATATGACTGGCTACATCGTTCATCCCAACATTAAATTTAGTTACACATCATGATTGTAGAACAAAAACAATAAAATATAACGTTCATTGAAAATAACAAAGAAGAATGGAAAGATTGCACCAATTATCAATTCTTCAAGTATCTTCAATTTACGTCCCTCTGCTATGCTTGAATCTCCAAGAATTTTAATTAAAATCTCTGTTGTGGCTCGTTCTATGGAGAGGCAAAGGTCTTTATTTAGTGCCTCATGTTTTGTATTTATAAGTTTTGGAGAAAACCTAGGTCAAAAAGAGAAAAGTCTGTTGAAAATCGCGAGAAAAAGCCCACAGTCGGCCCAGCCTGAAAGCCACGCGATCGCGTGGTTTACACCTTAGCGATCGCTTGCTTGACCCAAAAACTCTCGGGTTATTTTTTCACACCTTCTCGCGATCGCTTGGTACATATCCAGCGATCGCGACTTCCTCTTTCTTTCGACTGTGTAAGTTGGTCCCTGACTTTTAATTGCACCTTCAATCCTCAACTTTCAATTATTGCAATTTAGTCCCCAAACTTTATCTTCTTCTCGATTTGCTCATTCAAGCTCTTAATTCATTCAAGTAGGTCCTCCACCCTCTAATTTAGTCACTTTGGCACCAAGCATGTTTCCCGGTTGTTGTCACAAACTCCTCACTTGTCCAATTAGCTCCAATTAACATCCAATTGTGTCATTTTTTTCATTAATTGCTTCATTCTTCTTCAATTGGGACATTTTCTGAAAAGTAAACAAATAAACACAAATTAAATAGCAAATATTCTTAAACGATAATAATTTATTCTAATTTAGACGTACAAATAAGTGTATAAAACACACTTATCAAATACCTACAAACTAGAATTATTGTTTGTCCTCGAACAATGAAAAATAAACTACAAAAATCAAAGAAATAAGAGAACAAATATTTTTGTTGTGTCAACTTGTTTACCATATGCCTCCAAAGTCCAAACCAATTTAATCTTTAAGCAAGAGTCATGAACAACAATGCAAAATAATTTCTAGTTATATCCTGCCAGATTTTCAAGTGTGTGTGTGAATAGCCAGTGTCAAAAGCATACTTATGCAAAAGATGTGCTCAACACTGTGTGACTCATTATGCATAATCCAGCCCGAATCCCATGTGGTCAATCTATAATTTCTAATGAAATTCCTTTCAACGCTCATGGATGATCACCACTTTCTGTTTTTCTCGCACGTCCCGAATTTTTATCTATGTGGGTTCTAAAAATATTCTTTGCTTTTTCCACACAAGGTAGTCAGAATCAGAAATAAGTGTGCACAACAAATCAAAAGAAAGCAATTCCCAATTCTACAACCTCAACCACCACAGGTCAGTCAACATAGCTTATACCATGCAATTTTTTTTTATTTGTTTTTTTTTTAATTGGACGACTTTTTCTTTTAATGTCCCTATCTTTTACCATCTTTGTGCAGAACTTTTCATACGGGCTTTCTATATGACCCCTGTAGCGGGCTTTCAGATCGGCAACTCCCAAACCAGTTGGCTTTAGGGTACCAGGTTCAAAGAATCCCTCAGACGTACTTGCCCAGTCATAAAGGCTTAAAAAGAAAAGTTAAAGATATTATAATGTCTTATGTATAAGTCCACTCTCCGTACTTGCTTTCTAATTGACCCCTGTAACGAGCTTTAGGTCGATGCTCCCAAGTCAGTTGGCTTTAGGGCACCAGGTTTGAAAGATCCCTCGGACTTACTTACTCGAGTCAAAAAGGCATTTGAAGAGCAGAATAAGACCTTCATCATTTTTCTGTTTTTATGCTGGAAATGGTTTATACCAGTTGACCAAACTGTAATGACTAAAGTGCAAAACCAAGAACCACAGACCTCCAACCCGTCAATACACACAAATTCCAACCATTTTACCCCCAAACTTGCCTTTTAACATGATTAGTTCTAATTTAGGGATGGGATGTCTAACGATCTAAGTTCAGGGATTTTTAAGACATTCCTAAGTTCAAATTGCATAAACTTGCCCCACATGTATTAAACAAAATCCCTTACACAAACAATTATCCAACACTGGCTATGTGCGCAATGAATATGAATCTAGCAAAACATAACTAGTTCAAAATAAGTTCATGCTTTCATGTTGTCCAATTTTCAAGCCTAAGCACAAATTGATTCATACTATATCCTAGGCAATAAACATATCAACAAAGTTTTCAATATTTTTTTTAACCCCTAAAGAATCGAATGAATATAAAATGAGTGAAGAATGCAATGAGTTTTCACCCCCAAACTTGAAATAAACATTGTCCTCAATGTTTGTAAAAAAGATTCAACAAAATAAAACACGACAAAGAAAAGAGAACGAGAACTTCCCAAGTTAAGAGGATGTATTTCTTTGAAGCTTCCTGTTGCACTGTCTTGGATGAATCGACCCTTTGTTTGTATTGTTCAAATTGGGTTGGGGTGTTTTGATTGGTGTTGTCCCTGCAAATAAGAGATAATTAGCATTAGAAGTCATAAACATCAATAAGAAATAATGGACGTTCAGTACCACACCCCCAAACTAAAGTTAAAGCACAATTTTTGAATTTTCAACAATGGTAGACCACACATATTCAAGCCTTGATATCGCCTAGAAAAATACAAATTTTTCCGAGCCATCTTTTGCTATGTTAAAGTTCACAGCATGGTCTACAACATATTAAAAATTCAAGTCATTTGACAATCAATAGGGTCACGAAAAATTGTGGAGAAGTAGGCGACGTGAGACAGTTTCTGGGTCCAATGACCTGCAGTGGCCTTGCAATGGGGCTGCCTTTATGCAATGTTAGTTTTCATGATTTTCATGCAATGTAGTGAACTAATTCATGAACTAAACACACATACTCAATGATAACCATGTCATGAAGATAAATGTTCGGAAGAATCTCTCAAATTTGTACAAGAATGTCTTTGTAGCATTTCATCAAACACTTAATGGGCATTGCAAAAATCAATGGATATGCGTAGGGTAGAAGGCATGAATGAACCCAAAATTTTTGGTCTACTACACCACCAATCACAATCTCCAACCATTAACCTACACCCATTCTTCCCAATTCACAATTTCTAAGTTGAAGAACTTAAAGAGACTTTCACAATTTTGACTAAAAATTGATTTAAGTGAAGGGATCATACATTCGATTGGATTTTGAAGTCATGTAAGCAATGATATTGATGCAACAAAGTGTTGATGACATGCACACAAGATGTAAGATCAAATATGAGGTGATTAGGGGAGAAAAAATGAGTTTATAATCTTTGAAATTGAAAACATGAGGAACAACACTTAAACTGCCGATTTTGGTCCCAGTACAGCCACGCAATCGCCTGGCTGGAGTGCCAGCGATCGCGTGGTTCAAGGTTTAAAAATTTGTTGATTTTTTAATGCAAATTCGCGATCGCTAGATCCTCTTGGCACACGATCACGTAGTTCCCGGCAGTAATGAAAATCTTTCCTATTTTTGATTTTCAAAATCATTTTTATCCCCCTAATCACTTCATGATCGATGCAATGATTTTCCAAACATTAACTTCATGATTCAAACTAGTGTGTGTGTGAGTTTGGAATTACGATAAAAACCTAGCCTAATGTAAACATGCAAAATCAAAAATATACCTAAATATGTAATAATAGACTATTATGCACAAGTGCTCTTAACATGAAACATGCAAAACACTCAAACACATTTCCTACCATGCATTTATCTAAAATTCAGCAAATAAATAAATAAATTATGAAAGCATAATAAATAAAAGGGAAGAAAGGTTGGGTTGCCTCCCAACAAGCGCTCCGTTTTAAGTCTAAAGCTCGACTTTTTGCACTTCTTTATCATGGAGGCTTGAAATATGACTTCACAGCCTTACACAACTTGCAATTTCCATCCTTGCACTTCTCAACTCGTTTCCTAACTTTCTTGTAGTCCAAGGCCTCCTTTTCCACTTGTTGTGTAAAATTTGATTTTTTCTCCTTTTTGTCTCTCCATTTATCTTTTACCTTTACAAATTCATGTTTTGTGATTAAAGCCCCATCAATCTTAATCTCATCCTTCATGTAGCCATTTGGTTTATTGACCTCTTCATCCACCTTGAAGTAACTTTCATTTTGAGCTTTAAGTTCCTGTCTTGGCTTGATACTGAAAGTGGCTTGTTCCTTCTCGACCCTAAAAATAATTTCTCCCTTTTCAATGTCAATCAGTGCTCTTCCAGTAGCTAGGAACGATCTTCCAAATATTAGAGGCATCTGAGTGTCTTCATCCATATCAAGAATCACAAAGTCAACTGGGAAGAAAAATTTGTCAACCTTCAATATCACATTTTCAACAACACCATATGGGTATTGAATGGATCTATTGTCCAGCTTCAGTGTGATATTGGTTGGTTTGGGCTCCCCCCAACCCAAGTTTCCTGTACACAGATAGAGGCATTAAATTAACACTGGCCCCTAGACCACACAAAACATTATCAATACTGAAATTACCAATAATGCAAGGGATAGAGAAACTCCTTGGATCGGTCGATTTTTGTGGTAGTTTCTTTTGAAGTATGGCGCTGCACTCCTCACTCAGTGCTACTGTCTCAAAATCAACCAACTTTCTTTTGTTTGACAGCATCTCCTTCATAAACTTTACGTAGAGGGGCATTTGAGCCAAGGATTCAACGAAAGGGATGTTTATATGCAGTTTCTTGAAAATCTCCAAAAATTTCCCAAATTGCTGCTCCAGATTTTGCTTTCTCAGCCTTTGTGGGTATGGAACTGGAGGCACGTAAGCTTTGACTTGCGGTCTAACTCGAACTTCTTCTTCAACCTTTTCTTCAACTTCAGGAGTCGACCCCTGTTCTTTTTCTCTTTTCTGCTCTTCCACCACATTTTTCTTTTGGCTCTTCTGTTTTTCATATTCCTTTACAGTCACTTCAGATAGCTGAACCCCACTCCTTGTTGTTATTGCATTAACATGCTCCTAAGGGTTTGTTTCAGTACTACTGGGTAACTGTCCTGGCTGTCTTATTGAACTGCTAGCTGCCAGCTCTCCCATTTGTCTCTTCAAATTCTTAATCTCAGCTGTTTGATTCATAATCTCACCATTCTGACTCTTGACCAGCTGGATTAACATCTCCATGTTTTCTGCTATGGTTTTATGAGATTGTTGCTGCTGCTGTTGTTGAAAACCAGGCGGACGCTGAATATTCTGATTATTAGACCAGTAGAAGTTGGGATGGTTCTTCCATTCTGGGTTGTAGGTTTGTGAATATGGACCACCTTGCTGTCTGTTCCCAATGAAGTTAACCTGTTTTGGGTTTGATTGATTTTGTTGAAGTGGGCAGAAATTTACAGTGTGATTTTCAAAACAAAAATCACATAACGCTGTTTGAACTGAGTTGACTGTCTGCACACCCATACTGTCAATTTTCTTTGTCAACGCATCCAATTTAGCATTTAATGATGTAATTTTATTAACAGCAATTACTCCCCCAGACTTAGGCTCAGACCTCTCTGAATACCATTGGTAACTATTTGAAGCCATCTTCTCGAAAATCTCAGAAGCTTCTTCATAAGTCATATCCATTACTGAACCCCCAGCTGCTAAGTCTGCGTGCTTCTTATTTTCATTTGTCAACCCATTATAGAATGTCTGAACTAAGATCCAATCTGCGATTCCATGGGTAGGACACTGTCTGATAAGCTCATTGAACCTTTCCCAAGCTTCAAAAATGGATTCCCCTGGCTGTTGACTAAAGGACAGAATTTCACGCCTAAGCTTTGACATCCGGCCAGGTGGAAAAAATTTATCTACGAATTCTTGGCTTAGGATTTCAATGGTGGTGATAGTGTGTAGAGGTAAAGAATAGAACCAAGCTTTAGCTTTGTTTGCCAATGAGAATGAGAACAGTTTCAGCTTCACGGCATCACCCAGAACTCCATTCATGCGCTGCATGTCACAGAGTTCTTGGAACGTCCGTAAGTGTGCATGTGGATCTTCAGAAGGCAGCCCGTGGAATACAGCAGAATTTTGGATCAGAGAGATTAAGGAAGTCTTGATCTCAAAGTTATTAGTAGGGATAGCAGGCGGCACTATGCAAGTTCATATGTTTCCCACATGAGGAACCATGTAGTCTCTCAATATGCGCCTTCCATGATTCAGTTGTTATCCATTCACAACTGCTGGCAGATTTTGTTGATTTTCCTGATTATCCTGAATTACGTCATCTGCCATGGCTAAGTCTTTTTGTTGATTCGCTTCCAACTGTTGTCTACGCCTCTGTCGAAAGGTGCGTTCAATTTCTGTATCAAAAGGAAGCAAATCAAATGACTTAGTCCTTCTTAACATAAATTAAATAAAACACTAATTAAAAACAAAAACTGAAAATAAAGATAAAAATAAAACAAAATAAAGGTCAAAGTAAAGTAAGAACTAATGGGTATCGATATTAATTAACAGTCCCCGGCAACGGCGCCAAAAACTTGTTCACTAATATCTCGCGATGCGAGATATCTCCGCAAGTGTACGGGTCATGAGAAGTAATAAAGTGGACCTAAGAGTCCGGATTATCGTCCCACGAGGACTGCTAACTAAGTACCGAAATATTTTAATTTTACACTTTATTTGAACTAACAAATGAATTTGATGTTTTAAATTTAAAACTAAGAAGATGAATTAAATAATTAAAGTGTGAAATTGTTTTGTTTTAAAAGATGATTGTAAAGTGGTTGGGATTCAGGATTTCACCTAACCAATTAAATTAATTCCAATTCCAGATTTTATTTTCTAAATATGTGATCGATCGAATTCACTTATTCAAATTGAAATTCCTCTCTCGAGTTTAAATCAATCCTACCTAAATAAGTCAACATTTTATCTCTACAGAGGATCCGAATATTCCTTATCTAGATGCATTACACACAAGAATTCACACACGACCGCAATAATTACAAGAGTATATCTCTATCTCTCGTTCAATTACCAGATTTATTACCTAGATCTATGTTATTAACTCACCTCTCGGATTATGGAAATAACACATAAAATCATGAACAAGTGGCCAGTTCATTCACGCATTAAACGCAATAATAAATCAACACATGCATCAAAGCGTTAAAACAAGGAATATTGAATTAAAATAATATGACTAGGCTACATCGTTCATCCCAATGTTAAATTTAGTTACACATCATGATTGTAGAACAAAAACAATAAAATATAACGTTCATTGAAAATAACAAAGAAGAATGGAAAGATTGCACCAATTATCAATTCTTCAAGTATCTTCAATTCACGCCCCTCTGCTGTGCTTGAATCTCCAAGAATTTTAATTAAAATCTCTGTTGTGGCTCGTTCTATGGAGAGGCAAAGGTCTTTATTTCGTGCCTCATGTTTTGTTTTTAGAAGTTTTGGAGAAAATCTAGGTCAAAAAGAGAAAAGTCTGTTGAAAATCGCGAGAAAAAGCCCACATTCGGCCCAACCGGAAAGCCACGCGATCGCGTGGTTTACACCTTAGCGATCGCTTGCTTGACCCAAAATCTCTAGGGTTATTTTTTCACACCTTCTCGCGATCGCTTGGTACATATCCAGCGATCGCGACTTCCTCTTTCTTTCGGCTGTGTATGGTAAGTGTATTTTATACACTTATTTCTATTCTAAAAGTAGGATTTTATTTGTTTGTTTAAGAATATTTGCTATTTATTTAGTTAATATTGTTTGTATTTCAGAAATAATCCAAAGTCGAGAAAACAGAGGAAATGAAGCAAAAATAAGTCATTTGGATGATAAAAGAGCTAAAGTGTGAAAACCAAGAGTTGATGAAGTAAATCAAAATGGTAAATTGGAAGAAAAGTCAAAGAAAGAACCAAATTGGAAAAAATTAGGAGTTCAAGGACTAAAATATACAAATCAAAAGAAGAAGGACCAAATTGCAAATATTCAATAGCTGATTCGGATCAAGATAAGATACTTGAAGAATTTTAGGAGTCAATTGGATGCAATTAAAAGTCAAAAAGGAATGAAATATGGTAAGAATATTACCATAAATTCATTCCAATCACACAAGATTTTCGGGCAGAATTTTAGTCAGATTTGAAAGCTAATTTCGGGGCAGTAAACGTTCGAATTGGCAAAATCCTATTTCAGGAAGAATTGTAGCCCTTTACGTTATCTCTCTAAAGGGCTTTGAAACACCTCCATTGGATAAGCGAAATGAAAGATATAATCAAAATAATAAATGTTGTGCAATAAAAGGATGAGGACCAAATTGCTGAAATTTAAAGAAGAAAATTGTTGCTGCCGATATAACCGTGCGATAGCACGAAAAAGCGTGCGGTCGCACGGACAAAAAAATCAGCGACTGAAGGTTGGATTTTCGAGGCTGCGATCGCACACTTTTGAACCGTGCGGTCGCACGGTAGTCCCGACTGCGCCGCAACTGGGCTTTTTGCAAGGAATTCAGCAGTTTTCTCCTCAATTAACCTAATTCTCGGGAAAATCTATAAATACCAGACCTAAGGCTCGAGATTGGGGGTTCCCAATTCATTGAAGAGAGGCCAAAATGCTGTCGGATTGCGGAGGGATCCACTCTAAGCCAAGACACAATTGAAGAACGAAGATCAAGGGCATGAATAGGGTGACATCTATCCATTCCTTTTGTGATTTATATTCAATTATGTATCTAGGCTAGTTTCTTAAATGTTAGAATTGTGATGAAGCATTTATTTCCGGATTTTATGTATTGATTATCATTTAATTTCATAATTCATGGGTTTGAGCAATTGATTTATACTTTTTTATCATGCAATTACTTGATCACTAGTTGTATGAATTTAGGTTGTGATTTCTTAAGTTCGAAAGATTGAAATTTCATTAGACTTGTGTCAATTGTCACAAAGTCCGATAGGGGATAGAAATATACCCTTATGCTTTGTGTTATCTGCTATAGTATTCACAAAACTTGTAATGCTTTTCTATACATTTAGATTCGTCATAGAAATATAGTCGGATTGTGTATAGAAATAGGTGTTGATTCTTGTTCGAAAGGGAGTCTTGACAATATTAGGAATATGATTCTCAAAACCTCGTGAATTATTGTTAGATGTTTAATTTAATGCATAATTAATGGAATAAATGCGGATTCTCAATTCTAGCATGTTTTTCTTATATTTTCTCTAAATCAAATTTCCTCGTTCTTTCTAGTTTAATTTTAATTCAAAATTTCCAGATCCTAAGCTTCTCTAGTTTCGGTTAAGATAGTATTCTAAAATACGATTTAAAACAATCTCTGTGGGATTGATACTTGGACTCACGTCCACTATATTACTTGCGCGACCCGTGCACTTGCGGAGCGTTGTCAAGTTTTTGGCGCCCTTGTCGGGGATTGTTATTTAAATTTATTTTTAAATCACTTTCACTAATTCGAACTTTCTACTTGTTTTAATTTTATTTTTACTTTTATTTTTTATTTTTTTTTAGGATTTTAATTTCTTTGTTTTAGTTAGTTACTAGTTTCCTTTCTTTTAGTTGTGTATGCTACGTTCGAAAAAAGGGAATCTCTTCGAAGCTGACCCGGAAATAGAACGTACATTACATTGTAGATTAAGAGAACTTAGGGAATTAGATAAATCTAAAAACCAAAAAGAAAATCAAATGGCAAACAACAATTTGAGATTACCCGCCGCTGATCCAATAAATGAAGATGACATGTTGGTGGGTGACTTCATGACACCTCAGGTGGTTCAAAGTCAATCCAGCATAGTCTATCCACCATTTGAACAGGAAAACTTCCAATTAAAAACCAATGTCATCAGCATGTTCCAAAACGGACAGCAATTTCTTGGGAGACCTGATGAAAACCCGCACACACATGTTTCTAAATTTTTAGACATTTGCCAAAACTTTCAATATCAGGGCGTATCTGATGATGCTATCAGACTCAAGTTATTCCCTTACACTCTAAGAGATAGGGCTGTTGAGTGGTTGGATTCTCGCCCAGTTGCGAGTATAACCACTTGGAACGACTTGGTCCAAAAGTTTTGCACCAAATTCATGCCTCCAGCTAAGGTTGCCAAACTGAGATATGACATCACCATGTTTCAGCAACAAGATGCTGAATCCTTTGATGATGCATGGAACAGATTTAAGGGCATGCTGAGGAAGTGTCCAAACCATGGGATCAAACGAGGTGATCAAGTGAAGTGCTTCTATGAAGGACTACTTCCACATTTTAAAAACATGGTTGATTCCTCATCAAATGGTGCGTTAGGCACAAAGAGCATCGGGAAAGCATTGGAGTTCTTCAAGAGGATAGCAAATACAAATGCCATGTGGGGATCAGATAGGGTTTTTCCAAAGAAGGCATCAGGAGTCTATGAAGTGGATGCTTACACTGCCATATCAGCAAAAATAGACTCTTTGGCTGCGAAAGTGGAGGGCATAGCACTGGTGAGTCATTCATCAAAAAATGCTAAAATGACTTTTGAAGAGTGTGGTACAAACCACGCCACTACAGATTGCCCTATTCTGGCTTGTCCATTGGAGCAAGTTGACTATTTACAAGGAGGTCAACGCCAGAATAATCCATACTCAAATACCTACAATCCAGGATGGCGCAATCATCCTAACTTTTCTTGGAAAGATCACTCTAATGGACACATTGCGCCTAATTTCAACACTGAAGAGAGAAAGCCTGCATTGGAAGAAATGCTTGGAAAGTTTGTGGAAAGGACAGAACAGTTCATTTCTAGAACAGATCAGTTTATGAGAAAAACTGAAACCACCATTCAAAATCAACAGGCTTCAATCAAAAATCTGGAAACTCAAGTGGGACAGATAGCATAGTTGATCACAGCTAGAGCTCCAGGTACAGTACCTGCAAATACTGAGGTAAACCCAAAGGAACAACTAATGGCTATAAATGTAGTACAACATGAGATAAATGCTATTACTACTCGTAGTGGTGTGCAACTTCCTGAGATTCATTCTAAAAAGCCAGCTGGAGTTCCTGAAAAAGTTGTGGATAATGTTGAGAAGATGGCTGAAAGGGAAGATGACCATGAGGTGAAATCAAAAATTAAGCCTCACGAGTCTCCTATTCCATTTCCACAAAGGCTGAAGAAAACAAGAGAGGATAAGCAGTGTAACAAGTTTGTGAATATGCTTAGAAAACTGCACATAAATATTCCTTTCTTGGAAGCCATCACACAAATCCCAAGTTACACCAAGCTGCTAAAAAAGAGGATGTCTAGCAAGAAAAAGCTTGAAGAACTTGAGGAGGTCACTTTGAACGAAGAATGCAGCACAATCCTGCAAAACAAGCTGCCACCTAAGCTCAAAGACCCAGGGAGCTTTTCAATACCTTGCATTATAGGTGATTTAAAATTCAACAAGGTCCTATGTGACCTAGGTGCAAGTATAAATCTGATGCCCCTGTCTTTATACAAGAAATTGGGACTGGGTGAACCAAATGAAAGCAATATCAGATTGCAAATGGCTGATCGATCAATCTGTCACCCATATGGAGTTGTGGAGGATGTATTGGTGAAAGTTCACAAATTCATATTCCCAACGGACTTTATCATCTTAGATATGGAGGAAGATGAAAATTTACCTTTGATACTTGGTCGGCCATTCCTAGCCACTGCACGAGCATTAATTGATGTAGAAAAAGGAGATGTAGTGTTGCGGGCTGAAAATCAAGAAGTGACTTTCACAATGATGCAATTTGATGTCCATGAACCAGAACTAGAAAATTGCTCCAGGATAGATGTCGAGTTGAAATTGGCGTACTGGGAGAGGTATGAATACAAGGTAAGGGCAGATGATGAGGCTACAACATCTAATCTAAAGCCGCCTTGAGAGTTTGTCAAAAAGTCTAGCTCTAGACTATAAATGAAGCGCTTGTTGGGAGGCAACCCAATTTTTCAAACCCTTTTCTTTAGTTATTTTTTTTATTTTCTTTTGAGTTATTTATTTGCTTTTTAGTTTTTTTTTAGTTACTAGACATTTCATTTAGGAGCATTAGGATGTTTAGAATGCATGGATTTAGTTGTGATGTGTTCTAAGTACTTCTAGTATTCTAGGGTGATTGTTTTAGCATCTTTAGTTTTCATTGCATTAGTATTTGTTTTGATGCTTTACATTGCATTATAGGATCATTAGCATGTTTAGCATTCACATTTTGACATGATAGTGGCATAGAAAATTTCATTGCACCTATTTTGCATGTTTTAGCATTTTTAGGATCTACTTGCTTTCTATTTGTTTTATTGTTAATCATCACAATCTTCCAATTGATCAACTAGCTTAGAACATGTGCATATAGTTTAGAAGTTGGTTGCATGCATTTGAAAGCATTTAGGGGTCGAAAACGGGGTCCAAAACTCAAATTTTGAAAAATCACAGGCCTCTGCCAAAAGCTACCGTGCGGTCGCACGGTTATAAATTTTACAGAATTTTTCAACTTCATTTTAACTTCAATTCATGTGTTGCATTGCTTCCAAAACATTAAAAAGGTAAGAGTTTTTCACCAATTTCTATGATTGTGCAAAATTCTTGTGTTCTTCAAATTCTTTGTAAAAATTGAATATTGTGAATTGATGGTGATGGATTTAGGCTAGAACTTGGAGTATTGAATTGTGTTTATTAGGTGAAAATTTTTGGCTTAATTCAAGTCTCCAATTTTATGAATTTCTTGATTTCTTAATATGCATGTAAGGTGTTTGATTAAATGTTTCAATGAGGTTTTTGTTGAGTTTTGGCAAATCTTTTTGGATGATCACCCTCACTACATGTTAAACATCATTTGTGCATCATCCATTCATTGTTTACACAGATTTAAGGCATAGAACTCAACATGAACATCTTTGCACTACAAAGCACTTCATTGCAAGGCCATTGCAAGGCATCACAGCACCACTGCACCTGTTTTCAGTTTCACTGCACCTACTTTGTCACATCTTTTCATGACCCAAATGAACTTCAAACTTACTGAATTTTTGATATGTTGTAGACCAAGTTATGTACTTTCATATGCCCGGGACATGTCTCAGGAAATTTTTACTTTTTCGAGGCGATGTCAAGAGCTGAAAGTCAGTAGTAGACCACTTTTCAAAAATTTCAAAATTTCTCTAAGTCCTAGTTTGGGTGTGTTGTTTTGATTTTCTTTAGTTCCTATGTAATAATTATATTTCTAATGATCATTAATGTTTATTTGCAAGGAACATATCATCATGGGACAATGCACGCCAAACATGGAAAATGAAGTACGGGGTCATTTCATCCAACAAAACATTCAAGTCAAAGCTTCAAAAATGGGAACACCAACTCTCCAAACCCGGGAAGTACATTAACCCTCTTTGTTCTTTTTGTGTTTATTTTCTTTATTTGTTTTGAATACATTGAGGACAATATATGATTCTAGTTTGGGGGTGGGAATCTCATTCATGTGCTTTCATATACACATTCATTCGATTTTGGGTAGAAAATTCAAAAAAATTAAAAAATGTGAAAAAATCATAAAAAGTGAAAAATTTGAAAAATTTTGTTGACTTATTTATTGCTTATGACATGATTTGAATTGGCTTTTGTTCTTTAGTTAGAAAATTGGACAACATGCGAACTAAATTTTTCTTAACATTCATCCATGTGAGACTTTAATCAAATTTGAGCACATAGCCATTTTCGCATAAAAACTTGTATAGGGAGAGGCTTGATATTTGTGGGGGTAAACTTGTGCAATTTGAACATAGAACTGATTGTAAAATCCCAACCTTTAAGAAATTAGATCCCGACCTAAAATTTAGAACCAAGTTGAGCAGTTTGGGGGTGGGAAGGTTAGTATGAGTATGAATTGATGGATTTAAGATTTGAAGTTTTTAATTGTACATCTTTAGTGTAAGGGGTTTTGATCAACAAGTATAAACCATAATAACCAGCATAAAAACAGAAAAATGTTGAAGGTCTTATTCTACTCTTCAAATGCCTTTTTGACTCGAGCAAGTAAGTTTGAGGGGTTCTCTGAACCTGGTACCCTAAGCTCAACTGAGTTGGGAACTTCTAATGTAATCATCAGGCCTGTTGTAAACATCCCTCGTGGTCACATAGACGCCATACCCCCTCACCCTACCAAGGTGATCATGCTTACCAAGGGCTTCACTTAAAATATCATGATGTCTACTTACCACAAATGTCCCCTGCGTGGCCTACTCAGCTTTTTCAACCTATTAACGAAAAAATGAAACGTAAATATAACTATATATTTAAGTAAATTTGAATATAAATTATGAAAAAATAATGATGATATACTTACAATTTTTTCAAACACCTCCCTCGTTTTCTCGTTGGGGTCCTGGGGATGTAATAACTTCCATCTTCTTTCTTCTTGGATCTAGCTCGAATCTAATCTAAACTTCGATCCTCACTTACAATTGACGAGCTAATCATGTCGCATGAAGAACTAGAAGATAGTGGGTCGCTAACTAACCACTGTGACTTCATCCCCTCATAACCAGCTGAGTCCATATAATGTGGATGCTCATTTCGCAATTGAGAATCCTTGGCCTTCTTACTTTTTTCCTAAAAAATGTCACATCAAGTATTTAGTTCTCAACTCAATAAATCACATGCGTACATTTAAATATATATACCTTAAATTTCTCCATCTAGCGTTCTTTTTTGAACGACTCCCATTGCTCTTCAGTTATAAAATCATAAAGCTGCGTAGGAGATGTTTATTTCGGGTGGTCATGTGTAATATAATCATGAACCAGCCGAGTCTTGAAATCTTTCCATCGCATCCCCGCAACTTTCAACAACCTTTTTTTGGTCGAGTCATCGGGGATGTTGAACTCCCTTTGAAAGACGAATATAATATGCGATGTTATAGAAAAAAACTGTGAAACATTATCAATTAACCATGTATGAAGTGATAGTACATTTATTTCTTCCCACATCATGTCCTTAAGGCCGGGATCAACCTTGTGTCAATCGATGATGTTTATGTCAACGTGAATACGGACCAAACACCCGACATAATTTCGGAAGTTCTCTTTTCCTGGTCCGATTGGCCTATGTTTTTCATCGAACTCGATGACATTCACTTTCCCCGCCTTCTTCATGTTTTTGCACATTGTTGGCCCTCTAGTCCTTTTTATGCTGGTAGTACGATGATCATCTGAAAATGATGAAGACTTAGCCATTATATTGAGACCACTGTGTACGTACCTGCACATATAACAACGTATTAATATATATATCACATTATTGTTATCAAAATCACAAATGAAATACAACAATAAACCAAAATGTTCAACCTCGACATATTCAAAACTCAAATACAACTCCAATCAAACTTCAACATCATCAACTACTCCAAGTTTAATCCAAAATTCATTCACAATTCCTAAAAAGTCAAGCTAAGATTTCATAACTTAATATCTCATAATTTCAATATAACTCCAATAATTGAAATATTACAATGTATCTATCTACTAATTTAAAATCAACAATATAAATTTAACATCCAAATTTATATATATTAACATTTAATTAACACATTTATACATATTAACATGTAATTAACAAATTTATATACATATATTACATATTAACATTTAATCAATAAATTTATTCTAACAAATATATATATACATACACATATACTAATTAACAAAGATAGATAAATATACAAATATATATCTAAACGCACATATATATATATATATATATATATATATATATATATATAAACGCACATATATATCTATAGACACATATATACACACATACATATACATACATATATACACACATGAGAATCGGTTCTTACAATGTAGGAGGTGGCGGCGGGCGAAAGTGTACCGGGCGGTGGAGGTGAAGGTGGGGGGTGGAGGCACGACTTGGGTGGCGGCGACTGGGTGGTGGAGGGACTCGGTGGTGGAGAGTGGAGGAAAGAGAGAAAAACCGAAGGAAAGAGAGTGAGGGAGAGGCGCGAGAGTGAAGATATGAAATGTTCTCGGTAAAATAATAAGGTATTACGCGTCGGTTCTCCTTGAACCGACGCGTAAAATCGGCCGGTCCGACTTTATGCGTCGGTTCTTATTAAGAACCAACGCGTATTCCAAAAAAATAATTACGAAAATGTTACCGTCTTTTTTTACACGTCGATTTTTTGAAAAATCGACGTGTATTCCCCTTTTTTTTATGCTCTTTTGTACTAGTGAAGCTTTACTTGATTGTACGTAGAAACAAATTTCCATGACAAAATTTCTAATCAACCACCAAAGCTAGAAATGATTTTCCTTGATGTGACATTTAAATTTCAACAGTTTTATTTTAGTTGCTTCAAATACATATATAAGAAGTGCCATTCGAAATGATCCATTAAAAAATATGAATTTTTTTCCCAAAGTATAAGGATATGACATTCGTTCTTGTTGTTTATTCCATCTCTTTATACTTTTGTCTTCTGTATCTTAACAAGAACCGTGAGGAAAAATCGAACAATTTGTCTCAATTCCCAAGGGCTAGGTGATATCCCATTTCAATCGAAATTTCATTTTGGTTTTCATCAATTTTTTATTTTTATTTTTTTACAATACTCAATCTCAATCATCCATTAAAAGTCAAGGCCAATATTTTTGACTTTTCAATCAAATTTCAACAATCCATTCCTAAAAATCACTATTCATTTCAAAAAACTTATTTTAACTAAAATCAAACATACACATCATGAACACTCAACTCACATGAGAGTGGTCTCACGTCTAGCAGCATGAATAGAATCTCATAACCTGCCTTTTCCAATGGCCACCCGTCGATGGGGAGCCTACGGTTGCAAGGTAAAACCACGAGAATCCTAATTAGATTGATAAACTTAGCCCTTATTTGATTCTCTTTAAAATTTTCTCTTTTTTCTACAGTATTCAATTTCAATCATCCATTTAAAGTCAAGTTCACAATATTTGTCTTTTTAACCAAATTTTAATAATTCATTCTCTTAAAAATCACTATTCATTTCAAAAAAACTCATTTTAACTAAAATCAAACACACACATCATGAACTCAGCTCACATGAGAATAGTCTCACGTCCATTGGCATGAATAGAATCTCATAACCTGCCTATTCCAATGGCCACCAGTCAATGGGGAGCCGACAGTTGCAAGGTAAAACCATGAGAATCCTAATTAGATTGATAACCATTGATTCTCTTTTAAAAAGGAATTTCTACAGTACTCAATCTCAATCATCAATTAAAAGTTAAGTTCACAATATTTGACTTTTCAACCAAATTTCAACTATCAATTCTCTCAAAAATCACTATTCATTAAAAACAAAATCTTTTTAAACAACACCAAATACACACTTAGTTTACCTTATGTTCTCTTCAAATAGTCTAGCTAATAGGTACCTTTAGATCCATTGTATGAAGTAGTACTTCCATTTTCATTGTCTTCAAAAAATCTACGCCTTTTGGACGTAAGTTTTTGTTATCAGGTATTGAAAAATTAATATAGCATACAAGTGTAATAATGCATTTTCATCATCCTGAAAATCAGGAAAATTCAGATGTTAATCGCTGTTGAATTCAGCCTCATCTCTAATGGATTATGGATATTTTGATCTATATGACACTTAAGTAGATAATTATCCTACCTATATTAATAAAATAGATAGTGAGATTTAAAACTTATCTCCAATGGTTATTGTATATAATTTTTTGTGTATACATGTGTCTTCAATATTTTGTCTAACAAATTATCTATATCTGAACATAGTATCAGATAATGTCCCTATCACGTCAGCGCCACATAGGCATGCAAACTAATCATTGGAGATTAAATTTTCATATCATTATTTGTATTATCTATATGAAAATGTATTTTTTCCCAATTGATAGATCATTAGAGATAGTCTAATAACCAAGTTTACTCTAGAGTAGAAATGTGGGTAAGAGTTGTGTGTGAGGGATGTGCTATCACATTTGTTCTTTAATACAATCATTATAATTTATAAATCAACTTATAAATTACACAATTTTTTAATTAATCACTTTTTAATTACATACATCATATTTCTCTTCACTTTTTAATCACACATTTTATTTCAAAAACAACAAAAAATAATAATTTTATAAACGTGAACATGTCACCTAACAATAGGTGCATGTGGTATTCGTGGTGCACGTTGAGTAGGCAGATTGAAATATGATGACATGGAAGTTGATATGATTTTTCACGCACTAACACAGTATACTGTATACGTGAGGGTTTGAACCAAGACTTTGACTTGAATGTACCAAACTACAAATTCATGGTATTCAGAATTCTCATTAGGTTGGGCTGCTTGACTTTCCCACTTTACAATTCCAAGCAGATACTTCACATTATCTTCTCTTGTTAAACTTCAAGCCAAAAACGTCATATTCTTGCACAATAAATTACACTCAAAACTTTTTTAACACGTTTTTAATTAATATCCATTGAACATTTCTTGACCATTAATATCTTTATTTTGGTAACTACCACTTATTTTATTTATTTATTTATTTTAAAATAAAGAGTAAAACAGAAGATCCCTTGAATAGCAAATGGAAAAAAAATGGGACAATTCGTCAACTAATAGACACACAATATTCAAATATCAACAGTGCTACAGGATTCGAATTGGAGACGGAAAGTTGCACACCTGTACACTTGGCACCGATCTAAGCATTCACTCATCACATCCACCTCGAAATTCACGGTCCATAGCATTTCGATCATCAATTGGGTCCCAACTTTCGGTTCCTTCAGCTTTATCCATTCAAATATATGGACTACTTTACTCCAATTTTTAGGAGTAAAGCAGCACGAGCTATCATTGATGCTATTTTCACTACTAAAAATCAACTCTTCGAGCACGGACATTCAACAATAGAATCAAATTGTTGGTAATTAGCAACGGATTATCCGTTGGTATAAGTGATTATTTTTCATTAACAAAAATTAGTATCTAATATTCCATTCGTAATGCGGACAGTTTTTTACTAACAGAAATTCTGTGCTTGATGATGTTTGTTCTCTATCAACGGTTCTCAGCAACGATCATTTGGTTGGTAAAGATTTCACCAACGAAAATCCACCAACAAAATGATTCCATTTGTAATCATCAATGTACTTTCTGTTTGTAATGTTTAAAGCATTATTTAGCAACCAAAATCTCACAAGCGGAAATTTAATTTCGCGCCTAATGTTGAGTGAATGTATTACCAACAATAAATAGCAAAAGGCGTGTTGTTAGTATAGATGATGTCATTTTACGAACGAAACTTTCGTGTCTAAAGTTATGTTTATTTTTATCAATAGTAATAGCAATTGTAGAATTTTTGTGTGTTATTTCAATTTTTGTCGAAAGTATCATTAATTTTTAATTATCTTTCACATAATTAAAAACTTTGGACAATCAAGCATTGTATTTATATAAATGTTGTTCATTTAAATAATATATAAAATTGAAACAATAATATCCACAAGAATACAATTGCACCATTAGTCGGGTTGTATTTTCATAATCCTCAAGTCATTGGTTCGAATTATATATGAAACAATCCTCATTTAAATAAAAATCACACAGAATCGTTTTTTGGACGGGTAATGTCAGATGGGTTGTTGGGTTGTTATATAATTTTTTTAGTTAAATTCGGTGTTTTGTGATGACATGTGTAGCCATCACAAACGAAAATTTGGTTGGTTAAATTCTGCGACATTATCAACGAAAACTCGATCTGTAAAATTTTTCTTCATTACCAACAAAATTTCGGTTAGTAAAAGGATGCACCATTACCAATGGAATTCTATAGCTAAAGCGATATATATATATATATTTTAATATTCCCATTTTTTTGCTTGACTATAGTTTTATATCTATTCGTGAAAATTGAAGGCCATTGTAAATTAATCAATATATCTTTAGAATTCAACTGTTTTGACTATCCTAGAAATTCATATAAAGAATAGAACCAATATTGAACAAATAACACAATCTTTTCCATGTGATTAAACGGAAGTTTCACTGTGCCACTTGAGGAGAGCTTTTTATAGTTATTTTAGTTACATAATTGTTTTATGAAATATTCACATTTCATTTTATATTTATGATTGAAAAATGAGTAGTCTAAAATGTACTTCTATGATGCCATTTAGCTCGACTTAAATAGTTGCATCCCTCCGTTACTTTGTTCTTAATATTTAAATTTTATTATCCAATAATTGAATTACTTTATGATTAGAAATGAATAAACTTATCCAATTATTATTGTCGCCATTTGAGTAGGTCTTTATTTTTATTAAGTCGTCTCTATTTATTAGTTGTCACTATTAGTTGGCACCAAATAGAGACGATATTAAAAGTCGTCTTTATTGGTCGACCAATAGAGACGACTTTTTACGTCGTCTCTATTCTATTTTTTGATTTTTTTATTCTTATATTTTTAAATTTCTCTATTTTTTGTTGACTTGTTTGATATTTTACATTTATATAATTAATATTAAAGTTAATTTGTTGAGAAAATATTATTAAGTTAACTAATATATATTATTTAAAACTAAATTTAACACAAGAATTCAATTGTTTTAGTGGTTGAGACATCACCACCCAACACTTAGGTTCTGAGTTGGAATCCAAGTCATGGACAATTATCATATGAATTAAAGAAAATTCGTGAGTTGGTGGTTCAGATCGAGATTTTGGTTGGGTTAAAAAGGGATTGAATCGGATCAAAATAAATAAATAACAATTAATTAAATATTTTCACAAATAAAGACTACATTGTCGTCTCTATAGGTCTTCGCAATTACTTAGGAGGAAACAAAGATGATAGAGTCGTCTCTATTTATCTTTAGCTATGAGCCTAGAAAGACGACTTTAGATCCTTCATAGACGACTTTTATCGTCTTTGTGGGGCCGGATTCTTGTTGTGTATAGCATTGTCGACAAAATTTTTTGTTTTGATCTAAAATGTTGATTGAACAGTGATTTCAAAAATTGTGAATGGTTAAAAAGTGGTTTTAGGAACGTGGTGTTTATAAACTTGTTTATAAATAAATTTATCAAACACTTGTTAATAATTGTGTTATGATGATTTTAAATGAGGTTCCAAGTTGGGAAAGTCACGCGGTCGAGAATGAAATAAAATGGAGATAGGAAGCAAGAGGAGGTCCAAGGCACGTTTGCCTTGGATGGCATTACTCGAGGCCTTGGATGGATCGAGACCACTTGTGCACCCATAAGGGCCTGCTGATGACCATCTGGGGCTGCAGACAACTTAGACCCCTTTGGGCCTTGCCTCGTGCATGGACCATAGCCTTGCACAGAGCTATGAGACCTCGTCAAAGTAGCCATTATGTTATGAGGAATTTGGAGTGATATCCTACATTGTAACAAATTTTGTTTATATGCAACTCCATTTTTAAAAAAATGGAAAATAGAGTAAAAAAGTTTAAAATTTGCAAAACTGCCTTAGATACGTAATTGGAGAGATAAATATTACCTATAATTAAGGAATGAAATCGTAACTGAAAATTTAAAACATTAAACATAATCTCTAATTATTCATAAAATAATCTTTAACAAACCAATTACTCATGCACTACAATAACCGGAAAGTATCACTGCAAATTTCCAAAACTCCATTGCTGTTCTAATCAATTTCATATCAATTTCATAATGTCGTTTCACTCAACAGTCATGAAATACTAATATCTAGCCAATGTGAGCTATCTGCAACCTGCTGCTGATTTCCAGGAAACCTTTTACAACTTATCTTATTGATAAGTGGTTGCATGTACTCATCTTAAACTCTTATATCTCAACTATGTCCTGTTGAACTGGTGAAATAAGATATTAATCATTCCTTGCTTGACAAAGACTGAACGTGCATAATCGATCTCAAAGCCTTACACCCCCTTATATTTCATCTCCAGTGGGTGCAATTGACACCAAAGAAGTAGTTTTCAGTTTTTTTTTTTCTTTTTGCTTTTTCCATAAATTTTTTAGTTTGAGGAATATTCATTGGTTTGCATTGGTTTAGAGAGTTGATTTTTTATTTTATTTTTTGGTTCTAGTAGCAGGGGCTAGAGACTCATATGTCAAGGGAACTGCAACTTGTCGATCAATCTGAGTTGATCCTATTAGATTTAAAGAGGCAGTGACATCGGAAGATGAAGCTTTTGCATTGGTACTTTGTATGAGTTGCAGATCGGAATTAAAATGAGGATCAGAAGTTTCATGATCAAAGTTGCAAGAATCAAAGTGAATCACAAAAATTTCCAGCAACCTGCGACCAAGCCACGACTAACTGGAAACCTTGTTGTTTAATTGGTGACCTCGATTTGTAATACCGAGGTAGAAATTGGAACACGCACTATATATAACGCATGTTCATGTAGCAAAAGGAATTTTATTATTTGATCGAAGTTGAGACACATTTTTATTCTTCCTTTGTTCTTCTTATTTAGAGTACTTTTGCTTTCATATTTCAAACATACTTTGTTATACTTTGTGTTTAATATAGTTTATTACAAATAATCTATATTGTTTATATTCACATATTGTCATATAACTTAGTTTGTTGTCATTAACTAAAACACCGACAAACATCTCTAAGCGTGTCATTGTATTCTCGTGGGTCAAATCTGGTTCCTTGGGCACAGGGCACTCATTAGGTGAGGGACAAATATTTTTTTAAGGAGAGCATCAACATGGTGGAACTTGGAATTGTCCCCAAGTTATTGTTTCAAGTTTCTGTGTCTCTTATGGAGTTATGGTAGGTCTACACAGAGATAGGCGAAAAAAGTGTATTACGGAACTCAGTTTAAAGTTTTTTCTTTTCTTCTTTTTCTCAAGCCTGTACTTACTATAGGGGATGGAGGATACAAGTAACTAAAGGGATTTTTTGTTCCCTATGCTCGGATTAACTCTCATGGGGAAATTTTTCTCTTTCAACTAGAAAATTCAATTCAATTCAATGTAATATCATTTCGTAACGTATCAAATTCATCAAAGATTCTATACAAAACATTTAAGTTCCAATTACATATCAGTTGTAACGTGAACTTGTAACTTGGAAAAAGTAGATTGATCAAACATTATAAACGCCACCAAAATTCTTTGTTCAATCTTATACATGTGTGGGAAAGGGTATAAAAACTGAGAATAGATTTTTTTTTTTCCTAATTCTTTTATCATTTAGGTCTCAGGCAAGATGAAAGTATCATACATTAGTCAAAATTCCCAATCCTGCTTCTTCAAATTTCTGAATTTGCAATTTTATATGGTCCTCACCTCATTGGACACTCCCTCATTACAAGTCGATTTTAAAACTAAGTTCTTAGTGTGCTAGTACTTTGTACGAGGGGTATAGAAGTATTCGTTCTCTATCCTCTGACATCACTTAGTATAAATTTCAACATAAAGACAGTGTGGTATGGAGTTCTACTAGTCATCTCTGATGATTATTAAGTATTGATGACAAAACATAGATTAGGGTGGCAAACTCAAGTTAGACGTTGAAGTTTCTTTAATTTCCCTATACTCGTCCTGCTTGTGTGAAGTTTCTTATAATTTATATTTTCTGTTGAAGTTTTTCTAAAAAATAAGTTTGAATAAGGAACTTAAATTCATTTGATGGGTTTTTTCTTGCAAAAACTTCAAAATATTATAGTCTAAGGCATTAGGTTTGCTGCATATCTGATACTGTGAAAGGTTAATTTGCTCCAACCTTTGAACCAGCACACAAAAAGAATAATTGCATGTGATGCTACCTTGGAACGACAATTTTGAACAAAAAATGTCAATACAATTACAATAAAATCACCATATTCGTATACTTCTTCTTATAGCCGGCATTCACTTGACTACCTAACTGTTGCAACAATTAGTTCAGATTCAGTTGGAGAGAAGTCTGCAGCAACAAAGTGGTTAACTATGCATTCCAGGTCCTTCACCAGCTGTGGTAAATTGATTCACGAAAATAATCAATAAATAAAATGCAAAAGTATCACAAAGTGAATAATCATTCACGAAAATAATCAGTACATAAAATGCAAAAGTATCACAAATAGAATTGTTATAATATTCAGCAAAGAAATAGATGTGCTATGAGTCTTTTAAGAAATAAGTTCTCATCTTTCTTGTTTAGTATCCAGTCCAACACGGTCAAGATTGCTCTGCTACCTGATTCATGTCTTTTGTGTTGCTCATTAGCACATGAAACTTCCTTCAACCTCCATATAGCATTCCTATCATAAAATTTTAACACATTGGTCTATAAAATAGAATTTTATTCAGTATTATAGATATTGGTTGAATATACTTCTCCAGGAATAGTTCTCTACACCATTCGATGATATCCAACTACGGTTGCGGCTGTGACTGGGGCTTCCTTCCATTTTTCTCCCTGATAATGCATGTCCTGCAATAATTAAAAATAAACCTTGAGCATCTAAATCAAACGGCTTAGATAATCAGACGGTGGTGAGCCTCATCAGTGATAACCACCATGACCACCATAACCACCATATAGTTCTATATGCGTACCGATGCAAAATGGTTAACATCACGGTGGTGAGCCTTGTCAGCGATAACCACCATGACTACATCACGAAGAGTTGAGTTTGAAACATTCTCAATAGTGACCTTATTTAACTCTTTCAAGAACACTGTATACGACTGGATCACTTCCTCTTCCAAATACCATACAATCTGGCGAGCCAATTTCGGAAAGATGAGATAGGGGAAGAAGTATGGATTGAAAAAAATCAGGAATCGTTAGATATTCTTCTTCCACAATGAAAGACATTAATTTTTTTGATGTTTGTATTTAGAAATGATAACTATCTTCACTTACGGTTTGAAGATGTTGTTGTGGTCTCGTTCGTCGATAAAGATGATGCTAGTGAGGTAGATACTGTGAAATGGGGTGGTGTCCAGTAGGTGAGGTGTATAATTGAAAATTTTGAGAGTCTCCATTTATGATTTTGAATTAAATCAGGGCCTGTTATATTTTTGGCCGTGAAACTCTCATTTCATTACGAAAATATTTTAATTTAAAATCTCTTAATAATTTTTTAATGATATATTTCTAAATATCCAAAGTTTAATTATGAAACGTCTGTAATTGCAAGTAAGTTATATTGTGGTGTAAAATTCAATTTTTAAAATTTAAAGTTCTCTAAATTTAATATTTAAATGAACAGACCGTCATAGATTAATCTGCTATTTTTCAATACTGTTATTAGTTAGATAAATCTGGCTATCGTAGTTTTGTCAAAACAGTAAAATATAAACAGACGTATGTGAAGTCTTGTTATAAGTAGAATGAAACTGACTTTCAAAAATTTATCTAGACAGAAAATGTGAAGTTTTGTTTTAGCGCAGATCCAGATGAATCCTGGTGACCAAGATTCGTCTGGATATTAATCCGTGAACAAATTAACTAAATGATGCAGAATCGTAAATAGACAAGAACACGATAATTTCAGCTTAACGTGGGAAAAACCCTAATAGGGAAAATTTACGGCCCGCATCCTGCGGACAAAAATAAATCACTATATAAGGAAAGAGTTTATACAGATCAATCTAAACTATAGGATAAATCTACGCATAGACTTATCAAACATCTAAGAAATAGATCACTCCCTGATCCTTCTATGGGATGTAATGTGAGCTGGCGTCCCACCACTCTTCGGTAATTTTCTTTGAATCTGTAAAAAAATTTTAGCAACCTCGAACTCCCGTTCGAACACGATCCAAAACCTTCCGTTTGATCTTCACGGTGAAATTCCTTCCTTCTCTAAGTGATTGAATCCTCCTCCTGGAGTACCGAAGTCACAACACAATTGAAGCCTTTAATATTTGTGCACCACGCGAAAATAGGCTTCTTGACTCCTTTTAGTGGACGTGTATGTTTAAGCACCACACCAATTTTTTTGATTCTACAATTCTTAAAGAAAACGTCCCGTTTTCTTCTATTTAAATGCAATCAAGTTACTTGTCCTCCAAGTTTCCTTATTGCAAAAGATCTCTATTACCTGTAATACAATCAAGAAAGATAATTAGAGATAATGATAAGATATTAATAAATCCTACCATAAGTGAAGATAAGGTAAGATGTTCACAATTTGTTATGGAATAAAAGATGTTAACATATGAAGTGATAAACTTGAATACCAAGAATCAAGATACTCGGCCTAATCAAGAAATAAATCTTCAAGAAACTTACCACAATATTTCAAGATCATGATTCTCGGCCATAAAGAGATTTTCGGCCAATCACAATATTTCTTGATGTAATCTTACCATAAAAGATAATCTTGGACACCAAGAATGAAATCATGAAGATACTCGGCCAATAGGATTATTTTAACAAGGCTAAAATACTATCTTAATACTTATAAAACATAATAAGTGATAAAGATAAAATTCTAAGCCTAGTAAAATATTATCACAATTCTTGACCCTTATCATAAGTGATAAGTGATAGAATTCTAGCCATTATCACAATACTTATCACACACAATATCAATTATCACAAGATAATTATCCCAACAAAATAGGAGATAAATATTCACAATACGTCAAAATAAGTAATTTTATTAAAACTTAATAAATTACTAAATAAAAATATTTAGTAATAAACTAAATTTATCAAATTACAAACATGTAGGAAAATAGAAAATGCCAAAAAATGTTACTTAAAACCCAATTATCTTTTCACAAACATAGAACGAAGTAACATGCAATTCTTAAGCTCCCCCTATCAAAATTCTCCCCCTCAAGTCATGCATCATAATAAGCTCACTTCAACAAATTCATGCATGTAACGAGAGAAAAATAATAAGTACATAAGGAGCATCCAAATAAATCGAAAGTTACTTCAACATTCAATCAATCGGAAAAGATGAGAAAAAATACTACTCCCCCTTTTTGGAAGAAATATGGAAAGCCTTCCACGTCTTGTAACCTGCCAATGTAAGCACAAGTAGACAAAAATAGGCAAAAGTCAGTTACAGACGATATAAACTGGAAGTAAAGGTTGAGTTTCAGAAAACTCAGAAAACAAAAAATCTCCCCCTTACTGCAACATTAAGAATTTTGATGCGGTAGAATATAGTATCTATGTCTCTTCCCAACGACCCCTTAAACATAGAATTCATGCAAACATGCAAATAGATTCCAGTTGTCTAATTCTGCCATCCTGTCAAGTCGATTTAGGTTGGCAAGATCCATCTATAGGTCTCTAGATACCCAGATATATGGTTTTTTGAGAATCAGCATAGGCACCAGTCGACCAAAACTTAAAACTGAAAGGTGTAAGCGTACCTTTGGTAGTCTGCATAAGGCTGCTAACAAATGATGAATGATCATACCTGGATCCACCTGGTGTAGTATATTCATCTGCCCTTATACTCAGTTTCTTTTTCTTTGTGGTCACTGTGTTATTCACCTTTTTATGTTCTTTCTGTCTGGCCTAGCAGTCTTATCTTCTTCAGATTCTACAGCATCATCCTTGTTTTCAGGCCCTTTTCTCTCATCAGATTCATTCTCATTTCCAGGCCTCTCTGACTCATCATCTCCTTCTCATATTTTTCTAACTTACCAGATTCACCCTGCTCCTCTGATTTTTCATTTTCAACTCCAGACTCAAATTCCTCTGTTTCATCTGGTTTTTCTTTTGAAGAACCTCCAAGCAACTGATCCAGCGTGTCTTCAAGTCTTTTGACACAAACCCTGAGAACAGATACCTCTGCCTTTAACCCAACAATCTCTGCTTCTAGCTGGCCAATTCTGGCATCCTGGCTAGATGAATCCTATTTACCAGTAGTGTCACCCAAAACCCATTTCCTGTGAGAGGTCTGCACCTCCAGTGTTTTCCTGCATCTGACCCTTATCGAGGACCACTCCCCGAGACTCGACCAACAATTGATTCCTCTTTTTTCTCTTCTTCAGATTCCGACTCTGAATCACCAGATTCATCTGATATACCTGAGGTCGGGTCAGATCCATCTACGTCTTCTGACAATTCATTTTTTTTCCTTCAGATTTAGCTTCTTTCACATCTTTATCATCTTTTTTGACATCTCCCCCTTTGTTTCAGACTGTTTGCTTGAAATTTCTCTAGCAACAATCAATTCACTTCGAATATATAAGGGAGAAAAGTGACTGGTAAGAAGATTCCCAAACATAGGTGTCGGATTTGCACCCATAACTTGTGGCTCGGTGATGGAGTCACCTTGGCTTGGTTCGGCTATAGGCAAATATTGGATATTAAGGTGGTTTAAGAGGATTTTTGTGAATTTAGGTTTTTCAAATGGAGAGGAAATCGGATTTAAGAAGAGACTCTTGAGGAATTTGAGTACAAATAGAATTCAAGAGATTTTGTTTTAATTGCATTCCTAGTAGAGAAAGATATCTCTTGAGAATCCTAATTCCTGCCAATTTTCTTTCAAAAAAATGGTATAAATATGGAAACAAGATAAATCAAGAATTAGGTAACAAATAAATTACCAAAATTGGGCTCCACAATCAACTGACTTGTTCTGCAAGATTTGCACATATTAGCCCACGATATACTGCCTTAAAAATAAAGATTTTCAGAATAAAATCTAAAATTCGTGAATAAGAAAAAAATCTAAATGCTTCTGGATACCTGAGACACGTCTGAGCACTTGTTGGCATCTGTTGAGTCAGACATATCTGGCAGTATATAATCCAACAAGTACATAATTAAGTTGATTAGTGTGCGTGTGTGATCAGGGCAATCCTTAGTCATCTACATACTATAAAAAATCATATGATTGCCCTGACTTCTTGATTTGTCATCGTAGAGCACAATAAGACCGATCAATATCTATAAGAAGTGCATTTTCTCAAATCCGGCTTTCCGACTTTTTCTATATTGTGGAATGTCTTTTGGAGGTGGAAACGGCTTCACATAATCCCCAGAAGTTGTCTTACAATATGTTCCCCTTTAGATTAGAAGATGGGTATGAACTTGGCTTGGATTGGTAGATTCACACAATCCCCAGAAGTTATCTTACTAGATTTTCCCCTTTCTTCTATGATATCTCCGTATTTACCTCAAATCATTATATTTTGAAGCTAAAGGGTATGAACTTGGCTTGGATAGACAGCCTTCTTTTCCACTAGCCCTGCCCTTGGATAATAAGAATATGCGTGCAATGCTATAAACAAGATTCAGATCATAGGTCTATACACAGAATATGAAATCTCATCCAGCAACAACCGTATGACTCAGACAGCAGTGACTTATCCTTTGAATTGTCCAGATTTGAGTGCTAGTTATATTCATCCGGAGATATGTTGATTGCCTTCAGCCAGACGTATCTGTCTCGTTATCAGCCTCAAGCACTCAGATATATCTGCAAGCAAAAACATGATCTACTTAGTATAAGAATAGGATAAGTTAACTTAAATGCATGCAATACAAAAAAAATGCTTTTTTTTTTTTAAATATGCATGTTCCTATTCAGGAGGAGGTGATACTCCAATTTGTTTCCTAATGCTTTCAAATTTGACAGTATCGAGGGCCTTAGTGAACAAATCTGCCAGCTGTAGATCAATCTGTATGTGCTTCAGATTGATAATCTTTTGTTCCCCCAATTCTCTGATGAAGTGGTGTTAGATGTCAATGTGTTTTGTTCTGGAGTGCTGGATAGGTTTTTTGAGATGTTGATAGCACTGATATTATCACAGTACATAGTGGACTGTTCTGTAGATATCCCATAATCTTCCAACATTTGTTTCATCCAGAGGAGCTGTGTACAGCTGTTACCGGCTGCAATATACTCCGCTTCGGCTGTGGAAAGGGATAGTGAATTTTGTTTTCTGCTTAGCCATGCCACCAAGTTATTTCCAATGTAAAAACATCCTCCAATGTACTCTTTCGATCATCCACATTCCCAGCCCAGTCTGCATCTGAAAAATCTGTAAGATGGGCAGTGGTATTTCTTGTAAACCAAATTCCATAACTTAATATACCACTTATATATCTGATGATTCTTTTCACAGCGGCAACATGACATTCCTTAGGTTTTGCCTGATATCTTGCAAAAACTCCAACACTGAAAGATATATCTGGCCTACTGGTAGTAAGGTACAGAAGACTTCCAATCATGCTTCTGTAGAGAGATAGATTTACATCCTTGCCACTGTCATCCTTTGAAATTTTTAGAGTAGTTTCCATGGGAGTTCTCATTGCCTTTGCATCTTCAAGTCCAAATTTCTTCACCAGATTTTTAGCATATTTTGCTCGAGATATGAATATGCCAGATTCATCCTGCTGTACCTGCAAACCAAGGAAAAATGTTAGTTCACCGATCATACTCATTTCAAATTCTCTTTTCATTGTATTTATAAATTCATCAATTTTGGACTTAGATGTAGACCCAAATTAAATGTCATCAACGTATATTTGAGCTACAGTTAGTCCAAGATTTAGATGCTTAATGAAAAGAGATTTACTAGTTCCTCCCATTTTTTATCCGTTGCTTAGCAAGAATAATGTGAGCCTTTCATACCAAGCTCTGGGGGCTTTTTGAATTCTAGCAGATGGTCTATTCAACACTTTTGGTTTTGCAGCATCAGGAGTATCTGGGTAGTCAGATGCTTCTGGAAAGGAAGATGTATCTGCACAACCAGATTCATCTGTGCCACATTCTTCAGTATTATTCTAACTTTCTACTAGGTATGGTTTCTCCCTAGTTTTAACTTGTTGTTTTGGTTGAATCTCCAACTGATCAGCCTCTACTTCCTATTTTTCAGCCTTTTCATTACTCAATTTTTGAAAAAGATTAGCAAAATTGTCAAAGGCATCAGATTTATCAAGAATAACCATAGCCCTGGTATATCTGGAGAAATCTTCACCGCATACGTAGATGTATCTCTTACCACCAACACCAATCAGATCCATGTGATTAAGTTCAAGAATATGAGAGGTGTTGAGAGATATACCTGGCATGTGTTGGCTTTTGATTTGCTTACCCTTTTGAAAATCAGTACAGATTCCATCTGGAATGTTCTTGATATTAGGTAGGCCTCTCACAACTTGCATCTTAGCTGGCTTTGTGATATCATGGTAGTTCAGATGTCCTAACTGGTTTTTCCATAACTCCTCAGTTTTGGCCCTTACCGAATTGCAAGTTATGTGACTTTCAAGTATGTAGCATTATTCCTTAGATCTAATTCCCTTAAACAGGACATTTTCCAATGGATTTGAGTTCCTGTCACAACTCAATACCTTGCAATAATCTTTAGAAAATTGGACAAATAGGTTATCATCACATAATTGACCTACACTAATCAGATTAGCCTTAAGCCCAACAACTTACAAGACATTGGTTAATGTAGGTAGTCCTTTAATATTGATGATACTAGATCCATCTATCTTACATTTTTTACCATCACCAACGGTAACAACACATGTCTCACCTTTTTCACAGTGTGACAATAAAGAGAGATCACCCGTAATGTGTCTAGAACATCCACTATCAAAATACCAGGTGTTAGGAATCAAAGCACTGGAAGATAATTGAACTACATAAGTGTTAGTTCTATTTTTCTTTTCTTGCCGAGAAACAAGTCTTCTTTTCTGTGAGTTGATTAATTTCAAGTACTCATGACACCTAAATACATCATGACCAGATTTAGCACAAAAATTACAGAATAGCTGGAAGACAGATGTATCCTGCCGACTCTGACGAGGTTGAAATTTTTTGTTGATCTGACGGACAGACTCATCTTGCTTGTACATATTCGGATGAAATTGTCTTCTTGTATAGTTCCTGGCTAGATGTGAGTTTTGTGTTCCAGTAGCATTGAATTGATGATGATAGGAGATAGATGCATCTGTGTTGTTTCTATTTTGCTCCTTGTATTTGTATCCAGATTCTCTTACAAAGTTCATTTTATTGTCAAGATTTTTACCTTTACCTTAATATCCAAGACCTGTTTTCATGCTAACAGGTCTACCACTGTTCAGGATTTCATCAAGTTGGACAGATCCAAGTACCAGTTTCTTGATTTTTTCTTGTGCTTTAGCAAGTTCTGAGCTTAACCTGCTTACCTTATTTTTTTCGTCATCTGGGAATGCAGATGCATCCATATTTCTTTCCGTGCTATTTTCAGCGAAGGCCTACAACAGTTGGATCCTCTCTTCTACTTTTTGAAGTTCTTTCTTTAAAATTTCAGTGTTTAATCCAGATTCATCTGAATTAGTTCCTGCATAAGAAGAGTTCCCAGACTCAGTTCCAGATGTCTGTAAACCAGTAAAGGTAGTTACCTGTTTTTCAGAATTGCAGCTGTCCAAATCTGAGCCAGATTCATCTGTGTTTCCATCACTCCATGTATCATTCATGACCATCCTTCCTTTGGTCTTCTTTTGAGTATTAGGACAATCTGCTACAATGTATCCATATCCTTTACATTCTCTGCACTGAATAGGCTCTTAGGCTTTAGTTCAGACGAGTTAGCATTGTTTTAGGATAGAAATTATTTTTCCTCCATTGTTTTTGTGATTTTTGATTTTGGCCTTGAAGATTTGTGGATCTTTCTTTTTGTTTTCCCTTGAGGAACTTTTTAAATTTTCTGGTGAGAAGTACAAAGTTTTCATCTTCATCTGTCTCCCCAGATTCGTCTTGATCTTCACTGCTTGCCTTGAAAGCAATCCCTGATTTTTTGTCTTTCTTTTTTCGGGCCAAATTTAAATCATAGGTCATTAACCCTACAAGTTCCTCAACTCGCATGGTAGAAAGATCCTTGCTTTCTTCAATTGCTGTCACTTTTGCATGGAACCTGTCTGGCAAAGATCTAATGATTTTTTGTACAATCTGCTCATTTGAGTAAGTTTTTCCAAGAGTTTCAGCTGAGTCGGTGAGATCACTCTGACGTAGAAGGTTTTGAAGTCTTCTCACTCATCCATAAATAGTTGCTCAAACTCAAGAATGATCATTTGTAGTTTCGAGATTTTGACAGCATTAGTTCCTTCGTTTGCTACCCTCAAAGCATCCCATGCTTCCTTGGCGGTTCTTAAGGATGAAATCAACCTGAATTGACCTGGATCAACCAAAGAAACAATAGCGTTAAGTGCTTTTGAATTCCAATTTGCGTTATGTAACGACCCAAAAAATTTGTCTTATTATTATATTAAATTATTCACATTTAATGGGACCCACTTGAAACTCAATTGAAATTTTAATTTATTCGACTTATATAAAGGAGTCTATTCGACATTAAATAAGACTTTTAATTTAGTTAACGCAATATAAATGAAAAACAAATAAAAATGTTTAGTATTACTTTAAGTATTTTTAGCGACTAAATAAACCGACAATCGATTCCATAATTGGGAAGATATGGATTGAAGTGTGTGGAATGTACTTCGAGGTGGAACTAAGAATTTGTTCTAATGTCGAAAAATAATAGACCAAAGTTAAATCGTAAACTTTGGGTTAAAATAATAATAATAATAATAATAATAATAATAATAATAATAATAATAATAATAATAATAATAACAATAATAATAATAATAATAATATATTATTTATTAACGACGAATTTCTCGTATAGTTTCGGGACGCGTAAATTCTTAGTTCTGTTATCCGTCTTGACTATTCGAGAATACCATCATGTAGAGCATTGAATGAACTTCAAATTGGCATATTGTAGACACGTATTCGGTCGACGTACGTGTCTCGAATATTTTAATAAAGAATGTTGACATTTGAAATGTTAGTTTTAAACGACTTATTTTGACAAGCCGTAATTTTTGCTATAATTGACCATATTGCGTTTCGGCAAGGATACGAGAAATTAGATCGTGGGTATTTTAGAATGGTATATTAAAAGTTCAATTTTGATGACAATAAGAGTACCGAAAATTAAGACGAAAGTGGTCACTTGAAAAGGAATCGAATTAAAATAGTTTTAAGTGGTAAACTTTGACGAGCGATAACTTTTACCTCGGTTATCGATTTTACGATCCGAAAATATCGTTGTGATGTCTTCCTTGAGAACTTCATATTGGCACCAAGAATTTTCTATTCCGACTTCATAGGACCCTATAATTTTTTTAAGTCATTTTGGTAGTTTTTAATATTTTTTTAGACTAAAATATAGATATTATATTTTTTGGGACTAAAAGAGTAAATAAAATAATTGCAGCTTAGCCCCTCAATAAAAAACTATAAATACGCATCATATGCGCGACGAAACGAGAGACGGAGGGAGAGAATAGAAGGGGGTCGGGCCCCCTTTTTATTTTACTTGGGTAGGTCGACCCCCCCATATATATATAAGTTGGGGGGGGGGGCGATCAGGGGGGTCGCCCCCCCCCCCCTTCCGTAAAGGTAATTGTTTTTATTTCTTTTATTATTATTATTATTATATAATATAATTAGATTTATATTATTAATGTTATAATTATTATTTTGGATATGAGGATTAGATTAAATGCTTTATGATGTATAATAAAATGGGTCAATCCCTTTAAAATAAAGTTGATCCATATAATTATTTAGATAAAATATTTTAAAATAAGATGACCCATTTTAATCGCATATTATTTAATGAACGCTAATTAATATTGGTTAGTTGGAATATAATATATTATCACGCGACTAAATTGTAATTTATACATATGATAGACGATGAGTGATGATCCATCTAGTTTGACTCCAAGCGGATTAGTATTGTAAAATATTGGAAAAGAAAGTTGTCAACTCTAGGATAATCAAGGAACGAGGTAAGTAATATTTCAACTACAATGCAAAACATAATATTTATATTATTATGTGCTCCTATGCGATTATGTGAAGTATATTGTTAGTGCAATATACGTGGAATATGATATGACAATATCTGTATATGGTGAAACCATGCGAGATGTGATTTGATGATATGATATGTTATTAATGCACATTGATATCATTAGAATGCCATTTTACGTGTTTATGACGTACAATTGGCGCATGAAATATATGTTGGCATTCATAGGCATTGACATGTGCATTGTGTGGACTTAGAAAAAGTCATTCATAAATGATAAAGAAAGAGATAAAGAATATATGGAGATATATGGAGAGAGAATGATATGGATGATAGTAGAATCACCCTACGAGTGTAACGTACTTTACTTCGCGTCCGGATATATACACCTGCTTGAGGCTCCCGACGGTCATTAAGGGTAGTTGATGATGGGGTCTTGGCGGTCCGGCGTCGGTATACGGGCGGTGTCGGGAGGTCTCTTGGTGGCCCTGGGACTGCGAATCGGCACGCCGAGCACCGTATATAATAAGCCAGGCCTGATTGATATAATATAATTCCCAGTGCAGTATCTTGAGTCTCGGTGGGCGATGACGGATACAAACTGTGGAGTCTTGAGTCTCGGTGGGCGATGACGGACCACAGGCACTGGAAGGCGCATGTTATCGGCCATGTTATATTTGAGCTCATACGGTACAACGTAGAGGATTCGGGCCCAAGTAGAAAATGTGAATAAACTGAAATAAAGAAAAGGCACGGAGCCTGAACGAAATAATTGTGAGAATGTGAATCGAAACTCATGCGCGTGATCAGGCATATGTTGCTTGCTGAGCAATTAGCTCATTTAGTTTTGCATTTTAGGTGTGACAATGCATGGATTGGAAGTTGGTGCGAACTCTCAAATGACGGGACGATTGTGTACTGGGTATCTGACCGTGATTCATGGGCCTCTCACCAGGGAAACCCCACTTTTAATTAATTTCATTTTTTTTCAAAATAGTTAAATATTTTAAATAGAAAATTCTCGGCTATCTTCCGCTATCCACTCTCTGCTCCCTGTTTCAAACAGATATTTTTATATTAACTACTAAGTATAAAGTTTTCATATTATAGTTAGTTTATTTCATTTTCTTCTAAATTAAATTACAAATGATATTTCAAAGGAAAATACTTATTTTTAATAATGCTCAATTATGATTTAAAAATAAAAGTTCAAATTTATATTTAGAGCGGGTGGATAAAATACTATTTTATTCGTTTGAAAAATCAAAATATGGCGGAAGAATAAATAAATGCATAAAAATTGAAAATGAATTTGGGGCGTCACACATTAGCTAATTCATCAGCAGTATAATCACTTCTAAATACAGCTGTGACAACACCTCCAATAATGACAGTGGGTGAAGTGTAACCATCAAGGACAGATGTCCAACAACGTTCATCAATAGATTGAAAAAAAAATTTCATATGAATTTTCCAATATGCATAATTATTATCAGTCAACAAAGGTGGCCTAAGAGATGCAGAATATTCCATTTTAGACAACTGGATCTCACTTTCTAGAAGTGAACCCTCTCCGATACCAATTGAAAATTTTTTGCTGTTTTCAGACCGTTTTGAGTTTTCGATTTTTGGAAATATCGAAAACGCGTTCACTTTACTCATTTTCAGAAACGTGTTTTCCAAAACACAAAAAAAAAAAAAAAAAAAAAAAATACAAAGGAAACTCAAAATGAGTTTATTGCGTTTTGGATATTTTGTGTTAAAAAGTCCAAAACGATCAAAACGCGCGTTTTGTATTTTTTTTTTTTTTAAGTAAATGTGAGACACTTCCTTCATTTGAAGTTCTTACATTATTTTTCCATTATATATATATATCCATGTTAAGATTTTTTTTCTTTTTGTAATTTTTTATTTATTATTATTATTATTTTTTTAAATGTGAAACACTTCTTTCACTTGAAATTCTTATGTTATTTTGTCATTATATATATATCCATGTTAAGATTTTTTTTTTTTTTTTTGTAAATTATTATTATTATTATTATTATTATTATTATTTTCAAAAGTAAAACACTTCCTTCACTTGAAATTCTTATGTTATTTTGTTATTATATATAGATCCATGTTAAGATTTTTTTTTTTTTTTTTTGTAAAAGTGAGACACTTCATTCACTTGAAGTTCTTATGTTATTTTGTCATTATATATAGATCCATTTTAAGATTATTATTTTTTTTGTATATTTTTTTATTTATTTTATTTATTTATTATTATTATTTTTTTTTTGTAAAAGTGAGACACTTCCTTCACTTGAAGTTCTTATATTATTTTGCCATTATATAGATCCATGTTAAAAAAAAAAACTGTAATTTATTATTATTATTATTATTATTATTATTATTATTATTATTTTGTAAATATGAGACACTTCATTCACTTGAAATTCTTATATTATTTTGTCATTATATATAGATCCATGTTAAGATTTTGTTGGTATGTGGTTAAATTTTTGTTTAGCCGAAACAATATTAATGATGAATTTATTGATATAGAGAACTAACTGATTTATTAACATTAAAATTAAAGCAATTCAACAAATCAACCATTTTTTACATATAAAATATCACAAAATAAATATATAAAAAATTACAAAGTAAACGCATTTTTCAGTTTTGTATTTTTGAAAACAGTTTTCCAAAATCATAAAGAGAACATGTTTTCAGTAATCCCAAAACAAACAACCAAAATCCAAAATTCAAAACAAAATCCAAAACTCAAAATCCAAAATCAAAATATAAAGAGAACGGTCCCTAAAGTTGTCTAAATTTAATATTTAAACGAACAGACTGTCACAGATTAATCTGTTGTTTTTCAATACTGTTATTAGTTAGATGAATCTGGCTATCGTAGTTTTGTCAGAACAGTAAAGTATAAACAGACGTATGTGAAGTCTTGTTATAAATAGAATGAAACTGACTTTCAGAAATTTATCTAGATAGAACACGTGAAGTTCTATTTTAGCACAGATCCAGATGAATCCTGGTGACCCAGATTCGTCTGCGTGAACAGATTAACTAAATGATGCAGAATCGTAAATAGACAAGAACACAATAATTTGAGCTTAGCGTGGGAATAACCCTAACAGGGAAAACCCACGGCCAGCATCCTGCGGACAAAAACAAATCACTATATAAGGAAAAAGTTTATACAGATCAATCTAAACTACAGGATAAATCTACACATAGACTTATCAAACATCCAAGAAATAGATCACTCCCTGATCCTTCTATGGGATGTAATGTGAGTTGGTGTCCCATCCCACCACTCTTCGGTAGATTTCTTTGAATCTGTAACCATTTTTTCAGCAACCTCGAACTCCCGTTCGAACAAGATCCAAAACCTCCCGTTTGATCTTCACGCTGAAATTCCTTCATTCTCTAAGTGATTGAATCCTCCTCCCGGAGTACCGAAGTCACAACACAATTGAAGCCTTTAATATTTGTGCACCACGCGAAAATAGGCTTCTTGACTCCTTTTAGTGGACGTGTATGTTTAAGCACCACACCAATTTTTTTGATTCTACATGTCTTAAAGAAAACGTCCCGTTTTCTTCTATTTAAATGCAATCAAGTTACTTGTCCTCCAAGTTTCCTTATTGCAAAAGATCTCTATTACCTGTAATACAATCAAGAAAGATAATTAGAGATAATTATAAGATATTAATAAATCCTACCATAAGTGAAGATAAGGTAAGATGTTCACAATTTGTTATGGAATAAAAGATCTTAACATATGAAGTGATAAACTTGAATACCAAGAATCAAGATACTCGGCCTAATCAAGAAATAAATCTTCAAGAAACTAACCACAATATTTCAAGATCATCATTCTCGGCCATAAAGAGATTCTCGGCCAATCACAATATTTCTTGATGTAATCTTACCATAAAAGATAAACTTGGACACTAAGAATGAAATCATGAAGATACTCGGTCAATAGGATTATTTTAACAAGGCTAAAATATTATCTTAATACTTATAAAAAAATAATAAGTGATAAAGATAAAATTCTAAGCCTAGTAAAATATTATCACAATTCTTGACCCTTATCATAAGTGATAAGTGATAGAATTCTAGCCATTATCATAATACTTATCACACACAATATCAATTATCACAAGATAATTATCCCAACAATATAGGAGATAAATATTCACAATACGTCAAAATAAGTAATTTAATTAAAACTTAATAAATTACTAAATAAAAATATTTAGTAATAAACTAAATTTATCAAATTACAAACCTGTAGGAAAATAGAAAACGCCAATAAATGTTACTTAAAATAAGTTAACAATCTCCCCCTTTGGCTTTTTCTATTTTTCCAAAACCCAATTATCTTTTCACAAACATAGAACGAAGTAACATGCAATTCTTATGCTCCCCCTATCAAAATTCTCCCCCTCAAGTCATGCATCATAATAAGTCCACTTCAACAAATTCATGCATGTAACGAGAGAAAAATAATAAGTACATAAGGAGCATCCAAATAAATCGAAAGTTACTTCAACATTCAATCAATCGAAAATGGTGAGAAAAAATACTACTCCCCCTTTTTGGAAGAAATATGGGAAGCCTTCCACGTCTTGTAACTTGCTAATGTAAGCACAAGTAGACAAAAATAGGCAAAAGTCAGTTACAGACGATATAAATTGGAAGTAAAGGTTGAGTTTCAGAAAACAAGAAATCTCCCCCTTACTGCAACATTAAGAATTTTAATGCAGTAGAATATAGTATCTATGTCTCTCCCCAACGATCCCTCAAACATAGAATTCATGCAAACATGCAAATAGATTCCAGTTGCCCAATTCTGTCATCCTGTCTAGTCGATTCTGGTTGGCCAGATCCATCTATAGGTCTCTAGACACCCAGATATATGTTTTTTTGAGAATCAGCATAGGCACCAGTCAACCATAACTTAAAACTGAAAGGTGTAAGCGTACCTTTGGTAGTCTGCATAAGGCTGCTGACAAATGATGAATGATCATATATGGATCCACATAGTGTAGTATATTCATCTGCCCTTGTAATCATTTTCTTTTTCTTTGTGGTCATTGTGTTATTCACCTTTTTCTGTTCTTTCTGTCTGGTCTAGCAGTCTCATCTTCTTCAGATTCTACAGCATCATCCTTGTTTTCAGGCCCTTCTCTCTCATCAGATTCATTCTCACTTCCAGACCTCTCTGACTCATCATCTCCTTCTCAGATTTTTTTAACTCACCAGATTCACCCTGCTCCTCTGATTTTTCATTTTCAACTCCAGACTCAGATTCCTCTGTTTCATCTGGTTTTTCTTTTGAAGAACCTCCAAGCAACTGATCCAGCGTGTCTTCAAGTCTTTTGACACAAACCCTGAGATTAGATACCTTTGCCTTTAACCCAACAATCTCTGCTTCTAGCTGGCCAATTCTGGCATCCTGGCTAGATGAATCCTGTTTACCAGTAGTTTCACCCAAAACCCGTTTCCTGTGAGTGGTCTACACCTCCAGTGTTTTCCTGCATCTGACCCTTGTCGAGGACCACTCCCCGAGACTTGACCAACAATTGATTCCTCCGTTTTCTCTTCTTTAGCCTCCGACTCTGAATCACCAGATTCATCTGATGTACCTGAGTTCGGGTCAGATCCATCTACGTCTTCTACCAATTCATTTTTTTCCTTCAGATTTACCTTCTTTCACATCTTTATCATCTTTTGACATCTCCCCCTTTGTTTCAGACTGTTTGCTTGAAATTTCTCTAGCAACAATCAATTCACTTCGAATATATAAGGAAGAAAAGTGACTGGTAAGAAGATTACCAAACATAGGTGTCGAATTTGCACCCATAACTTGTGGCTCGGTGGTGGAGTCACCTTGGCTTGGTTCGGCTATATGCGAAGATTGGATATTAAGGTGGTTTAAGAGGGTTTTTTTGAATTTAAGTTTTTCAAATGGAGAGGAAATCGAATTTGAGAAGAGACTCTTGAGGAATTTGAGTACAAATAGAATTCAAGAGATTTTGTTTTAATTGCATTCCTAGTAGAGAAATATATCTCTTGAGAATCCTAATTCCTGCCAATTTTCTTTCAAAAAAATGGGATAAATATTATAGGAGGAAAATCTAAAAGTCCTAATTAGAATCAAAATAGGAAACTAAATCAAAATAGGAAACTAAGCCCTTTTTTGTTACTTTTTAAATTTTTCTCTTTTTTGTACAGTATTCAATCTCAACCATTCACTAAAAATCAAACCTACAATATTTAACTTTTCGACAAAATCTCAACCATCCATTCTTCTAATAATCACTATTCATTAAAAAAACTCATTTTAAATAACACTAAACACACACTTAATATGAAAAGAAATCAAACAAAATTAGGAACTTATTAAAACTATCAAACTAATTTTAGATAAACTTAAAAGCTATATTTGAGGTCCTTTCCACTGGATTTTCGAAAATTCAGTGGTGCCAATGGATGAAATCAATTGATATGCTCTAGAACTCCTCGTGCTTAATAACATATTTAAATTTCAGCCTGACCCAATGGTGGGATCAAATGTTATGCTCGTTTCAAGATTGGTTGACGAAATATGTCCTACCAGAAAGAGAATAGATGGAAAATGAAATCCAATGCCAAGAAAAAATTTCCCACCTCAACCCCTAAGAAATTTTTTCAAGAAAATGAGGTAAACCAATGCTTAGATGAATTGTACAAATTTTCCAAGGAAAATCTTTGGTGTTAAACATGAAAAGGTAGAAAAAAAAATTTTGATTGGATATTTTCCAGAGAAAATTCTCTCAATAAAACACACCCCTGCACGTCTGTATGATAGCATGGAAAATGAAAATTTTCGACCAATTTCGGGAAGATCTTTTTATTCTAAGCTATGTTTGATTGCAAAGGTATGAGAAAAAAATTTCTTAGCAAAAGTGTAAGAATACATTTCTTGAAAAATAGGCATATATGTGCTTTATATGATTGTACTTTAGAAAATATTTTCTAAGTCAAATGCTATAATCAAAAAAAAAAAAAAATTGAAAAATATATATATATTTTTTGTGTCATTTTCCTTGGAAATGTTTGCAATCAAACAAAGTCAGATCTGTATACATGTACTTGCTGTATAATCTTTGAAAGTTATTGTTTAGTCTGTGTTTGGTAATCAATTTGTAAACATCTTTATAAATTGCACAATTTCTCATACTACATTTTAACCATACAAGTTTTTTCGAAGGACCATGCTATATGAATATAGAGGATGACATTCCGAATGCCACTCCCCTCACATAGAGGGTGGGGTCACTTATTATGAGACCAGCCCCACACACATTCATGTGAGGGAGGTGGCACCTCGGGTGACACTCTCTATGTTCAAATATCATTATTCTTTTTCGAATCACTTTTCAACCGTATGTTTTAGCACAAAATAACAAAATTCTATTTGTAAACTAAGTCCAAGCCGCCGAAGCATAAATATTAGGAGCCATTTACGAGAGATACGTATAAGAAAACTCAATGGCAAGTTAAATCCTTCCGATTTTGGGTTTCTTGTTCCTTTTTTTTTTTTTGGGTGGTTTGTTTTGATTTCTATCTTTTTCAATTTTAGATAGGGTCATTTGATCTTCACTTTGATCATTTTCAGACTATCACTCTCGATTTTATTCGAACTCGTGCTACAGTCGAACTTAACACTTGAGATATCAAGGCCTTAGCTAGTTGTGAATGTAAGACCTTCCCAAGTTTCACGGGGCGCCTTTCCTCTTAGCACAGAAAGGGGCACCGTGCGGCAGTAGTCTGCTCCGCTAGACTACCTTCCGCCTTTTCTCACTTGCTTCGGGACGAAAGTTGAACTTGATTACAATTGAAATAAAACTTTACAAGAGAAGACTTGAATTCATGGAAACATGATTGATCATTGATTGTTGAAAACAGTAAATTACATCAATTGCTGAAAGCAGTAAGCACAAATGTAGGTGTCAGGGGGAAACACCGGAAAAGTTTTTGAAAGCTTTAAAATTCTTATACCCCCTATAATAGACTTCAGGGAAAAAACCTAAGTTACATGAGTAGACGTTAAAAGGGCTGAAGAATCATAATAAACTTTTACAATTAAAATGGAATTACAATAATTTACATAATATTTACAAAGTGCGGCTGAAGTTGGGCAAACTGCAGGCCGCGAATGGGTCAAGGGGCTAAGTGATAGCTGCGGTCCTTGACATTCTCCCCCATTTGTTTTGGCAACGTCCTTGGTGCCATCCCTTTATGATATTCTTCAATGAGATGCTTGAAGGCACTAAGGTCTTTTCCTCTTTCCCAAGTATTCTCCTCACTGCTACATCCGCTCCACTTTACCAAGTACTCTTGATGATTCTGCTTGGAAGCTCGTGTGACTCGGTGATCAAGAATAGCTTCAACAACCTTCTTTCCCATTTTCTTCAATTCGAACACTGGTCGTTTCGGCTTGTTTCTGGATGTATCCTCCTTGTCTGCAAAATATGGCTTAAGAACACCGACATGGAGAACCTTGTGAATTTTGCACCATGACGGGAGATCTACTCTATAAGCCACCTTCCCGATTCTCTTCACAATAGGTACTAGCCCAATGTACTTTGGAACCAATCTAGAGTCTTTCCCTCTGGTGAGCTTGTAGCAATTTCTGTCAGGAAGTTTAACCATAACCAGATCTCCCACATTGAAATCGACAAACCGGCGCTTCAGATCGGCAGACTTCTTATATCGTTTCTGAGCTTTCTCAAGATAGCTTCGAGCAATTTCAATGTTTTGCTTCCATTCCTGAGAGAAGTTCCTTGCCTGAGGGGACTTGGTACTTAAATTCAAATCAACCGTGTGGGGGAGCAACGGTTGCTGGCCCGTGACAATCTCAAAAGGACTCTTATTGGTGGAAGAGCTCTTTTGGGCATTGAAGCATATCTGGGCAGCATCCAAGAGTTTCACCCAATTTTTCTGCGACGTAGATATGAAGTGCCGAAGATATTCCTCCAGCATAGAGTTGAACCGCTCCGTCTGTCCATCAGATTGTGGGTGAAAGCTAGAACTCATGCTCAGAGTTGAACCAAAAAGTTTGAACAATTCGGTCCGAAAGATGCCAGTAAACCGAGTATCTCGATCGCTGACGATGTCCTTAGGCAGCCCCCAGTATTTGACAATATGCTTGAAGAAGAGGTGAGCTGTCTCTTCGGCGGAAACATCTTAGGCGCTGCGATGAAAGTTGCATACTTCGATAACCGGTCCACAACCACGATAATGGTGCCAAAATCTGCAACTTTTGGCAATCCAATTATGTAATCCATTGATACACTTTCGAATGGCCTAGATGGGACGGAAAGGGGTTCCAGCAAGCCCGCTTTCTTCTGATTATCTGTCTTATCCTGCTGACAAACAAGACAAGTTTTCACATAAGTGGCGATGTCGTCCCACATCTGCGGCCAATAGAAGGCACGTTGCAAAAGTGCACAAGTGCGTTCTTCTCCCGGATGTCCAGCCCAGAGCGTATCGTGGCATTCCGTTATCAGGGACTTTCTCAAATCCCCACCCTTAGGGACATACACACGGTCCCCCTTTGTCTTCACCAGACCCTCGTCCAACCAGAACTGACGAGTTTTGCCCTGTTTGATGAGGTCGACCAAATATATTGTAGCCGGGTCCTTCTCCAGAAGTGCCCGTATTCGGTCCCTTATATCAGTAGTAACTTCGCTCCCTGAAAGATCCTCCATTGCACATATTGGAGCTAAGTCAGCACGACGGCTGAGAGCATCTGCGACATGGTTGTTGGATCCTGGACGATACTCCAACATGAAGTTAAACTCTGAAAGAAGCTCCTGCCAACGAGCTTGTTTATTTGAAAGTTTCGACTGGGACATGAAGTGACTAACCGCAGTATTATCGATTTTCACAATAAATGGGGACCCCAATAGATAGTGACACCAAACCCTGAGGCAATGAACAACCGCCAACAACTCCTTTTCATGTGCTGAATAACGACGTTCTGCATTATTGAGATTTCGGCTTTCAAAAGCGACGGGATGTCCTTCCTGTATCAGAACTCCACCAAGAGCAAAGTCTGAAGCATCTGTCTGAACTTCGAACGGTTTCGTCACATCCGGTAAGGCTAACACCGGGTTTGTCCACATAGCCTTCTTCAACTTCTCAAAGGCCGCTTGGCATTGTGCAGACCAATCCCAAACCTTTTCCTTCTTCGTTAACTCCGTCAGGGGCAACGCAATATCTGAGTATCCCTTCACGAACCTTCGATAATAATTACATAGCCCAAGAAAGGAGCGTACATCATGTACGTTCTTTGGTGGCTGCCAATCCCGGATGGCCTGAACCTTCTTCAAATCCATGCGAACCTTCCCTTGTTCGATAATGTGACCCAAGAAGCTGATAGAGGTTTGGGCGAATGAGCATTTGGATGGCTTCGCGTAAAATTCATTCTCTCGAAGTCGACTGAGGACTCTTCTGACATGGAGCACATGTTCCTCTAATGTCTCGCTGTAGATGACGATGTCGTCTAGATATACGACTACAAAATCGTCCAAAAATCCGTGCAGCACCTGATTCATCATCATGCAGAAAGTAGCCGGAGCATTTGTCAAGCCAAAAGGTATGACTTTAAATTCAAAAGCTCCATATCTGGTTATCACGTTAGTTTTTGCTTCATCTCCATCCTTAATCCGAACTTGCCAATATCCCGATCGAAGATCAATCTTCGTATAATATTTTGCCTTGCTTAATCGGTCAAAGCAATCGGCCACCAACGGGATAGGATAACTGTTTTTCACAGTGATCTTGTTCAGGGCACGATAATCACAACACATTCTGAAAGACCCATCCGCCTTCTTCTGAAACAACACGGGTGCTCCGTATGGTGATTTCGCAGGCACGATAATTCCACTTTCCAGCATTTCTCCCAACTGTTTCCTAAGCTCTTCAAGCTCAGGTTGAGACATTCGATAAGGTGCCCTGGCAGGTGGCTTGGCACCCGGGATAAGCTCAATTTCATGATCAATGGTTCTCCTCGGTGGCAATCGTTTTGGCAACTCCTCCGGCATAATATCCTCAAACTCTTGTATAAGCTTACGAACCGGTTTAGGAATAGGACCAGAAGCCTCTTCGATCTCTTCTAGACGAAGAGTGAACAAAAATGAGGATTCGTTTCTCTTGAAGCCCTTATTGAATTGCATGGCCGAGATACTCTTCTCGCCAACCTTTCCTGTCGATGTGGGTATGACACACGGCTGAGTGCCCATCATCATTAGGGAATCAGAGTGTGGGAACACTGCTGTCTTTGTATCCCGAAGAAATTCCAATCCCAATATGAGTTTAAAATCATCTATCTGAACAACTGACAGATTAGTCCTTCCATCAAAGGGGCCAGCCCTGATTAGCACAGATTTGGCTACTCCTGCAATTGGTTGAGCAGCTGAGTTGATGGCTTTCACTTTTCCATTCCCTTTCTCTAGAACCAACCCAAGGCGCCCTACTTCAGTACTTGCAAGGTAGTTATGGGTGGCTCCAGTATCTACCATAGCCCGTATGGGCTTCCCATTGATCTTCACATCAATGTACATTAACCCTTTCGCTCGACAAATGCGAGGTTTGGGCTCATCCAGTCTTGCCTCTTTCACAGGCACTTTCTCCTTTCCAGTGGTCAGACTTGATATTGCATTGCATCGATGGGAAAATGCGCCAACCACCTCCTCGTCCCCTTCGGAATCAGTCTCGCCATTATTACTAGCAGGAGGAGCATCTTGCTTAGACGTTGACACCCCACTGGCTAGTTGGCAATAAGCATTCACCATTCGCTTCTGTGGACATTCTGACACTCTATGAGGCCCTTCGCACAAGAAGCATGACATCTTTGGAGCGGCATCAGATCTACCCTCCACAGTCTTTCCTTTACCCCAATTGCTTTGGTTACTACCCTGATAGTTGCCTTGACGACTACCTTGATGATAACCCTGGAAGTTGTTCTGACGAGAACCTTGATAGCCACCTCCTCTCTGGGTAGAATTCCGTTCTCCCCCATAAGAACTCGAGCCAGTCCTAAACTGTTTATTCCCTCCAGCATTCGATTGACCACCAGTGTGTGGCCGATCCTTCTTAGGCTCAGTTTGATAGTCCATTAAGCATTCGGAAGCTCCCATGGCCGTGCTCAAATCTGTAACCTTTTGCCTCTGGAGTTCGTTGCGGGTCCACTGTTTTAAGCCTTCCATGAAGGTGAAGAGCTTGTCCTTTTCCGACATATCTCTAATATTCAGCATATGTCCCGAAAAGGCTTTCACATAGTCTCTGATGGAGCCCGTATGTTTCAGTTCCCGCAATGCCCGACGGGCTTCATATTCCATGTTCTCTGGGAAGAACTGGTTTCGAATTGCTTCCTTCAGAAGCTCCCAAGATTCTATCGTGACCCTGTTGGCCTGAATATCAACATATTTTGACCTCCACCACAACTTTGCATCTCCACCCAGATACATGGTAGCTGTAGTCACCTTTCTTGCTTCATCTCTGATGCCAGCAGCAAGAGAGTATTGTTCCATGTCAAACAGGAAGTTGTCTACTTCCTTTGCATCGCGTGCCCCACGAAAGGTGCAAGGTTCAGGGATTCTGACCCTAGGTGCATATTCTTCTTGTGCGGGAGCTTGCCCATTTCCCACCGCACGTTGGAGAATTCGTAGCTGAACTCTCATCGTTTCCATCTCTTCCTGCAAACCAGGAATGATCGCAACAGCTTCAGTCATTGATGTGCAAGCCGCTCGGCTTTCATCCAGTTGGATGTGTATATCTCGAATATACGTTTCCGCCATTTCAACCTTTTCCTCCAGGTTTTCCACAGCATAGCATAACCTTGTGGTTTGCCCATCAAGCGCATCCACGCGCTGTTTAGTATTCTTCCTAGCATCAGTCACATCGGTGATCTGTGATGCACTCGCATCCAAAGCCTTCGGATCCATTGCTTTCTTATCGAGGGACGAGAGCCAAGGCTCTGATACCAACTTTCACGGGGCGCCTTTCCTCTTAGCACAGAAAGGGGCACCGTGCGGCAGTAGTCTGCTCCGCTAGACTACCTTCCGCCTTTTCTCACTTGCTTTGGGACGAAAGTTGAATTTGATTACAATTGAAATAAAACTTTACAAGAGAAGACTTGAATTCATGGAAACATGATTGATCATTGATTGTTGAAAATAGTAAATTACATCAATTGCTGAAAGCAGTAAGCACAAATGTAGGTGTCAGGGGGAAACACCGGAAAAGTTTTTGAAAGCTTTAAAATTCTTATACCCCCTATAATAGACTTCGGGGAAAAAACCTAAGTTACATGAGTAGACGTTAAAAGGGCTGAAGAATCATAATAAACTTTTACAATTAAAATGGAATTACAATAATTTACATAATATTTACAAAGTGCGGCTGAAGTTGGGCAAACTGCAGGCCGCGAGTGAGTCAAGGGACTAAGTGATAGCTGCGGTCCTTGACACCAAGTCATCATGCACTCACCCACAAGAGGCGTGATATATATTTATAACCAGGAAATTTCATTATTCTCCTTTCTCATCCCTATATATATATGTGTGTGTGTGTGTGTGTGTGTTAAAGATAGAGACCAGAATGCACAAGATACCAAAGCTGAGGATAGAATCTCAAATGTCTTACCAGCCACATTGCTAGAAGGTTCATCCACACGACAAACTTCAACAGATTCCCCTCAGCTTGAAAAATGATGCATCGTGATTCATTGTGACAGAATTCTGTTATTATTTGTATACGTTGTATGTATAGGTTTCTTGTATATATATAGATACCTTATGTAATTAGATTATTCATTGAAGTTAATAGAAATCCTCTCTCTCATATTTTATCTTCCTCGTTTTTCTTTTCCTTGCAATTTCCAATTGTGTGTGTGTGTGACAATACAATAATGTGTTCCCTCCACTCCACTGAAGAGGACTGGAAACTCAACCTGGAGATAAAGAAAAAAGGGAAAAATGGAAGCTTGGAACGCATAGGATCCTAAAAACGATATTTGTCCCATCTCGGTTAGAGAATGCTTTCGGGTTCATTCCAGCAAATAACTTTAGCGGATGAAAACCCTTTGTGAGTTCGCACAAATAAAAAGTGAAAAACTCAAGAATGGAAATTGAACACGTCTAAAATTATTTAATTTCTTATTTCTGAGGAAGAAGAGGATACATATAAATCATTCTTAATTAGCCTTTTTCTAATACAGCATCAATAAGAATTATAATAATTTTGTGTATTTAGAGACGAGACAAGGCTAGAATCTGCTCTTGAGGTTGATGGTAATATCCAGGTTCACTATAGACTTGAGTTGACTTCTTGTTAGAGAGATTTCCATTTTCTGATACGGCGAACGTCTTGGCCACAGCTCTCAATTGAAATTTCTGAATTTTTCCTGTTGAAGTCTTAGGCAACTCATCCATGAAATGTACTTTCTTTGGCACCATAAAATGTGGTAAATTATTCCGACAGTGTTGTATAATGTCGGCCTCCTTGACACGGTGGTGATCGTCAACGGAATTCTTTTTCAAGGTTACAAATGCACAAGGACTCTCACCCCACCTTGGATGTAACATGGCAACAACCGAGGCTTCTAGTACGCTAGGGTGTGCGTAGAGCGCTGCCTCGACTTCTACGCTACTTATATTCTCCCCGCCTGAGATAATAACGTCTTTAGACCTATCTTTAATTTCACAATACCCGTCAGGATGGATCACCCCTACATCACCAGTAGCGAACCATCCATTGAGAAAGGCTTTTGAGGTAGCTTTCTCATCCTTCAAGTATCCCTTCATGATGCTACTTCCTCGGATGACAATTTCACCTATTGTTTTACCATCTCTTGGCACACTTTGCATTGTCTCTAGGTCCTTTACATCTGCATCAGCAAGTGTCAATACACTTACTCCTTGTCTTGCTTTGAGCTTGGCCTGTGCCTCCATGGGAAGATCGTTCCACTCCCTCTTCCACTCGCACACCATCGCAGGTCCCGTGGCTTCAGTTAGGCCATAGGCATGCACGACATGAAACCCGATTTTTTCAACTTTCTCGAGAAGGGATGCTGGTGGGGGCGCACCACCGGTGAGTATTTCGACTGTGGTGGTTATTTCGCATCGTTCGTGCATCTCGGCTTCAAGAAGGATGTTGAATACGATAGGCGCGCAGCACATGTGTGTCACTTTGTGTAAAGCTATACTTTTGTACATTTCGCCGGCCGTGGTGTTGCGTATGCACACGTTGGTCCCTCCCCGGGCCGCAACACCCCAAGTGAATGTCCAGCCGTTGCAGTGGAACATAGGAAGTGACCATAAATACACAGGTTCACTCTTCATTTCCCAGCCTAAAATTAAGCTCAAAGTGCTTAAATAAGCCCCCCTGTGACTGTACACAACTCCTTTAGGCTCCGATGTGGTGCCTGATGTGTAATTCAATGCGATTGGATCCCACTCATCGCTGATCTCTTCAGGAACATATCTTGGATTGCCTTGAAAGAGTAGTTGCTCATACTCGAGTTCGCCTAGACGAACACCAGTTGGGGAGTCAATATCATCAATGACAGCAACCAATGGCATTGAAATATCAGATTTTTGTAAATCAGCCATCAAAATACGTAAAGCATCGCGTGCAAGAGGCACGTAGTCATAATCAATGAAGAAAATCTTTGCTTCGGAATGCCTGAGAATTGTAGCAATGTTTTTAGCATCTAGCCTTGTGTTGATGGCATTCAGCACAGCCCCCGCCATTGGTACAGCAAAGTGCATTTCATAAAGTGCTGGTATATTTGGTGCTAACACAGATACCTATATACAAAACAACAAGTAGACAATTATTTCACGAAGCAACAAGCGAAATAGAAAAAGAAATGTGTTTAATTTGCATGTATATATAAAATAAAATTAATACGTACAACATTATTCTTGACAACATTGAGGGACCGAATAGCAGAAGCAAGGCGGCAACAGCGCTGGTAAGTTTGGCCCCATGTGAAGCGGACGCCACCATAGATTATAGAGGTACGGGTAGAGTAAACCATAGAGGCTCTTTTCAAGAAAGTGAGTGGAGTAAGAGATACATAATTAGCTTCACATTTCTGGAGTGTATCCATTGCTGTAATTGATTTGTGTTTCAACAAAATGTTTGAAGTGTGTTGGAGCCTGGAGGTGAACACTGAACAGGTGATGTTATTAGTTATTACGAACCACATATTTATACACACAACAAGGTGTGAAAATATTAAAAATATGATACATGTTGATGTTGGAGGGAAGTTTCACACATTATAGTTGAAAGTTTGAACCAGGACTTTTGACTAGAATTAAATAGTTCACATTATGTGGGGCTGCTTGACTTGTGCACTATACTTCTTCAAGGTAACCCTTAATATTATACTTTTTCTACAAAAAAAGGGTTGTTAAAGGGTCCTCATTTTTAATCTACAAATGAAGAATGCCATTTATTATATGCTTTATAGTTTTATGAATTGTGCTGAAACTATAAATTGGATTGAATGATTTTCGTTGAAGTCAATAAATGTTGTGATATATTAATCTCATGTTTGGTTCCGATTAAAATCTGATTTTAATTTCAAGTTAAATTTTATAATTAATTTTAATTATATATTTTATGGACTCACAACTTTTCAATAACATATCTAATCAATTTTTATCAAAATTTACTAAAAATTAGATTTTTAATCTATACCTAACATGGGTTCAATTTTTTATTTGTTACAATTAAAGATTTTGCAATCTAAATGATCAGTTATTCATACATTTATTATTTAAATTCATTCGGTATTTAAATTTATTCTACATATCCCATGTTATTCCGTTGCATGCTTCATTAGAAACTACGTATTTAAATATTTTCATTTTTTTATTTTGAAATTAAAGTTCAATTATTATTATTATTTTTTGGCTATCTGTGTTCAACAATTACGTAGCATTATCCATGTGACTAACGAAAGTTTCAAGCTGACACAGTGACACTTTAGGAGGAAGTTTCAACCTTCCACTTCATGAGGAGAGCCTTATTTTAGTTACGTAACTAATTTATGAAAAATTCATACTTCATATTGTTTTCATGATTGAAAATGAGTGGTCTAAAATGTACTTCTACCACAATTAGGATATGAATGATAAGGTTTTTTTTTTTTTTTTTTTTTTTTTTACAAGTTTGGGACTCGAACCTGAGTCTATGTCCGATAAGATTTTCCTCTAACACTACAAGAATTTTACATTCCGCATACAACTTTTTTTTTTTGGGGAAAGGTTCATATTTGTGGGTAAAGGCATTTCCCTACGAAAAAATTTCGTGGGGAACTTTGTAGCGCAAACATCATGAGGAAAGGGTTAAGCCTACAAATTTGTGAAGTTTGTGTGCTAAGAGTTGTCCCTACAAAAACTTTGAATACAAATATTATTTGTCTTGTAAGATCTTTCCCAACAAATCAATTTGTCTATAAAAGTAATTTTTGCCTACAAAGCGGTTTTGTGGTCACAACATCAAAATATGTTGTTAGCTTAATTCTACTTTTTCCTACAAATATAACTTTGAGGGAATGAATATTTGTCTACTAAAATTTGTCCCAGCAAAGAAAGATTTTGTGATCATAATATTTTGTAGGCTAAGTCATATTTTTCCCTACAAAAAAATAAATAAAAAATTGGGGAATAGAATTTTGTCTCAAAATAATTCATATCAAATTTTTTTTATATATTTTTAATTTTTTTTTTTTTTGTATTAACTTTTTACCTAATTAAAAATAATCTAAACGTGTAAAAAGAGACAATAAATAAAGAAATTAATGTGCAATGAATATATTATCCAACCAATATATTGTACCAAAACACATTAATCCTATTTACATAATTACATCTGAAACTTAAAAAAGTACCGCAAACAATCTTTTAATATCTAAAAAATAAACATAAATGTTCTTAGTGATAATTACATAATGTCCTCATGAATTAGATATAATACTCATCCAATCAATGCTCTTGACCAACTTGTAAACACATCGAGTTGGTAATACGGCTCAACCAAATTAAATAAAGTCCTTAAGGATGTTCTGAAATAATAGCTGAACAGCCCCCTGATGATAAATTTGCCCACTGCATAAATTCAGACATTATATATTATTTAGTATTTCATCCTATTATATAGATTTTATAACATTAAATGCAAAAATCATAATTTCTCATAAACTTATCCCTTGGAAGTGAAGGAAGTATTTGCGTTCTTTTACTAACTCTTCTTTCAACATCATAGATAGACTCTGAAACCGCCTGACACATACCTAGTGTGTAACTCAAGATCGAGAGATGCTAATTTAATCTGCAGTATACAAGAGATGGAAACTAAGAACTTTTTGTTCCATCAAGAAGCTACAACATACACATCTTCAAAATGCAATAAAGAGTGACAATCTCACGAGTTTCTAACAGTGACATCGACCATAAAAGAATTAAACAAACGGAACATGAGAAAAATTACAAGTGTAAAACGATAAAAAACATGCTAAATAAAGACTAATATTGAAGCAATTTTAACTGTCCACCCACCTCCGACAACCACAAAAAGAGAAGATTTTGACACGTAGAATAACAAGCTTATGCTTTTTGTTATAAGCTTTTAGATCAAATGAAATGAGTACTACCACAGTTATCAAATGCCCTAAGTTCAGTTCTCTCCACCGCACAGTTAATGAAAATGTGCAATATCACTTTGATAAGAAAAAGTGAACAATTCCTACCCGTAAGAGAGCACATTGAAGATAAAGTTTAAATTATAAATATGTATTTCCGACAGCTTATGCTTTTGGATTAACTATTCAACAGTTTGCTTTGCAACAATTTCCTTTTACAATATGAAGTATGTGTCAAAGTCAATTCAAACGTTAAGTAGGAGGAAAAAAACTGTCTAGCTAATCACAGATGAAGATAATGCCAGTTAATATTGGGAGCCTCACTAATCATTGGCTGTCAAAGATCTAGGTATAGGCTTCATTTATATTTATATATTGTTTCCACTTAGATAACCATGATTTGGTAATTCAAAGGAACATCAAATTAAAATAAGAACAAATTAGATAGAACGATCATCTAGAAATGGAAAAATGACAAATCTGACTAATCAATGTTATACATAACACTTGTATTGAAAAAAGAACAATTCTAAATTAAAGTACATATGCATATGCTTTAAACGAAATAGCTATTGAAGCACTTTGCCACGTTAGAATCACTAAAGATACTATACAGAATATTACTTTGTCACATTAGAATCAGTGAAGATACTATACAGAATATTTATGTTTGACACATATAATTTTTATTCAAAAATAGTCCATGTACATACCCTGAATAATAAGGACTTTAGAGCCTCTGAAAAGGAGAAAGGCTTAAGACAATCACTCTCAATCATAAATTTTGAAGCAGTCGGATCTTGTTCCCTAGTGTAGATGAAAATTAATCTTAATTTATGTAAAACAACCAAGAAAGCCCAGCACAGCCTCATATTTTTAACTAATTGTAATCCTAAAATCATTCGATTCCAGCAGTAATTTTCAGCAGAATCTAAAGCACTAATGAAGAACCCATATATTAAAAAAATAAAATCAAAACCAAAACTAAAAATCTAACTCAACCTAACATTCTGAAACTAAAAACCCAATAATTTATAAGTTGAATTTTATCAATCTATTAACTCAAAATCAACAATCTAAAGCTAAAAATTCATACCAAATCCATAAAATTCGAAATTTGCAATTATTTCATATATATACACACTAAATCCATGAATTTAAAATGTAAAAATTTACCCATATTTGTATACACACATATATACATACAATAACAACATTATTTACACACGTGTGTGTTTCATTTGTGTACTATGCGCGGTGTCTTTGTCTGGCTGTTGCGTAACTGTGTGTGTGCAGGTGTTATTGTGACTTTGTGAGGGAGAGGAAATGTAGGTGGCTTACCGTTGGTTGTTCCCGAAGGATTGGAGAGAGAGGTAGACCGAGAGAGAAGGAGGGATGAGAGGAAGAAAGAGGCGGAGAGGTTGAGTTGAGACTGAGAGTGAGAGTGATTGTGATTTGGGGTATAGGTTAAGGTTAAGTTTTAACTCTTAAAATATGCAATTTAACCCATTCACTCTCCAATGGGTAATTTAAGGAAGTCCAACAACTTTATTTAAAATAATTGAAGAATTTTTTTTTTGTCTCTCTTTTTCCTTTTAATTACATTCTAAGTTATATTTTATAAGAATTAATTAAAAACTTGTGAAAATCTTTCGAACTATATTAATTAGCCTACGAATTGTTCAAAAAAATTGTCACAAAAAGATATATCTTGTCCGATAAATTTGTTGTCAGGAAAAGTTCACGTTTTTGTGAGCACGAATCATCTCAATTTTAATTTTCTGGAGCCAAAACATATCCCTATGAAAATTACTTTTTGTGGGACAAAAACTATACCTACAAATATAATTTTGCAGGCAGAGTATTGTAGTTTAAGTATAAATATTTTTTAAATCAAATTCTTATCCCTATGAAAATTCATTTTGTGTGAAAAAATAGACTCCTCATACAAATTTCATTTGTATTCAGGAAATTTGTTGTTTTAATATAAATATTTTTAGAGTCAAATTCTAATCCCTACAAGAACTCGTTTTGTAGGAAAAAGTGAACTCCGCATACAAATTTCATTTTGTATATGAAAATTTTGTAGGATAAGCATAATTTTCTTGTAGTGTAACCACTTGGGAATTTGCCTTCGTCCTAGAATATGAATGAAAAGTTGAATACAATGTGTTTCCAATATTTAAACTATTAAATTATGATTAGGATATAAAAACAATCTTGTTCTAATTTCAAAATTTATATCTTTTTGTACATATAAATCAGAGTATTGCACGTTTTGGAAGAAATATAATAAAGTTCTTCCTAGTTTGGAAAAAAGTCAAAATTACATTTATATTCACAATTACTTTTCACTTATATATTAACCATCACACATTTCATGTGATTTATTAATTACTCTTTATTATAATCTCTCCCCACTTAGAATTCAGTATTATAATCACATATTCACAAATATTTTTCACTTACATTTTTTTTTTTTTTTTTTGAAAGTAATTTTTCACTTACATTTTATGAGATTCATTTACAAGCAATCAATTTTCACTCATGTGCCTGACATTTTTCTCTACGTTTATGAAGGCCTTAATAAGATACAGATTTCTATATCGTTTTTCAGTTGTAGGGTGCGTTTGGATCCGTGAATACAAACGTATTGTGGTTGACTGACCAGGCCGTGTAGGTGGTCGGTCGACTACGTACCTTTGAGTTGTGACCATGGTTTCGTTCGGGCTAGTGATGTATTTATTTCCTATGTAATATCACTTTATTTTTTTTTCGAAACTGCAGAGATTCTTTATCTTGAGTTATTCCGTTGCGTACTTCATTAAAAACTACATACAGTTAAATATTTTCAGTTTATTGGGTGACTAGACTTACCTCTCCCTTCAGGAAAATTGAAGTTCAGTGTTAAATCAATATATCTAGAGAATTCAATTTATTGACTATCGTATAAAGTAAGAGTAGAACAAATTTGCTGAAACAAAAACGTAATATTTTATATGCATGTGGTGCCCTCATGTAATTGTTTTAAGAAAAATAAAAATAAAAAATCTTATTTCATGTAACGTTCATGACTGACAATCTATAGAGTCTAAAATGCACTACTATGAAAGGGATATGAACACGAACTTGAATCAATATATAATTTCCTTATTTAAATTAGGGTAAGAATACAAACTTGTTCAAATTATCATGTGTTTTTGAGAAGGTCAAATTTACTGACCACTTATTAAATTGATCATAATATTTCTAAAGTAAAAAATTTTTTGTACAGACACAGATCTTCAAGCGAAAACCTTAAAATCTAGGGAAATTAGAATTCACCAGAAAATAAGAATTAAAATATACAAAAAAAAAAGAGTTAACTATTTATTCATGTGATTAAAACATAAAAACATATTCTAGATCAATTAAAATTGAAAGAATTCGAATAAACTAAATGGTACAACACTAAAATTTTTAAAAATAGTCCTAAACGAATTGTCTTTTCAATCTAATTGGTCTTCAATCCATCTAACTGTTTGTTCTACATCATGTACCTACACAAAAGAAGAAAACTACAAGAAATTAAAGGAGCGAAAAAGACGAAAAATTAGAAACGACAAAAAAATCGTCTCTATTGGTCGACCAATAGGGACGACTTTTTAAGTTGTCTTTATTTGTTGTCAACCAATAGAGACGACATTGTAATCGACCAATAGAGACGACATTATGAAGTTGTCTCTATTGATTGCCAACTAATAGAGACAACTTAAAAAGTCGTCTCTATTGGTCCACCAATAGAGACGATTTTTTGTCGTCTTTATTGATCGACCAATAGAGACGATACTATTCTATTCTTAAAAAAAATTTATTCTTATTTTTAAAAATTTCGCTATTTTTTTGTTGACCTTTTTAATTATTTACATTTATATAATTAATATTAAAGTTAATTTGTTAAGAAAATATTATTAAGTTAACAAATATATATTATTTAAAGAAAAATTTAACACAAGAATTCAGTTGCCTTAGTAGTTGAGATATCACCACCCAACACTTAGGTCCCGAGTTCAAATCCTTATCATGCACAATTATCATATAAATTAAAGAAAATTCGCGGATCGACGGTTCGGATCGAGATTTGGGTCAAGTTAAAAATGGATTGAATCGAGTCAAAATAAATAAATAATAAATTAATTAAATATTTTCACAAATAGAGACGATAATTTCGTCTCTAAAGGTCGTCTCAATTGTCCCGGAGGAAACATAGACGACATAATCGTCTCTAATTATCTTCAGTCACGAACCTACAAAGACGACTTATTGAGACGACTTTGTCATCTCTAATAACCAATAGAGACGACTTTAGATCCTTTAGTCGTCTCTGTTGGGCCGAATTCTTGTTGTGGAAACTTGGAAATTAATTTTATTTTATTTATAAAATACTTTAAAAATAACTTCATAACAACTTTATTTTATTTATTAGTAAATTGAGACACCCAATTTGCATTTGAAATTGACTCAACATTTGGAATCGGTCCAATCTTGATAGTTTACTTGATCATCTGTCATATTTTATAGCATCCACTCTTAAATATTCAAAAGTACTTATTGTTGGAAATTTATTCTCAATGTATTGTCAAATATTGATCATAAAAGAAAGAATTCAAGAAAAGAGATTGAGAAATATTTTGGATCTATATCAACATGAAAATAAGTGAAAAAATGATTCTAAACACATGGGATCAAAACGGGGTTGCATAAATCCGGAGCCGTCCATAAGAATGGCAAAAAAACTTGACGGGCCTGAAACCTACAGGGATCCGATTTCATTTGGAGCTCGCCATCCCAAACAATCGCGTCTATGGGCAGCGGCGAATCCAGGATCCTGGTTGAGCTAGAGCGAACTGTGACACTTTGACCGTTGACCTTCAACGGCGAAATATTATTTAATTAAAAAAATATTAAAAATTCTACTAATATATAAATGCTTTAAAACGTAATTTCATTTAATATGGAAATATAGTCCAACACAAACAAAAATAGTAGGAAAATACATGATATAACCATACTTCGTAGTTATAAACTTAGACAACTGCATTCTCTAAGGTCTCATACTTTGAAAGCATTGCAAAATTGCCTCATTCTCAATGAGTTTAAAATTTTTGCGCTCTACGTAAATCAACAAACGATCATTCAAAAAATCGTCTCTCAAAGCATCAACTGGATTGAACGGATGGCATGGGTAATGGATATAAGACTGTGTTTGATAGCCTTACGTTTTCCAAGAGATTTTTCAACTTTTACGTTGTTTGTTTGTCTAAATTTTTCATAGAATTCGTTTTCCAACTTGTCTCAAAATTTGATATTTTTCTTAATTTGGAGAGATTCATTTTCTAGGGGGGAGGAAATTTTACTTTCTATGAAAAATCTTTTACCATTTTCGTCACGTTTGATCCTTTTTTTGCTGTTAATTGACTTATTTTTTTTCAAAAAATTAACATTATTATTATCAAGTACAAATGTATGAAAAAATTAAAAATATATATATTAAAATAACTAAATTTTGCTTTATTTTTCATGGAAAACAATGACAATTAAACTATAAAAGTTAAAAAATTCCTCACTTTTTTCACCTAGAAAATTAAACCAATCAAATACATTAAACTCTCAATCAAACAAATTACTAGACTGTTACATAATAATAATAATAATAATAATAATAATAATAATAATAATAATAATAATAATAATAATAATAATAATAATAATTAATCTGAAAATCTGGTCGGATCCAGCACGAGCGGCCGAACCGGCTCGCCCATTGCTGGATCCGCCAGTGTCTATGGGGGTGAGTCCTCCCCCCGCTCCCCTTTTAAACCCGCTTGCGGACCTACCAAAATTTTTATTATTTATTTTTTATATTTTGACCATACATAAAAAAGAAAGAAAAAATAAAGAAAAAATAATAAAAAGGTGAAAAATAATTAAAAAATGTAAATGAGGCACTAAAAGGGCAACGATCGACCCGACCCGACCTGCCCCATGACAGCCTCGCCCCAAGACCCGTGACTCTCTTCAAACCTGACCCATTGACATCCCTATCCGCCCAGAAAAGGTCTAGATGGTCGCTTTGCTAACCCCTTCCACACTTGTTGGAAACTCAAATCCCTGAAAAGTCGGTTGGAAATGGACTGGGCGACTGCACAAGCCAAACATTATAGCTGTTGGATTTTGATACGTTCAAGGAATCTTTTGATGTATTTGGGCATATTTTCACTTATTTTTTGCACTCATTTGTGTATGGGACTAGCAAAACTATAAATAGAGGTGTTGGTAAAGAGAAAATATATTTGAAAACATATCAATAGCATATCAAACAATTAGATGTCGTTTTCTTTAAAGTTTTCCTCGTGTTTTCAGTTTTCAATTTTTGAAAAAACTGGAAAGTTGTTTACTTGCTCATTTTCAAAAGTACATATGCCGATGACGTCAAAATTGCTTTGAGAATCTCGAATCATGAAACTGCAAATATATTTTGAAAAGAATGATAAGTATTTCAAATTCATTGATGTTGTATTTGAATGTTATGCTATTTATTGAATTGCATGATTCAGATATTACTTCACAAAATCATTATATTTTATGGTTCATTCTTTATTTAGACTTGTTGATAAAATGATATGGAATTCAAGATAACGTGTGATATGCAAATATTGATGTAGAATGATTGAATATTATAAATACATTGGTTGCAAGTGGACATAAATTGTATCTAGAATTTAAATTAGTTAAAATTTTGAATGTGTATTCACAAATTGAATGTGTATGTAAATATAAATTCTTACATTTTATAAGAAATAAGTATATATAGATGGAAGTGATCATCATGCATATAATTTTATGGAGATTCATTGGAGTACTTCACTCTTATGAAAATTGATTATTACTTTGCAAATAAAATACTTCTGTGAAGTATTTGTTATGCATATTGTGTTGACAACAATTATTGAAAATATATGAACTCATTTGATTATTGTAAATACAAGAGATTGATTTTTAAAATTAATAAGATTGACTATATAACTTTCATTAATTTATACGTTCAATAATTACCCTTATGCATAAAGATTTCTCTACACTTGTGTGATTATGGTCATTCTAAGAAAATAAGTGATCAATAATAAATATGGATTGATCTCTTTTATCCATCTAAATTTATAGGAATGAATTCTTTCAATCGAGTGAAAGAAAATGAGAAGTTGTTGTATAATCAATTGTGAATCCTTATATATTGTTTAAAAAATATATGAGATGATAGATAGATATCAAATGTTGATATCATATGAAAATTACATTATTATTACTATATAGAGAGTAATTGCAAAAGTGAATTATTGTTGAACATTTTAGCTGATAGGATTAATTATTCACTTAAAATAAAAGTAAGAAGTTTTGACATTTATTCGAAAATGTGGAGATAATATTTAAACAAAATTGAAGAAGACTTATTGATCTCATTGAGGAGACAATTAAATTGTTACTTAAACAAAATCTTGTTCATTAAATTGAGTTGAGATTTTCTTTCAATTAAAATTTTAAAATCAATTTCTTTGATCGGGTAAGAATTGTAACTTAAAGATCAGTTATTTCTTTATCAAGTGAAAGACTTAACGAATACAAGTCTACTCTAGAAATGTGAGGGTGTCAAAACTTTAACTCTTCGTAGAAACATAAAACAAGTTTAAAGAATATTATTTGGAAGTATAAAAAGTGCATTAAAATAAACTACAAAATAATATGATAAATTTGATAAGTGTTGTCAAATAATTGTGAAGTGATCACATTTTTACTATCAATAGAAAACATATATGTAAAATTGAATCAACGAATGGTTCCATTATTTGTGTGAAGTTAAGTCAAATATGAACTTAATTTCTTATAAAATAAAATATAAGAAAATAATCAAGTAGGAAGGGGGTGAAACTCATTATAATAGATGAATCAATGACTAGGGGTGAACAAATAAACCGTCAATTGCTAAACTGAATCAAACCGCAACAAATAGTTTGGTTTAGTTTTGTTTCAAACGCGAAATTATTTGGTTTGGTTTGGAAAAATTCTAATGTTTGATTTAGATTTCAATTATCGAAACCACAGTTTGAAACTGCAACCCGCCAAGTTTTAAACAAATTATAGAAATAAAAAATGAGTGCATGAATAACTTATCATATTCAGATTATTACTGAAACCTCTGGTCATTTTGAGTGCTACTTTGATTTTTTTTTTTCCCCAGTAGAAATGAGTTATAGAATAACTTTTATTGAAATTTGGACGTGTTCTCGAAAGATTTCTATTCTCTGTTAATTGCAAAAAATGTAAGGTTTTTTAGGAATAAAGTTATGCGCTAATCTGTGCCTGTTTGATCCGTCCTATAAGCAGTCCAATCTCATTCTCAACTAGAACTATTGAACGGTGCAGAAAAGTTAAAATGAGGCATGCAATTTCCATTGAAGAACTTTATAAACAAATTAAAAGAGAATTCATTATGACCCATATTTATAGCATACTGAATAAAAGAAATACTCTTGAAGTAACACAGCGTGTTGTCTTTTATTTATGTAAATGGTTCTGAACAAATAAATATCATTTGTAGGTGCAACCAGAAGGAGTAATCCCCTTGCCAATGTGAGTTGCATCTCGAAAAAAATTCAAGAACACCTTTTAACGTAATCTACGTAACGCTCGGTAGGTATTTCTTATTTATTGACCACAAAGTTGGTGTTGATCCTTTACTCAATGTTGTGCATCGGTTGTGAAATCTATGATCTTTGCTATTGGTAAATTAATCATTCATTCATTTTTGCATTATCGTACAAGAATGTGGCTTGGTTTGGGATCTACTAATTTATTTAATTGCAAAAATAGTTTGGTTTGGTTTGAAAAAATTTCAAACTGTTTGGTTGGAGATTTTGCTACAAACCACCCAAACCAAATTGTGTTCACCTATAGATGACGGTAACCCTACATGACAATACAAACAAGTATACCTTGGGTTTAAAGGGTATCAACACGTCATTTGATAAGCGGATAGTTTCAACACTTTTCCAATCCATACTCATTCTAGATTAAAAGTTTTGGTTGTTAAGTTTGAAGAGTTGACTTTTAAAATATCTTAATGAAGTTCAGAATTACAAATACCTCTAAATGTAATAAAGATCCCACAAGAACTTCACCTATATGAAACTTACAAGTTGTATTGCTTAAGGGGAGAATCAGAGTTATTTTCTGAAAAGTTCATGAACACGGATGAGCGCAATGTCATGTACGTGCTAAAGCAAAATTCAAGTGGAATAAAAGTCTTTAGTGTTATGTGTATGACATCACTGGTAATATCACATGGAATAACGGGTTCAAAGCAAAATATCTCAAGATTTCGATAACACTCTACAATGTTTACACTAAGGTAAGGTTCAAATCAAACGATAGCTAATTTATGCATAATACCCTTTTAAATCGGAGTTATTTGAAATTAATTGAATAAGTGGAGGATTGTTGGAATTTATTTCCAACGTCTTGTTCAAATATTGATTATAGAAGAAAGTATCCATGAAAAGGGATTGAGAAGCATTTTGGATATATATCAACATGGAAACAAAGTGAAATAGAAGGTTCAGAACAACCATGATCAAAACGGGGCTGCATTGACTCGTTCAGAAAATTATCTAGACAGTCGCCTGGTTTTTGTCTAGGCAATCGCCTGGCCAGCCCTCGGCACACCTAGGGAAAATTCCAACGCTAGGGCAACCGCCTGGAAATTGTTTGGGAGGCCGCCTAGGCCAAATATTCTAGTCGTTGGATTTTGATGTTCAATGAATCTTTTTATGCGTTTGGGCACATTTTCACTTTTTTCTTGTTCCCATTAATGCACGAGACTAGAAAATTATAAATAGAGGTGTTTCTAAAGATAAAGTACATTCCGAAACATATCAATAACATATCAAACAATAATTTATCTAAAATCAAAGAGATTCAAACTCAGGTTTTTCATTGTTTATTGTTCATCTTTCAAGTGTTCTTTGTGCTTTATAAATACTTGGTTTGTAGGCTTGATTAATCCGCTAAAGTCATTTGCAATGTTTTCCCTAAGCATCAACGGAGAGGGAGCAAATGTACTTTTAGGGAAATGATTAAAAATTGTTTTTAAGCTTTTTCTTTGTCTACATTTAGGTGTTCCTTTATTCATTTCCAGATTTTAAGACAAATGTTTTGATGTTACTTGGTTCATGATTCTTCATTTTTACAAGTTGATATCATCTCCAACTCTCGTGGTAAATAATATGATACGTAAATAAAGAGAAGAAATTGTGATTAGTAAAAGAATTAAGGGAAGAAGCAGGTTTAAGAATTGTGCCAAAATTCTCCATGCCTTTATTCCATTAATTACAACTTAGCAGTTAGGGAATTGAATGCAACAAAATGCAATTCATATGGAAACAATAAAAACCTAACTACTCTAGACTAAGCCCACTTCACAAAATAAGACCAAACTGTGGGGCTGAATTGTGGAGCAAAGCTATGGTAAATTCGTCCCATGTAAGTGGTCTCTTGACCTTTGTGAACTAACAGTGCCATTGCAATGCTATTCCATTCAGATGAACCCTCCCCTCCAAAGGTAAGGAAATTTAATTTGGGGGGGGGGGAGGTTGGTTTCTCTCATGGGAAGTGTTGGCCGAAATTTTGTTTCGTGGGATTTTTGGCAGGTGAATGACTTCCCCAATGTCATAGGGGCTTACTTCGGGATCAAATAGGTTAGCGGATGGGTGATTTACATTAGGATTAGGTAAGTGAGTGTAAGTGTTGATTTAGAGAGCTTTGACTTCATTGATGACCGATTGGAGGGTAGAGTTTAGTTGGTTGTAGTTATGCGTTAAGGTATTGAAAATCTATTCATGCATAACAAGAATCTCAGCCACTTCATTGTGGAATTCAGTGTTGGTTTTACTGTGGGCCTCCATAACCGAAACCACAATCTGATACCAATGATACGTAAATGAAGAGAAGAAAGATTGAAGAAGCAGGTTTAAGAATTGTGTAAAAAATGCTTAATGCATTTATTACATTGATTACAGGTCTTTTATAGACTCCACTTTAACCGACTATGACTATCATAAATTAGGACGAAGCTTGCTTTTGTTCTCTGCCTAGTTGCATGGCGAGTTGGCTATTCTCTCTGCCTAGTTGCATGGCGAGTTGGCACATAACATAATATCAACACTTATTTACTAACTGGACTTTCCTATTGAGTATTGATCATAAATGTGATACGCGGATAGTAAATAAAAATAATATCACCATGAACAAATTGAGTTAAATTGAATTGTACTTAGACATAAATAAATTATGCCACATGTTTTAAATTTTAATCTTTCACGACTTTACTTACAGCCTGCTCAATAACAGTAAAAGAACTGGTTTATAAATCATTTTTTTACACAATTTCTTAAACTACTTTTTAACCATACATATTTTCTCTCTCTCATTTTCAACCACATATTTACCTAGAAAATACAAAAAAGTGCCAAAAGCCACCAAACAGTCTCTTAGTAATCATGCACCAGAGGATTACCTAATAAAATATAATATTCAATACACATTGCAATAATTATGTAACGACATGAGTTCCACTTAACGAGCTATCACAGCCGTTAGATTGACGACAAACTGTCCCCACTATACGAATATGAGTCTTTTCAGCATAATTTATCCCCACTCGCATGCTTCCCTAGAAAACTTCCCAAGGTGTCACTCATTATAGAATTTCTCCAAGATAAACACGTTTAACTGTGAAGTTTCTAACGATGGATTTCCGAAAAAGAAGGTACACCTTGTTGGTATGAGTAATACCTATCAAATCTTTTTAAACTTTCCTAGCCTGGGTGTTACAATCACCACCATTAGCGTCGCGAAGTTCTCGTCGAGCTTAAACAATCTGAGGATCCATTGTCAAGCGTTGTGATTCTAGAGGTAACTTCTATGGGTTCAAGAGGTGGCTCTTGCCCTATGTCGTAGAACTTTGTCCTGCATAGTACTTAATTCTCGATTTTCTACTGACGGTCTGCTCTGATACCATTTGTAAAGCCCGAGTCCCACTTAATAGGCTGTCTCGGCTATTAGATCGATGACATATTATCCCCCACTGTACAAACATAGGTCTTTTTTCAGCCTACTTTGTCCTCAGTCACACGCTCTTCGAGAAAACTTCTTAGGAGGTCACCCATCATAGAATTTTTCCGACTCCTCGAGAAAACTTCTTAGGAGGTCACTCATCATAGAATTTCTCCAAACCAAGCACTCTTAACTGTGGAGTTTCTAACGATAAATTTTCAGAAAAGAATGTGCACCTTATTGGTATGAGTAGTACCCATCAAATCTTTTTAAGCTTTCATGGCCTGTTTTACAAATTAATTAACATATTGCATAGTAAAAGTTACTACTACGTACTACCACAAGATTAAAAAAAAAAGGATTAATTTCATATTTAATCTGTGACCTTTCAAAAAAAAAATTGAAAATACATCCAAATATTTGATTTTTGGCACCATATATACATCTCGATGTATCTTTTATTAGTATTATATCATTTAATCCCATTTTGACAAAATCGGAGGGAAAAATGGGAAAATTACTTAAAAGAAAGGTTAATTGTAATTCTAGTTTATTTTTTTAGTGACATTAGTTTCTAACATTTCGTCTCTAAAAAGATTACATCTATTATGACGGAATCTATCAACCTTGACTGGTAACTAACTCATGTGCATTGTCACGTGGTATTATAAGGTTATTAAGGAATGACATAATTGAGAAATCACTAAAAATTCAAATATTTAAGAAAATTACAATACACTGCCATCGATTTTCAATTAAACAATTTGAGAAAAATAATAAATGGCATTATTGAAAAATTTTCAATTTTCAATTCAATGCCTCTATGTCTACTCCAAGTTCTACAACCACCTAAAGATGTCTTTCAGAACCTGGAGAGGATCTTTAATTATTTCCTATGGGATGGTCAAAAGATGGGTAAAAAAATTCATTGGGCGGCTTGACATAAAATTTGCTTTCCATTTGAGGAAGGTGGTATAGGCTGCAGAGCATTAAAGGATTACAATACTGCATTCGATTGTAAACTTTAGTGGATTTTCGACAACAGAAATCACTTTGGAGCAGAGCTTTAGAAGGGAAGTATTGCAAAGGGATTCACCCCACCCAGATAAAACCTAGAGTGCTAGATTCTCAAGTATGGAGAAGAATTAAACTTGTACAGCAACATGTAGAACCTCATATTGCATGGAGAATTGGCAAAGGTAACATCTCATTTTGGCATGATCAATGGATGCAAATAGGCACACTCAAACAATATAGTCCAAACAATTCTTTCCACCAGATTCAGAATAAATCACCCTATTCAACAAGTATTCAAGCTGATTTGGAAAAAGTGGTTGTCGCACCGTATTTCTATATTTAATTATAAGCTATGGCAAGATTGGTTACCTATAGATCAAATTCTTTCCACCTGATTCAGAATAAATCTCCCTTCTAAATGCCAGTGTTGTAAACAAGTGGTAAGTATCAACCATGTTTTTGTGACTGGAATTGTGGCATCTCGAGTCTGGAAGCAATTTCATTGCAAAATATAGATATATTGTCTTATCCCATCCCAAACATCTGTTCTTACAATGGTATAATCACTGTCCATCAAAACATGAAGGCATGGGGATGAATCAATCTTCTGTTATTATGGTTGCTGAAAAACGGATCTTACAACTTCAAAGATCTCCAAAAAAAAAAAAAGAAGGTGCACTACAACAAAAAAGGGCTTTTGCAACACTTGAATTGCAACATTCGGCAGTTGAATGTTGCTAAAGAGACATATCGTAACATTTTAAGAAGTGAATGTTGCGATTGATGTTAACAATTGAGCTTTAGCAACATTTGTCAAGTGAATGTTGCAAAAGAGTTCAACATTTTGCAACGTTTTTTAAACGTTGCAAAAGTTACCCCTTTTGCAACGTTTAGCGAGTGTTGCTAAAGGGTACTCATTTTGTAGCGCCCCGAGTTCCGTATACCCGATTCACTACGTCATTTTCTGTCTAAATTTTTCGAATAATATTTTTGCGGAAGAAATAGTTGAAATTCATTTTTTGCAACATTAAATAAACTGTAATGGCCGATAAAATTGAAAACATTTATGAAACCATTTGAAATAGTAAATCGAACCATTAATTTTGTAAAGAAATTGACAATGTCATAATTTCTCAAATAAATGAACTTCTCTAAATTATTCGATTGTTTGGAAAAAATACGGAAATCATTAACGTCAAACTTTCAACAGTTTAACGATTATTGCCACCATCATTCATCGCTCGCCACCGTCTCCGAAATCTGCAAAACTGTTAAAAAGTAGGGTGAGTATTTCATGGGGGAAATACTCAGTAGACTCATCGCATATTAATTTAATTTATAAGATGATTAAACACATAAATCCCGGCTCTTTATAAAACGGGCATTGATAGAGCTTCTTTATAAAACTGCTCTTGATAAAACTCATATTGTGCATTACAGCACGGGACATATTTTGCAAATCATAGGCTCTTTGAAAATAGCTCTTTGAAAACAGCTCTTTGAAAACCATATACTTATAAAAACATTTTAATTATGCCAAGCATAATTTCTTTTGAAATCATAACATAAGATAGGATTGAAATCCTCATAAACATAAGGAGACACAAGAACTTTACCGAACTTAGGTGGCAAGAATTCTTATGCAGTAAAATCATAATAACAGTAAGATCATAATAACAGTAAGATCATAATAACAGTAAGTATACCAAAACATAATTCATGAAATTCATAGGGATCATTTCCATCATAACATAAGATAGGATCGAAATCCTCATAAACATATGCGACAGGAATTTTACCGAACTTAGGTGGTAAATCCTCATAAACATATGGAAACACAGGAATTTTACCGAACTTAGGTGGTAAATCCTCATAAACTTATGGAGACACAGAATTCTACCGAACTTAGGTGGTAAGAATTCTTATGTGCATAGCAATGATCCAAAACATATAAAACATTATCGTCAAAACATAGGGTATACTTACTTTTCATAAAAACATAAGGTATATTTACCTTTCATAAAACATACTTAATTTTCTTGAAAATTGACTTTCACAAGTCACATGACATTCATATGAAATCATAATTTAAATCAATTAATAAGTGCGAGTCTACCTCAAATCCGACGAGTGCAAAGTTGAGCGGGAATGACTTCAATTTCTTTAAATTCTCCGTACGCTTCGTCTTAGCCAATAAGTCACTTTAGTATATCGAATATATAGTTCAAAATGATAAATTATAATTTGAGGACTAAAATTGATGTTTTGAAAGTTGAGGGACTAAAATGAATGCTTTGAAAGTTCAGGGACTAAAATAGATATTTTGAAAGTTGAGGGACTAAAATAGATACTTTTGATAGTTGAGGGACTCAAATGAATACTTTTGAAACTTGAGCTTAAAAGTAAATCAGCAGGGACTGAAGTGATCAGATTTTGAAAATGAAAGGGCTGATTAAAACTCATTTAAAACTTAAGGGCTGAAATTAAAAAGATTTAAAGCTGAAAGGACTGAATTGAAACAAATTAAAACTTCAGGACTAAAGTTGCAAATTTCCGAAAATTAAAATATTAAAATAGATCATTCTCTCTCTATCACTACACTCTCTCTCTCGTCATTTCTATCAAATGGAAGGTTCAGAGGCGATGAGAGCACGCGAGGCCTCTCACCCATTTCCGGCGCTACAACCGGCGATTGGCCGGCGGAACGTTGCCGCATGGTGGCGGCAAGAGGCGGCCAAGGAGTGTTTCAAATTTGAGGGATTGGTTGCGAGTTTTGAGTGCGAAACCGTGTGCGATCGTGGCTTGATTTCACGATTTTCCGGCGAGTTTACCGGCGGTCGAGGTAGGTAAGTATTTGGGATAACTTATTCTGGGTTTTCTCTATGATTGCTGGTGGTTGGATTCGAGGAACAGAAAGGGAACTGCGGCTTAGATCGCGATTTGGCTGCGAGAATCCGACGATACAATCTGCTGAAATCAGACTATAGAGGGTTCGAGATTAGGTAAGGTTCTGGGTTTCTTCTATTTCTTAGTTTGGGTTTTGATTTTGAGTTTTGGGTGAGGATTTGGATTCGAACTGAAGTTGATTGTGGAAAGTGATGATGATTTGGTTTCTGCAACTGATCTGGGGTGCAGGCTGCGTTGGTGGTGGTCTGATGTTCGACGATGGGTGATGACTCTGGTTGGGTTAAATTCCGGTGATGATGAAAATGGATGATAATTGGTGGTGCTGCAGGGGTGGTGACGGTTGAACTGTGGTTTTATGAATTGGCTGTGAATTGATTATGGTGAGGCGATGCTGATAGTTAGGATTTTGGTTGCAGAGAATTGGTTGATTCATGGTGATGAAGGTGACTGATTGTAGCTGGGCAGCATAATGTAGTTTGGTGATTTTGGTTTGGAGGTCAATTGATGACGGGTTTGAGCAGTGGTGGTGATAACTGATGATGATGATGATGGGTGATGATGTACTGTGGTGATGGTGAGTTTATACAGGTGATCTCGTGGGCTGGGGATGGGTAATGATAATAGTGAGTGTCATTTGCTTTGCTGGAAAGAGTGGTTGGCTCAAGAATGGGGTTGTAAAGTGTGGATTCGAGGCGGAAAGGAGAAAACATGTGGGGTAAAAGTTTTATTTAATTTGGTATGATAATGATGGTGTTATGAGGTGGAAAGAGTGATAAATATAAGAAGGAAAGGAGAATAAAGAGGAATGCAAAACGTGGGAATTAATCAACTGAAAATTAGACTAATTTTTATTAAGAAATGTATTTAAAACAGATATATTTTGGACTGAAAATAATTTGAGAGTAATTAAATTTTGAAATAAAATTGAAATACGTATTTGGACTTGAAATAATTTGAATAAGGATCATTGGGATATTTTAATAAATAATTAAAATAACATAATTTTAGAAATTCGAATTTTAATTTAAAATCGAACAAATTCGATATTTCTTGACTTGGCTAGACGAATCCGTCGCGACATTAATTTCAAAACAATAGCGACTCAATTTTTTAAATATTAAAATAATTATTCATTGCATAAAAATTCTGGGTCGCTATACATTTGAAACATTTTTAAAACGTTGCAATAGCTTAGTTTCAAGGTTAGATTTCACATTATCTAAAGTTAGGTGACTAAATTGAAATTCTCGAAAAATCAAATTATATTATCAGATCTTTTACTATCTCTCTCTCACTCAATTCCAATCGATCAGAGAAAGAGAGAGACGACGATCTCTGATACTTCCAAAATACGACGTCCACCGTCGGCGAATCCGGTGGTAGTATCATCGTTGAGTGAAGGCAGTGCGAGCGTAGTGTAGGTGAGGCTGAATTTTGGGGATCGATTTAGGTCTAAACCGAAGCTAGAGTTCGAAGGTTTTCCGGCCAAAACTCCGGTTAAGAAGGCGTCGGTCGAGGTAAGTAACTAGGTAATTGATTTTCCCTGGGTTTTGGGTTTTATTTGGTTAAGGATTTGGATTTGAGGCTGGTAGATGGGGATTCCGGTTTGGCAGTGGAGGTGGCAGTGGAGTTCGATGCAGTGGTTTGGCCGTCCTTGGTTGCAGGCTGTGATGATGATGGAGATGATTTATTTGATGGTTAAATTTGATTAGAATATGACAGTGGGCGATGAATAGGCGGTAGTGATGGTGTTGCTAGGAAAAATTGAAATCGGTGGCTGTGCTTGGACTTGGAATTAAATCTGTATAGTTTGTGTCTTGGTGGTGCAGATTATTGGTTGATGGTTCAGAGACGGTTTTGGTGTGGTGAAATTATGTTGAAGTCTGAATTGAGCAGTAAATGGAAATCCGGTGGTGGTGGTGGCTGAATTGCATTTCGGTAATGAAAAACTATGGCTCTTTATTATTTAGATATTAGATTGAAGTGTCGACCATGATTTCGATTTTAAGTGTTTGTTTGTGGTTTGATTTTAAGTTTTGTAATTGCATGTTTTCCCGAAACGTCTCTTTCTCGGGGGGGGAATTGAATACGTGCAAGTATTTGTATTCTCACATCCCATAAGTAATTGTATATTGCATTGGTGAAAGATTCATTCGCTTTTATGATATATTGTTTAAACTTTGCATTATTATAGTGTTGATTATTATTTACGTTCTAATATATAACAATCACGTTAAAAAGTTGATTGGGATCATTGATAATAAATATTGATCTTCTTTAATGTTTGCAAAGTTTGATTGGTGTTCAATTTGAGAGATAGAGCTCAGGTTGAATATTTGTTCTGCTACATCGTTGAGGAGTCCTCAGAAGATGCGGATAGCAAACAAATGTTCAAGTGAGTTGAGATGTCTTTGAAGTAAAAGAATAAGCATTATAATGATCATTTGTAACTTTATGCGTAACTTTATGCATTACTTTATGATGATATTTTCTAAATATTCTTTGTTACTGGCTTACTGCTGCTTAGATTGTAATTTAGAAGGGACGTTATCTTGTAGTTTCCCACCTTTCACGTTCTCCACCTGTCTCTGTTATTCCCTGTCTTCAAGCTTTTTTTCATTACAGATTGCATTTCTATCTTTCCAGGCTGCTCTCCACGTTTTACCCATGCTGCATCAATTCATCTGATTTTCTATCTTCTTCCAGCACTCTAGCACATGCATCAATTCATCGAGAAAATGTTAAATACGATAGGCAAATGAAAAAAATGTGAATACTATGGTCAATAATGAATTATATTTTTTTAATCATCTTAATTTTAATAGTTGCATAAATGTTATATGATTTACGATTTTTAGTGTAATTTTTTACCTCAAACATTGCATGTTGTCATATCATGATAATTGCTATATTTACGTAACTATTATTTTTGACTATTTGATTTTATAAGTAAAAAAATATAAATTTATTGGTTAATTATTCTCTTTCAGCATAGAATTGCTCAAGAAACCATTCTTTTCAAAAGATGAGCAATTAAGAGAGGCACAAGCTTCTTATGGTAAGAAACGTTTATTTATTCAATGATCTTGTGTAATTCTTATTTATGACTAACTTCATATAAGTCTATTTGTTATTCAAGCTAAATTTGAATTCAAGATTTTTGTTAGCTATTATTAATTAGTTTTAAATTTGATTTGGGTTTAGATAGAGTTTATTGTTGAATTTGTGATGTTGAGGAGTTAGGGATTGATGTTGGAAGTTGTTTGAGGTGTTGGTTTGATTTTTAAATTATTATGTTGGTTATGATATTTTTTTACAGGTTGACTAAGTCCAATTTATAGGGGAGGTTCTGTCGAAATTTCTATAGAATTTTTTACAATAGAAGGGAATGAAAGAGAAGTTAACGCGTCTAAGTTTAGGTTTTACATTTTGGGTGAAAGCTCATTTTCCTTGGTGGTAGATCTATCATCTAGCTGACATCTGTCATCGAAGCACTTTCACGTCTCTGGTCTAGTAGATTGATTTAGGACAAGTCATATCAATTTCTATGAAATCACATTTGAAAGATATAAAGTTACGGTTGTTTTTAACTCTATTTTTTTTTCTACCATTTATTAATTAAAACGTGACATTCACTTATAACTTTGCTCAAATTTGTTATAGGTGTAACTTTGAAGATGGACCGAATTTTGCGATCTAAAGGTGCGGTTATATTGCGGGATGAAGTTGATATTCCCGTAGTAAAATATTTCTTTTGTCTAATGATGACGTTCTTTTGCGATTTTGTTAAACATTATCAACACTTTCTTTCGTGGATTTGTTATTCTGTATTGTGGATTTATTAGACATTATCAAAACTTTATTTTGTATGGATTTGAAAATTCATAATGTATTTACTTTTGTTTTTTATTTAAAGTACCATTTTAATGAAGTAATTACAAAAATTTGGGTTTTATAAATAATTTATTCAATAATATTTTTTTAATATATATATATATAGCAACGTTCAAAAATGTTGCAAAAGGGTCTACGGCAACACTCAATAAATGTTGCAAAAGGTTGGGTTAATAGTTTTTGCAACACTTTAAAAACGTTGCAAAAAAGTCTACGGCAACACTTAAAAAACGTTGCAAAAGGGTCTACCGCAACACTTAAAAAACGTTGCAAAAAGGTCTACGGCAACACTTAAAAAACGTTGCAAAAGGGTCTACCGCAACACTTAATAAACGTTGCAAAAGGGTTTACGGCAACACTTAAAAAACGTTGCAAAAGGGTCTACGACAACACTTAATAAACGTTGCAAAAGGGTCTACCGCAACACTTAATAAACGTTGCAAAAGGTCTATTGCAACGTTCAAAAAACGTTGCAAAAAGTTTTTTCTCTACGGCAACACTGGGATTTGCAACACTTGCCAAACGTTGCAAAAACCTTTTGGCAACATTTTTTAAGTGTTGCAAAAGGCTATTTTTGTTGTAGTGGTGAATTCCTCTTCAGTGCTTGTCGCCTGAATGAAACTGAGAATGAATCAGCTTAAACTCAATATTGATGCTAGCATTAAATGTGGCAATGTTGTGGCTATGGGGGGAGTTTTGAGAAATAACAATGGAGAAGTTTTATTTGGTTTTTACCATAAATTACCAAATATAACCATTTTGGAGGCTGAAGTTAACTCTATTCTAATTGGACTACGCATGTGCAAACTAAGATAGCGCCTTGCCAACATTATTGAAATCGACTCTAAATCAGCTTGCAATTTTATTACAAAGGATCATGATGGGCCATGGAAATTACAGTATGTTTTGATTGAAATCAAGGGCTTATTGAGTACTATCTCACATTGTCGTTACACATATTTGGAGAGAAGCCAATGATGTTGCTGATTTTCTAGCTAACCTGGAAACTAACACGATGGAAGAATGCATTTTGGAGGGTGTTGAATTTATTGTCCTACTTGATGGATTAGTCAAGACGGATGCCCAAGAAATTCCATACATTAGACATATTAACCTTGTTGATAGCTTATAATTTGTTTACATGTTTTGCCTTTGAATTTATATTTTTTAAGTTCTTGTTGAGACTCTTTTATTGTAATGCTTCCAAGGTACGGCTCAATGTCTCCCTCCATTGTAATAGTTTTCTTTGCTATCAATAAAATGATAGGGAAATCCAAACTCCCATCTCACAAACTTGACAGAGGAATAAAACCCATGTTAGGCTTGTGTTGATAATCTTATTAAAAAATAATAATAATAATAATAATAATAATAATAATAATAATAATAATAATAATAATAATAATAATAATTGACAAATTATTAAAAATCCAAACATTTAAAAAAAATATAGTACTCTGCAACGATCACAATCCAAATAAATAGTGCACGTGTCAATTATCAGCCAAAATTGAAAGGTTCCGTCATAATAGATGTAATCTACTAATAAATGAAATGTTAGAAATGCATTGCACCAAAATTCAAATGTTGAGTACTAAATCTGCAATTTAACCCCTTTTTTGTATTTTTAAGCGACTTTCCATTTTATGCTTCACTTTTGTCGAAATGAGACTAAGAGCATCCGCATTGGATGTGTTAAAGTAGATGTTAGTGACATAAGTTAGTAAGGGGTTGGATTAGTGTCTACATTGGATATATTAAAACACAAGTTAAGAGAATCTTTTTAATCAAGTGTTAACTTTCTTTTTAAATTTAACTAGCATTTTAACTGATGACATGACAATTTTAAGTTAATTTTTTTTTTGAAAATGTCCAATGAATGTCGTCCAAGCCAAAACTCCCCACCCCCACCCCTACCCCTATTTGTTCATTTGTTCATTTTTCTTCTTTCTTCTTAAATTTCTTCATATCAATAAAAAAATTAATTTTTTTTTATTGATTTCATATTATATGATTTAATGAAATCTTCAAAATGAGTACCATATTAATATATAAATTTTGTTATTTATAAATAAATATTTATTATATTCTTGGACTTAACTAAAAATTAACTATCCATTGTGACAATAATGGATATGTTAACTTTAAAATGTACGTTTGTCATTTAACATCTATATTTTGTCTATGTGGCTAGCAAACTTTAACACATCCAATGCGGATGCTCTAATGCTACTAACAAGCGATACATTGGGGATGTGTGATCCCAAAAAATAAAAGGTCTGAATGTATCTTCAACTTTTTTTTAAAAGGTTGGGAATTAAATTTTTTAATTAACCCAAAAAAAATTACTCCGTTAAATTGTTGAATCCCTTTTATTCACTCGCTATAACTCGAAGTTGGCTTATTATCAATCCAAAAATTAGACCCTCTATTATTTGGATTAATAGATTTTGTAATAGTAATTTTTTGAAAAATGTGTGGTTAATAGTATTTTTTTATTTTATGTGTAAAATTATTTTATTACAGAAAGTGTATTCGAAAATGAGGTTTGGGGAAAAAAAATTAAAAAAAAAATGTGTTTTGAAAAAAATAATTATCAACACCTTAGTGTTTAAAAAATAGCACCTAATAAATTTTGCATATGCATTTTTCACGTTTTGTAAACAGTTTACATAATACTCTGTTTATTTTATTTTTCTTGACTCGAATGTTACCAAATTGAAAGGTCATTACTACTGAATGAATATTCCTTGACAATACTTTGTTTATCCTAAAACTCATGTAAATATGTATCGACAATTATTATTATTATTATTATTATTATTATTATTATTATTATTATTATTATTATTATTATGTGCAACGTGAAAGAGCCTGATTGGACATCCTAGGTAGTTACATAATTAATGTTTCCTTGTATATTCATGAGTTCACACTCAATATTTTTCGTCCAAAAAATTATCCTATATAAGCTAACACTCAATATGTTTCCTTGTACATTCATGAGTTCACACACAATTAAATGCAGCAGGAACTAGGAAGTAAAGATTTGAATTCTTCAATTGATCATTTGGACACGTATTGGAATTCAACATTCTTTGTGTTTTCGGGAATTTTTTTTCTTAAACATCAAAACATGTCTAAATGATAGCACTTATATTCTAGAGGTATCCGTGTAAGTTGGCTCATAAGTAATATTGCGTCTTCTACTTACAAGCAATATTGTGTTTGTTCTTTCAAATCTAAAATTTGTTGCTCAATATTATTAGTGTTATGCAAAAACGAGAATAGGATAAGACCCCCATTTTTTCTCAGCAATTTTATATTCACAATATATGGCGTACCCCGAACTTTCGAGGCCTGATCAAACAGATTTCAAGTCACCATATCTATTAGGATATTAGAGGTTTTTTTTTTTTTTTTTTTGAGTCAATTTTCAGTTCAAATTTATTTTTAAAGAATTCTTACTTAAGGTGACAGAGGGTACAGATCCCGCCAGTGACAAGTTCCCGCGGCTGCGCTAGTTAGATCACCAGTCAGTCTGAGATTTGTTTTTTGTTTTTGGCCCAATTTCATTTTGAATCCATACTTAACTCTCAAATCTTATTTTGCTTGCAGTGGACACTTCTGGAGCCAACAACTTCGTCAAAGTCAGAAGAATAATCGGCAAAGAAAACGTTGTTGGCTGTCCTCTGCAACTCTGTTACATTGAAGGTAGAAGAAGGAGATTTCAACTTGAGCCATAACTCTTGGGTCGATTGATGGGTCCATTTAAGAGGGCCCAAATGACTTTTTTTTTTTTAAAAAAAAAAGAAAAAGAAAAAGAAAAAAAGAAGCCCTGCAGCCATAACAATTTAAAACAATTGTTTGAGATTATAATATAATAATTGCTACCAGTATCTGTTGAGGTTTTTTTTTATTTTTTTTCCTAACAACTCCGGGCAATATGTTTGACACTTGGATTAATTTTTGTAGGCTTTATTGGAGGATTGAAATGTTATCAACACCACAATTGATTGACTATACCATAAAATAAATTGGGCCATTGAAAGCAACATCATAATTAAGCCCCTGTTTGACAAAAAAATTTAATCTAAATTTTTATCAAAATCAAAATCAACATTTAATTTTCACCACATATTTCATGGGTTCCAAAACTTTTTAATCACAAATTTTATCATATTTTATCAAATCTGTTAAAAATTTTGTTCGAAATCTCTCCCAAACAGTTGACGATGATTGGTCATCGATCGACCGTTTTAACGGCACTTTGGTCCTCACAATGTTCGATGCCGGTTTGACTGGAAAATTATGTGACCTTTCTTCCATTGTGGGAAATGGCACGGAAACTAATAATTCCACACGATGAAAAGTGGGAAAAGACAAGAACATATATGTCGTAATAGAAACAGTCTTCGACATTTCATTTGAATTTCTTTAGTTAGATTTGTTTGAATAATGGTGGAAAGAAAATTATTTGACTGACAACTTCCAAGTGTGAAGACGCCATAGGTATCATTTTTTTTTTTCAATGTTCCCCCCTTTCTTCTAACAACCTTCACTTTATTATCCATAAGAAATTTTGTGCCTTTAAAAGTGCAAACTTCTTTACTACCAGCATTCCCCACCTAAAAAAAAAAAAAAAGAAAGAAAAAAAAGAAAAGAGAGATATTCGTGGAGAAAAAGACAAGATTTAACTACTAAAGCAATGTGAGGGGAAGAAGAAATAGCTAAACCAATAAATAAATGGGCGAAAAAGAAAATTATAGGACTTGCTAACCAATAAAATATAGCAAAGGGAATAATGCATGAATTTTCAAACTTTAGGGATGTTCTCTTTGTATTTCGATTTTAAATTTTGAGTTTTAAATTTTGATTTTTGGTTGTTTATTTTGAAATTTTGAAAACATGTTCTTTTTTGTAATTTTGGAAAACTGTTTTAAAAAATAGAAAACTGAAAAATGCGTTTACTTTGTAATTTTCTGATATATTTATTTTGTGATATTTTATATGTAAAAAATTATTGATTTGTTGAATTACATTAATTTTAATGTCAATAAATCAGTTAGTTCTCTATATCAATAAATTCAACATTAATATTGTTTCAGATAAACAAAAATTCAACCTCATACCAACAAAATCTTAACATGAATCTATATATAATATAAGAACTTAAAGTGAAGGAAGTGTCTCACATTAAAAAAAAAAAAATATATCTTAACATGGATTCATATATAATGGCAAAATATCATAAAAATTTTAAGTGAAGGAAGTGTTATGATGGCAAAATAACATAAGAATTTCAAGTAAAGAAAGTGTCTCACATTTACAAATAAATAAATAAATAAATAATTGAAAAAAAAAAAAAAGAAAAAAAAAAAACTTAACATAGATCTATATATAATGGCAAAATAATATAAGAACTTCAAGTGAAGGTAATGTCTCACATTTACCCAAAAAAAAAAAAATCCAAAACGCATTTTTAACACTATCGAAAACAAAATAAACTCGTTTTGAGTTTTCTTTGTATTTTTTTTTTTTTTTTTTTTTTTTGTATTTTGAAAAACGCATTTTTGAAAATGACCAAAGTGAACGGATTTTCGATATTTTCAAAAATCGATACTCAAAACGGATTGAAAACAGCAAAGAGAACGAAACTTTTATCTTTTCCTATTTTTGAAATTGATACACCATTAAACCTAAAACTCCACCTAAACTCAAATGGGGTACCAGTACTCTGATTTTTGGGGCCTAATGCGAGGGGGGGGGTGGGGGGACCCTATAGTATAGATGTAAAATTTATATATGTTAATGGAGCCAATTGTAATTAACAGTAAAACAACAAATAAAATATATATCATGCAAAAGATATATAGTATAATCAAGTAACAAAGTCGACACTTGTTGCTTATCGCAAGTGTACGTATCACAAAAGTAATAAAGTGAATTTTTAAGTCTATGTATCGTCCCACAGGGATTGACACGACCGACACCGAATCACCCTAATGGACTTGAAACATGGTGTGCACCGATGATGGATGCCAACTGAATGCCAGACCCACAATCAGGGCTTACTGTGATCTACTACCAATCATATGTTAAATAATGAAAAATAATTTTATTTCAAAATTCAAAACGAATGTGGGCCCAAATTGAAATGTAAATGCTCAATTTTGAATGAAATAATAACATATGCATGTCTTACTGACGTGATTCCAAAATCAACAAGCTCTTCAGGCTTCCTGAACTCAATTGTCACCTAATAAGAAAATGTGGGAAAATAATGAGTTGACAGCTTAATGAGTGGAGAATTTCAAAAATAATCATACTATCTTATATATACATTTTTAACGAAAATCAAGTTTACATCACTTGATGATTCACAATAACATCACATCATCAATAGTATACTGTCAGCACAGTTTGCAATCTTTAGGTATGGTCATACCATAACAAATCAACAAAAAATGTATAATCTAATTAACATCTGTAATCTGGTCATACACATATGCCTCACAAGCTAATCTCTAAGACCTCTGATAATCAATTCTAGAACACGGCTAAGACCCATCAGTAAACTATAGCATATACGGTCAACCACCTCAGGGTAATATCATATCCGGTTAAGACTCCTCAGTGCAGTATAGAATACGGTCAAAGACCCTCAGTGAACTAGAAGAAATATATAATCATGGTTACTTTTTTTGTGAATTTCAATATTACATTTCTTTTCACAAATAATCATTTCAATATCATATGTCTCACATTTCTTTTAACACATAATCATTTCAAAATCTTTCTAAAACCACAAATCTCATATTCTCATAATATTTCACAATAATCACGTAATTAAAAAATTAAATCACATGATCACGTTTAACGTAATTATATAAGCAATTATCAATATTTGAAAATAATTAGATTTTTCCACTCACAAAGTTATAGACTGGAAACTAGGTCGTTGATAACCATTTACAATTTCCTCTTTACCACCTGGATATGATACAAATAACCAAATTAATACTACCATATAAAGTAGTCTAAAAATTCAAGTACGAGATAAAGAACTCTATTTCTCTATATTTTTCTCATTTTCTCCAAAAATTCACTAATTCTTTCGTACTAATGTTCGTGTGAATCCTGCAAGCGCACGAGATCCATGACAAGTAATAATTGTGATGAGTTGAGAGTATCGTTCTCACGAGGAATAAAGTTTAGTCTTAGTTATCAGTTTATCGTCGATTCAATTAATGAAACAATAAATAAAAAGATGGTTTGTTTGTCTATTATAACTAAAAATTGCAATAAATAAATAAATAAAAATGTTGAGAAGTAAATACGAATGGGAGAATGTATTGGAATTCGAATCCACCTGGTTATATCTATTTCAATTCAACAATTTTCTAATTTAGCTCATCCATGCATTCTTGTCAATACTAATATATTTAACTTTCTTTTCCTAGATAAATCAAATTTACCATAAACACGACCCGAATATATTCCTAATCAAAATGTGAATGTTCATGATGCATTAATTAACAATTTATCAAATAGATTGCACACTTCATATTGTTATTCCTAACATATAGTATTCGTGTGTTTATCTGGCCATGTTCTAAACCTATTGTGACTTTTTCAAGACTATAACAAGAAACTAATTATCCAATTTGTGATCAAGCAATTAAATAATTAAATGAGAATGCAAGAATAAATCAAGAAACGCAAGAATTTACTATATTATAGAATCATGATTAAAAACAAATAAAAACTAGGGTTCATCTCATCCAATACATAAAGGGAATTAGCCTAATATATTAATTGATAAATAATCAATAGAAAAATTGATAAACATCACCCGATTAAATGAGCAAAAGAAACTGAAATTCTGCTCGCTGATTAAAGTTAGCCGAATGCCTTTCTACCAATTTTAATTTAGCCGAGCTTCTACCCTTTTTTTTATACTCCAAAGCTGCCAACTCCTTAATTCCCAACCCACAAAATTGTCTCCTTCAACTTTTTTTAATCCACCACCGTCCTCCTCTCCAATATAATCTCCCAAGCTACTTCTTTCTCTCCACAACCGTGTAAATATAGGTATCTCTCTCTCTTAAAACCACTCCCAGCAGCCCCCAATTTCATGCCAAAAAGAGTCCTTATTCAATTCTTCTTTTAAGTGGGTTTAAGGCCCACTTATACATAGGTGTAGATTTTTCTTTAGTAGGATTCAATTCTTCCAAATATTTTAAGACGGTACTTGACTCCTTTTAATTGTATAGTCAAATCCTTGGCATTTTTATTCTTCACTTCGTCTCTCGTCTCATCTATAAATTATTTGCAATTTGATCCTTTTTACACGATTTTAGTCACTTTTCTTCGTTTTGCCTCCAAACGCATCCAAAATTGAGTTTTTCCTAAAATAAATAAAATCAACGCATAATTAGCAATGTCACATCCTAAAACATTTACAATTATCTAAATTTAAGGCCTAGATAAGTATGAAAAACGTACTTATCAAACTCCACAAACTTAAACTCTTGTTTGTTCTCGAATAAGATAGAGTAAAACTAATGAATCAAAATACCAAAGTACAAATATTTTTATCATGTCAACATGTTTACCGTTGCTTTAATAATCCAGATCAATTTGTACTTTAGCAAGAATTATAAACAATAAAGCAAAATAATTCTAGTTATCTCTGCCATATTTTCAAGTGTGTGTGCGAATAGTTAATGTCAAACTCCTACTCAAGCAACGATATACTCAAAATTGTGTAAATTATTATACAATATCAAGCCCGAATCCAAACTTACCTTTTGAGCACGTTTGGTTCTATTTTAGGGACGAGATATCTAATAATCTATGTTAAGGAATTTACAAGTCATTCCTAAGTTCAAGTTGCATAAATTTGCTCCACAAGTGCTAAACAAAAATCTCTATACAAGTAATAATCCAACAATGACTACGTGAGTGTGGAAATGAAATCTAGCAAGTAATAATTACTTCATAAAATTCATATTTTCATGTTGTCCAAAATTCAAGCCAAAGCAAAATTTGATCCATACTATATCCTAGGCAATACACATGTTAACAAAAATTTCAAAATTTGCAATTTTTCTCTCTTATTTTTTATTCATTTATTTATTTTATTTTTTTGGATGCATGCTGAATAAAAAATGAAAATTTTGAAAGAAAATGAACTATCCACCCCAAAACTTAAAATATATATTGTCCTCAATGTATCAGATAAGCATATAAAAATATAATTGGGGAAAAGATTAAATGAATTTCTTGATCACTCTGAATGTAGAGGTGGAGATATGCATTCACAAAGTTCATTAAGCATCTTCTTGTTAAAGAATCGGTCCTATCAAGACATAAATGAAATTCAGGTATTAGAAGTGTTATTGGATGAAGATGCAAAAATAAATAAATAAACAAATAAAACAAACTGGTACATATAAAGCTAAATAAATAATTAAAAAAAAAAAAATTGAGTTGCCTTCAAACAAGCGCTTCTTTATAGTCATTAGCTTGACTTTGATGTTTTGGCTACTCATGGTGACTTGAAAAGAAAGTTTTCAGCCTTGCACTTTTTGCACATGCAAACATTCTGTTGTTCATCCTTTAGCCTCTAGATGATCAAATTTCCATTTTTGTCTCTTCCAACTAGTCCATCATATTCATTATCTTTTCTTCTGGTCTTGTGATATTTCCAGTCTTCCTCTTCTTTGAGATCAATCATTTTGCATTCCTCGAGATATGAAGGTTGTTTGAGTGCATTATTCATGTTGAACCTTTGTTGTTTTTCCTCCACTCTATGATTATTTCAATCTTTTCAAAATCCATAAAGTTCGCCCAATTGCTAGGAATGGTCTTCCTATGATCATCAGGATGTTCTGATCTTCCTCTATATCTAGAACGATGAAATCAACTGGAAAGATGAGATCTCCAACTTTGATGAGCAAATCTTCAACCACTCCTTAAGGGGTGCTTAAGTGTTCTATCAGCCAGCTGCAAGATTACTGAAGTTGATTTTGGATCCCCCAATCCTAATTTTCTATAAATAAACAACGACATTAAGTTAATACTTGCTCCATAATCAATTAAAGCATTGAAATTGTGTGAATTTCCTATGGAGCAAGGCAAATTGAAACTCACTAAATCTTTTAGTTTAGGAGGGAGCTTATGATGTAGGATTGCATTGCATTCTTCTGTTAATGCCACTTTTTCATCTTGTGACAACTTCCTCTTCTTTGTCAACATCACTTTCAGAAACTTAGCATAGTTTGGTATTTGCATTATGGCATCAATAAATGGGATGTTGATGTACAGTTGTGTGAGGGCATCCAAAAATTTCTTGAACTGCTTTTTCAACTTAGTATTCTGCAACCTTTGAGGAAATGAGACTAGAGGTGTGTGTTGATTAACAGGAACGGGTACCTTACCATGTGGAATTTCAGACTGTTCTTTTTCAATTTTATTTGGTGATTTTTCATACTGAACTTGTTCCTTGCCTATTTGAGTCACTTGATCCCCACCAGTTCCTTTCTTCTTCACAGTGATCTCTAGCTACTGAACTCCACTCCTTGTAGTAATAGCATGAAGTTGTTCATCCTTTAGCTACTTTCGAAACCTTTGAGGGAATGGAATAGGAGGGACATATGCTTTAACAGGTTGTGCAACTGTAATTGAAGGTGTCTCAGTAACTGCATGATTCAGTGTTTCAACTGCAAATACCAGTTCCTTAGGATTTTTCTCTATGTTGCTTGGCAAGGTTCCTTGATTTCTGCTTGTTAATGCCACAGCCATATGTCCCATTTGATTTTCCAATTTGTTAGCTGTTGGTTTCGAAAGACTTGTTCAGTCTTTGCCATGTACTGTGCAAACATATCTTCCAATTATGGCTTCCTTGGCTGTTGTTGTTGTTGTTGTGGTTGTTGATGTTGAAAACTTGGTGGTTTTGTTTGAAAATTTCCTTCATGTCCTTGACCTTGATTGTTAGACAAAGAGAAATTCGGATGATTTCTCCACCCTGGATTATATGTATTGGAATAGGGGTCATTTTGATAATTCTGAAAATTCTGGGCATAACTGACATCCTCGTGTTGCATTCCATGTGTTGAGGATAAAGGACAGCTAGCTGTAACATGATCTGCCCCGCATCCTTCACAAACTGGTGTTGGTTGTTGCACCATGTGCACAGGTCGAGTTAAATTTTCCAGCTTTCTTGAAATTACTTCCATTTGGGCAACCAACCATGACATTGTGAACATCAGATGTCTCTCTTGGAATTTCCCTTTCAGTAGGTCACATCGCCTGGTTCTCCGCAATTCTCTCATATAGTTCATGTGCTCGGTCAATATCTAATCTCATTATTGATCCCCCTGTCGAAGCATCAAGCATATTGCGGTATTCAGGATGTAATCCTAAATAAAAAATGTAGACCTGAGTATTTTTGGGAATGTCCAGATTTGGACACTTTCGAAAATAATCCTTAAATCATGTCTATGCCTCAAGGTAACTCTCAAGGTCTCGTTATTTGAAAGTGTGAACTTCATTTCTGATTTGGAGAACTCAAGATGAAGGGAAAAAATTCATAGTGAATTTTTGCACCATGTCATTCCAAGATACAATACTTCCGGGAGCTAATGAGCATAAACATTCCCTTGTATTATCTTTTGAAGTGTGGGGAAACAAACACATTCGAAAAGTGTCTGCTGACATTCCTTCTTGACTGATTACATCGCATAGCATTAAAAATGCTTAAATGTGCTCATGCGGATTTTCAGTCGCATTTCCAAAGAACTTGATGTCTTGATGATTTTGAAATGAGTTAATGACATCAGGTCTAAGATGGTAATTTTCCTGCCTGAATGGTAGATAAACAATTGTCTGTTGTATAGGGGCGGGGGCGGGATTTACATAATTCCCAACCAGAGCTTGAGCATTATCGAGAACTGCTCCTGGTTGAATTTGCAATTCTTGCTCATGAGGAGCAAGTGGCAATTGGTTTTGATTTTGATTATTATCCATATTCATATTTTCTTTTTGTTCTCTTCTACATTGTCTAAATGTTCTTTCTATTTCAGGCTCTATTGGTAATAGTTCAGACTCGTTAAAACCTAGCATATACTACCCAATGACCAATGTGGAGAGAAAACAAGGGATACTAATAATCAAAAGAAAATAAATACTAAAAAAAAAATTAAAAATTAATTGAATTAAAGGTAAACTAATACTTATACTATATCCGTTATTTCCCGGTAACGGCGCCAAAAATTTGTTCGTGTGAATCTCGCAAGCGCATGGGATCATTGACAAGTAGTAATTGTGATGTGTTGAAAGTATCGTTCTCACAAGGAATATGGTCTAGTCTTAGTTATCAGTTTATCGTCGATTCAATTAATGAAACAATAAATAAAAAGATGGTTTGTTTGTCTATTCTAACTAAAAATTGCACTAAATAAGTAAAAATGATGAGAAGTAAATATGAATGGGAGCATGTATTGAAATTCGAATCCACCTAGTTATATCTATTTCAATTCAACAATTTTCTAATTTAGCTCATTCATGCATTCTTTCCAATCGATAAAACTAATATATTTAACTTTCTTTTCCAAGATAAATCAAATCTACCATAAACACGACCCGAATCTATTTCTAATCCAAACGTGAATGTTCATGATGCATTAATTAACAATTTATCAAATAGATTGTATACGTCATATTGTTATTCCTTAACATATAGTGTTCATGTGTTTATCGCCACGTTCTAAACTTATTGCGACTTTTTCAAGACTACAACAAGCAATTAATTATCCAATTGGTGATCAAGCAATTAAATAATGCAATGAGAATGCAAGAATAAATCAAGAAACGCAAGAATTTACTAAATTATAAAATCATGATTTAAAACAAATAAAAACTAGGGTTCATCTCATCCAATACATAAAGGGAATTAGCCTAACATATTAATTGATGAATAATCAATAGAAGAATTGATAAACATCACCCGATTAAATGCGCAAAGAAACTGAAATTCTGCTTGTTGATTCAAGTTAGCCGACTGCCTTTCTACCAATTTTAATTCATCCGAGCTTTGGCCCTTTTTTTATACTCCAAAGCTGCCGACTCCTTAATTCACAACCCCCAAAATTGTCACCTTCAACTTTTTTTAATCCACCACCGTCCACCTCTCCATTATAATCTGCCGAGCTACTTCTTTCTCTCCACAACCGTGTAAATATAGGTATATATCTCTCTTAAAACCACTCCCAGCAGCCCCCAAATTCATGCCAAAAAGAGTCCTTATTCAATTCTTGTTTTAAGTGGGTTTAAGGCCCACTTATACATAGGTGTAGGTATATCTTTAGTAGGCTTCAATTCTTCCAAATATTTTAAGTTGCTACTTGACTCCCTTTAATTGTTCAGTCAGATCCTTGGCATTTTTATTCTTTACTTCGTCGCCCGTCTCATCTATGAATTATTTGCAATTTGATCATTTTTGCACGATTTTAGTCACCTTTCTTCGGTTTGCCTCCAAACGCATCCAAAATTGAGGCCCCGTTCTCTTTACTGTTTTGATCCCGTTTTGAGTTTTCGATTTTTTGAAATATCGAAAAACGCGTTCACTTTGCCCATTTTCAGAAAAGAGTTTTCCAAAACACTAAAAAAATTACAAAGGAAACTCAAAATGAGTTTATTACGTTTTGGATATTTTGTGTTAAAAAGTCCAAAACGACCAAAACGCGCGTTTTGAATTTTTTTTTTTTTTTTTTTTTTTTGTGTGTAAATGTGAGACATTTCCTTCACTTGAAATTCTTATATTATTTTGTCATTATATATAGATCCATGTTAAGATTTTTTTTTAGAATTTTTTATTTATTATTATTATTATTATTTTAAATGTGAGACACTTCCTTCACTTGAAATTCTTATGTTATTTTGTCATTATATATAGATTCATGTTAAGATTTTTTTTTTTTTTTGTAAATTATTATTATTATTATTATTATTATTATTATTATTATTATTATTTTGTAAAAGTGAAAGATACTTCCTTCACTTGAAATTCTTATATTATTTTGTCATTATATATAGATCATGTTAAGATTTTATTTTATTTTTTTATTTTTTTTGTAAAAATGAAACACTTCATTCACTTGAAATTCTTATATTATTTTGTCATTATATATAGATCCATTTTAAGATTTTTATTTTATTTATTTATTTATTATTTTGTTTTTTTTGTAAAAGTGAGACACTTCCTTCACCTGAAGTTCTTATATTATTTTGTCATTATATAGATCCATGTTAAAAAAAAAAAAAAAAAATTGTAATTTATTATTATTATTATTATTATTATTATTATTATTATTATTATTTGTAAATATGAGACACTTCCTTCCCTTGAAATTCTTATATTATTTTGTCATTATATATAGATCCATGTTAAGATTTTGTTGGTATATGGTTAAATTTTTGTTTAGCAGAAATAATATTAATGATGAATTTATTGAGATAGAGAACTAACTGATTTATTAACATTAAAATTAATGATATTCAACAAATCAATCATTTTTTACATATAAAATATTACAAAATAAATATATCAAAAATTACAAAGTAAACGCGTTTTTCAATTTTCTATTTTTGAAAACAGTTTTCCAAAATTACAAAGAGAACATGTTTTCAGCAATCCCAAAACAAACAACCAAAATCCAAAATTCAAAACAAAATCCAAAACTCAAAATCCAAAATCGAAACACAAAGAGAACGGCCCCTGAGTTTTTCCTAAAACAAATAAAATCAACACATAATTAGCAATATCATATCTTAAAACATTTACAAATTACAATTGTCTAAATTTAAGGCCTAGATAAGTACGAAAAACGTATTTATCAACTACAAGTCACAACCTTATAAAACCCATAGGAATACTCAAATGTAACACCAGGACTTCAATATTATTAATATAATTTATTCTATCCTTTTAAATATGAGAATTTAACACTTAAACTATTTCCCTACTTAAAGTTCGAAGAAAGCTAAATGGTTGACAAAACTAGTAATACATTTTCACGATACTGACTAGCTTCTGTATATTATAGTCTGTTCTCAACCCACTGAGTGAGAATTCTTGGCAGATTACATATATGTATGTATATACTCGAAAAATGGTTTAAATTGCTAAAAATGGCGAAATCAAACCCATAATAATTTATTCAAGTGTTCAACATTATATAAACACAAGAAAAGTCAAAATAGAGACTTTATTTCACAAACCCAATTCAAATCTCAATTCATTTAACCTTAATTTTCCAATAATCATTCATTTACCATATACTTGTCTGATACCCCAAATAATATCACCTAAAAATCCGAATTAAGCAAAATTCCTATAAACCCTAAAAATAATTTAACATCATATTTTCTTACATAAGACAATTAAGAGGTTAAGAATGAAAGTGTTACCTTTTGCAAAAATCGGACGACGGCCTTCTTTCTTTCTTTCTTTTTCTTCTCGGCATTTCTTCTGCTCCGTTCTGCTTTTGTCATCCTTTTACTATTCACCATTAAGAATTGGGTAACTTATTATCTTATAATTAGTGGATAAGGATACCATTATTGCAAGTCAAGTCCCTAGGTTCCTATGTAGTATAGCATTATGTCCTTAAACGTTCAATAATAGAAAACTAAATCCTTAGATTCCTTATTATATTATCTTAACCCTCAAGCTTATTTAATTAAAATTTAAAGTCCCAATAAAATCACTTCTTCCACTTAAGTGGTATATTTCTATCCTTACTGCCCTAATAATTAATCCAAGTTTAATGATTTTCCACTTTTTCGAACATAGAAAAACATCACAAACATCATATAATCTTGCATCCAAAATTATAGATTAAAATAATCGATAATTAATTACTCAAATACCAATTGTTATTAAATTAAACAAACAAAAGCATAAAATATGAGTTTAAAATTTCATCACGATCCTAACACTAATGAAAATTTATCCAAGATACACAATTATCATTAAATCACTATATGATATGGAATTCATCACCTAGATAGTAAATATAAGTGAAGATGACGAAGATCCGTGAAGAATTCCGAGAGGAAAGCCTTGAATATGCTTGAAATCCAATCCCTGCTTGTAGACGTCTGAGAGGTGAAGAGTGGGACCAATTTTCTTCCAAAGATGTCTTTATATAGTTAGGGTAAAGTCTGGGTACGAAGTGGAAGGAATAAAGGATGTTTGGATTCAACAAGGAAACAAAAGCTGCTGTCACAATGGCGCGCTAGTCGTGCACTTGTTTTAGTTGCGACCGCGTGGTTGTCTGAATTGCTGCAACGTTTAAGAATTATTTATGGTGCGGCCACATGGTAGTAGGATGGCCAGTCGCACGGTTTAAACGTCCAAGTGCAATTTCCTTCTTTCAACTCCTTCAAGTAGATTCCTATCTTTTTATTGCGCATTATGCCCTTCATCTTTCAATTGAAGCATTTTGGTCTTCAAACTTATAAAACTCTTCAAATTTATTTTTTCTCTTTTTATTTCTTCAATTAAACTCTTCATCTTCACTCTTCTCTGGATCAATCTCCTCATTAGCTCATGTTTGGCTTCCAATGCAATCAATTAGCTCATTTTAGTATGAATTAGCATCCAACTGTTCATTATTTCTTCCAATTGTTATCTTTTCTTCAATTTGGGATAAATCTACAATATAAACAAATAATAGATAAATCAGTGGTATTTATTCTCAATTGACTTCATAAAATCCTAATTTTAGCATATAAATAAGTGTATAAAATGCACTTATCAACAATGTTTCAAACGATCACTTAAATACTAACATCTTTGCAATTTTAGAGGCAAAAGCTTTAATCAATTTTGAATAATCTAATTGTTTAACCATTTTTCTCAATTGAAAACAAAGACAATTCATCAATCTTTCCATGGTCAAAAGCCTAAGATACAAAACAACCAAGGACAAATAATCTTTAAGAAAGAATGTCTATGCACAAAGGCAAAAGCCAGAGGTGCACAAAACCACAAAGGACAAATAATCTTTAAATTAATTTTTTTTAATCAAGAAACGTGTATAAGTTATCCTGAATTTGTTTTAGCAAAAAATTAAAAAAAATATATCTTTATTTTAGCCCCAAAAAAAATCTTTGCTTTTGGTGGAAAAATACATTTGAATGAATATATTTCTATATTTCATTTGGTGAAAAACTTAGTTTCATTTAACACCAGTCGTAATGTATGCATCAATGAGAAAGCAAAGAATGAGTGCTAATACATTTAAATATATAAATAAATATGTGAAAATGTGTGAAAGGAATTTTTCAAAGCATCTGCTTGTGCACAATCAATTTAGCAAACTAAGCTCTTACCTAATATCGTGAATTAATGAACGTTGCAATTTAGTATAAATGAATCCATTAAAAACCAAGTAAAAAATAATCTGCAAGTGCATAAAGTCACTCAATCCTAATGAATAACCGTGACTCAGTAAAACAGTACTCCATATTTACAGAATGGAAAATGAACAAAAAATAAAAGCAAGTTCACACTTGACTATCAACATTAAATTAGGATATTCCATCTTTTAATACTCAAGTGAGTTAATTTTTTAAGAACTGGAATAATGCAAAAAAAGAAAAACTGAAACCTTTTGGCATTTTAAAAGCTGGACCTAAAGATGAATTATTCAAGACAATAAAAGGAAGAATTGATTAATATAAAATCAAATTCACTGTTGAAATTAAGAGTGAAAGTTTTATCTGATTCAGTGAAAGAAGTAATAACCCTAGACTTACTTTTTGTTTGTAAGTTCCCCTGTTGTCTCTAGTAATTGGGTCTTTTTAGAGTTTGAAGATTTTGGCTGAAGGGATGATTTTGAGCGTATTAATTATGGAATTAAGAATTTTAATTAGTTTTGAGATTTTTCAACTTAGTAGGTCTAATTTCCTCAATTAATTACTAATAGACAATGGGTTAAATTTTGAGTCCAAGTCTTTTCCAATAATTAGGCTAAATAAACAAGCTTTTCAAGTAACAATGAGGGCCTTATTAATGGATTATTACATGTAGAGATGGACTGACATTTTTTTGAGTTACTTAATTACAATTGAGATCCCTTCTAAAACGACGACGAACCATCTTTATTGATACGAAATAAAAGTGCAAATAAGAGGAGAATATATACCTTAACCTCCAAATTTACCACTAACTCGAAAGAGAGAGAAAGTTGCAAGCTTACAAATACTACTTAGGAAAATTAAGGAAAATCCTATGTTTAATATTTACAATTCAAATATAAAGGGAGAAGTTTTAGTTTTGTTATAAAAGTTAGGCAAAATTAGGTAAAAGATATTTGAATGAAAATTACTCTTATGCCCCTGTAAAATTTATATATTACGATTATGTCATTGTCCAATATTACGATTATGCCATTGTCCACTCCTATAAATAGGGGCCTATATTCATTATGAAATATTAAGAATAAGAAATTCTCTCTGATTCTCTCTATATTCTTTATTATTTTACAACACGTTATCAGCACAAGTCTCTAGCCAATTGAGTAATAACGGGAGTATGCTCTACAGTTGCATCTAAATGATGAACCTCTGTATCAGAAACCTGATTATTACTAATCAATGTTTCATTTTCTCTCAAACTGAAAAGAATGATTCCGGTCAATCCAGATATCCGATCGACGATCAGCCACCGCCATCAGAACGAATTTGTCAAGAAGAAGCCTCGCCTGAAATTTTGAGATAATCCGATGGCTGAAACAGAAGATATCGACCGGAGAAGAAAAGTTGAAAAAACCGAAACTTTCAAAGCAAATTCACGCCAAACCATAAATCCAAATGACGATCGGACAACAGATCCATGACGACGGCGACGGGACGATCCTCCGGAACCGGCGCGTGTCGACGGCGGAGTCATCGGTGCGGCGACGCGTGAGGCGCGTGAGGCCCACGCGCAGACGTCGACGAGGCGAGTGAGAGCGCGTGACAGCGACTCCGGCGATGACGTCAACAGGAAGTTTGTTCATATCGACGTTCTTGATTTTTCTATGGTCTTACTTTTCTGTTTGGTGCAGTTTTGGATATTTTCCGGCGGTCGAACGTGGGGGCGTTGTAAAAACTATTTTTACGGAAATTCTGGCGAGATTTTGAACTTCGGACCAAAAGTAAGTTTGTTCTAAATTAAATTTCAAACATATTGACGGTTTTGATTTATCCATATGATCAATATATTAAAATATGGACGATTTTGCCCTTAATGATACGATAAAATATATTAATTGTGATTTAACGAAATTGATTAATCATTATTAATGATATGATAATAAGTGTTAATAAAATATATATTCTAAATTATTTAACGCTACTATGTAATCAATACGATAAATTAAAAGATTTAAAAGTAACATAATAGTTGTCATACCGTGATGGATTGAGTTTTATGGACTGGATTTATACCTTAACTGGAGATGACTCATTATCGTAACGGATTGGACTATTATGAATACCTTGACTGGATTTGAAGATACGACTCGCTCACTCATGAAAGGTAATTATTTCATTATGTATCAATTTAATTATTTCATGATGTTGATACCGCCTATATGGCCGGTTTAAGTATTTCATTATGTCGATTCCGCCTATATGGCCGGTTTAGCAATTGAATATATAGAATACTTTACATATATTCATATTTTATATTATTTCAGAAACACCTCAATTGTTGGTTAATTCTAACATATTAGAGGATGTTGTCAACATATATACATGGTGATATTATTATTGTTTAACCTATATACATGGTGATATTATTGTTATTTGATACTTCATCAAATGATACCAGAAGTTATCATTACCAAAAATTTGGTAAATGTTGATAAAAATATTTCATCCAATGGTACCAGAAGTTACCAATATCTGAATTTGAATGGGTGGATGAAAATTATTCAACAAGAGAATGTTGATGTATGATAAGATAATATCACATGATAGCTCGGATATGGCTAATGTGAAAATAATCTCATCAGTATTATGAGATGAATATTAGATGATAAGTTTCTGGAAAAGTTCTTGCACGAGCACTTATGTATTCCAGAAGAAGTACATATTTACTCCAGAAGAAGTAAAAATTATCATCTAAACATACTGAAATGATATTATTATTGCTCCTGAAGAAGCATAAACGAGACATACATGCAAACCGCAAAAGGGGGAAACATTTATGATCCTCAAAATGAGAGATGTGTTTCGGGAGTAGCCGTATCCTACCACCTCTGACCTTTTGAGGAAATAAAGAAAAATGTGTGTCTCAAGAGTGAGAATACTTCGTACTCTACCACCACCTATTCTAGGGTTCACAAAGATAAATTTACATTAACCGGACTCCATTTTCGCTTGATTCCCCTTCCTTGCGACCAATCTATCTTAACTCCTGCTGGATCTTGTATTGGAATATATGATTGCAACTTATCTAGCAGTTCCTCGATAGTAGGAGCAGAAATAAGGATTCTCCTAGAAAATGGAGAGATGAATCCCTGTTCCACAGCATAATCAAGAAATGTTAGCAAACCATCAAAGAAATTGTTTACATTTAAAAGCCCAATAGGCTTAGTATGGAGATCTAGTTGAGCCCATGAGGTAATATTAAAGATTTCTTCTAAAGTACCAAAACCTCCAGGCAGAGCTATGAAGGCATCAGAACCATATAGCATGCAAGTTATGCGTTCATGGATAGATAAGGTTTGTACTTCATGCCCTCGTGTTTTTCCTGCAATATCAGCTAAAGGAGTAGGTATAACACCTATCACTCTTACTTTCTCTGCTAGAGCGGATTGTGAAACACAACCCATCAATCCGCTGCTACCTCCTCCATACAAGAGAGTGATACCTTTCTCTCCCAATTTCTTTTCTAAATCCACTGCTGCTTCTAGATACCCAAAACCTTTCCCTACTTTTGATCCACAAAATACACAGATAGTTTTGATCTGTCAAAGTTTTGATCCTTCTATCTTTGAAAAAATAAGGAAGGAAAAACTTAGGAGAAAATGATATTTTGGGATGCATAAACTGTGAAAATCATTGGCTTTTAAACTTGAAAAACTTCACTATTTACTACTCGTATTTCGAAAAAGTAAAGATTTACTTTTGACAAAATCACCATACTCACCTTTCGGTGATTTAATATATTTAACCAGCCTTTATAAAAACTCGTGAAAGAAAACAGAAAAATATTTTATATGTGCATATATATTAAATGATTTACCTTGTATTAATGCTGCATAGCCAAAACATCATTATTTATAACAGTCTGGCAAACAGGATCTTTTGCTATTATATTTTTGAGACTATAACGCTCTTTATCGCTGATGAATTTAGCCCATAAAGATAGTAGCTCACACTGTACATACCCACTAGGGTGCGTCTCAAGATTCAATCGGATATCATCCAATGACTCCTTACTCAGCCCACCCTTGATAAAGTCTATCTTATCATCTCGATTTATAGATGAATACCCTATTGACTTACAACGGGTATCACATGTCCATCGAGCACATTTGTAGCAACTATTTAATCTTTTTGCTCTTCGCTTCTTTGCAAAAGTACTCTTACCTAAGCTAGGCTTGTGCTTAGGAAATGAATCTGGTAATTCACCAGCTAATCAAACTTTCGCTTCGATCAACCAGCGAACATCTTCTGGGATGTCATGATCCATCAGCAACCTCAATCTTTCGAGCCTAATTCGATAAATTTTTCTCAAATCATTTACTGGAAGATTGGAATAATATTTGCGAATATTTGAAAGTATGATATCCATTTTTGATAGATCTAACCTCTTCCCAAATCATCTATTTAAATACATTATTCAATGCGTGAAAGAGCGATGGCTCCGCGTGTCAGTGATATCGATTCCTTTAAGAGATAATGGAATAAATTATTGAAAAGGTGAGAACAATGAGATAATGCGTCATTACCTTTTTCGATATAAGGGAAGATTTGGCGACAAGATTGAGATCATGAGATATTTCCTTGGATATTGTACCTGATTTATCCGGTATAAAAGTAATAAAGGTATGCTGATTTGAACTGTACAGAAATACGTACTGATGAAATGAATACTGTATTGAACCAGAAGTTCATACATATGTACAAGTGAAATATCTTGTTGAACCAGAAGTTCTATAATGATTGGTTAGATTTCAATTCAATAATAAGATTTATTGAGAATGAATAATGGCATTCATTAAAGAACCAGAAGATTGTTATCATTGCTGCTTGTTCTCAAAAGCAAATTAATTATCTCACTAAATGAATGACTGATTTTTGCTCAAGTAATGATATTACGAACAAAGTGATAAATCCTAGCATGAATATATCTTAAAGTCATTAATGATTTTACGAATTAGTTGAGATAATAGAATATTATATTGCTAATGGTTTAGCAGATTAAAAGCCTCAAGTTATTTGCTATGAGAACAATTTGATTATGCAGCAATATTCTACATATAAACATGTCAATACAATGAAATAAAGATTTGCTTATGCATCTTTATGATTTCTAAGAAGTGCGATATCTATATACACTCCAACAATATGCACTTGATATATGATTGTATGACATGTGTTGCGGCATTTTAGCCGATTGATATAATATAAGATTTGTGAATATTATGGGGAAAACACGCTTAAAGCGTAATTATGCCTGAAGCATAATGACTATCGATTCCAAAATAAATATCTCTTGAATGATTGAGATGATCCCTTTGAGGCTAAATACTCATGGTGAGTAAAAGGGACATAATGATGAGATATTCAGGTACCTGATGATAGAACATATACAGAGATCTCTCTATGTTATATTGAGTTGAAATGGAATCGATAAATAAGTCGACTACATACAATCCTCTTATGAAAATGAGGTTGATGAAATTATAATACTTTGGCCAAGTATATAACCCCAATGTAGGGATTATTATTCAAGGACCAGAAGTCCAAATGCTTAAATGTGAAAAGCCAGTAATTATATGTACAAATGAAAAATATTTCACAGTCGTAGATGACGACTTGTTGCGCGCAAGATTTTTCATTGAACTGGCATGACATATGGTGGATGTGACTATAATCTAAATCACTAGCTTGAGCTCTTTGATATACCAATGAGTGAGATCAAAAAGTGTGATTCTCATCTCGGTATTTTGAGGGTATTCTTTGATGTACCAGTTGATCGCGGTACGTTGGGATTTCAAGTAAAATGATTGTAGATTATATGTCAAAATTGATATCTATTTCAATGATTGATTATGCTCCTGCAAATTAGAAATTGCAGTTTATAAAGTGGAAGAACATACATGTATAAATCATTGAAAGATTCAATATGCCCAGATTAGTATCACTATAGGATGATACAAATGACCCCATAATATAATATGTTGAAAATGAAATTGGAGTGTACTATTATTATATTTGAATATTTGGACATGCAATTGATTTTCAATATGCAAAATTATATTATCCACCAGAAATTGATTATTCACCAGAAGTGAATATGAAAATGAATATTTAATTATTCATCAGATGTGAATTCTAGATTTTGATAGAAGTGAATCAATTCTAGATTTGAGTAATGCAATCAGTCAACTAAATAAACATTGCTTGATATAGCATGTTCAGTACATCATAAATAAACTATGACAGCATAAATGAGCTATGAACGATTTATATAAAGCTCATCATGAATGATATGTTTTGATGAAAAGATATGAGATTGCATCAATATACTTGTGATATTCCATGAAAAGGAATAAATACGCGTTGCACTCTTTTTCCCTTAGCTGAGGTTTTTCCCACAGGGTTTTCCTAGCGAGGTTTTTAATGAGGCAACAGTTGAGGCGTATTGATAAGAATTAATGAGAATAATGTACTCTTTTTCCCTTCGCTGAGGTTTTGTCCCACAGGGTTTTCCTAGCAAAGGTTTTTGAGGCATCATCATAACTATCAACAAGCTATAATTAACAACACGTTGTTATACTGGAATGATATCAACAAATGAAGAAAATCATACACATCTTATGAAGAATGTTATGATATCGGCTACACACAAGAAGATTTTCATATATATTCCAGACGAAAGATGATATCAATGTTCGAGAAGTTCATGAATCCTCAATTGCACACTTCAGGGGGAGAATCATGCTGTACTCTTTTTCCTTCGTTCAGGTTTTATCCTACTAGGTTTTCCTGACAAGGTTTTAACGAGGCAGCAGCTGTACTCTTTTTCCTTGGTTCAGATTTTATCCCACTGGGTTTTACTGACAATGTTTTAATGAGGCAGCACTTCAGAATTTCAAGATTCAGTACATGATTTGTTCTACTCGAATGTCAAACTCAATGATTACTATGGCCAACATCAGGGGGAGCTTCTGTACTCTTTTTCCTTCGCTCAAATTTTATCACACTGGGTTTTCTTAGCAAGGTTTTAACGAGGCAGACAATTGAGCAAGCGAGTAATATTTCATTCAAGGGGGAGTGTTATAAAAGTTAGGCAAAATTAGGTAAAAGATATTTGAATGAAAATTACTCTTATGCCCCTGTAAAATTTATATATTACGATTATGCCATTGTCCAATATTACGATTATGCCATTGTCCACCCCTATAAATAGGGGCCTATATTCATTATGAAATATTAAGAAAAAGAAATTCTCTCTGATTCTCTCTATATTCTTTATTGTTTTACAACAAGTTTTTAATAATTAGGTGTTAAAACCCATTCAAACCCCCCCCTTCTTTCTCTCCTCCTACATTTTGCTTTATTTTTCTACAATAAACACCCACGATCACATCTCTCCCCCTCTCTCTCCATTCGAGTCACCGCCATTATCAAACAGCTTTACCCGCGATCAAGCCATGACCGAAGTGATATGCTGCAAGGTCTCGCTAGTGTGATGATAAGGTATTTCATTACATCTTGGAGATGGCACCGTCACTTGAAATCTTGGCATTGGAATTGTGGAAACCCCATGTACAATTTCATGATTTAGGGAATTTGATTAAAATTCTAAATTTGTTTTGAAGATTGTAAAGTAATGATGGATGTAGGACAGCTTGTTTGGGCAGTGATTGGAGGTGTTGGTAAAGTGGTGGTGGGATTAAGTGGGGGAGATAAAGTAATTGGTTATAAAGAGTCGCGATTCACATAGATTCGGTCACAATTATTGCATTACAGGTCACAAACAGTCAATGTTTTCATAAACCTTGTCACAAAAAGTCATAGCGCATGTAGACATGGCCACACTTAACTTGAAATTGGTCACAAATGCTCACAAATAATATATACCTGCGTGACACAATGTTGGTGTTGGTGTTGGTGTTTTAGGTAGAGTCGATTGTAGTTGGGTATGATGTTATTAAGTGAAAGAGATGAAATAATTGATCACAAATTACTCATAATACACACATAGAGATCTGATTACAATCAATGTATTAGGGTCACAAACAATCATAATTTTCATAGACTTGGTTACAAATAGTCACAACTTATATAGACCCGATCAAACTTAACATGAAATTGGTCATGAATAGTCACTCACATAGATTTTGTCACAATTATTGCAATACATGTCACATTTATTAATAGCTTTCATAGACCTGGTCACAAACAGTTAAAGCTCATACATACCTAGTCATACTTCACAAAATTGTTCACAAATAGTCACAGTTCATACATTTTGGTTACAATCAATGCAATATGAGTCACAAATAGTCAGAGTGTAAAATACTGCATCTCAAATCCACCAACACAGACACTTCACTACCACTAACATGAGAACACTGCCCCCGTCACCAACACCAACACCATCACCATCGCCATCACCATCACCACCACAACCACTTTCCATATAACCGATCACCACAACCTGCTCTAATCTCACCAACCCGTCTATAACAACAACCTCATCGAATATTGCGAAGTGCATTTGGACGAAATTCCTCAACCTAGAATTTGATCCAGAAAAGGATAGGAACGACAAAAATATATTAAAGTTGTCAGAGATATTTGCGATTCTCAAAGAGTTAAGTTAGAATTGACTTATTACCCAAAAAGAGGAAAAAAAATAAAGACTACGGATTGCGTAAGTGAGGTGGAGGTGGAGGTGGAGGTGGGTGTGGGTGTGGGTGTGGGTGTGGGTGCGGGTGGTTAAAGTTTCAAGAATATGGATAAGTTCTATAATGTATACGATTTACAGCCTACAAGTTGGGTGGGTGGGGTGGAGGTGGTTTTGGGTGGGAGGTATTGGGTTTTTATATATAAACTCATAATATCTTCAATTCAACACCTGATTTTTAAAAATATTTCACAAGTTCGTTAATTATAAAAAGCGATTCTTAATGTATAGTAGTTCAGCATTTTTCATATACTAATTCCATTATAAGCATACATGTAGCAAGGGGAGGTCCATGGGTTGGCTTGGACACCCATAAATTTTGCCAAACTTTTTTTTTTTTTTTTAATTTCTTAATTTTTTAATCTTGGCCCACCAAGTAATACATATTTTTCTAATTTTGGCTAAACAAAACACCAAAATAAGCTAATGCAGACTAGATTTCTGGCTACGCCGCTGGTGCAAGTCACAAACCCAGAATTCAAGAAGCCCATCTTTATTTTTCAATTCTTCTGCTAAGCTAATTCTCGCCTCTCTCTCACGGTTTACCAACAACATGTTACACGTCAACACCAACACATGGGCAATCTTTCTGAGGCTATGCAGGAAAAGGACCAGGCACTCATCAGTTGAGCTGATATGACCCAAAGTCCGAATAAAAGTTCAAGAACGAATCCGTTGATTGTGGAAGAACGGCTATTAAATGCATTTTACATGTACATTTAATACCTTTAAATTAGTATTTTTGGGTTATCTTGGGCGAATATTTACTCATTTATATATATTTTTTGTTTAAATGGGCATGATTAGACTTGGTCTGGCTAACATTCAAGTTTCAAGCCAAAAATCACAAAATGAATGCAAATTATGCGGAATTGGAACTTTGGGGACCAATTTGATACTTTCAGAAGTTGCGGACCTGCCATATAATTACAAAGGGACCAAATTGCAAGTTTATAAAATTTGAAAGACCTCAAGCGAAATTTTAGAAGGACCTATTTGAAATCTAAAAGTGTGGGGATCAAATTGATCGACATTGAAAGGTGAAGGACTTCAAGTGTGATCGCGAACAATGGCTCGAGATTGACCAAGACCAAAAGCTGCCACCGAAATATTCACCCCGCGATCGAGCGAGTCTAATTTTTTTTAAAAAAAAATATATATGGGCTGAATCGGGTCAACCCGATCGACCCTTTAAGGCCCAAAACACTGTTTCTCGTGGTTTGTCTACTTTTTGGGATTTTTATGGGTAAATATAAATACCAAAGCTTGTTTTTTAACTAGGGTTTATGTATGTATTTATGATTATGAATGTTATTTTATGTTCACGTAGCTTCCAAATGTTTGTTAATATTTTGTGTTATGATTGGAAGTTACTGCACATGTTAGGTTGCACTTAGAATTCCCCATGTAATTTGGTTAATTGATTAACTATTACTAATTGATTTTTGAAATAAGAAATTAGTGCAATTAACAAAACTAAATTTGCCTTATCTCATGTTATTTAACTCTTTTGAATCAACAAGTCTATGTTGTCATTATTTTACTTAGGCTAATTAGTTTTTATTCTAGTTTTTATATTGTTGCTTATTCTACTTTGGTTAACTAGTTTTATATTATCATGTATTTTAATCATATCACTTAGATATAAATTCAAAATCAAACCAAATCTTTTGTGTTACTTGACTTTTCTTTAAAAATAAAATCAACAATTTTAGTTACATATCAATCAATCCTTGTGGGTATGACAACCTCTCATGACTTTACTACTTGAACGCGAATCGTGCACTTGCGGTACACGATTTTACAAGGAACGATGAATCAGTTTTGAGCGAAGAATGTCAAAGGGTGAATAGACAACCTTGTGCAAGAAACGATGGATAAAACCACATTCTTGGTGATTAAAAAATCAAGTTTCATATTGGACTCGAACCGAAAAACCAATTTGATAACGTCATTGAAGCAGACGAAGACGAGGTGGAATCGGGAGATCCACATGATCGGAAATTATAAAAATCAGGCAATCGAGCTATCATCAATACAAAATGTAGAATATGCTGATGCAATGCTTTGAGATAGCGCGGTTCTACCTGGACAGGATTTTGCCAATTTTAAATTTATTCTGTTTTATTTCAGTTTAAAGTCTAGTTTATGGTAACCTTTGATTAAAATCAGAATCTCCTTATTTCCACCCTTATTGTTATAAAAGATTTTATCTATGTTAGATTCCTAATTAGATTAGAAAATATCTTTTATTGCCTTTTCAATTAGATTAGATTGTTATTAATTCTAGTTTCCTTATTAGAATATGAATTTACTTTTCTAGCCTATATAAGACTTCTTCATTTTACTTTATTTCACATAATTTTGATTAATATATTTCGAAATGCAATTTGGTTTCAACCTTTGTTCTCCGTTGAATTCCTTCGAACTTTGCAATGTTTAATTCTTGTGGTGTACAAACAACTCGGGTGAGATATCTAAATTTTTTTAATCAAGAGGTTGACATATAGTTGCGATTGTGTTGGTTGCTTGGTTCAAAATTTTTGAATCAAACTTTAAACATTGATTCTTGGCTTTCTTGGGTTCGTTATTAATCTTGTGTGGGTTTCGTAGCTATAATTGCTATATGTGTTCGCATCAGTTGGTATCAGAGCTTGGGTTCCTAAAATTAAGATTATATCTTTCTTTTATTGTCGTTCTTTTCAATTTTCTTCAAGTTCATCGTCGTTTTAAGTATTTGATCTACAAAATTATCAAAAATATTCAAGAGTCATTATTCAGTTCAATTAGCATTTAAATTAACTCTTGTTTATTTTGCTGGTTTCATGGTTAATTTTTTGAATAAAAAATCCGAATTTTCAAAAAACCAAAAAAAAATATATATATTAGTTTCTTAAATTAATATTAGTTTTCATTCCAAGAACATCCAATTACTTTCTTTCCGTTCCTTCTTTGGGTCTTCTAAAGTTACCAAATTCTCAATCAAATCTTAGTTTGAATTCTTCGAGGATAAGACTTGGTCGAGTTTGAATTCATTCTTTAAAGCACTTAGGCGAAATAAATTGAGTAGAAAAAAAAAAAAGGAAAGAGGGGTGAGATTAGTAGAGAGGAAAAAAATTGAGTGGTACATGAGTGTAAACACATAAGGTATATATTACTTTGTTAGAATGTCATGTGATTCTACTGCAAGCAAGAAGAATAACAATCAAGCTCGCATGTCAAAAGAATTTGTACAGAAGATCAGGAGGTTGTTTGCGGATGTTATTGATAGGTTGGATAGATTTGAACAACATAGGGGGGATCCCAACACAAGGAGACAAGGTAGTCGGGAGCATATGATAGAAGTTAATGATAAATATGAAGAGGGTAGTGATATTAATGAAGGGATAATTGTGAATAGAGGAGTTAGACATGGAAGGAGAGGTAGGGATATATAGTGGGAGAAGGAGTTAATCGTACTGTGAATAATATGAAGTTGTCAATTCCTTCATTCAAGGGAAAGAGCAATCTTGAGGCATACTTGGAGTGGAAGAAGAAGATTGAATTGATATTTGATTGCTACAATTACTAGAAGGAGAAGAAGGTTAAGGTTGCGGTACTTAAATTCACTCATTATGCTATTATAATTGTTGGGATCAAATGGTGACATCTAGGAGGAGGAATCGTGAGAGGCCTATTAGCACTCGGGATGTATTAAAGGCTATCATGGGGAGGAAGTTTTACCTAGTCATTATCATAGGGAACTTTATTAAAAATTGCAAAGTCTATACCATGGTTCTAAGAGTGGCGAGGACTATCATAAGGAGATGGAGTTGTTGATGATAAGGGAAAATGTATAGGAGGATAGGGAGGCTACTATGGCCGATTCTTGAATGATTTGAATAGGGAGATAGCTAATGTGGTTGAATTACAACATTATTTGGAGTTGGGAGATATGTTACACATGGCAATGAAGGTAGAGAAGTAATTGAAGAGAAAAGGGACAGCTAGGTATCCATCCATTTCTTTGGGTTCTAATCCATCATGTGTAATGCCCAGAGTTCCGTGAAATTCCGGACCCTACTTCGTCTCTCTTTAAAATATATATTTAACAAATATTGCAGAAATAAATGAATTTTAAGAAAATCCAAACATCACATTCATTTGAAAAATTTCAACGGAACTCACATTTAAATAAATTCACTTGAGAAACATTCCATAAAATTCCAAAACTCAGATAAATAAACAAGTTCCAAAAATCTCAACTTTCAAAATAATTTAAAAATAAATGTTTGCCATCATTGCCCATCATTCGCCACCGCTTCTGATCTCTACAAATGTTGTTAAAAACGGAGTGAGCATTTCAAAATGAAATACTCAGTAGACTCGCGCATAATAATCATTTAACATCATAAATTAAAACAAATAATCATGATATTCAAGTCTCAGGTGTCTAACGATCACCAGTATTCTCATGAACATACAAGTTCAAGTCTCAGGTGTCTAATGATCACCAGTATTCTCATGAACATACAAGTTCAAGTCTCAGGTGTCTAACGATCACCAGTATTCTCATGAACATACAAGTTCAAGTCTCAGGTGTCTAACGATCACCAGTATTCTCATGAACAAGTAAGTAAATACAAGTTCAAGTCTCATGCTCAGAAAGCAAGTAATTCTCATGAACACAATAATACATGCTAAACTTATAATCTAAATAATTATTGATGCGCACTTTTTGAAAAACGTAAATTTGTAGATAAGAGTCTACCTTAAACTTAACGAGTGTGGTTGAACGGGAATGACTTCAATCTTTCAAATCTCCTTACGCCTCGTCTAGCCAATAAGTTAAATTAGTCTTTAGAAATATATAGTTTAAAAATGATAAATTACAATTTGAGGACTGAAATTGATGATTTGAAAGTTGAGGGACTAAAATGAATACTTTGAAAGTTGAGGGACTAAAATGAATACTTTGAAAGTTGATGGACTAAAATGAATACTTTGAAAGTTGATGGACTAAAATGAATACTTTTGAAAGTTGAGGGACTAAAATGTAAATTTTCAAAAATTGAGTTGAAACTCAAAATGAATATTAAACTATAAGGTTGAAATAATAGATTTTAAAAAAAAAAAAACACTCACGAGAAAACAAATATTTCTCTCTATTTTTTCTCTCTACTATTTTTCTCTCTCTATATTTTTTTCTCTTGTCTTGGTGCATTTTTCCTCTCCAAATCATGCTCTATTTATAGCAAGAATTGGGGGGACAATTTGGAGTGAAAAGAATTTAAAATGATAAAGTGATGGGAAAAGAAAAAGAAAAGAAATGGATTAGTGGAGAAATTAGGTTGGAATGGAGTGGAAAGTGGTGTAAAGTATGGTGATTGATTTGGACAAAATGATGATGAAATGGGTGGAAAAGAAAAAGAAAGAAGGAGCTAACATGGGGGGTGGGGGAAAGTAGGTAGAATTAGTTAGGTAAGATTAGTTTAGGATAATTAACTAAAAATTAGACTAACTTCAATTAGGCAATGTATTTAAAACAGATATATTTGGACTAAAAATAAATTTGAGAATAAATAAATTTTGAGATAAAAATGAATTTCGTATTTGGACTTAAAATAATTTAATAAGGAAAATTGAGATATTTTTAATAAATTTGGAATTGGACTCAGATTTAGAATAAATTTAATTTCACTTGTAAATGGCTAGACGAGTACGATAGTTCTTAAATAATGATTTTTAAAATTGGAGAGTTGTAAAGACAATTTTTTTTTTTTATAAAACTATTTTTTTTAAAAAAAAAACTTAAAATTTCTTGGTCGCTACATCATGGAAACTTGAAATGGGAGAAAAACGGAGATGAGGCTATTCAAAAGGGAAGAATGGAGATGCATAAGGGAAAAGATGAAAGTTCTAGCAAGTTCACACCTAAGAAGGAATCTCAGTCATCTTGGAGTAGGGACATCCAATGCTTTCAATGTTTGGGAAGGGGGTACATCTCTTCTCAATATCCCCAAAAAGGTAATGTTGTTGGAAGACGATGCAATAGAAAGTGAAAGTGAGGAAGATTCTATCGACATGCCCGCATTGGAGAAAGCCAGTGATAATAAGAAAGTGGATAATGGAGTGTGTGGCGAGCTATTGATCAATAGGAGAGCTCTTAGTGCCCAAATCAAGATTGATTTCTTGGAGTAACAAAGGAAGAACATATTCCACACGAGGTGTCACATAAATAGTAAGGTATACAGTATGATTATTGATGTTGGTAGTTGTACTAATGTGGCTAGCACTACACTTGTTGAAAAATTGGGAACTTTATTAAAATATCCTAAACCTTATAAGCTACAATGGTTGAATGATTGTGGGGATATTAAGATGAATAGGAGGGTGTTGGTGAATTTTTCAATTGATGGCTATCATGGTGACTTTATGTGTGATATAGTTTCTATGTATGCCGAGCAAATTTTGTTTGGAAGACCATAAAAATATGATAGGAAAGTGATATATGGTGGGTGGGTAGATATAGCTTTACCAAGGATGGGAAATCTATTATCCTTGCACCAATAACACTGACACAAGTGTATGAAAATCAAATTAAATTGAAGAGTGAGGAAGAAAAAGATTGAGAGAAAGAGAGTTAAGGTCACGATCTCAGAAAAATGAGAGAGATGTAAAAAAAAGGGGGTTGAGGATTATAACTCTAAAAAAGAAGAGAAGCTTGTCAGAAAAGAAATTGAGAGGAGAGAAAGTCGAAAGTAAATTTCTTTACAAAGGGAAGGGATTTGAAGAGGGCAATAGTTAAGAGCCAACAAATGATCTTGTTGGTCTATAAGAGTTATTCCTCAATCTTGTGGATTCTTACACATCATTCCCTAGTTTGGCTACCTTTTTTGTAGGAATTTGAAGACGTGTTCCAGCAGGACATGCCTAGTGAGTTACCACCCATTCGAGGCATCGATAATCAAATTGAATTTGCAACTGAAACAGTCATTCCAAATCGACCCGCTTATCGAAGTAATTCCGAGGAGACAAAGGAAATGCAAAAGAAGATGGAGGAATTGATGAGCAAGGGTTATGTAAGGAAAAGTATGAGTCCATGTATTGTGCCTTTGTTACTTGCGTCAAAGAAATATGAGACTTGTAAAATGTGTGTTGATTGTAGGGTCATCAAGAATATAAAGGTAAAGTAACGTCATCTTATTCTTAGGTTAGATGATATGTTAGATGAATTCATACATATTTGATAAAATTGGTCGTAAAAGTGAATATCATCAAATTAGGATGAGGGAAGGAGATGAATGAAAAACTGATTTTTAAAATAAATATGGCTTGTACGAATTGTTAGTTATGCCCTTTGGACTTACTAATGCACCTAACATATTTATGTGTTTAATGATTATTTTTTACATGCATTTATAGGTAAATTCATAGTAGTTTACTTCGATGATATCTTGATTTATAGTAAGGACCTAGATGAGCATATAGAACCTATTAAATGTGTGATTAAATTTTTTAGACAAGAACAATTTTATGTCAATTTTAAAAAATGTACATTTTTCATTGAAAAAGTTGTATTTCTTGGGTATGTGGTTAGTGAAAAAGGAATATAAATAGATGGGGATAAAATTAAAGCTATTAAAGAATGGCCAACATCTAAAAACATAATCGGGGTTAGGAGTTTTCATGGTCTGGCTTGTTTTCATAGACATTTTGTTAAAGATTCTTGCACACTTTCCATAACACTCATAGAAGTTGTTAATAAAAATGTATGATTTGAAAACAAGAACATGCATTTAACAATATTAAAGATAGGTTGTGCCAAGCAATGGTTTTATCACTTCCGAAGTTTGACAAAACTTTTTAGATTGAGTGTGACGCATCATGATTAGATATTTGAGCTATTTTAATACAAAATATAAAGTTGATAGCTTACTTTAGTAAAAAGCTAAATGAAGCATCTCTCAATTATCTTATATATGACAAGGAATTGTATGCACTTGTTTGAACTTTGGAGATGTGGCAACACTACCTATGACTACGGGAGTTTGTGATCCACACCAACCATGAATCTTTGAAACACTTGAGAGGTCAAGGTAAGTTAAACAAGAGGCATGGAAGATAGATGGAGTTCATTAAGACATTTCCATATGCCATTCAATATAAACAAGGTAAAGAGAAGACAATAGCGGATACATTTTCTCGAAGGTATGTACTTCTAACTTCCTTAGTGCTAAATTACTTGGTTTCGAATCTGTCAAGGAAATGTATGCTAATGACCCAAATTTTTTAATATATATGAATCATGTGATAAAGGAGCTTTGGATAGACTCTTTAAGCATGATGATTATTTGTTTCGAGAAATTAAACTATGTGTTCCTAAGTGTCCAATGAGAGAGTTAGTAGTAAGGAAACACATAGTGGGGGTTTGATGAGATATTTTGAGGTTAAGAAGACCTTGGGAATATTAAATGAGCATTTTTATTGGCCAAAGATGAATAATGACGTTGATCACGTTTATAGTAGATGCATCACTTGTAAGAAGGCTAAATCTAAGTTTTTATTACTTCAAGAATTATACACACCTTTACCCATCCTTAGTGAGCCTTAGGTTGATATTTCTATGAATTTTATATTGGGTTTACCTAAGACTAAGAAAGGAAGAGATTCAATATTTGTAGTGGTAGATAAATTTAGTAAAATGACACATTTCATTCCATGTCATAATATAGATGATGCCACAAATATAGTGGATCAATTCTTTAAGGAAGTGATGCGTCTACATGAGATTCCTAGAAGTATTTTCTCAAACAGGGACGTTAAATTTCTTAGTCACTTTTGGAGGATTTTATGGAACAAGTTAGGCACTAAGTTACTATTTTCTACTACATGTCATCTACAAATTAATGGGCAAACTCAGGGAGTTAATAGGATCATGATTCAATTGTTGTGCACTATAATCAATAAGAATTTAAAGATTTAGGACAAGTTCTTGCCATTTATTGAGTTTGCATACAATAGGGTCACACATTCTACTACTTCTTGTTCACCATTTGAAATTATTTATGATTTTAATCAGTTAACACCTTTAGATTTAATCTCTTAACCTATTGACTAACGTAGTAGTTTAGATAGAAAGAAAATGTAGAATTGGTAAAATCACTCTATGAAAAGATAAAGATGCAAAATAAAAAGTAGGGGCTGACAAAAAAATCGGAATCGAGAGAACCGAATCGGAATCGAACAAAAAAAATCGAAATCGGTCTGTTCTTTAGGACAAAACATGAGAACCGAAACCGAACCTAAATAAAAAAAGGGAGAACGGAAACTGATCGGTTCCTATTTGAAAATCAAAAACCGAACCAAGAACCAAACATTCTTAATTTAATTTAAGCCCACAAGACACTTTTTATACTTTCTGTATTGTTTTACATGATAAGTGTTGAATTGTTTATATCATGTTGCATCTTGCATGAAATTTTGTGTACCAATTTTGAAAGATTGAATGTTTAGTCTCTTACTCACATTGGTTTTTTATATATTTTTTGTGCAATATTTACAAATTAAGGCAATAATTGTTGTGTTGATACTGAACTAATTTCAAGAAGGATGTGTGGTTTGACATGTTCGTGATTTTTGTAGAGATGCATTAGTGAATTGTGATTTGACATTGAAGTCTAAGATACGAGTTCATTAGAAATTATTTTTATCTTCGAAGAATATCTAGGTTTAAATAAGCTAGATGGTTTTATGTTATGGTAAGGTGTCTATATTATCATTTAATATTTTAGTTCGGATAATCCGGGCATTTTAGCATAAGTACTACATAGAACAACAGAAGATGAAGATTCTACTTTCCTGGTTGTTTGTGGGGATATAATGAATATTATAATTGTTCTTAGTGTCTTTAAAACCCGAATATATTCAAATTGAATATTTTACCACATGGATGGTTTTGTTTGGGAAATTTTGATTCAACACTTATTTGTTTTTTGCACACAATCTCACATTTGCTCAAAGTTGATTTTTTAACAAAAGAACCAAACAAAGAATTGAAAAACAATCGAAACCGAATCAGAACCAAAATCATTCGGTTCTTGAGTTTTGAGAACCCAAATTTTCAGTTCGATTTCAGTTCCTTCATTAACCAAATTGAAAACCGAAACGCCTAGCCCTACTAGAAAGAGTAATAAGCATTATGCATCACAAGCAAACAAAGGTAGGAAATGTGTTACATTTGAGCCCTGTGATTGGGTATGGGTACATTTGAGAAATGAATGTTTTCTGGAGCACATGAAGTCAGAGTTGCAACCATGAGGATATGGTCAATTCCAAGTCCTTGCAAGGATTAATGAAAAAGTCTACAAACTAGATCTTTCTAGTGAGTGTAATGTTTCGGCTACAGTTAATGTTTCTGATCTTTTTCTGTTTGATGCATGAATAGATTAGAGATCGAATCTTTTCGAAGGGGGAGTGGATGATGTGATCTAGAGTCCGAACACAAATCTAAGTAAGGATCCGTAGATTGTGGAAGAAGGGCCAACGACTCATTTTTAAGCAAAGAAGGTCAAAGCAGTGATGGACAACTTTTTGAAAGAAATGATAGATAAAACCAAATTATTGGCGACTAAAGAAACAAGTTTCTTGTTAGACTCGAGTCGAAAAATCAAATGGATCAACGTCATTGAAGCAGACAAAGACGAGATGCATCTAGGAGAACACGACCACGTAGCTCAAAGATTGGGCAGTCGCGCAGTTCTACTGAGACAAAATTTTATCAATTTTAAATTTACTTGATTTTATTTCAATTAGATGTCTAGTTTTTGGTGACTTTTGATTAAATTAAGAATTTCCTTATTTCCACTCTAATTGTTATAAAAGAGTTTATCTATGTTAGATTCCTAATTAAATTTAGGAAATATTTTTTATTGCCTTTTCAATTAGATTATATTGTTATTCTAGTTTCCTGATTAGAATAGAATTTTATATTTTTCTAGCACGTGTAAAGGCTTTTTCATAGTACTTTATTTCACACAACTTTGATTAATATATTTTGAAAGGCAATTGCTTTCAATCATTTGTCCTTCATTGAACTCCTTCTAACGTTACAAAGTTTCATTCTTGTGGTGTTCAAACAACTCAGGTGACATATCTAAATCCTAGTGATCGAAAGGTCAACATATCTTTGCGATTGTATTGGTTGCTTAGTTTAATAATTTTGAATCATATTCTATACATTGATTATTGGCTTTCTTGAGTTCGTTATTAATCTTGTGTGGTATTGTAGCTACAATTGCTGTGTGAGTTCGCATTAGTTACACTGATAACTTTTCAAGTGAATAATAGAAATGTAATTTTACCATTTATAGCATTTTGTTATAAATACAAAAATGGATATTTTAGATACTTTTGTAAATTCTCTTTTCAAAATAATTATGCAAATGAGCTTGAAAAGGTTTTATGATATGTTTCATGTTGTGGAAGGCATGAGTTCAAAGCGGTAACTTAATATTAAAAAATTATGTTTTAGAATATTATGTGTTGACACCAAAATCTTAGATGTCAACACCAAACAAATCTTACAATTGGAAATGGTGAAGGTGTCGAGACTCACTGATTTGGTTGCGAAACCAAACCTCTTGCGTGCCACTGGACTTTTCGTGTCGACGCCATCATTGACACCAAGGTCTTTCCCTTGCCATAAAATTTTAAAATTTGTCTCATTTTCAACTTGTTATTATTAAATAATGTTTGAGGTGTTGAGGTTGTCACAGCTTCGCATATACTAGTCTTGTCACACCATATGACATTTTCCTTCGCATGAATTGCCTAGACACACTAGGCTTCAATCTTGGATGGAAACATGAATAAATCGATAATTGTGAATCAGTGATCAATTAGAAATGAGGATTTTGATTTATCCTATATCAATCAGATTGAAATAATGATATCACGACATTTTTTATTGTGAATGGTGCCTAGTGGGTCACATACAAAATTTAAAATTGACTGTCTGGATCAAATCTTGTACAAGTGGGAGAATATTAAATTTGATGTCCAATCCCAATTAATTGAGGCGAACTTGATTAACCGTGGGACAAGAATAGACCATGTACGTTAATTAATCACTAATTAGGGTTCCACTTGGCCAAATAAATATTATGCTTATCACAATAGAAAAAAGAGTTGTTGCTAGCATAATAAGTTTTAGATTCTATCTTAATGTCAAGGCATTCATCAAAGCTATAATTGATATCATAAACTTTATCTAGGTATAACATTGACACGGGCTATGATTTTTTTATCTATTTAATTTAGTTGTACATATATAATTTCGAAACCTTACCAAAAAAAAAAAAAAAATGGAATAAAAAATAGATAAATTGCTAAACCTTAAAAAAATAAACCATTTTTTTTTTTACTCTCTCCCTAATTTCTTTCGCTTTCCCTCCCTCCCTCCTAGCATATACATAGGAAAAATTCATTTTCAATTCAAATGGAAAACAGACTCTAACACTCAATCGACTTGGACATTCTTTTTTAATTGCACACAAACTCTTTTTCCAATATAAATGCCAATAAAATTATTTTTTCTAATTTCATTATAAATCATTTTTCTAATTGGAGCAAAATATGTTTTCAAAGTCCTCTAAATCACAGCAATCATGACATTCCATCTTCGTACCCCTATTACTCGTAGGTGCCACCATAACCCAATCAATTTTAGTACACATGAATGTATTAAAAGGTTCTCAAACACCACTTTTAGTTTTGACATCTTTGAACTTTAGAAATAGAAGAAGACTCCCCTTATTATAACTCTAGGAATGCAAAATGGCTGAGTCGAATTGGCTCGATCTTTATAACAATGAGCCCGACTCGTTTAGGGGACTAGTCCATCTCAAGAATCGTTGGCAATGAGGAGATCACATTGCTCGGCTTGGATTATTAGCTCATAGGAAATGAGCCCTCCCTTTTCAGTTTTATAATTTCCAAAAATGTCTATTTTAGTCCGAAAACAATACGAGCCTACAAGCTGAGCTCGTGGACTTTGACTCATGAACTTAGTCCACGAGCTAAGCTCACTAGGCTCGCCATTTTGAACCCTCGAGCACGACCCTGGCTCGAGCTTATCTTGAGTTGACCTCGAGCAGCTTAAAGGACACATATTTTTCCTCTTCAATTTTGAAATAAATATCTCACCTTTAAAACGTGTCATCATTTCGTTGATGAGTTTTTTTTTTTTTTTTTTTTTTTTTTTTTGAAAATAGCACGCGATAATTCTTGGCCAGTCACAATTATTAAAAAAAAAAAAATGAAAAAAAGAGGACTAATGAGATGGTGTCATTTGACAGTTTATAAACAAATTTTTTCCCAAACGTAGGCTTAATTGGATTTATAAAATATAACCATCTATATCATGATGCTAGTTAACATTATTATTAAAAAAAAAGCTTATATTTGACATAATATATATGTAAGCTTCTACTCAAGACTATGGTTTCATTTATAAATAAAAATATTGTTAATTTGAAATTAAGAGTGGTTGAAAATTGATTTCGAAAAATAAATGTATTTGAAAAGTGGATTGAAAAAATATATTTTATCTAAATAGAGATTTATAAACAAAGTTACATAATAGAGGCTTTTTATAAACAAAGTTTCCAAACGGATTAATATGTGGATTTCATTGTTGTGTAGTCATTTTAGGTCAATTTTTGCTTTTTTTTTTTTCTCACTTACCAATTTACCCTTTACTTAAGGCCGGTTTGATTGGACCAATATTTCCTTGAAAAATGAAATTATTTTTCAACTTTCGTATTTTCCAACTATTTGATTGCACATATTTAGATAGGAATTTTTTTCCCTTGAATGAGGCCACCAGCTTGATTTTCCTTAAACTTGAGTTCCAACTTGGTTTAATAATATTTTGATCAGTTTTATTATTGTTAATTAACTTATTTTTTAAAAATTAAAATTATTATTATCAAGTACAAATGTGTCAAAATATAAAAAAAAAATTATTAAAATAACTAGAAAAATTGAACAAATCAAACAATTTCAATTGATATTTTCCACGATAATAATTTTCAGACAAATAAATTCTTTCAAAAATATTTTCTTTCGACCCATTTTTCACTATCGCAATCAAATATACCCTAATTTCCAAAAATAGGCTTTTCCATATCATTTCCCTAAAAAATAAGAAAAAATAAAAATAAAAATAAAAATAAAAATTCTCCAACCAATATTTATTGGTAATCCAATTAGAAAAGTAGAGAAAACATGACTGAGATAGAGTGAAAGATAGATACTTTTACAGTTGAGATATCAATCACAATCGAAAAATGAAGATTTTTGGGAAACATATATATCCACGGCAGATCATACTTTTTGCTTCTGGGTAGGTTTCTTCGTCCTTCTTGTACTCGGTTTCTACTCAATATACTGGAATAATTAACATGAATTTGAACCCTAATTTCACGACAGGGTTTTATTCTTGGCTTCAACAACGTATGATGTTCACAGATCCATAAAGAACAACGAAATACCACCCACAGAGGAACAGATCCAAAACTTGGAAGATTACATCAGGTCGGTTCGTCGCCCTCCCTGATCTAGCACAGAAGATGGTGGCTGATAAAATTTGGGGAATTAGTTGAAATATACCTCTCTCATAAAACATTTGTTGGTTTGACCTTTGACCAAAAGTAAAAAAATAATGTAAATAGAAAAACATATTAAAATGTTAAAAGACATTTTTACCTATAGTATGTTAACTTAAAATTTCCATTTTTTTTCTCGAAAATCTGAGTTTGAGAGGAATTGAACCCTGCACCTATTGTTAAAAACCTTAAGAACCAAACCACTTGACCCAACAATATTTTGTGTAACAAATATCTCTAACACATATATATTGTATTCTAAAAAATTTCTTTCTTATATAAATCTAAGGTTCAAGGAATTGAACCCGGTACTTTTAGTTAAAAAATTTAAAGATCAAACCACTTGAACCAATAACATTTTTTGTAATAAATTATATCTAATAAATAAATATGTATTAAAAATATTATAAAGTCAACCAAAACACTGAACTAGAAACACTTTGGGGAAGAAATTATATCTAATAAACATATAAGACTTTTTAAAAATATTTTAATTTAAAATAGTAAAGAATTGAACATTTAATATTTAATAAAAAAATATTAGAACCAACATTTTTTTGTAATAAGTTATATTTAATAAACATGTAATATTTTCTAAAAGTATTTTGGAAAAAAAATTGAAGTTAGACGTTTTATTTTATTTTATAGTACCAAATAATTATTTTATAGACTTATTAAATGAAAATTTATTTTGTTTAACATAAATTGAATAGTTAATGCGCATATATTATTTGTTAATTATGACAACTTAGGGTGACTCCAAATGCTTATCAAGATGATTCATTCTGTTCACATGACAAAGAAATGCAAATAGATTTGTTTTCTTTTAACTAGAGAACTGTTACACTTTATAATATTTTCGAAACCACGAGTTTAATGTCGTTCAAATAGAAAAACTTGGTAAGTAGGTTGAATTCGTTATTGTGTTCACATAACGAATTCAATGTCGTTGCAGTTGAGAAGACAATAATACTTTAGGTCTGTTCATAACGAGGTCTAAATCGTTACTTTATACGCGTAACGAATTTCATGTTGTTCCAGTACAAAAAAAGCATAGTAACAAGGTTGATAAATTTGTGTGGTTAAAAACTGATTTGAGAAAATGTGTTATTTATTGCTATAGATAATTTTTGTCACTATAGGTACCTTGTAACGGAACTCATAACGACAAGAGAACTCTTTCGAGGTCTAAATCGTTACTTTGCACACGTAACGAGTTCAATGTCGTTATGGTTGCTGCTTCGAATATATTCATAACGAGGTAGAAGTCATTACTTTATACACATAACAAGGTTTATGTCGTTAAGAAATATTTACAATAATGCCCTCGTTGTCCATAAAATTGAACTGTCAACAAACTCGCACAAATTTTGTCATAGCGATATTTAAGTCGTTGTAATGACTTCAAAATGGTGATCATTTCGTAAATCATTCCAATGTAATAATAACGATTTTGAGATTGGTGGAGTTGAAAATAAACTAAAACGATATAGATGTGGTTTCATTTGGTATATAACGAGTTAAATATTGTATGAATTCAGTCTCTGAAAATAATATAACGACATTCATGTAGTTTCTGTAAAAACTTAACGACATCGAAATTGTTTTAGTTGAAATGTTGACTAAAATTTAACTACGTCGAGAAAATGTGTTATTTATTGCTATATATGAGTTTTGTCGCTATAAGTACCTTGTAATAGAACTCATAACGACAGGAGAATCATTTCGAGGTTTAAGTCATTACTTTGTTCACACAACGAATTTAAAATCATTATAGTAAAAAAAAAAGTAGCAACGAGCTTGAAGTCGTTACTGTGTACACATAACGATTTTCATGTCGTTATAGTTACTGCTTCTGATCTATTTATAACGAGGTAGAAGTCGTTACTTTGTACACAAAACGAGGTTTATGTCGTTACAACATATTTACAATAATGCCCTCGTCGTTCATAAATCCAAACGGTCAACAAACTCGCACAAATTTTGTCGTAACGATGTTTAAGTCGTTGTAACGATTTCAAAATCGTGATCATTTGATAAATCGTTCCAATGTAATAATAACGATTTTGAGATCGTTGGAGTTGAAAATAAAATTATAACGATAAATATGTCGTTTCATTTGACATATAACCAGTTACATATCGTTCTGATTCAGCATCAGAAAATAACATAACGACAACTATGTCGTTTCTGTACAAATTGAACGACATTAAGATCGTTCTAGTTTAAATTTTAACTAACATGATATTGACATCGTTTCTTTGCACATGCAATGATATTAAAATCGTTTTGTCAAAAATCGACAAACTATCATAACGTCTTCCATATCGTTCTAGTGTTAAATTAACGAACTGCATCTCGTTCCAATGTAAATTATAACTATAACGGCTTAGATATCGTTTCTTCATATGGAACACGACTTGGTATCGTTATGGATGAAATCGATGATTCGATCGTTCTTTACCATCCGAAATACTTCCAACAGGCGTAATCTAACAAAAATGGGTCGTAGAAAGTGATTCAAACACTTTGTAAATCGACATGATTAGAAAGATATGATCATTTCTCTCAAGTGTAGAAGTTTCAAGGTAATAGATAACTAAAGGAACTTCATCTCATATTGATTATATCTTTCTAATCATGTCGATTTACAAAGTGTTTGAATCACATTTTATGACCCATTTTTGTTAGATTACGTCTATTGGAGGCACTTCGGACAGCAAAGAACGATCGTCTCGACGATTTGAGCCATAACGATATACATGTCGTGTTGCGATTGAAGAAACGATACAGACGACGTTATAGTAATAATTTACACTGAAACGATATAGAGTTCGCCAAACTTACAAAAGAACGACATTTAACTCGTTATGATATTTATTCGGCTATGAACATAACGATTCCAATATCGTTTTGTTATTGAAAAAACGACATTGACATCGTTTTGGTAATATAGTACACTGGAACGAGCTTAATGTCGTCAAAATTGTAAACAAACGACATAATTATCGTTATGTGATTTTCTGAGCCTAAAACATAACGATCTCGAACTCGTTCTACTGAAACAGTAACGACCTCCACATCGTTTTAGGCTATTTTTCACACAAACGAGCTCAATGTTGTTACAATTACAATGAAACGATCTTCCAAATTATAACGGATTTGAAGTCGTTACAATGACTTAAACATAGTTTTTGAAAAGTTAGCGCGACTTTGTTGACTGGTGGGAATGTTGGACGACGATGGCATATCCGTAAATATATGTAACGACATTTATGTCGTTATTTTTATGAAGTAACGATTTCAATGTCGTTATGAACAACAATAAAGCAGTAAGGTATTTACAACTGTAACGACATTAATATCGTTACGAACGACTTTGAAGCAGCAACTATAACGAAATTTAAGTCGTTACATGTACACAGTAACGAGTTCAACCTCGTTATGGACAGATATAAAGTAGTAAGGTCTTTTCAAAAGAAACGATGTTGAAAACCTTATGTTTACGAAGTAACGATTTATATCTCGTTACTACCTTTTTTAGATGGGAACGATGTTAAAATCGATATGTGTGCAAAGTAACGATTTCAACCTCGTTATAGTTTAAAATCAAATGAACAACAACCTCCTGAAAACCAATCATTCTCATTCCAACAAAAATTGATAAATCCTAAACACTTCCACATCAAAAATGCAATGTTTATTGTCTGCACAACTAACAAAAAATTCAATCTCCAACTACACAAGCGTAATTTCTAATACAAATCAAGTATCCTCACTCCAGATAAACAACTACTCAAAAAAATTCATAATTAGACAAACAAAATCCAGATTTATCAATGTACACTAAGGCTCAAAGTTTCATGCCAATAACTCTGCAGTCAATTCCTTCCTCCACATTGTGACACATTTCGAGCTATTGCATTCACGTCCATATTCCCTTAGAGAAATTCAATGTACTTCAAGTTCTAATCAACTGGAACGATGTTGGGTGAATCAATATGGATGACAATGACAGATTCATGATAACGACATCAATATGCCCAAAACGACTTTGAACTCGTTACGCTCGCAGATTAACAGCATAAAGGCAAAATTACACCCAACAGACATTGATTCAGATATTACTTGAAGAAAATGGTTCAGAATTGTTCAAATTCATCCTTATCTTCCCTTGTTCACCAAATGCCCAATATCAATGTTAAAAAATGGATTTTCAACCTTCAAAGAGATTAACACTCAATGGATTTTCAACCTATTTTGAAGAAGAAGAAAGAGTAGGAAGAAGAAAGGAGAGCAGGTACCCATTTTGGAAGAAGATTTTCGTTGGGAGAGGAAGAAGACCCATTTTGGAGGAAAATTTTCATTGAGGAGAGGAAGAAGACGACAATGAAATCAAGGCTAGGTTTTGTTTGGCAATTGTCATGGGCATATTTGTAATTCTATATATCATTTTCTATATTTTTTTTAGAATGAGGTTATTGGACTAAAAATTATTGTTATGGGTCTTCATAAATAAATGTTTTTGTTGATTGGGTCATTTAAATGAAGGAGCCATAAAATTTTGTGTATATGTATATAAGAATTAATTTGGGATAAAAACACTGTTTTTTATTTAAAATATTTGGACGTGAAGCTGGAGATAGAGTACTCCTATAGCTATATGGATATATTTTAGCCACGTTGACATTGCACTTAAGAAAGTATGGTATATCCGATGAAGACGATCAAGATAGATGTTGGGAAAGGGAAAGGGAAAGGGGAGGGTCATTCTTAATTTATGTCATTTGTATTTGTCTTTTAATTAGGTGTCTGTCTTTACTTATCTTTTGCTAATAATTACCAAATACGTGCCTCTTAATCGTAATTAGTTATCATTAACATTATTTTTAATTTTTAAAGAATATTTAATTTATGAATTTCAAGTAAAAAATAGTGATTGAAAATTGGAGAGGAAAATTGTATAAGGTTAAAGAGTGATTTGAGTTTATAAACGGATTTATAATTTTTTTTCTTCCCCAAACAGATATGCATATGTGTAGTTTAATTAAAAGTTGATTAACTAATTTAGATTAATCCTCAGCATTCCTTGCAAATCTATTCTTGAACAGCTGAAATTCCAAACATTTAAGTCAAAATGAAGTAACGAATAATTAAATTTTGATCACAAAATTGGTTTCACAAATTTTCAATCACATATTCCTTTTTTTTTTTTTATCAAAATCTACAAAATATCATTCAAAATAAATCTAACATATTCGTTTATTGATTTACGCATGAAATGGTCCAATTTTAAAATAGATACGTATATGTTCGGGTAAATTATAAGTAATTCTTTAAAATCTTAAGAAATGAGTGATTAAAAATGTATAGTAATGATCGTTGAATTTAATGTTTGATCTTGATTAAAATGCTACATCTAAAATGCCTGGAAGAAATATTTTTGGACAATAATATCCTCGACAATTACTTATAACTTTTATTTATCCTTCAATTAGTTTTATTTTAATTATAAGTTTTATAGTTAAATAAACCCAAATATACATTTAAACATGTAACGATCCTATTTCAAAATAGCTAAATATTCATAAAATTTCATGTAGATTGTTTGGGTAAAATTACTTGTAATTTTTGAGGAACTTACTTGTTGACCACAAAATTCGATTGGACCTTGAACCAACACGTCTCAGCTCCTCCCTCTTGAACACGTGGATCTCCTGCGCACTGTGATAAACAATCAGTTTGCAAAAGGGGTCGAGGTGGCTCCCATTTGCACTCCGATGCCAAAGTTAGCAGACATGTTCAACGAATGTAATTTGAGTGCGGGAAATAAATGTGTAAAAGAGAGAAAAGGGAGTGAGAAAAATATATTTAGTTAAGAGTATCAAAATGCTAACCCTTTACTAGACGAGAGGAGTGCCGTATTTATAGAGGAACTCTTTATCTCGGATCATGACACGTGACTAACTTTACACTTGTCTTCACCCTAACTCTTGGAGGTGACAACCTTGTTTTTTGACCGTAATCATTGCTACATTTCGTAGGGGATGGACGCTTGTCACGTCTTGGTAAAGGCAGTGTCACATCTTTGACTCCATCTCTCTTCTGGTCATCGCCGTAAAGCGCACCGACTGAGTATAAAGCACATCGCCCCGTCGTAAACCAGTTCGGCTAAATAGGTTCGCTTGACGCACCACCTCGGCACCTGACCCAAGGTGATATTTTAGACCTTAGCCATGGGCCAAGGTCCATTGGGCCCTTACTAGTGGATCACTGTACCTTCTTTGGGTCTGGATTCAACACTAGTCCCTCAAATCCGAAGTGATCATTTATGGTCGTGTAGGATTTGTTGTACGCTCAAGGCACTAGCTTTGTATGGTGGCTTTCATATGATGCTGCATACCGGAAGTTTAGGACGACATTCCTTATTGGATGTTTGGATTCATAGTATAGCCGACCTCCTACTTCGAATTTTCCCTCCTGAGTGAAGGTTGGGGGCGCACTAGCGTGTATCTTATGCGGCGTACTTAATGAAATAAAAAGGGAGGCTATTGACGTTGGTTCCCAAGAAATGTGTGAAAGGTGATGGGAATGACATTTTGCAGCGCGTGGTACTCACTGTGGTAGCTGAACGGTTTTGTCCCTCCTTTTGACGGCTGGCGCTTTGATTAGCCCGTTCTCCAAGAAGTATGGGTTAACCACATTAATCACATGGTTCACAAAAAACAATGAATCCAAATCATTGGGATCCCTATAAATCCTCCTTCGTTTCATTATTTCCCCTTTACCTTTTTCTTAGAACCTTTGCAGTAACATTCTCGCGAAAGATCATACTGTTTTTCTCTTTCTTGCAAGTTTTGAGTATTCTCTTCAAGGGTTTTCTACCCAGCACCCGCCCTTAACGTTCCACAGCTTTTATTGGCGAGTTCTTCATTCCAAGTGTACAATTTCAAGCGTTCGTTCTTTGAAAGTAAATCTCTTGGTCTTTGCATATGCGAAACTTTTTTATTTTTAGTTTCTCATTGTGGGTTTGAAAATCTCGTTTTGCACTTTCTTTTTCTTTTTTTGATGAGTCTGACCCGTCTTTAAAAAATAAAAGAAAAAATGGAAAGAGTTGGGGGAACGGGTTCACAGGAAATGTTAGCAATGACGATTCCCGTCAGATGTTTCTGCCCCATCACTTTATCGATTTTTAGTTCCCGCTTCTTTAGGGAGCAGATTAAGAGGAGAAATAGGAAAACCAGTGGCACAATTTATTTGAGTGATTCTGACAGCGAAGAAGAAAAATATCAGAACTACATGGCTCATCTGTCATCCGAGGAGGAGGCATCTTTAAGAGAGCTTCGGAGCAAACGAGACAGGGATTTGGGGAGAGAAGAGGTGGTAGGCTCTTTTTCAGGTCACCAGGACCTTGGCTTAATCGTTAGGGCCCCGTTTAGGGCACATAGGGAAGAGTTGGGTCTGACTGCAGAGGAGATCGCCCAAGTGGAGGATTGGGTTGATCAGGTTAACAAAGTTCCGGGCTACCACGTTGATCCTGATCCAAACCCAGAGTCATGAGAGAGCAGTGAGATAGCTACTGAGATCTGAAGGGTTGATTTGGCCGGAGCTTCGGCAAAATTCGGGCTGCCAGAAGGGGTCCAATTGGTGCACCCTACACCTACCTGCCGACCCTGCAGCCCTCCTCCAGGCCAAGCGGCCATATGCTACGATATCCTTTTTTACGGGATGAGGCTCCCCCTGCACCCCTTCTTCAGAGCGTTGCTTAGGAGCTATAACCTGTGCCCCTACCAGCTGGCCCCCAATTTCTGGACACAGGCTGTGGATACTTGGTTAGTGTGGCAAGAGGTCAACCCTGATTATCCCATCCCACTGCATATCATTCACACTCTCTATACTTTGAAGAAATCAGATAGAAGGGAGAGAGACATGAGGTCGGACGTCAAGGATTGGTATTACTTGTTTCTCAGGGGCTCTTATCCTCCCGTTATCACCGGTCATCCCACCTCAATAAAGAACTGGAGGAACCAGTGGTTCTGGGTTGCTGGGGAGTGGCAGAGTTCCCCTGTGGACCCTAGTCCAGAAATTACAGTTCCCCGAACTCTTTCCCTACCTAGTGAGTCTTATACTTGTTTTAGAGTCTTTAAATGCCACGCGTCTTTTGCTCTTTAATTTCCATTCATTTTCCTTACCTGCTTACTAACATGTCATCGGTTGTTTTATGGAGCACATGAAGTCAAAGTTGCAACCATGAGGATATGGTCAATTTCAAGTCCTTGCAAGGATTAATGAAAAAGTCTACAAAATAGATCTTTCTAGTGAGTGTAATGTTTCGGCTACAGTTAATGTTTCTGATCTTTTTCTGTTTGATGCATGAATAGATTAGAGATCGAATCCTTTCGAAGGAGGAGTGGATGATGTGATCTAGAGTCCGAACACAAATCTAAGTAAGGATCCGTTGATTGTGGAAGAAGGGCTAACAACTCATTTTTAAGCAAAGAAGGTCAAAGAAGGTCAAAGCAGTGATGGACAACTTTTTGCAAGAAATGATGGATAAAACCAAATTCTTGGCGACTAAAGAAACAAGTTTCTTGTTAGACTCGAGTCGAAAAATCAAATGGATCAACGTCATTGAAGCAGACAAAGACGAGATGCATCTAGGAGAACACGACCACACAGCTCAAAGATTGGGCGGTCGTGCGATCATAATACAAAAAGCAAAATATGAAGATGCATTGCCACGCGATCGCGCAGTTCTACTGAGACAAAATTTTGTCAATTTTAAATTTACTTGATTTTATTTCAATTAGATGTCTAATTTTTGGTAACTTTTGATTAAATTAAGAACTTCCTTATTTCCACTCTTATTGTTATAAAAGAGTTTATCTATGTTAGATTCCTAATTAAATTTAGGAAATATTTTTTATTGCCTTTTCAATTAGATTAGATTGTTATTCTAGTTTCCTGATTAGAATAGAATTTTATATTTTTCTAGCATGTATAAAGACTTCTTCATAGTACTTTATTTCACACAACTTTGATTAATATATTTCGAAAGGCAATTGCTTTCAATCCTTTGTCCTTCATTTAACTCCTTCGAACGTTGCAAAGTTTCATTCTTGTGGTGTTCAAACAACTCGGGTGACATATCTAAATTCTAGTGATCGAAAGGTCAACATTTCTTTGCGATTGTATTGGTTGCTTAGTTTAATAATTTTGAATCATATTCTATACATTGATTATTGGCTTTCTTGAGTTCGTTATTAATCTTGTGTGGTATTGTAGCTACAATTGTTGTGTGAGTTCGCATCAGTTACTCTGATAACTTTTCAAGTGAATAATAGAAATGTAATTTTACCATTTATAGCATTTTGCTATAAATACAAAAATGGATATTTTAGATACTTTTGTAAATTCTCTTTTCAAAATAATTATGCAAATAAGCTTGAAAAGGTTTTATGATATGTTTCATGTTGTGGAAGGCATGAGTTCAAAGCGGTAAATTAATATTCAAAAATTATTTTTTAGAATATTATGTGTAGACACCAAAATCCTAAATGTCAACACCAAACAAATCTTACAATTGGAAATGGTGAAGGTGTCGAGACTCACTGATTTGGTTTCGAAACCAAACCTCTTGCGTGACACTGGACTTTTCGTGTCAACACCATCATTGACACCAAGGTCTTTCCCTCGTCATAAAATTTTAAAATTTGTCTCATTTTCAACTTGTTATTATTAAATAATGTTTGAGGTGTTAAGGTTGTCACAGCTTCGCATGTACTAGTCTTGTCACACCACATGACATTTTCCTTCGCGTGAATTACCTAGACACACTAGGCTTCAATCTTGGATGGAAACATGAATAAATCGATAATTGTGAATCAGTGATCAATTAGAAATGAGGATTTTGATTTATCCTATATCAATCATATCAATCAGATTGAAATATTGATATCACGACATTTTTCATTGTGAATGGAGCCTAGTAGGTCACATACAAAATTTAAAATTGAGTGTCTGGATCAAATCTTGTACAAGTGGGAGAATGTTAAAATTGATGTAGAATCCCAATTAGTTGAGGCGAACTTGATTAACCGTGGGACAAGAATAGACCATGTACGTTAATTAATCACTAATTAGGGTTCTACTTGGCCAAATAAATATTATGTTTATCACAGTAGAAAAAAGAGTTGTTGCTAGCATAATAAGTTTTAGATTCTATCTTAATGTCAAGGCATTCATCAAAGCTATAATTGATATCATAAACTTTATCTAGGTATAACATTGACACGGGCTATGATTTTTTTATCTATTTAATTTAGTTGTACATATATAATTTCGAAACCTTACCAAAAAATAAAAATAAAAATTGGAATAAAAAATAAATAAATTGCTAAACCTTAAAAAAATAAATCTTTTTTTTTTTTTTTAACTCTCTCCCTAATTTCTTTCACTTTCCCTCCCTCCCTCCTAGCATGTACATAGGAAAAATTCATTTTCAATTCAAATGGAAAACAGACTCTAACACTTAATCGACTTGGACATTCTTTTTTAATTGCACACAAACTCTTTTTCCTTATTTTTTCTAATTTCATTATAAATCATTTTTCTAATTGGAGCAAAATATGTTTTCAAAGTCCTCTAAATCACAGCAATCATGACATTCCATCTTCGTACCCCTATTACTCGTAGGTGCCACCATAACCCAATCAATTTTAGTACACATGAATGTATTAAAATAAAAGGTTCTCAAACACCACTTTTAGTTTTGACATCTTTGAATTATAGAAATAGAAGAAGACTCCCCTTGTTGTAACTCTAGGAATGGGAAATGGCCGAGTCGAATTGGCTCGTTCTTTATAACAATGAGCCTGACTCGTGTAGGGGACTAGTCCATCTCAAGAATCGTTGGCAATGAGCAGATCACATTGCTCGGCTTGGATTATTAGCTCATGGGAAATGAGCCCTCCTTTTTCAGTTTTATAATTTCCAAAAATGTCTATTTTAGTCCGAAAACAATACGAGCCTACAAGCTGAGCTAATGGACTTTGACTCATGAACTTAGTCCACGAGCTAAGCTCACTAGGCTCGCCATTTTGAACCCTCGAGCACGACCTTGGCTCGAGCTTATCTTGAGTTGACCTCGAGCAGCTCAAAGGACACATATTTTTCCTCTTTGAACTACATATCTTACCTTTAAAACGTGTCATCATTTCGTTGATCAGTTTTTTTTTTTTTGAAAATAGCACGCGATAATTCTTGGCCAGTCACAATTATTGACCTTAAAAAAAAAAAGAAAAAAAGAGGACTAATGAGATGGTGTCATTTGACAGTTTATAAACAATTTTTTTCCCAAACGTAGGCTTAATTGGATCTATAAAATATAACCATCTATATCATGATGCTAGATAACATTATTAAAAAAAAAAAAAGCTTATATTTGACATAATATATATGTAAGCCTCTAGTCAAGACTATGGTTTCATTTATAAATAAAAATATTGTTAATTTGAAATTAAGAGTGGTTGAAAATTGATTTCGAAAAATATGTGTGTTTAAAAAGTGGATTGATAAAATATATTTTATGTAAATAGAGATTTATAAACAAAGTTACAGAATAGAGGCTATTTATAAACAAAGTTTCCGAACGGATTAATATGTGGATTTCATTGTTGTGTAGTCATTTTAGGTCAATTTTTGCTTTTTTTTTTTCTCACTTACCAATTTACCCTTTACTTAAGGCCGGTTTGATTGGACCAATATTTCCTTGAAAAATGAAATTATCTTTCAACTTTCGTATTTTCCAACTATTTGATTGCACATATTTAGGTAGGAAATTTTTTTCCCTTGAATGAGGCCACCAGCTTGATTTTCCTTAAACTTGAGTTCCAACTTGGTTTAATAATATTTTGATCAGTTTTATTATTGTTAATTAACTTATTTTTTTTTAATTAAAATTATTATTATCAAGTAGAAATGTGTCAAAATATAAATTTTTTTTTATTAAAATAACTATAAAAATTGAACAAATCAAACAATTTCAATTGATATTTTCCACGAAAATAATTTTCAGACAAATAAATTCTTTCAAAAATATTTTCTTTCGACCCATTTTTCACTATCGCAATCAAATATACCCTAATTTCCAAAAATAGGCTTTTCCATATCATTTCCCTAAAAAAATAAAAAAATAAATAAATAAATAAAAATTCTCCAACCAATATTTATTGGTAATCCAATTAGAAAAGTAGAGAAAACATGAGTGAGCTAGAGTGAAAGAGAGATACTTTTACAGTTGAGATATCAATCACAATCGAAAAATGAAGATTTTTGGGAAACATATATATCCACGGCAGATCATACTTTTTGCTTCTGGGTAGGTTTCTTCGTCCTTCTTGTACTCGGTTTCTACTCAATATACTGGAATAATTAACATGAATTTGAACCCTAATTTCACGACAGGGTTTTATTCTTGGCTTCAACAACGTATGATGTTCACAGATCCATAAAGAACAACGAAATACCACCCACAGAGGAACAGATCCAAAACTTGGAAGATTACATCAGGTCGGTTCGTCGCCCTCCCTGATCTAGCACAGAAGATGGTGGCTGATAAAATTTTGTGTATATGTATATAAGAATTAATTTGGGATAAAAACACTGTTTTTTATTTAAAATATTTGGACGTGAAGCTGGAGATAGAGTACTCCTATAGCTATATGGATATATTTTAGCCACGTTGACATTGCACTTAAGAAAGTATGGTATATCCGATGAAGACGATCGAGATAGATGTTGGGATAGGGAAAGGGAAAGGGAAAGGGAAAGGGGAGGGTCATTCTTAATTTATGTCATTTGTATTTGTCTTTTAATTAGGTGTCTGTCTTTACTTATCTTTTGCTAATAATTACCAAATACGTGCCTCTTAATCGTAATTAGTTATCATTAACATTATTTTTAATTTTTAAAGAATATTTAATTTATGAATTTGAGGTAAAAAATAGTGATTGGAAATTGGAGAGGGAAAATGTGTAAGGTTAAAGAGTTGTTTGAGAAATTGTGTAATTTATAAACGAATTTATAATTATTTTTTTTCTTCCCCAAACGGATATGCATATGTGTAGTTTAATTAAAAGTTGATTAACTAATTTAGATTAATCCTCAGCATTCCTTGCAAATCTATTCTTGAACAGCTGAAATTCCAAACATTTAAGTCAAAACGAAGTAACGAATAATTAAATTTTGATCACAGAAATGGTTTCACAAATTTTCAATCATATATTCCTTTAATTTTTTTTTATTTATTTTTTTTATCAAAATCGACAAAATATCATTCAAAATAAATCCAACATATTTGTTTATTGATTTACGTGTGAAATGGTCCAATTTTAAAATAGCTACGTATATGTTTGGGTAAATTATAAGTAATTCTTTAAAATCTTAAGAAATGAGTGATTAAACATGTATAGTAATGATCGTTGAATTTAATGTATGATCTTGATTAAAATGCTACATCTAAAATGCCTGTAAAGGGAGAAATATTTTTGGACAATAATATCCTCGACAATTACTTATAACTTTTATTTATCCTTCAATTAGTTTTATTTTAATTATAAGTTTTATAGTTAAATAAACCCAAATATACATTTAAACATGTAACGATCCTATTTCAAAATAGCTAAATATTTATAAAATTTCATGTAGATTATGTAGATTGTTTGGGTAAAATTACTTGTAATTTTTGAGGATCTTACTAATTGAGTAATTAAAAATGTATAACAATTATTGTTGGGTTCTGTTTTTTAGTTTGATTAAATAAAAATATAACTTTTAATATAGACAAAGGAGTAAAAAACTTTGTTCATGATTCTTCACATAATTGCACTTTTTCTTGTAGCTTTATAATGCGAATCATTTGCAACATGTCATCCTTATCTCTCAATATGGGCACAAAGAAAATGATATTTTTACTACTAATATGTCAATGTGTAAGAATGATATCATTTTTGTTATCTATTCTTAATTTTTTCTAAATTCATCGATATTTTAAAATAAAAAGTCACCGTCTATATATTCATATTCAGTCTTTTGTGGAACATTTGCACTTATGACATTTTTTTATTCGTATATATAACTTATTGTCTTATTAGGATGGAGAAATTTAGCAGAGGAGGGCAGTTCTTATCAATGGAGCAGTCTACCACACCTCACCGTGGGGATAAATCATCAATACTTTTGTAGAGTAGTTTCTTTCTTTCTCTTTTCAAGTCTTGACTTCAATTATTTATAAAAAAATTTACAAAACAAGTATTTGATGAAATAATACATTAAAAACATCATTTAGTCAAAAATAATTTTGACAAAATAAAGATTTTAAGACTATGTACTTGACATATATCTTGTTCTACCTTAACGCAAACTCAAGTTTTAATCAACTTATTATTATCCAAATAAGTACTATAAAATTTTAATCTTAATCTTAATCTTTATCTTTATATCTTTAAGACTGTGATATGACATTTATTTATTTTCAAATATTTTGATCAAATTTTTTCATTTCCTACATAACACGTGTTATTGAATTTGAAACATTGAAGTTTCCTACATAACACGTGTTATTGAATTTCCTACATAACATGTGTAGGAAATAAAAAAATTGTATTAATAAATTTGAACATAAATAAATATCATATCTATGTAAATATGTTAATTTAAAATGAAATTTTTGGATTAATATATTTGAAAATAATTAAATACATGCTATATAAATTTGTTAAATTATAAATGAAAATTTTGAATCAATATATTTTGAAAATAAATAAATAAAATCATTGAAATTTTACTTCCTAATATATCAATAAATGAGTAGGTTCTTCAATAAGCATATTACAAAAATAATTAATTATTTACTATCGACTTTTTACCACCAATGATAAATTGGTAAAAAATTTAATCATTTCATCATTTTGACAAAAATTGGTATGTTTAAAAAATAAGGAAAAATAAAATATATGTAAGCAACATATTAAAAAATAAAGTTAATTAAAAATTATAACATATTAAAAGGAAAATAGGTGATATGGTGGGAAAAGTTTTCTAGAAAAAACGTAAATAAAAGTCAAAAAGAATTTTTATTTAAAAAATTTAATTAAGTGTCAAACTTTGAGTGACACGGTACACTGAGTGTACATACAGAATTTTTTATTTTTATTGATTTTTTTTTTTAAAGTTTCAAATTCAATAACATGTGTTATATAGGAAATGAAAAAAATGGATAAATATATTTGAACATAAATAAATGTCATATCATATCTATTTAAATGTGTTACATTGAAAATGAAAATTTTGTATTAATATATTTTAAAATAAATATATGTTATATAAATTTGTTAAGTTAGAAATGAAAAAAAATTTGAATTAATATATTTTGAAAATAAATAAATAGAATTATTGAAATTTTACTTCATAATATGTCAATAAATGAGTAAGTTCTTCAATACACATGTTACAAAAATAATTAATTATTTTTTATCAACTTTTTAACCACACATATTTTCTCTTTTCAATTTTCAGCCACTAATTTTTAGTTCAAAATCATAAATAAACAAGTTATAAACTAAATATTATTACCGTACAGAGGCTTTATCATTTCACCATTTTGGCAAAAATTGACATGTTTATAAAATAAGGAAAAATAAAATACATTAATTAATATATTGAATTTCAAATAAAATATATGTAAGTAATACATTAAAAAATATAGTTAATAAAAAATTATAACATATTAAAAGGGAAATATGTGATGAGGTAGGAAAATTTAAATGAGTGTCAAATTTTGAGTGGCCCAGTATACTTAGTGTACATATATCATTTTTTATTTTGAATATTTTTATCTTTTTTAAAGTTTCAAATTGAATAACATTTTTTTTATTGAAATTATGTTTTTTATTTGATATGGTAGAATTAAGATATTTTCAAAATTATGATTTAAAAATCATATATTTCGTGTATCGTACGGGTAGACAACTATATCATATTTATATATAAAAGCGGAATAGCCGTCACCAAAATATACACATAGTTTCCCTCTAAAAATAATTTCTAAATTTGGAAATTTCTTGCTAAAAAATAGTATATTAAATATTCTAGTAATTATTATTTTACATGAGCCATTAGTTGCATTAGCTTCCATGTTATTTTATATTACGGATTTTATATAACTAAAATAAGCAAAAAAAAAAAGTCGATCCTACACTTCTTTTTAAAAAAATATGATAAAGAACAATATATAAAAAGAAAAGCGTCAATCTTAACGTGAATATAAAAGTTGACTTTTGCACGTATATTTGAAAATTTGTATTATTTAATTTAAATTTGAGCAATTGCTTAAATATATTTTGTCTACAACAGTTTTCATATATCAAATGAGTGTGAGTAACTACAAACTGTACAAATAATGTATTATTTAAAGAGGTCTTCCAAAATTGATGAGAATTCTATTTTGAGCATTCGTTGACAGTTTGTATCTTTATTTTCCTATTTTGTAATGATATTTACAGCAAAATTATCTCATATTATTCTTCCGTGCAACGCACGAGTGCGATACTAATACTATACTAATATGTATATATAATAACAAAATAGTCGTCACATAAATCTGCACATAGTTTCCCGCCATTTTGGCCTACCATTTTAGGAAAGTTTGTAATTTTATTAATTATTTTAATAAGTGAATTAGTAAAGTTCAACTAATGCAAAATTAATTATAGGTAACATGTAATAAATGATTTATTGATTTGTAAAAAAGAAAATATCTATAAAAAGGGCAAATTGTATTATTTTTATTTTTTTGATAATTATTGTAATATGTTTAAGTCAAAAAATATGCAATATGGATTCAATATCTCAACGAGAAGTTTAATACAAGTAAACAAATGAAAGCAAACTCGAAACATATCATTCGTAAAATTGTCTCAAATAATAAAGATAAAAGTTTTACTTATACTTTTTACTTTTTCCAATATCCAATTTTTTTTAATTTATCTCATTTATTTAAGTCATAAAATGATACACATCCTTTCTTACCTAAATTCAATTTGACATAAATGATTAATTTCAAATCTTTTTCTTATCAAATTAAAAGAAATGATAGATATCCGATATTTCTATGTAAACTCAATTTAATCAATTTAATTTCTACAACTTTAGATTTCGATAAACTCTTTGGTAATCTTGAAATTAATTTTATTAATTTACTCATTTTGTTCATTTATCTTTTTTTTTTTAAATTTTATAAATTTAAAATAACATCAATTTGTAAAATATATACTACAGGCTTTAACAATTAATTCATTGAATTCTATAGAAAATAAAAATATAAGATTTTAGCAAACTTATTCTAGTTAAAAATAAAATATGGTCAATACATTTATTTAATATGCACAATTTATGTATATAAGTTATTTATTTTTTTTCATTGTGTTATTTTTGTTGGGTATTATATTTTTACAATTTATTCAATAAATAATTTTCAATTATATATCTCGTGCATCGTACAGGTGCAATTACTAGTGGTCTTATTATTTTACTATACATCACAGTCACTCATCTTCAATTTAGGGCATTTAGGTCAACAACTTCAATTTGTTATCAAAGTTGCTCACTTTGTTAATTTTTCTACTGTGGTCCTAGAAAAATGCCATCATCAACATTAATTTTATAGATATTGAAAATGTAAATATGTGTTTTTCATTTATTCAATTTTTTAAAACAATATATTAAAATAGTTGATATGTATTACAAGGAAATGTAATTGACGTCCAAATATATTTTATAATATCATTTCAAAGTTTTTTTTAATGCGCACACTTCTAACTAGTTAAAAGAAAAAGTGTACGTCTTTGAAACCTAGGTTTGCACCGTTAGGTAAAAAAAAAAAAAATTAGTTTATAAATCAGTTTATAAACTACACAAATTTCCAAACTACTTTTTAACCCCAACATTTTCTCTCTCCAATTTTCAACCAATATTTTTTGGCTCAAAATCATAAATAAACTAGTTTATAAATCAAAAGGTTTTACCAAAGTTAATCACATTTTTTCATGCTTTGCCTTTTACAATATGAATTAATTGTTTATTTGTTAACTTAAAACTATAATCAAATAATAAAGTAGACAACGTTTCAAACAATCAAATAAAATACTATTTGCATTCCGATTTTAGAGGCAAAAACATTGATCAAATTTGAATAATATGCCTTTGTTTGGTAAAAAAAGTTAATACATTTTTTTTTATTTTTTTTTATTAAACATCACATGGCAACATCTATTTAGTCATTTTTTAAAAAAAGTCAAAAATTGCGGTTGGTTAAATATTCTCGCCGACCATTTTTTACTTTTCTGAGTAATATATCAAGAAAATGTTGACACGTCGTTATATATAAATAATATTTATAAACAACCTGATAATCTAAGACTAGCTAACCAAGAGTGCGTGAATTGGTTTTATGAAACTTTTTCGATATAATCTTAAACTTAAAACCATTAAGTTAATTATGAATTCTCAGTGTAAATTAATTAAATGATCAAAGTAAATTACTGTCAAGATACAAATTGAAAAGGTACAACACTTGAAAAACAATTTAGCACAATATGGATTGACAAGCGATAAGTGCGATGTAAGTAAATAAAAGGGATAAGAGGATGCAGATGATATTTTTATGGAGGATCAGTCAAACAACTTGATTTATGTTCTTCATTACCAAGCTCTCTGTCAAAAGAAAGGCTAAATCTACTATATTTATAACTTATAACAATGAGTATCAAGTCCTTAAGTGACTTACAATAAGAAGCACTTCACTTATTCCTAGGTGTCATTACAACAAGGAGCACATTTTCTTAACAACAATCAAGTTTTTACAAGGCTCTCGAAACCATCAAAATACAAATGATGAATTTACAATAGAAATAACTCTCTTAATACCTTTATATATGAGTCAAGGAAATTCTATGAAGAATTTCTAATGCTATAGTCTTCAAACTTTATAATTTATTGTAGTCTCTTATGATCTCTTTAATGGATAATTATTTGAGCCTTTAATTTGCTTATTGAGATATATAATTATTACTCAAGAATCAAAACTTTTTAGAAATACAAGTAATTATGTTTGTTATAATAAAAACAATTAATTTATCAATAATCACATGTAAAAAAATTTCTCCTTTTTTTATTATGACAAACAAAGTGTTTGTAATGATAGGTTAAGCAATTGAAAACAAGTAATTAAAGTAGAATAATAGATAAGTACTATATGAGCATATATTCCCACTTTCTTTTACAAACTAATACTTAATTTTTTGATTCATAACTTAGCATGAAAACATTTATATCAATACAAATCAACTATACATCTACATCTCCATAGCTCTTCCCCCTTTTGGCATAAGCAAGAAAGGTGGCTTAAGTAGAATGCAACATAAGTATAATATCGTAATTGAAATCATATTCCACCTTAGTAAAACACTTATATCATGAAATGAGTTTAAGATGTATAACATGGCATGTAAGTCATTTCAATGTATAAGATTGTTTACATAAATGTCCAACTGCATTGGATAAAAAATTATTTGACTTATATAGGAAAGCGATCCATTTTAGTATAAGCATGTATAATAAGTTCACATCTCACATTTCCCATCTCATTATCAAATATTATTTCTCATTAATTCTTCAAACATATAATCTATCATATCATTTCAACAAGCAAAACACAAGATGCACAACACATAAGCATAACTTCTTCTTAATGAGTACATTTATACTGCAAGAATCAGTGAAGTAATGGAAGGAAAACTGGATCTAATAATCGAAAATTATACTGATGGGAATTTTGTGGCGGCACTCATGGCTAGTAAACTTGACATGTCCCTGGTACCAATGTTAATCATGTCTTTTATGGTTCGGGTTATGAACTTTTTAAACTGCAAAGAGTTTTTGCTGACTAATAGTATTTTCAAACTAGGGAACTATTGCACAAGCTTCAGGGAAGATGGAGTATGAAGATTCAGACCTCAAACTGGAGGAATTTGACCCCAAGTATCACTTCTCATGCCAGTTTACAGCTGATTTGATGCAATGAATACTGCTGATTTCATCATCACAAGCACATACCAAGAAATTGCTGGAAGGTATATATTCAACATTATTCGCAATATTCTAATGGATTTTTTGAACTGTCAGACGAACAATTTAATTATTGAGAGTAAAATCTAGGAATTTAAAACAATGAAAATCCAGAAATTTAAATAAATTGGTGGTTGACAAGTGATGCTTATTATGTGTCAAATATTTCATGCTTGTAGCAAAGATAGGCTAGGGCAGTACGAAAGCCATACTTCATTTACTCTTCTAGTATACAGAGTTGTGTTTAGGGATCAATGTTTTTTTATCCTAAATTCCATATTGCTTCTCCTAGCACAGCAGACCAAACAGTCTACTTCCCTCCCACTAAGAAATAAAAGCGATTTACGACATTTTAGCCAGCCATCGAAGAACTTATATTTTGTAAAGTCGATAATGACAAGCAGGGACGAAGCTAGGTTTTTAATTGAGTGGGGCCAAAATTTTCAAATGGTGGGAGGCGGAGGCCCCCTCCCTGGAGTTCGGAGGCGGAGCCCCCGAAATTTTTTTGAACCAAAATGATTGACATTATAAAGTAACAAACCAAAAGCTAAACTAAGTTAACTAACAAGTAACAACTAACTAGTGTAAACTAGTAATTTACAAAAGAAAATACCTATAACTGAAAAGTAAATGTAAACTTTCAATGTGAGAGATACTAGTAATAAATATTGTATTTACTTCTTGCATAAATATAATGATTGCAGAGAGAGAATTAAAATCAAAGGAAATAAATTCAAGATGTCAATTCTTTCTTCTTTTTTTTTTTTTTTTTTGACTCAAATTTTTTTTTCCAGTGGGGGCCATGGCTCCCACTGGGCCTTATAGGCCTCCGTCCCTGATGACGAGCATGTGTAAGTGAGAAAATATTTAAATTTATGCAAACATTTGTTTAAGTAGTTCAGTACTAATGTTTTTCCCCAAACAATGGATACCTAGAAGATAGAAAGAAACCAATAATATTCTCCATGGAAAGGCTTAATATAGTGAAGAACGTTTCTGGATTAACAGAGTGGTATGGGAAGAACAAGAGGCTTAGAAACTTGGTTAATCTTGTTATTGTTGGAGCTAGGCGTGTCAAAACGGCTCGTCGGCTCGAGTAGCTCGGGCTCGGCTTGTTAAAAGCTCGGGCTAAGCTCGGCTCGAGGCTCATAGGATTGAGCCGAAGCTCGGGCCGAGCCCAAAAATGCTCACTGGGCTCGAGCCGGGGCCGGCCCGTGTGGCTTTCCGAGCCACACGGATCGGCCCGTGTGGTGGGCCAATTTGGCCCGAAGACACGGGCCAGAATGACCCGTGTCTGCTGCTGCTGCCTGCAAATTTGCAAGCAGCTGCTGCAGTAGCTGCGTGTTGCAGGTAGCCAACAGCTTGGCTGCCTGCAACACGGGTTGCTACATTTTTTATCTGATTTGAAATATGCAGATTTTTTTTTTGAAAATTTGAAATTTGAAATTTTTTGTTTTTGTTTTCCCACGTTTTTTTTTCTATAAATAGGTCGTATTTTGTTTGTTAATTCACAATTCACTTACAAGTTTTTTCATTTTCATTTCGTCATAATATTCATTTGTTTGCTATAATTTCTATTCAATTCTCTATTTCTCTATATTCTTCAATTATTGTGATAATATTTCTCTCGGTTTCAAGTTTCAACTTTCAAATTTGAAACTAACTAGATTCTACACTACAATACTGATACGTATGGAGTTTAACAGCGATGAAGTTAACCAATTCAGGGGTAGTTCTAGTACTCCCTCTCATATCGATGTCTCCGAAAATGCTCCCATTGACTTGGATGATATCCAAGAGGAGGAAATTATTGAAATCAAACGAGTTAAAAAAGAGTCATCCGATTGCTGGCAACATATGACAAGGAAAAAAGTGGGTGTTGATATATGGAAAGCGTGCTGCAATTACTGTGGTAAGGAAATGAGTTGGAAGCCCAGATCAAGCACGTCACATTTGAATCGGCACATAGCAAGGGCGTGCAAAGTGAAACTGGTTGGTGACCCAACACAGTCCCAGCTTGTTTTTGATGGTTCTGGACCTTCTGGTACTACTACTCTTTCAACATTTGTGTATTCGCAAGAAAGATTTCGCGAAGGTATGACTGCATATGTGGCGGCCGTTGAGATGCCCCTTTCCTTAATTGACTCTGTTCACTTCACCCGACTCGTGCAGAATTATCTTCAACCCAGGTATACTCCTTATTGTAGAAATACACTTCGTACAGACACCGTAAAATTATATAACAAAAGGAAAGAAATTACCATTAAAGCTTTAAAAACATATGAGACTGTTATTTCATTTGCATCTGATTTATGGACTGGTGGTAACAAAAAAGGTTATATTGCTGCCACAGCTCATTACATTAATAATCTTTGGATTTTACACAAAAAAACTATTGCATTGAGATTAGTAGAATATCCTCATAATGCCGCTAACATACATTTAGTTTTAAAAGGGATTATACAAGAATTCAGTATGCAAGATATGATTCGTAGTTTTACTTTTGATAATTCTAGCGTTAATAAGGTTGTTATTGATAAATTTATTTCTGATTTTAACCCTGCATTTGATAGTTTATTTTTTCACCAACGTTGTGTTTGTCACATTATCAACTTAATTGTTAAAAGTGGTTTAAAACATATTGAAAAATTCTTAGATAAAATTAGACAAGCAATAAATTTCATAAATGTATCACCATCAAGAAAACAAGCATTTAATAGTTTGTGTGCAAAGTATAGTTTAGAAGAACATTCATTTGCTACGGATGTATCACATAGATGGAACTCTACATACCTTATGTTACACTCATGTGAAAATTATTATAAAATTATTTCAATGTATTATAATGGTAGACATACGTATGGATCTGAAAATAATTTAGAAGAGTGGGAATGGGAAATTATATTCTGTGTAAAAAGATTTTTAAAAGCCTTTTATGATGCCACAAATGCATGCAGTGGTGTTTACTACCCAACATCTTCACTTGTTTTACAACACTTTTTTCATATTGCACAAACATTCAATTAATATGGAAATTTTCCAATTTTTAATGTTGTAGTCAATTTCATGGAGTTAAAATCTTGCAAATATTGGGAAGAATTACCTTCTTTATTTGTTTTAGCATCGGTGATGGATCATCGATTAAATTTAATGGGCACTAAGGCTATTATAAAGGGAATTTCACAAAATTTAAATATAGAATTATCACATGTTAATGTGGAATCTTTATTATGTGAAATGTACAATTATTATACTGCAAAAAAAGATCAATGTAGTTCTAGTTCCCAAACTAATGTTTCCCAAAGTACTCCAATGCATTCTAATTCTTTATGGGACTTTATTAACACAAATGCAAGTGCTCCCTCAATTAGTTCCAGTGGAAACACGTCTAGATCGATAGGTGGTACAAATGTTGAAATTCCATCTGAATTAGCTAGGTACATGTGTGTGGACGTTCGCAGTGTTTTAACACCACAAGAATTAGAGAATTTTGATGTTTTAACTTGGTGGAGGTGTAATGAAAGGCAATATCCAGTTGTAGCAAAAATTGCACGTGATTTACTAACATCTCCGGTGTCCACTGTGGCATCGGAGGCTGCATTTAGTTTAAGTGGTAGGATTTTGTCAGACGAACGATCAAGACTGAAGGAAGACATATTAGAAGCTCTTATATGCTTGAAGGATTGGGAATGTGCAGATTTACGACTTCAAGATAAAGTTGATAGCATCATGGCCGAGGACTTGGAGCAATATTTAAGATAGAAGAAATTGTAAGTTTTTAAAAATCATTTTGTGTAATTTAAATTATTATATTTTAAAAAAAGTGTACACGAAATTTTTTATTTGTGTACAATTTTTAACTCCGCCTATGTTGATCATAACCTGTCCCAAGCCCGGAAAAGGGAGGAGGGTTGTAACTTGTAATCTTTATTGAATATATATAAAACAACTAGTAATTTAATTTTAATATATATAGACTTTGCGAAATCTACATTTACATTTTTATTAAATCTTATGTTTGATATTTTAACTACATTTATTGTGTATAATTCATTTAAGTAATTACAAATATAATACATATTCATTCGCCGTATAAAAAAAAAATACGGGAAAAAAACGGGCCGGCCTGGCTCGGGCTCGGCTCGGCTCGGCTCGATGAAGCTCGAGCCGAGCCTCAATTTTTTGGCCGAGCTTTGGCTCGACTCGGCTCGAGCAAAAAAAGCTCGGTCCTAAAAAGCTCGAGCCAAGCTCGAGCCTTGATGTTCGGCTCGAGGCTCGGCTCGGCTAGTTGACATACCTAGTTGGAGCTTTCCTTGATCCTTACAAATCCAAAGACAGAGAAGAAGCATCTGAAATAAGAAAGATGCACATGTTAATTGAAAAAAATCAACTCAAGGGACATATAAGATGGATAGCGGCCCAAACTGACAGGAAAAGAAAATTGTGAACTCTACCATACCATTGCTAATACAAAGGGGGCATTTGTGCAGCCTGACTTATATGAAGCATTTGATCTTATAGTAATTCAGGCAATGAATTGTGGATTTCCAACTTTTGTGACTAATCAAGGAGGCCCGACTGAGATTATTGTCGATGGGTTTTCGGGCTTCCATATCGACCCTAACAATGGAGATGAGTCAAGCAACTAGATTTCCAACTTTTTCTAAAAGTGCGAGGAGGATCCTGAATATTGGAACAAGATTTTAGTTCAGGGACTACAGCGCATATACAAATGGTAATTTTAGAAGGATCAACGATCTCTTTTAAATTTTCATGGAACTAGACTGTCTCACAACTATACATGGAAGATCTATGAAAATAAGGTTTTGAATATGGGGTACATATAATTTCACTTGACTGTCGTACATGGAACTTTAATCATAATCGGATAATGGACTTTGATTACTAACGGAAGTTCTTTGAGGTACAATGGGTGAGATAAAATTGCATATCAATATCTCGGTACTTTGGGAATAAAGTGAACTAACGAGGAATATATATTCGTATTATGGAATCCGTCACCTTTTAGATATGATCATAATCTGACTGGTTCTTCTAGTGGACAGTTAAATTTGGGATTAGTACATAATTTGTTGATTCTTAATTCTATATCAAAGGACATAGTGGACGCCTTCTTTTACATAGAATCAGTATATGAACTTTGGACTAAGCTCAAAGAATGATTTTGAGAGAGTAATGGGCGGTGGGCCACTACTTTATCAATTGCAGAGAGAAATTAGCAGTTTTACCCAAGTATGTATATAGTGGTTTAATACACAAAATAAAAAAGTTATGGGATGAACATGCCTGTCTTATACCCTTTCCTGTATGTACCTGTGGAGCTGCCAAAGATATGTATGAGATAAACTCTTTTGATAAGCTTAGAGGTGGCAGTGGGCCCAGTCGAACAGGCTCGGCTCGCCAAATGGACAAGCAGAGCCATGAGCTCGTGTCATTTTTTTTTAAATCCCCTCTTATGTTGATTAAGTCGACAATCGGTAATTAAAATACTTGAAGTCTTGAATATTAATATTATTGATATAAATTTGTAATTAGTTATAAGTTATGTATTAAATAAATTATTAATAACTTAATAAGTAAAAAACTAATGTTATACTTGTTAGTTATTAGTGAATTAAATTGAAAGTCGAAATGATTAATTATAATTTATAAGTTTATAACGTAAACAAAAACTTGTTAAAATAATCAATTATCCAATTATAATTTGAAAAGACAAAAACTAAAATTAAGTAAATAAATTAAAATTTGAAAGTTTAAAAAATAAAATAAAACCCTCATCCTTTTTTTCGAGCTTGGGACCGGCCACTAAATGGTCTTAATTGAATAATTGAATATTCTAGTAGGCGGAGTTAAAATTGTACACGAACAATTTGTTACATCTAAAATTTTTGTTTTGAAATCAAAATTTTATTTTATTTTATATATATAAAGAAATTAAAATTTTAAAGTTAAATATCATTTATCTAACTACATGCAATTTTGGCATACTTATGCTGTATGTGTAAATTACCATCTTACCAATCTTTGACACACATCCACGCTTCCAAAATATCTTTTTTGAGTCGGCTCCTGACTTCTGGAAAAACCCTTTTACCTGCACTAAAAGCAGACTCTGAAGCTACCATGCTAACCGGAGGTGTTAGTAGATCTTTTACTATGACGGAAACAATCGGATATTTTAGTTCGTTTGTTCGCCAATAATGAAGTAAATCAAATTCTAAAGAATTAGTAGACTCCACATTTCTAAGTAGATCTTGTCCAAAATAAATTTTCAATTCTTCAGGCATTTGAAGTGAACTTGACTCCCTGCAACTAGAAGACATACTATAAGAGGAAGTTCCTTGTCCTTGACTCATTTCTTCTATTAAATTGTATAATTCTACTTTGTCATCTCCAAGTGTAGTGTCACGTGATGGTGCAGATTGTGTATGACTAACATTAGTTCCTAATCGTGCAGCATATACAATATACATATTTACTAGCATGCTTTCTAAATTATTATAAGTGATAGGTTTATCCAAAATCAAAGAGCTATTGATTTTTGAAATAAGAAGTTTCGTACCCTTTAAATTGAAACACGGGTCCATTATGCATGCTAAGGGAAATAACATAGGTAAATTTTCCCAATATTTTCTAAATTTCTTTTTCATAGAAATTATCATATCAACAAAAAATGAGTCATGTCTATATCTATAAAAAGTTCTTGCAATAATATAAATACGTTCAAGAACTCTTGAACTAGTTGGGTAATATACCCTAGATAATATGTTGGTTGAATCGTAAAAACTTGTCAATTTTTTTTCCCACTTTAAAAGCAGCTTCCCAATCCGATTCTATTAATAGAGGATCATCATCATTCCTAAGTATTCTACTGTTATAATATTCCATTATTATGTGTTTATAACCTTCTCATGATTTCGCATGATTTAAGTAACAAGTATGTAGAGTTCCACCTATGACCTACGTCGGTGATAAATTTCTTAAGATCTAAATTGTATTGTGAACACATATCTTCAATATGTTTAAGTACACTATAGCATCTCTAATTTTATCCATTTCATCTTTAATATGTTTCAATCCATCTTGAACAATTAAATTTAAAATATGACATACACATCTAACATGGAATAAGAAATCACCAAAATTCGGATTAAGAATTTTACATAATTTATCTACTACAGGCTTATTTACACTAACATTATCGAAAGTAAATGATCGAATTTTACTTTCGAACCCATATTCTCTAACAATCTAAAGTATATAATTAAATATGCTGGCTGCATTATGAGGAAATTCTAGAATTTTAAAAGCAATAATTTTTTTATGCATAACCCAAAGTGGATCAATGTAGTGTGTAGTTACAACAATATAACCTTTTTTGTTAATACCTTTCCAAAGATCGGAAGTAAAAGAAATAACACCACCATATTTATTTAAATTGACTATTAATTGTTTCTTAATTTTAAGATAATATTCTATTGTATTAGAACGCAGAGTGTTTTGACTAATACCGACGTACCTGGGTTGAAGATAACGCTTGATATATGTAACAAAGTGTTTATGTCCACTATGCTTAGTGGAAACTCCACCCCCGCAACGAATTGAACCATCCCAATTTGATTCTCTGTTTCGGAATACATCCAATTTGAAAGTGTTGTAGATCCCGCTCCAGAATCGCTAGCGGCCGATGAACCAAATTTTAGTCGACTTTGATTTGATTCAACGAACCCGTGCTTGGTCTAACACTTTCGATAGTGACGGTTGAGGTGTGTAGTACCAATCCCCTTTTCCCATGCCAATTGTTGTGCATAATATTTGTACACAACTTTGAATTCATCTTCTCCTTCAAGTTTTTCCCGTTGCGACCAATTTAAAGTGATCCCAACACTTTGAAGTTGGCTTCTTACCTTTTCTAGCTTTTCTTTTTCCTCTTGCGTCGGGAATATCGGGATCATTTTGTAAAAGTTGAACATCCGGATCTTCTTCAACATCGTCTAAATCAATTCGTTGATTTAATAGATCTTCTTCAATATTGTCGGGAATTGGTATATCGTTGAGACCGGAAAATTGATAGTCGAAATAAGCGTAAGATTGTGGTGTTGAGTCATCATGCCCCCCAAATCCAGGTGGACAATCGAACAATTCATTAACAAATCTTCGGCAGCTGGGATCCATTTTTTTGTATGTGATGTGGTGTGGTGTGGAAAAATTGAAATATAAAATGAAATATGTGAAATTGAGAGATGTAATGAAAAATTGAGATATTGAAATTGAAATATCAAATATATAACTAAGTATTGGTAAACAAACTTAAAACTTATAGTTGAAGACTTGTAGACATAGATTGTATATTTGTAATGTAGAATGGTAAAAATTAGAGTAAATGTAGTAGAGGAAGAGTGTAGCTAAATAAAAATTAGAGTAAATTAGAGAGCTGTAGAAATGAAGTTGTGTTAGTGTAGTATTTATAGGGTAAGAAAAAAAATAAAAATTAAAAATTAAAAAAAGTGACCAGAACGGTCACAAAAAGTGACAGTTCTAGTCACCTTGCCCCATGCAACGGTCACTTGACCGTTGCATCCTTTTTTTATTTATTTGTTTTTTTTTTTGATTTTGACGAGCCAAGGAGTCGCTTAGCTCGCCGGTTCATTAAGCTCGTTGGCACGAGCTACTCCTTGAACCACGAGCTTCGGCTCATGTCGTGGTTCAACGAAGGTGATTGGCTCGCCCACGAGCTCTTGAGTTTGATGAGCCGAGTTGCCCTCTGCTCGTGTTTTCACGAGCCGACGAGGGACTCGGCCCGTTTACCACCTCTAAATAAGCTAGTACAATTTCTTATGGGATTAAACGACACCTTTGATCACATAAGAAATCAAACATTGGTTATGGAGCTCTTACCAAGTGTGAAAAAAGTTTACTCTATGATATTACGAGTAGGAAGCAGATGGATATACAACATAATTTTCCTATAGTAAGTGAGAATAGTGCTATGATAGCTAGACCACAATATGGTGATGAAAGAAGTGGAACACAATATGCAGGAAGAGGATACAGTGCTGGAAATCAAGGAAGAAGGGGAAGAGGGACAGACAATGGCAATTATAAGAAAAGTTTTGAAGAGAGGATGAAAGAATTTCATGATTACTGTAATAAGAATGGATATATGAGAAGTAGCTATTTTGAACTCAACATGCATCCAGACTTTTTTAAGAAGTCTAAGGAATAGAAGAACATGACATCATATAATAGAATATTGATCAATATGGCAGATAGTCCTATGAGTTATGGAGAAGAAGAAGAAGCAACAAATGGAGGGAAAATAGGAAATCAGAGTGCTATGATTCAAAATCCAGACATTTCTACAATAATTCAACAATAGGTAGCAAAATACATGAATGGAAAATTGTAGATGGGGATAGGAAATCATGCCAATATGGCATACTTTGATGATTTTGCAAGTATCATTACTGTAAAGAATATTCAATATGCTCTTACTTTGCTAGATAAATTAGATCCAGGAACATGGGTGATTGACACGGGCGCATGTAGTCAGATGTGCATATAAGACCTTCATAACTGAATAAAAAATTGTTCAGACTTATACTCCTATTTTTTTTACCATATGGCACTATTAAATCTGTTTCTTCTGTTGGAAAATTTCATCCAACTCCAAAATTATGCCTTAACAACACTCTTTTTGTCTCTAATTTCAAAGTCAATTTATTATCTATTGCAAAGTTTGCTGAAACGGCACAACTAAAATTCACATTCTATCCTAAATATTGCATAATGCAGCTATTGGAAAAATGGTTGGAAAACACTACATACTTGACAAAAATGACTTCAACATTTCCCATTTTGATCGCAGTACAAATAATGTAAAGGATACTCCTCCTACTTTCTGTTATTCTTCATAAGTTTCAAACAAACATTGTATATGAATATTGATTGATTGGCACAATAAATTGGGACATGATTCAATTGATGTTATCAAACATTTGGATTTTCTCTTATATTACTTATTTGATTTTGTCATCTCTTCCTTCAAAGATTGTGAAATTTGTCATAAACCCAAGCAATCAAGGCTATCCTTTCCTTCTAGCTATATACATGTGGATCTCTTCAGGCCATACAAACAACCTTCTTTGATTGGAACACCATTTATATTAACCATAGTTGATGACTTTACTAGGGAAACTTGGACTTTTAGGCTAGTACACAAAAGCTAAATTTCTAAATTTCTGGAGAAGTTCTTTCTTTTGATAGACAATCAGTTTGAGAAGAAGGTTAAAATAGTAAGAAATGACAATGGGATTGAGTTTACAGGAAGGGAATGTCAAGAACTATTTCATAAATTTGGAATAATGCACCAAAAATCATGTGTCTATACTCCCCAGAAAAATGGAGTGGTAGAAAGAAAACATAAACACATTTTACAAATTGCTAGATCTCTTATGCGTCAAGCCAATTTTAAAAAAAAAAAGTTCTGGACCCAGTCTATTCTTATGTAAAATTTCCTTCTTAATAGACTACCTAGTCATATGCTTCAGTGGAAAACACCCTATGAAATTCAGCACAAAAGAAAGCCAGACTATTCTATGATAAAGCATTTCGGTTATCTCTATTTTGCTTCCAATACTATCCCACATCAATGAACAAAAATTTCCTTTCCAATCTAATATTTCAAACATTGATATCATACCATTACCTTTTCCCATTTATGATACTTCCTCTCTTGACAGCACAAACCTTCTGAATGCTAACACATCAACTTCACATATTGATCCCAATTAAAATAGAAATGAAACTCCTAAACATGAATTCAACAGTCCTATTTCTTATGAGAATGATAATACAATAACAAACCCTTTAACCTATCAATTCCAGCCCTCCTACTGATATTATAAGGAGTTAAAGATTCATCATCAAACCACCTTTGTTGAATGATTTCATTACCAATCTCAGTTATACCAACCAATAAACTATAGCTAGTGTATCAGAATTCATGCCTAAAAGTTCCCAGTAAACTCCTCCTACTTTCCCCTATTACTAATCACATTTTTTAGTAATGTATATGCTATGTTTCTTGCCAATGTATCAATCACATAGGAACCAACTTTTTTTTACAAGCTAGTAAATAGCATGATTGGATAAAAGCTATGGAAGATGAATTAAATGCTCTGGAGAGCAATAATACCTAGGAACTTACAAATTTACCACCAAATAAAAAGGCCATAGGTTGTAAATGGTAATACAAAATTAAAACAAAGGAAGATGGGACAATGGATAGGCTAAAGGCTAGACCTGTAGCCAAAGAGTGTTATCAAGTTGAAGGTCTGGATTACATAGAAAGTTTTTTACATGTAGCCAGGATCGTGACTGTCAGACTTCTTATTGTTGTGGCTAATGCTAAGGAATGGCCGATGCCTCCTAAAGGTTACACAAAGGCGAAGAATGGACACGTTTGAAGGATGCAAAGGAATTTGTATGGATTGAAACATATGTCTAGACAATGGAATAGTGAGCTCAGTGATAAGCTTCAGATTTATGAACTTTTACAATCTCCACATGACCACTACTTGTTTGTTAAACAAACTGTTCATTACTTCCTCGAATTATTAGTTTATGTAGATGATATGTTACTAACCAGGAATAATGAAGCTGCAATTGAATAAGTGAAGCAATATTTGAACAAACTATTCACCATAAAAGATATGGGCTTTGCTATATATTTCTTAGGCAATGAAATTGCCAGAGGTGCTGAGGGTATATATCTGAATCAAAGGAAATACATTCTGGATATATTACATGATGCTAGTTTAACAGGAGCTAAACCAGCTCCCATACCACTTCCACAAGGACTAAGATTGACTTCTTATGATGACTCAATTTTTGATCAACCAGAACTTTTTAGACGATTGATAGGAAGGCTACTTTATCTCAATCTTACAAGACCAGACATAGCCTTTTTAGTGCAACAACTAAGTCCGTTTGTTAATTCTCCTCGGACTAGTCTTTGGAATGCAGCTATACATCTCCTAAGATATCTTAAAGGCTGTGCATCTAAACGCTTATTCTATCCTACTCATACCTCATTCCAATTGGAAAGCTACTGTGATGCTGATTAGACAATTGTGTGGATTCTAAAAAACTAGTGACAGGTTATTGTGTATTCTTGGGCTCATCACTTATCTCTTGGAAGACTAAAAAGCAGTCAACAATCTCCAGGCCCTCAGCTGAAGCAGAACACAGGAGTCTTGCCTCTATTGCTTGTAAATTGAAATTGATTACTTATGTTTCCGTCCTTACATATTCCTATTACATTACCTATTCCATTGAGATGTGATAATATGATGACTTTGAATATTGGGGCTAATCATGTATTTCACTAACGAACTAAGCACTTGTATATAGATTGTGATTTTGTCCGGAATCATTACAAGGAAGGTTTTATCTTGCCTCAACATGTCTCCTCCAAACAATAGTTAGCTGATTTATTTACAAAAATTCTAGTTTCCTCTTTGTTCTGCATTTTAATATCCAAGTTGGGAATGATTGATTTACATCAACCATCTTCCAACTTGAGGCGCTGGGGATGAAGAATTATATTATTTAGTCTTAACCATAGTTAGTTAACCACGCATTTAGGTTAGCTAGCTAGTTTGTTAGTAGCAATTTTTTTTCTCCCGCTCTTTTATCTGTATATATGTACTTGAACATTGCTTTTCTTAATCAATTGAAATAAGAAATACAGAATTAAGAGATTTCTCCCTACAAATCAAGTTGTACTAAGTTTGTTTATATGTTTACAGTGAATAAAGCTCCCTTCTACCTTTGAAATCCATATTACTTAACAAATGGAATTTATTCTCTTTATTTTCTTTTCATAGTCTATCAGTTAAAAATAGTTATGATTGTAAGACCGAACTTTAACCATCTCGTCTAAAAATCAATTGATATTAAGTGATGATAGGCTAAACTTTTTATGCCATTCAACCATCATCATTTAAGTGATTTAATTCATGAATTTTAGCGTGGTATTATTGCTCTTTAACAAAAAGTATCACATAATCTAAGCATAAATTTGTGATAGAGACCTGGCAAAGCCTCGAGCTACCAACGAGAAACGTTTAAAATATATCTTCTTCCAAGCCTATCAATGGAGGATCTTTTGTAAGGCAACTAAAGAGTATATCCTTTTTTATTTTTATTTTTATTTTTTAATGATCCAGATATTCAAGCTTAGCACGAATAATCCTGAGTGAGAAAGACGTTCACCCCTAGTCCGCCCTCATGGTGACTGAAGAGTATATTTTGCAATGAAGTTTGAGTGTGACATATATGCGCATATTGAAAAAATAAATAAATAAGTAGCCATAATAAGTTGTAAATCAGGCCTCTGTATTGAACAAATTAAAATCTGGATTTTAATCTAAGTTAAAGTCAACAATCAGTCTCACAACAGAGTTCGTGGGACCTACTAAAAATATAATTTTAATTTTTACCAAACAGGGCTAAAAGAGTGGTACAGTTGTATGGCTCCGATACCATAATTAGAATGATGATGTTATACCATAATTAGAATGATGATGTTAGGGAGATCTTCTATCTTATTGTTCATTATTAAGACATGGAGTCCGTATTAAAAGGTTAATATTCTTATTTTCAAGTCGTTATCTACTGATTATATATTTTGCATATAATCAACATGAAATTTATCTTTAATGCCCTAGCAAGATGTGACACATTTGAGAATATCAATTTTTAGATTCAACGGCTTGTTTGAGGTTGACTCACTTGAGCTTTTTGAGTACTTGTACCATATTAGGATGTTGGGATTCCACTTTAAAATATCATCCTTAATCAAAAGAGTATTCCAAATCTTAAATATTGATAATTGTTTCGATATATAATTGATATAAACTTTTTTACCATTTGGGGAATTTGACTCAAAAAAATTCTAGTGGGACATATATTAGAGAGATGACAGTTCTCTAATAGACCGAAGTAATTCATATCATTCACGACCAGATCCCACTATTTAGTTTAGTAACATAAGCTCAGCACACCTGAAGAACTCGGTAAAATAAAATTAGTCCTTGAAATTGAAGCAATTACTTAAAATTACCGTATTGTAAAAAAATCCATCCATACAATATCATATCATAACCAATTGACATAACCCCTGTGATAAGTATCAAAATTGGAAGAAAAAATTACAATTTTCCGAATATTTCACTAGCAAGCAACAATTACAGGTTCCATGGCAGTAGAGCTGTCTCTGTCACACGTTTCAGGACCAATGCTTACAACTCCTTCCCCCTGCATTATTACATTAGACATAAACAATTGAGTACGCCAGAATTTTCCTCAACTGGACTAAGGAGAAAAAAATACCTTAGCAATATTTCTGAAATATAGTGTCGTGTAATTTCCTGATGGAAATAAAGCTTCAATAAGATCTGCAAGAACTAGTTGAGGCTGAGAAATAGCTCCGTCATACCAGTCTTTCACAGCATCAGCAGCAAGTGAAACGGAAAATATTATCAGAAATCTCAAGAAGAAGTTATATCTATATCAGCCAAAAAAAAATAAAAAATGGGACGAAGTTATTTCAAAAGATTTATCAAAATCTAGAAGTCCATGCACATGGAAATCAATCAAAATCTTGCTGATACTCGTATATCTGTAATCCACAACACTGGCCTATACGAATGCTGTAACTCACCAGGAGCAGTTGAATTTCCGATTCTTTTATCGTATCTCCACAAGCTCTGATTAGTGACAAAAGCAAAGCAAGATTGATCTTCCACATTTAAATTTTCAAGAAAGGTAGAGGAATTGTAGGATACTGGATCAGAAGTGTAGGTTTCATCAATCACCACTTCTACGGTCTAAACAAAAGAAATTTGATTCAAGCAAGCGAACGAATAAGAGAAAACCGAGCCCGCCTAGCATTAGGAAAGACACAAGAAGCACATCGACTTACACATAGAATTGCATGAAAAGCATCCAAGTCGTCAGGTATAGAGACGTTATACGTAACTTTATTGATGGATTCATCAATATTCTCCCCACCCGCATCCTCCACATACTGCATAAATGTAAAGCAAATGAAAAAAAGTAACATAATCAAAAAGCCTAATTTGCTTGGTTAGTTCCATTGCTTGCTTAACAGAGAAGATGTCTATGTATAGAAATGTTGAAAATCGAGGAATTCACGAAGAAATTCTCCACTTGAGTACCTTTAGCTTGTACGTCTCTTTTGTGAAAGACCAGATGCCCTATATATAACAATGAAATGAATGATGTGAATACGAGCTCGGAAAAAGAGTTTTGCAAGATTACTCAGTTTCACTTACATTGTCGTAAAGGAGGCAGGGTAGTGAAAATAATAAATTACAGTACGTACATCAGTATGCTCTATCCAAGCGACTATTGGTTTAAACGATGTGTTCCGGCTAGCGACAGCTTTATTCAGACAGTTATAGTTAGCCTTAATCTGCAAAGGACATAAACTCTTACTGTTAGGATGAAAGAGCTAAAATCTTCGGTCGTCCAATTATATATTACCGAGATATTAATAATCTTCATCTTCACAAATATTTACTAGATTTAAATGTTGTTAATGACATAATTTCACTTACTGCATCATAGACTTGATTTGCTCTTGTTTCTAAGTTTGCAAAAACGCCCAAGTATTTGATCCACTCGGCTCGCTGGGATTGAGACAAAAGAAACGGGTTAGGGAGTTGCTATGTTGGTTTCCAATACGGCATAAGACCATGGATATGCATTATGTGCATAAATAAATATGGGCTTCAAACCTGGAGAGAAGTATCCTCGACCATTGGGACAAAAGTCGCGAAGTTGCAGGATTGTGCTTGATCAGTGTTGCTAATGAAGTGAGCCACGAATTGGGTGAATGCTTGTGAATCACTTTTGTTTATCATTTGAACTTGACCATCATTGTACAATTTTAACACACACTGAGACGCCACAAATTCTGACGTAATACCCTTCAAACTTCCCAGTAAGCCAAGAAGCTAAATAACACAAGAAAACTTGATACTCTCAGTTAAAAAAAAAAAAAAAAAATCAGATATATTTCAGAACAAGTATAAATGAAGAATCCCATATTAACATGAAATTTGTGGTAACAAAATGATGCAGCTTCCTGAGATTATATCAAAGCCTTAAAATCAGAAAATTTCATGCTATGTGATTTCCTCATTTCCTCCTAATGAGTAATGACAGTGATACTTTTGCAATAATTCTCACTATAAAAAACAGAGAATTCAGACATCAGAAATTACAGGGGAGTTTATAAAAGTTATATATACTTCACCTACAAAGGCCAGCAATCCTCACCTCGAAAAAAGAAGCTGTAAATTCAGAATAGAGAAGGAAAAGGAAAATTGACAGAGGAAAACCATTTAGTTAGATCAAATAGAGTTGATGCAAAAAGAAGAAAAACATAAAAAGAAACTGATGTTAACTATTTCTGAATTAAATTACCTGGAAAATAATCTGTATCAATTGAATAATTAGCTAATGGAATCACAAAGGATTTTATTCTTGATGTGCAATATTTTGTTTTAGCAGCCATCCTCGAATTATTCTGCAGAAATGGCAATATTCAAACACAGCAACCCATCAAATTGAAGAAAAAGATGCTTCACAAATAAATTGTTCACTGGTTTTCGTTTATAAATATTGTTTATAAATACTTAATAGTGACGTGACGTGACACATTTCATTTATCTATTTTTGAAAAGTCATAAATGGTGGACGGAAATCTTTGCGGTTCAATTAAACGTTATCATGTGACCGTATATAAATGCATTTATAAACAAATTTTGACAAGCAGAGGTTAAAAATCCTATCATGGCACGTTCACTACCGAAGATTGAAGAACAAACCCACATTTGTAACGAACAGTTGAATTGGAAGATAAATACCTGAATGAGAAGATAGCTCTTGCCATCAAATCCATTCTTGATGACTTTGAATGTCTGGCCATAGTATATGCGAAAATTAGCAGCGTCTTCCACCTGCGAAATGTTCCCAACTTTCACTGCTGGAGAAGCAGCATTTACAACTGCTTCATCACTACCAAATCTGTATAAAAACAATATAATAACCAAGAAAAATTGAAGAGAAAATCTTGAAGGAGCCCAAGAACTCAATAATGGTGAAGAAGACATGGCAAAAACAACAAATCCACCCTTCTAAATTCTCTTTTAAAGGGCAGGGCTAGATTGGGAGGGTTTTTGCAGCTTTTGGGATGGAAAGACAAGACCTCACGGGACGGGACTAAAGTCGAATTGGTGAGTGAATTATTTGTTTGATAAGAGGTCATTGTTGGCATCTGTAAAATGGGAAGTTTTCTAGTGGTTCATCCATTACTGACCCGTGAATCCTATTTGCCTTATTTCTGTCGTCTTCCTTTCATCTTTTTTTCTCTTATAATTTCCAATTCCATGTGCTATGCACTAAAAAAAATAAAATAATTGAGTACTCGCTCTTTTAAGTACTGTAAATTATCATTTCTTATGCCATTAATATTTGTCTAGGAAGCACAGAGACAAACCTGCACCAACATGTGAGCCAACACGGCAGATACGAGAGTTTTTAAAGTATCATGTATCCATGGAGAGTCGAAATTTGAATCATATAAAAGAATAAAATTATGGCATGTTACTTGTCAAGTTCGAAGATTGCCGGATATCGACATGCTGCTTTGAAAAAAATGTGCGAATTTTAATAACTATTTGTTCACGTGAAAAAGAAATGATTGATATAAATTTTCTCTTTATGCCGTCGCAAGTGAACAAAAAGAAAGGCAAAAAGTTATGTTTCAGCATGTTCAGTCCACCTTTACGGTTTATATAGCTGGATAAATTAGTTGGAATCAATGTAACGAGTGCCCTTGTGAACACGAGGACGAGGGATACGTCTTAGAGCATCTTCAATGCATTCTGTGTATTAAAAAATACACATGACACATCAACAAATAGAAGAAATATGATAAAAATCTCACTTCAATGCACAAAATGGATTAGGCTGTTAGAGTGACGTGACGCTAAAAAAAATAGACATTATGGGGGTGGAGCGTCTACATAGACGTTCGGTGAAACATGTTGACTCAGCATTAACTTTTATTTTTTAATTATTTAATTATTATAAATAAGGACGTTGACTAATCAGGTTTTATGATACAAGTTATTTTTATTTAGACTCTTTATACAGTGAGAAATCCTGCAGATAAAGCTCAATTTATGCATAGTAATCCCGCAGAAAAAAAAATTTGAATTTCACATAAACCCGCTAGAGTAGTAGGACACTAACAAATGGACCCACCCAATCCTTAAACTAGTGATGGTAATGGGGCAGATCAGTGTCGATCCAAATTCGTTCTGCAAGATTTCGGATCAGATAAAACAGTAAAAATTTCGGATCGGGTCTGGTTCGGATCGAATCAGAACAAACATTAAGGGAATGTTTTCTTTGCTGTTTTGAGGCTGTTTTCTGTTTTTATTTTCGAAAACACTAAAAACGTGTTCTCTTTACCATTTTCGAAAACGAATTTTGGAAAAAAAAAATTGTACATAAAACGCAAAATGCCCGAAACCTCGTTTTTGGCGTTTTGTATGTATTTCAACTAAAAATGTTCAAAACGCGGAAAACGAGTTTTGAGATTTTTTTTTTTATTTATTTTTTTTTTTTTTAGAATTATCCTAACTTGGAACTAAACTTAAATAATTTTATTTATTTATTTATTTATTTTTAGAATTGTCCTAACTTGAAACTAGACCTAAATTAAGTTTTATTGAATTCAATATCAATATTAAAAAAAAAAATTAAGTGAGAATTCTTGTTGTTATATTTCAAAAAATGACACTAGTAGAAAAACGCGAAAAAAAGGGTTTAGGCGTCGGTTCATGAAGAACCGACGCCTGAACCGGGTTTAGGCGTCGGTTCTCGACGAACCGACGCCTAAACCTTATATATTTAATTCAGATTTTCGCGCAATTTAACTCATTCCGCGCATATCTCTCTCTCACTCTCTCTCAACACTTCAACATCAAGCCATCACCAACACCGCGCCAACACCGCGACGCCACCAACACCGCGCCAACACCGCGACGCCACCACGAACCCGCCTCCATCTCGTAAGAAATTTACTCTTATATGTGTGTGTGCGTGTATGTATATATATGTGTGTGTGTGATATGTGTGTGTGCGTGTATGTATATATATATGTGTGTGTGTGCGTGTGTATCTATATATATATCTGTGTGTGTGTGTGCGCGCGCGCGTGTATGTATATATGTATATGTGTGTTTATATATATATATATATATATATATATATATATATATATATATATATATATATATATATATATAAATGTGAATTATTATATATATATGTATATATATATATTTGGATGTATAAAAATGTGAGTTATTATATATATATATATATGTTATAATTTTGGTATTGCAAATAGTTAATTGATATAATTTGAATTATTGGAATTATATTGAAATTATGCATGAAATGTTAGGTTATGAAATCATACTTTGAGCATTTTAGGAATTAAGAATTGATTTTGGATTAATTTTGGAGTGGTTGATGATGTTGAAGTTTGATTTATTGTGTTTGAGTAGTGAATATGTGGAGGTTGAACATTTTTGTTGTATTGTGGCATTTTGATTACAGGTTGGGTAAGTCCAACTTATAGGGGAGACTCTGCCGAAATTACTGTTGGATTTTACAAATAAAAAATGAAGATAATAGTAATTATAGGTGATTTTCACTATCATAGAATTAACCATACTAAATAAATAACTAAACAAAATATACAAGTAAAATTATGAAGTATTCAACGTAATAAATTATCGTATGCATGTGATTTCAATTATTAATATATAGTTGGTTCAAGTATATAACTATCATTACAAATATTCACTCAAAAGTAATATTTTTTTTAATTATATCTTCGCATATAGGTTATTAGATATGGATCGAGATTGGATGTACGGCAGGCGTAATACACATGAATATTTGAAAGGAGTTGAAGAGTTTATGAAATGTGCGGACGAACACATGAGAGAGAAAGGTGAAGCAATGATTTTGTATCCTTGTTGTGATTGTAAGAATCTGAGAAAGTTTCGTAGTTTTGAGCAAGTGAAGAGTCATTTGATTCGTCGTGGGTTTAAAGAAGGTTATAAACGATGGATATGGCATGGTGAGAGTATGCTTCCTAGGACATCCACTAGTGACGATGAAGGTGGACTGCAGGAGAATAATTTAGGCAATATTGATGAGAATGATGTGGAAAATGACAATAATGATATGATAGACGAAATGATGCGTGATATACAAGGGGAATTCATTGAAAAGCCTCATGTGTTCGATAACTTGTTCAATGATTCTGAGAAGACTTTGTTTCCTGGATGTAGAAAATTCACAAAATTGTCTGCTGTGTTGAAATTGTATAACTTGAAAGCAAATAGTAGGTGGAGTGATAAGAGTTTCACGGCATTACTGGAACTCTTACGAGAGATGCTTCCGGAGGATAACGAGCTTCCTAGTTCAATTTACGAAGCAAAGAAATTGTTGTGTCCAATGGGAATGGAGATCGAGAGGATACATGCATGTCCAAATGATTGTATACTGTATCGAAATGAGTATAAGGACTTGCATCTGTGTCCAAAGTGTGGGGCATCACGGTATAAGCGAAAGAACATGAATGCTAATTCTGAGGATAAGAAAAGCCCTCCGGCAAAGGTGTTGTGGTACCTACCCGTAGTACCAAGATTTAAACGTTTGTTTGCCAATGCAAAGGATGCGAAGAACATGCGGTGGCATGCTGATGGGAGGAAACAAGATGGAAAACTAAGACACGTGGCCGATTCTCCTCAATGGAGGAACATTAATAGGTTGTTTCCTGATTTTGGGGGTGAAGATAGGAATCTTAGGCTTGGACTATGTACAGATGGAATGAACCCGCACGGTAATATGAGTAGTCGACATAGCACTTGGCCGGTTCTTCTAACGATTTACAATCTTCCTCCTTGGTTATGTATGAAGCGCAAGTATATCATATTGTCTTTGTTAATATCAGGGCCTAAACAACCGGGGAATGACATAGATGTTTATCTTGCCCCACTAATTGAAGATTTAAGACTGATGTGGGATGAAGGTGTATCGGTGTTTGATGCACATAGCCAGATGAATTTCACCTTACGTGCTATGATATTTTGAACCGTAAATGATTTTCCCGCATATGGTAACTTGTCAGGTTATACGAACAAAGGACCTAAAGCATGTCCCGTTTGTGAAGAAGACACGATTGATCTTTGGTTGAATAACTGTAAGAAAAATGTCTTTATGAGTCATAGAAGATTTCTCCCTGATGATCACCCTTATCGAAAGAAGAAGAAGGCATTCAATGGAAAAATTGAGGATCGAGCAGCTCGCTTGCCGTTAACAGGAGGTGAGGTATATGAACGAGTTAAAAAAATTGATGTTTTGTTTGGAAAACCTTTTAAGCCTCCTCAAAAGAGTCTTTGGAAGAAGAGGTCCATATTCTGGGATCTACCTTATTGGCAACATTTATCAGTAAGGCATTGTCTTGATGTAATGCATGTGGAAAAAAATGTTTGTGATAGCATCATTGGGACATTGTTGAACGTTCAAGGGAAGACGAAAGATGGTATCAAAGTCAGGAAGGACATGGTAGAAATGGGGATACGGGATCAATTAGCACCGCAAGAGTCCGAAAAACGTACTTATTTACCTCCAGCTTGCTATACTTTGTCCAGAAAAGAGAAAACATGTTTTTGTGAGTGCCTTCATGGTATTAAGGTTCCATCTGGATACTCATCAAACATCAAAAGTCTTGTGTCGATGAAGGACTTGAAATTGGTTGGTATGAAGTCTCATGATTGTCATGTGTTAATGCAACACTTGTTACCAGTTGCAATTCGAGGCATACTTCCAAAACATGTCAGACAAGTCATAATAAAACTTTGTTTTTTCTTCAATGCAATTTGCAGTAAAGTTGTTGACCCAGAGGCGTTGGATGATTTGCAGGCCGATATTGTTATCACTCTATGTCAATTTGAAATGTATTTCCCGCCATCATTTTTTGACGTTATAGTTCACTTACTTGTTCACTTGGTAAGAGAAATTAAGATATTTGGTCCAGTGTTCTTGCGGTATATGTATCCATTTGAGAGATACATGGGTATTTTGAAAGGATATGTCAGAAATCGATTTCGACCTGAAGGCAGTATCATTGAAGGTTATGCCGCTGAGGAGGCTATTGAATTTTGTACTGACTACCTTGATGACGTTGAGACTATTGGTGTTCCTAAATCTCGTCACGAGGGAAGACTCGAAGGTAAAGGGACGATTGGATGCAAATCAATTATCCCTAGTGTTGAATTGCGAGATAAAGCACACCTCCTAGTATTACAACACCTTTCTCAAGTTCATCCGTATTTGGACGAGCACATGTCCATCCTAAGGCAGCAGAATCCTTCTAAAGGTGAAAGGTGGGTAACTAATCAACACAATCGTTTATTTGCAAAATGGTTCAAAGATAGAGTCATGAAAGAGTTGTCACAAACGTCGAATACCATTGTTGAAACGGTAAAGTGGTTAGCGTATGGTCCTAGCACGATTGTGAGATCTTATGAAGCATATGACATTAATGGGTATACGTTTTACACTAAACGTCAAGATGATAAGAGTGCGGTGCAAAACAGTGGAGTGACACAAGTAGCACTATCAAGAGATTTTTCAAGTGCTAAAGATACAATGCCAATAGATGCCTCGATGTCCTATTATGGTGTCATTGAAGAAATTTGGGAACTTGATTACAGGGAGTTCAAGTTTCATCTCTTCCAATGTAAATGGGTTGATAATCGACGGGGTGTTCGGGTGGATGAATTAGGTTTCACTTTGGTGGATTTTGGACGGTTGGGTTATCTTGACGAGCCATTCATACTTGCATCACAAGCCAAGCAGGTATTTTATGATCTTGATCCTGCTGACACTAAGTGGTCAGTGGTCCTTCAAGGCAAGAGACGCATTGTTGGCATTGGTGATGTAGTAGATGAAGAAGATTATGATCACTTTGATGAAACTCCTCCATTTTCTATTGGTATACAAGGGAGTGCAACTTTAGAGGAAGATAACATTGAATCCACTTACATGCGTTGGGATCATGAAGAAGGATTATGGATTGACCGTCGTTCGTGATTATTCATTGTGTGAGTTCATTTATACATTCTCGCATGCATATAACTCTCTTTTGTTCTTTATATATGCTCTATACGTTGTTCATATTAATTGTGTGAGTTCATTTACATATTCTTGCATATAACTTTCTTGTGTTTTTTATATATGCTCTATACGTTGTTAATAATCATTTATTTATATGTGCAGGTACGTAGACAATTTTCCCAATATAATGGCCGAGTCTTCACATTCTTCAGATGATCATAGTACTGCCCAAAAAAAAGGACAAGAGGGCCAACTATGTGCAAAAACATGAAGAAAGCGGGCCAACAAGTGAATATAATTGAGTTCGATGACAAACATAGGCCGATCGGACCAGGCACGAAGAACTTCAAACATTTTGTCGGATCTTTAGCCCGCATTCATGTTGACATAAACATCAGTGATTGGCACAAAGTCGATCAAGGCCTGAAGGACATGATGTGGGAAGAGATAAAGGTACTATCACTTGATACATGGTAAATAATTGAATAGTGAATGTAATTTCTTTATAACACCACATGTTATCATTGTCTTTCAGAGGGAATTCAACATTCTCGATGACCGTCCAAAAAAAAGTGTTATGCGGGTTGCGGGGATGAGATGGAAAGATTTCAAGACAAGGCTGGTTCATAATTTCATTACACATGACCACCCAAAATATACATCTCCTACCCAGCTTTATGATTTCTTGACCGAAGAGCAATGGGAGTTGTTTAAAAAAGAACGACAGACGGAAACATTTCAGGTATATTTAAATGTACGCATGTGTCTTGTTGAGTGAAAACTAAAAACCTGTGATTTATTTCAGGAGAAAAGTAAGAAGGTGAGGGATAGTCAAATGCGGAACGAGCATCCTCATTATTTGGGCTCAGCCGGATATGCGGGGATGAAGCCACATTGGTTAGTAAGTGACCCGCTATCTTCTAGCTCTTCATGTGACATGATTAGCTCCTCAATTGTAAGCGAGGATCGCAGCCTCGATTGGGTTCGAGCTAGATCGAAGAAGAAAGAAGATGGAACGTATTACATCCCCAACGAGAAAACGAGGGGGGTGTTTGATAAAATTGTAAGTATATCTTATCGATTTCTCATATATTCAATTGAAACTTACTTCAATTCTTATATTCAGTTTTCAATTTTTTTAACAGGTAGAAAAAGCTGAGCAAGCCACGCAGGGGACATTTGTGTCGAGTAGACAACATTATGAAGCCCTTGGTAAAGAGGATCACTCTGGTAGGGTGAGGGGATATGGCGTGTATGTCACCACGCGGGATGTTTACGGCCGGCCCGATGATTACCTTAGACGATCGTGTGGGGTCGTGTCAGTAGACGACATTAAAGATATCATCAGGATTTCCATTATGAAAGAAAGATGCCTTCCCCTGTTTGTAAAACTCCTAGTCCAAGAAAATAAGACATAAGCCTTAAATCAGTCATATCAAAAGTGCTAGTCATAGCTAGCCTGAAGTCAATATTTTACAACAAGCGTGAAATTTGTTGTATCCGTTCACTGTACGGTAACATTGAGTTTTGCAAAACACGTCTGGACGCTGTAAAATGTTTTTTGCAATATTTTTTGTCTATTGCGAAATTATGTTGTTTTTGTTGTAATGCCCACGTCGTTCTTTTAGTGCAAGTTTAGGTAGCGGATAGGACGATAAGAAGAACCCCCCCCCCCCCCCTAACAACCCATTGAAAAGGCGTAGGACAAGTTTAATTAATTTATCCAACACATAGGATTACATCAATGTAAAATTTAATGATACAAAAAGTGTACTTAATTTGACTACAAATGATTTATGAAGATAAAAACAAAAAACCAAAAGTATTTAAACGTGTAAAGACTAACTTACCTCTTTCATATTACAATTGTGGTTAGCAATACAAAAAAAGAGAAACGTACAAGTCAATTGCAATACCAAAGTTACAAACAAATCTAAATCAAGGGAGATATAAGAATTTTCAGTACACCAAGTAACATATTTCTTGAAAATGAGACGAAAATGTCACATAATCTTCCAATCCTGGTATCCGATTTCGGTAAAGGAATATTTCCATGAACCATCATTGGGTTTAGATATACTCGGACAGTCCTTGAAGGCACCACTTGTTGATACAAAGTCTTGGGGGCTTGTCGAGTTGAAACTAGCAATCCATGATTTATTTCTGTCTTTTCATAAACAGTATAACTCTGAGTGCTTGAAAAATCATCCACGTCTCCATCCAACAAGAAGTTATCAGTTGCATTTTCATTCTCAACTGACATATTATTTGGATCCGTGTAACCGAATTTACTGTCCAAGTTTTGTTTGCTGGTTCCTCCTGCAATGAAATGTTTTAAATTTGCGAATAGAGTTAACGCGAAAAAGGAAAGAAATTTACATCACGTGACGTGACGATGAAATTGATTGATGATTGGAATAAAATTAAGTGGCAAACCTTGAAAATCATGGAAATTTGAAATATTTTCCACTGGAACTGTTTTGTATTCCTCATAAAATGTCTGTCAAGGACAAAGAATACCATAACTAAGCAGTCTGAAAATTCACTTCTTCATTCAGAATATAAAAGTTATAATGGCAGAAGAACAAATAAGGTTACCTTTTCAAGTTCCTTGTTTGACATCCCCACCCATCTCAAGTTCTCAACCATTCTCTCTGAAGCCAAAACTTCATCCTTCTCTTCGATTTTGATGGACATATGATTCGGTTCGTCTCTTAAGTTGTCCACATATTTGAAGGAACCCATACCATGTATTTGGTTATTGTGGGGAGGAAAGGAAAAATCCTCAGCAGGAGGATACATTCCGCCCCATTTGTCTTGATTTTGAAGTTCATGAGAAGCTTGAGCAACTGAGAGAATTTCCTCCAATATATCTGTAGCCTGATTTGTATTTTCATGAAGAGCATTGGAATGTGACAAACCATACAGTGGAAAATCCTGAACCTCCAATGGTGGCAATGTGAAACGATGTTGTAACCTTGCGCACTCTATTGCTATATCGGCCTGGAAAATGTAAATTTGAACAAAAAGTAAAGACGGAAATATGTACCAATAGTTGATGTTAAAAGATAAAGTCCCACATTGAATAAAGATGAAAATATTGACCAATTTATATGAATTTGAACTATTCCTATTAATAATATTAATCTGTTAAGACAGATTTTGTCAGAGTCCATTAAGCTTCAAGATTGTTATTTTCAAATTGAGTCATCTCCTTGAAGAGGCATAATGAAATTTAGACAGGTAAACATGTCTCCTCTATATGAGAGATACTAAATAAGTGGTCAGGAAGAATTACTTCAGTGAAGGCTGAAACTTCTTACATTTGAGGGTGAATATGATGTTGGTGCACAATAGGAATATGGATTATTGATGAAACCAAATGCCTCTTCTGGTAAGTACTGTGTCCATCTGCCATCATTTGGGCCATTTATGTTTATCTGAGAGGCATTGTTGGCACTGGATGAGCAGGTTCCTGATGGAATTGGATAGTCTGAGCTATCCAAATCATCACATTTTCCTTGAGAGTACAATTCGATGCTGGAGGATCGTTCACTGGCTGTGCTCACATATTGGTCCCCGATTTTCGGGCCATTCAAAGTCTTCTTGAATACACGGCAAAGTGCGTAAGCATCCTGTAGAAGTCACTCAAGAAACCATTTATTTTTGTGACATATTAATTGAGAAACATTGAAACCCACAAGAAAAATATGTATAGATTCTTTGTCTGAAATACGTAAAAAACTCTATTTATAGGATTATAAACACTGGAGACAACAAAAATCAGTCTTAAAAAGAATATTTAAAAGGTTAAAATATAGATAAATTAAACAAGAAACGAGTTGCACCTGCAAGCCGTTGGCATTTTCACATTCCGTTTCATCTAAGCGATATTCGTGCATAATCCAATCAGTTCGAGTTCCATGAGGTGCTCTACCTCCGTAGAAAACTAGGGTTTTCTTCATCCCAACAGCCCTCATCTGTGAATTCACCTTTCTATCCTTTCCAGTGGCCTTCCAGTATCCAGCTTTTGTTGCACGATTAGTCCTCGACCCATTTGGATACTTACGGTCTCGAGGGCTAAAGAAAAACCACTCAAGATCTTTGCTTGGCAATAATGATTTCCCTGTACAATTAAAATTTTCAATCATCAGTATTATTTTAATATTACCATCAGATACGTACAGATTTGAAATCAAGAATTGAACAAATCAGAAATAAAAAGGCAGTATAGAAACTAGTTGACAAAAGAATTAAATGATGATGATTTTTTCTTGACGATTTCACATCTGAATATCAGAAAAAAGAGATAAAGGTTGTGTAATATATACGGAAAATAATGAAATCATATGCTTTTCTTTGCTTTTTGACTGCATCTTGATCTCTGTGATTAATTCAGGACATAAAAAGATGTAAGGACAATGTAATAATGATCTTATCTTAAAGAAAAAGTGAGATCATAAATGATATTAATTAACAGATAAATTATGTTCAAAGTATATATATATATAATATTTTATATTCATGGTTATATATTATATAGTTTATTGTTCATGCAAAAGAATGCAAGTACGCGCAAGGATTAATATTAATCAAACTTTAGTTTGCAGCTTCGAATTTTCACATTGTTAGAACATTGCAGAATACTGTTAATCACAGTAATTTATAATCATAAATTCAAGAATCTTCCATATAATTTGTCTTTCATCATTAGAAAAACAGGTTTATGATTAATTTCTATATACAATTTTTAAATACTAATTTTTCATTAAAAAACAATTGATAAAAAAAAAAAATATAAAAAAACCAGACTTTTACCCCGTTTATAATTGCAGATTATGGAAAATTAAAGGCTGTATAATCAGGTTGAATGGTCTGATAATATGACTAAGAAAAAAGGATTATTATTCGAAGCGAGACCAATCAGATTGTTATACCTTTCTTCATCTTCACTTTGTTTGTAATCATATTTCATAGCTAATTAGATTAATCATTTTTCAATAATTAACTATATATCCAAAAATACAAAATTCAAGATATGGATTAATAAAGTAAAATACCTGGCAGATCCCAAGGCTCACACTTATAGAGATCAACTTCAGGAATGATTTCAAGCTCAATCCTATGCCCATTGATCTTTCTCTTTAGATAATAAACCACAAGTTCCTCATCAGTTGGATGAAAACGGAATCCTGGAGGTAATGAAACAGGTGCCATATATCTCCCTTTGATATCCGAAACCCTCAAAAAATACCAAAATAACTGATACCACCCTCCTTTGGAGTCCAACTGTAAAAGATTCAAGCAAAAACCTTAAAACAAATTAGTTGATTAAAACTAACAATATTGTCGAAACGGCATTCTTGATCAATCCATATCGACTGAATGCCTCGTGATTCCAACATCATACGACGTCAAACATGTGGGTGTTTGTGTGAGAGAAAGAGGAAGAGAGAGAGAGAGAGAGAGATCTTACAAGATCCAAAGAAGGGAATGAGAGAGCCAAGGGAGAGAGGGAGATTGAGAACTATTGGTGTATTGATATATAAGACAACAAAAAGAGATGCAAAAAGCAAATTGTAAACCCCACACACTTTTATTAGTTTTTCCCATCAAATGATGCTTTATTAGTCTTTCTTCTCAAGCTCTACACACTCCCTCTCTCTGATCTCTCTAAATTACTTCTTCTCAAGAAATAATATACGTGATCATACATAATCTCTCTCTCTCTCTCTCACATTATCCCATACTTCGTTTTTGTCCTTGGAATCTGAGCTTGCCTCTTCAACATGATAATATGTCATCAGATGCATTTTGTGTCAATGTTTAAAGAATCGTTTCTTCCAATGAAAATCTCTATTGGGAAACGAGTTGGCGGCTTTCTTTACTGCCAACTGAAAAGAATGTTCCTTTCACATGCTAACCTTAAAATACAAGCTATTATCTCTTTCAAGAATGTATGCTTTTCTAGGCCTTGTAGGGTGGCATGATTAATTCATAATATTACGGTCTCTCCGTTTGGTAAATTATTTATAAACAAATTTATAAATAATATATTTTTTTAAATTACTTTTTAACCACATATATTTTTTCAAATCACTTTTGAACCAAACATCTTTTCTTTAAAATATCACATTATTTGTTTATAATAAATAAAAAACTTTTACAAAACATAGGTAAGATAGAGACACTAACATTGACGAAAAAATATACTTCCTCCGTTCCGTGAAGATAGATTTGTATTCCTTATTTATCCTTCTCAAATTATAAGTCACTTTCCTTATTGAAAGTTTAAACATTTTTAAGTGTTCTAATATATCTTTATTTAATATCCATTGTTATAAAAAAATATATAAAATAATCATATTTATTACTCCTCAGTCCCACAAAGATAGTCCTACCCATTTTCACAAAGATGAAGAAATGTCAACTAATGTTATTGAAAAAATAAATTTTACAATCACTTTTCTTAATATACCCATAATAAATTTATGTAACCCCTGTTTAGCCCCCATTTTTTCAAAATCAAATTTATTCAATACTCAATCTCAACCATCCATCTTAATCAAGCCTACTATTTTTGACTTTTCAAATATTTTTTAACCACACATTTTCCCAAAAATATTATTCAAAACCATAGTTTTTCCAAAAAATGGGGGCCAAACACACACATTAGTTTCCCACAAAATTGAAAGAGTAAATTTATTTAAACTAATAAAAAACACATTAAATAAGGCAAAATGGGATATAAAATATTAACTTCACTATAAAAAAAGAAAATGAACTATCTTTGTAGAACAGACGAAAAATGAATGGTGGACGATCTTTATGGGACGAAGGGAGTACGTTATTTAATGCAAAGATATATTAATAAAATGTAAGAAAAAATTATATTTTCAACTACATTAGTTACATTTTCCTAATTTATGTGAAAAAGAAACAAGTCTATTTTCACAGGCCAAATGATGTATATAAATGGCCAGAGTCATGATATATAGTTAGTTTAATCAAGAACACTATTATGAGGTTGAAATCTTTTATCTATTCGATCAAATAAAATGTATCATTGGGGACTCTCACAGGTAATGCTGAAGCTCTAGCTCCACATCAAGGGTTGGTTCTAGATCAAGAATGTGGACAAGATATTGAATCGAACGATTCACTAGTACAGACAGACTCATTCGTGTCGGTTGTAGAGGTGATGTATATGACGCAGATGCGTAAAGCCTTGACTTTCCGCGTAAGTTTTTAACCGATGCCTAGGTTGTAAGGTTACAACGAAAGCCTAAAGTCCTTTTTTTTTTAAGTATACCCACTAAAGTTTATGGCTTGTAATTATTTTAATGTGGCCTTGAAAGTGGCCTATAATGATCCAGGTCACTGCAGGTCATGACCTACAATCACTTGAAAGTGGCCTGCAATGACCAAAGTCACTGTAGGACATGATCTGCAATCACTTGAAAGTGGCCTGTAATGACCCAGGGCACTGCAGGTCATGACCTGCAATGACATTTGTCACTGCAGGTGCAATCACCTGAATGTGGCTTGCGATCAACTAAACATTCTCCACATACACATCACGAAATATATCTTCATCAAATATATATAATCGACATATTCGTAATAAAATTAAATAAAAATAATTATGTTTACCAGATTGTTAATTTATTATACAATTATGTAAATGAAGTTTGAATGAAAAAGATTTACATACACACATCAACGAAGTATTTTGCTCATAAGTTTTGAATCTCCACGATTTCCTCCGTTGAGTAGTATTCTTTAAATGCCTACAACCAATTAAAATGTACAATTAGTTATTTGTTAATAATTAAATATAAAGTCATAATTAAAAATTCTCATTCTTCTAAATTATACATTTTCTAACGACTCGAGTTGAAAGTGTTCTGTGATTATCTCATACATATTTTTCATAACGTAATAGCCACACTCAGAACCCCCAGGTTGCTGAGGACACTAAAATTCTCAAATTGTAAATGAACATTAATAATGAAACTAAATAAAATATTGAAATAATTCAAGCATCTGTAATAAATTTTAAATCTGCATTCTTATACCTTTATATTTTTCACGTTGTATTCATTTTTGTCCTAAAGCCTCCACATGCCCAATACCTTTTAAAAGCGTTAAAGTTTTAAAAAAATTTATGAACAAGTTACAAAATAATAATTAGACTCAAATTTTCTACAGATATTTTGACAGAGTCTCCCCTATAAATTGAGCTCGCGGTGGAGGTGGAGGTGGAGGTGGAGGTGGAGGCGCGGTTGAGAGAGGGAGGGAGAAAGGCGCGAAAGTGTAGGTGATGTGATCCGGACCAGGCATCGAAGTCGAGCCATAGACAATATGACAATGATCTACGTGCAAAACGGAGCAAGTTCCATGTTGGGGTCGAGCCGAGAAGAGGGAGGGATCAAGTCGAGCCGAGTAAATGAAGTTCGTGGGGCAAAAAATCCATTACGACCGTAATGGAGGACCTTCACGGCCGTAACCCATATATTTACGGCCGTAATTCATGTTATCACGGCCTAATCAATTAGTGAAGAAAAAAGGAGAATTTCAGCAGAACGGGGCTTACGGCCGTAAGCCTGGAGGTTACGGCCGTAATATTCAAAAAAAGGGAATTTCACGGCCGTAAGAAATTCGTCACGACCGTAAATAATAAATCAGTTTTTTATCAGAAAGGCCTTTACGGCCGTAAAAGGGTTCGTCACCGCCGTAAATAAGCAGCGCCAGATTTTCCGAAAATTTCCAATTATTTTGTTTCCTTTTTTTATTTTTTATTTTAAGTTATTTGCATAATTTGGAATTTTAGCTTAATTAGAATTCTATTTTGAGTAAATTAGCGACTAGGTTATTTTTGCTTATTTATATTCTTTCCATTCATTGTAAAAAAAGCAGTTTAGTTTTGATTATTGAATAGAATTGAGAATTTTCTCTCTAGAAAAAGATGATTTTTTTTTCTTGGTCTTGAAGAACATTCCATTGAACTTATCAAATAGTTTTCTTGAATATTTGTGGCGTTCCAATCAGAAACTTATCAAGGAATTTGACATCCCTTGTAGCGTTTCGAAAACCTCGGTTCTTCAATCCGCATCGTCAATTTATTGCAACGTGATTGTTGGGTCCAGGTCCTATCGTCAATTTTATCTTTTCCAGTATTTTAATTATTGTGTTCTTGTGTTCTTGGCTGAATCTGGATCTTTCCTATCTTTGTTTCGTTTAATTCCGCGTGTTCGTTGTGACCCGCTCCCGGGATCACATCATCTGGTATCAGAGCTTGAATCTAGATTCAGGTTTGGTATTTTTGATATTATCTTGTTTTCTTGTTTTTCTTATTCTTCGTGCCAGTAAATTTTTTTCTTCGTTTGATTCATATAAAATTCCAAAAAAAAATTCAAACTTGATTATCTTAGTCAATTCTTATCCAAATCTAATTCCCTTTTTTTCACCATATTCGTAGTCAAATTCTCTAGCAGTTTAGGGAAAAAAAAAACGAAAATTCCATTATTTTCCCGAAATATTCCGAATTTGTTTCAATTTCCAAATTCTCCAGTTCTTACTCGTGTCTTATCGTGTCCTATCGTGTCCTACTCTTACCTGAGTTCTTGGACTGTTTTTGAAGTACTTGGAAGGGGGATTTTGAGTGATACATGAGCGATATATTTTTGCGAGGAATATACTACTTATTTCTGTGAAGGCTAATAATGTCTAGCAGACGGGATTCATCATCTTCATCAGTTGGGGACAACCAGGGAATTTACAGAAGGGAACCAGCAGCTTCATCAACGAGCCACAACAGACGACCGGAAGGTATGGATAGGGTGAATAACAATGATGTAGGTGTGATGGAGACTTTACATGAGCAATTTTGAGAAGTTGATGACTAGGATGGATAGGCAGGAAGAAACTATTAATAAGTTGTGTAGGGAACAAACTCATGTGGGTCCTAGAGTTAGAAGGGAAGACCGGAGAGATCATAGGGGGAGACGTAATCAAAGGGTTGGATATGGGTTTGATGATGAAGAGTTTGCGAGTGAAGGAAGTAGTATCCAATCATCTGTGGATAGTGTAAGGAGGAGAAGGGGTAGAGAAGATAGGAATGAAAGGGCAAATAATAGAAGAGATCATGGTGATCGAGATGAGATAGATGATAATCTAGGTAAAATAAAAATGTCTATTCCACCTTTTCATGGGATGAGTGATCCGGAGGCTTACCTAGATTGGGAGAAGAAGGTAGAGTTGATGTTTGATTGCCACAATTATTCTGAAGGAAAGAAGGTGAAGTTAGCGGTTGTTGAGTTCACCGATTATGCCATTAATTGGTGGGATCAGTTGGTGAAGGATCGAAGGAGGAATGGTGAGGGGCCGGTGGATACATGGCGTGAGATGAAAATCATAATGAGAAAGAGGTTTATCCCCAGCCACTATCATAGGGATATTTATCAAAGGTTGCAGGGGCTCACGCAAGGTTCTAGGAGTGTAGAGGAGTATCATAGAGACATGGAGGTAGCCATGATTAGGGCCAACGTGGTGGAGGATCGGGAAGCTACAATGGCTAGATTTTTGAGTGGACTGAACAAAGATATTGCAAACATCATTGAGTTACAACATTATGTGAAACTGGAAGACATGGTGCACATGGCAATGAAGGTGGAAAGGCAATTAAGGCGAAAGGGGACATCTAAACAATCATCGGGAACTTATCCTACATCACAACCGAGGAAGGATCACAATGATGAGCATGTCCCGAAGGGAAAGGAGGAACTTACAACTAAAGGTAAAAATATTTCTGATTCTCAACCTACTAGGGATAGAAATATTAAGTACTTTAAGTGTTTGGGGTCGGGCCATATAGCATCACAGTGTCCCAATAAGAAAGTAATGCTCTTACGTGATAATGGTGAAATTAGTTCCGAGGATGAATTTAAGGGAATGCCTAAGTTAGTGGATGTTGGGGCTAGTAGTAGTGATGAAGAGGGGTTAACTTATGCGGTGAAAGGGTCCCTTGTGAATAGACGAGTCCTAAATTCTCGAACTAAGATGGTTGAAATTGATGAACAGCGGGATAATCTTTTCCACACTAGGTGTTCGGTGGGGAAAAAGGTTTGTGGGATGGTAATTGACGGGGGAAGTTGTACTAATGTGGTTAGTACATTATTGGTGGAGAAGTTGGGATTGCCTAAGGTGAAACACCCCAACCCCTATAAATTACAGTGGTTAACCGAGTCAGGAGAACTTAAGGTGAACAAGCAGGTTAATATTAAATTCACCATTAGGGGTTATAGAGATGAGGTGGTGTGTGACTATGCATGTTGGGCATATTTTATTGGGAAGGCCATGGCAACATGATAGGAGAGTGGTGCATGATGGATTCAAAAATCGATATTCTTTCGTGAAGGGTGGAAAAAGGATCACTCTTGCTCCGCTAACGCCTAAAGAGGTCCAAGATGACTAATTGAAAATAAAGAGCGAGTTTGAGGGGAAAAATAAGAGCGTTGAGGCCACGACCTTAGAAAAAGGAGAGGGTGTGAAAATTGAAAACAAGAGAGTTGAGACCACGACCTCGGAAAAAGGTGAGCTTGAGAGTGAAAAGAAAAAGAAAAGAGAGTCCACCACAAAATGAGTTTATTGGCATTCGCTAACACATCCCTCCCCAGTTCTACTAAATCTGTTTTGTAGGGACATAAATCAAAACATGAACTTAAGGCCGGGAAGATATCCATTGGCAAAAATGAGCAGCCTAACAGTCTAAAGGATCGCACAAAGCTTAAACATGATTATCGAGCCCCGAAAAACAGGGGGAGTTTGAAAAGCCAACCAAAAATGGATTCGAGGTCGAATCCTTTTCAAGAGAGGGAGTATGATGTGATCCGGACCAGGCGTCGAAGGGCGAAGTCGAGCCATCGGCAATATGACAATGATCTACGTGCAAAAGGGAGCAAGTTCCATGTTGGGGTCGAGCCGAGAAGAGGGAGGGATCAAGCCGAGCCGAGTAAATGAAGTTCTTGGGGTAGAAAATCCATTACGGCCGTAATGGAGGACCTTCACGGCCGTAACCCATATATTCACGGCCGTAAAATCATGTTATCACGGCCGTAATCAATTAGCGAAGAAAAAATGAGAATTTCAGCAGAACGGGGGTTACGGCCGTAAGCCTGGAGGTTACGGCCGTAACATTCAAAAAAAGGGAATTTCACGGCCGTAAGAAATTCGTCACGGCCGTAAATAATAAATCATTTTTTGATCAGAAAGGCCTTTACGGCCGTAAATAAGCAGGGCCAGATTTTCCGGGAATTTCCAATTACTTTGTTTCCTTTTTTTTATTTTTTATTTTAAATTATTTGCATAATTTGGAATTTTAGCTTAATTAGAATTCTATTTTGAGTAAATTAGCGACTAGGTTATTTTTACGTATTTATATTCTTTCCATTCATTGTAAAAAAAACAGTTTAGTTTTGATTATTGAATAGAATTGAGAATTTTCTCTCTAGAAAAAGATGATTTCTTTTTCTTGTTCTTGAAGAACATTCCATTGAACTTATCAAATATTTTTCTTGAATATTTGTGGCGTTCCAATCAGAAACTTATCAAGGAATTTGACATCCCTTGTGGCGTTTCGAAAATCTCGATTCTTCAATCCGCATCGTCAATTTATTGCGTCGTGATTGTTGGGTCCAAATCCTATAGTCAATTTTATCTTTTTCAGTATTTTAATTATTGTGTTCTTGTGTTCTTGGCTGAATCTGGATCTTTCCTATCTTTGTTTCGTTTAATTCCGCGTGTTCGTTGTGACCCCCTCCCGGGATCACATCAGTAGGGAAGCTGAAGAAATTAAGAAAAGAACTGAATTGGCGGGTTTTTAAAACGAAGCTTTGTGCGTCGGTCGCGCCGATTTTGTATGAACCAATGCGCAAAGCCGGTTCACCTGGCTTTGCTCATCGGTTTAAGTAGAACCGACGCGCAAAGCCGGTTCAAGCGGTTTTTTCGCATCGGTACTTGTTGAACTGACACGCAAAATATTTACAAAAATTCCATCGCCCTTTTATACATGTCGATTTTATTAAAAATCGACGTGTACTCCAACTTTTTTTGCCTGTTTTGTACTAGTGATTGTGACTCATTGCCAGTAGCAAAGCTTAGAGTCAGACTTTTGTTCCACCCCAAATGCTTGTTTTTTATTTGATATTCTAGCACTTTTGAGGGTTGTGGATCATGGCTCATGTTGCTTTATTTCTAGAGGTGAATTGGGAACCCTATTTTTATTTTGATCGAAAACAATAACTATGAAGAAAAGAAAAAATTATCAAGAATATATTTTTAATCAACAATCATCACATTATTGGAGTTTATCTACGATATTGAAGGAACTACTCGAGATAAACTTCAAACAAGGTCAATGAAAGGTGCCAGTAGGAGTTCTGACATTTAGAGATCATACATACTGGTATATGTAGTCCAGACATGGACTCACATGATCACAAATACCCCATCTCTTTTATAGAGATGCCTTTAAAATCTTTAAGGCTGAAGTAGAAACTGGAAGTAAATTAAGATCGTGAGATTTGATATAGGTGGAGAGTATTGTGGTAGATATGTAGAGGATCGGAAAGCACATGGTGTGTTTGTAAAGTTTCTTCAAGAGCATGGGACAGTTTCCAAATACACCATGCATGATTCACAAGACCAGAATAATGTAGTAGAAAGAAGAAATCAAACATTATTAGGCATGGTGCAAAGTATGCCTAGCAGCTCAAATCTTCCCGAATCCTTGTGGACTAAAGCTCTTAAGAATGCAGTTTATATATTAAATCGAGTTCCAACCAATGCTTTTTAAAACAGGCGTCTTGTCAATGGTATTTTAAATTCCATAATGTAATTTCTTTGTTTAGGTTTGTAGAAAACATTATGCATTAATGTATATACCAGAAGGTCAGTGGGAGTAAGATTTGTTTTCTTGTTTTATATATGGATGATATTCTGCTTGTAACCAATGATAAGCAGACCATGACTATTACTTCCACTATGGAAGCTACGTTCGTTTCCTATTTTGAAGCTACTTCACTTGGTGTATGGCTAAATAGTTTCATATCTAGGATTAGAAATGAGGATTCTATTTCTAGGCCATTGAGAATATATTTTGACAATTCAGTTGATATCTTTATGGCTAAGAACAATTACAAAGGTGGTAGTCAAAGTAAACACATCAATATCAAGTATTTAGCCATAAAAGAACTTGTTAAGGAAAGAAAGCGACCGTTGAGCACATTAGTATTGAATTGATGGTCGCCGATCCTTTGACTAAGGGCATTCAACTGTTAAAATTTAAGGATCGTGTAGTGAAAATGGGACTTTGTTCCATTATATGAGTTCTCATTATATTGACAATGTTATTTTGAATGAAACTCTTATCTTTGTAATGTTTTCTCATTATATGTGCACCTTAATTTGTTTGAGAAAGTTCATGTGTATAGGACCAAGAATAAACGTAAGGTTTATTCATTAAGTGTTGTTGCCACATATAGAATAATACTTTGAGAAACTAAATGCATTGTAATACATGTAAGGTAATACTCATTATTAGAGGACTTATCTCCATGATTCATTTATTTGTTTCTTAAGAAGTTAAGACATTAGGTTCAACATGTTGGACCAAGTGCGAAAATGTTGAAGTTTATCCCGAGATTCAAAGAACCACTCCAAATAAACTTCAAACATGGTCCAACGTTGAAGTGGTCATTGTCACGTCTCTGATGCATTTTTAACCATCCTATAATCTTATGATTTCGTGACAACAATACAGATCACTTAGCCAACATCAACTTGATGGAAACTAGACTATAAATACTCGATTTGGTCCCTAGGTTCACTCACTCAACACCTTCAGATATACACCATCAAACACTACAACAAAAATAGCCTTTTGCAACACTCAAAAAATGTTGCCAAAAGGCTTTTACAACGTTTGGCAAGTGTTGCAAATCACAGTGTTTCCGTAGAGAAAAACTTTTTGCAACGTTTTTTGAACGTTGCAAAATATTGAAATAAACGTTGTAATAGACATTTTGCAATGTTTATTAAATGTTGTCATAGACCCTTTTGCAATGTTTATTAAGTGTTGCGGTAGATCCTTTTGCAATGTTTTTTAAGTGTTGCCGGAGACCCTTTTGCAACGTTTATTAAGTGTTGTCGTAGCCCTTTTTACAGCGTTTTTTGAGTGTTTCCGTAAACCTTTTTGCAACGTTATTTAAGTGTTGTAAAAACTTTTATCCCAACCTTTTGCAATATTTATTGAGTGTTTCCGTAGACCCTTTTGTAACGTTTTTTGAACGCTGCTATATGTTTTTTTAATAAATATTATTGAACAAATTATTTATAAAACCCAAAATTTTCTAATTACTTCATTAAAATGGTACTTTAAATAAAAAACAAAAGTAAATACATTATGAATTTTCAAATCCATACAAAATAAAGTCTTGATAATGTTTAATAAATTCACAATACAGAATAATAAATCCACGAAAGAAAGTGTTGATAATGTTTAACAAATTCGCAAAAGAACATCATCATTTGACAAAAGAAATATTTTACTACGGGAATATCAACTTCATCCCGCAATATAACCGCACATTTAGATCGCAAAATTCGGCCCATCTTCAAAGTTACATCTATAACAAATCTGAGCAAAGTTATAAGTGAATGTCACGCTTTACTTAATAAATGGTAGAAAAAATAAAAAATAAAGTTAAAAGAAAAATACATTTATATATAGTTAAAATGACTGGCCAACAACTGTATTTAGAGTTAAGATCTTTGAAAGGATTAAAACCATCAGTAGCAAGACCTAATCTAATATTTCGAGCATCTGATGCAAAATGTAGGAATCTTCTATTTATCAGTTCACAGCTTAATGAATCAACCGGATGCCTCATTTTACCATCTGAACTTTTATTATTTGAGTGCCATCTAAGTTGTTTTGCCATCTCATGTATTCCAAACATCTTCTTAAGTCTTGGTATTATAGGAAAATAACGCAAGACTTTTGCTGGAACTTTTTCTGAATTTTCTTTGTTCGTTGGTTAACTTTCCATCTTGAGCAACCACATTTTGGAAATAATTCAGCATCCTCAAGCTCATTTCTATATAGACAACAATCATTCAAGCAAACATTTATCTTCTCATAGCCAAGATCAAATACATTGACAAGTTTTTTCATCTCATAAAATGAGTTTGGAATTGTATTATTCTCTAGCAACATTTCCCGAACAAGGTTTATAAGTTCATCGAAATCGATATCCTATAAACCATGTTTAGTTTTATGCCTAAACATGGAAACCGAAGCACACATTTTCGTGAACGTCGTACAACCAGGATATAAAGGAGTTTCAGCATCATGAACTAAATGCTCAATCTCTTGCTCTCTTTCATCAGGAGGATTCTCAATATCTACATCATGTTGTTGATAGAAGTCCTTAAACATCCTACGTGACTCGGGCATTTCTACATCAATCAAATTGGTTTCACTTGATCGTTCTCTGTGAAATACCCAAGTAGTGTATGTAGGATCCATACCCATAATAACCAAATGTTCATAGACTATATCATGATGATGATGCTTTACATTCCTACACTTAACACAAGGGCATCCTAGCATTTCTGAATTCTGATTTTTAAGAGCTACTTCAACGAAATTTCGTGCTCCATCTCTATATTGTTCAGAAAATCTACAAGTAAAGTTTTATGATCATTACATATTAAATTGTTTTAATTTTGCAACTAGATTCATGATATCTAAGTTCGGATAACCTTAATAATTGTAGCCACTGTTTGTCCATTATAAGACAAATATTATATCCAACACTGAACAACATAAAGATATATTAGAGAAAAATTTCAATAATCATAAAACAAAAAAGTAAGAACAAAGGAATGCACTTTGTTGTGTTCTTGTCTTCCCTAATCTATTGTCAATAGATCAATTTTTGGTGAAAAGAAAACAAGAACTAGGAAAACAAAGGAATGCACTTCTATCCAGATAGAAGTTGGTTGAATGGTGATAGAATCATGATTCAATGTGGACAGAATTTGATAAAATCCGGATAGACTTGTGACTTGTGCATAGAATTATACCACCGGTTAAATGTTGCAAAAGCTATGAGCTTTTGATAACGTGTGTACTTGAAAGTTGAATCCAACTATATACCCTATCTTACGGAGATTCAACTATAAGCCAAATTCATCAAAGCAAGTAAGTTGCAAGACAATCATTTACACATTAATTTCACATTTACATTCAACTTTCTATTTATAAACCTTTTTCCACCAGCTAATGACAAATTATAAAATTGAATTCTAAATTCTTCCAAGAAAAGTTTTATAACCTGAAAATGTGCACCCACTATTCGATCTTGAGATCTGGTCTTTTCTCCTACTATATTGAGATCAATAGTTGATGTGTTGGAAGCTAAAATACAGCGTGGAGGGCATGCCTTCTCAATTTCACTAAATATTTTCTGTTTTAATGGAACATCTTCAATAACAGCCTGCAATTTGAGACAAAACCATTTAAGCAAACTTAAGAACTAGCAGAGAACAACCTTATTGACCATAACACCTTATGGAAATGATTTTGTTATGCAGACTATAATATTCTAAGGTTGATACATGGGAAGGTTAAGCAAAATTCTTGAAAACAAAGGGTTTGAGTGAATATGAAACTTCCTGTAAACTCTGTCATGTTTCTCTCTAACAATGAATTCAAGGCACTGAAATGAATTTGTATAGGCTTCAAGAAATGCTAAAACTAGTACTACGCAATTTTTGGACCATAAACTAGGCCACATAACCTCCATATTAGAATAAAAGACTACTAAAAAACCAAGTAAAAGAGGAGCCATGAATTACCCATTTTATAAAAGCAAACCATGATAATTACAATGAATGAACTTCAACAGCAAAGTAATATAATGTAGATGATTATGAAAATTATACTGATGCCATAGATGTCAATGGCTTATGCTTCAGAAATACTGCAGGTAGTGTTTAAAATGTAAAAAAAAATTGCATATCTTCCTCTTTCACGTGGCATCTTAGAGTATGTTTAGCAAGTGTTTACAAAGATGCTAAAATCCAAAAATTCTTTATCCACATATTTCGTGAGACCAACAATTACTACTAAATTGTTCACCATTATTTTTGTTCAGTTTATAAACACCGCTATTTATAAACAATTGCCAAACATATGCTTAGAAATTAATTTCACATTAGAATCTCCTGCAATATTTAAGAACATAGTAACTGAGATGACAATATTTTTCCCATAAAACACAAAAAAAGGCCAAGAAAAATAATGGGTAACGACACCATCGAAATCCTGGCCAAAACCTTAAGCCCAAGCCGACTGCTTGAAGAGGCTACCACCAGGGGCGGACCCAGGAAATTTTTCCAGTGCGGGCAATATTAGTAAAGGTAAAAAATAATAATATTATAACACGAACATTATACTAAAAATGAAGTACCATATACTTATTCTTTACGAGTTTTTATACTTTGATATCTTTGTATAATCACTTGATTATCAATCTTAATGAAATTTTAGAGGAAATTGGTCTTTAGTAACTTTCTGAAGAAAAAATATATATTAGAAGTAAAAGTCCTGCAAACGAACCGTTAAAACAATTGTACAAGGGGAAAAAAATTCATTGCCTAATTTTAGATAGCAAACAATAATTAATTTTGAACGTAAAATTGAACAATTTGATCATTTCAAAGGATTCTTATCTACAATTTTAAATACCCCTCTCCCAGCCCACTCCAACTGGCATCATTATTAAAACAACTCCCCAGTTCAACCATCTTCATCTCTAATCTTACAATTCTTGATTCATGGGTATCCACTATCCCACTATTGTCCCATTTCTTTTGGTTGTGACAGTCAGGGACGGAGTCCTAATTTTGAGCGAGTGGGGGCCAAAATTTTCAAATGGTGGGGGGAGGGGGGGGAGGCCCCCTCTCGCTCCGCCTCAAATTTTTTTTAAACCAAAATAATTGAAACGATGAAGTAATAAACCAAAAACTAAACTAAGTCAGTAAGCCAGTAACTACTAACCAGAGAAGTATTAAAAATAATGGAATTCAATTCACAAATTTGAACCCAATTTAACCCTAAATTTCATCCAATAAATAAAAATTTCACTCTTTACACATTTACTGCGAATTTCACTCTTCAACTGAATGGTAAACTCCCAAGCAAGACGAAATGTTTGAAAAATCGTTACCAAAAATCATCCCAAATCCAATCCGTAAACGTCCAAAACAGTACTTTAAATAACCATTACATAGAACTCCAAGCTATTGAACTGTTGATATTTTTGAAGACTGTGGGCAGTGTTAAGAAATGAAGAAACAATAATGCTACATTCAAAAACCACGAGAATTTTGGAAATAAAATTCTTCAACACAACTACACAAACTGATTTCATTTATCATTTATCAATTAGTTAGCTTAAAACTTACTCGGAATTTGGAAAAATTGCACCCAAATCTGGGTGAGATAGCAGCAAAGGTGCAGCCGCACAGAGCAGCCTGAGCAGTCGCCAACTGGGAGCGGGAGCGGGAGGGGAGGGGAGGGGGACCTTCGGACTTGGTCGACTTCTCGACGACGACGGTGAGGAGGAGCAGCGCAGGCAGGGGACATGTCACGGCGAGGAGGCGCAGCGTTGTAGCGAGCAAGGATTGCGAGCCAGCAAAAATTTCGAATGGTATTATCACAGACTGAAAGCTGGACCTGGACTGGAGCATAATAAGGGAATGGGGCTCCGAGCTGTAATTTTTTCTTTTCTGGCCAAACGGCCCAAACTGATCTCTTTTTCTTTTTTTTTTATTTAAACCCAGTGGGCTGGTCACCGGTCATGGATGGGTTTAAACACTAGGTTTAAATGGGCTGGGTCACCGATCATGGATGTGGGCTTCTGCCTTAGTGGCTATTGTAACGTTTTTTAAACGTTGCAATAGATAATCTATTGCAACGTTTTTTTAAACGTTGCAATAGGCTATCTATTGCAATGTTTTTTAAATATTGTAACGTTTAAAAAACGTTGCAATAGATAGCCTATTGCAATGCTTTTGAAACGTTGCCAAAACTTAATTTGAGTGTTGCAAAAATATCAATTTATTGCAACAATTTTTAAATGTTGCAAAAATGGATAAATCTCAAATATTCATATTAATTGGCAACATTCAATTACAAAATTTTGCGGTAGACTACTTTTAACAACATTCAATTAGCAAATGTTGACATTTAAATGTTTCAAAAGCCCATTTTTATTGTAGTGAAATAGAGTGAGTTTAGAGCTTGGAAGTGTGAAAAACCAAGAGGAGAAAAAGCTGCATTAAAGGAAAAGCTACACAGAAAAACAGAGCATCAATGGCCGAAGGTTATTTCATGATCCTTGTATATTCGACCCCTTTAGTTGTTTGTGATGTATGCTTGGACCTGAATTTGGAGTTTACGATGTAGGATTGCCACGTGTTATGTCCACAGTTTCATAGGAAAATAGAGCATAAATGGCCGGAAGTTATTTGGGCAAAAAAAATTTCGTCGAGTTTGAGAGGTTATCTTCACTTTGAGAAAAAGAGAAATGCAAAAATAAAAATCATGATCTTCGTACACGCTAACATAAAAAATAAAGGTCTTATTAGATTATTGGGATAAAATAAGGGATCCTTTCTTTATTTAGATAATAATAATAATTATAATAATTCATTTCGATTTTGTGCATTCAAACTAGAGAAGAATCTCATTGGGGATTTCTTTTGGCAAGCATTTCCAGTTTTGATTACAATACACAAATAAAGCTAACATATTCGATAAATACCATAGTTTTATATAGGGGTGAACGTGGTTCGGTTTTATTCTGATTCTAAAAGAACCAAATCAAACTATAAATCGATGATTTTTTACTAATGAAACCAATTGATTTTTTCAAAGATATGGAACTAAACTGCTCGGTTCTGGTTTGGTTTTGAGACCATTACTTGAATTTTTAAATAATAAATGTAAATTAAAACCTATTTATATTCGCTTCTTCAATAGAATCCATCTACATCATTACTAAATAGAAAATGAAATTTTTAGTTAACAAAACAAAGATTTAGAAAAAGTAACATGTTATTTTAAGTTAAAGAAGAAGAAACTAGCTAGAAGGAAGCTCGTCGATCTGTTGAAATTTAGATAATCGAACATAAAGACAGTTTAGACTTATAGTTACAGGTTACGATGAAGTTCTGAGTCTCATTCTATCGTGGTGCCGTGTGAGTTAGGGATGAAATTTGCAATTTGAGTTTGGGTTAACTCTTGAGAATTGATGAATTGAGTCGATGTTTATATATACATAAATTTTAAAAAATAAACATTATTGTCGTCGAGGGTAACTAAGAAGTGTAACGATTGTTGTGTTATAGGAGTGCAAGTAAAGTAGTGTGAATGCGTATTTATAATTGAAAAGAAGAAAACCGAATTAGAATTAGAATTTAGATTTATGATTTAAAATCTTTGTCTAATATGAAATGAGATAAAATGTATGTTAAATAACATTTTTGTACATTTCACATTTATAATTTTAGATTTTAATTTTTAATTTTTTAGTGAGATGAATATCCACTAATTTGTAATATATATATATATATATATATATATATATATATATATATATATATATATATATATAATTTGGTTCTTGGTTCTGGTTCTGGTTCTGGAAAGAGAACCGGAACCAGAACCAAAACCGAATGGTTCTTGATTGTAAGAACCAAACAATTATTTTTTTATGTAGAACCGAATCAAATCGCTTGATTTGATTTGATTTGATTCTGGTTTGGTCTGATCTGGTTCGATTATTATTTTGTCCACCACTAGTTTTATATCCTCCAATATATGCTCAAATGTCATTTTATGTGTTCCAAGTGAGAACACTCTTTTGCACATTTTTTTTTTTTTTTGTGCCCCCAGGGCACATCTCCAAGTGGCAAAGAGGATGGGTGGTAAGTGCTCAGCGCAGCTGTGTGCTTGGTTCGATTCCCTGCAAGGTGGAATTGGCCTTGTGGCAAGCGGGAGTTATTGAGCGTTTCTCATGCTTACCATAAGCCCTTCCACCCTGGCTCCTTGGAGGTATAACCTGGATTTACCTTCCCGAACCAATGGTCTTGGGCGTGGTCGGTTCGGGCCCTCAGGGTGTGGGCTACACCTTTTTTTTTTTTTTTTTCTCTTTTGCACATTTTTCCTTTTAATAATATTCAAATGTAGGACCTATATATTAGTACTAAGATTTGGTTGTAAAAACATTAACTTGCTCCTAATTGTGAACCTTGTATATGTACGATATCTAGCTTGAGCATCTCAATAATTGGCCTAGTGGAGAAATAAAAGATCCTAGAAATGCTTATTTTGAAGGTGATAGATAACTCGAATATTTTCCTTACTCTAATGAGGCTCAGAATGCTTGACTTACCCTGAAAGCCATACTAGATGTTCACATTCATATTTGGTTTGTGGTTGCTTTTTAATAAGTTCTAGTCAAATATATAGTTTACCAATACATTTCAAAATATTCATAGCTACTAAGATTTTATTATCCATGTATAATATTCATAGTTTATAATCGCTTAATTTAAACTAATTTAATCACCAACCAAACATGCATTAGTGCATGCTAGTAATAATTTTACTATATGTCACTTCAATAAAATGAGACTTTTGTAACACTTAAAACGGAAATATTCAGTAATTAAATGTTGTTAAAAGGGGTCAACGGCAACATTTAGTCAACATTTTTTGGTTCATATGCTTGAGATATATACCTTTTTGCAATGTTTAAAGAATATTGTAATATGCTGAAATCTTTGCAACGCTCAAATTAAGTTTTTGCAACGTTTTACGAACGTTGCAAATGATTAACCTTTTTTGCAGCATTTAAAAAAAGTTGCTAAATCCTAAGCTATGACAATGTTTATTAAATGTTGCAATAGCTATTGCAAGCGTTTTGGAACGTTGCAAAATTGACAATGTTTATTAAATGTTGCAATAGCTATTGCAAGCGTTTTGGAACGTTGCAAAATTGATGACCAAATTGCAAATATTATAAACCTTAAAAGTTAAAACCTAAAACCCGATCCTCCTTTACCCAAGCAAAATCGAACTGTCACTCACTCTCTCTCAAATCCGTCCGTTCCGCCTCCTCCTCAACACCGACGTTCTTCTCTGCGTTCGGTCTTCTCTTCCAGAAATCGGCGCCACTACTTCAACTGATCAGCCCACCTTCTGTTTCCGGCGACTTCTTTTTCTCTCTATCCCTTTTCACTTCCACGATGGTCACCAGGTATGTTCCTAACACAATTTTATATTAAAAATTTCAATGTTTCCTTTTTGAAATTAAGATCTTAGTTTGTATCTAACTAAATTATGGTTCGTTATACCTGCCCTAAAATTTTCGTTTTTTCCCTCTTTTTTAATTACCCTTTTAGTTTCATCCAAGATCTATTTCTGTTATTCGGCAAATTTAACAACCCGACATTTGCAGAAGCTAGTTGACGTTATTCAGCAAATTTAATTGGCTGTTAGGCAAAACTGAGGTTGGTTCATTGCATTCTGAGCCAAATATGAACTAAATGGTTGAGATGAATGATTATTATTGTTGTTCACTTGGTTAAGTGCAATTAAATTCAAGTTGTCGTTGTGGAAAAGGGAAATGATGACTAGGCATATTTAGTTTAGCAAATGGCAATGGAATACTAGAATTGAGCATTCTCATTTGAAGTTGATGTTGGATTTGCAGTGAGTTTAGGCAAAAACTACATGTACTAAAGACTAATTAAATTTAGCTACTTATCTCTTGGTATTTTAATCCTTTGTGTTGTGTACTTGTGTACACCAAGATTTGTTTGAAGTGACTTTTATGACTCGATTTTGTTTGAGGTTGAAGAGAATTATAATCTTGATTTAGAGTACTTATCATATACAATCGGCACTTATGCAGCTTCAATGTGCTTTATTAGGTGCTTGTTTGCTATTGTTCCTTTTTTTTTTTTTTTGTGCATATCTATAAGATGTCAATGGTTTCATATGAGCAAACCTAAATAAAAATTTTATTTGAACTTTTTCTAGTTGAATTTCTTTTTGTATATTCCTTATTGAATTTCTAATAGGAAATTAAATTTAAAATATGGTAGAATTGGAGGAGCAGCAGAGTCCACCTGTAGGTAATTATCTTACAAATTATAATTTTGCTCATATATTTCATTATTTTTTTTAGAATCTCACTTAAAGTGACTTTTTTTTTTTTGCTCAGTTTGAACATTGAAATGGAAATTAAATTATTATTCGTCGACGTCGAGTACAAAATAAAATATTTTATGTGCTTCTAAATAATGTGCAGTGCATTGTTGAGTCCAGTTGTTATTGGTTAAGTTGAATTAATCAGCAAACTTTGACCTTCTCCCCACTCCAGCACTTGCAATTCTATTGTAAGAGTTGGTTGGCAATGACACTTGCATGGAAGATGAGAATGATTGTCTGCTACTGGAAAACTGGGACAAGGTTAGTGGGGCTAAGAAAGAAATATAGTTGATATTAATTTTCAGAATTTGCATAATGAAGCTTTCGGATCTTTAAATCACACAAGTATTTGGTCATTCTTTAAACACTAGTTAAACTTGGACGTGTTATTTTTTTTTCTTGATCATTTCTAATTTTTGAAACTAACTTTCAATTTCAAAAATGGGGCTTAATCATATCTTTCTCTTACAGCAACTTTGATAATGTTCATGAGTTTATAAAGAATGTTTATGTTAGTGAAATATTTACAATGAAGAACTCATCTTACATTGAAGCCTCCTTTCCCATCAAAACATAAAGGGTAAGTCGAATAAGCTAGGTTTATTAGTACATTCTTACTTATTTATAATAGAAATTTTTTGGTTCTGTTTATTAAATTATTTTGGTGTAATTTGATCTTACATTACTTGTAGCAATGTATGTGTAGTAATGACCATAAATTGTTCTTAATGGATTGTTTCATTACCTAGAATGTCAATATAAACTTAAAGGAAACAGAAATATCAAGTTTTTCTTGCTTTTAAATTAAATTGATTTATAATATTGAAGTACGTAGAATTGTTTAGAGTTTTGGATATAATCACTTTTGTTGTTGTACTTGTTATAAGACCTGAGACTTGCTACGCCTTATGTCACTTAGAACACAGAAAAAAATTCTGGACTTTCACATAATTTCAAGCAATTCTTGTGTTTTACCTTGTCATAGGTTGATGCATTGATGACAATTATCTTGGCATCAGCATCCTCTACTTCTTTCTTGATTTCTGATGAATGCGCATTAGGATTTGCACCAGAAAAGATACTACAGGCAGCCATGATTCTGAGGGCAATGATAACATTAATTCGTTGGTCTTAGTTAAGCAAGATGGTACTGTGAAGGTATTAACTATTTTTTTTGTGATATAATGATAGGTGTGAATTTGTTAAATATTATTAACACTATTTATTTTGTATGGGTTTTGTGATTCTTTTGTGAATTTATTAAACATTAAATGCTATTTATTTTGTATAGATTCGAGAATTTGTAAATTACTATTTTAGTGAATTACTTTTGTCGTTTGTACAAATTATAGTTGGGTAAATAGTACAAATGGTCCTCAACCTTTGGGTTTTTTTGCGAATTGTTTCCAACGTTTAGATTTGGGCATTTATATCCTCAGAATCACTAAACGTTGCGAAAATGGTCCATATCGTTAGATTCCGTTAGTTTCCATCGTTAAAAATATGTAAATAGCACAAATGGTTCATAATCTTTGAGTTTCTTGCGATAATAGTCTCTAACATATTAAAGTGAGTTTAACATATTTAGTTTGTAACCTAACGTTTGGCGTATTTAGTTCCTAACATATTAAGTCTCTATACGTTTGGCGTATTTAGTTCCTAACATATTAAACTCTTATTTCAAATCAATTATTTCAAATAATGTGGTTTTTAATTGTAATTTTTTAAAGAATTTGTGATTAAAAAGTTAAAAAAAAAAATTGAACTTATTTGTAGATTATTTTATTAATGGAATGTATGGTTGAAAAAGAGTTCCAAATTATTTTGAATTTTTAAAGTGCACAATAAAATATTTAATAAAAATTCTCTCCATTCACAGTTCAACTTATTGGTATAAAAAAAAAATAAAAATTCAAGTAACATAAATAAACAAATACATTGGACATCATATTAGGAATTGAATAACAAATATATTTTTAGCAGTTCTATTTTTGATTTTGAGAACTGATTAATATTGATTTTCAAAATTTCATTTTTTTAAAATTCGTTTTCTTCCACACAGTATATATATATATATATATATATATATATATATATATATATATATATATATATATATATATATATGTATGTATGTATGTATATACATAATTTATGCATAAATTAAAAAAAAAAAACTTACTTTTTAACCTAAATTATTCAAACTTAATTTTCAAATCGATCGATTCTCAAAATAGAAAATCAAAAATCGAATTCGAAAGTAGAACTGAAGAAAACATATTTGTTATTCAATTCCTAAAATGATGTCCAATGTATTTGTTTGTTTATGTTCCATGAATTATTTTTTACCAAGAGGTTGGAATGTTAATGCTGTGAATTTTTGTTAAATATTTTATTGTGCACTTTAGCAATTCAGAATAATTTTTTTTTTTTGAATTCGTTTTCAGCCACATTCTATCAATAAAATAATCTACAAATAAGTTCAATTTTTTTTAACAGCAAATTTTTCAAAAAATTATAATTACAAACCATATTATTTGAAATAATTGGTCTGAAAAGGAGTTTAATATGTTAAGGATTAAATATGCCAAACGTATAGGGACATAATATGTTAGAGACTAAATACGCCAAACGTTTGGAGTTACAAACTAAATATGTCAAACATGACTTTAATATGTTAGAGAATATTATCGCAAGAAACTCAAAAATTATGGACCATTTGTGCTATTTACACGTTTTTAACGGTAGAAACTTACGGAATCTAACGGTAGGGACCATTTTCGCAACGCTTGGTGATTATGAGGGTATAAATGCCAAAATCTAAACATTGGGGACCATTTTCGCAAGAAATCCAAAGGTTGGGAACCATTTGTGTTATTTACTCATTATAATTTTAATAAGTCAATGAGGAAATATAGGTTTTATAAATAAATATAAAATGCGTACAATAGCGTTTAAAAAATATTGCAAAAGGGTCTATCGCAATATTTAAAAAACGTTGCAAAAGAGTCTTACCGTAACACTTAAAAAAGTTGCAAAATGGTCTACCGCAGCACTTAAAAAACGTTGCAAGAGGTTTACGACAACACTTAAAAAACGCTGCAAAAAGATTTTGCTCTATAGCAACACTGCGATTTAGAACACTTAAAAAACACTGCAAAAGTCTTTTGATAACTTTTTTAAACGTTGCAAAAGACAGTTTTTATTATAGTAATAAGCAATGTTAATTTGGGCATTACATTTGAGGAAATTTAACTTCATTACCTTGTAAAGATCAAAACATACTCACTAAGCAGTTCCACTGCAAGTACCAAAGATTATAGTACAAGTTAAACTAGTGTACAGAAACTACATTGGAGGACAAGAAACCGAATAAAATATTATATGAAGGAAAATCACAAAAGATGGATTCATGAAATGGAAAAGTGTGTAGGGTGGTGGGGTCGACGGGGGATTGTTCCAACTCTTTATTTCACGTGGCAAAAGTAGGCCCCATAGTGATAAGTTATGGATCGCTCGCTTTCTTTCTTTCTTGATTCCAAGACAATTGTTTTTTCGTGTAAATAATGTATTCAATTGTGTTAATTTAATTAATTAATTCGTGAACACCAAATTGGCGCATTATTCTCGCCGTGGTTTTCAAGTCATCTAAAATCAATATTAGAGTTCACATCAGCAATAAAGAAATTTAATTTTTGTTTGGCAGATTATTTGAAGTGAATCTTTTTTAACCTCGGTTTAATTGTCATTATTTGAAAATTGTATGATTGAAAATGAAAAAAAAAAAGTTTTGAATCTATGTGTAAAATATTTTATTATTAAGATATGTGATTAAAATTGAGGATGGTAAAAAAAATGAGTTAAAATAATGGGGCTAATTTTTATTTATTTTTTTTTTTCTGGTAAAAAATATGAATTTTTTTTTTTTTAATCATTATCATAACCATAATCCAGTGTTTCCACCTGTTTCTCGGGAGCACACCGGAGCGGCGGAGCCTCTACTGGGACAGCAATACCAATACATAATTGGAAGCCCTGGATGAATCTGTTTTAGTAGAGAGGCCAGGTGCATTGGATGAATCTGGATTTAAGGGGAAAAAAAGTACACGTCTTTTTTTGTGAGAGTGGATTTAAGGGGGAAAAAAAATCTTAAAAATTCAAATTGGAGTTACTAGTTAGTGAGAGGGTGAATTCGGGAATGTTTATAACACATAATGATTAGTATTATTTATATTTTCGAGATAAAATTTATGATTAAAAATTAAAAAAATAATTTTATTATTAAAAAAATAATTTAAAATTCGTGCCAATTATAAACAAAGTTTATCAACGCAGGCTTAACTTGACAAAACAACGTGAAGACGAAATAATGTATTCCAATAATGCCCACCCATTCGTCATCCACGAAAGCTGCTCCTTTAGATTCTACCTTTCGTCATCACTTGCTTCACTTCAAGTTCAACGTTGCCGAGAAATCCACTCTCCTTCGACGGCATCTATGGGCGGACTTTGATTCAATCTACTCGTACAATCTTTCAAAGGAAAATGTCTGGGATTGAAGAAATCTCATCTCCTCTTAGTAAGCAAGCATGGCTTTTATCACATGAATTCTTGTTTTAAAATTTTATTTTTGAATCTGAAGTGAAAATGTGCAGTTCAGAAGCCGGAATCGCATGTCTCGCCGGAGCTGAAGGAGGAACAAGAAAACTCTCCGATCGAGCAAGTATCCCTCACTGTGCCTGTCAACGACGACCCGACCCTACCCGTACTCACCTTCCGGATGTGGACCCTAGGGGCCATGGCTTGTACTCTTCTCTCGTTCCTCAATCAATTCTTCTGGTACCGCCGTGAGCCCCTCTCGATCACCGCCATCTCCGCCCAGATCGCAGTGATACCCCTAGGCCACCTCATGGCGGCGCTGATTACGCGAAGAGTGTTCTTCAAGGGGCGGTACTGGGAATTTAGTTTGAATCCATGCCCGTTCAATGTGAAGGAGCATGTATTGATCACCATTTTTGCCAATTCAGGGGCCGGAAACCCTTACGCCATTCATATTGTTAGTGCTGTGAAGATATTTTATAAACAGAGGTTGAGTTTTTGGGTGGCGCTGGCGGTGGTTCTGACGACTCAAGTTTTGGGTTTTGGATGGGCCGGGCTTTTTCGAAGGTACTTGGTGGAGCCCGCTGCTATGTGGTGGCCCCAAAACCTTGTTCAGGTGTCTTTGTTCAGGTACAAGCTGCTTCCTCAACTTACATTGGGCATGATTCATAGTTATTAAACCCGATCCAGCCTGACAAAGAGGTGAATCATCGGGTTCAGTCACCCTTATTTTATTCAGTCCCCATTTTCTTCTTTACTTGTGTCTGTTTCTGTTCTTTGGATCGCATAATGTATAGAAAATTTATGGTGGGAAAAAGGGATAGAAGGGAATAGAATGTATCATTAATATAAAACTTTGCAAGATAAAGTCCTAGACACTGCTTTTCTTCAAGTTTAGTTGTAACTCTTTGTTTTGCATTTTGTTTGAAACGATGCGTGTTGATTGGAAGAGTAATTTTTTTTAGCTTTAGTTTTATTCAAACTTGAATAACCTGAATGATGTGGTTAGTTAATTCTTAATGCATAGCACTAAGTTATGGCAGTTTTTTTACTTCGTTGTCAAATATAATTATCAAATATAGTCGTCTTTAGTTTGAGTAATTTGGCATGTCTTAATTTTTTTGAGAATTACCTAATACTCGTGAGGGTTTAATGGCGTTGCTGCTCTTTTTATTGCATACAGCTAAAATGACACCCTACTTTTTCTTTCTGTTCCCATTTTTAACTTTTTAGCATGACGTTTGCAAAGTTTTAAACAGGTTATGGTCTATTCAATGTCTAATGGAGATGAATTGAACTTATTAGTGAGCTGTGTTTCTACCTTCCTAATTTTGTACTTTTAACTATTCATTCTTTTCCAAGTCTCATTCAAAATAGATTTTAGTCTAAGGGAAACAGCATGTATTATCTAAACTTTCATAGCATCGAGTAGTTCTCGTTGTATAGTATTGTTACAAGTTTTTCACTGTGCAGGGCGCTTCATGAAAAAGAAGAGAGAGCTAAGGGCGGATTGACACGAAATCAGTTTTTCCTTATTGCCTTCATTTGTAGCTTCTGCTATTATGTACTTCCAGGATATCTTTTTCCTATGCTGACTTCCATATCTTGGCTTTGTTGGATATTCCCTTCTTCAATATTAGCCCAACAACTTGGTTCCGGGCTCCATGGTCTTGGGGTTGGTGCTATTGGGCTTGACTGGTCCAGCATATCCTCATACCTCGGGAGCCCATTAGCCAGCCCGTGGTTCGCTACTGCTAACATTGCTGCTGGATATTTTCTTATGATGTATGTTATAACCCCTATTATGTACTGGTTCAATGTCTACAAAGCAAAGACCTTTCCCATATTCTCTGATAACCTCTTTACATCAAATGGACAAAAATACAACATCACGGCAGTTGTAGATTCGAACTTCCACATCGACTTGGATGCGTATGAGAAAGAAGGACGTCTTTATCTCAGCACATTCTTTGCTATGACCTATGCTTTCAGTTTTGCTTGTCTCACTGCCACCGTTGTCCATGTTATCCTCTTTCATGGCAGGTATGTTGAACAATATCATTTCGATAGTAATAAACGTATTATTTATAGTATTTCATTACTTACCAGATGCCTCTTTTAACATTTCACTTTTATGCCATTTAGAGATATATGGCAGCTGAGCAAGTCAGCCTTCAGTGAGAAGAAGATGGATGTGCATACAAAGCTTATGCAAAAATACAAGCAAGTTCCAGAATGGTGGTTTACGTGTATTCTTCTGATAAACATAGTAGTTACCTTACTTATCTGTCAAATCTACAATGATCAGCTTCAGTTGCCTTGGTGGGGCGTCTTGTTGGCATGTGGGCTTGCTTTCTTTTTCACCCTTCCAGTCGGAGTCATCACTGCAACAGCTAATCAAGTGAGATTCTAAGCTGTTAATTAGTTCTAGGACTGCTTGAGTGTGGATGATGCATTTGTCTAGTCTGTAATTACATTATTGTTTATTAAATTAGTAGTCGCATTATTTGTTAATTTATGCTGCATATGATTTCTGTGATATAGTAATTCTAACCATTGTTTTGTTAGAATTGATTAGTTGCTTTATGGCACAGAATTGTCCAAATTATATACAAAACTGTTTAATGATTTACAAAGTTGTTCACTCTTAAATTTCTTCGTTTCATCAGACACCAGGTCTGAACGTGATCACAGAGTACATCATTGGATACTTATATCCTGGATATCCAGTTGCTAACATGTGCTTTAAGGTGTATGGTTATATCAGTATGAAACAGGGGCTTATGTTTCTACAAGACTTCAAACTTGGACATTACATGAAAATACCCCCTAGAGCAATGTTCATAGCACAGGTTAGTTTCCATTTCCTTCCCAAACATTTATGTGGCACTTTTGGCGTTAAAAACAGTCACTCGACTTGCAGAGAAGTTCCATTTTCATCACCCAGCTTTATTTTGTTCCGACATTGGTCATTGATATTTACTTTTGTTTCAATTTAGTTACTCACTTGGTTAAACTGCGTTAGTTTTACTAATGCAATATCTAACATGGAAGACGGTAATCTGATGTGGCATCAAATTGAAGCAAAAGGCATATTAGCAGTGAACATTTTGGATCGAAATAAAGTTTGGTGATGTACATGAAACTTGTTTCTTTACTAGTTGAGTGCCTAACCCTTTTTTTAACCATATTTTACCCTCATTAAATTGATCTTTACCTTTTTTTTTTTTTTTTTGTCTAGGTAGTTGGCACTTTACTATCAGTGTTCATACATCTAGGAACAGCGTGGTGGCTAATGGACACTGTCCCAAATATTTGCGATAGAAGTGTGCTTCCTCCGAGCAGTCCATGGACTTGTCCTGGAGACCATGTATTCTATGATGCCTCTGTGATATGGGGTTTAATTGGGCCGCAGAGAATGTTCGGGAATCTTGGTTACTACTCGACTATTAACTGGTCATTCTTGGTAGGGGCCATAGCTCCTGTCCTCGTCTGGCTTGCGACTAAGGCCTTCCCTAGTCAACGCTGGATAAGACATATTACGGTGCCTGTGCTATTAGTTTCAGTAATAAATATGCCCCCAGCTACGGCTGTAAACTACAACAGCTGGATTATTATTGGTTTTGTCTCTGGCTTTGTTGCTTATAGATACTACCGCAACTGGTGGAGTCGACACAATTACCTGTTATCAGGGGCACTTGATGCTGGATTAGCTTTCATGGGAGTGTTTTTGTACTTGTGCCTCGGGATGGAACACGTTAGCCTTGAATGGTGGGGAAGTGCCGCAGATGGATGCCCCTTGGCATCTTGCCCGACCGCGAAAGGGATTGTAGTGAATGGATGCCCTATTTTTTGAATTATCTTTGTTACAATTTGGTTGTGTAATATAATTTGTATAAAATCTTCAATCTCATGATTGTATGTAACTGTTCAAGTAATTAGTGTATTTCTCTTTTGTAACAGGAGTAAGAATGAAATTGCTATGCTTAATGACATGAAAACCAAATTCTATGCTTGAAATCCTGTGTGTCTTGACTTCCCAAAACCAGTTACATGCATGTTGTAAATGCTTCACTCTACTTGTAAGCTAAGGTTTAATTTATGCATCTATAAACAACTATATGCCCGTCACTCGAAAGTGAGTTTTTACTATCCAATATGGTTCTCATAAATTAGGGGTGGCAATTTACCCAGCTTTGCCTGTCAAATTGATCGTGCTATGACTGTTCGTCAAAGAACCAAGCCTCTAGCCTTGGGGGTTTTTTGAAAATGGTTTTGGTCAATGTACCGATTGTCTAAAAGACCTTCTAATGTATTATAAAACTAAGATTCTAAGAATTACAATTCTAAAGCCAACTAAGTTGAATACTTGAGATCAATAAATTATCATAAAATCCAATTTTTATCGATCTCTAATGAGGATCCAGGAAGTCGATCCTGCGCGAGCGAATTTAATCTAGCACGAGAGGACACTAGAAATTAAAGGAAAAAAATTTAACACCAAAATTACAAGATAAAATGAAAAAAATGAAAAAAATTGGCGGATCTAGCATGAGCGTCCGAACGCTTTCGTTGTTAACTGTATCCGCAAGATAAAATGAAAAAATGAAAAAAAATTGGCGGATCTAGCCTGAGCGTCCGAATGCTTTCGTTGTTAACTGTATCCGCCCATGGCAATCAATATACCATCATAAATGCATTTTAATTTGAGAATCTATGTATAAAAAAATAAAAATAAAAAAATTATATTTTAGTTGTCTAAACAATCAATCCGCAAGAACCTTATCTGTTTGTTTTACCATGATGATCGTTCGCCATCAACACCTCTCCATTTGCATGAAGAAGACCCTCAAAGTTCTTTAAGTCATTGGAAACCGTTCAAACTAGATAAATTTACCTTGAAATGTTGGAGAGACAAGAAGATGGACGACAATGCAAAATCATAAAATATCGGCTTAGGATTCTTGGTGCAAGAACCACATTGGCCACTTCAAGATGTAGATAAAGATGGAGAAAACTAACTCGTCTTGTGTGCATCGAACTTGCTTCAATAACGGAAATTAATAGGCTACAACTTTTACTCGAGCAAATCCCAAATTCATGAACAAAAACTACAAAAAAATAACGGTGGATTCTAAGAAACTGGAGTGACAGCGACGAAAACTAGCAACAACAGGAAAAGTCGTCACTAATGTCCAGCCTATAGCGACAACAAAAAAGTCATCTCTAATTCTCAGCCATTTAGCGACGACATGGAAAAGTTGTCGCTAGTTTTTGTCGCTATCGCTAGAGGAAAATAACAGCCCTTTAGCCAAATGATGATGGTGAGGAAAGGAGTTGAATTTTGGTTTTGGAATTTTGACATGGTTTGCAGTTTACTGGTGGTAGTGGTGGAGGCGATGGTGGCGGAGGCGACGGTGATAGTCGTGGTGGTGGTGTTGAGGCACTAGCGGCGGTAGAGGCAGGGCAGCTTCAGGTGTTTATGGTGCGAGATGCTGTGACCTTGACAAATTTGAGGGGTGGGGCTATGTTGTAGGCAATGAGTGCGGTTCATGGGGCGACGTAAATGGCGTAGTAGGAAATTCTATTGATATTGTAGGAAGATCAGATGTTGGAGATGCAATTTTAGGAAATTCTGCTGATGGGACACTCCAGCAAGGTCTTGATATAATGGATGAAGATTCTTCGGTCAGGGACTTATGCCCAGTGGATGAATCGCTAACTATAAATAGTTTGGGTCCTGGAGATGAACTACATGTGGGCTAGGAGTTTGAATCTGCAGCAGAAGCACATGCATTTTATAATGCATATGCAACTCGATTGCGGTTCATCATGTTGGAGATTTAGTCGTCGATTCCCCTTTTAGTTAATCCACAAGATCTTTTGATATTTAAAGTAAAATAAGCAAACAAGAAAATAAATACGAACACATAAATTTACGTGATTCGATAAATTGCCCACGTCCATGAACCATCGCTAAAGCATTCCACTTGAAATAAAGGAAAAAGCTTATGAGGTTGTTATTTGTACATAGAGCCGTTTATGAGCTTGATTGATTATTATGTTCTTTGTTAATATCGTGGGTTGGAACACGTTATTACGTTTATGCTTAGTCGATATTAATAGTAAAGTTTCAGTGACAATTGAAATATAAGTCATCATTATAAGCAGTGATCATTCTTGGTTGATGAATGATCAGCATGATACTTAATCAACTTGATAAGCTCTCAAATTTCTTTTGAAGTGATCTGTATTGTGCAAATCAATGCCTCAAAATAGCAACATATGGGATATAGTAATTCCTAGAAGGAAAAAATAGAGTTCAAAACAAGGCAAACATAAGATACAAGTTATTTAGTAGTACATACGTAATAATACCTATGACTAAGATGAGAACGTGAGAGAGATCAAAACAAGAAGGGTAATAAGCACAAATGGTCTCCAACCTTTAGGTTTCTTGCGAAAATGGTCCCTTAACGTTTAGATTTTGGCATTTATACCCCCAAAATCACCAAACGTTGCGAAAATGGTCCCTATCATTAGATTCCGTTAATTTTTCCGTTAAAAACGTGTAAATAGCACAAATGGTCCTTAACTTTTGAGTTTTTTACAATAATAGTCCCTAACATATTAAGGTCACGTTTGACATTTTTAATTTTTAACCTCCAAACGTTTGATTTATTTAGTCCAAACATATTAAGCCCCTATTTGAGATCAATTATTTCAAATAACATGGTTCGTAATCGTAATTTTTAAAAGAATTTGTTGTTAAAAAAATTGAATTTATTTGTAAATTATTTTATTGATAGAACGTGTGGTTAAAAATACGTTTTAAAAAATAAAATTTATTCTGAATTTCTAAAATGCATATTAAAATATTTAACGAAAATTTACTACTTAAACCTATTGGAAAAAAAATAATTAATCCATGGAATAGACTTTATTTTTAAAAATTCATTTTCAACCACACATTCTATCAATAAAATAATCTACAAATAAATTCAATTTTTTCTTTTACTTTTTAACCACAATTTCTTTAAAAAATTACAATTCACCGCATTATTATTTCAACCTATTGACAAAAAATAATAAATTTTTGGAATATAAACAAACAAATACATTGAACATCATTTTAGGAATTGAATAACAAATATGTTTTTATCAGTTCTACTTTCGATTTCGATTTTGAGAATCGATCGATTTGAAAAGTAAGTTTGGAGAATTTTGGTTAAAATGTAAGATTTTTTATTTTTTAATTTATGCATAAATTAAAATTATATATATTAATAGAACATGTGGAAGAAAATGAATTTTGAAAAAAAAAAATGAAATTTTGAAAATCAATATTGATCCGTTCTCGAAATCGAAAATAGAATTGATAAAAACATATTTTTTATTCAATTCCTAAAATAATGTGCATTTTAGAAATTCAGAATAAATTTTATTTTTCAAAACTCGTTTTTAACTACACATTATATCAATAAAATAATTTACAAATAAATTCAATTTTTTTTAACAACAAATTCTTCAAAAAATTACGATTACAAACTATACTATTTGAAATAATTGGTCTCAAATAGGGGCTTAATATGTTAGGGAGTAAATATGCCAAACGTATAGGGGCTTAATATGTTAGGAACTAAATACGTCAAACGTTTGGAGGTTAAAAACTAAAAATGTCAAATGTGACCTTAATATGTTAGGGACTATTATTGTAAAAAATTCAAAGGTTAGGGACCATTTGTGCTATTTACACGTTTTTAACGTAAAAAACTAACGGAATTTAACGGTAGGGACTATTTTCGTAACGTTTGGTGATTCTGAGGGTATAAATGCCAAAATTTAAACGTTGGGGACCATTTGTGCTTATTACCCAAACAAGAAATCAGAAATGTCTCAAAAGGCTACCAAAGGTATCTCCTGCAAGAAAAGTAGTGATTGTTCAAAATCCAATTGCCTTGTTTACGAGTGAAAAGCGAATTCGTAGAGAAATCGTAGTATTCCAGCAACAAGAATATTGCTCTGTTTACGAGTTGCTTTCTTCTTTACGTTCACTTGCTACCTCACTTTCTTCTCCAGCTTTACCATCACTCTTCCGTGTTGATCATGGAGACTATTAGGTGGAAGATTAGTTGGTGAAATAATTAGGTGAGATGGTTGGTGAAAATAAGTAGGTGAATGTTGGTTGGTGTTGGTAGTAGGTGAAATTTCTTATTCCCAATCCATCCTAATTCTTGCCTATAAATAGAGTTCAAGTGTTGAAGAGAAGTACACCACCACAACATAGAGTGTTTCTTGTGTAGAAGAGCAACACAATCGAGTGGCATTCACAAAATAGGGAGAAAAGTTAGTTGGAGAGAATAGCCTTTGCATAGGCAGATAAAAATACAGTGTAGTATTTTTGTACTCCTCATATTTCGAGTTAGTGAAATATATTGGTGTGGGTCCGTGGACGTAGGCAAATTGCTGAACCACGTAAATCTTTGTGTTTCTATTTGCATTTTATTTTTGCGTATTTATATTTTCTCAGTCCAATTTATTTGTGTCACATCGATCCTGGGCGGGATTAGTTGAGTCATAATTCCCAACAATTGGTATCAGAGCTTTGGCTCATTGAAATCTTTTGAAATTCTTAGTATGCTTTGTGGTTGCAGCCTTGACTGATCTTCCACATCAGAAAATATTTCTTTAGACTGTTTTTTGATTGAGTGGGAACAATATCGACAGATGAGAAAATATCCAAAATTGACAAATTTGATGGTTCAAATTTGGGATTTTGGAAAATGCAAATGGAGGACTATCTGTACCAGAAGGATCTATACAAGCCACTAAAAGAAAAGCCAGAAGATATAAGCCAGGGGGATTGGGAGTTGCTTGATCGAAAAGCACTCAGCACAATCAGGCTGACGTTGTCAAAGTCAGTGGCCTTCAACATAAAAAATGAGAAGACGATAGAGTCTCTCATGGCAGCCCTTTCTAGGATGTACGAACAGCCATCTGCAGCAAATAAAGTCCACTTAATTAAAAAGCTGTTCAATATGAAGATGGCTGAAGGCGTAAGGTTTGGGGAGCACCTAAATGAATTCAATGAAGTGACGGACCAGCTAAACACAGTCGAAATCACTTTTAGTGATGAAGTTCGAGCTCTGTTAATTCTTGGGCAGTTGCCAAACAGCTGGGATGGTACAGTCACAGCAATTAGTGGCTCTGCCGGAAAGTCAAAATTGAAGTTCGATGATGTCGTAAGCATGATCTTAACGGAGGAGATCAGACGACAGTCAGAAGGTGTCTCAACTTCAGGATCGGCGTTGAACGTGGAAAACAGAGGCAGGAGTTCCAACAGAGGAAATGGGCGGGGCAACGACAAATTCAGAAGTGGCAGATCGAGGTCCAGAAATCCAAACAATTCCAACAAGACAAAGGTTGTGGAATGTTGGAAGTGTGGCAAGACCGGTCATTACAAAAACCAGTGTCCAACACCTCCAAAAGAAAAGGAGGATAGGACGGAGGTCAATGTTGTGGAAGAGGAAGCGGACGATGCTTTGATATGCTCTTTGGAGAGAAAAACGGAATACTGGGTGATTGATTCTGGAGCATCTTTTCATGCTACCTCAAACAAGGAGTTTTTTGTAAACTATACGCGGGGTGATTTTGGTAGAGTCTATCTCGGTAATGATCAACCGTGTGACGTGGTCGGAAAAGGTGATGTACAGATCAAGATCAATGGATCTGTGTGGAAGTTGAAGGACGTGAGACATATTCCAAAATTGAGGAAGAACTTGATATCCGTCAAGCAATTGTCGGGAGAAGGACATGTTACCACCTTCTCTGGCGATAACTGGAAGATCACCAAGGGCGCCATGATTATCGCTCGTGGCAAGGATATTGGCACTCTCTACACAACGGCGAATGCTTGTGTGATGATTGCAGTTGCTGATAGCAAGGAAGGCCCAAACCTGTGGCACCAGAGACTTGGGCATATGAGTCAGAAGGGACTCAAGTATATGCATGCAAAAGGGAAACTACCAGAGCTTCAGTCTACTGATATAGACTTATGCGAGAGTTGCATTTTCGGGAAGCAGACCAGGGTGAGTTTCAACACTAGTGGTAGAACTCGGAAGCGAGAGAAGCTTGAGTTAGTTCACACAGACGTTTGGGGACCAACCGCAGTTTCATCCATTGGCGGAAAGTCATACTTTGTGACTTTCATTGATGACCACTCAAGAAAAGTGTAGGTTTATTTCTTGAGACACAAGTCCGAAGTATTGTGTTCAAGAAGTGGAAAGCCATGGTGGAAAATGAAACAGGATTACGAGTAAAGAAGCTGAGGTCCGACAACGGAGGAGAATATACGGATATGGCGTTCAAGAAGTTCTGTTACCAGAATGGCATCAAAATGGAGAGGACGTTGCCAGGGACTCCACAGCAAAATGGAGTTGCAGAACGTATGAACCGGACATTAACGGAGAGAGCCAGAAGCATGAGGTTACATGCAGGCTTGCCCAAACAGTTTTGGGCAGAAGCAATCAACACAGCGGTGTACTTGATCAATCGAGGACCCTCGGTACCGTTGGAGTACAGGATATCGGAGGAAGTATGGAGCGGAAAAGAAATAAAACTTTCCCACGTGAAAGTTTTTGGATGTGTCGCATATGCACATATTAGTGATCAGGCAAGGGGCAAGCTAGACCCCAAATCACTAAAGTGCACATTCATTGGATATGGCAGAGATGAGTTCGGCTACCGCTTATGGGATGACCAGAACAGAAAGGTCATCAGAAGCAGGGATGTCATATTCAACGAGAAGGTTATGTATAAGGACAGAAATGCAGTGCAGTCCGATGACACAGTACATGATGATCCAACATATGTTGAGTTGGATGATGATGCAGAAAGTAGTACGTCGCAGCAGACAGAGGAGGATCTGCAGTTACAGGATCCTGTTCTAGAGACTAATGCATCACAGTCTCCAGTCCCTGTTCTTAGAAGGTCAACCAGACCTCATGTTCCAAATAGAAAGTACATAAGCTACATGTTACTTACTGATGCAGGTGAACCTGAATGCTATCATGAGGCATGTCAGGTCGGTGATTCTGGCAAGTGGGAGTTTGCAATGAAAGATGAGATAAAGTCTCTCATCTCTAACCAGACGTGGGAACTAGCTGAGTTACCTACATGAAAGAAAGCTTTGCACAACAAGTGGGTGTACAGAATCAAGGAAGAACATGAAGGATCAAAGAGATACAAGGCGAGGTTGGTGGTCAAAGGTTTCCAGCAGAAAGAAGGAATTGACTACACGGAAATATTTTCGCCAGTTGTGAAGCTGACAACAATCAGATCAGTCTTGAGTATTGTTGCAGCAGAGGGTTTGCACTTGGAGTAGTTAGATGTGAAAACTGCTTTCCTCCATGGTGACCTTGAGGAGGAAATATATATGCAGCAGCCAGAAGGCTTCTTAGTCAAAGGAAAGGAGAAGCTCGTTTGCAAATTGAAGAAGAGCATGTATGGCTTAAAGCAAGCCCCAGGACAGTGGTACAAGAAGTTCGACGGATTTATGCAGAAAAATGGCTACTTCAAATGTAATGCTGACCATTGTTGCTACTTCAGGAGATTCGAGTCCAGTTATATAATTTTGCTACTTTATTTCGATGATATGTTAGTAGCAGGCTCAGATATGGACGAAATCAAGAAGTTAAAGATGCAGCTGTCAACAGAGTTCGAAATGAAGGACTTGGGTGCAGCGAAGCAGATTCTCGGAATGAGAATTTTCAGAGATAAGCAGAAGGGTATCTTGCAGTTATCTCAGGCCAAGTACATTAGTCAAGTTATGCAGAGATTTAACATGTGCAGTGCGAAGGCCGTCAGCACGCCACTAGCTAATCACTTTCGTCTATCAAGTTATCAGAGTCCTAAGACAGAGGACGAGATAAACTTCATGGCTAAAATACCATATGCCTCAGCCATTGGAAGTTTGATGTATGCCATGGTTTGTACCAGACCAGATATTGCTCATGCAGTGGGAGTTGTGAGTAGGTTTATGGAAAATCCAGGAAAGCAGCATTGGGAAGCAGTAAAGTGGATATTAAGATATCTACGGGGAACTACTGATAGATGCTTATGCTTTGGACGAGGCGAGGTGACTCTACAAGGCTTTGTAGATGCAGATTTTGCTGGCGAGGTAGATCGCAGACGAAGTACTACTGGTTATGTTTTCATAGTAGGTACTACTGCAGTTAGCTGGATTTCGCAGATACAGAAGATTGTTGCTCTATCCACTACAGAAGCAGAGTACGTGACAGTAACCGAGGCTAGCAAAGAAATGATCTGGTTACAGGGTTTGTTGGCAGAATTTGGATTCAGTCAGGAGAAGAATGTTTTGCACAGTGATAGTCAGAGTGCGATACATCTGGCAAAGAATTCAGCATTTCATTCTAGAACCAAGCACATTGGACTCCGTTATCATTTCATCAGGTCTCTTTTGGAGGATGGAGTATTAACACTAGAGAAGATTCGGGGTAGCAAGAACCCAGCCGATATGATGACCAAGACGGTAACTAAAGAAAAATTGGAGCTGTGCTTAGCTTCAATCGGTCTTCTAGTATGAAGACAAAGGAGTTGACCCATATTATATTTCACAAGGAGTTGCAAGGAGGAAATGTCTCAAGAGGAGCCACATTAGTCTCCAAGTGGGAGATTGTTGATCATGGAGACTATTAGGTGGAAGATTAGTTGGTGAAATAATTAGGTGAGATGGTTGGTAAAAATAAGTAGGTGAATGTTGGTTGGTGTTGGTAGTAGGTGAAATTTCTTATTCCCAATCCATCCTAATTCTTGCCTATAAATAGAGTTCAAGTGTTGAAGAGAAGTACACCACCACAACATAGAGTGTTTCTTGTGTAGAAGAGCAACACAATCGAGAGGCATTCACAAAATAGGGAGAAAAGTGAGTTGGAGAGAATAGCCTTTGCATAGGCAGATAAAAATACAGTGTAGTATTTTTGTACTCCTCATATTTCGAGTTAGTGAAATATATTGGTGTGGGTCCGTGGACGTAGGCAAATTGCTGAACCACGTAAATCTTTGTGTTTCTATTTGCATTTTATTTTTGCGTATTTATATTTTCTCAGTCCAATTTATTTGTGTCACATCGATCCTGGGCGGGATTAGTTGCGTCCTAATTCCCAACATTCCGGTCATGTATTTTTATGTACATTTTATTTTCATTGAGTAATTTGATACTTTAAATTAAGTCTCTATATCTCCTACTGATTCTCACAGCGGAGTTTACACCGGGGACACATGCTCCACCACTTTCTGTAGATTGCAGAATCACTGCTACGGTTGTAGACGAAGGAGAAGAACAATTAGTAATCATCAAGATTAATTGCAATTGGTTTTCGCTGAGCTGACTTGTTACCATTTTTAATTTTTCATTTGAAAATTGATGTGGTGAATCGAAGCACATAAAATGGAATAAGATTCGGATACCAACAGATAAGATGTGGGTGCATATCATGTTAGAAAATTCATTTCTCAAAGTGAAATATCCGTTTGTCGAAGTAGACACAAACCCAAAATCAAATAACCAATAATTCAATAGAAAATAATGAAGAAGAATAAGAAGACTTGGATCGCAAGAAATGCTGTCCTAAAAGTTAAATTTGCTCCATCTTGTAAAGAGAATGTTAAAAGGCCTTTAAGCAAATTGCTTTAGCGGATTTCAAGTCTCAAACTAAGTATCAAATAACACAATTGAAAACTTGGAGAATAGGAACAAGAAGAGCAATTAGATAGATTTTAAGTATGAAGAACACAAGATTTTTGGGATGATAATCACAGTGTAAAATATGATGATCAAGTGTTAAAAACCATAAATTCTATGCCTGTTTATAGAATTACATCACCCCAATTTGTGATCCACACAACCCTTCACAAAAAAAGTGCAAAGTTTTGATGAAAAGGTGCATGCAAAATTCCGAAAAATTCTGCCAACGGTCGAATTTTTTCAACCAAGCGATCGCTTGGTTTTAAGCCAAGCGATCACCTGTTGCTTACTCTTTAAGCAATTTTAAAACTGATCACACCAAGCAATCACCTGAGTGATAACCAAGCGATCGCTTGGTTTTCTCTATTGATCGGACTGGTTAGTCCGGTCCTTCAGTTCGGTATAACCGGTTTGTTTTGTTCGGTTTTCTCTGATTTTTCGCACCTTTAGGGCCGGCTCTCATCATTTTAATCCAGTTTTTGCACTTTTTCATCTTTATACTTTGATATTATATTTGAACAACGCTTTTTATAACAATCCCCCACTTGTTCAAATATAAAAAACTCAACTTATAATCATAAACGATGCCACACATAAGGTAAGGTATCTTTCGATTTGAACCTTATATTAGTGCTAACATTGTAAAGTAATATCGAGATCCCAAGTAGCATTGGTTTTGAACCAGTTATCCCTTGTGACATTACCAGCGATATTGCACACGTGAACATTCTTGATTAATATGTTCCGCACAGTTTTACTTTGGCGCGTTAATGGTTTTGCGCCCATCCGATTTCATGAACTTTTCAGAAAGCAACTCCAACTTTCCTTGAAGCGGCACCACTTCTAAGTTCATATAGGAGAAATTCTTATAGTGTCTTGGTAACTTTTAAAGACACTTGTATTAAGTACTGAATTTCTTTAAGATTTATTAAACCCTCCAAAACAGTTATCCCAACACTTATATCCTTAGAATAGAGCTTTTAAATTATTTTCTAAGTGCTGCAACAATTCACTTATCGAATGACTTGTTGTAACCCTTTGAACCCGTGAATTACTCATTTCGTAATGACATGTAGGGTTGCCGTTATTGGTGAATTTTATAATAGGAGTTTTAGCCCCATCCTACTTGATGTTTGTCTTACCAACTCTTTGGTAAGTGGTTTTTTGAATGGATCAGCCAAATTTTCCTTTATCTTACATAAGTAAGTGAAATTATTCCATTCTTTATTAATTTTCTTATGTAATCATGTTTAAAACTCATATGTCTAGACTTACCATTGTAGACTTCGTTATAAGCCCTTGCAAGAGTAGCTTCACTATCGCATAGTATAGATATCGAAGACTCATTCTTCGTATCTAATGATACTTCATAAAAAAGATCTTTAAGCCAGTCTGCTTCTTTTCTAGTTTCAGCTAATGCGACAAACTCGGATTCCATTGTGGAATGCGTAATCATTGTTTGTTTCTTTGATTTCCAAAAAATAGCACATTCTCCAAGTGTAAACAACCATCCCGAGGTTGATTTATTTTCACCAACACTTGATATCCAACTCCCATCGATATATCCTTCAAGTATAGATGAGAATTTGGAATATTGGAATCCAAGGTTTTTAGTTCTCTTTAAATAACCAAAAACTCTCCCAATTGCTTTCCAATGCTCAACACTTGGATTTCTAGTAAACCTACTAAATTTACTTACGGAAAATGCAATGTCCGGTCTTGTGCATTGAACAACATACATTAGACTCACAATTGCACTTGCATATTCGAGTTGTCCAATAGCCCTTTCGACATTCTTTACAAGTTTAATACTTGAATCAAATGAGGTATTTTCCTCTTTAATGTTCTAATGTTTGAATTTTTTAATCACATTCTCAATTTAATGCGATTGAGTTAATGCATATCCCAACTCATTCTTGATCACTTTTATACCCAATGTGGTATCTACTTGACCAAGATCTTTCATTTTGAATGTTTACGATAGAAACCTCTTCGTTTATTTTATACCATTCATGTGATTACTTATAATCAAATGTCGTCCACATATAAACAAACAAATATAACAAGTTTATCACAATATTTGATATATAAACATTTATCTACCATATTGTGTGGAAAACCATAAGACATAATTGCATTATCAAATTTCTCATGCTTTTTTTTAGGAGTTTGTTTTAAACCATATAATGATTTAACAAGTTTACAAACTTTATTTTCATTACCCGGAAGAATAAAGCCTTCCGGTTATTCCATGTAAACTTCTTCATCTAATTCTTCATTTAAAAATGCAGTTTTAACATCCATTTGATACACAAATAAATCATATATGGAAGATAATGTAAATAAAATTCTAATAGTAGTAATCCTTGCCACAGGTGCATAAGTGTCAAAATAATCTATTCCTTCATTTTGTCGAAAACCTTTAGCAACTAATCTTGCTTTATAAGTTTGGATTGAACCATCGGTATTGTATTTCCTTTGAAATACCCACTTGCAACCAATGATTTTTTATCCAGCCGGTAATTCAATAATCTTTCAAGTATTGTTGAACATTATAGAATCCATTTCATCATTTATAGCATCTTTCCAAAATGTGCTATCTCTAGAAGTCATTGCTTCTTTTTAGGATTACTATCAATTTGGAGAACATATGGAATTGTTCTTGCTACATTTTCCTTACTTGCTTCTATCAAGTACAGGGAAATTCTTTGAGAATCAATCTCATCGTGCCCTAATACTTTTTTTTTTTACGAGATCTCTTACTTCTTTGAGGTTCACTAATCTCAATTACATCTTGAGAAGATGTTTCTAATGATTTATTAGAAGTCGGAAATTCATTTTTAATTTCCATTGAATGTTGAGGAATATCATCAACTCTTAATAAATTCTCAAAAAATTCAACATCTCGTGATTTTATAATAACATTGGATATTAGATCAAGTAGCCTATATGCTTTGCTATTTGCAGCATATCCAACAAATGGACTTTTGATCCTAGTTTTGCCCTACTAGGATTGGTGTTTTTATAATAAGTCAAACACCCCCACACTTTAAAATATCCAATATTAGGTTTTCTATCTCTCCATAGTTTATAAGGTGAAACTTTAAGTTTCTTAGAAGGAATTCTATTATTTATGTGACACGCGGTAAGTAAGGCCTCTCCCCATATATTATTAGGCAATTTGGACCTTGTTAACATAGCATTCACAATATCAACTAAAGTCTTATTTTTCCTTTCTGCTAGACCATTTTGTTCCAGTGTTCTAGGTGCACTAGATTGATGTATAATACCATGCTCTTCACAAAAGATGTCAAATTATTTAGAAAAATATTCACCACCTCTATCACTTCAAAGAACTTTAATCATTTATCCATTTGATTTTCTACTTCACTTTTATATGCTTTAAACATATGAAATGCCTCATTTTTATGTTTCATCAAATAAACATAACAAAATCTAGAGAAATCATCAATGAAAGTGATGAAATATTTATTGCCACCTTTAGTAAACATGCCATTAAGTTCACAAATATCAGTACGAACTAAGTAAAGAATGTTAGATGATCTTTCTACACTTTGAAAAGGTTTTTTAATCATTTTTGACTTGGTGCAAATTTCACTTTTTTCATTCTTTGTAAATTCACAAGAAAGCATGTCATTTCCAATCATTCTATGCAAAGTAGAATATCCAATGTGCCTTAATCTATCATGCAATAAATTTAAAGAACACACAAAGTAAGAATAATTTATTTTATTGATAGCATTGTCAATAGTACATAATTTGACCATTCCATTAGTAGAATAGTATTTTCCAACAAAGAAACCATTTCAGGACAATACAAGTTTACCTAATTCAAAAATACATTTTATGCCCGGTTTTCCAAACAAATCACCACTAACAAGGTTTCTATTCATATCCGGCACATGTAAGACATTTGTAAGTGTTACAACTTTTCCGGATGTGAATCATAGATCAACATTCCCTTTGCCTATGACTTTCGAACAATGCTCATTCCCCATTTGTATTTGTTGACCATCATCAATTTTTTGATAGGTCTTGTAGAGAGATTTGTCATAGCAAACATGAACGGTGGCGCATGTATCATACCACCATCCCGGAATTTTTCTTTTGACAGAATTTACTTCGCTTATAGTTGCAATGATTTCATTCTTGTCAATGGAATTAACATTGCCTCCAAAATTGCTTTGTTTTTTATTCGGAAATCTTTCGCAAAGTGGCCGAATTTTCCACACACAAAGCATTCTCCCTTGGGCTTCTTTTTGAATTTGTTGTTGTCCTTAGTAAACTTTCTCTTGCTTACTTTGGTCACTTTGTGGTCCTCCAAGGTATTGTCTTTAGAAGTGCCAACATGAGAATTTTCTTCCCATCTCTTGCCCTCGACTCTTCCTCAATTCGGAGTTGTTTTTGAATTTACCCCATTGAAAAGTCTTTGGAGTTGTGAAGAATTTTCTTCCTATATCCTTTCCAAGTAGAATGTAATTTTACAATAATTGCTCCTACTCGAAATGATTACGGAAGTTCTATCTTCACTACTTTAAGTTTATTGACAATTACTTGCAATTCATGCACTTGGAGTAATATGGGAACATTTTCCAAAAACTTGAAATCGAAATACCTTGTAATTAGGAATTTTGTAGTACATTCCTCTTCGGCCTTGTATTTATTTATTCCAAAACATCACCAACAGGACAACGGTATTTTAATCAGGAAGTATAAGTATTCACACAAAAATACAGAAAGAATCTGTAGGTATAATAGTAGAATATAATGGTCTTGCTATTTTTCCTAAGTCATTCATAAATGGCCTTGCATAATATACTAATCCTAAAAATTTCTAGATTTGTTTTAAATCTTCTAACTTATCTGGAAATTCCAAAGCTTTCTGGGCTATATGTGGTTGTAAATAAATCATTCCTTGTCCTATATTTACTTCTAAGAAATCTATGTATTCTTTAAACAATATCATTTTCTTCTTACTTATAATTAATCCATGTTTAATAAATTCTGAAAAAACAATCTGTAAATATCCTCTATGTTCTCTTCTATTTTTACTGAATACTAAAATATCATCTATATATGTAACAACAAATTTACTATGTTTGTTATAAATATCTTACATCTTTATTTGGAAAATACTTTGTGCATTTTTTTAATCCAAATGACATTACTAACCATTCAAAATGTCATTTTGGACAAGTGAATGTTGTCCACTTTATACTATTTAGATGCATCTTAATCTACCAAAATCCTGATTTTAAATCAAACTTACTAAAAATCTTACAATCTTGGATCTTATTTATTAAGACTGTCTTATATGGTATTCTATAAGCATCATTTATAGATAATATTATTTAATCTTTTGTAGTTTATTATCATCCTACTTTTTCCTCTGATAATTTCTGAATGTTTTCTAACAATAAATGCTGCTTACCTATGCAGGCTATCTGATTTTCTTGTAACTCCTAATTTTAATAATTCTTCAATGTGCATTTTGAAATCCTCTAGATCTAGGTTTGTAGCTTCTATATTTTTTGTCCTAATTATATATTCTGGGGTTTTAATTTTTAGTTCACAAATAACTTTGTCCTTTTCCCAATATCTTAAAATATTTTCTCCTAGTATCTCCATTTTTTCTAATTAGAAATTAGGTTCTCAATTTCTTGTTCTGTAATTAATGTATTATAAAGTTTTTCATTATCTAAGAATTATATGGGGCCAAAATTTAAATTTTCTTGTTCTAATTCTAATTCCTCTATTTCATTTTCATTATCAACAAGCTGACATTCTATTTCTTTGTTACTAGGGCAAATTTTTTATTTTAGGTTCTCAGCACACTTTGATGGAAAATGAAAAGTTTGTTTGGGGATAAATAATGTATATATTTGGAAATGTATAAAATCTTTAGTAATTGTAACCCTACCATTATCTTTTAGTAAAAAACTTAATCCTATAATAAAGTCTATTTCTTTTAAGTTTAATGGTCTTAACCATGTAGAATCTTTTGGTAATGTATATTCTATACTTAATCCACAATTAGTTTCAAAGCTAATTTTACTATATGGTCTTAATAATTCTGTATATGTATATAAATCTCCATCCATCTGTTGAGCATCTATTGGATTTTTTTATTCTACAATATACCTATATGGAATTAATTTATTATTAATTATACAATTGCTACATTTTGAATCTATCGATCCTAAACATTTTATAATATAGTCACCTATTCTTATTTGACATTTTACCTTGATACTTTTAAGTTTTTCTTAATTACAAACAATTTGAACATAATTTATTTGTAGACATTTTAAATTTTGTTCTGATTCATTAATTATAATTCCTTTACCTTTATTATTAGATTCTAACATTTCAATTCTTTTAACTAAAAGTTTTTGCATTTCTTCAACATTTCCAATTCTTCTTAAAATTCTTATTTCAGAAATTTTTACCTGTTCTTTAGTAATTTATGGTTTAATTTCTTCTTTTTCAATTATCCCATTATTCTCTAAACATTTATGTAGCGCCCCTAGTTCCGTATACCCGATTCACTACGTCATTTTCTGTCTAAATTTTTCGAATAATATTTTTGCGGAAGAAATAATTGAAATTCATTTTTGGCAACATTAAATAAACTGTAATGGCCGCTAAAATTGAAAACATTTATGAAACCATTTGAAATAGTAAATCGAACCATTAATATTGTAAAGAAATTGCCAATATCATAATTTCTCAAATAAATGAACTTCTCTAAATTATTCGATTGTTTGGAAAATACGGAAATCATTAACGTCAAACTTTCAACCGTTCAACGATTATTGCCACCATCATTCATCGCTCGCCACCGTCTCCGAAATCTGCAAAACTGTTAAAAAGTAGGGTGAGTATTTCATGGGGGAAATACTCAGTAGACTCATCGCATATTAATTTAATTTATAAGATGATTAAACACATAAATCCCGGCTCTTTATAAAACGGGCATTGATAGAGCTTCTTTATAAAACTGCTCTTGATAAAACTCATATTGTGCATTACAGCACGGGACATATTTTGCAAATCATAGGCTCTTTGAAAACAGCTCTTTGAAAACCATATACTTATAAAAATATTTTTAATTATGCCAAGCATAATTTCTTTTGAAAGCATAACATAAGATATGATTGAAATCCTCATAAACATAAATAGACACAAGAACTTTACCGAACTTAGGTGGCAAGAATTCTTATGCAGTAAAATCATAATAACAGTAAGTTTTTATCATAACATAGGATAAGATCGAAATCCTCATAAATATAAGAATTTTACCGAACTTAGGTGGTAAGAATTCTTATGTAGTAAGTATACCAAGCATAATTTTCTGAAATTCATAGGGATCAATTGCATCATAACATAAGATAGGATCGAAATCCTCATAAACATATGCGACAGGAATTTTACCGAACTTAGGTGGTAAATCCTCATAAACATATGGAAAGATAGGAATTTTACCGAACTTCGTGGCAAATCCTCATAAACATAGGAGACACAAGAATGTTACCGAACTTAGGTGGCAAGAATTCTTATGTGTAGCGCTACTAAAACTCCGGTCCCCTTAACATATCATAACTTATCATATGGGACCCAAAACAATCTTGGTAGATTGATTTCATAGCAATGATCCAAAAAAACATTTTCGTGAAGCATAGGGTATACTTACTTTTCGTAAAAACATAAAGTATATTTTCTTTTCATAAAAACATACTTACTTTTCATAACAACATAAGGTATATTTACCTTTCATAAAAACATACTTGCTTTTCTTAAAAATTGACTTTCACAAGTCACATGACATTCATATGAAATCATAATTTAAATCAATTAATAAGTGCGAGTCTACCTCAAATCCGACGAGTGCAAAGTTGAGCGGGAATGACTTCAATTTCTTTAAATTCTCCGTACGCTTCGTCTTAGCCAATAAGTCACTTTAGTCTATCGAATATATAGTTCAAAATGATAAATTATAATTTGAAGACTAAAATTGATGTTTTGAAAGTTGAGGGACTAAAATGAATACTTTTGAAAGTTCAGGGACTAAAATAGATATTTTGAAAGTTGAGAGACTAAAATAGATACTTTTGATAGTTGAGGGATTCAAATGAATACTTTTGAAACTTGAGCTTAAAAGTAAATCAGCAGGGACTGAAGTGATCAGATTTTGAAAATGAAAGGGCTGATTAAAATCATTTAGAACTTAAGGGACTGAATTAAAAAGATTTAAAGCTGAAAGGACCGACATAAAACATTTTGTAAACTTAGGGACTGAATCTTTAAAACATAATTAGGCTAGGGACTAAAGTGCAAATTTCCGAAAATCAAATATATTAAATAAAACTTTACTCTCTCTCTATTTTCAAATTCGATCAGATAGAGAGACAGGCGAGAGGGGAGATGAAGCTGGCGACGGAGGGTGAAGTCCGGGCTACAGCCGGTGGAACGCTGGCGAACCGTAGGCGTAAGGTGTGGCGAGCGACGGAAAAAGAGTGGGAGTTCTGATTTGGTTTCAGGTGCGAGGTTAGATGCGAAATCGAAGTGTAACCTAGGTCGAAGGTTGCGATTTCCGGTGATAGCTCCGGCGAAGTGGTTCCACAGTTGAGGTAGGTAACTGGGTTTATTTATCATTGAGTTTTTTTTTTTTTTGATCTGATCGATGGTGATTTGGAGAGGTTGAGAAATTGGGTTCAACTGAACGTTGTGAATTTAGTTTGTGGAAAACAGAGTTTCAAGCAGTGGCGGTTCTTGATTGATTGGTGGTGGTGGTGCTGGTTGGTTTGGAGTTCAACCTGGCAGGGGTGGTGACAGTGAAAGGGCTGGTGATGCTACCGGTGGTGGAGATAATACTGAAATGGTGTTGAAGGTGGCATTGGTTGTATTTGGTTATTGTATATGCAGGCTGTGGATCTTGGTTATGGCTTGCCAATTTGGTGATGATGATAAATGGTGATTTGCAGTGGTGAGGTTATTGATAATGAGAATGATTTCTGAAAACTTGATGGAATTGAGAATTGTGTGATGTTGAGATGGTTATGTGAGGTTAACTGCGTGAGGGAGATGAATCAGTGTGGGTGGTGATTCTGGTTCAGCTTGGTAGTGGCAGTGTGGTTTTGACATTGATGAAACAGTGGTAGTGAATAGGCGGTAGTGATGGTGATGCTAGGAAAAATTGAAATCGGTGGCTGTGCTTGAACTTGGAATTGAATTGTGTATTGCAGGTGGTGCAGTGAAGGGCAGTGTTGGTTAAGCAGGGACGGTTAGGGTGTGATGACTTTGCAGTGGTTTGGTAGTTTGTTGTGTGTATTGTGAGGAGATGGAGAACGTATAAATTTAGGAAAAATGATGAATAGTTAGGTATGAAAAGGGTGGAATATGGGTAATTCATCATTATGTTTAGTATACACATGGGGTAGGATTGAATTGTGATAGCTTTGATTAATTGGTAGTGGTGTTCTTTGTTAGGTGTAATGATATGATGAAGATGCTTTGATTATGGTATATTGAGGTGGAAAGAGTAATAAAGAAGGAAGAAAAATATGTGGGTTCATGATACAATTTTGATAAATATTGGACTAACTTCGATCAAGAAAAGTATTTAAAACTGATATATTTTGGACTGAAAAATGATTTTGAAAATAATACTTTAAATAAATAATTAAAATAATATAATTTTAGAAATTCGGATTTTAATTTAAAATCGAACAAATTCGATATTTCTTGACTTTGCTAGACGAATCCGTCGCGGCGTTAACTTCAAAATAATAAATGAAATAGTAGCGACACAATTTTCTAAATATTAAAATAATTATTTATTGCATAAAAATTCTGGGTCGCTATAATCTTACCTCCTTAAAATAATTTCGTCCTCGAAATTAAACTTACTTAATCTTATAATTTCTGAATACTTAATCAGAATCTCTTCTTCTTATCATCGAATATTCTCAAAATAATCAAAACAATTCCCAATCGTATGTAAAAAATTTCATCATATCTTGTAGTATTCATGTAACTTGTCACTTATCATCGTATCATGTGACCTCAAATATTCGTATATATCTCTAAAATTTCAACAAATCTTTACTGACATATCGTATCATAATAATTTTTCCTTTCTTATCATCGAAAATTCCCAAAATAATCAAAGAATTACCTGAATATTTTCTCTACGTAATATACCCAAACATATCAACATAATATCATCAACTTATCTTTCCAATATTTGTAACCCAAAATTCAGTAAACAAATATCTCCCAAAACTAAGATTCTATACTTAAATGTCACCACATTTCCTGCAAAGTATTTCTTTCACTTGTATATACGTATGAATTCTGATTCAATACGGTACTCATTTTACTTTCCACGTATCATCACACTATACCAAGATTATCATTATTAAAACAAAATATCAGTACCCATAATCCAAGAAAAATATTCCAAATCTCAAATCCCATCATCAAATCTTTCTTTTATCAAGAAAGTGAACGGCGCATTAATTCTTGTCTCCTCTTATCCATTATTTTATTCCATGCTTTCTTACTGTAACACAAATCACGCGGATTCATTCATATCCTTGCGCTTTTAAATAGTTCATGCTGGGAAGAGGTTGAATCATCAAACAATGGATATCATCATTTCTAACATTCGCAAGTATTATTCCAGTCTTCCTATGAATGATCTGAGAAAGATCTATAGAATAAGGCTCGAAAGATTGAGGTTGCTAATGGCTCATGATATTCCAGAAGATGTTCGCTGGTTGATAGAAGCAAAGGTTCGACTATCTGGTGAATTACCATCAACATTTCCAAAGCACATGCCTGGTTTAGGCAAAAGCACGTTTGCAAAGAAACGAAGAGCAAAAAGACTGGGTGGTTGCTACAAATGTGCTCGTTGGAACTGTAATACTCGTTGCAAATCAGTAGGATATTCTTCTACTAATCGGGATGATAAAATCGAATTCATAAAGGGTGGACTGAGTAAGGAGTCTTTGGATGATATTCGACTGACTCTTGAGACGCACCCAAGTGGTTATGTACAACGTGAACTTCTCTCCTTATACACTCAGTTTAACGAGGACAAAAATCGTTATAGTCTCCAAAATATAATATCGAAAGATCCTGTTTGCCAGTCTGTTTTACAAAATGAGGCTTCTGGCAGTTCAGCAATGATATAAGGTAAATCTTTTTAAAATATTTTGCTGCTTTCTTTCACGCGTTTTGGAAATAAAATATATTTTCCTTTCTCGAGGTTTGATAAAGCTGGAAATAAATATATTTTCCTTTTCTCGAGGTTTGATAAAGCTGGAAATAAATATATTTTCCTTTCTCGAGGTTTGATAAAGCTGGAAATAAATCACCGAAAGGTGATATCTTTGGTAAAATAGTCAAAAGTTGTCCGATTTTGTCAAAAGTAAATCTTTACTTTTTCAGAATCAATCAAAAACAGTAAATTTTTCCGGCTTTAAATAGCCAAACATATTTCATAGTTCAGGCATCCCAAAATCACATCTTATTCGTAAGTTTTCCCTTCTTTACTATCAAAGATGGAAGCACCAAAACTTCGACAGATCAAAACTATTTGTGTATTTTGTGGATCAAAAGTAGGGAAAGGCTTCGGTTATCTAGAAGCGGCTGTAGATCTTGGAAAGAAACTGGGGGAAAAAGGTATCACTCTTGTATATGGGGGTGGTAGCAGTGGTCTAATGGGTTGTGTTTCCCAATCTGCTCTTGCAGAGAAATCAAAAGTAATCGGTGTCATACCTGTCCCTTTGGTAGATGTTGCAGGCAAAACACGAGGGCATGAAGTTCAAACCTTATCCATCCATGAACGCATAACTTGTATGTTATATGGTTCTGATGCCTTTATAGCCCTGCCCGGAGGTTTTGGTACCTTAGAAGAAATCTTTAACATTACCTCGTGGGCTCAACTAGATCTCCATACTAAGCCTATTGGGCTTCTGAATGTTAACAATTTCTTTGATGGTTTGTTAACCTTTCTTGATTATGCTGTGGAACAGGGATTCATCTCTCAATTTTCCAGAAGGCTTCTTATTTCTGCTCCTACTATTGATGAACTACTGGATAAGCTGCAGTCATATATCTCAATACAAGATCCAGCAGGGGTTAAGATAGATTGGTCGCAAGGAAGGGGAATCAAGCGAAAATGGAGTCCGGTTAATGTAAATTTAACTCTGTGAATCTTAGAATAGGTGGGGGTAGAGTACGGAGTATTCTCACTCTCGAGACACCCCTCCATTTACTAGGATTTCCTTAATGTTTAAATCTTGTGTGTACTTCAAAGATTCCAGGTGGTAGATTACGGAGTATTCTTACTCTCGAAACACACCTCTTTGAAGGTTTTCTCTTTATATCCTCAAAAGATCAGAGGTGGTAGGATACGGCTACTCCGGAAACACATCTCTCATTCTGAGGATCTTTTCATGTTTTTCTCTTATGCTTTCATGTGTTTCATGTATTTCCTTTCCAGTGTGACTCTTGTGTGTTCTCCTTATGAGAAAATAATAAAATCTCTGTTATCATCTACTAAATCTCGTTTGTGATGTAAATGAACTTGCATGTCTAAACTTAATTCCTTTAGTAGATGCTTATCATATTATGCTCTTAATTCCAAATGATAAAATTCTGGACAGAGTCTCCCTTGTAATTTGGACTTATCCAAACCATAAGCATACTTCATAACTCACAATAATAAATAACTCCACATTTGATCACAACGATCTAAAAATATTGAAAACGATTCCAACACTTCAATATCATCAAAATATCCCATAATTCAATTCATAATTCCTCAACATAGAAATTTCAAATCATATTTTTCAATATCACAATATTACTTCCTTCCATACCTTAATTGGCTCAAAAGTTACTCATACTTATAAATATATGCCATAAATCATATTCCCAAAATTTATTCACAAAGCCAAACTTCATAATAAATTTCTCTTCAACATAGAGGCATAATAAATTAACTCAACATAATATCCATTACTTAATTCTCAATAAAATCATATTATTCCCATTATGCTCAACACTCGTTTTCTTTAAAAAAATTTCTCATAATCATACATTAAAGCATATAAGTTATGACAAAGCATAACAACATCATTATTTTCGAAGAAATACATTCTTATTTCTCATAAATCATAAGTATCCGAAATACTCTTCATTCTTTCTCATAAATCAATAAAATGAGTATTCGAAATACTGAAATAACTTTAAACATCATAAACTTCTTTACCTCGGAGTTGGTGGAACGAATGATGGCAGTGGCAATCTTCATCAATAAAAATCTTATAATGGAAAATATTTCTTAAAATTCTTTTTTTTTGAAAATTTTACCAGTCTACAGAAACGCAGACTAGCTCTGATACCAACTTGTAGCGCCCCTAGTTCCGTATACCCGATTCACTACGTCATTTTCTGTCTAAATTTTTCGAATAATATTTTTGCGGAAGAAATAATTGAAATTCATTTTTGGCAACATTAAATAAACTGTAATGGCCGCTAAAATTGAAAACATTTATGAAACCATTTGAAATAGTAAATCGAACCATTAATATTGTAAAGAAATTGCCAATATCATAATTTCTCAAATAAATGAACTTCTCTAAATTATTCGATTGTTTGGAAAATACGGAAATCATTAACGTCAAACTTTCAACCGTTCAACGATTATTGCCACCATCATTCATCGCTCGCCACCGTCTCCGAAATCTGCAAAACTGTTAAAAAGTAGGGTGAGTATTTCATGGGGGAAATACTCAGTAGACTCATCGCATATTAATTTAATTTATAAGATGATTAAACACATAAATCCCGGCTCTTTATAAAACGGGCATTGATAGAGCTTCTTTATAAAACTGCTCTTGATAAAACTCATATTGTGCATTACAGCACGGGACATATTTTGCAAATCATAGGCTCTTTGAAAACAGCTCTTTGAAAACCATATACTTATAAAAATATTTTTAATTATGCCAAGCATAATTTCTTTTGAAAGCATAACATAAGATATGATTGAAATCCTCATAAACATAAATAGACACAAGAACTTTACCGAACTTAGGTGGCAAGAATTCTTATGCAGTAAAATCATAATAACAGTAAGTTTTTATCATAACATAGGATAAGATCGAAATCCTCATAAATATAAGAATTTTACCGAACTTAGGTGGTAAGAATTCTTATGTAGTAAGTATACCAAGCATAATTTTCTGAAATTCATAGGGATCAATTGCATCATAACATAAGATAGGATCGAAATCCTCATAAACATATGCGACAGGAATTTTACCGAACTTAGGTGGTAAATCCTCATAAACATATGGAAAGATAGGAATTTTACCGAACTTCGTGGCAAATCCTCATAAACATAGGAGACACAAGAATGTTACCGAACTTAGGTGGCAAGAATTCTTATGTGTAGCGCTACTAAAACTCCGGTCCCCTTAACATATCATAACTTATCATATGGGACCCAAAACAATCTTGGTAGATTGATTTCATAGCAATGATCCAAAAAAACATTTTCGTGAAGCATAAGGTATACTTACTTTTCGTAAAAACATAAAGTATATTTTCTTTTCATAAAAACATACTTACTTTTCATAACAACATAAGGTATATTTACCTTTCATAAAAACATACTTGCTTTTCTTAAAAATTGACTTTCACAAGTCACATGACATTCATATGAAATCATAATTTAAATCAATTAATAAGTGCGAGTCTACCTCAAATCCGACGAGTGCAAAGTTGAGCGGGAATGACTTCAATTTCTTTAAATTCTCCGTACGCTTCGTCTTAGCCAATAAGTCACTTTAGTCTATCGAATATATAGTTCAAAATGATAAATTATAATTTGAAGACTAAAATTGATGTTTTGAAAGTTGAGGGACTAAAATGAATACTTTTGAAAGTTCAGGGACTAAAATAGATATTTTGAAAGTTGAGAGACTAAAATAGATACTTTTGATAGTTGAGGGATTCAAATGAATACTTTTGAAACTTGAGCTTAAAAGTAAATCAGCAGGGACTGAAGTGATCAGATTTTGAAAATGAAAGGGCTGATTAAAATCATTTAGAACTTAAGGGACTGAATTAAAAAGATTTAAAGCTGAAAGGACCGACATAAAACATTTTGTAAACTTAGGGACTGAATCTTTAAAACATAATTAGGCTAGGGACTAAAGTGCAAATTTCCGAAAATCAAATATATTAAATAAAACTTTACTCTCTCTCTATTTTCAAATTCGATCAGATAGAGAGACAGGCGAGAGGGGAGATGAAGCTGGCGACGGAGGGTGAAGTCCGGGCTACAGCCGGTGGAACGCCGGCGAACCGTAGGCGTAAGGTGTGGCGAGCGACGGAAAAAGAGTGGGAGTTCTGATTTGGTTTCAGGTGCGAGGTTAGATGCGAAATCGAAGTGTAACCTAGGTCGAAGGTTGCGATTTCCGGTGATAGCTCCGGCGAAGTGGTTCCACAGTTGAGGTAGGTAACTGGGTTTATTTATCATTGAGTTTTTTTTTTTGATCTGATCGATGGTGATTTGGAGAGGTTGAGAAATTGGGTTCAACTGAACGTTGTGAATTTAGTTTGTGGAAAACAGAGTTTCAAGCAGTGGCGGTTCTTGATTGATTGGTGGTGGTGGTGCTGGTTGGTTTGGAGTTCAACCTGGCAGGGGTGGTGACAGTGAAAGGGCTGGTGATGCTACCAGTGGTGGAGATAATACTGAAATGGTGTTGAAGGTGGCATTGGTTGTATTTGGTTATTGTATATGCAGGCTGTGGATCTTGGTTATGGCTTGCCAATTTGGTGATGATGATAAATGGTGATTTGCAGTGGTGAGGTTATTGATAATGAGAATGATTTCTGAAAACTTGATGGAATTGAGAATTGTGTGATGTTGAGATGGTTATGTGAGGTTAACTGCGTGAGGGAGATGAATCAGTGTGGGTGGTGATTCTGGTTCAGCTTGGTAGTGGCAGTGTGGTTTTGACATTGATGAAACAGTGGTAGTGAATAGGCGGTAGTGATGGTGATGCTAGGAAAAATTGAAATCGGTGGCTGTGCTTGAACTTGGAATTGAATTGTGTATTGCAGGTGGTGCAGTGAAGGGCAGTGTTGGTTAAGCAGGGACGGTTAGGGTGTGATGACTTTGCAGTGGTTTGGTAGTTTGTTGTGTGTATTGTGAGGAGATGGAGAACGTATAAATTTAGGAAAAATGATGAATAGTTAGGTATGAAAAGGGTGGAATATGGGTAATTCATCATTATGTTTAGTATACACATGGGGTAGGATTGAATTGTGATAGCTTTGATTAATTGGTAGTGGTGTTCTTTGTTAGGTGTAATGATATGATGAAGATGCTTTGATTATGGTATATTGAGGTGGAAAGAGTAATAAAGAAGGAAGAAAAATATGTGGGTTCATGATACAATTTTGATAAATATTGGACTAACTTCGATCAAGAAAAGTATTTAAAACTGATATATTTTGGACTGAAAAATGATTTTGAAAATAATACTTTAAATAAATAATTAAAATAATATAATTTTAGAAATTCGGATTTTAATTTAAAATCGAACAAATTCGATATTTCTTGACTTTGCTAGACGAATCCGTCGCGGCGTTAACTTCAAAATAATAAATGAAATAGTAGCGACACAATTTTCTAAATATTAAAATAATTATTTATTGCATAAAAATTCTGGGTCGCTATAATTTAATACATGCTTTTTTATAACACTCTAAGCATTTTACTCTAAATTTTCTAGCTGGATACCAATTACATAAAAAAAGTGCTATATTATCTGTTCCTATTTATGCACACAATTTTCTATTAAAGTTTCTACTAAATTGAATTCATCTTCATATTCTGATTCTTCATTAATTTTTAAGTTTGAAAATTCATCTATAATTTCATAATTAGATCTTCTTGTTCATTTTCTAATTTATTTTCTATTGAAATTATGCTATAAATGGATTCATTATCTGATATGTATTCAGCTAGTTGTATTAAATCTTCATTTGTACATTCTATAAGTGTACTTTTCTTATCATAACTATTAATTCTTTTAGGACAAGTTTTTGCTAAATGTTCATTGCTATTACAAACAAAATAACTAAGCTTATAAGTGTACTTTTCTTATAATCTATCCTTTTTAATTGTGTTTGGATTTGTAATTTTACGCATTTTCTTTCTAAACATCTAATTACGTGTTGAATTCTATTTCCTATACTCTATCTTTTTTCTGGTTGTTCTTTAATTGAAACTAAATTATTCCATGATTCTGTTATTTCTAATTCTAATGGTCCGGTAGTTTATGAAATAACTTATTTCCTATTTCTTGGTTAAATGTATTTCTTGAAATTGTGATTAAATAATAATATTCATTTAAAAACTTCTTAACATATTTTCCTTTAGTCCATTTGTATAAGTTAAGTTTTTCTAAATCTCTCATAGCTTTTCTTTGTATACTCATATGTCCTGAATTTGGATATGCTCCAATAATTAAGATCTGTATTTTATTGACAAAATTATATGGATTACTTCCTAAGCTGACAAGCTGATTAAATTCTTCTTTCCTTTCTAATTTATAAGCTTCTCACATTACCTTAGTACTTTCTCCTAAAAATGTTTTTAAATATCTATACGTATCTAAGGGTTCCATTTCTTGGAAATCTCTAATGTAATATCCTATAATAGTGTTCATCCGTACATCTATAACATTTGTCCATGTCTGTGGATCATGTGCTTTTATATTTAACATTTGGGCTTTAGCTGCTGCTTGAAATTCTATTTTATTTTTTAAGGGTCTCTCACTCCTCTAGCTATATATCTTTTATTTTGTGGGGGTTCATTGTATATGGGATAAGCTCCTCTAGGTGGAAATCCTTCTCCATAAACTAATGTCTCATGTTTCGTGGTTTTATCAAAAGGAGTTTCATAAAAAGTCTTGTATGTATGTGTGTCTTCCATTAAATCTTTTACATAACTAAAGTCTATTATATCTGATTTATTTTCTTCAGATTCTTCTTCACTGATTCCTATCCTAATGTTTTGTTCTGAATCATAATATAAATATTATTTTTCCTTTAATTGTTTCTTAAGATATAATTGGTCTTCTAACTCAAGCAATTCTTTTTTATCAAGAATTATTCCTAATTCTTTTGGAAAAATAATTTTATCACAATCTTCTCCTATTAATTCTATATGAACATTTTCTTGGTATGGTTCTTCTTCTTCTTCAGATTGTCTCTAAACTTTGCTATAATCTATAAATCTAAAACTAGTTCTTCCATGACTATCCTTATAAGTTAAAGATTCTTTTGGTACAATAGTTTTTTCTTGATTTTCTAAAAACTTATCCATATCCCATTCTAATCCTGCTAATTTTTCTGCTGGATATTCTCCTGGTTTTATCATATTAATTCCCTTAGTACTTATTAAGGTTACTACTTTACCTATGTAAATCTTGTACTTGTTTGAGCATTAATATAACATCTTCCTAAAAATCCTATATGAATTAATAAATTTTCTCCACTTTCAGCGTCTTCATATCCTTTAATTTGAATTCCTATTTTTATTTTTTCTAAGAAGTCTTTAATTGACATTAAAAAATTTGGATTATAATATATAATACCATTATTGCTATTCATGTGTACTTCCATACTAGCAATCTGACTTTTATCTATATTATTAAATCTTTCATCATAAATAGTAATCAATGTCTTACATCCTATATTTTTTCTTGCTAATCCTTTTATTCCTATGACTATTAATCCTAGGTGAATAAATCTAAAATTTATATTTTTTAAATCTTTTTTAGAATCTTCTAAAATAAAGTTTAATTTCTTAACTTGATTACCTATGCATTGAATTGAAACTTGCCTATTATGTCTAAAAAACTGTGTTTTTGATTCAAATAATCCTCTATTATATAAAACATCTGGGTTAAGGATTATTAAACCATGTGTTTGAAATCTTTCATAATCTTCTTGTGGATCTATGATTTCTTTAATACTTTGATTATGTTGTTCTATTCTTCTTAGTATCCTATATAATAAATTCTTATTTATTCCTAATGTACTAGGTCTTGATGATTCTTTACTAATCGTTCTAGACCTTCCTAAGAAAGGTGCTCACAGACTCATCTTGGGAATTTTAAATCCTTTGATAATCTTCTTATTACTTTTTCTTTACCGGTTTTGTCAAGATTTAAATTTCCTAATTTTCCTTTTATAAATCTTAAATCAATTTCTATGTTTGATGAAGAGACTAGTACTTTTGCCTTATCTAAGTTATATATTTTCTTGTGTAATAAAATTAATAAAGTGATTATCAAATTATTTTGTTTAATCAAAATTGATTCTGAGATCTTTGGAGAATCACTACTTGTTATGCCTTATGGTTCTTTATGAAACGACTGACAATAATCTAGTGCGTCAAGATAATTTCTATCTAATATGTAACTTTCATTGATTAACTGAGAATTAAACTTTTTAATTTTTTAGCAGATTCTTCTGTTTTAATAATTACTTTCTTTATTTCAAGTTCTATTTCATTAGGTTTATTAAAATCTAAAATTTTTGTTATTTCTGAAAAGTCTACTTTTACGGGTATTTTTTCTATTTTTGATATCTTTTCTAAAATAACACAATTTTGATTTTTAATATAATCTAAGTTTTCTTTAATATTTTTTAACTCTAAATATTTTGTTTTGAGATGATTTAAAACTATTTTTAAAGTTTTACTGAATTTTTTATTATCTGATTCTAAATTTTTGGAAAAATTTATGATTAGAACTATAATGAGATTCTGACTTGGATCTTCTGAAAACAAACTGTGTAATTTATGTTTGGATTCTAAATTATGGGTTAAAATATGATTATCAATTGTCTTAGTTTTCCTACTATTTGTACTTAACTCTAGATCTAAATAATCTATATCTTTTCTTTTATCAATGATTCTAGGCTCTGATATAAGAAAACATGGAGTTATGATCCAACAATTAAAAAAAATAAAATAAAATAAAATAAAATAGAGTGAGGCATATATTGTCCAATGATGTTATGTTTAATTTTAAGTTCCCTTGATCTCAAGGGTTGAAAATTGATGATGCAAATCAATAGCTATGTCTACTAATATATCTTTATATTTTCATTTCAATTTTTTTTTTTTTTAAATTGAATAATTTTCTTTATATACTTGAACAAATAAACTATTTACATGCTAGGCTTGGTTGAAATATGTTTGTACTTTTGCTTTAGGAAGTTCCCTTGATAATAAAAAGCTATCTAATTCATTGAAAAGCAAAAACTGTCAACCCTAGAACTAAGGAAAGTGGATGCGTCACGCAGTTGAATTTTGAATAGATGGAAAGCAATACGTGACTAATACAATAACGATGTCACAAGATTACATGGGCATGAAAGTAGAAGACGTGCATTCCTACTGTCATTTGAAAGGTATAAAATGATGCACTAAAACTTCTCAAGACAAAATCTATTTTGGACTAAAAATAACTTAATTAGCCAAAAAGGAGGTGTATCATAAAAGTTACCCATAATTATTTCTATTTCATCATGGCAATGATCAGCATGACTGAGAACATAAAAGCCAGATCTAACCTGTATTTTGATTATTTTTTAATTTTTTTTATTGAACCTGAAGAGTTGCTACTTCACTTATTAGCCATAACACGTTTTATTTCTTTATTGGGCTAAAATGGGTAAAGCCCAAATCATGGATTGCTGGTCATAATATAACACTTCCCAGGCTTCATTCTAAAGATATATCTCGGCAGAAAAGAAAGAGTGCAGATAAGAGTGAGGAAAAAAAACAACGCAACTTCTTCCCTTCTCTCGATCGGGTGATTTTCTTAGGGCTCGAAAGGTGTTTGATTCTTCTTGGTGAGAAGCAATAAAGGCAGTTGGGCATAATAAAAGGCAACAGAACGCAGCTCTCACTAGTACAAAATCGCGTATAAAAAATGGGGAATACGCGTCGTTTTATGTAACAACCGACGCCAATTGAAAACGCAGTGGCAATTTTGTAAATAAATTTTAAGTAAAGGCGTCGGTTCAAGAGGAACCGACGCCCAAAACCGGGGTTCCCCGCCTTTTAATTTGTATAATACCCGCGCGTAACTCACTTCACACTCGAAACTCTCTCCACGCCCAAACTCTCTCCACGCCCGTCACTGCCACCGCCCGTCGCCGCCCCGCCCAGTCGCTGCCAACGCCCGTCGCCGCCCCGCCCAGTCGCCGCGCCGCAAGGTGACCTTAAATCTCTACCCCTACTTAGTTTTTGTATAAATGTGTGTGTGTGTGTGTGTGTATATATATATATATCTATGTGTTTATATAATGTTTGTGTATATATATGTATGTATATATATATATATATATATATATATATATATATATATATATATATATATATAATTGATTTATTATTTATCAAGTTAATTGGTTTGTTTGAATATATATTATTGATTTGAAGTTAGTAGATTGATATACAATAATATTTGATTTATTGGAGTTAAGTTATGCAATCTTAGTTTGATTTTTAAAAGTTGAGAATTGATTTTGGATTAATGTTGGAGTAGTAGATGATGTTGAAGTATGATTGGAGTTGCGTTTGAATCTTGAATATGTCGATGGTGAATAATTTGGTTTTATTGTAGTATTTTCATTCCCCCTATAGGTTGGCTAAGTCCAATTTACGGAGGAGACTCTGCCGAAATTTTCGTAAAATTTTACAAATAAAAAATTATAATTATAATTTAAGGTGACTGTCACTCGTACAAAATTGTCCATACTAAAAAAATAACTATATAAAATACAATCATCCTTGTAAACTTTTAATCTTTTTAATTATATCTTCACATATAGGTCGTAAATTATCTTATTTGATTCCAACTAATAAACTTTCTTGTATTCTTTATATATGCGCTATACATTGTTAATATTATTTGTGATCTTGATAACAATAATTTGATATATATATTTCTAACATGAATATTGATTGTCATATGTGCAGGTACGTGTTATATTGTTTTAATATAATGGCGGAGTCTTCAAGTTCTTCAGACGATCATAGTACTGCCCAAACAAAAAGGACAAGAGGACCGACTATGTGTAAGAAAATTAAGAAGGCAGGGCAAGAAATCAATGTTATTGAGGTCGATGAAAAAAATAGGCCGATCGGACCAGGAAAGAATAATTTCAAAGCTTTTATAGGGTCTTTGGTCCGTATTCACGTTAACATAAACATCAGTGATTGACACAAAGTGGATCAAGGCCTTAAGGATATGATGTGGGAAGAAATCAAGGTACTATCACTTTATACATAATGAATTGAACATTAATCGTAATATTATTTATAACATCGCATATTATCCTTATCTTTCAGAAGGAGTTCAACATCCCCGATGATCGTCATCTGAAATCAAGTGTTTTGAAAGTTGCGGGGATGTGATGGAAAGATTTTAAGACAAGGCTGGTTCATAAGTACATTACACATGACCACCCAAAATATAAATCCCCTACGCAGCTTTATGATTTCTTATCTGAAGAGCAATGGGAGTTGTTCAAGAAAGAACGACAAACAGAGCAATTTCAGGTATATTGAAATGTACGCATATGATTTATTGAGTTGAAAAACTAAAAATATATTATTTTATTCAGGAGAAAAGTAAGAAGGCTAGAGATAGTCAAATGCGAAATGAGCATCCCCATTATTTGGGCTCAGCAGGTTATGTGGGGATGAAGCCACAATGGCTAGTAAGCGACCCATTATCTTCTAGCACTTCATGTGACATGATTAGCTCCTCAATTGTAAGCGAGGATCGCAGTTTAGATTGGGTTCGAGCTAGATCAAAAAAGAAAGAAGATGGAACTTACTACATCCCCAACGAGAAAACTAGAGGGGTGTTTGACAAAATTGTAAGTATATCTTCCCGGTTTTTCATATTTTCAATTCAAATTTACTTTAATACTTGTATTTAGTTTTCAGTTTTTTTTTTAAACAGGTAGAAAAAGCTGAGCAGGCCACACAGGGGACATTTGTGGCAAGTAGGCAACATGATATTTTAAGTGAAGCCCTTGGGAAGGAGGATCATCCTGGTAGGGTGAGGGGGGTATGGCGTGTATGTCACCACGAGGGATGTTTACGGCAAGCCGGACGATTACCTCAGACGATCTTGTGGGGTTGTTTCAGTAGATGACATTAAGGAGATAATCAGGCACGAGATGGAGGATAGCATTACCGAGAAGGTCAGGCATCAAACCATGTCGGAGATGCAAAGTAAATTCGACAGTATGCAAAGTGCGTACCATAGTATGCAGAGTAAATACGATGCTATCCTCCAGCGCTTGGGCCTAAATGTTGATGCCGAGGTGGACGTAACTCCACACCCCCGACCTCTAACTCGAAGCATTGGTCATTCCGTGAATCCAGACCCATTTGATGGGCTTCAGGTACTTAATGCTAAATTATTTAAGTTTTTTTTTAATATTGCTTATTTCATTTCAAATGGAAAGTGATGACTTATATGTTCAATTATATATGTTGAAAAATAGAAGCCGATTCCTTTTCGTCTCGCCGTAAGTCATGATGGTGAGAAACAAATAGTGGCCAGCGGAATGGTTTATCCGTCCGGAGCCGACACTGTGGTGCATCATCAACCACTCTGGCTTGATCATGTGAAGGTGTCCGTTGACCATGTCGTAGATGGTGCGGAAGCGTTCTATCTTCCAGTGCCATCTCAACATCACACCACGGTGGGGGAAGGTATTGGAAGTTTTTTTCAATGGCCGAAGGAGTTGGTTATTTTTGGAGAGGTAATAATGTTTAGTTACATAAAAGATTATGTCGATATTAATTTATTTTAAAATTGTGTTAGAAGTATTATAATGATAAAAATTGTCTTCTTGCAGGAAGAGGCACCGAAAAAGCTAAAAAAATCTAACGAACGGAAAAAGCCTCAAAGTTTTGAATTGTCATCTACCCAGCGACCTGCAATTGTCGACGATGAGACGTTACAACGTCTAGGTGACAAATGCAAAATGTTGAACACTCTAGTCCTTCAATTGCCTGTTGGTGATGACTTCTACCAGGTGCCCATAGATGCCTCTGTGTTCAACTGTGCATTCGACGATGGTATTTTTGTTACAGTCGGAGACATCACCGATTTGCTAACGTTGCAATGGTTGGATACATCTATCTTACAAATATTTTCATTGTAAGACTTCTGATCAGAAATTATAACTTGACTTTAAATCATTATTTTATTTATATTTATTGGTTTAATTATTTTTAGGTACCTCCATGAGATGTGTCATGAATACGGTATTGAATCAATTGGATTCATGTCTCCGACACACATTGCATCGGTTTCGGTAAGAACAAATGCAGATGGTGTTGTAACTTACATGGACAGCACCATGAGGGCAATGCAAAGTAAGAAGTTCATTATAGCACCGTATTTTCAGGAGTAAGACCACTGACATTCTCTCTTTTTTTACCTAATTTGAATCATATATGTTTAAAGTTGTATTTACACGTTCATAATACGTAGGAACCACTGGATGTTGCTAGTGATTTCTCCTCAGAAGAATACGGTGTACTTCTTGGATTCAGCTGGTGCATGTAAGCGTGACTTAGATATCAAGCCGCTATTGAATACGTAAGTTATGATAATTTTTCATGAAATAATTGTGGAGTTGTGATGAAATTGATTGTGGAGTTGTGGTAAAATTGATGAATTTCTGTTGTGATTGTTGAGAATTTATTTCAATAGCAACTTGCCTCTTTACAGGTTAGATAAGTTCAATTTATAGGGGAGGCTCTGCCAAAATTTCTATAGAAAATTTAGAGTATTTTTTTTTTTTTGGTAACTTGTTCATATAATTTATTAAAATTTTAGGGCTTTCAAAATGTATTGGGTCCAAGGAGGTGTTAGGACGAAAGGCAATACAACGTGGCTAAAAATAAAGGTACGAAAACACATTTAAAATTTATTGTAATGTTTTGAATTATTTTCATATTCTATTAAGTTTGATTATTCATTTTAGTTTTTAATGTGAAAATTTCAGTGTCCTCAGCAACCTGGAGGTTCTGAGTGTGGCTATTACGTTATGAGAAATATGTATGAGATAGTCACAGAACACTTCCAGCTTCCTTCGTTAGAAAAGGTATAAGTAATTTAAATGAGAGTTTTTAATTAAGACTTTATATTTTATTATAAAATAACTAATAATATGTTTTGATTGTTTGTAGGCATTTTAAAAATACTACTCAACGGAAGAAATCTTTGAGATTCAAAATTTATGGGCCAAATATTTCGTTGATAGGTGTGTGTAAAATGACGCGTATCCAAACTTAAATTTACATATTTGTATAATAAAACAACAATCTTGTATATATAATTGTTCTCTATTTAATTTTATTATGTATATGTCGATTATATGTATATTTGATGATGCGCATGTGGAAAATGTTCAAGTCATCGCGGGGCACGTCCAAATGACTGCAGGTCATAACCTGCAGCTGCCTGGGTCACGACCTGCAGCGGCCTGGGTCACTGCAGGCCATGAACTGTAGCGGCCTGGGTCACTGCAGGCTATTACCTGCAGCGGCCTTAGGTGAATACCTGCAGCGGCCTGGGTCACTGCAGGTGTGAAAACGGGAAAAAAAATATATTAAATAAACACTTTAGGCGTCGGTTCAAACTTTAGAACCGACGCCTAAAGGTCGACTTTATGCGTCGGTTTTTAAACTAAATTTTTTTTTTTTTTTTAAACTTGAAGCGTCGGTTTTTTAATAACCGACGCATAAAGTCGCACTTTAGGCGTCGGTTTACAACCGACGCCTAAAGTAAAAACTTTAGGCGTCTGCGTCATAGGCGTCGCCCCTACAACCGACGCCTATGCCCTTTTACAACCGACGCCTTTTCCATTTTCTGTACTAGTGTCTCTTCTCTCTCAAACTAGGCGACATTTTAGGGTACGAAGGTGTTCGTGCGATTCTTCTTGGTGAAGATAAATTGATGCTCTCTCTTCCTTTATTCTTTTCTTGGTGATTAGATAAATTGCAATAGGTGTAATCTTTTGTGAAAGAGAGTTTTTTCTTGGTGATATCTCGGTCGATTTGTAGTACCAATTGTAGCTTTGGTTTTGGGTGATTTTGGGTTTTTCTTGGTGAATATAGTGTGGTTTACAATAGGTGTATTCCATTATTGAAGAGAGTATTTCTTGGTGAAATATTGATTGTTGTCTGCAAGGTCTGCTTCGGGTTTGGGGATTTTGAGAAATCTTGGGATTGATTGTAATTTGCTTTGGACATTGCTTTGTGCCTAGTAGATTTGAGCGTGAATCCAAATTTTGTGGATTGCTCAACGGGGGGGGGGAGTAGGAAATTCTTTGAATTACCGAACCTCCGGGGTCTTCAGATTGAAAAATTATTTGTGTTCTTGCATTACTTTCATTTTATTTTTCGTTATTGTTCATTTTCGATCCAACAGAACCATGTGCTTTGATTCCAGTAGCTTGTTAAAACTGAAATTAACAACAGAACAATCTTGACTATAAATCTGGAATAGAAACTATCAAAGATGAAATCCTTACATAGTTATGCAGACATTAGTTAGTTTCATAACTTCCTATCTAGTCTAGATAGTAAAGCAGGCAATAGTTCAGATTACTAAGCAGCAGGTTATTCATATAAATGTGAAAGATTAGAGCCTCAGTGTATAAAAGAAACAAAGAGTGAATGAAAATAGAAATCAACATCAAAATTTCTCATAATGTCATGAAAATGACAGGAACACGGAATACAATTTGCAAGCCATTTAGTGAAAGGAATATTTTATCAATCAACTATGTCACGCTAGCAGACTCGTATTATAGACCAACTCAATTAGATTGTAATCATTCGCATAAATCATCAAATTCAATTCAACACAATAGGTAAGTAATATTTTAAACATCCCATATAAAATTCACATATTTTACGAACTCATTCTTGCTTGATGAATCAAGTATGATCATCCTGCAACACATGCTCATATTAATTAATTAATTAATTAATGTGTCAGTGAATTTTATCAATTTGCTAAGCTCTCGAATCTCTTTTAATTCTGATGCAAACCACGTAGCAATTGTAGCTACGCAACCCACAAAATATTGAAATCGACTCAAGAACGCCAAGAAATCACGATTTATGGATCCAATTAAAATTAATTGAACCAACCAATCAATACAATCACAGGGATATATTGACCTCTTGATCACAAGCAATATTAATTCTCACCGAGATTTGAACAAAAAAGAATAACTCGCAAGTTTGGATTGTATTCAATAAAAAATAGAAGTTGAAAGCAAAATAGCCTCACAATAATAATATCAAAGTTGTCTAAAGTCTGAATTACAATGAATGGAAAAAGCGTATAAATAAGCAAAATAAAACTCTAGTCGCTAACAAACTCAAAATAGAGTTCTAACTAACTTAAAATAGCTAAAACTAAAAAAGGAATAAAAATACGAAAAAAGAATTAAAAATCCGCCTTATTTGCGAAAATCCTAACTTACGGTCGTGACAACATCACTTACGGTTGTAACTATTCTTTTGCTTAAGGATTACGGCCGTGACCATATGACTTATGGCCGTAACTTTGAAAAACCTGGAATTCTTCATTTTAATCCGAAATTGACTTACGGTCGTGAGAATCTTTGGCTACGGCCGTAACTTTGCTTCTGCATAATTTTGGTTCTTTTCGACACGGTTTGATCTTCAAAGCTCGTCGAACCTGCTGAATTCTTGTTTTGGCTTGAATATTTAAATTTTCCCGTTAAGCCTGCTATGATTCGTATTATCAGGGTTCTGGATCACATCATACCCTTCTTCTTCAGGATGGTTCGTCCCGAATCATAACTTTGTTCCTGTTGTTTCACTTCACCTCCTGGATCAAACGGAAAATTTCTCCTGCCATTGCACATGATCAACCAAAAATATTCTGCAACGGGGGTCACGTGAATGACTTGAAGTTGAAACACCTTGGGACATTGGTGGGGTTGCCCAAATTTCCACGTACCATTAACCTGCAAGAAAGAATTAAATAGAACGGGGAGGGGAATGTTAGTTTCATGAGGTACAAGGTATGGATCCTTGTATCCATGATTAATCACCATCTCCAATTCTTCTTTAAGAACCACGAGGCCCTCCTCTTCACCTCGTTCTTCATTTGCATCTTCAACCACCTTTTCAAAATTTTTACTTTCAAATTCAACCACAAATTTTACCTCCAAATTTTGATCACTAATTTCATGCACTCTCTTAACGGTATTCAAATGTGGATCTACCAATTCAAAGCTCAAAATTTGAAGTTCTACCCCAACTTCCAATTTTTCTTCATCAAATTTTGGAGTTTGATCACCTAACTCCACATTTTCAAGCTCAACTACCTCTTTTAAATTTTTATTTTCAACCACACCTTCATCCTCAATCACCTCTTCCACAATTTTATTTCCTACCTTAAATGTTGGATTTTTTTCAACTATTTCTACTTTCAACTCCCCCTCCTTCTTCCCAACATTCATATCCTGAGGCTCTTCTTGCAACTTAACTACATTTTTATACCCGTCATGTGTCACCTTCCTATCATATTGCCAAGGCCTACCCAACAAAATGTGCTCGGCTTGCATAGGAATCACATCACACATCACTTCATCCATATAGCTACCAATCGAAAATTCATTAACACCCCCCTATTCACCTTAATTTCTCTACTATCATTTAACCACTGAAGTCTATAAGGTGATGGGTGCTTCAACAATAGTAATCCTAATTTCTCAATTAGTGTGGTGCTAACAACATTTGTACAACTACCACCATCAATAATCATACTACATACCTTGTCTTGGACGCGACAACGTGTATGAAATATGTTCTCCCTTTGTTGCTCCACGTCATCCACGTTGATTTTAGCACTAGGGGCTCGCCTCGCCACTAATAACGGTCCATGCTCCCCGGATAACAATTCCTCATTATCACTAGCTTCCTCCAAAGCGGGCATGTCGCTGTAGTCTCCCTCATCGCTGCCACTTTCCCAAGCCCCCTCTGCTCGCAAGGTAATGACACGCCTATTAGGGCATTGAGAAGCCACACTCTTCCCAAGCATTTGAAGCATTGGATATCTCTACTCCTAGATGGTTGAGACTCCCCTTTGGGTGGAAATTTGTTAACAGACTCCTCCTTTCCCTTGGGTACCTCAACCTTCCCCTTCGAAACAGTCCCAGCTCCTTTATTTTCCCACCTCGGTTTCCAAGACGGGTTAGAACCCGAAGAACCCGACTGATACTTAGCTGCCCATTTTCTCTTCAATTGCTTCTCCACTTTCATGACCATATGTAACATATCTTCTAACTCCACATAGTGTTGCAATTCGACCATATTTTCTATTTCTTTCTTCATCCCATTCAAGAAACGGGCCATAGTGGCTTCCTCATCCTCCTCCACATTGGCTCTAAGCATTAACATCTACATCTCCTTATGATAATCCTCAACATTCTTGGAACCTTGGTAGAGACTTTGTAATTTTTGATGAAGTTCCCTATGGTAATGACTAGGGACAAATCTCTTCCTCATGAGAGCCTTCAATTCACCCCACGTACTAATAGGTCTCTCATGATTTCGCCTCCTAGAAGTTGCTAATTGATCCCACCAAGTAAGTGCATAATCGGTGAATTCAAGAACTGCAACCTTAACCTTTTTCTCCTCCGTATAGTTGTAGCAATCGAATATCAACTTAATCCTTTTCTCCCACTCTAAATATTGTTCCGGATCACTCCGACCCTTAAATGAAGGATAGTTACTTTGATATTACTCATGCCACGATCCGGTCGATCCCCAACAACCTCTCTATTTCGTCGTTCATGCCTAACCTCTCTATCTATAAGTGCCCCATCATCATACCCATCAAATTCATCTTCTTCCTCCGTCCCTATCCTATGACCACGCCCCACTTGTCTCCGCACATTGGGCGCTTCCCTAGGCCGCTCTAACATTTCAATCCTGCCCGACATATCCCCAAGCATTTTCTCAAAGCGTTGTGCCAACTCTTCCACCATGTTGATTTGGTCGCTTTTCTTTGCTGCAGTAGAATTTTTCGACATCCTAAAACTAAGTAATATATGTCTCACGTGTATTTCACTCGTGTAGCACTCAATTTTTGGCTTTTACCCTCTATTGATCTCACCTCTCTAGCCTTTTTCCACTCAATGACTTTCACCCCAATTGCTTCAAAGAACGAATCTGAACTCAAACAAGTTTTAAACCTGAATGATTCAAACCGAGTATGAGTGAGAATTTATTTACTTATTGGAAAACTCGAAGAAGACCTTGAGAGAATGGAAACTGACTCTTTAAAGGACTTGACACTTTATGGAAAACTAAGATTGATTCAAGAAGGAAATTCTTGAAATCAAATAATAAAATTTTTCCTTTGCTGTTGAAATTTTCGTTTTTTTTTTTTTTTAATTTCTCGAAAATTCAACTACGAGAATAAGGAAACAAACAAAATTTAATTTGGATACCAAATGAAGGAAATAACGACTTTTGAATTTTTTGTGACACTTTTTTGGATTAAGGACTCAAGAACTTGAAAAACACGAAGGACAAGATTAAGAACTCAAGAAACAAAATAAAGATATAACCTTGATATTTGGAGCCTAAGCTCTGATACCAAATGATGCAAACCACATAGCAATTGTAACTACGCAACCCACAAAATATTGAAATCGACCCAAGAACGCCAAGAAATCACGATTTATGGATCCAATTAAAATTAATTGAACCAAGCAATCAATACAATCATAGGGATATATTGACCTCTTGATCACAAGCAATATTAATTCTCACCGATATTTGAACAAACGAGAATAACTCGCAAGTTTGGATTGTATTCAATAAAGAATAGAAGTTGAAAGCAAAATAGTCTCACAATAATAATATCAAAGTTGTCTAAAGTCTGAATTACAATGAATGGAAAATTCGTATAAATAAGCAAAATAAAACCCTAGTCGCTAACAGACTCAAAATAGAGTTCTAGCTAACCTAAAATAGCTAAAACTGGAAAATGAATAAAAATACGAAAAAAGAATTAAAAATCCACCTTATTTGAGAAAATCCTAACTTACGACCGTAACTATTCTTCTACTTAAGGGTTACGGCCGTAACTTTGAAAAACCTGGAATTCTTCATTTTGATCCGAGAGTGACTTACGGCCGTGAGAATCTTTGGTTACGGCCATAACTTTGCTTCTGCATAATTTTGGTTCTTTTCGACACGGTTTGATTTTCAAAGCTCATCGAATCTGCTGAATTTTTGTTTTGACTTGAATATTTAAATTTTTCCGTCAAGCCTGCTATGATTCGTATTATCAGGATTCTGGATCACATCAAATTGGCTAGCGTGTAGGGTGTTATGGTACCTTTATGGGAATTATATTAGTCCCCCGCGTCTCAAAATAATCAAGTATAGAGAGAATCAATCAATGCCCCAAAATAGCATTTATGGAATATAGTAATTCTTAGAATAACATCAAGAGCTCATGAAATATAGCTCACCTTGGTTTCAAAACAAGGCAAAAGCAGAATAAAAGTTATTTGATGTTTCATTTTATATTACACATAGCCCTTGTTTGGTATTTATTAAATATTTCTCATTTTTTTTACAGTATTCAATCTCAACCATCCATTAAAAATTAAGCCAACAATATTTGACTTTTTAACCAAATCTCTATCATCCATTCTCATAAAAAATCACTATTCAAATTACAAAAACTCATTTTACATGCAAAACTATTGCTCTGTTTCTTCTTCAGGTTCACTTCCACTATCACTTTCCCATCCCCGTCTAGATATTATGACTTTCAGATCTTCAATTCCCATCGCTTGCTGATATTATGACTTTCAGATCTTCAATTCCCATTGCTTGCTGTTCTTTCTGAATTTGCTTAGCAGATTCTTCGATAGCTTCCGCGCACGTGTGTACCTCAATCATCAGTAATGTTGGAATATCACCTAAACTGGGAGGGATCATCGTCAAACCTTTGCAAAATTTCAAAGCTAGTCGTTGAAGTCTTGGGAAATGATCTTCTGAGGTATTCCATTCTGCAAGTTCTACATCAGAGAGTTTCAAGAATTTAAGTTGTGGGAATTCACCCTCACTAGTGTCCCATTGTCCTCGGTCCTCCCTCAAAGGTAACTTTACGTAATTTGAGAACCTCAAGGTACTTCAACTTCCCAATTATCTTCATTTGTACCGGAGACATGTGTACAAGAAATAGAGTCAATTGTTTGAGATTCAAGGGAAGACCCCTAAAACTGAACATTTGATCTCCCATTAAACATTTAAACCTAAGCTTCAGTGATTCAAGCTTATTAAGGAAGTCGAAAGAATAACTCTGTGAAGATCTAATTTCCCATTTAAGTCTGCGAAGATTGGGTACATATCTCAAAACTTTCACATCTATTTCATCAAAAATCCAAAGTGAAGAAATACTTTGTAAGGTATTATTTATTGAGAAGCTCATATCCTCCTCAATTGCTTGATGACGGATAAATTCACTGAAGCATGCACCTCCCTCGAAATGCATGTGTCTCAAACTAGTCATATTAAGGAGGACATCCGGTATTTGGAAGACCTCATCCTCCACATCTGGTTCATCATTGCTCACAACAAGAAATTCTAGTTTTTGGAATCTTTCCATTGGTGGAAGTGCACTTTGAATTGAAATTGCCAAGTACCTCAAGTGAACTAGCTGTTCAATTCCGATTACATCAAAACTTACTGCATTGTAAAATCCCAAGACCCTAAGAACTTTGAAGCTTCCTGTGACTAATGTGGGCCACTCAACATCCTGACATAAAAGAGAGCGCACATGTGGGCCAAAAGGTAGAGAGAGAGCACGAGGGTCCCCAAGGGCGATACTCAGACATTGGTGTTTCTGATACATTGCTACTTCACTGGAGTACTGTAGTTGATGAGAGTCATCAGCACTGATAAAACTTTACAATACGTGATAGAATCGTCAGATATGTCACCATTATTATTACACTAAAAAAAAAATGTATGAAAAAATGGAGAAAGAGTGAACTTACGCATTGAAAATCTTCAAAAAGTTTCTTTCTTCTGCTATTCTCAAGCACATTTCACGCAACAGATCATGAATCTTACATGCTTTGACTGAACCGTCAAATTTTCTTTCAGCAACAAGTACCAGGCTTCTATCAATTAGTTGCATCGCATATTCTAGCGCCACATCCTCTAAACTCTTGTGCTCTTCTTTCTTTATATATCCTTCAGCAACCCATAATGATATCAATTTTTGTAGGTGGATCTCCTCGTCGTCTTCGAATGCTCCAAAGTAAAGAAAACATGGTTTCAAGTGCATTGGCAAATGATTGTAGCTAAGTTCTAGGATTTGGATGCAGTTGTCTGGATTTTCGGATAAACGTGAACTTAGACTTCTTGCAACTTCTTGCCACAGGTGTTCTTTATACCCCATATTTTCAAGAACTCCAGCTATCACTACCACGGTAAGTGGTAGGCCGTTACATTTTTTTGCAATCTTCTTCCCAATGTCTAGCAGTTCTTCTGGACAATTTTTATCTCTGAACACTTTCTTTTCTAATAAATTCCAACATTCAACTTCCGATAAAAAAGGAACTTCACGTATGACACTATGGGGTGAAGCTTTCAAACCAACTTCTTTATTCCTAGAGGTGAATAAGATTTTGCTTCCAATTCCATCATCTGGGAAAAATCTTCCCAAACCATCCCATACTTCCGTATCCCATATGTCATCCATCACTATGAGATATCGCCTTCCTTTTAAAATTTGGTGAACATCTAAACCCAAACTTGCTTCGTCCTTCTCTGCAATTGTATCTTGCTTAACATTTTTTATCGAGCTCAAAACATTATGCAAAACACTTTTCTTATGATATGTTTGAGAAACAACACACCAGGCACGCACGTGAAAATGGTCGACAATGGAGGGATGATTATATAGTTTATTTGCTAAAGTCGTCTTACCAAGTCCAGGCATTCCAAATATGGAAATAATTTGCAGTTGCTGTCTTCCCCGAACAAGTTTTTCAGCAATGTCCTTCGTCAGACCATCAAACCCCACAACAACATCTTCCAAAATGGGAGGTTTTTTAAATTGTGACGATGAGTGTTCTCCTGGATATTTTGCAGCTTCTGGCATTCCGGCTACATCAATATCATTCTTCATTTCTTTGATAGGCATCATAATAAGCTGACCAGTCTTCTCAATGAGTTGGGCTACATCAATATCATCCTTCATTTTTTGATAAGCTGAATCTTCTCAATGAGTTGAGGGAGTCTAAGGCTGAGATACCAAATAGGAGGACGTGAGCAGATAACATATTCAACTTCATAAGCAATGTCTGCGACTCTCATCAAAAGTTCCTCGTGCTCTGCTTCTTGCTGCACGGTTGCTAATAACTTTGTGACGGAAGATCCCAATAACCTTAGCTCCTCATGTAGCATTAAAATTTGATCGTTCAGACCGACAATCATGGCAGACTTGTTATTTACTAGGTCAATGAGATCGTCAAGAACAGAATCAACAATAAAGAGTGAACCCACACCAGCCTTTGGAGCAATATCACTTGGCATCTTTGAGACTGTGATGCAGTGCTCCTTGATTTTTGATTTCAAGCGCTCAAACTTTGGTAGCAAATCGAAAAGATCTAGATCCAATATGAAATTCTCCGGGACATGATCATTCTTGGTGAAGACTATGAAATTTCCTATCTTATGGACCAGAGCTTTGATATCCACCATGGTTTCTTCCTCCTCATTAGTGGTCTGCAATGGCATGTTCTCAAGAAAGTCGAAAACGCCATAGTGCAAGAAACTTACTACCTTCTTGACAACAACTTCAATATCCGTTGACAGAAGCTCCTTGAAAGCAATGTCATGTTCTTCCTTGTGAGTGAACAAGAATACCTGAATGGTGAAATACAAGGATTGAAAGAAAGTTGCTATTTGTTCATGAACCACAGCTTTGATATCTGTCACTACATTATCGGTGGGCTGCAAATGCATTGATGTATCTCCAAGAAAAGTTATAAGAAATCCTAGCTCTGTCCGGAGATGTTGGAAAGCAAGGTATTCTGCCTTAAAGCATAGGATGGATTCTACCATTTGGAGAAGAAAGTTGATAAAGGCTGCAACAACTTCATTAGAATATTCATATAACGAGCTTTGGTGTACTGGGACAGTGAAGAATACCTTAATATTTTCCCAAAATGATAATAAATTTTGAAAAAAAGTGTCTGACATTTTCAATGTTTTCTGAGTCTTTGAGCTTCTCCGGAAAATGAAGTGGTTGGCCTTTAAGTTTAAGTTGGCCTTCCAAATAGATCGAGATGATTAAAAGGAATACTGCCGGCCAAGTAAGCAGCTCATCCTCGTCTGATGAGTAGTCCGTTTCTTCCTCACCTGATGACATAGGGAAAAGATGCACGATTTACAGGGAAAAAAAAAGGAAAGATAACGAAAGTGAATATAGTGGTGTTTTAAAGCCAAAAAGACGCTACCACTTGTTTGTATTAAATACAAACTTTAAAGAAACAAGAAGTAGCTTATAGCTATTGAGGTTGTAGATCTGTAAATGGAGTATGGAACCAGAAATCAAAAAAGACTAATAATTGAGGAGAGGGAGAGCGAGGGGGAGAGGGTGGAGAGAGAGTTTGAGCCACTATTTTTAAATTAATGCAATCATTATGATTAAATTAAGATTAGGGTGTGTTCGGCTAACCAATTAAATTGGTAATAATTGCCTAAATTAAATTATATAATTTCTTAAATTCATTTTTAAACACACATATTTTCTCTTTCCAATTTTTAATCACACATCTTATTCTAGAAAATACAAATAAATTGATTAAAAAACACAAATAAATTGTGTAAATTAATTTGGACAATCATTATCAATTTAATTGGTTAGCCAAACACACCCTAATTTTAACCACACACATTTTCTCTCTCCAATTTTTAACCACATCTTACCTAGAAAACACAAATAAATCAACATGTATGGCTAAGGTCCAAACATCTTATTAATGAATGGGACCACGTCCATAAGCCTTTGTCGGAAAGGGAAGGCCATATTCCCATGCACGGTGCACGATTTCTTAAAAAATAAAAAAAATAAAAAAATAAAAATAGAAAAGAATAAAAAGACTTAGAGGTCTAGACTAGAATCTTGATTAGCTACGAAAGAATGGGAGATCAAAGAGTTCTCTTCGCCTGTAGACTATGTAGTGATCGGCTTTATAAAATTCACTTCACACTTCGCTTCCCCACCGCCCCGCCATCCTTATTAAGTAGAACAAGTGAATTGCCAAGTCTACAAAGAATATTACTTCTAATTTCTTGAATTTCCTTTGTATTGTAATATGTAAACTCTCAATGCTACTATTACAGTCAGTTATACATCTTTTTTTGTTGTCCATCTATCTTTTAAAGTTTCATTATACAATTCTACTATGATTTAGCTAGACTCGTTGATTATACGATCGAACTTCGATTGAAATACTATCCGCTCAATACAACTAAAACTCTTCCTACAATCACTGATTACAAACCAGTTTTTTTCCTACCTACCACTTCATCTTATTTTATCATGTTTCTTGATAATTTGAGTCAACTGGATTATGTTGACTATAATAAAGTGAGGAATTTTGAAGTAAACCATGAAACTACTATTAACTTAATACAACTAAACTCTTCTTAGAATCACTCATTACAAACCAGCTTTTTTCTACGAAGCATACTACACGTACAGATATGTGTATATATAGATGTCTCACCGTAACAGAGAAGAAGTCGGCGCAAACTTCTCTTCCATCTTTTTAGCTACAGTGAGACATCTATATGTACATATACAAATGCAATTTCCCTTTTCTACCCATAACTTCATCTAATTTTATCCTGTTTCTTGATAATTTGAGTCTACTGAATTATGTTGATTACAATAACAATAAAGTGAGGAATTTTGGTGTAAACCACGAAATTACTATCCACTCAATACAACTAAACTCTTTCTAGAATCACTCATTACAAACCAATTTTTTTTCTACCCAAGGCTTCATCTTGTTTTATCCTGTTTCTTGATCATTTGAGTCTACTAAATTACGTTGACCACAATAAAGTGAGGAATTGTGGTCTAAACCACGAAACCAATGAGAAAGAGGCGTTTAGATTTTTTTCCCGAATCCTCACCGATTCGAATTTGCTGAGCATTTTATCAGTTCAGTGGGTGATACCCAAATTTTGGCCAGCTTAGGACATAACATCGACCAATCTCAAAGACAAGGCCGGTGGGCCGCCTAAGGTTGGCGTTCAGCCGTTTTTTAAGTAGCGGTAGCGTTTAGATTTTGTCAAGCATGAAATTTATATGACAATTCTGTAGAGTTTAGAGGGGGAAAATGATTAAAGAATAAAGTTTAGATCCCGCACTACTACAAAAATGGGCTTTTGCAACATTTAAATGGCAACATTTGCTAATTGAATGTTGCTAAAAGTGGTCTACCGCAACATTTTGTAAGTGAATGTTGCATTTGATATAAATATTTGAGATTTATCCATTTTTGCAACATTTAAAAAGTGTTGCGATAAGTTGGAATTTTTGCAACACTCAAATTAAGTTTTGGCAACGTTTTAAAAACGTTGCAATAGGCTGGCTATTGCAACGTTTTTTAACTGTTGCAATAGACTGGCTATTGCAACGTTTTTAAAAACGTTGCCAAATTTTAGTGACATTTAAAATCATTACTAAATTTTATGATTGTTCCAAATGTCACAAATTATTATATCCATACAAAAGAAAATTTATTTATAATTTATTTATAATTTATTTATAATTTAGTGACATTTAAAACTCTCACTACCCAAACATCTATGTATCAATTTTGCGTTTATTTAAATACTTTTCCCAACAAAAAATCTCGTCGTCCAAAATATATCTTTGCCGGAAAAAAAAGTTTCTCATTTGTAGGCCAAAAATTGGACAAAAAAATTCCCGACTTCATTTTTATTATGTCTCTACAAAATCTATTTTTGAAGGGAAAGATCCTCTACATATTAAAATAATTTTTTTCCCTCATTTACGCCTAAACCTTCAGCTCTCTCGTTCTCTTTCCTTTCATCCATCCATTCTCTCAGCCACAATCCCAAATCACAACCTCGCCGGTCCACCCGCCACTCCCAGACCTAGACCCCAGTCCAGTCGCAGTGGCCACTGGCTAGTACCTTACCTGCACTGCACTTTGAATCGGCGCCACAGTCCCGCAGCTCCCTCTCCCGCAGAGTCGCACAGCAGCAGGCGCAGCAACCAGCAAGGGAAATCGCTCGAAGTCGAACTACTTGAACTAGAGGTCCAGCCGTCCAGAAGAGTCCCAGAACCTGAACCTACCGGCTACCATTTACGCTGTAACTATAAGCACCCACCTCCAGTCCTGCACCAGCACGAACGAAGTAAAATTCTTTGGATTAATTAATTAATTTCGGACTAATTTGGGTCATTGGTTCTGTTTGTGTAATGTGTATATCAGTATATGTGTAACCGTGTTTAATGTTTCATGTTTCATGTTCTGACTTCTTGTCTTGAGGTCTCTGGCAGTCGGCAGAGCAGTGGGTTGTGGGCAGGGACGGACTTATGAAGGGACGAGTGGGTGCGGTGGCACCCACTGAAATCATTTCCAGTCTTTCATTTTCTCTTCACCGCCCTAAATTCTCCAATCTTTCATGAATCCAATCAGTTCCCAACACAAAAATACACAAAAATAAGGAATGGAATAAATTTGTTATACTTTTGTTGTGAGCACAAAGATTACGGATTTTAGTGTAGTTGGGGTGGGTGGTGAGAATTGAGATAACACAAGGAGATTAAAATTCTTGTTCTACGCTGCTACAGTTGGAATTGGGTTTGACAATTTAAAGATGGATTTTCTGAAAATCGAAAATAATACTTTTTAAAATTTAACAAGAATTCATCTGAAAATTACTCTTTAACACGACCATAATTGTGTATTTTACCCTCAAGTGGCGTTCAACATACTTTTGTTTCATTGGGAGTCGGTTTCATTTTTTAAGGTTGAATAGAAACTTGAGCGAAAGGCTCATTTAGGGATAAATTTTTTATGCAATTGTTGTGTTTCTTATACAGAATAAATTATTTTTTCTTCGTTGATGTTTACACATATTTTCCTTGGGAAAATCAATATGCTCGATCCCATTTCCGTCCTATTTGAATATCAGTAAACCCATATTGTAAGTTTCCGGTGAAATAATGTTCATTAACCTGTTAATGCTTCTTCGATTTCCAAGAAAAAGTGGAAAATAAAGTGGGTAATCTTGATTTGTCAAATGAAAATGAAAATTATGGTCATCAAATAAAAATTATGGTCGCCACTGCTTAAGGTGATTAGATATGTACTGTTTATCTACTTACAAGAAGACCTTTCTTAATTTGGTTCTTGGGAAAACATGAATTGTAATTAACTATTGAGAAAATTTTCGTATATGAATTTGCTTTGCATATGTGAGCATCAAATGTTTCCACTTTAAGGTTCGAGTTAGCTACTCTTATTTGTTCTAATTTAATTTCATTATTCAAAGTTAAGTGACTATTACTCCTTTTACTTGGTAAACAATTGCAGTTCTGGATTTATGTTCCATGCATATGAAATTGACATTGCACAAATCTATATGTATGGATAATCAATTGACATGTTCTATATTCTTACAAATATTGCTGAATATGCACGATACTAGTACTCACCACCAGACTAATTTCTTCTCTCCTGTGGTGTTCTTGTCATCTCGTGTTATTCTAAATAATTAATTCTCAATTCCTCATTATTGTCCACCCCTACTTGTAACGAGTTGCTACTAGTTTTTCTTTCTGTAATTTTAGATGCATTTAAATGACTTGAAAAACTATGTTAGAGTTTATTGTTGAATTTGTGATGTTGAGGAGTTAGGGATTGATGTTGGAAGTTGTTTGAGGTGTTGGTTTGATTTTTAAATTATTATGTTGGTTATGATGTTTTTTTACAGGTTGACTAAGTCCAATTTATAGGGGAGGTTCTGTCGAAATTTTCTATAGAATTGTTCAGTCTTGGATATAATCTTTGCCTTATAATGGACAAACAGTGGCTACAATTATCAAGGTTATCCGAACTTAGATATTATGAATCTAGTTGCAACATTAAAATAATTTAATATGTAATGATCATAAAATTTTACTTGTAGATTTTCTGAACAATATAGAGATGGAGCACGGAATTTCATTGAAGTAGCTCTTAAAAATCAGAATTCAGAAATGCTAGTATGCCCTTGTGTTAAGTGTAGGAATGTAAAGCATCATCATCATGATATAGTCTATGAACATTTGGTTATTATGGGTATGGATCCTACATACACTACTTGGGTATTTCACGGAGAACGATCAAGTGAAACTAATTTGATTGATGTAGAAATGCCTGAGTCATGTAGGATGTTTAAGGACTTCTATCAACAACATGATGTAGATATTGAGAGCAAGAGATTGAGCATTTAGTTCATGATGCTGAAACTCCTTTATATCCTGGTTGTACGACGTTCACGAAAATGTCTGCTTCGGTTGCCATGTTTAGGCATAAAGCTAAACATGGTTTATCGGATATCGGTTTCGATGAACTCATAAACCTAGTTCAGGAAATGTTGCCAATAATAATACAATTCCAAACTCATTTTATGAGATGAAAAAACTTGTCAATGTATTTGATCTTGGCTATGAGAAAATACATGCTTGTTTGAATGATTGTTGTCTATATAGAAATGAGCTTAAGGATGCTGAATTATGTCCAAAATGTGGTTGCTCAAGATGGAAAGTTAACCAACGAACAAAGAAAATTCAGAAAAAAGTTCCAGCAAAAGTCTTGCGTTATTTTCCTATAATACCAAGACTTAAGAGGATGTTTGGAATACATGAGATAGCAAAACAACTTAGATGGCACTCAAATAATAAAAGTTCAGATGGTAAAATGAGGCATCCGGTTGATTCGTTAAGCTGGGAACTGATAAATAGAAGATTCCCACATTTTGCATCAGAAGCTCGAAATATTAGATTAGGTCTTGCTACTGATGGTTTTAATCCTTTCAAAGATCTTAGCTCTAAATACAGTTGTTGGCCAGTAATTTTAACTATATATAACTTGCCTCCCTCGTTTTGCATGTCAAAGGACAGTTTGATGTTGAGTTTATTGATACCGGGACCAAAACAGCCAGGTAATGACATAGATGTTTATTTGGCACCACTTGTTGATGACTTAATGTTGTTATAGAGTCATGGGGTTGAGATGTATGATGCAGTTGCAAAGTCTACATTCAACTTAAAAGCTATTTTGATGTGGACAATACATGACTTTCCTGCATTTGGAAATATATCTGGATGGCCCGTCAAAGGAAAAATTGCATGCCCTATTTGTCGAGAAGAAACATGTTCGCTATGGTTGTCACATGGTAGGAAATTTGCGTACATGGGACATAGAAGATTTCTCCCCTTAGATCATCCATTTCGTATGAAAAAGAGCTGGTTTAATGGACATATTGAAAATGGACGTAGGCCAAAGATAAAAACTAGTGAAGAGGATTCTATTGAAGTTGATAAAATTCCTGATAATTGGGGAAAAAGTGGCAAGGGAAAGAGGAAGAAGAGTACGACTCAATCTAATGTAACCTGGAAGAAAAAGTCAATATTTTTCAACCTACCATATTGGAAGGTAATTTTTGTAATATTTCTTATTAGTATTTCCTTGATACTTGTAATTGAGTATAGTCTATTATGACATTATTGATGTTTAATTTGCAGACTTTACTTGTACGCCATAACTTGGATGTGATGCACGTGGAAAAGAATATTTGTGAAAGTATCATTAGTACACTTTTGGACGTGAAAGGAAAATCTAAAGATGGTATAAACTCTCGTAAGGATTTGGAAGCTATGAATATTAGGCATGCTTTGCATCCTGAGAGTAGAGGAAATAGGTTTTACCTACCTTCTGCTCCTCACACTTTATCAAAAGTAGAAAAACAAGTGTTTTGCAAAAGGCTTTCTAATTTAAGATTACCTGACGGTTATGGATCCAATATTGGAAATTGCATTTCAATGGAAGAATGTAAGATAGTTGGACTCAAATCTCATGATTGTCACATTCTGATGCAACAATTATTATCAGTTGCATTGAGAGGACTTCTACCTAAAGGCCCAAGGAACTCCATTTTTAAATGGTGCTCATTTTTCAATGAAATATGTAAAGGAGTTGTAGATAAAAATAAGGTCGAACAATTAGAGGAGGATGTTATTGAGATTTTATGCACGTTGGAAAGATATTTTCCTCCTTTTTTTGACATAATGGTTCATTTGACAATCCACATTGAGAGAGAAGTTCGTATATGTGGACCAGTACAATATCGATGGATGTACCCATTTGAGAGGTAATACTCCTTCTAAGTTATTCTACTAGCTAAATTCTTTATAAAATTCATTTCATAAGTTTTAGACTTTGGTACTCGTATAGGTACATGAAAGTGTTGAAAGGGTATGTTATGAATCGAGCACGACCAGAAGGATGCATAGCTGAACGATATATTGTTGAAGAAAATGCGTTATTTTGTAGTAAATACATAACACGAGCCTCTGAAATAGGTTCTAAGCCAGCACGCAATGAAGAATATGAGCATGAGTTCTTGATGGTAGGACGTACAATTTCAAAAGGGAAGTCGATTGTACTACCTGATGAGATGCTGAAAGTTGCTCATCGCTATGTGTTGCTAAATAGTACAGAAATTCAACCATACACAACGTATGAATTTTAATATCTATTTAGGTAGATTTTTAGTTGTTTAACCATAATTATCTTTTAATGTATTTAAATTAGGATGCATATGGATGAGCTCAAGAGTTTGGACAAGCGACTTGAAAGAAACGAGACTTTATTGCAAAAGAAACACATTGATTCTTTTGCTGGCTGGTTGAAAGATAAGGTTGCAATACATATCAAAGTTATAGATGTTTATTTAATTTTTCTTTCTATTTCTAATTCGTTTAAAAGAATAACAGATTAAAGATCAGCTGTTGATGGATAATGTTTCAAATACTTTGAAGTGGCCTGCACGTGGTCCTAGATGCCAATCCACGTCATATTCAAGTTTTGTCATAAACGGTCTTCGATTTCACACTAAGGATGCAGAAAAATCTCGTCAAAACAGTCGAATTTTAGTTGAAGCAACAACAATTTGTCAATCTAGTGCAAAAGATAAAGCACATGAAGTTGGGAATGTTCATTATTATGGAGTTTTGCGTGATGTTATAGTGCTTGATTACAATATGTTTCATGTTCCAATATTCAAGTGTGGTTGGGCAAATATCGTGAATGGAATAAAAGTGGAAGATGGATTCACTTTGGTTAACCTTAACGAGGGACGCAGACAATTTGAACATGATCCTTTCATCTTAGCATCACAAGCGAAACAAGTGTTTTATTCAAGGGAGAATGAAACATCTGATTGGTATGTTTCTTTGCAAGCGCCATCAAGAGAACTTCACGCATTACATATGGAGGAAGATACTATTTATGAGACGACTATTCCAGTAGATATATCACAGCTTGAAGACAATCATGTTGACGATGAAAATTATTCAAGGATAGATATTGAAGGCATATTATGTAATACATAGATTAGATTGGTAATCGTCTTTATGGTTAGTTTCTTAAACACGTCATATTTGATTTATAATGAACAAAATACTATTGTGCAATCCACTTGTCTTAGCAAGTGTTTTTTTAAACATCAAAATTTATCACATTACTTGCCTACAATTATTTCCTTTGGTTAAGATCTCCAACCTTAATTTCTTTTTATGTTGCAGATTTTACTGTATCTGTAGGGAATTTTGTCGAACAAGTTGACTGTGGGGCATATATGTTAGAAAATGGATAAAGTTGAGGTAATTTTCATTTTCATATATACTATATATGGTATTTTTTAAGTTTTAAGAATAATTAATTTTGCCTTCTTTGTATTTATGTTGTAATTAAAGTCAACTAGGAAATCTTCCAAGAGTTATAAACGGCGAAGTAATGCGATTGTGAACAAGTATCGAAAGGCCAGTAAAAGAATAAGAATTTCTAGTGAGGCAGAAAATACAATATCTACTCCGGTTGTTGATGAGCAAAATAAGACACAGGAACTTGAAAATGCTCCCAAAAAGAAAAGAGGTCCAACCCAGGTTAAAATGGTTCCTGAAAATAATCAAAAGATGGATCTTGATTTTAATGAATTCGGACAAGTTGTTGGTACTAATTCCGAGAAATTTTCTAGCATTGTTGGAGCCATGGTACGGGAACATGTGCCCGTTGTAATTAAAAGTTGGCATTCGGTGGACGAAGAAAAGAAAAATGAACTTTGGAATTTTGTACAGGTATATTTCGAAATAACTTTTAAGATTATGTGTTGTCTATTTTTCATTCATAATAAAACCGTTTTTTTTAAAGTTTTAAATGTCTTTGTTAACAAATGCAGCAATTTTTTAGTACTATTTCCAAGTAATTTAATATGCAGAATAGCATCTAGTAATTTTTGTGTCACTTTATAGAATAATAGTAAAAATGTGGAGGACAGAAGTTCGCGTGCTTTTACGTCTCAGGTTTTTTAATCTAGCTTTACATATTGTTTATTTAAATTTTTTTATTATATCTTATTTATTTAATATGGAAATATCTTAATTTTAACGTGAATTTGTAGTCACAACAAGGAAGTGATATCCATAGAGATATCGCAATCAAGGAAAATGCAAGGTGCCAATTATTGCATTGGTACATTGAAGATGAAGAAGTTGTAGCTGAAGGGAGGATTGCATCAGTAGACCCAGGTGTGAAGGTGCATCACATTCCACTTGGACGAGATTGTTGGAAGGTTTGGGTTGAGGAAGTGTATATGGATCACTTGACCTTATATAGACCTACAGATGAATTTCGAGTTCTAAAGGATGCGTACGGAAGTACCATTGCTTGGCCAAAGAGTTGTATTAGATTAGTTTGACAAATGTATGTTTCTCACATGCCAAATATTTCTTAAGGAAGTCTTGAAAAGTAACTTATATATATTGTGCATATACATTATAATAGATAGAGTTGATTATTGAAAACTCATATTTTCTCCCCCTCGTTTCAGGTGGTCATGAACTGAGCAAAAGCACTGGAAGTGCTAGTAGAAGAGCTTCTTATGGTAAGAAACGTTTATTTATTCAATGATCTTGTGTAATTCTTATTTATGACTAATTTCATATAAGTCTATATGAAAACAAGCTTAATTTGAATTCAAAATTTTTGTTAGCTATTATTAATTAGTTTTAAATTTTATTTGGGTTTAGATAGAGTTTATTGTTGAATTTGTGATGTTGAGGAGTTAGGGATTGATGTTGGAAGTTGTTTGAGGTGTTGGTTTGATTTTTAAATCATTATGTTGGTTATGATTTTTTTTACAGGTTGACTAAGTCCAATTTATAGGGGACGTTCTGTCAAAATTTCTATAGAATTTTTTACAATAGATGTAAATGTATTTTGCTTTTAACTCTATTTTTTATTTTTTTACCATTTATTAAGTAAAGCGTGACATTCACTTATAACTTTGCTCAAATTTGTTATAGGTGTAACTTTGAAGATGGACCGAATTTTGCGATTTAAAGGTGCAGTTATATTATGGGATGAAGTTGATATTCCCGTAGTAAAATATTTTTTTTGTCAAATGATGATGTTCTTTTGTGAATTTGTTAAACATTATCAACACTTTCTTTCATGGATTTGTTATTCTGTATTGTGGATTTATTAGACATTATCAAGACTTTATTTTGTATGGATTTGAAAATTCATAATGTATTTACTTTTATTTTTTATTTAAAGTACCATTTTAATGAAGTAATTACAAAAATTTGGGTTTTATAAATAATTTGTTCAATAATATTTTTTTAAAAAATAAATAAAATATATATATATATATATATATATATATATATATATATATATATATATATATATAGCAACGTTCAAAAAACGTTGCAAAAGGGTATACGGAAACACTCAATAAATGTTGCAAAAGGTTGGGTTAAAAGTTTTTGCAACACTTTTAAAACGTTGCAAAAGGGTTTACGGCAACACTAAAAAAACGTTACAAAAAGATCTACGGCAACACTTAAAAAATGTTGCAAAAAGGTCTACCGCAACACTTAATAAATGTTGCAAAATGGTCTACGGAAAACTTAAAAAACGTTGCAAAATGGTCTACCGCAACACTTAATAAACGTTGCAAAAGAGTCTACCGCAACACTTAATAAACGTTGCAAAAGGTCTATTGCAACGTTTAAAAAACGTTGCAAAAAGTTTTTTTTCTACGGCAACACTGCGATTTGCAACACTTGCCAAACGTTGCAAAAACCTTTTGGCAACATTTTTTGAGTGTTGCAAAAGGCTATTTTTATTGTAGTCCCGGGAGATCGAAACATCAAATTATATCATTTTTGCACTTTCACCATGTGCACAAACAAGCAACTTTAAATTTCATCTCTTTCGTCAAATAAAAAAATGAACTTTCAAACTATGCCCAATATGTTCAATAACTATTTAAATGCTAGGCTTGTTTGAAATAGGTTTCTAATTTAGCTTTAGGAAGTTCCGTGATAGTAAAATGTTATCGAAATTCATTGAAAACAAAAAATTATCAAGCCTAGAGATGAAGAGAGTAGATACGATTGTTAACGACTTCACATAATTTCAAAGTATGTGTGTAAGGGAAGTCATTAATAAGATATAATATGGTGATTTGTGAGTTTCTTTTTCAATGTTATACTATAGGTGTTTGCAATGCAAGAGGCTTCAATAGCACTTTTTCCTGATGTTTGGCCCAGCTATTTCCACTGGGGTTGTGAATGAAGTTATAATTCCCACAGTGTCTTTGATTAAGGTTGTCAAAAGTAGAACATTCTATTTGCTTGAAATTTTATGTTACAACAACAATATTTTCTGAATATTTGTTATGGAATGTTGAGTACAGCAATACGTGACTAAAACAATAACGATGTCAAAAGATTATGAACATGAAAATAGACTGTACTTGTAATATTGGAGCATTATCTGCAAAGTTCAATTGTGTTTGAATTTTGAAATACTTTTAAGGCATTCACCAAAATGCTGAGTTCTTAGATATCTCTATTATTTCTGAAAGACCAGATCTTTTATTTTCTCGTTAATTAGAACATATTTCCACGGTGATGTAAGCAAGATGACGTCGAACTGCGCACCGCACGGCTGTATTAGGAAGATGCAGTGTTAAGGGTTTGGAATTCACATATTGCGATCAATTTCTAGGAACCTGTATTGTTTGTATCTGTTATAGACTTCCAAGTCTATATGGCATATATATGGGTTAAGGGACTGAACCTCAATCTCACACACCTTATCTTCATCTTCATTGGCCACAAACAACCTTATCTTCATCTTCATTGGCCACAATCACTGGCCATTGACCAAAGAGATAAAAAGACAAATAGCTGGTGAAGAATTATCTTCATTTTCACAAGTTTCCATGTAATACATGTTTAAGAAAGACTTGCTCATCAACAAACTTGTTACAACCAACGATTTGAAAACTCAAAAATCAAATTTATCAGGAACCCACAAACATACACACACAAATGGTGTTTAACATGATTTAATGTGCCGAACTAGCATAGTATATTCAGGTAACTATTTAATGGCCAAACGAAAGGAATTTTAGAATTGATGGTAAAAAGTGAACTCAAAATTTTATTACTGTTAGAAATATTCCAGTAGCTAGTTAAAACTGAAATTAAAATTAGTTAGTTTAGAAATAAATTAAAGTGTGGGAAAAGTTATTTGACTCAAATAAATTTGTCTTCGAGACCTAATATCCTTTCGTCCCTTGATTTCACAAAATTATAAAAAGACATTAATAATAAAATCGTTAAATAATTATGTTCTACAAAAAAATTAGAGAATAAGGATACAAAAGTGCACTCTCCTGTTACTAGAGAGGTATGAGATGGACTTAATATTCAAAATCATCTGTCGTAAAATCACAGGTATATGCACACTTGAACGTGAATAAGTATTGAATCGAAGCTATTCATTCGAGAAGAAGAAAATATGGTTCATTAATCTTGTTGTACTTATTTTGATTGCACTGAAACGCTAACTTGGACAGATGATATAGTTCAATTAATCTTCGTTTTTACACATGCGGATGCATACGCATTATATGCAACTGACGTAATTTCGTAAATTGGATAATTTTGTTACTTTTTCCCAGTGTTTGGCGTGGTTTGAGATATGCAAATGGCTTGCTTTGCTTGATCCAGATAATATAATCTATGTTGTCACGAATAAGCACGTTAAATTTGTTCGTAACTTTGTATGAATCAAGTTTTTATTTAATTGAATTTTTATTTTGTTTCTTTTGTCTATGCTTGAAGAGTTCAACAATTCAGTTGAAGTGACATTTAGATATAGCGTTAAATAAACCAAAAAAGAAACATGTAATTATGTGACTTAATATCTTTTACATGCCAACGGAAGTTGGGACTGGGATTGACGGGTTTGAAGTCATCTGAAGTTTGTATTGGCAGACAAAACACAACGAAAGAACTGGTTTTGGTTTTAATGGGAATTACTCTGGTCCAATTAGGGCCTAATCTCAGTAATGAATTAACTTATAAGTATTACAATTGTTAATATTACTGTTGGGTAAATCTGATTTATCTTTGGTTACAATTACAAATACCAATTTATTTCTCCTAATTTGCCAGCAGATTAATTTGAAACGTCTTTGTCAAATCTAAGTCAACTTTTTACAAATGAGCATGAACATGTTCAATGTAAATAATAGATCTAACTTTGTTCTCAATTCCAAAATTCACTTGGTACTTGATAAGTGTATTTTATACACTTATTTGTATGTCTAAATTAGGATAAATTATTGTCGTTTGGGAATATTTGTTATTTAATTTATGTTTATTTGTTTACCTTTCAGAAAATGTCCCAATTGAAGAAGAATGAAGCAATTAATGGAAAAATGACACGATTGGATGTTAATTGGAGCTAAATTGGACAAGTGAGGAGTTTGTGACAACAACCGGGAAACATGTTTGGTGCCAAAGTGACTAAATCAGAGGTTGGAGGACCTAATTGAATGAATTAAGAGCTTTAATGGTCAAACCGAGAAGAAGATAAAGTTTGGGGACTAAAGTGCAACAATTGAAAGTTGAGGACTGAAGGTGCAATTAAAAGTCAGGGACTAACTTGCACAGCCGGAAGAATGATGAAGTCGTGATCGCTGGTCATACACCAAGCGATCGCGAGAGGACGCAAAATTGTAACCCGAGAGTTTTAGGGTCAAGCACGCGATCGCTAGGGTTGAAGCCACGCGATCGCGTGGCTTTCCGGCTGGGCCGACTGTGGGCTTTTTCTCGCGAGTTTTATCAGACTTTTCTTGTTTTGACCTAGGTTTTCTCCAAAACCTATATATACAACATAAGAGGCACGAGATCGAGACCTTTGCCTCTCCATAGAACGAGCCACAACAGAGATTTTACATCAAATTCTTGGGGAATTAAGCATCGCAAAGGGGCGTGAATTGAAGATAATTGAAGAATTGAGACTTGGTGCATGCTTTCCTTTCTTCTTATTGTTTTCAATGAACGTTTTACTTTATTGTTTATGCTTTTTAATCATGATGTGTAACTAAATATAACGTTGGGATGAACGATGTAGCCTAGTTAATTATTTTAATTCCAAATTCCTTTATTTTAGTAATTCGTTGCATGTATTGATTTATTATTGTTCTTAATGCTTGAATTGCTTGATCACCAATTCATGATTTATTGAGTTATTTCCATAATCCGAGAGGTGAGTTAATAATTTAGAACGTGGTAATAAATCCGGTAATTGAACAAGAGATAGAGATATACTCGTGTGATTATTGCGGTCGTGTGTGAATTCTTGCGTGTTATGCATCTAGATAAGGAATATTCGGACCCTCTGTAGAGATACATGGTTGACTTATTTAGGTAGAATTGATTTAAACTCGAGAGAGGAATGTCAATTTAAATTAGTGAATTCGACCGAATGCATAATTAGGAAATAAAACTTGAATTGGAGTTAATATAATTGGCTAGGTGAAATCGTGAATCCCAACCACTTTACAATCATACTTGAAAACAAAACAATTTCACAATTCTTTTTAATTCATCTTCTTAGTTTTAATTTAAAACATAAAATTCATTTGTCTGTTCAAATAAAGTTTAGAACTAAAACATTTCGGTAATTAATAGCAGTCCTCGTGGGAACGATAATCCGGACTCTAAGGTCCACTTTATTACTTGATCACGATATCGTACACTTGCGATCTCAAATTGCACAACAAGTTTTTGGCGCCGTTGCCGGGGAATGTTTTTATATTAATATCGATACCAATTAGTTCTTGCTTTAATTTGAATTTGTATTTGTATTTTTTATTATTTTTATTACTATTTATTTATTTATTTTTTTTTTTTTTAAGTTGTGAATTGTCTCCTTCTCAGGTATTGAATGACTATTGAGATAGTTAGAGGCAACACAGCAAGATGGCAGCAAACAATAATCAATGGCTCTTTGATCGAACGGCAGTTCAGACGTATCTGATGTGTGATTTCTGTTGGGGAAATCACGTTGTATTCGATTGCCCTATTGCACCCAAGGATGCTATATGGAAGGCTGATTGCTGTGGGAATTATTATATGGTAGAGCAGGAGTGTCCACCAATACATGCAGTTCAAGCTGAAACTGAAGATTTTGACAATGAAGATTTGATAAACCAGGAATTGCAAAAACAACAAGCTGAAATTAAGAAGTTGATGGACCAGTGGACAGTAAGCATGGCAGAGAGTCTGCCATTGCCATTACCAGAAATTCAGGTGCAGAGATCAGAGGAGCCAGACAAATTGGTTGAAACAGTTGAAGAAAAAGAAGAAGAAATTGAAAGAGTGGATCAACCAGAAGAAAATAGCTGCCATGAAGATATCCTTGTCCAATTGTCAACAATGCAAAATCGGGACATCGAGCTCGAGGAGACTTCAATCAAAGTGGAAGAACAATTGAAGAAAGAGGGGTTGATCACAGAAAAGCAGACACTTAAGGGTGCCGAAGTTGCAATGCAATCCTCCAGATTCAATGATTGGGCAAGAATTGATTTCATCATTGGTGATGAAGAAATAATTGAAGTCTACATTTTGAAAGTTGAATCGAGTGGAGAGGTTAACACTTATGACATGGGCAAGGTACAATTTTTGAGCTCAAATGCACTGTGGAGCAAATTTGACCGTCACAAACAAAGACGGTCATCAAAAGCTCTCTTTAAAGTTCCTTGAAAAATCAGGTAAAAAGTCGGGCTTTAGACTTAAAATGGAGCGCTTGTTGGGAGGCAACCCAATTCTTCTTCCCTTTTATTTATTACGCTTTCATAATTTATTTATTTGCTGAATTTTAGATATATGCTTGGTAGGAATTGTGTTTAAGTGTTTTGCATGTTTCATGTTTAGAACACTTGTGCATAAGAGTCTATTATTGCATATTTAGGTTTGTTTTTAATTTTGCATGTTTATATTAGGCTAGGTTTTTATCGTCATTCCAAACTCACACACACACTAGTTTGGATCATGAAGTTAATGTTTGAAAAATCATTGCATAGATCATGAAGTGATTAAGGGGATAAAAATGTTTTTGAATTTCAAAAATATCAAATACGGGAAAAAATTTGATTACTGCCGTGAACTGCGCGATCGCGGGCCTATAGGCTCTAGAGATCGCGACTTTGCATTGAAAAATCAACAGGTTTTTAAACCTTGAACCACGCGATCGCTGGCACTCCAGCCAGGCGATCGCGTGGCTAATCTGGTACCAAATTCGGCAGTTTAAGTGTTTCACTTCATTCTTTCAATTTTAAACAACACAGAATCGTTCTCTCTCCCCAAAATCACCCCTGAAGTGATCTTTCATCTATCATGCATGTCATCAACACTTCATTGCACCAAATTCATTGCTATTTTCACATCCAAATCAATCAAAGGTATGGATTGCTTCAATTGAAACATAGTTAACTCAAATTTATGAAATCTTCTTTTAGTTTTTGATTAATTGAAATTGTGAATTGTGAAGCATGGGCTTAGATTAAATGTTGGAGTTTGTGATTTTTGGTTTAGTAGACCAAAATTTTGGGTTCATTCATGCCTCCAACCCTATGCATATCCATTGATTTTTGCAATGCCCATTAAGTGTTTGATGAAATGCCACAAAGACGTTTTTGTGTTAATTTGAGAAATCCTTCCGAGCATTTATCTTCATGATATGTTTATCATTGATTATGTGTGTTTAGTTCATGAATTAGTTCACTTCATTCCATAAAATCATGAAAACCAACATTGCACCATGGCATCCCCATTGCAAGGCCACTGCAGGTCATTGCATCCTGAAAACTGCTTCACGTCACCTACTTCTCCACGTAGTTTCATGACACTATTGACCTTCAAATGAGCTGAATTTTTAATATAGTGTTGATCATGCTGTGAACTTTAAAGTATCAAAAGATGGCTCGGGAAAACCTATGTTTTTCTAGGCGACGTCATGGCTTGAATGTGTGTGGTCGACCAATTTTGAAAATTCAAAATTTTGCTTTAACTTTAGTTTGGGGGTGTGCTACTGAACTTCCATTATTTCTTATTGATGTTTATGACTTTTAATATTACTTATCTCTTATTTGCAAGGTAAACATCAGGCAAGACACATCCGATCAAGTTGGGCAAGGCAAGAAATATGGTCAAATTCATCCAACATCATTTCAAATTGAAGCATCAAGACTACAATGAGACATCTCCTCTACACTTGGGAAGTTCTCGTTCTCTTTCTTTTGTCAAGTTTTGCATATTCTTACTTATTTATGTGGCAAAACATTGAGGACAATGTTCATTTCAAGTTTGGGGGTAGATCTCATTAGTTCCATATTATTACTTTTCATTTTATTTTATTGGGATTAAAAAAAAAAAAAACAAAAAAAAAAAAAAAATTGATTGAAAACTTTGTTGACATGTTTATTTCCTAGGATATAGTATGAATCAATTTGTGCTTAGGTTTTAAAATTGGACAACATGAAAGCATGAACTTATTTTTGAACTAGTTATGTTTTGCTAGATTCATATTTATTGCGCACATAGCCAGTGTTGGATAAGTGCTTGTGTAAGGGATTTTGTTTAATACATGTGGGGCAGAGTTTATGCAATTTGAACTTAGAAATGACTTAAAAAATCCCTGAAATTAGATCATTAGACATCCCATCCCTAAATTAGAACCAATCATGCTAAAAGGCAAGTTTGGGGGTAAAATGGTTGGAATCTGTATGTATTGACGGGTTGGAGGTCTGTGGTTCTTAGTTTTGCACTTTAGTCATTACAGTTTGGTCAACGGGTATAAACCATTTCCAGCATAAAAACAGAAAAATGCTGAAGGTCTTATTCCGCTCTTCAAATGCCTTTTTGACTCGAGTAAGTAAGTCCGAGGGGTCTTTCAAACCTGGTGCCCTAAAGCCAACTGGCTTGGGAGTGATCGACCAAAAGCTCGTTACAGGGGTCAATTAGAAAGCAAGTACGGAGAGTGGACTTACACATAAGACATTATAACATCTTTAACTTTTCTGTTTAAGCCTTTATGACTCGGGCAAGTACGTCTGAGGGGTTCTTTGAACCTGGTACCCTAAAGCCGTCTGGTTTGGGAGTTTCCGATCTGAAAGCCCGCTACAGGGGTCATATAGAAAGCCAGTATGAAAAGTTCTGCACAAAGATGGTAAAAGACAGGGACAATTAAAAGAAAAAGTCGTCCATCATAAGGAAAAAAAAAATATATATATATATTATTGCATGGTATAAGCTTTGTTGACTGAGTTGTGGTGGTTGATGTTGTAGAATTGTCGCCCACTTGCTTTTGATTTGTTATACATGCACATTTCTGATTCTGACTACCTTGTGTGGAAAAAGCTAAGAATATTTTTTAGAACCCACATAGATAAAAACCCGAGGATGCGAGAGAAAAAGCAGAAAGTGGTGATCATCCATGAGCGTTGAAAGGAATTTTATTAGAAATCATAGATTGACCACATGGGATTCGGGCTGGGTTATGCATAATGAGCCACACAGTGTTGAGTATATCTTTAGCATAAGTATGCGTTTGACATTGGCTATTCACACACACACTTAAAAATCTGGCAGATATAACTAGAAATTATTTCGAATTGTTGTTCATGACGCTTGCTTAAAGCTTAAATTGGTTTGGACTTTGGAGGCATATGGTAAACATGTTGACACAACAAAAGATTTGTTCTCTTATTTCTTTGAATTTTTGTAGTTTAGTTTAAATTGTTCGAGGACGAACAATAATTCTAGTTTGGGGGTATTTGATAAGTGTATTTTATACACTTATTTGTATGTCTAAATTAGGATAAATTATTGTCGTTTGGGAATATTTGTTATTTAATTTATGTTTATTTGTTTACCTTTCAGAAAATGTCCCAATTGAAGAAGAATGAAGCAATTAATGGAAAAATGACACGATTGGATGTTAATTGGAGCTAAATTGGACAAGTGAGGAGTTTGTGACAACAACCGGGAAACATGTTTGGTGCCAAAGTGACTAAATCAGAGGTTGGAGGACCTAATTGAATGAATTAAGAGCTTTAATGGTCAAACCGAGAAGAAGATAAAGTTTGGGGACTAAAGTGCAACAATTGAAAGTTGAGGACTGAAGGTGCAATTAAAAGTCAGGGACTAACTTGCACAGCCGGAAGAATGATGAAGTCGTGATCGCTGGTCATACACCAAGCGATCGCGAGAGGACGCAAAATTGTAACCCGAGAGTTTTAGGGTCAAGCACGCGATCGCTAGGGTTGAAGCCACGCGATCGCGTGGCTTTCCGGCTGGGCCGACTGTGGGCTTTTTCTCGCGAGTTTTATCAGACTTTTCTTGTTTTGACCTAGGTTTTCTCCAAAACCTATATATACAACATAAGAGGCACGAGATCGAGACCTTTGCCTCTCCATAGAACGAGCCACAACAGAGATTTTACATCAAATTCTTGGGGAATTAAGCATCGCAAAGGGGCGTGAATTGAAGATAATTGAAGAATTGAGACTTGGTGCATGCTTTCCTTTCTTCTTATTGTTTTCAATGAACGTTTTACTTTATTGTTTATGCTTTTTAATCATGATGTGTAACTAAATATAACGTTGGGATGAACGATGTAGCCTAGTTAATTATTTTAATTCCAAATTCCTTTATTTTAGTAATTCGTTGCATGTATTGATTTATTATTGTTCTTAATGCTTGAATTGCTTGATCACCAATTCATGATTTATTGAGTTATTTCCATAATCCGAGAGGTGAGTTAATAATTTAGAACGTGGTAATAAATCCGGTAATTGAACAAGAGATAGAGATATACTCGTGTGATTATTGCGGTCGTGTGTGAATTCTTGCGTGTTATGCATCTAGATAAGGAATATTCGGACCCTCTGTAGAGATACATGGTTGACTTATTTAGGTAGAATTGATTTAAACTCAAGAGAGGAATGTCAATTTAAATTAGTGAATTCGACCGAATGCATAATTAGGAAATAAAACTTGAATTGAAGTTAATATAATTGGCTAGGTGAAATCGTGAATCCCAACCACTTTACAATCATACTTGAAAACAAAACAATTTCACAATTCTTTTTAATTCATCTTCTTAGTTTTAATTTAAAACATAAAATTCATTTGTCTGTTCAAATAAAGTTTAGAACTAAAACATTTCGGTAATTAATAGCAGTCCTCGTGGGAACGATAATCCGGACTCTAAGGTCCACTTTATTACTTGATCACGATATCGTACACTTGCGATCTCAAATATCACAATAGTACTGGTAGTCACATTTTGTGTGGTTGTGGATCTCTAGAGAGATTTCAATTTTGTTGGGTTTCTGTTTCTTATGCTATATGCTATGTGGATTGGGTACTGTCCACTTAAAGCATTTGAAATTGTTGAATGAGAGTTGAAATTTCTCAGTTGGTGACAAAGGGATCATTCTTCAAAATTGCATTTGCATAACAAAATAACACGAATGTGCACCAAAAAGAAAACTTGATCATATCATTAAAGTTTACTTAGAAACTCACTTGATTTTGATGCTTAGATTCACATCTCTTTATTTCCTATTTCACTTTTAATAAGGATATCGAAAAATTTGATGTCTTACGCAAGCATTGCATTTGCAGGTGTGTTACAATCCCCTGTGCAACAAGGTATATGTTTTGGCTGGTAATAAATAGTTGCAACAAAAACTAATCAATGCCTCAAATTTTCCAGTTTATGGAAATTAAAAAATCTTCCAAGAATATTCAAGCTTATTGTATGTGGAACCTCAACAATTTAATTCTCACAGAATTAGGACAAGTGAAAATTACATCATGAAAAGTAGCTGGTTGGATTGAGTCTGCCATATGCTAAATGTGGAGGGATCTGAATCTCTCTTTTAAGGCCTTTTACAAAATGTCGGCATGAATACTCGGTCCTATAGAACTGCATATAAATATGCTCTTATCTTGCAATTGCCAGATAACATGAAGTTCTACACGGGGACTTTGGTAGAAAGGTTACTTGCTTTTCATCCAGACGATCTTAGCTTTGTTTCTTTTCAGCATGCTTTTAATACAAATAATTTTCCATCTAATGAAAATGTTCTACAGCCAATTGTATTTTAATATAAAAATAGGAAAATTTATTTTCCCTGATACTATGACATTTACATGTGTTCTTATTTTGGGTACGGATCTTCAATATGAATATTGCTTTCCTTCATAAAATTCTTAGTTTGTAATTAAATAAAGTCCATTTGATTACACTATCACTATCTTCTATAGATGTGTTAAACTTGCTCTCGGAAAGTTGTGATAACTTTATATTGATTTTGTGAGCACCTCCCTTTTGTGTTTTGGGAGGCCTAAGGGATGCTTACTTCAAAGGATTGTCCATGATTACAAGAGGAATTCCTTTGTTCGATTTGTAGTGTAGCAAAATGATATAATGGAAGTAGAATTATAATAGGTGCTTATTATGTCAGTGTCTCATTTTATTCATTATATATGCACATGAGATTGAAAGTTAAAAAGCTTTTATTTGGACATAACCGTCACAATTTTACGTACATAGTTTCCCGCCCATTTTCTCCTGCCATTTTTGAAAATTTCTCATGTTTAACAATTTATTTTAATTAATGCATGAATTAGGAAAGTTCAATTAATACATGTAATAAATGATTTATGAATTTGTGAAAAAAATATTTATAAAAAGTCAAATTATAGATTATTTTTTTTTTCTTTTTAATAATTATTGTATTATTTTAAAGTTGAAAAATATGCAATATGAGTGTCAAATCCAAGATTTCAGCGAAAAATTTAATCAAAATTAAGAAATGAAAGCAAACTCTAAATATATTATTCGTAAAATTGTTTTAAATACTAAATGTAAATGTTTTACTTATACTTTTTACCTTTTCCAACATCCAATCTTTTTAATTTATCTTATTTAATCTATACATATATAACAATAAGATAACCTTCACCATTTTATGTACATAGTTTATCTCCCATTTTCATAAGTCATTTTAGGAAAAAAAAAATTTATCAATTTATTTTAATACATGAATTAGGAAAGTTCAATTAATGCATGTAATAAATGATTTATGGATTTGTGAAAAAAATATATCTATAAAAGTCAAATTATAGATTCTTTTTTTCGTTTGATAATTATTGCATTATTTTAAAGTAAAAAAATATGCAATATAAAATTCAAGATCTCAATGAGAAATTTAATACAAATTAAGAAATGAGAGCAAACTCTAAACATATCATTCGTAAAATCGTTTTAAATTTATTTCATTTATGTCCTAAAATGATACATATCATTTCTTACCTAAATTCAATTTGATCTAAATGATTAATTTTAAATTTTTTTCTTGTCAAATTAAAAATATAATAGATATTCGATCTTTGATCAATTTTTTTATTTTTTAAAATGTTTGGTAAATTTTGTTTGTAATTTATTTACTCTTTTTACATGTAATGTAATGCATTGAAATAAAATATTTGTTTAATATATTTAAATATCAATTATTGTATTAAGATAGTACAAATTCTTATAATGTTATACGGAGAGTCGATAAATTAATTCTTTAAATGTCTATTATTAACTTTATTTCATTTTACGATTTGAAAATTGTAAAAATTTCAACTTTCAGAAACCAAAAAATTGTAAGCACAACTTCAGTCATCAAATCAAAATTGCAAAGTAAAGAATAAGTCACATGTCCATATCTTACTTCACTTAAACAGACAAAGAAAACAAAAAAAATGAACAATCAGCTATTAAAAGAAACATGCTAGTCACAATTTTATGTTTTACTTTTTTTAGTATTTTTCATTATATATAGATGCACAATTTATGTTGGGCGTTGTACTTTTACAATTTATTCAATAAATAATTATCAATTATATTTTTTTTGCATCGCACGGGTGCGATTAATAATAATAATAATAATAATAATAATAATTCGATTAAAATCTAGATTATAATAGTACTTGATTTGATGAAAGTTAATAATAGGAAATAATAACGTCACGGAAATAGCTAAGGTCCAAACATCTTATTAATGAATGGGACCACGTCCATAAGGCTTTGTCGGAAAGGGAAGGCCATATATATTCCCGTGCATGGTGCATGATTTCTTAAAAAATAAAAAATAAATAAAAATAGAAAAGAATGAAAAGAGAGGTTGACTTAGAGACCTAGAATCTTGATTAGCTACGAAAGAATGGGAGATCAAAGAGTTTTCTTTGCTAGCAGATTATGTAGTGATCGACTTTATAAAATTCATTTCACTTTGCTTCCCCACCACCCCGCCCATCCTTATTAAGTAGAACAAGCGAATTGCCAAGTCTACAAAGAATATTACTTCTAATTTCTTTAATATCCTTTGAATTATAATATGTAAACTCTCAATCCTACTATTAGAGTCAATTTTACATCTTTTTTTGTTGTCCATCTATCTTTTAAAGTATCATTATACAATTCTACTATGATTTAGCTAAACTCGTTGATTATACGATCGAACTTTGATTGAAATACTCTTCGCTCAATACAACTAAACTCTTCCTAGAATCACTCCTTACAAACCAATTTTTTTCTATCCATCACTTCATCTTATTTTATCTTGTTTCTTGATAATTTGAGTCTACTGGATTATGTTGACTACAATAAAGTGAGGAATTGTGGTGTAAACCACGAATCTACTATCCACTCAATACAACTAAACTCTTTCTAGAATCACTCATTACAAACCTGGTTTTTATTTTCTACCCAAGGCTTCATCTTGTTTTATCCTGTTTCTTGATAATTTGAGTCCACTAAATTATGTTGGCTACAATAAAGTGAGGAATTGTGGTGTAAACTACGAAACCAATGAGAAAGAGGCGTTCAGATTTTTTTTTTTTTTTTTTTTTTTTGAATCCTCACAGGTTCGAATTTGCTAGGCATTTTGTCAGTCCAGTGAGTGTGATACCCAAACTCTGGCCAGCTTGGGACATAACCTGCGATTTACATCATCTACCAATTCCAAGGACGAGCAGTGGGGAACCTAATTAAGGTTCATTCAACCTTTTTTTAAGAGGCGTTTAGATTTTGCCAAGCATGGAATTTATATGACAAATCTGTAGAGTTTAGAGGGGGAACAATGATTAAAGAATAAATTTTAGATCCCGGGAGATCAAAACATCAAATACCATTTTTGCACTTTCACCATTTGCACAAACATGCAACTTTAAATTTCATCTCTTTCGTCAAATAAAAAAACGAACTTTCAAACTATGCCCAATATGTTCAATAACTTCAGTTTATAATCAAAGTGACTAATTTTCTTTGTATACTATTTAAATGCTATAGGCTTTTTTGAAATAGGTTTCTAATTTAGCTTTAGGAAGTTCTGTGATAATAAAATGTTATCGAAATTCATTGAAAACCAAGAATTATCAAGCCTAGAGATGAAGACAGTAGATATGATTGTTAACGAGTACTTTACATCATTTCAAAGTATGTGTATACAGGAAGTCATTAATAAGATATAATCTGGTGGTGAGTTTATTTTTCATTGTTATACTATAGATGTTTGCAATGCCGGAGGCTTCGATATTAGGACTTTTTCCTTATGTTTGCCCCAGCTATTTCCGTTATGGTTGTGAATTAAGTTATAACTTCCCACAGTGTCTTTGATTAAGGTTGTCAAAAGTTGAACATTCTATTTGTTATGGAATGTTGAGTACAGCAATACGTGACTAAAACAATAACAATGTCAAAAGATTATGATCATGAAAGTGGATGGTAATTGTTATATTGGAGCATGATCTACAAATTTCAAATTTGTTTGAACTTTGAAATACTTTTAAGGCAATTAACAGAAAGTTGAGAAAATTCCTCCTTGTGCTGAAATATCCGTTTTGTTGAAGTCGACACAAACTTGAAATTGAAGAACCAAGAATATAAAAGAAAAAAATGAAAAATAAAATAGAAACTTGAATCGCAATGAATGTTATCCTAGAAACTAAATTTGCACCCTCTCCAAAGAGAATGCTAAAGGGTCTCCAAACAAATTGTTTTAGCTATTTCAAATCTCAAATCAAGTATCAAATAGAACAATTAAAAACTGGGAAATAAGGAACAAGAAGAGCAAATTAGAAAGATTATAAGTAAGAAGAATCATGAATATTGAGATGATTATCTCAATGTAATATATGAGAATCTTGTATTTAAAATCATGAATTCAATGCCTATTTATAGAATTCTGTCACCCCAATTTGAGAATCACACAACTCTTCTTAAAAGAGTGTAACTTGTTGATGAAAAGATGCATGCAAAATTCTGCGAACGTTCGGATTTTATAACGCATGATACAACGTTTCTTAAGCAGATTCAAAATTGCATAGCTATGTGCTGACATTACTATGAACCATGCGTTCGCATGGTTCATATTTTTGTTCGGACTTACTAGTCCGGTCCAATCCATCCGGCCCACCTGATCCGAACCGATTTGATCCAATTGATCTGTTCAAACCAGTTCTAGTACTATTTGGACCGGTTCTCATCATTTTAATCCAGTTTTTACAATTTTTCACCTTTATACTTTGATGTCTATATTTGAACAACATTTTTTACAACAATTCCCAACTTGTTCAAATATAGCTCAATTTAGGATCATAAACGATGTCACGCATAAGATAAATGAGTCCTTTTGTTCGCAAGATTTTCAAATTGTGTTTGATTTTTGAAATACTTTTAAGGCAATCGCCAGAAAACTGAGTTCTTGAATTCTGTATTATTTCTGAAATCGATCTTTTATTTTCTCGTTAGAATATAATTTCCACGGTGATGTAAGCAAGTTGAAGTCGATTCGCATGGCTTTATTAGGAAGATGCAGGGTTAAATTTGGGTTTGAAATACACACGTTGTGATCAATTTCTTGGAACTTGCATTGTTTGTATCACATATTGACTTCCAAGTCTATGGCATATGGGTTAAGGTACTGAGCCTCAATCTCACACACCTTATCTTCATTTTCATTGGCCATAATCAACCTTATGTTCATCTTCATTGGCCAAATCACTTGCCATTGACCAAACAGAGGCGATTCTGAGGCCGTGCGAGAGGTGCGACGAACAGGGCATCAAAATTTTGGGAGGCACAAAAATGAAAAATATTTTAAGAAATATTATTTTTAATTTAAAAAAGAAAAACTAATTTTTTTATTTTTTCTCATACCGTTCTTCATTCCAAGTTCAAACTTCCAACAATCCAATAAATAAAACTACTCCCTTCCCTCTTGACTTTTGAGCTCCCCATCTCCCAAAATCCAAAATCTGAAAAACCCACTTTCCCTTTACCTTTGTAAATCATTCAAACCTCTCCTACTCTCACCGTCCCGACTCCAACGAGAAGAGACCCAGTCGTCAAATTACCGAGTCTAAGAGATCAAAAATTCATCTCACCGCGTCATTGTCTTCCTCTTCACTCTTCGTTATTCATCACTAACCACCAGAGGTCCGAATTTACTGCTTGACAGTCAGTAGCCATGGCTCTCCATCTCACTGTCTTCCAAGTTCCAATTCCATCGCCACTTCTTCCTTCATCAGAATCATCACGTCCGTGTCAAAAAAATCATTAGTGATTACAAAAAAGTCATTATTGATTACTAGAAAGTATTGATTACAAAAAAATCATTAGTAATTTTACTTCAAAAAATGCAAGAAGAAATAACTTTAAATGATTTGTTGCATATCAGGACTTACATATGATATTATTTGAATTGTTTTCTTTCATTTTTTAGTCAACTCATATTGGCTGTCAAAGATATTAATGATTTGGATGATGCTTTCTGAAGAAAATACGAGTTTTTGGATGTTTCTACATGGCATAAATTTAGTTTTTTAGTTGTACTTTTTCTTTATGACATGAAAATGATATTTTTGTTATGTGACAGTTTTATGTACAATAAGTTAATATAAATAGTTTATTATATTCTATACGCATACTTTATAATTAAAGAACAAGGGTATTTTTTTGATATTCGCACAGGACATCAAAAAATATAGGGCCGGCACCGTGACCAAAGAGATAAAAAGACAAATAGTTGCTGAAGAATTGTCTTCATTTTCACAAGTTTCCATGTAATACATGTTTGAGAAAGACTTGCTCACCAACCAACTTGTTACAACCATCAATTTGAAAACTCATAAATAAAATTTATCTGGAACACCCACACACAAATGTTGTTTAACACGCTTTAATGTGCCGACCAAGCATAGTATATTCATGTAACTATTTAATGACCAAACAAAAGGAATTTTAGAACTGATGGTGTTGAGAAATTTCCTTTCTCAATTAAATATGCTTTAATGAAGTTGACACAAAAAACTTGCAATAAAGAATCAAGAAGAAAACAAAAATTTCAAAATGACTTGAATCGCAAAGAATGCTGTCCTAAAATCGAAATTTGCGCCCTCTCGAAATGAGAATGCTAAAGGGCTTCCAAACAAATTGCTTTAGCGGATTTCAAGCCTCAAACCAAGTATCACATAGCACAATTGATAAACTTGGAGAATAGGAACAAGAAGAGCAAATTTGAAGATTCTAAGTATAAAATTTTGGAACTTTTGGATGATAATCACTATTGAAGGTTAGATAATCAAAAATTGTTCAAAACATGAATTCTATAACTATTTATAGAATTCTATCATCCCTATTCGTTGTTCATGCAACTCTTCACGAAAGAGTGCCAAAATTGGTTGAAAAGGTGCTTGAGAAATTCTGAAAAATTTCTCCAACGGTCGAATTTTAACTCCACGCGATCGTCGGTATGAATCTCGCGCGATCGCGCGATGCCTCGAAAATTTCTGCAGTGAATAAATCACTTAACCACGCGATCGCGTGGTTCTTCATTCTGGCCGGACCTTTAGGTCCGGTCCGGACCATTTAGTCCGTCCATTTGTATTTGGTCCGGTTTTTGCACTTTTTGGACCGGTTCTCGCACTTTTCAACTTTTATTTATATATTTGAACAACATTTTCATAACAATCCCCCACTTGTTCAAATATATGAACACAACTTAGAATCATAAACAATGCCACGCATAAAATAAGGTATCTTTCGATTTTAACCTTATATTAGTGCTAATATTGCAAAGTAATATCGAGATCCCAGGTAGCCTTGGCTTTGAACCAGTTATCCCTTATGACATTACCGGCGATATCGCACACGTGAACATTCTTGCTCAATACGTTCCACACGATTTACTTTGACGCGTTAATGGCCTTGCGTCCATCCGAGTTCATGAACTTTTCAGAAAGTAACTCCAAAACTTTCCTTGAAGCGGCACCACTTCTAAGTTCATATAGGAGAAATTCTTACAGTGTCTTGGTAACTTTTAAAGACACTTGTACTAATTACTGAATTTCTTTAAGATTTGTTCAACCCTCCAAACAGTTACCCAAGCACTTGTATCCGTAGGATAGGGCCTTAAAATAATTTTTTTAAGTGCTGCAACAATTCACTTATCGAATGATTTGTTATTACCCTTTGAACCCGTAAATTACTCATTTCGTAATTTATTTTCTCCAGCATTTGATATCCAACTTGCGTCGGTATATCCTTCTAATATTGCTGGAAACTTGAAATATTGAAGTCCAAGGTTTTTGGTTCTCTTTAGATAACCAAGAACTCTTTCAATCGCTTTCCAATGTTCAACACTTGGATTGCTAGTAAACCTACTAAGTTTACTCACGGCAAATGCAATATCCGGTCTCGTGCATTGAACTGCATACATTAGACTTCCAATTGCACTCGCTATTCGAGTTGTCCAATAGCCCTTTCAACATTCTTTACAAGTTTAATACTTGAATCAAATGGAGTATTTGCCTCTTTAATGTTCAAATGTTTGAACTTTTCAATCACATTCTCAATATAATGTGATTGGGTTAATGCATACCCCAACTCATTCTTGATCACTTTTATGAAATTAGACCAAAAAGCAAATGTTTAAAATCACTCTATTTTGGAGTTTATGGGTTGTAATATTTATTTTTAAAATAACAAAATTTATATATTAATATGATACTCATTTTGAAGATCTCATTAAATTATATAATATGAAAGTAACAAAAAAATTATTTCATTTATGAATATTAAAAAAAATAAAGAGGAAAGAAGAAAAGAAAAGAAAACATTTGGGCTATTAAAATTTTAATGGCATTTTAGGAACAATTCAAAGTATGGTGGCATTTCAGAAACATTTGGCTAAGTACAATGGCACTTGGGGGTAAAAAAAGTATGCCATCCGTTAACTTTTAAAGATAGTTAACAGAGTGGCATTTGGGATGCATTATTGAAAGTTTAATGGAATTCTAGGAACGATTTAAAGTACAGTGGCATTCCAGAATCATTTTACTAAATACAGTGGCATCTGGGGCGTTTAACTCACTGAAGTAATATTTTCAGATTCCCATTCCAAGAAAAAGAAAACAAAATTAGTCCATTCTTCAAATAATTATTACCCAAACGAGTTAACAACTAGATTTTCAAATGCACTGCGCAATCTCAACTTGGTTTGCTGGCTACCAGTTTGTTCATCACCTTGGAACATAGAACCATCATCTTCTTGTAACTAGAATTCATTCTCTCTGCATCTTGTATTGTTTCTTCTTCGACTACACTGAAAATCCAATTATTTCAATTTAGGCCAATCAAAACACCTTCAAAATTTACCATCTTGAGGAATCAGCTAAAACCCAAAAATAAACTCAAAATTATCCCTCTCAATCCCCAATAGAAAAACCTCAGTGCCAAGAATTGGGTCCAGAAAAATTGAAGTGTTGGAAACTTATATTTATAGATTCTAAAGCTTCAATACATGCTATCAATTTTGGATAAATATATTATCCCAAGAGTAAACTAACCAAGAGGGGGGTCATGAATTGGTTTATAAAACTTTTTTGATAAATAATCTCAAACTTAAAAATCAATGGGTACAAGTATGAGCACTTAGTGATGTAAGTGTTGAAATTAATTTTAATATAGATGAATGTTCATCTAAAATCCACAAACATCATGCTGTAATTATCAAGATCCAAACTGAAGCGGAAGCGTACCTGAATCCATTATTGCGTTTGATCGAACGGGGTTATGGCCTTCCAACTGATCCGTGGGTTTCTCCTTATTTTGTCCTCTGTTGATGGGGATGCAGAGAATTATGAAAAGTCACGCTCAATTGGGGACCATGACCTGTATAAATAGTTTCCTATCATGTTTCAATGTTATTAAATTGGCCCCTCATCAAGTTAAAACATTGAATCCGTCTCTACACTTTAACCTCACGACACTTAATACTCATTAGTCCCGAATAATCTTTAGTGGATCACTTTATTGATTAAATCCTTAAGATAGCACCACACATTTTATTTTATACATGTTTGGCCCCACATTATTGAATTTATCCAACAATCTCCCACTGGGCCATACATGTATCCTTACAAATGTGTACAACCTTATGAGCTCAAAAATGTGCTATCATTATTAAGGGTATTTCCAAATAATCTCGTCCATCAATCATATCAATATAGGATCAAAGCGACTTTCGTTACATTAATCGTAACTAAATCCATCAATGGTCACGTATACCAATACAACCAAATGACATAGATCAATCATGAGAGTGTAGTATGAAAATTACATGTTATGTGATCCAAACATGCCTATTTTCAATTGGTCCGACTTTATTCCTTAGGTGAGATCAATACCAAACATAATGTAACAGAGTAGAATGAACTGAATACTTTATTTCTGTACAGAAAATTATCCAAATACACAAATGTGTCCAAAACCAAAACATAAAGCAACCAAAATAGAAACTCCCACTAAATCATGATATCCTCAAGAAATATTACACACATACGAGCAGTGTGCTCGTGAAAGACATTGGGTGCTAGTCCCTTAGTAAGCGGATCCGTAATCATGGAGTTTGTCCCAATATGCTCTATGGAAATCTGTCTACTCTGTACCCTTTCCTTCACAACCAGGAACTTAATGTCAATGTGCTTTGACTTAGTTGAACTCCTGTTGTTATTGGAATATAGCACTGCATAGTTATTGTCACAATATAACTTTAATGGTCTTTCAATTCCATTCAGAATGCGCAGCCCGGTGACAAAATTTCGCAGCCATATCCCATGATTAGATGCCTCATAACAAGCTACAAATTCTCCTGCCATAGTGGAAGAAGCTACGAGTGTCTGCTTAGCACTCCTCCAGGAAATGGCTCCTCCAGCTAGCAGGTATATGTAGCCTGATGTGGATCTTCTACTATCTTGGCATCCCGCAAAATCAGAATCGGAGTATCCTACGATCTCTAACTTATCCGATCTGCTGTATGTAAGCATGCAATCTCTTGTTCTCTTCAAGTACCTCATAACCCTCTTTGCTGCTTTCCAATGATCCATCCCAGGGTTACTTAAATATCTGCCTAGCATTCCAACAATGAACGCTATGTCTGGACGTGTACAAACTTGAGCATACATCAGACTCCCAACAGCTGATGCATAGGGAATCTTTTGCATTTCCTTAACTTCAAGATTATTTTTCGGGCACTGATTGAGACTAAATTTGTCTCCCTTAGCAATAGGGGTGTCCCCTGGTTTACTATCCTGCATGCCAAACCTTACAAGAACTTTATCGATATAGCTCTTTTGTGATAATCCAAGAATACCCCGAGAGCAGTCCCGGTGTATCTGAATTCCTAATACGAAAGAGGCGTCCCCAAGATCTTTCATCTCAAAATTCCTTGACAGAAAGCTCTTGGTTTCGTGCAACATGCCTATATCATTAGTGGCAAGCAGTATGTCATCGACATACAAAACTAGGAAAATATGCTTACTCTCACTGAACTTGTGATACACACAATCATCAACAACATTTATCTCAAAACCAAACGAGATGATCACTTGATGAAATTTGTAGTACCACTGACGGGAAGCTTGCTTGAGTCCATAGATGGATTTCTTTAATTTGCAAACCATATTCTTCGAGTCTCCTGACACGAAGTTTTCTGGTTGTACCATATAAATCGTCTCATCAATGTCTCCATTGAGAAACGCCGTCTTTACATCCATCTGATGTAACTCAAGGTCAAAATGTGCAACAAGTGCCATGACTGTCCTGAAAGAGTCTTTCGTTGAAACCTGAGAGAAAGTCTCTTTGAAGTCAATACCTTCCTTTTGTGTAAAGCCTTTAGCTACAAGACGAGCCTTATATCTTTCCACATTACCTTTCGAATCCTTTTTGGTTTTAAAAATCCATTTACAACCAATGGGTTTCGCACCTTCTGGTAATGGGACAAGATCCCAAACTTTATTGTCTTGCATAGACTTATACTCCTCATTCATGGCATCAATCCACTTTTGAGAGTCAGAACCTTTCATGGCCTGATGAAAATTGATTGGATCATTTTCCATCATTCCATTATTTTCCTCATGTTCTTGGAGAAATACTATATAGTCATCCGAAATAGCATTTTTCCTTTCTCGAGTGGATCGCCTTAATGGTATTGTTTGTTGAGGTTGTTGAGTTTGTATTTCTGAATTTTGGATGGGAGTTTCTTCAACATTATCATGCTGAGTTTCCGGATATACTTCTTGATCAATGACAGGTATAGAAACCTGCACATTGTCAAAAGTAACAGTAGGAATCGAAATCGATCCTTCCTCAGCTTCTTCCTCAAAGATAATGTCTCTAACCTTATTTCTCCCCCCAAACTCAACATCCTCAAAAAATGTTGCAGTTCCCGTTTCAAAAATTGATTTAAGCGTGGGATTATAAAATTTGTAGCCCCTTGATCGCTCAGAATAACCAATAAAGTAGCTGCTAACTGTTTTGGAGTCCAATTTATCCTCATGCGGCCTATAAGGCCTTGCCTCAGCTGGACATCCCCAAATGTGGAAATGCTTTAGACTAGGCTTTCTGCCTGTCCAAAGCTCATAAGGTGTTTTAGCAGCAGCTTTAGTTGGTACTCTATTCAGAATATAAGCTGCAGTCTTTAATGCTTCTCCCCAGAGTGATTTTGGTAAAGTAGAATGACTAATCATACTCCTTACCATATCCTTAAGAGTCCTGTTTCGTCTTTCAGCTACACCATTCATGCTAGGAGAACCTGGCATGGTGTACTGTGGGAGGATTCCACATTCCTCTAGGAATTTAGCAAATGGTCCTGGACGTTGTTCACTTGAACCGTCATATTTTTCGTAGTACTCACCACCACGATCAGATCTAACGCTTTTAATTTTCTTGTTGAGTTGATTCTCAACTTCAGCTTTGAAAGCTTTGAACATGTCCAGTGACTCAGACTTTTCATGAATAAGATATAGATGCCCATAACGTGAGTAATCTTCTATGAATGATATAAAGTATTGTTGACAATTCCAGGAAGCCGTAGGGAATGGTCCACAAATATCCGTGTGTATCAATTCTGAGACGTCTGAAGTTCTATTAGCACCTAACCTTTTCGTTTTGGTCTGTTTTCCCTTGATACAATCAATACAAACATCAAAGTCCGTAAAGCCGAGGGAATCCAAAATACCATCTGACACAAGTCGTTCAACTCTAGTTTTTGAGATGTGACCTAAGCGCTTGTGCCATAGGTTTGCCGAATTTTCTTTATTTAATTTTCGCTTAGTACCACGTGATTCCACATACAAGGTTTCATTATATGATGCAATAGTATCAAGCAAATATAGGTTATCGTATGAACATAATGAACCAGTACCAACAATATTTGAATTTAAAGAAAGACTAAACTGACAATTTCCAAAAGAACAATAATATCCTGATTTGTCCAATAAGGAAATAGAAACCAAATTCCGTCTAAATGACGGCACAACAAAAGTGTCTTTCAAATCCAAATAAAAACTAGTTCCCAGTAATAACCTAAAAGTGCCTATTGCTTCAACTTCCACCGATTTTCCATCGCCTACAAAGATGAATCTTTCAGCATCATTTGGCTTTCGGCAGAATAGGCAACCCTGCATAGAAACACTTATGTGAGTAGTAGCACCAGAATCTAACCACCAAGTGTTTCTAGGTATTGAAGCTAAATTAACCTCAGAACAGACCAAATTAAGAAATGTACCTTTCTTTGCACGCCAAGCGTTATATTTGGTACAATCCTTCTTTAAATGTCCAGGTTTCAGGCAAAAGAAACAACCCTCTTTGTCCTTATGTGGCTTCTTTTGATCTGGACCCTTAGCAGCTTCATATTCTATTTTTCTTTTCTTACCCTTATCCTTAGAGGTACTTGCCAAGTTAGCAATTTCAGTTCTATCCTGCTTCAACCTTTCTTCCTCTTGCACACAATATGAAATGAGCTCATTTAGAGTCCATTTCTCCCTTTGACAGTTGTAACTGACCTTAAACTGACTAAAATGTGCAGGAAGCGATATTAATACTAAATGCACGAGCAAGTCATCAGACAAGTCGAGCTTTAGTGCCTTAAGTTTTGAGGCAGTATGAGACATCTTCATGATGTACTCCCTTATGTTCCCCTTGCCTCTATACTTCATTGAAATCAAGCTTTGCAGAAGCGTGCTTGTTTCAGCCTTATCGTTTTTAGCAAAACGCTTTTCAAGTTCGGAAAGGAATTGCTTGGCATTAGTTACCTCTTCAGATACTGCGCCCCTAAAGGCTTCCAGAATGCTGCGCTTAATGATCATTAGACTCATGCGATTTGAGCGTTCCCACTTCTCAAAGTTCCTCCTGTCATCAGGTGAACTTACATCCGTAAGAGAAGCCGGTTGCTCAACCCTGAGAGCAAGGTCAAGATCCATGCAGCCGAGAACAATTAGTGCGTTCTCTTTCCAATCCTTGAAGTTTGACCCATCAAGCATGGGAATTGAATTAAGATTTGCAGATATTTTGGTAGCAGATAAATTAACTATATAGAGAAGAAGATGGAAATAGCTTACATTAGTACTTTATTATGCAAATAATAATTTCAAATAATGGTAAGGCCCATCACAAGATACCCAGCACAACATCAATATTTAGTCTTTGAACAGAAATATTAACTTGTAAGTGGTACCTCGATGTAGTAATCAAACACTGACAATAAGACATGTCTACCAATAAACCTTTCTTTGGACCGATTTATTGATCACACGTTAAACCAAATAATCGTCACGCGTTTATTACCACAGGTGCATGTGAAATTCCAGCCAAACATTGACCTTCCTTTGGGCCGATCAATATCCGCATGAACAACACACACACACACACAAAACCTTCTAATATTCTAAGTTAATTAATTTCCACAAGAGAGGTTGCTTTGGCAACATGTTGCTTCAATTAATTCACTTCGAAATATTATATTTCTCAAAAGAGTCCGTCATACCAAAATTTGAACTTGAATTGAATGTTTTGCATATATTTAAGGCTTTAGGATTTGAATTATGAAATTCAATACTTTAGGATTAAGTAATCATTAAGTTGGATGGTTAAATTGCAATTTAATTAAGCTTGATTGGCCAATTATGAAATATTTTTAAACTTGAAGGACTAAATTGCAATTTTTCCAAACTTTAGCGGCCAATTAATTAAAATCAGAAACTTTAGGGACTAAATCGTAAAACTCAGAATTCTTAAAACCCAACTTAAATGATTTCTTAACTTTAGGGACTTAATTTTGTAAATTCAGAAGTTTGGAGGGCCAACTTAAAAGTTTTATAAACTTAGGGTTTGAACTTTATTTAAAAATAATGAGGGAGGACCAAAGTTGCAATTTACACAAAATATCCAAAAATTGCAAAGGAGCCCTTCAGCACTTCAAATTTACAAATAAGGCCCCTGCGCAAAATCGCGACAGCTAGGGTTTAAACCCTAACTGCCGACGCTCCTCAGCCCCCAAACGCGTCGCCATTGCTGGTGACGCCCTTCGCCTGCACCGGCGCTGCAGCGCCATCCATCCAGAACACAGCGTCGCGCCGACGACGCCGCTGAAATCCTCCGCGACGCAGCGCCGCTGCAACCCTTTCTCCGACCTCCATTCTCCATCAACAACCACCACAAACACCGTACACAACAACACAATTCGAAATATATATAAAACTAAAACCAAAAATCAATTCACAGATTCAAAACCAAATTCATACTCAAGAATTTTGCCCTTATGCATACACAGATAACGATTTTGCTGTATACGTATATTCCTCAATTTTGAAATCACGCTATGTATGTATATTTTCGAAATCAAGACTTGGTTTTACATTGAAATTCATACACAGAGGAACGACTGAATATGTATATTTCTCAAGTTCAGCGCATATACATACGAACACAATTAGGTTTTACATATGTGTGTACAAAATTGATCTGATAATTCAACACGATGTTGGCTCTGATACCACTTGTTGAAATTAATTTTAATATAGATGAATGTTCATCTAAAATCCACAAACATCATGCTGTAATTATCAAGATCCAAACTGAAGCGGAAGCGTACCTGAATCCATTATTGTGTTTGATCGAACGGGGTTATGGCCTTCCAACTGATTCGTGGTTTTCTCCTTATTTTGTCCTCTGTTGATGGGGATGCAGAGAATTATGAAAAGCCACGCTCAATTGGGGACCATGACCTGTATAAATAGTTGTAGGGCAACTATCATGTTTCAATGTTATTAAATTGGCCCCTCATCAATTTAAAACATTGAATCCGTCTCTACACTTTAACCTCACGACACTTAATACCCATTAGTCCCGAATAATCTTTAGTGGATCACTTTATTGAATAAATCCTTAAGATAGCACCACACATTTTATTTTATACATGTTTGGCCCCACATTATTGAATTTATCCAACAGTAAGTAATTTAACTATCAATGTAGTGTGCTATAAATGTGTAAACTTAATTGATAAAGCAAGTATAGCACTTAGATATAGTGTTGCACAATATAAATTGATAGAATAAAGTAAGTGCAATGTAAGTAAGTAAAAATAATAGAGAATGCAAACGCGATTTATGGAGGTTCAATCAACCAACGTGATCTACGTCCCCCGTTACCGAGCTCTCTGTCACGAGCAAGGTCAAATCCACTATATTGGTAACTTACAACAAGGAGTACCAAATCCTTAGGCGACTTACAACAAGGAGCACCTATCCTTAACCAACAATCGAGTTTTCACAAGGCTCTCGAAACCACAAGATATAATGAATTGAATTTACAATTGAAATAACTCTCTTGACAAATGATATACTCAAATTAAGTACCGAGAGAGTTAGGCTAACACTTCAATAGATAGCAATGAATTAAGCTCGAGTGTTAGAGAAAAACTTTGATGCAAATGATAATGAAAAGTTCAATGCAATCAAACAAAGTTTTTCAAATAATCTCTTGTTAAAATATTGAATCAAATTGAGTACCAAGAGATGCCACACTTGAATAATTAACAATGAGTTAAGCTCAAAGTGTTTAGGCAATGAAACTTTGATGAATCAAAAGATAATGAAAAATGTAACACAAATAATCAAAGTTCCTTAATTGGAATTTCTCTCTTTTAAAAGATTAAAACAAGTTTAGAACAAAGAGAGACTTACACTTCAATTCCAATATAGTGTGAAGATGTTGAAGAAGTTTAAACAATATAAAACCAAGAATCTTCACAAAACTTTCTTCCAAAAACTTTGATGATTTGATAAAACAAAAGTTTAGATCAATCAAAGTTTTATAATAATAATAGATGAATATAAACCAAGTAAGAACAATGAATTTTCACAAGAAAGTTTCTATAAAATATTTTCTATGTTGTTGAAAATGAATGCAAGAGAGAAGGCTATTTATAGAGCAAATTTCTCACATACTGTCTTTTGCGGTCGACCTATCCTGTCATGCGGTCGACTTCAATATAGTCGTTGCGAGAAAATAGCCGTTGGAGTTCAAAAATAGACAGTGCGATCGACCTGAAAAAAATTTCGGTCGACCTGAAAGTGTCATGCGGTCGACCTGTTGATTTTGTGGTCGACCTGAAAAATCAGGATTTCAAAATTTTTATTTTTCAAGGTTTTCTGATCAAAGTTGATTTTGAAAAAGATATTTTGATGGTTTTAAAAATGTTACTTGAGCTTTATGAAGTGCATTGTCAACTATTGATGCATTAACCTTACATAAGATTGAAAAACAATTTGTAAATGATCAATTCTTTGTAGGCTTCATTGCTTGGTCTTCATGCTTTCAGACTTGAAATTTGATCTCGAATATCTTCGATTATTTCTTGATCTTCTTTGCATCTCATGTGCTTGATCACATAGTTTTGATTTGAACATTGAATGCTGTGAATTATATGAAGCACTTGAAGTACACTTGTTAGCAACACAATATGTTCTTGTTTGTTATGATCAAAACAATAAGGTCAAGTTGACCATATGTCAACAATTTCCCCCTTTTTGATTATGACAAACAAGATGATTTGTAATGATAATATAAGCAATTGAAGAGTATAATCAAAGCTTAGGGAAATGAGAATAATTGATAAGTTCAATTTTAGCATATATTCCCTCTATCTTATACAAACCAATGAGGCATAATCTAGCATATAATATAATCCTTTTCATGCATATAGATTATCCAAAGTCAAGATAAAAACAAATCATCACCATATTTTCCCCCTTTTGGCATAAGCAAAAAGGTGACATTTATCCCTTAATCATGAGCATAGGTGTGATAAGCATAATAATGGGGCACAGGTAGAATATCTTGATTTTAATCATATTCCCCCTTAGTAAAACATTTGTAGCTTGAAATGAGTTAAAGGGTATAACAATGCATATTGTCAAAGTATCAAAGTATTTTCAACTCATTGAATAGGTGGATCATGTGTGGATGAGTTAAAAAGTTTAAAAGTATCAAAACAATTTTGGTCAATAATCATATCACTCTTTTAATCCAAGCTAAAAATAAGTGATCAAAAGTAATGCAGTTCAAGATTTAAATGAAGAGAAGATATTTTCAAGTCATTTAGGGATTGAGTATGAAAAATTTTAAATTAAAAAACAAATCCCTAAGTCTAGCCACTTTCGTTTAAATCATGTATGTAACATAAAATTATGCATAAAACACATATTAGCACCATGTTTCATATTCATACTCATACCTCTTTTCAGTGTAAGAAATTTTTATGAAGTGCATGAGGTTTTTATCAAATATGTTGATTAATAGATCTCTAAATCATTGATCATTCAAAGCCCAAGTGGTATCAAATAAATTTACCTCATCCTCAATAGTCATGAAGCACATGTTGGCCACTTCATCTTGACTCTCATCTTCATCTTGCTCATCATCACTTTCATCCCAAGTGGCTCGTAGAGCTTTCTTTTTTATGAATCTTTTCTTGCTTCTACACTCGGTACTTTTGTGACCGGGTTTGTCACAATTATAGCATACAATCTTTTCATCTTTTTCGTCTCTCTTTTGGATTCGATGATTGTTGCGAACGCCTCTCCACTTCTTGATAAAGATAGCAAGATCATCAAGTTCCTCATCACTTATGTTTGAGTTTGATGCGCATTTACCATGTGATGATTTAAGAGCAATTTCTCTCTTGACCTCCTCTTTTCCTTTTCTTGTCCTCTCCTTTGTTTCAGCATCGTTGAGCTCAAAAGTCATCAATGTTCCATAAAGCTCTTCCAATGGATGTGTGTTGACGTCTATTGTGTTTTCGATCAACATCCTCAATGGATTCCAATCCTGGTAGAGAGACCTAAGAATTTTACTCACAAGTTCACCGTTAGTAAATTTATGATCAAATCCTTTAAGACCATTGACAATATCGGTAAAACGAGTAATCATGCAAGTAATAGGCTCATCTTGCTTCATAAAGAAATTTTCAAAATCTTTAAATAAAAGATTTGTCTTAGTTTCTTTCACTTTGCTTGTACCCATGTGTGTGATTTCTAATGTATGCCAAATATCAAATGCGGAATCACATGTGCAAATACGATTAAATTCATTCTTATCCAAAGCACAATAAAGTATATTTTTGGCTTTGGCATTTAAAGTCAATTTTCTCCTATCATTATCATCATATTCCTCTCTAGGTTTTGAAATAGTTTGATCCGGTTTTCCATCAACCTTAATAACTTTAGTAAGCCTATGAGGACCTTCTTCGATGACTTCCCAAATATTATAATCTATTGATTGAACAAAAATCATCATTCTAGTCTTCCAATAGTTATAATGTGTACCATCAAAGAAAGGAGGACGATTTGTAGAATGCCTCTCAAGATTATGGTTAGCCATTAACTCAAGATTGTAAAATCTTTTAAAAATGAGCACCTAAGCTCTGATACCAATTGTTAGCCCGAGAGTAAACTAACCAAGAGGGGGGCGAATTGGTTTATAAAACTTTTTTGATAAATAATCTCAAACTTAAAAATCAATGGGTACAAGTATGAGAACTTAGTGATGTAAATAACTTAACTATCAATGTATTGTGCTATAAATGTGTAAACTTAATTGATAAAGCAAGTATAACACTTAGATATAGTGTTGCACAATATAAATTGATAGAATAAAGTAAGTGCAATGTAAGTAAGTAAAAAAGATAAGAGAATGGAAACGCAATTTATGGAGGTTCAATCAACCAACGTGATCTATGTCCCCCGTTACCGAGCTCTCCGTCACGAGCAAGGCCAAATCCGCTATATTGGTAACTTACAACAAGGAGTACCAAATCCTTAGGCGACTTACAACAAGGAGCACCTATCCTTAACCAACAATCGAGTTTTCACAAGGCTCTCGAAACCACAAGATATAATGAATTGAATTTACAATTGAAATAACTCACTTGACAAATGATATACTCAAATTAAGTACCGAGAGAGTTAGGCTAACACTTCAATAGATAGCAATGAATTAAACTCGAGTGTTAGAGAAAAACTTTGATGCAAATGATAATGAAAAGTTCAATGCAATCAAACAAAGTTTTTCAAATAATCTCTTGTTAAAATATTGAATCAAATTAAGTACCAAGAGATGCCACACTTGAATAATTAACAATGAGTTAAGCTCAAAGTGTTTAGGCAATGAAACTTTGATGAATCAAAAGATAATGAAAAATGTAACACAAATAATCAAAGTTCCTTAATTGGAATTTCTCTCTTTTAAAAGATTAAAACAAGTTTAGAACAAAGAGAGACTTACACTTCAATTCCAATATAGTGTGAAGATGTTGAAGAAGTTTAAACAATATAAAACCAAGAATCTTCACAAAACTTTGATGATTTGATAAAACAAAGTTTAGATCAATCAAAGTTTTATAATAATAATAGATGAATATAAACCAAGTAAGAACAATGAATTTGCACAAGAAAGTTTCTATAAAATCTTTTCTATGTTGTTGAAAATGAATGCAAGAGAGAAGGCTATTTATAGAGCAAATTTCTCACATACTGTCTTTTGCGGTCGACCTATCCTGTCATGCGGTCGACCTCAATATAGCCGTTGCGAGAAAATAGCCGTTGGAGTTCAAAAATAGACAGTGCGATCGACCTGAAAAAAATTTCGGTCGACCTGAAAGTGTCATGCGGTCGACCTATTGATTTTGCGGTCGACCTGAAAAATCAGGATTTCAAGATTTTGATTTTTCAAGGTTTTCTGATCAAAGTTGATTTTGAAAAAGATATTTTGATGGTTTTAAAAATGTTACTTGAGCTTTATGAAGTGCATTGCCAACTATTGATGCATTAACCTTGCATAAGATTGAAAAACAATTTGTAAATGATCAATTCTTTGTAGGCTTCATTGCTTGGTCTTCATGCTTTCCGACTTGAAATTTGATCTCGAATATTTTCGATTATTTCTTGATCTTCTTTGCGTCTCATGTGCTTGATAACATAGTTTTGATTTGAACATTGAATGCTTTGAATTATATGTAGCACTTGAAGTACACTTATTAGCAACACAATATGTTCTTGTTTGTTATGATCAAAACAATAAGGTCAAGTTGATCATATGTCAACCAAATAGTCTACATATTTTTAAATTAAATCAACAAACATGAAAATCCACATTCTATCGTATTTTGAAGCCACCGCCTCCACCATACCAAACTTTGTCACTGCCTCTGCCTCTGAACGCTTCTTCTTCTCAATCATTGGCCGCTCCAACTCCTTCATCGACTCCTATTCTTCTTCTTGGATACAATGATGGTTGTTCCTCCAACTTTCCATTTCTGAAATAGAAAGATAGAGTGAGTTTGCAAAAAGTGTTAAAAGGTTTTGTTTTTGGTTTGGTGTGTCTGTGTGGATTTAGAACGTATTTTTACGTTAATTAAATATTATAATTAGTTTAAATAGGTATTTTTCAAATTCCTTAATTTTTGGGGGGTATTTAATGTAATTTCCTCAAAACTTATCAATTTCCCATTCTAATCCTGCTAATTTTTTTACTGGATATTCTTCTTGTCTTACCATATTAATTCCCTTAGTACTCATTAAGGTTACTACTTTATCTATGTAAATCTTACACTTGGTTTAAGCATTAATAGAACATCTTTCTAAAAATCCTATATTAATTAATAAATTTTCTCCACTTTCAGCGTCTTCATATCCTTTTGTTTGAATTTCTATTTTTTTCTGAGAAGTCTTTAGTTGTCATTAGAAAATCTGGATTACAATATATAATACCATTATTGCTATTCATGTCTATTTCCAGACTAGCAATCTAACTTTTATCTATATTATTAAAATACATAATACCATTATTGCTATATTATTATGCCTTACGGTTCTTTATGAAAAGACTGACAATAATCTAGTGCGTCAAGATAATTTCTATCTAATATGTAATTTTCATTCATTAATTGAGAATTAAACTTTTTAATTCTTTAAAAAATTCTTCTGTTTTAATAATTGCTTTCTTTATTTCAAGTTCTATTTCCTTAGGTTTATTAAAATCTAAAATTTTTGTTATTTCTGAAACGTCTACTTTTACGGGTATTTTTTCTATTTTTGATATCTTTTCTAAAATAACACAATTTTGATTTTTAATATAATCTAAGCTTTCTTTAATATTTTTTAACACTATATGTTTTGTTTTGAGATGATCTAAAACTATTTCTAAAGTTTTACGGAATCTTTTATTATCTAATTCTAAATTTTTGGAAAAATTTATGATTAGATCTATAATAAGATTCTGACTTGAATCTTCTGAAAACAAATTGTGTAATTTTTGTTTGGATTCTAAATTATGGGTTAAAATATGATTATCAACTATCTTAGATTTCTCACTGTTTGTACTTAACTCTAGATCTAAATAATCTATATCTTTCTTTTATCTATGATTCTAGGCTCTGATATAAGAAAACATGGAGTTATGATCCAAAAAATAAAAATAAATAAATAAATAAAATAAAGTGAGGCATAAACTATCCAATGATATTATATTTAATTTTAAGTTCCCTTGACCTCAAGGGTTGAAAATTGATGATACAAATCAATCGCTATGTCTACTAATTAAATTGATTGATTTTCTTTATATACTTGAACAAATAAACTATTTACATGCTAGGCTTGGTTGAAATATGTTTGTAATTTTGCTTTAGGAAGTTCCCTTGATAATAAAAAGTTATCTAATTCAATGAAAAGCCAAAACTATCAACCCTAGAACTAAAGAAAGTAGATACGTCACGCAGTTTAAGTTTGAGTAGATAGAAAGCAATACGTGACTAAAACAATAACGATGTCACAAGATTATATGGGCATGAAAGTGGAAGACGTGCATTCCTACCTGTCATTTGAAAGGTATAAAATAATGCACTAAAACTTCTCAGACAAAAACTAATTTGGATTAAAAATAACTGAATTAGCCAAAAAGGAGGTGTATCATAAAAGTTACCCATAATTATTTCTATTTCATCATGGCAATGATCAGCATGGCTGAGAACATAAAAGCCAGATCTAACCTCTATTTTGAATTTTTTTTTTTTTTTAATTGAACCATGTGCTTTGATTCCAGTAGCTTGTTAAAACTGAAATTAACATTAGTTAGTTTAGAAATAAATTGAAGGGTACAACAGAACAATCTTGACTATAAATCTGGAATAGAAACTATCAAGATGAAGTCCTTACATAGTTATGCACACATTAGTTAGTTTCATAACTTCCTATCTAGTCTAGATAGTAAAGCAGGCAATACTTCTAATTACTAAGCAGCAGGTTATTCATCTAAATGTGAAAGATTAGAGCCTCAGTGTATAAAAGAAACAAAGAGAGAATGAAAATAGAAATCCACATTAAAATTTCTCATAATGTCATGAAAATGACAGGAACACGGAATACAATTTGCAAACCATTTTACTCAGAGGAATATTTTATCAATCAACTATGTCACGCTAGCAGACTCGTATTATAGACCTACTCAATTAGATTGTAATTGACACGGCCCCGCCCCGAGTAACACTAGTGGACCTGAAACGTGACGTGCGCAGATAAAAAATGCCAGCTAAAAGTAGGACCCACCATCAAGGCTACTAAATACTGCAACTTTAGTAAACTCATTTTTAAGAAAAATTTTGGTATTATCTCCTCTGTAATTTGGACTAACTAACTTGTAATCGATGTACAAAATCCCAACAAAATCACTATAATTTCCATCGCAATAGAAATAAGCCAGATTCTCAAACTTTCATTATGAAACCAACATAAAATGTACATATGGACGCAAAATACAAAGTGAGCCCCATAAATATCTACATGTGATGCACAAGTGCAATCCAAAAATGAACATGTGTCCCAATACACTGACTACATGGTCTATGAAATGAGTCATATTAGTTAACACTCACAAGTCCAATCCAAAAATGAACATGCGTCCCAAAACATTGACTACATGGTCTATGAAATGAGTCATATTAGCTAATACTATCGTGTGGCTCCGACTGCAAAATAAAAGGCTCAACTCCAAAAGTTGCCCAGAAATTTAACTGCTACCTGATAAGAAAAATCGTGGGAAAAATATATGAGTTGATAGCTCAGTGAGTGGATTATTTCGAAAATAATTATATTTTCTCATTTATACATTTTTATTGAAAATCAACTTTATATCATATAATACTTCACATTGTAATGCCACATAATCATAATCAGAATGTGAGACATTCTCATAATGCTGAAAAATATCATCTCTAGTCAAATCAATAACATAGTCTCATCATATCAATAGAATACTGTCATCACAGTCTACAATCTCTAGGTATTGTCATACTCTAACAAATCAACCAAAAATGTACCATCTAATTAACATTTGTAATCTGGCCATATATGTATAGATTGCCACTCAGACTAGTCTCAAAGACCTCTGATAATCAATTCTAGAATACGATCAAGACTGCCTCAGTGAACTATATCATACACGGTCAGACCGCCTCAGGGTAATATTATACCCGGTCAAGACCCCTCAATGCAGTATAGAACACGACAAAGTCAGCCTCAGTAAACTAGAATAAGTATATAATCACGGGTACTTTTCTGATCGATTTCCATCACGTTTTACATTTCTTTCAGCATATAATCATTTCACAATCTTTCCAATTCCAAACAAATCTCATATTCTCATAATATTTCACAATAATCACATAATTGGACATATAAACCACATAATCACTTTTTACGTAATTATATAAGCAATTTATAAATATTTAAAAATTATTAATTTTTTCCACTCATAGTCTATGTACGTGCAAACTAAATCGGCTGATAAACTGTCCCAACCGATTCGTTACCGCCTAAAAAATGATATAATATTTAAATCAATAACTATCCATATCAACTACCTCAATAATTGAAAAAATGCACTAACAAAATATAATCCTTTTATTTTTTTAGGCAAATTCTCTTTTGATAAAAATGAATTTAAACTAATAATATGACAATCCTAAATTTGACATAACTTTGAAATAAATAAATAAATTATCACTTACCTTCCAAAATAGACTAGTAAAAGCTTAATAGATAAATCACGTTGTCGATGACACCTCTTTTCCTTTTCCTTTTTCTTTCTCTTCCCCTTTTTTTTCCCCGATTTTTTCTGTGTCTCGTTTTCTCTCTCTATATGTGTGTAAATGTGTGTTTGTGTGTGTAAGTAAATGAAATCAATTGATAGAATTTGATATAAATCTCACTGGAAGCCACCGCCTGACTCATTTTGTTTGTTTCCTCTTTTCTTCTATTGTTTTCTTCTTTATTTTTTCTAAAGCTTGAAATAATTGACTAAGGAGTAGAAATCGGTTGACCAAGGCATTACAGTAATCATTAGCATAAATCATCAAATTCAATTCAACAAATTAATATTTTAAACATCCCATATAAAATTCACATATTTTACGAACGCATTCCTGCTTGATGAATCAAGTATGATCATCATGTGTTCGAGAATTTTATCAATTTGCTAAGCTCTCGAATCTCTTTTAATTGGTCAGCGTGTAGGGTGTTATGGTACATTAATGAAATTTTGTATTAATAGCACGTGTCTCAAAATAGTCAAGTATAGTGAGAATCAATACCTCAAAATATCATTTATGGAATATAGTAATTCTTAGAATAACATCATGAGGCTCATGAAATATAGCTCACGTTGGTTTCAAAACAAGGCAACAGCAGAATAAAAGTTATTTGATGTTTCAGTTAGTATTACACATAGTCCTTGTTTGGTATTCATTAAATGTTTCTCATTTTTCTACAGTATTAAATCTCAACTATCCATTAAAAGTTAAGTCCACAATATTTAACTTTTCAAACAAATCTCAATCATTCATTCTCATAAAAATCACTATTCATTTTACAATAACTCATCTTACCGAACACACTCTTAATACCTATGACCAACATGAGAACATGAAAGAGATTAAAACGAGATATTACATCTTACTACAATCGACAATGTCTCAGAAGGCTGCCAAAAAGGTATCTCCTGCAAGAAAAGAAATTGTTCAAAATCTAATTTTGGGGGAGGGGGGAAGTGAAAAGGGAATTCTTGGAGAAACGTTGTGTACATGCAAAACTATTGCTCTGTTTCTTCTTCAGGTTCACTTCCCCTAACATTTTCCCATTAATCGCATCTTTCCCATTCCCATCTAGAGATTATGACTTTAAGATCTTCATTTCCCATCTCTTGCTGTTCTTCCTGAATTTGCTTAGCAGATTTTTCGATAGCTTCTGCGCATCCATGTACCTCAATCATGAGTAATGTTGGAATGTCACCTAAACTGGAAGGTATCATCCTCAAACCTTTGCAATCTTCCAATACTAGTCGTTGAAGACTTGGAAAATAGGTATTCCATTCTACAAGTTCTACATAAGAGAGTTTCAAGAATTTAAGTTGTGGGAATTCACCTTCACAAAAGTTCCAATGTTCTCCCTCGAAGAAAACATAACGTAATTTGAGAACCTCAAGGTACTCCAACTTCCCAATTATCTCCATTTGTACCGGAGACATGTCAAAATTAAATAGAGTCAGTTGTTTGAGATTCAAGGGAAGACCCATAAAACTGAACATTTGATCTCCCACGAAACGGTTTAATCCAAGCATCAGTGATTCAAGATTATTAAGGAAGCCCAAAGAATTACTCAAATCTCTAAGGAGGCTTTTAAGTCTACGAAGATTAGGTATATATCTCAAAACTGCCACATCTATTTCATCGGAAACTTCAAGTAAAGAAATACTTTGTAGGGTATTATTTATTCTGAAGCTCTGATCCTTAGTTGCTTGATGACGACTAAATTCACTAAAGCGCGCACCTTCCTTGAAATGCATGTGTCTCAAACTAGTCATATTAAGGAGGACATCCGGTATTTCAACTACATGATCATTTCGCACAACAAGAAATTCTAGTTTTTGGAATCTTTCCATTGGCGGAAGTGCATTTGGAATTGAAATTGCCAAGTACCTCACGTGAACTAGTTGTTCAATTCCGATTACAGCAAAACTTACCGCATTGTAAAATCCCAAGACCCTAAGAACTTTGAAGCTTCCTATGACTAATGTGGGAAACTCAACCTCCAGACATAAAAGAGAGCGCACATGAGGGCCAAAAGGTAGAGAGTGAATACGATTCTCCCCACGGACGATACTCAGACATTGGTCAAAAGGTAGAGAGTGAATACGATTCTCCCCATGGACGATACTCAGACATTGGTGTTTCTGATACCTCGCTACTTCACTGGAGTACTGTAGTTGATAAGAGTCATCAGCATTACTGGTAAATACATAACAATACGTGATAGAATCGTCAGATATAGTCATCATTATTATTACACTAAAAAAATGTACAAAAGTGGAAGAAAAAATGGAGAAAGAGTGAACTTACGCATTGACAATCTTCAAAAAATTTCTTTCTTCTGCTATTTTCAAGCACATTTCACGCAACAGATCATGAATCTTACATGCTTTGACTGAACCGTCAAATTTTCTTTCAGCAACAAGTACCAAGCTTCTATCAATTAGTTGCATCGCATATTCTAGTGCCACATCCTTTAAACTCTTGTGCTCTTCTTTCTTTATATATCCTTCAGCAACCCATAACGATATCAATTTTTGTAGGTGGATCTCGTCTTTGAATGCTCCAAAGTAAAGAAAACATGGTTTCAAGTGCATTGGCAAATGATTGTAGCTAAGTTCAAGTATTTGGATGCAGTCTCCTGGATTTTGGGATAAACGTGAACTTAAACTTCTTGCAACTTCTTGCCACAGGTGTTCTTTATACCCTATATTTTCAAGAACTCCAGCTATCACTACCACGGCAAGTGGTAGGCCGTTACATTTTTTTGCAATCTTCTTCCCAATGTCTAGCAGTTCTTCTGGACAATTTTTATCCCTGAACACTTTCTTTTCTAATAAATTCCAACATTCAACTTCTGATAAAAAAGGAACTTCACATATGACACTCTGGGGTGAAGCTTTCAAACCAACTTCTTTATTCCTAGAGGTGAATAAGATTTTGCTTCCAATTCCATCATTTGGAAAGTATCTATTCATTTCATCCCACACTTTGGTATCCCATATATCATCCATCACTATGAGATATCGCCTTCCTTTTAAATTTTGGTGAACACCTAAACCCAAACTTTCTTCGTCCTTCTCTGCAATTGTTTCTTGCTTAACATTTTTTATCAAGCTCAAAACATTAAGCAAAACACTTTTCTTATGATATGTTTGAGAAACGACACACCAGGCACGCACGTGAAAACGGTGGACAATGGAGGGATGATTATATAGTTTATTTGCTAAAGTAGTCTTACCAAGTCCAGGCATTCCAAATATGGAAATAATTTGCAGTTGCTGTGTTCCTCGAACAAGTTTTTCAGCAATGTCCTTCGTCAGACCATCAAACCCCACAACAACATCTTCCAAAATGGGGTGTTTTTTAAATTGTGAGGATGAGTGTTCTCCTGGATATTTTACAGCTTCTGGCATTCCGGCTACATCAATATCATTCTTCATTTCTTTCATAGGCATCATAATAAGCTGACCAGTCTTCTCAATGAGTTGAGCTACATCAATATCATCCGTCATTTTTTTGATAAGCTGAATCTTCTTAATGAGTTGAGGGAGTCTAAGGTTGAGATACCAAAAAGGAGGACGTGAGCAGATAACATATTCAACTTCATATGCAATGTCTGCGACTCTCATCAAAAGTTCCTCGTGCTCTGCTTCTTGCTGCACGGTTGCTAATAACTTTGTGACGGAAGATCCCAATAACCTTAGCTCCTCATGTAGCATTAAAATTTGATCGTTCAGACCGACAATCATGGCAGACTTGTTATTTACTAGGCCAATGAGATCATCAAGAACAGAATCAACAATAAAGAGTGAACCCACACAAGCCTTTGGAGCCATATCACTTGGCATCTTTGAGACTCTGACGCAGTGCTCCTTGATTTTTGATTTCAAGCGCTCAAACTTTGGTACCAAATTGAAAAGATCTAGATCCAATATAAAATTATCCGGGACATGATCATTCTTGGTGAAGACTATGAAACTTCGTATCTTATGGACCAGAGCTTTGATATCCGCCATGGTTTCTTCCTCCTCATTAGTGGTCCGCAATGGCATGTTCTCAAGAAAGTAGAAAACGCCAGAGTGCAAGAAACTTACTACCTTCTTGACAACAGCTTCAATATCCGTTGACTGAAGCTCCACTAAAGCAATGTCATATTCTTCCTCGTGAGTGAACAAGAATACCTGAATGGTGAAATACAAGGATTGAAAGAAAGTTGCTATTTGTTCATGAACCACAGCTTTGATATCTGTCACTACATTATCGGTGGGCTGCAAATGCATTGATGTATCTCCAAGAAAAGTTATAAGAAATCCTAGCTCTGTCCGGAGATCTTGGAAAGCAAGGTATCCTGCCTTAAAGCATAGGATGGATTCTACCATTTGGAGGAGAAAGTTGATAAAGGCTGCAACAACTTCATTAGGATATTCATATGACGAGCTTTGCTGTTCTGGGATAGTGAAGAATACCTTAAGATTTTCCCAATATGATAATAATTTTTGAAAAAAGTGTCTGACATTTTTAATGTTTTTTGAGTCTTTGAGCGGCTCCGGAAAACTGAGCCAATAATAAGGTGTTGGGCCTGGGAGTATAAGTTGGCCTTTCAAATAGTTCGACACGATTGCAACGAATCCTACCGGCCCAGTAAACAGTTCATTCTCGGATGATAAGGAGTTCTCGTCTGATGAGCAGTCCGTTTCTCCCTTACTTGATGCCATAGGGAAAAGATGCGCGATTTACAGGGAAAAAAAAAAAAAGGAAAGATAACGAAAGTGATATAGTGGTGCTTAAAAGCCAAATTGACGCTACCACTTGTTTGTATTAAATACAAACTTTAAAGAAACAAGAAGTAGCTTATAGCTATTGACTATTGAGGTCGTAGATCTGAAAATGGAGTATGGAACCAGAGATCAAAAAAGACTACATATAATTGAGGACAGGGAAAGCGCGGGGGAGAAAGAGTTTGAGCCACTCTTTTTAAATTAATGTAATCTTTATGATTTATAAATTAGAGAAAAGAAGCACGATTTACGAGGAAAAATATAGTCGTGTTTAAAAGCCTAATTGACGCTACCACTTGTTTGTATTAAATACAAACTTTAAAGAAACAAGAAGTGGCTTATAGCTATAGAGGTTGTAGATCCGAAAAAGGAGAAGGGAACCAGAAATCAGAAAGAACTACAAATAATTGAGTGAGAGAGAGAGAATTATTCAAACTTTTGTGCTTTCATCAAAGATTATCTTGATTCCTACCAAGAGATTTTTCTTGCTTATCCTTATCTTCATCTTCATTGGCCACAACCAACCTTATCTTCATCTTCATTGGCTACAATCACTCCATTGGCCAAATAGATACATGTTTGACAAAGACTTGCTAACCAACCAACTTGTTCAATTCTTATATATACAAGCAACGATTTGAAAACTATTAAATCAAATTTATCTGGAAAACACATGCACACAGACACACAAAAATATTGTTTAACACGCTTTAATGTACCGAACGAGCATAGTATATTAATATAACTATTTAATGTCATGAAAATGACTGGAATACGGAATACAATTAGCAAACTATTTTACCTTAAGGAATATTTTATCAATCCGCTATATCACGTTTGCAAACTCGTGTTATAGATAAATGTTTACTACTCGTAATCATTTGCATAAATCATCTTCAATCTTAATTTTATAGATTCAAATTAAAGATCAAGTTGAATTCAACACAATTGGTAAGTAATATTTGAACTTGCCATATACAGAATTCACATATGTTACGAACTCATTCTTGCTTGATGAATAAAGTATAATCAACCTGCAACACATGCTCACATATAAATTAGGTATTGCCATGTGACATTGAATTTAATAAATTTGCTAAGCTCTCAAATCTCTTTTAATTAAGGTGATTTGCATTGATTCTGCATGTAATTAAGGTGATTTGCATTAATTCTGCATGTCTCAAAATAGTCTTGTATTGTGAGAATCAATGCCCCAAAATAGTATCTTATGGGGTAATTCCAAGAGTAACATCAAGAGGCTCATGACTCCTAATTAATTACGATCTACAAAACGAGTATAATATCGATATACTATTTATCATTCTATAGAAAAAATTATTTGACTCAAAAAAATTTGTCGTCGAAACCTAATTATTTGACTCAAATTATTTGGGTGTGGTTTGGGGTATGCAAAGACAAGCATCACATGAATTATGTACCAATCTATTTCTCTTAATTTGCCAGCAGATTAATTTGAAACATATTTGTCAAATCTAAACCAACTTTTTACAAATGAGCCACGCTAGTTTTGAGCATGAACATGTTCAATGTAAATATTAGATCTAACTTTGTTCTCAATTTCAAAATTCACTTGGTACTGTTTTGTGGATCTCTAGAGAGATTTCAATTTTGTTGGGTTTCTGTTTCTTATGCTATATGCTATGTGGATTGGGTACTATCCCACTTGAAGCATTTGGATTTGTTGAATGTGAATTGAAATTTCTCAGTTGGTGTCAAAGGGATCTTTATTCAAAATTGCATTTTCATAATAAAATAACACGAATAGCACACCAGAGATCTCCTGTCAAAGGTCATGTATTTCCAGTTAGACAATGTGCTCCAAAAAGAAATCTTTGAGCAATTTTTTACTTTTTAAAATGTTTGGTAAATTTTGTTTGTAATGTATTTACTTTTTTTACATGTAATGTAATGCAATAAAATGAAACATTTGTTTAATATATTTAAATATCAATTATTGTATTAAGATAGTTAATACAAATTCTTATAATGCTATACGGGGAGTCGATAAATTAATTCTTTAAATGTCTATCATCCACTTTATTTCATTTTACGATTTGAAAATTTTAAAAATTTCAATTTTTAGAAACCAAAAACCCGTAAGCTCAACTTCAGTCATCAAATTAAAATTGTAAAGTACAGAATAAGTCACATGTCCATGTCTTACTTCGCTTAAATAGAAAAAGAAAACTAGAGAATGAACAATTAACTATTAAAAGAAATATGCTAGTCACAATTTTATGTTTTACTTTTTTTTAGTATTTTTCATTATATATAAATGGATAATTTATGTCGCTCGTTGTATTTTTACAATTTATTCAATAAATATTTATCAATTATATTTTTCGTGCATCGCATGGGTGCGATTACTAATAATAATAATAATTCGATTAAAATCTAGATTATAATAGTAATTGATTTGACGAAAGTTAATAATAGGAAATAATAACCTCATGGAAATAGCTAAGATCCAAACATCTTATTAACGAATGAGACCCCGTCCATAAAGCTTTGTCGGAAAGGGAAGGCCATATTCCCTTGCATGGTGCATGATTTCTTAAAAAATAAAAAATAAATAAAATAGAAAAGAATAAAAAGAGAGGTTGACTTAGAGACCTAGAATCTTGATTAGCTACGAAAGAATGGGAGATCAAAGAGTTCTCTTTGCTAGCAGATTATGTAGTGATCGACTTTATAAAATTCACTTCACTTTGCTTCCCCAACACCCCGCCCGTCCTTATTATGTAGAACAAGCGAATTGCCAAGTCTACAAAGAATATTACTTCTAATTTCTTTAATTTCCTTTGTATTATAATATGTAAACTCTCAATCCTACTATTAGAGTCAATTATACATCTGTTTTGTTGTCCATCTATCTTTTAAAGCTTTATTATACAATTCTACTATGATTTAGCTAAACTCGTTGATTATACGATTGAGCTTCGATTGAAATACTATTCGCTCAATACAACTAAACTCTTCCTAGAATCACTCATTACAAGCCAGTTTTTTTCTATCCATCGCTTCATCTTATTTTATCCTGTTTCTTGAAAATTTGAGTTTACTGGATTATTTTTTGATGTATGATTTTAATTGTGATATAATGCTTCCATGGTTTGAAAAAGGTTGCCAGAGACCGTAAATAGGTTCGGGATTAAAAGAGGGTCATTGGGTTGCCCACAGTTCACAATTTTAATTAACTCTAATAACATTTTGTCAGAGATCGTACATAGGTTCAGGATCAAAAGTGGATCCTTGGGGTCGTCCCCACAGTACACAAAGCTACATAAATTTATTTTTTTTAGACATGATATTCATAATTGGATTTGCATGTTTGGATTTAACTTGGACTGATTGTTGTATCTCCACTGCGTATAATTCATTATGCTCACTCCACTTTTTTCACCCTTCCAGGTTAAGGAGCTCGGCGATACATGACAATGAGCGGGTCGATCTTGGAATTAAATGACAATCCATTTTAATTTATAATTTTCTTTTAATCCAGTATTTTTAGCAATCATTTTCCTTTTATCAAATTAATTTCAAATATTATTATTTTGAAAGATTGACGATTCGTTCATTATATTTGATATTGAAAATCAAATTATTTCAATCAATTACGTTTCCTCAATTTATTTCTGGCTGTTATTGTTTTCAAAAAAAAAATATTACGTATTTGACGTTTATTGAAAAAGACTATTTAAACGAAATTTAGAATTTAGTAGCACTCCAAGTTAACAGAATTTGGGGCATTACAGTATGGTATCAGAGTACAGGTCTACCTTTCTGTAAACTTGTAAAAAATCTATGATTTGAAATTTTAAAAGAAAAATGTTAAATATTTGAATTGACCGCTCCCCACTTTTGCCATGCCACGCCGACTCCGGAAAGGTAAAATATTTAGAAAATTTATTTTGATGAAGTTTAAAATTTTTTATTGCTGGATACCATGTATTTATTTTATGACTGGATAAATAAAATGTTTACAATGAAAATTACATGAGAAATGAAATTTTACTATAGTTGATGTAGTTTGAAATGTTTAAAAGTTTGTATCCAGTATATGTTACAAAAATTTTCTTGAGTTATTACATTTTAGAAATGAACATGCGATGTGAAGTGTTTAAAACTTTCAGAAATTACAAGTTTAATCCTCGAAATTAGACTAAAACATGTAGTAACCCATTTGAATGGAATTTACTTTCATAATTAATATGTCAAAGGAATGTATGAGAAGACTTGTTTGTGGAAGAACAATGAAGCATATGAAGTTCGTTAAGGATTTAAAAGAGTATTCAATTTATTGAGGAAATACTTTTCAGTGGGATTTATTTCACATTCAACTTAGTAGATTTACTTTACATGTAATTCAGTTAGAGTACACATTTCAGATTATGGTTATTAGTTGAAATTTTATTATTTTGTGTTCCTTTGAAGATTTGTATTATTGATGAATGGACGTAGGAAATGTTTGAAGAGCAGGCTAGAAGTTGATTCAATGTCGAATCCTTTTCAAGAGAGGGGGATAATGTGATCCGAGATAGAAGCTCAACGGAGAAGTCGAGCTGGGAAGACGAATGGATCAAATCAAGTCTTAAGGGATCAAATTCAAGGATCAGGAGCATTTTCACGGTCGTAAGTTCCATATGTCACGGCCGTAATCCACTCTAGGGCTAAAACGCTAGATTCCAAGATTTTTATACTTACGGCCGTAAGTCTCAATGTCCCAGCCGTAACTTTAAACATAAATATATTTATGGCCAAAAATGTCATCTTCACGATCATAACTGCTCAGCGGGATAAGATTTCTTAGAATTTTATTTCCTTTTTTCATTTTAGGTTGTCTTTACTTATTTATATGCTTTTCCATTCAATGTAATATATAGTTTTTTGTATGATTAACCAGTTTTTTTTTTTTAGGATCCAATAAAGTTATAGGTGGATTCTTATATTTTTTCGAACTTATCAAGAATTATTCCTGTGGCGTTCATCCCGAACTTATCAAATATTTGCCATAGTATTTGTGGTGTTCAAATCAGTAACTTATCAAGGAAGTTGGGCAGATCCTTATAACATTTCGAAAGTCTTGGTTCTTTATTCAGCATCGTCGATCTTTGTATCGTGAATATTGGGTCAAGATTCCTCCGTCCATCCACAACCTGGGTTCGGAACTTTCCTGCGTTTCTTCCGCGAGTCTTCGAATCATGTCACCGTGTTTTCCTAGTCCTAAAGTTTCTTGATCTGCCTCCCCTCTTGAAAATCAATTACAATTTTTAAAAAAAAAAATTGTAAAAAAATAAAATAAAATAAAAAAACATTATCAATATCACATAAATATATATTTTTTTTTGAAAAATAGAAATAAAAGATGATGAAATAGAAGCGTTCATCGATTTTTTTTTTTCCTTTTCGCTTTCATAAAATTCTGAGTATCACAGATATATCTATGTTTTATTTTTTAAAAATTCTATATAAATGTAATTTTGTTTTCCCATTTTAAGCTTTAAATAAATTTAAATTACAATATTTAAATATATTTCCTGGAACGATAAACATACGAACAGTAAAAAAATTAAGATACGTGTAATTGTACCTTTTCTTAATTAATTCTCTTTTTTCGTTTATCATTTTTAATTAAATATTCATTTCATATGTTAAAATATAAATTAGATATATGTGAGTAACAAATGACCGTGCATTACACAGGTGTAATACTAATTTTTTATATATAGCAAGCAAGTAGGAAGACGTCAATTTTTGTTATTATTATTTTTTATTTTTATTTTTAATATATCAACCTATTACAATTTAACATTTCACTATTTGCTCAAAAGAGTTGATTTTGCAATTACGCCCCACTTTGGGCTCCATTAAAATTATAATATATATTTTCTCTTTTCCATTTTTAAACACACATTTTTCAATAAAATAATATTACACGTAAATTTAAAATTTTTCATTATTTTTAACCCCGCATCTTTATATATCTTTATATAAATAGAAGTGAGGAGAAAGAAATATTAAAAGCAATTTTCCCTTCAAAATGCATTTGCAATTTTTGGAAACAAGAAAAATAAATAAATAAATAAAAATTTGTGTAGAATATTATCTTATTTAAATCCGGTTGATTAATGCAATTTTCATTTTGGATTAGTTATGTTACTTTTTAAATTAACTTTTATATATATTCAAGAATTTTATGACATGGGACAATACACGTTTTTAAATTTTTTCAGTGATAATGAGAAATGTGGATTCTTCAACCTCAATTGCAGTGAAAATAGCATTCGCTGCTATGATAATCAAGAATTTTTTCACTTAGCTGACTTGTTACTATTTTTAATTTTTCATTTGAAAATTGATGTGGTGAAGCGAAGAACATAAAATGGAATAAGATTCGGATACCAACAGATAAGATGTCGTGGAGCCTTATGATACCGTTGCATTTGTGCATATCATAATGGGACATGCTTGTTAAGAATATATATCTTATTGAGTTAAATTTAATTTGACAAATATTTTGTGGTTGACAGTAAATTTGGAAGGATAAGCGACAGTTGATTTGTTCACGCTCTAAATGATTCTAATTCGCAAATTCGGACATTTGATATGTTTACTTTAGATAAAGATATATTCAGAGTTAAAAATTCCTTGTCTCGTAAGGTGTGAAACTTCATTTAGAAGATCAAACTAGCATATATTGAATGATCATAGCACAATATAATTCCTTAAATTGGTCCGAGTATAATGCTACATTAAGATGGACTTTACAATAATATGAACAATTTAAGGAGAGAGTACAAACATCGATGTATGTGAAAAAGGTTAGAGGATAATAATCACGTTAAAGTTAGTAGGTTGTTAAGGTAATTTATCCGAAACTTGTGACAAGTGCTGTTCATATTGATTATATTTCTTCTCTTTGAGTCCGTGAATACGACTTCTTGTTACTAAGGCTAATAGATTGACGAGTACATCCTGTATTTCAACAACCAAATAAACTTAGCTTCCTACGAACACTTTTTTTTTTTAAACCCAAAATGTTGCTGTCAGACTAAAAGAGAGGACGCCAAATGATTTCGTATGTTGTTGACACCAGTTTGGATGTTTAACCAGACCAGTTAAAAATGGAAATTTAACACCAGTTCTACAATTTATTACACACCTGATTAGATATATATATTGGATAGTTCAGGACTCGAAGTGGAATTTTAGCAATCATTCTTGGAGACCATATTGTCACTTGTTACGGCATCTTTAATGGGAGGTCTGTCCTCCATCTTGTTGACCATGTGACAATCAAAAAGCTCCAGCTGCTCCACAAGGTCCAGAGAAACGGTCTGCAAACAGACCTTGGCCAAGACCCTGTCTTCTTCTTTTTTATTTTTTATTTTTGTGTCACTCTTGTTCCTCATTTTTCTCTCTCTTCATGGACCCTCCTTCCCATCTCTCCTCCACTTTCTCTCTCCTTCAAATTTGCACTGTTCAACATCTGGACTGACCTTTAGCCATTAAAGATGCTCTTAGTTGTTACACAATGACATATTATCTGACATTCAGACCCCAATATTCATCCAACCATACTAATCAAGCTTCTATAAACATATTAACCAAACCTTCCACTCAATTTTATTTTGATTTATTTTTACTTTCTAGGTAAAATATGTGATAAAAAGTGGTTTAAAAAATATGTGTGCTTAAAAAATATTTTGAAAAGTTGAGTTTTTTATAAATTGACAGTAGTCACAAATTATGTTTGCTTTTATTTTGCCTCCCTACGGAAGGTGATGTAAAGACAAATATAAGGCACCAAAAAAAATTAATAATTAACCAACCTACGGAAGGTGCATGATTGTTCATCGACCGCAAGTATACGGGACGCATAAGTAATATAATGGATGTGAGTCGAAGTATCGATCTCACAAGGATTGAGTAAATTATATTTTAGACTATATTCCTTAACGGGAACTAAGAAAAACTTTAATTTACAATTATTTTTGAAAAACTAAACTAACAATTAAAGAAAGCAAGAAAATTTATTTTATGAAAACTATGGAATGAACATATTAGAATCATGAATTCACGTTAACCCTATGATCCATGTGTTTGACTTAAACATTTAATAACAATTTATGGAGTATTGAAAACCGTATTCCTATAGTTATTTATGTCCCCTTTCGAGTAATGTATAAAATCCTTTTTATACAAAAGATTAGACTATATTTCTATAATCAATCCAAACATGTAGAAAAGTATTAACGAATTATGAACACTAATCAGGATAACACAAAGTATATGAGTATATTTTTATCTCATATCGTATTTTGCTGCAATCAATTCATGTCTAAAAAATTCCTACACTTTCGAACATAGAAATCTATCATAAAGATCAATAATCATGTGTCCACAGTTATAAATGAAAATAAACACACAATTGATTGCATCAAACCTATAAATTGCATAATCTAAATGTAAAGTCAAAACATAGAATCAAGAAGTTAACGTTTCATCACAATTCTAACAATATATTATAGTCTAGAAACATGATAAAAGATAAATGACAACAAGAGTAATTGGAGTTTATCATCCTATTCACCATGTTGTATAAGAATATTCAATCATGCCCCAATTTGGTCCTTAAGAATTCGACAGTCCTTTAGGATGATCTTTGACAAGGTTGGAACCCTAAAAAATGTACCTTATATCTTTTATTTATAGGTGTGCTCGAAGTTAGGTCAAAAGATATGAGAAATTCGTTGAAAATCGCACAAAAAGACCACAGTCAGGCCTAGAATATTACCATTCGATTGCACGGTATAAAATCGTGTGATCGCACGGTTAGAAATTTTAGATATTGTTTCAATCTGTTCAAGTCATGCGATTTTGTGGTATACCGTGGAAGTACAATTTTCATCTTTGAGGTGATACAAGTTGGTCCCTATCTTTTTATTGCACAGCAAATCCTTCAACTTTCAATTGTTGCAATTTGGTCCCTAAACTTCTAATTTCTTCTAAATTTGATTTCTTCTTTGATTTTTCTTCCCATTGACACCTTGATTAATTTCATCAACCCTTGATTTGCACACTTTAGTATTTTTATTATCCAATTGACTTCATTTTGCTTCAATTCCTTTGTTTTCTCGACTTTGTGGTTATTTCTGAATTATAAACAAACAATAACAAAATGAATAGCAAATATTCTCAAACACACACATAAAATTCTAATTTTTAGGATAGAAATAAGTGTATAAAATATACTTATAAGTGATGTAAAAGACGAATATTAAGGCACCAACCAAAAACAGAAAAACCAGCTATAGTTCAACTTATTAATTAAACTAACTCGCCCCCAGGGCATATCTCCAAGTGGCAAAGGGGATGGGTGGTAAGTGCTCAGCGCGGCTGTGTGCTTGGTTCGATTCCCCGCAAGGTGGAATTGGCCTTATGGCAAGCGGGAGTTATTGAGATTTGCTCATGGTTAGCATAAGTCTTTCCACCCTAGCTACTTGGAGGCATAACCTGGATTTACCTTCCCGAACCAAGGGCCTTGGGCGTGGTCGGTTCGGGCTCTCAGGGTGTGGGCTACACCTTTTTTTTTTTATTAATTAAACTAACTCTTCGTTTAATTAATTTCAAATAATATGAAACATGACTTGTATCAACATTTGTTCTCTGGATTTGAAATAATTTAAAAGTGCGCACATGGATAATAAATACACAAATGCGTGTAGATAATTTGTATACACGTCCCATGAAATATTTCTGCATCTGTACTTTTACGTGTTAAGTTGACGTACATAACGATTTAATTTAACATTTTAAAATGGTTTAATGAAGAAATATTTTAAATTTTGATATGATTGATTCAAGCAATTTTGTCAATATCGTTGTATTACATGGCATCCTATTCAAGAGAATGAGGGAATTTTTATTTCTCGTCTTCTGATGGTCTGAAATGAAGATTTACACACACACACACATATGAAAAGAAAGAAGAAGCTGAACTAACTAATCTAACGGAATTAACAATCTAACTAATTACAACTAAGACTAACTAATTACCAAATATGTCCCTAAACTATTTACAAGATACAAATGAGTATATTTCTACATCCCCTCTCAAGTTGGACTTTTATGAAAATCCATCAAACCCAACTTGGAAAGTAAGAAATGAAATTGTGGTTCCAATAGGGATTTTGTAAGAACGTGTGCCAACTGATCATGAGAGGAGACATGCTTGGGAAGGAGAAAACGAGATTTGTACTGGTTTCGAACCACGTGACAATCAATTTCGAGATGCTTGGTGTGTTCATGAAAGACCGGATTGGCTGTGATATGGACAGCTGCTTGATTATCACACCAAAGAGTGATTGGAAGTTGAGGTAAGATTTTGAAGTATTGGAGAAGATAGGTGATCCAGTGCAATTCACTAACAGTTGCAGCTATGCTTCTATATTCTGCCAGGCTGCGAGAAACTGTTTGTTGTTTCTTTGTTTTTCGAGAGGCAAGTGCTCCTCCTATGAAGAAGCAATAACCAGTGAGAGACCGTCCTGTGTCGGGGCAGGATGCCCAATCTGTAGCACAATATACTTCAAGAGAGAGTTTATTAGATGAAGGAAAGTATAAACCCTTGGAAATAGTCCCTTCATGTATTTCAGTAGATGAATAGCAGAATTCCAATGTGAAACAGTAGGAGAGTTGACGAATTGGCTTAGTTGTTGAACCATGTATGTGATGTCTGGTCTGGTAAGGTTTAAGTACAATAATCTGCTCATAAGTCTTTCATATTGATCTGGTTCCTTGAATAACAAACCATCAGTCGTGAATTTATGGCTTTTCGATAGAGGAACATCAGCTGGTTTGGATCCCATCAGACCAACATAAGTGATAATGTCTAAGGCATATTTTCTTTGATTCAAATAGAGACCTTGTGGACACCTTGCTATCTCTATCGCCAAAAAATACTTAGCAAGACCAAGATCCTTAATGTTAAAAGTAGGATCAAGGAATGATTTTACCGCTTTTATTTGACAACTACTATTACCAGTAAGAAGAACATCGTCAACGTAAATAAGCAATGCAGTAAAGGTGCTATCTTTATGAAAAATGAACAGGCAATTATCATTTGCTGATTGAGTAAATCCATAGCTTTGTAAATGTTTGCGAAATCCCAAATTCCACTGTCTACTTGCCTGTTTCAACCCGTAGAGTGATTTTTTTAGTTTGCAAACCTCCCCTTCCTAACACTTAGTAAACCCTTCAGGTGGCTACATGTATAGTTCTTCCTCTATAAATCCATGCAGGAATGCGTTGTTTATATCAAGCTGATATTTAGGCCAGCTGTAGGCTGAAGCAATGGCAAAATAAATTCCAATGGTAATAAATTTATCCATCAGGGAAAAGTTGTCAACATAAACTATACAAGCCACTTGGTTTTGTAACGACCCAAATTCTAATTGAACTCAAATCATTACACAAGCTTCATTTATGTAAAAAAAATTAAGAATTTCAACCGGTTATTAAATCCGACTAAAATTAATTTAATGAAAATTTTATTGAGTAAGGCACTTTAACATGCATAATGAATAAAGGCTGCCATAAGATTACCAGATTCGAAATTTAAGAAATAAAAGTAACATTTGGACTTTAAAGTAATAGTACTTAAACTTAGCATTAGCATTTAGTCTAATTAAAGAAGAGGACACGTCCACCCCAACAGGAAATAATTAATGTATAGGTAAATAGGTGTCACATTATAATATACAAACAATTATATTTGCTGGGATATATATATATATATATCACTTCACTATTATATATAAATTGCACTCCAATTTATCACTGTTCATAAGGCAGAAACACGCTTTTATCACTTGCGTCCTTTACGCTTCATCACTATTATACATACATTTTGTTTCACTCTTTCACCATTTGTTTCCTTCGACTCTTCCAGCGCCTCTGTGTTCCAGAAATAAAGATTTCTAGGGTTTGCGCCTCTTCTACTGTAGATGGTCATCGATGAACTCTTGGTGGAGATCGACTGAAAGGTAATAGTTCCTTGTTCGATTTCATAGTTTTTTGGGTGGTTTTCTTTTTTCCTCATGGCCTTCGACTCTTCCAGCGCCTCTGTGTTCCAGAAATAAAGATTCCTAGGGTTTGCGCCTCTTCTACTGTAGATGGTCATCGATGAACTCTTGCTGGAGATCGACTGAAAGGTAATAGTTCATTGTCCGATTTCATAGTTTTTTTGGTGGTTTTCTTTTTTCCTCATGGTTATTGTTGTTTTGTTTATATATGGACAGGGGTTTCGGTGAATCAGCGTGTTTGGTATGCTCTTTGTTTCGTGTTTTTAAGTTTTCCCCTTCTCATTATTTTTTAGTTTGTTTATGTTCTTCTCGGTTTTTTTACTTTTTCCTTGTCTGTTGTTACTTTTTTGTTCCCCCCCCCTCTCCCCTTAATTGATTGAATTATTTATCTTTACAGGTTTTTGCTTCTTCAGCTGTAGCCAGTTTTTGTGCCATTGGTAATTTTTTTTTTTTCCTTTTTTACAAAAGTTGTAAAAGATGGGTATATGAAGAACTCATTTAGGTTTTGATAAATTAAGTTTAGATGGGTTCATGAATTATCATTGAAGCAGTAACAGAAAGCTCGAACTGCACTAGTGCTTCTTTGATATTTTTCTTCTTCTTGTATATCATTACTGAGGTGTTGAGCACAGGAGAGGATGTAGAGTTCTTCATTTTGAGATTCATTTCTTTTGTTTTACCTTCCTTTTTCATTCTGCAGTTCATAAACCAAAATCGGACATTTTCGTTAATATGCTCTTAGTAAAAATACTCATTTTATTACTAAAATCCCTAATTTACTTGTTCCTACAGCTTCTAATTAATTTATTACTTTGGTGATTATTATGAATCAGATTGTGAATTGCGTTGCTGATTTCCCCCTCCCGTTAATGAATGTCACTAAAGGTAGGTATACATTTTTTTCCGTTTTAATCCAATTTTAACTGTTATCATGTGATTTAATGGCTTTAATTTGATTTCTTGACAGAAATTTCATTTTCATCAGTGCATGTTGTCAATTTTTTAATATTCTAGATGTGCATTTTGTCCTTTTCTTGAATTAGCCCATTAATCAAATCAACCAGCTTTTGTTGAAGTTATTTTGTTTGCTAATGATTAAATTATAGACTGCCATCAATGATAATGCTCGTTAATGATTTTTTGTTCCTTTCTGTTTATTAATTGGACAGAAGGCCTCTCACTATTGGGTTTTAAAGCATGAAAGAGTAGGGCTTCGCCTGCATTAATTTGTACCCTGTCTTGCAAATTAATAATAATTCATTTGGAGGCTTTGTGATGCTGAGATTGAGGTGCAGCGGGATCAATTTGGTCAACCGTTTCTTTCATTTTTCTGAATGGCACCCTCTGGAATAGCATAGCTGATTGGGACTTCAAGCGCACTTCAGAATTTCCCTTGCACAAAGAAATAAGTATTCATCAACTTTTTATTTTATTTTAATTTTAATTGAAAAAATTAGAATATAATAAATGTCCATTTTAGCAGTTTGAAATGTAGCCCTTGTAAGTTGGATTTGTGCTAAGTCAGTCCTGAACAACCATCATCGTCGGTGACCCGTCATAACTCACCATCTCTGCCTCACCATAAATCCATTTAGTCTATAAATCCAACTTTTCATCATCATAGATCTCAAGCCAGTGCCCTTGATATGAAAATTTTTACTGTATTCTATTTATACTTTGTGGGTTTTCTTTTTTTTTTTCCCCCTTTTTTTTAATTTTTTTTCTCTATTTGCTCCAAATCTTAAGGAAAGTTCAAAATTTTGAAGTTCAGGTCATTTCGAGATTAATTTGATATTTCTTTCATGTTGGGTATTTTTTTGGTCGTGAGAAATATTGTGTCTGCTATGCTTGTGACATTCTATAAAATGTTTTAGCACCTCTTTCAACATGAAATTTTTTAGTTTTCTTTCACCAGTGATGATAGTCATTTCATTTAGAAGGATTTTGTGGAATAATTTTAAGGATTCATGGCTCAGCCATATTGATGTTCTTATATGCCATCATGCCTTTATTTATTTCGCCATTTTTGGAGGGCAGAATATAAATATTTTTGGTTACTTGAATCATTGATCCCTACTTTGGCTCCACTGACAAATGATACAGATTGACAAATTTTAAAATTTGAGATGAATTTGTATGCCACTCGGAAATTTTTTACTGTATTCTATTTATACTTTGTGGTTTTTTTTTTTTTTTCTCTATTTACTCCAAATCTTAAAGAAAGTTCAAAATTTTGAAGTTCAGGTCATTTCTAGATTAATTTGATATTTCTTTCATGTTTGGGTATTTTTTTGGTCGTGAGAAACATTGTGTTTATCTGCTATGCTTGTGACACTCTATGAAATGTTTTAGCACCTCTTTCAACATGAAATTTTTTAGTTTTCTTTCACCAGTGATGATAGTCATTTCATTTAGAAGGATGTTGTGGAATAATTTTAAGGATTCATGGCTCAGCCATATTGATGTTCTTATATGCCATCATGCCTTTCTTTATTTCGCCATTTTTGGAGGGCAGAATATAAATATTTTTGGTTACTTGAATCATTGATCCCTACTTTGGCTACACTGACAAATGATAGACACATTGACAAATTTTAAAATTTGAGATGAATTTGTATGCCACTCGGAAATTTTTTACTGTATTCTATTTATACTTTGTGGTTTTTTTTTCTTTTTTTATTTTTTTTCTCTATTTACTCCAAATCTTAAAGAAAGTTCAAAATTTTGAAGTTCAGGTCATTCTAGATTAATTTGATATTTCTTTCATGTTTGGGTATTTTTTTGGTCTTGAGAACATTGTATTTGTCTGCTATGCTTGTGACATTCTATGAAATGTTTTAGCACCTCTTTCAACATGGAAAGAATTTATTTTTTAGTTTTCTTTCACAAGTGATGATAGTCATTTCATTTAGAAGGATTTCCTGGAATAATTTTAAGGATTCATGGCTCAGCCATATTGATGTTCTTATATGCCATCATGCCTTTCTTTATTTCGCCATTTTTGGAGGACAAAAGAAATATTTCTGGTTACTTGAATCATTGATCTCTACTTTGACTCCACTGATAGATGATTGAAAAAAAAATCTCCAGACTTGATGCTTGAGGAAGGTATATCAGGTTCTTACTATTCTTTGTTGTATGTTTCTTAAATACTATATTAATATCAATTAGTTGATAAGTTTGCTAATCTAATATTCGGATATTAATTGCCAAACTCTCACTTTACTTTGTTTCACAATAAGTAGAGGTATATTACTATTTTCCTAATTCATAATGAACTCATTCTACAAGCATGTTTAGCTGAGCCTGAATATAATTAAAATTTGCCTGTAAGTAATTTTGATTTTGTGTTCAAATATGTTCGATAAGCATCCCTCCTCTCCTTGGCTTTAGGTGGAGGCCTAAATATACTTCGGTGGTGTTTTGATTGTAAGTAGAAAATGCATGTTTACTAATCACCTTTTCTTCTATACTTTATATATTATAGTAGAAAAAAGTTTAGTATTTTTTACCCTAACTCAGACATCACTATCAAAATAAGTAACTTATTTTCAATTTTGATGAATAAAAATATTTGTTAATTTCAGATGATTCTATCTTAGATAAAAGTAATTTTTACAATCATAATTTTTTGCTTTTATAACTATATATATTTTAATGAACTTTAGTCTGCAATTTTTTATATTATTTGATGCTTGGTGTTTGGAAATTGATTTATGGTTGCTTAATGTGGAAATGTAGTATCATATGATGCAGATTATTTGACAATGCCCATTCGAAGAGAAAAAGAAAAGTCTGAGTTCGTTTCTAAAGTTTAAGACAGTGTTTATTATTTTTGGGAGGAGGAATAACACAAAAATTTTGGAGAATACAAAAATATATAGGCATCAGTTAATTTAGATTATTTCCTTTATTAGCTATCAATTACAATTCAGAATTATTTGGACCATTTGTTATCCATTTCCCCTTTTTTTTATCTTCAATCGGAGAATGTATGTCTTATTGTTACAAAGAATTTTCAGTGCTAATACGATTCTCTCTAAAAGATTTGGATGCAAGTTCTATGTGCTGTTGGGGGGTGGGGCAGGCTAGGGCTGGGTGGATAAGATTAGTGGTTTGAAAATTGATTTGTGATTTGAGTGATGCCCAATCTGGATTTGGATTGTACTCTCTATAAGTATCCTTATTTTTTTGGTGTATTGATGTTCGATTCGTTATTTAGTTGAAATTTTTGTTCTGATTTCGTAAGCTATGTCATTGCAATACAGAAAATGCGGTACTTCTATACGTATAAATGTATACTTACTCTTATTGTATCTAAATTTAGGTACTAAATATGTGAAACATGAATACAGATGTATCCAGACTTAATACATAAATCAAAACAAGGAGGATTGGATGTAAGGGAGACTTATGTTTTCTGGAATTCGCATGAACCAGTTAAAGGATAGGTAATTTTTCTTTTTTTCTTTTTTCTTTTTCATGTGTGAAATGTATAGTATCTTTCCTTGACTATTCTTTACTTCAATTCTTACATTTATCTGTTTTTCATGACAGGGAAAGTGTGGAAAGTATAGTATAAAGAATCAACTTTTTTCTTCAGTTTCTTGTTCTACAATTTCAAAAACATTATGAATTAAAAATACTATAAGTTCAATGTTAAATAAATCAATGGTAAAAGAGTAAATAAAAAATTTATAAATACTGATGGTTCAAGGACAACATGTTGTAGGACGATTTTGAATGAAGAAATGATTTGGTAATGTTCGTGAAATTGGTAGGGAGGTTGGCTTATATGTTCATCTTCGACATCCAGGTTATTTCTCTCCTCTCACCCATGTCCTTGGCTACATCTGATGGGCTTGTAAACTTTTACTATTTATTTTCAGATCAATTAATCTTTGATTTCCCTTCCACACAGTTTTCATATTGTTGGTGACATGTGCTCCTGCCATTTTTTTAAAGGTAAAACACATTCATGAATACTTATATTAATGTAAGTATTGCTGAACTTTTGATTCTTGCAAGTCAACTTTCACAACATATCAGGTGTGTCAGCTCATACTTGGAAGAATTGGATTCATCACGTCTCTTGATAGATAAGTATATCCCCTTTATTAACAGATTTAACGTGACATATCTCTCCTCCCCTATCCATGTTTCCTTTAGTACTACTGGTATGGAGGCCAATGGGACCAACAACATGAAGTTTACGCTGAATGGTTGTTTCATGATTGTGGTTATTTATTTGAAGAGAATTTCATTGAAATGATATATGCATTAATGCAGTTGAAACACTTAGCCTCGATTTGGTAAACAAATTTATGAACAATATATTTCCCAAATCACTTTTTAACTTCACACATTTTCCAAACCACTATTAAACTGCATATTTTATCTAGAAAATGTCACATTCTTTGTTTGTTATTAAGAAAAATTAATAATAATTACCAAATAGAGGTTTACATTCATTAGTTAATTCCTCCAATATGTTACTATTTTATTTTAGTTTGCTTTACTTTATTTTTTTAGAAGTAATGTGATAACAAAATTTTCATTTGTACGTAAAGCTTATTTGTGTCATGGTGAAGCATTTCTAACTATATTTTAATTTATGAGTTAGATTGTGATTGCATTTTTCTTCAGCAGGAAATGTTAATAGTAATTGCAAGAAATGTTAATAGTAATTTAAATCAAGATTCAAACAATGTTAAATTATAAGTATCAGTTAAAGCTTTCAAACCTATGGTGGAACCTACTGATTCTACTCTTAAGACTTTTGCATCTCAACCTCCTCAAAAGAGGAAAGCCTTTGAAAATGAGTGTACATGAGATACGTATATTTTCCTTTCCTTGAAGTGTATATATTTATAGTGAACTGCTTACAGGCTACACTTCCACGACTTTGATCTATTATGAAAGTTTCTTTGTTGTTTTGTTAAGCTTGCTAGGGTAATGCCAGTCTGCAACATTCACCCGCATGCACACACAATCACACACAAAGAGAGGCAAAATGCTTTTTTATTAGCACATTTAAAATTAAAATATTTTTTTATTTTACTTCATCTCAACTATCTATCTAATTTTTAACATCGATTTTACAAAAAAATCCATCCTTTTTGCTAGGTTTATATTTATATTCATTCAAGTAGTGGGTAGAACTTTAAATTAAATTAAACATATGAAAAATGATGTGTAGATAATTTCTTGTAGCCGACTTTATTGAATACTATTCATTTATTCTATACTCTTGACTTTGGCAGCCTCAAGCATAACAAAAAGCTGAAGAGGAGGGATTTGAAGTGAGTATTAAGAAGTCAAGTTACAAAGCTAACACAAAAGTCCCTGTAGAAAATGAAGGACGAGGACTTGCCAAGGTGACACATGATTGTTTATGAATTATCATGTCACAAATATAAATTTGCTAATCTATATTTGTTGTCATTTTCCCATCAATTAAAATCCTATCTATCATCTCTCGAGGAAGTATCCATCAGATGTCATACTACCGGATGCACAATAATCTAGACAAGTGGCACGAGTGGAGATCCCAAAGGTATTTACTGACACGTCAAGACATTTTCACATATGTAACAAGTATCAATCTTTTAATCGATGCATATTTTGATCAATCTTCGAACTCTCATATTTTGTATTATGAAAACTCTACATATATAAGTTTATCTAAAATGTCACTGCTACTGTGCTTTAAGGAATACCTTCACAGCACTTTTCACTTGAAAAACCTTGTGTGATTTTGTTAAATTTCTTGCTATAGTGCAAGAAATATATTGAAATCACCTCTATTGTAAATATAGCTTTTGTTAAATATGAATCTATCTGCTTCTTAAACTTTCTTTTCTTCTTCTTACTTACCTTTATTTCATACAATGTAGAACTAATATTACATAGGTGTGCATAGATCAACTTGAACTGATATACATCTTATCAGTGGTCATTACAGTTTTTTCTTTTGGTTGGATAAAATTAATTTTTCGTCAATTTATAACTTAAATTCAAATGCATGATGTGATTAGTAGAAGTTTCAGATACTTATATTGATCACAAACTACAGTTTTGGATGGTTCCAATTTTGTAAGTTGAAGTAATTTTTTATATACTAGGAAATTCATGATGGTTAAACATCTATACCAGGTGGTTTTCGAAATTCTTTAACAACTGAAATTCAGACAAAATCTCTGGTTTAAGCGACCCAATTATTACGGAAAATTGACTGAAATTTAAACAATCATAGATACCAAAAGGTTTACAATTCAGTGATCAAAACCTTATATTACATTTCATTTCACAAGATAAATCATGAAGGCATATTATGAATTTTTTCCTTCTTATATCCATTCTACTAGATTTCAACTTTTCTTCATATAAATTAGGTCCTGTTCTTTAAAAATTAATTGACAAATAAATGGAATGTTTTGTGTCAAATCAAGGAATTGAAATTATTTGTTGATTTATTTGTGTTTTCTAGATAAGATGAAGGGTTAAAAATTGGATAGAGAAAATGTGGATGGTTAAAAAGTTGTATGGAAAATTGTGTAATTTAAATTTTTGTAATGATTACAAAATAAATTTTGATTCCTTTTTACCGAACAAGGCCTTAAGAATAATTAACACGCTACTTAACTGCTACAATTTTATTAATGTTACTTCATATTTTCCAATCTTCATGTCATTTTTTACTTCCCATTTACATACAATTATACCAAATCAAATCAGTTCTAATAAATAGCCCATTGTTCCATAAATCTTTATTTTCACTTTCTTTCATAAATCGTAATACTTTTTTTCATGTCCATGTAACAATTACTCATCTTTCTATTCCACGCGAATTCACACAAATAAAAAACGTCACGTGCTTCGCACGTGTTTCCCTACTAGTATATATATAATGCCAGGTTGTTCAACATAAGAAAACTAGGTTCAAATTCCAAGCAATTTGGTCTTTTCTGTATTGTACTTCTAGGCATGTCTAAACAATTAATGAATGCAAATAAAATAAATTCTGAAAGTTCAAGTCCCGTAGAAGTTTTACATTTGTCGCATTTACTGTTTAAAAGATTTAAAATTCGAACAATTTGCCAATTACTCTTTTAGTTATCAACCTTTTCCCTATGTACAGTATTAAAATCAACCGACAGGGGCTTAACTCACCCATAAACAATTAAGCCCACGAAGAATAAGAAAATATTTATTTCAATTAAACAATGTAATAAATCAATCTTGTTTCAAATTTTAAAATCTCAAATAAATAAGATAGATCCATAACTTGAATAAAATAAAATACTGCTGAAAATAAAATTATTCAATCTAATAAATTACACGGAATAAATATATTGATTTCCATAAATCCTGACATCTCGACAGCACCGCATCAACCTCCAATCAACGATCGTTCTAATCTATAAAATAGTAGGGGTGAGTATATAGAATACTCAGTAGGACACGAAAATCATGGTGCTATCCCGAATAAAAATATTAAACACGTGCCAAGAATATCATACCGTCATCATATCTTAGAAAATCGATAAGAGCTCAATCATATCATATCTTTGGTACCGGATGACCATAAAACATTATATCATATCATATCATTAAATTTCATAAGCATGATAAATTAACAACATGAAAAAATAATTTAAACGGGATAAAATCAACTGCACCTCGTTATCCTACCTTTAAACGTGATGTGGTGATGACTATGATGAGCAATTCCTTTCAAAAATCTTTAAGTGCAGACGAAATTATCATGAACAGTGCTGAATTTCTAGTCACAGTCGTGATGTAAAAGTAAAAGAAAAAGTAAAACTATATATTTGTCTGGCTCTTAACCCTATTATGAATGGACTTAAATAGCTGAATAAGAGTTCCAATAGGTATAAATCATTAGGCCCAAAATTAAGGGATTTGAATGTTTTATGGTAACCATATCTGACGGAAAACACATCAATTGGATATATATTTATATATTTACATATATACACACACCATCCTATTTTAAAATAACCGAAAAGTAAACCCACCTAGACACATCACACGTGCACTCTACATTAACATTAAGGGACCGTTCGGCAACCATTTAATTTGAAATGATTATTTTGATTTAATTTAACCATTCACATTTTCTCTCTTCAATTTTTAACCCCACATCTTACCTCGAAAACATAAATAAATCAAAAAATAATTTAAATTCTTTGATTTGACAACAAACATTCCATTTATTTTGGAAAAAAAAAAGATACCGAACGGACCCTAAGACTATAATTTATATTTATATGAAACTAAAACTAAATACTTACAACTTCTCTAAACTTTAATAAATCAGATTTCGTTAATTTGAATCAACTTTTTCTTGAGCCTAATATACACGATTAATTACAAGCTATCCAACAAGCCCAATATTGATATATTTATCTATATCCCATAAAAACTTATATATATTGTAAATCAAAGGAAATTTAATATATCTACTACTTTAGTCCCTAACTTACAAGGCTTGTATAATATAGCATATTAAGAAAATAAATTTTGCTTTATGAAAATATTTTGGGACTTTACAATCTCCCCTACTTAGAATATTTTCGTCCTCGAAAATTACCTTGGCTAAACAAAGAGTTCCGGATGCTGAGATTTAAGCTCATCTTCCTTCTCCCAAGTAGCTTCCTCGACTCCATGATTACTCCATTGAACCTTGACCAATGGAATCTCCCTGTTCCTCAAGATGTGCACCTTTCTATCCAAGATCATAGTTGGAGCTTCTTCATAAGAGAAGTCATTTTGTACATCCAACGTTTGATAACTCACCACATGATTAGGATCATGAATATATTTTCTGAGCATCGAAACATGGAATACGTTATGCACTGTAGCTAGTTCTGGCGGCAAGGCAAGTCGATAAGCCAAACTACCAATCCTTTCAAGAATTTCGAAAGGACCAATGAACCGCGGTCTCAACTTCCCTTTCTGTCCAAATCTCAATACACCCTTCATTGGTGCAACTTTCAAAAAGACTTTGTCCCCCACTTGAAATTCCAATCCCTTTCTTCTACCATCTACATAACTCTATAGTCGATCTTGTGTTGTCTTTATTCTTGCTCTAATTTTATCAACTGCCTCTACTGTTCGTTCAATGATTTCTGGACCCAAAATTCTCTTCTCTCCAACCTCATCCTAATGGATAGGAGATCTGCACTTTCTACCATAAAGGGCTTCATATGGGGCCATACCTATAGTGGTCTGAAAGCTATTATTGTAAGCGAACTCCACCAACGGTAGGTATGTCTCCCAATTACCTCCAAGATCCAAAACACATGACCTCAACATGTCTTCTAGAATCTGAATGGTTCTTTCTCACAGTCCATCCGTCTGAGGACGATAAGCAGTGCTAAACTTCAATTTCGTTCCCATAGCTCCTTGCAAACTCTTCCAAAATTTTTGATGTGAATCTGGGGTCCCTATCAAATAATGGTAATTGGAACTCCATGTAACCTGATTATCTCTCTGATGTACAACTGTGCAAGCTGCTCCATACTAAAATTGATTTTGATTGGTAGAAAATGGGCTGACTTTGTTAAACGGTCAACCACTACTCATTGATTGATAGGAGGTTAAAATTGAAGGTAGGGATGTGAAGAGTGTCAGTGAGGATGAGGTCTTTGTTTTTATATATATATATCTCCAAAATGTTTGAAAAAGTTTATAGAGCAAGACTAGACCAACTTTATTTGTAAGTTTGGATGTGTTTAAAAGCTTGATATCATTATACATATATTTAGAGGCTCAAGTGTCAATAATCCAAGAATTAGAGTCTATCAAATTTGAAGTACATAGTGCATAATAGAACCTGCAAAGTCTCCTATATGAGCAAAATTAACCAGGTTCCTCATGTTTCCAGGATTAACCCTCTTTTCTTTTATCATTTTTCCCAGTTCTTGTTGAATCATTTAAGAGAGATTCACATCCTGGAACTGATCTTTACCCTTCCTGAATCCATTTCATTTTCCAAATCCAAGGGAGTATCAACCATATGTGCAGTATATTTTTTACTCTTTTGTTCCTTTAGGTTCTTAAACCAGTCCGGGTATCCAATTATTTTGAAACAAGAGTCTTTGTTATGTCCACTTATGTTATAGTGGGTGAAAAACCGTTGCCTCTTACCTTCCTTATCGTTTCTTCTACCATATCCTCTTCCTTCCCCTTCTTTTCTAGCCCCTTGATTTCTAACATACATGGCATTAACCTCAGCATTTTCTCCATATGTCACCTGCACTTCCCTCTATTTTTCTACCCTCTGGAGCATAGAATATGCTTTGTTCATGGAGGGTAAAGGTTCCATGACAAGTATTTGGCATCGTGTATGATCATATTCATCACTAAGTCCCATCAAAAATTGCTAAGCCAGGTGAGTGAAATTAACTCAATCATAGACTTAGTAGATTAACAAACACATTCAGGTACAAGCATTAGAAAAAGTCAACTCATCCCAGAGTCTTTTTAATTTCATTTAGTACTGTGCAATGGTCATATTCCCTTGTGAAATAGAACTAATTTCCCTTTAGATATGATATAGTAGAGGACCACTGCATCCACCAAATCTCTCCTCAATTTCCAACCATAGTGCTCTAGAAGTGGAATTGTACAAGAAGGCATCAACTATTTCTTTAGAAAAAGAATTCAATATCCAGGATGTAATCATTTAATTTACCCTACACCATTTCTCATAACGGAATTAAAAATCTAACTAATTACAACTAAGACTGACTAATTACGAAATAAGTCCCTAAACTATTTACAAGATACAAATGAGTATATTTCTACACATCCGGTATGGAAAACTCGTGTCCATCTTACTCAAGAATTTATTTCGTATCTCCAGCCCCTTCTCATCATTAGATTCAAGGCCCTTGTTTGGTAGAGATTAAAATCATATTTTTAGTAAATTTTGATAAAAGTTGATGAAATGTATGGTTGAAAAGTTGTAAGTCCCATGAAATAAATGGTTGAGATTGATTGTTGACTTTAACCTAAATTAAAATCTAGAATTTAATTGCTACAAAACATGGGCTTGATTTATAATCATGCTATCAATTGAGCAAGTAATCTGTGTAATTTATCATACTACGTTCTTTACAAAATGAAGACATTGTAGGTTGTTTCTTTAATACATCCCATGTTTTGTATAGACTAAAATCAAATTTATAATATATTTTGATAAAAATTGAAGAAATGTGTGGTCGAAAAGTTGTGGAGCTCATAATTTGTATGGTTAAGATTAATTGTTGACTTTGACTTGAAATTAAAATCAATTTTTAATTTGAATTGACACAATCTTTTTTGATTAAGTAGAAATAAGTTAAAATAATTTATTTATTTTTCTAATATCAAGACTGATTTTTATTTTATAAATAATAAAATCTATTTATTGGAGCTTTAGATATGCTCTCATCTCGTCTCATCTATATTATATATAAAAGTGCTGAGATTTTCTGCAGGTCCCACTTTTAATTTCCCGCCTAAACAGCCCTGCATAAGAAAGTAGATTTTACGATTTTTTTTAATTTTTTTTACTTCTTATCTCTTTTTTTTTTTTTTTCCATTTTCATTCAACTGGTCACATTTTCCGATATCAAATTTCAGATTACCAACCCCCCAAGTCGCCTCGATTTTTCAGACCCTTTATTATGTTAAACGCATTTTGACGTTTCATCATCCCATGGATTATTATATTAACTGGTGTTTCTTTCTTGATGTATATAATAGACATGCTTCTCCTCACTTTTGTTTCAACTTTCACGTCTGGCTCTTTCTTCTTAAAATAATATTGCTTTTTTTTTCAGTCAAATTTTTACAAACAAATGGCATCTTCCAGTCTTTCTAAGGATATTAATAGAATACATGCTGATTGACATTTGAAAGTTAGATGTGAGAAATAATGGAATGTCCCAGCTACTAATACGTTCGAAAAAAAGCTTGGAGTTTTATTCATTGACAAAGGTGTAAGTAGTGAACGATACATAATATGATTTGTGATTATCTTATCCGTCCCATACATGAGTGAATATCAACATTATTTTTTTTGTTCCAGGGCAACAAGATTCAAGCTACAGTGAAATGTGACCTATTCCAAAAATTTAATCCAATAATACAAGAACGTCGCCACACTGCTTGATTGACAACAAGGGTTTGCTACCTTGTGACGAGTCACATGTTTAGGTTATTTTTATTTGAAAAAACTTACGCTGGCCCAACATCAGATCACATCAAGAATTTGGCTCCCCTACAACTGTGTAAAATTTCAAACTATTTTAGGATATCATAAGTTCAATACATTCAAATGACTAAGTCTGTTTGGTACATTGTTTTTTCTGTATTATTTATTTATTTATTTATTTTGCAAACTTTTTATTGTGAAGACAACTAACAATTTTATGAAAGATTTTTAATTCCATAAATCCTAACATTTCGTATTCTACATGTCATGAATACAGCTATCATTAGTGTGGCAAACAATAATGTCTATTGACTCATTAACTTCTTAAAAATTATTATAAATAGTCCTGACCATATCACATATCAATTTCTCTATGTTCTACTATCAAAATCGTGAATAAATGTGTAAATCAACAGTCAAAGAGGAAGCATAAGGATAACAGTCGAGCATCAATAGTACATAACATCAGATTCTTATTTGTGTTAGTCGCCAGCACTCATGAATTTTTATTTTTTTTTGTATTGTTACCAGGAATAATGAATCGGGATTTGAGTGGAGCACTACCATACAATAATATTCATCAAGACTCCTGTGCCATTAATTTATATAACAAATGGTAATTTTTGTAAAACTTTCGTATTATTATTAATTATTTTTCCTGGTGTTTACATCTATTCATAAATCATTTTCTTAACTTTTGCTTGCTTCATTACGAGCACTTTCTTCTTAGAACCACGTACTTGACAAAAGGGCCAAAATATGTTCAAGCACCCCAAGCAGTTTGCAACAATTTCAACACAGCTATAGAAAATAATAACACTGAATCTAGCTCTGTAAGGATTGCAGAACAGATTTGGAGGGAGCCCTATATCTATCCTTTTTGTATGATAGTTTCACATCAATGTAAAATCTTAAGCCTTTACAATTTTCTTTTCAGTATATAAAAATATATTCTCAATATAGATATTTGGTACAGTAATGTCAAAAAAAAAAAAAGATTCTCAGTCATTATGAAAAAGGTTACTGTGATTGTTTTAATAAAACGACTACCAAAATAGGTTCTATATTCTATATATTTCTAAAAGAAAATAGGTTCTCAATATTGTTTTTTTTGGATACAAGTATGTTTGAAAAAATTAAATTGTCAACTCAACATGTAATAGAGATTTTTTTACTAATTTTTTTTTTTTAAAGCAATACGTCAATTGTGAAGTTTGGATACATTAGATTTGGAGTTGCACTGATTTAGGCAGCGAATTGTCTTTATTTTATATTTTTTAAAATCAAATATGACTATTCCTTCTCAAAAAAAATAAAAAAATGATGATGTCGATTTACAGATCTATAGATATACTAAAGATGTCAACAGATCTATGACGGTAAGACATTTCATTCAAAAATCTCAAACCAAAAAAAAGGAGCAATATAACGTCACAACAATAGTGTGTAAAAAATAAGTACGGTTGGTTTCAATGTAGTACCCGTGTCATTGAAGTTTATCTGCCGTCACGTTTGTTCCCGCATGTGCCTTCCATTGTGGTGACAATTATACACGTAAAAGACTAGATCTATCCTCACATTTACACTTTACTCAACCACAGAAAATAATAAACTACATTTTGCACAAAATTAATATTACAGACCGAATATTAAAAAAAAAAACACACACACACACACACACATTAGATCTATGTCATTTGTGCCTTCCTCCGGATCCATTGCGTTCTGATTCAACCCGTTGGATCTATGAAAATAACAAAAAATGACCAAAAAATGAAAAAAAAAGGCATGTCAGTTCTTTATTCATAATGATCTTCGATATAAGTCTAAAGGAAAAACTTAAATAAATCATAGTAATGTACTTATCTTGATGAACATGAACGGGAAGAAACGTATATTCCAATCGAGTATATTTCAGATCCAAAAAGATTTCAAATTTCTCTATCATGCATGCCTTCTTCGTTTTGGTGTTTTTTAGACAGATCAAGAGAAAAATCAGAATTTTTTTAATGGATGCGACCTCCACCGTCAGGATAAAGTGAAGATTAGTGCGACTATTTTTGTTAATATGAACTAAGGTAGTTGGATGATCTGTTCATTGGTACAGATTTTTTTGGATGGATCTCAGATGGTAGGGGAGGAACTAAATAGGATACTAAGGGTCACGCACTACAAAAAAAATAACCTTTTCCGATGGATTTTTCCGTCGGTGAAAGTGACATTTCCGTCGGAAAAGCCCTTTTCCGACGGCTTATGCCGTCGGAGAAGATGGCGTCGCTATTACTATTTTCTGACGGTGGAAGGGTTGTCGTCGGAAATTTCCGACGGGTTATTGTTTTTGGTCGTAAATTTCTGACGGGTAAAGTAACCGTCGGAAATTTCCGACGGTGTAACTCTTACCGTCGGAAATTTCCGACGGGAATGCTGCCCGTCGAAAATTTCCAGCGGGCCGCATTCCAGTCGAAAATTTCTGACTGAAATTTTTCCGTCGGAAATTTTTGACGGGCAACATTCCCGTCGAAAATTTCCGACGGAAAACAATAACCCGTCGGAAATGATTGTCGAATTAAAAAACCTAGTTCTGTCAAATTTTTTTTTTTTTTTTTTAATATCAATTTTAAATTATTTTTTAGTTATTGCACTTATAAGTTATATAACTAATTTAAAAAATATCTTAATATAAGATATAACAAAATTCATTGCTATTATACTAGAACAAAAATAGAAAATATTTGTTTGAATATACATAATCACATCATCTAATTGTTATATTTCTAAGATGATCCAGACGATGATGGGAACTTAGAATTTGCTAAGCCAATTTCTCGAAGAAAGTTTCTAATTTTCTCTTCCATAGATGATTCCATTTTAGATTCCATTGTGGCTTTTAAATCTTCCAATTCCTTTTGTCTCCTCTCTTCTGCAGCTTCCATTTCCTTCTGTCTCTTCTCTTCTGACTCTCTTAATTGCTTCTTAAGTGCCTCTATTTCGGCACCCTGTGAGCGTAATCGTGAACATCAAGCGAAATCTCTCACTTCCTCAGCAAATTGTGAATTCCCCAAGCCATATACATGACCCTTGTTTATGCCATTTGTAGATTGGATCCACGTATCTGGGTGGAATTCTTGATGCTCAGATGGATTTTGCCATTACTTCTCAATCGCATTATTATAATTTTCCTGTAAAATTAAAATAACAAAATATTGTTGTTAGTGAAGAAATAAATATAACTGTAAACAATATAAAATTCATTAAAAAAATAAATACTAACTATTCGAGATAAGTGTATAGATATTGTATTCTTACGTATGTACTATTTGACCTCTCGTCTATAAACTCTCCAGATGGTTTCCTATGTGTTCGCTCAAAAAGTTCCACTGGAGTCAGCAGACGTTTCAGCTCCTTTGCCTGAACGAGGTGAAAAAGTTAACACTAAGAATATATAATATTAATTGTAAAAAATAAGCATAAAGATCAAGAATAATACCAAACGGTTATTATGTACCGAATAGGGCACCGAACCACCTGTATGTTTAGGTGGAAGACCCTTCACTGTTGAGCCACGATTATTCAAATTAGTATGAGATAACTTCTGCCACTCCTCAGTACTCCACTCCTCTAAACGCTTGAGCCATTCTTCATGATCAATCCAAGTTGGCTTCTGATTCTTCCAATCAAATGGATAATTTGAATAGCTTTTCTTTTTGACACGTGCTCGAAGTGCGCAAAAGGTATCTCACAATCGTTTACTAGCTATATTCCGAAATACCATATCTACTTCACTATCTATCTGTATGACCCGGCCATTTGAATTTCTCCTAAAGCAATTTAAAAAATTGATGCAATATTTCATATTACTTGTAGGTAATAATATGTAAATATAAAAATTTCAAGCGAAAAAGTATATTGAAATTACCGCAAATGCTCTGAACATATTCTCGTGCAAGTCATCAGGCACATCTCCGTAACTAGTATAACGACCATGCGTGAATCATTTCACAATGCACATTACTTCTCTCGTGGCCGGAATACTATCGAAACTAAAATTAAACCAAGTTGTAACAAGAAAACATATTTTATTATTAATAGAAGAGGTAAGTAGAAATTGAGTAGAATAATTTTGAAGATACCTCTCTCGTGTTTCACGCCGTCCAGGTGAATTAGGGATAGGAGTACCCTGATTAGGACCTCTCCGCCTAACTCTCCTACCATTTTCTTCCCTTGGAGATGATTCCTCCTCAATAGCATCGTTGATATTGCTTAGCCCAATCTCTTCCTCTTCACTATTTAGTTCATCACTTAAATGTGCCTCATCTCTGTTGATTGTCTCATCTCTACTTGCAGGGGAGGACCTTGCTCTTGTTCTTGAGGTGCTGCCACGTCCTATTGTTGGTCGATAATCACTCATGACCAATCATAATTATCTACGAAAAAAGAAGAAGAAAGAAACAGAAACATGGCAAATGTTATCATCATAATTTCTAAGTACTATTGAAAATAATATGAAAATAAATTACACACCATGACGAATTTGTTGCCCTTTACAGAAACTTTTCTCATTCAAGTTCATAATTTCTATGTGACATGTTCAAACATTAAATTAATTTTGATATCTCTTAAAGTTCTTACAATTCATGTTAAATCAAATAATGAGGTGCAAACCATGGAAATATAAAGGAGATATTGTGTTCTCACATTATGTGGACTTCATCAAAAAGCCACATCGTAAAGTTCATTTCTAGTAAAAGAATGCTTCTTGAATCTGTTTGCAATTTGTACTACAATCAACAGTTTATATATAGATGATATCCAAAACCTCCATCTCAATACCAAATTATATAAAAAAAATAAAAATAAAGTAAGAATAGAATAATTACCATTGGTGAATGCACAAGTCAAGCCAAGTCAACCACAAAAGCGAGAGTAGCAGTGAACAATCCGAGCAAAAAAATATTCCAGCTTTTTAACTCTACGATCAAATGACGCAATAAATGAAGAAAGGAATTAATAGAAATGAAACATCCTTCCTTCTATTGATAATCAATATTTTGAATAACTGATGGAGATAAATAAAGGGTGGCATTCAAAACGTTTACATCTTACCCCAATAAAATAAGGAATGTTCATTGGTTCACTAGGTTAATTTAGTTACAATTGTAGTTCAAAACTTTTCTTCTTTGCTACCTGGCAAAGGGGAAGGCAAAGCCCATTTACGAGGAATTAAAGTATAAAGTTGGTAATATACTGGAAAAGTTGGTTCTGAATGTAAACTCTCCGACATGTTCCTCAGTAAAGGTTTGTGATTGTTACTTCTTCAAAAATCATTTGATTGATTAAGTGTCAGTGGTTGGTAATGACATCATTTGGTTTACTCTGGACAGTGGCAAATTCTGAGATAGTGAACAATATTATGGAATGGGCAGACTTCAAGGAGAAAAAAGACCTTAAGAAAACTGACGGAACAAAAAACAAGAGAATAACTGGGCTTACAAAACTAGCTGATGCTAATGCTGCTGCAGGCAAAATGATGAGAATCGGGAAAGTCAAATCTCGATGCACGTGCCTGTGGGACTCATGTCGAGATCCGAAGTCGAAGAGGTTCAAGATTCGAGGCTAAACAACGTGAATAAATCAAGAAAAGAAGCCAAGGATCACGTTGGAGCCAAAATTGGAGTTTCAGCCACTTTCGGTCGACCGAACTTTCTTCCGGTCGACCGAACTTCTGCAGAGGAAATTTGATCCAGCCTCAGTCACCTTCGGCTGAGTGGCGGTTGACCGAAAGTCCCCTTTCGGTCGACCCTGTGATCGACCGAACTACTTTCGGTCGACCAGTTGGTCGACCGAAACACTCCATTTTACAAAAAACGGGGTTTTTCTTGTAAATACCGAAATTTCACATTTTGCCCTTTTTCTACCTTTTATACACTTTCCTTTTCATTTGTAAAGATAACTTGGTTGTTCATTGAAGCTTGGTCTTAAGAGAGACTCCTTGAGGTAAGGTTAACCTCCTTTGTTCTTGTATTATCTTTGGAATTTCTTCAACTAAATCTAGGGTATTATTATTCTTGTGTTTGTTGTTGATTTCCATCACCTTGGAATTTGTTTTAATCTCTCCATTGGGCTAGGGTTTGTTAATCCTTGAATTTTGGGTTAGATTTAAACTTGGGTTAAGGTATTTATCCCTTTATTTTACCACTTTAGCTTTCTTGGGTTGAAGAGGTTCAAGATTCGAGGCTAAACAACGTGAATAAATCAAGAAAAGAAGCCAAGGATCAAGTTGGAGCCAAAATTGGAGTTTCAGCCACTTTCGGTCGACCGAACTTTCTTCCTGTCGACCGAACTTTTGCAGAGAAAATTTGATCCAGCCTCAGTCACTTTCGGCTGAGTGGCGGTCGACCTAAAGTCCCCTTTCGGTCGACCCTGTGATCGACCGAACTATTTTCGGTCGACCAGTTGGTCGACCGAAACACTCCATTTTACAAAAAACGGGGTTTTTCTTGTAAATACCGAAATTGCACATTTTGCCCTTTTTCTACCTTTTGTACACTTTCCTTTTCATTTGTAAAGATAACTTGGTTGTTCATTGAAGCTTGGTCTTAAGAGAGACTCCTTGAGGTAAGGTTAACCTCCTTTGTTCTTGTATTATCTTTGGAATTTCTTCAACTAAATCTAGGGTATTATTATTCTTGTGTTTGTTGATGATTTCCGCCACCTTGGAATTTGTTTTAATCTCTCCATTGGGCTAGGGTTTGTTAATCCTTGAATTTTGGGTTAGATTTAAACTTGGGTTAAGGTGTTTATCCCTTTATTTTACCACTTTAGCTTTCTTGGATTGGTATTAAAATTGTTGTGGGAATTTTCGGTCAACGCACCGAAGGGGTTCGCATCACAAAAACTCTAAGAGATGTACCCTGATTTTGACAGAAGGAGACTCAGCAGCCACTCTTGCAATAAGTGTACTCAAGGGTTTTGACTCACTAAAGATGTTTATCTTCGGCAGTTATTTTAAGTGCTTTGTATCTTGTTATTCCACTGCTCTTGTGAGCTTTCTCATTTGAGATTTTTGGTCCTAATTCTTCAGTTTATATCTTAGAAGGTGAATAATTATTTAAAGAATAGTCTAACATGTTTTATGTTGCTTAATATTTCTACTAACTGCTTTGGGTTTTCACTTCTAACCACCTTTATCTTTTGTTACTTATGCATGATTCTATTATGTTTGGATTTTAATTACAGTGGATTATTGGTAAATTGAACTTCATGTTTCTATTATATCTCCATTTTTATCAAGGGCCTTCAATTTGTAATGAGTATTTGATAAGCTAGATTAGTATAATAAAATGCTTATGAGGATGCTTGAAATATGGTTTTCCTAGGCTTGATTCTGAGTGAACAAAGAAATCATCATGTTTTATATTTATGGTTTTTATTTTGATTGTGGCACCAAGTAAGATTTGATCTTACATGTGCAATTTCCTTAAAGCTCTTTCCTGTTGAAAACACAAACAAAAAGGAACTTGCTTCAAATCAAAAAAAAAAAAAAAAAAGGAAGAAAAACTTGTGACATCAAAATTCAACCGAGTTTGTGTTTTCTGTGGGAGTAGTTCTGGGAAGAGAGACTGCTATAAAGTGGCAGCAATTGAGCTGGGGAAGAATTGGTGGCAAGAAAGATGGGCCTAGTTTATGGTTAACTTAAAAGAAGATAATGGGACCTGAGGCTTCTCAACCTCTAAAAATCCTCAAGCATATGAAGTCCTTGGACTTGATTCAAATATTTAAAATATTTATGCACATCAGTACATCTTTTCTTTCAATTTCAAAAGATTGCTGCATGATCAGTTGGGATGACAAGTGAACATATTCCAAGTTATCAGAAAAAGAAGAAATGCTGAAATGGAGCTCATCTCAGTTTTTTTTGCATCAATATGATGATAATGTAATTGGAAGATAGGAATTCAGAAACAATATTATCAAACCAATCATATTCATGTCCTGCCACTCAAATTTATATAATTGCTTCTTCTTTTTAGGTAACCAACAATTCATCCCCACCTTCCATCACATTCATGTCATGCCACTCAAACTTCAGTCAGATTGTAAAGCTTCCCCCATTTCTATTCAACTTGAGGAATGAAGAATACAAAATAACAATAGTAAATAGATCAAAAGTTTGCACAGACCCATTCTTTTTCTACATGTTATAAGTTTTTAATGAGAAGACAAACATATCTAAATGTGAAGAAACAGTATCCAAAATAAGTGATTATTACGATTCCATCGTACAACTATCTCCTTTTTTTTTGTCAACTTAAATTAAACTGCCAAACAAAGGAATTAAATCAAATAACCCAAAGGAAACAAGGGAAAATCTGTCTCTTAACAAGTCTAAGATGAATTTGTGTACAAGAAGAGCTGATGTGGAACTGACCTGATCTGAAGACACGAGTTTTTCTTACGATTCCTTGGCCGGAGTATTTATTAATAGAATGAAGACAGAAGATTTATAGAATGAAAGCCCTGATCTTAGCTGCTAATTAAAATGTTTATTCAGTATTAAGAGCAAAATCATTTTGGAAAATACATATGAAGCTAAATCACATTGTAAAATTTACAAAAAACCAGCATTACCAAAATCACACCAAATGAATGGGCAAGAGGGTAAGCTACAAAGCCTCCATGGCGGTTGTGTGAGAAATCGAAGACACGGCTCTGAATTCCGAGTGAACCATGTGTGATTGAGAGGTATGGAGAGAGACAACAGGGAGAACGGTTTTAAGAGAGAGATGGCCGTGTATTATTATTGGGACAAATTATTTGAGCTTACCGCCATTATATTAGAGATAGCGCCAATTCCAGTAAGTTGATAGCAAAAAAAAAAATAGATGGTAGGAAAAATGTTCAAGAAATTATTTTTCATGGAAATTATTTACGAAAATATATTTTCGAATGTCTTTGATTGTTTTTATTTTTTAAGTTAAAAGTGGAATTTTTTTTTAAGTTTTGTTATTTGGTTGGCATTATTCTTCGTGTCAAATAGAGTCTAATTTTTCTATTTTAATCAAAACAAAAATTCATATAATTGTATTTCATAATAAAAAATTTATTTTTCAAAAATATTGTTACCAAAAATGATCAAACGAAATAAAGTTTCCAACATAGAATGAAAATATTTTACCGAGAAAATATTTGCCCACAGAATTTGGCAAAAGGTAGTCCTATGAATTGGGATTCAATCCGGATTGAATGAGGATTGTTCCTCATTGAATGAGGATCATTCAATAACTAGCTCAATTTTCATTGAATATTCGCTAATACTAATTTATAAATATATTTTTAATCTTTCCTTATAATCATGTAGATTTATAAGTTATTCTTTAAACTTTTAATTCATTTCGAATATTATTTATTTTTATTTTTAAATTTATATTCTTTGACAAAAATAATCCAAAAGTAAACAAAATATGATTTCAAGGGATTTATAAATAATGATTTATCTTATTTCATGAATCATATTAAGCATTTGTAAATTGAGTTGCCCCAATTGTAATTTCTTAATTAAAGCCTTTTTTTATTACTTAATTTCTTAATTAAAGTTGACTACATGACAATATCATATTTTTATTTTAAATAATCCTCTCCATTTTGAAATTTTTTTCTTTTCTTTTCATTCTCTTTTATTTATTCAATTCTCCGATTATTTCTATTTAATGCAGAAGTCGTAATTTGATGCAAGTCAAACATGTTAAATGGCACAAGTCAAAGTCATAGATGAGATAGCTACGCATGTGTGTGCATTTTTTTTTATAATCCGCGAACTGTACTTATTTTGTTTCATTTTACTAATATTTCTCCCAACCATAATCTGAAAATTAGTGGAATGTATGAAATGTACATTTGACGTAGGATTATCTGTATTCACTACGATTTAGCAATCCCCTCCATCAATAGTCGTCCCATAGACAAGAAAATATTTCGCTTTAAAAATAATGAACAATAGACAGTATGAATCGTGACTAATTAACATTAATCTAATAAAAAACCCCATGAATTTGTAGCACATACCTCCTCTTCTACATCCTTTGTGTCGATGTTTTCTTCATATTCATGTGTGTCACTGTCTCCCTCTCTGTCTAATGCTAACTCTTCAATATCAACCGTGCCCTCAGTTGTAACTTCATCACTATCTACTTCTTCGGGATAGACATCATTATGTACCAATGGTAGCACATCTAGCTCCAAACCATCAGAAACGGGTGGCAAAGCATACGGTGATCGATCGTCTTGAAATGCAAGTTCTACCCATAAATTGATCTCTTGATCTCTTGATGTGACTCCTTCCACTTGGGTGAGATGTCTAGCTTTGGTCTTCACAACTGCCACCAATATTTTCTATCTCTATGCGTTGAAGCAACACTAGTATAGTATACTTGTTGAGCTTGTTGGGCTAGTACGAAGCAATCAGGTGAAGCTAATGTTCTTCTATGGTTGACCTCCACAAGGTTGAATTACTGATCCACATGAACTCCGTGTTCATTGTCAAACCAATCACATTTGAATAATGTAATCGTATTTCCTGACCCAAAATATACCAACTCAACAATCTCGGTCAACATGCCGTGATAATCACGATATAGCTCATTGTAACAACTTCCTAAAACACAAACACCGTTATTCATTGTCTTCTTGTATTGACCATACTCTGAAGTGTGAAATTTAAAACCATTCACAAAATAACCATTGTAGCACTTCACCCAACGACATGGTCCCTGGGCCAATTGCTTGATGCGGGGATCAACTTTGTCATCATACAAGACCTAAAAAAAATTTCTCAGTCATTGTGTAGGAACTAAATTTAAGGTACAAAAAGTAAATGAATTGTTCTTACATTATTTCTTAGCCACTCTCCAAAGTATTCATCACGCATACGATCTAGTTGTGCATCAGATGATTGGGGATAATTTATTCTCATTTGCCTCTCAAACTCCCTGCAAGCCAAAAGATAAAATATATGTCAATCAAACTGATAGACCATACAAATAGTTATATAGTAAACTTATTATTACTTACGTAACGAATGTGGTGACTTCTTCAAAATTAAGTAGCACATATCTTGAAGCAGCTCGATATTCCTCGTCAGTTAGTTCTCTAGAATTTCCACTTTGCTTGCCCAGAGGTTAACCAGGGTATGTGAAGATTGAAAATCGTCCCAATGGATCATTTAACCCTCCGTCATCATTCCTTGGAGGATGATTCAATCTGGTTTGAACGTCATCCTCAAAATATAATTAGCAAAATGTCGATGTTTCTTCTACCAAATATGCCTCTACTATAGATCCTTCCACAGAGGCACGATTTTTCACTTTCCTCTTCAAATGATTAAGGAACCTGAAACATGTGATATTAAATTGATTAAACTAGAAAGGTTATTTCTTCTATTATTACACATTTAATAACTAAAATAAAACATGCAAAACTAAATTACCTTTCAAAAGGATACATCCAGCGATACTGTACCGGACCACCCACTCTTGCTTCATATGGCAAATGAATTGGAAAATGCTCAATTGAATCAAAAAATGAAGGTGGAAATATCTTCTCAAGTTTGCATATTATTACAACGATATTTTTTTCCAAACACTTCATGTCTTCAACCTTCATGATAGTAGAGCACAGATCCTTAAAAAAATTACTAAGCTCCGTTAATGCTTCCCAAATTGGTTTTGGAAATACATCTTTAAATACTATTGGTATGAGCCTCTGCATAAAAATATGACAGTCATGGCTCTTCCTCCCATAAAAATCAGAAGTACCCTTAACGCATCGTGCAATATTAGAAGCATATCCATCTGGCATTCTTAACGTCTTCATCCAATTACAAACCACCAACTTCTGCTCCTTTGTCAAACTGTAAGAAGCTTTCGGCTTATAAAATCTCCTCCTGTTCTCCATAATGTGCAGCTCTGGACGGTTACAATAAAGCTCTAAATCCTTCCTGGCATTAAAGTTGTCTTTGGTTTTATCTTTCACATCCATAACTGTGTTGAATATATTTTCGAATACATTCTTCTCGATATGCATGACGTCTAAATTGTGTCTTATAAGATTGGTATGCCAAAAAGGCAAATCCCAGAAAATACTTCTCCTTATTCAATTATGCCTACTTCCAAATCCTTCAATTGCTGATCTCCTAATAGTTCTACCACTTATGAAAGAAGGAAGGCTGTCAACAACCCCACGCAAATATTCACCTGCAGTTGGAGGAATCAGTGCATGAACATCCTTCTCCATTCTTCTTTTAAAGAACTTATCTCGTTGTCTTCTAAAAGGATGGTTGTGAGGTAGGAATCGACGATGACAATCAAAAAAGCAACACTTTAGCCCATTCTTCAATCTAAATGATTTTTGTTGATCCATACAGTACGGACAACACAAAGGACCGTGTGTACTCCACCAGGACAGCATGCCAAGTCCTGGGAAATCTTTAATAGTCCACATCAATGCAGCTTTCATTATGAAGTTTTGCCTTCTGTGTATGTCATATGTTTCAACTCCATCGTCCCACAACATTTTCAGTTCGTCTATTAGTGGACGTAAGTAAACATCGATATCTTTCCCAGGACTTTTAGGTCCAGGGATAACCATAGTCAAGAATAAGTTATCTCGTCGCATGCACTAACCAGGTGGCAAATTGTACACTGTAGTAATAACCGGCCAACACGAGTAATGTGTACTTGTCATGTTAAATGGGTTGAAGCCATCTGGACAAAGACCGAGACGTACATTACGTGGCTCATAAAAAAACTTGGGGTAGGTTCTATCAAAATGCTTCCATGCCTCACCATGTACTGGATGTGACATTCCCTCGTGTGTAAAGGCATTGTTTGCATGCCAAATCATGTGTTCTGCTGTGCGTCTTGACATGTACAACCTTTGAAGACTAGGAGTTAGAGGCAGATACCGCAAAACTTTATGAGAAACTCGGCGCCCAGATCTTGAGATTGCATCTTTAAACCACGGGCTCTTGCAGTTCGTGCACTGAACTAAGTTCTTAGTTTCTTTGTAATACAACATGCAATCGTTGATACATGCATCAATTTTGACAACACCAAGGCCAAGACTCGATAGCATCTTCTTTGTCTTGTAAAAGGTACTTTCTAGCAGGTTATTTTCCGGTAACATGTCCGTCACGATGGACATTAGACGATCATAACATGCTGCGGGCATATTATATTCATATTTGCAGTTCAAAAGTCGTGACATTGCAGATAATTTAGTATGCTTTACACAACCCGACCATAAAGGTTTATTGACTTCTTGTAAAAGTGTAAAAAAGTTTGCATCTTTCGAATTAGGTATATGTTCCTCAGGCTCACTATTGCCAATATTGGAAGACACATTGTACATCTCAGGGCCCATTGCATCCATCACCATGGTATGGAGGTTGTATTCCCCTATTCCCTGTGCCGTTGACGATTCACCATAATTTGAAGAACTGGCATTAACATGTTCACCGTGTTCAGTCCATGTAGTATACCCACCAATAAATCCATATTTGTACAAATGAATTTTTATGTCATCCTGGTTAAATAATCTCGTGTTGCCACATCTACTACATGGACACTTCATGCTGTTGCCAATATATGGTTGGGAAAATGCATATTCAATAAATCTTTCAACCCCAGCAATAAATCTTTCAGAAAGAAACTAGTCAATTAAGCGTACATACATCCAACTACGATCATCTTCCATACTGGACAATGTAAAATGATATATAAAGTTGATTATATTTAACAATAAAAAGATCACTTCATTACACTACTTTTGATACTTATGTGGCATACTAATATTAAAAATAATATGTAAACAATTAATTTAATTTAGCATTTTTCATCTTAAAAAATCTCTTCTTTCTATACAAAATACATAACAATTTACTAATAAAATTGAACAAATTTCTAATTAGTAAGACTACAATAACAATTAGCATATGCATTTATTAATTTTTTTTCTTAAAGGGCAATTAGTTTATGTATTATATCTACCTAAAATACATAACAATTAATAATAAAAATGGACAAAGTAACAACAGAAAATCAACATACACTAATCTAATATATACATATAGTATATTATCCCTAATTTAGTATACATATTATAATAATAAATGTAATATATTAATATTATTAATGTACACAAGTATATACACTAATTAGAAAACAAATATACATACTAACTGTAATAAACATACAATAAATCTATTATATATAATTTAACATATTCATTTTTTGAAATATTTCATAATCCATTAGCTTGCAAAACTAATTTTAACTATAAAATTGGATGAAATACAAGAGAGAGAGAGAAAAAAAAGAGTTACATACCTTAATAAAAATTGGACTATCCTCAATTTCAAAAATGTCCTTCAAAATATAAATGAGTATTCTTGTAATTTTCTACTGAAATAGTTTGAGATTTGTAGAGTAAATGAGAGAAGAAGAAAATAATTGGAGAAAGAATGGCGCAGTCGGAGCTAATTCCTAACTATAAGAGAAAATGCGACGGTTCCGACGGAAAGTAGCTTTTCGTCGAAAATTTCCGACGGAAATTTAACTTTCCGACGGAAAGTAGAAGTCCATCGAAAATTTCCAACGGCTTTAAACTTTCCGTCGGAAATTTCCGACGGAAAGTAGAAGACCGTCGGAAATTTCCGACTGCGTTAAACTTTCCGTCGGAGATTTCCGACGGGTATTATTCCGTTGGAAATTTTCGACCGGTATTATACTTTCCTTCGTAAATTTTCGACGGTACCACAAGTCCAGTCGGAATTTACCAACGGGTATTATTCCGTCGGAAATTTCCGACGGGGTTTAGTTTTGTCGAAAATTTTCGACGGCACCGGCTTCCATCGGATAGTTGGCCGTCGGTGAAGGATCATTTTCTTGTAGTGACGGGTCTATTTATTTGGAAACCAGTATATTATAGGTTTTCCTACATTTGGGCCTGCGTTTATTCAGTCTAGGCCGGGTTTTGTAATAGGGCAATTTCAGACTAATACTTAAAATATATGGATCGGCCTCTTTTATTTAGTTTGTAATGTATTTTTGTGGTTCTTTGATAAAAGTTAAATAAAAATTTTGAATTTTTTTTTTTTTTTCCAATTCTATTTTTCGCTTTATTTTTATGTTGGTTATAAATGAGTGTGAAATTTATATATATGACAATTAAATTATGATGTTTTTAATATAGATTCTTTTTCAAAAACAAATAATACAAAGCTTTAATTTAATCATTTTTTTCTTATTATTTGTGACTAATAAGAACCTGTTTTATAATTTAATATATTTTTCATAATTCATGTTAAAATAAATCATTTTTTTTTGTTGTAGTAATGTGTAATCAACATTTAATGATGTAAAATTTAATGTGCTAATTTAATTGTAATTTATCTTAATAAGTCGTTCATATATTATTTAGACATTGTTTATTTAATCAGACGTTTCTTCTCATGCATCGCACGGGTGATTCACTAGTTTTTTCCTTAAAAATGGTTGGGACTCAAACAGCGGCTATAATGGGGATAGTCATTTTGATAAGATGCCATGGGGCCTTGTGATACCTTTTCTTTTGTGCATCTTTCTTTATAATTAATAAAAGTAGAAGTATAGCTTGTCATAGAAGTTATTATTTTCCCACCTAAAGTACACATCCCTTATATGATTTAGTTAGTGTGAATGCAAAACGAGATTAATGTAAATACAAAATAGTTATACACCAAATGTGAATGCAAAATCTAGATAAATATGAATGTATTTATTGTCTTATATATACACACACACACCCACTAATATTCTATGGTTAATATTTTTTAGTCATTTTTAATTTTAATAATTGTGCAAAGATTATATGATATAATAGTTTCTTGATCTTCAACGTTGTTCAATTGTCATATATTAAGATTAAACACATATTTTTAATTATTGTATTGGTGTTTTTGAGTGAAAGTTGAGAAAAATGTTAAATATGTGATGTGAATGGAGAAATTATTTTTATATCTTTTACATTTGTGTTGATTATGTATAATCATTAAATTTTAATGAATGCTTATCGATATTACTAATAGCAATTTTAGTTCATTGCACTGGTGAAAATCTATACTATATATGAAAGTAGAATAGTCGACAGAATTAATTCTTAAATTCTTTATGTTTTAGTATTATAATAAAATGTGTGGTTGAGAAAAATTTTGGAGAAATATATGTGATTAAAAAGTGGGTTGAAAAAATTTGTTACTTATAAATAATTTATCGAAAAAGTTATTGAACGAAGGTTAATATTGAAGAGTTAATACTTTGATTTCTTTTAAGTTAATAATATTAATACAATGATTAATATTTTTTAACCATACTTATTTTTGATAAATTTTTAAAGATTACAGGGTATAAGATTTTCGGTACAATTTCGTGATTTCTAAATTTACTTGATTGTCGTATCATGATAATTGCGAGATTTTCAAAATTATTATTTTGACTGCTTATTTTTGTAAATAAAGTTTTATTCATTAAATTCAAATATTTAAATATATAAATTGATGTTTACTATTCAAAGATATTTTTAATAATTTGAATTAGGTATATTATTTTTTAAAGTCTAATAATTATTGAAATAGAAAATTATTTCTTATGCATTTATATATGTATTGATTATGTATAAGTATTAAAATATATAAATACTTACTAAAATCGATATTGTGGATAACAACTACCATGCATCGGGTGAAATACTAGTATATCATAATGGGACATACTTGTCAAGAAGACTAGTGTGGCCCGTGCGATGCACGGGTTCGAGTAATAATTGTGTATGTGTCGTCCAATGTAAATAAGTTTATCCTGATTACTTAGAACTTCGTTGAATAAATGTGACCATAGTTTGATCTCTAGTGATATTACCGAATACCAAATATGTAAACAAATAAACATAAAATATTTAATCTCATCTCGTATATGTAAACACAAAAATATTAGTATAGAATGCCTATTAACATCTGGAAATCTATCTATTTCTATTTTTTATACAAACAAAATTAAATGCTCGTTAATACTTACCAAAAGAGAGGTGGCTAGATGGGAGCGTGAAACTCGATTGGAACTCTGAGGCAAAGTGAAATCAATGTAAAAATTGATTAATTATTCATTAATGCAAATGAAATGAAATTTTACACTACTTCTCTAGCAGCAATAAAATGAAATTTCTTGATATTCAAACAAACTACTTGAATGTGATGAGATCCCAGTCGGGGAATCTCGTCGAAAATGCGGAATAACGAAATTTAAAACCCTAGGATAGATCTAGATCAAATCTGACACGAAAATAACAAAAATTAAACTACTGGAAAGATAAATTTGACGTTAGGACCTTGACCCAAGATTTACGACTCAAGAAATTGACGATGCGGAATCGAGATCCAAGGTTTTCGAAGCACCACAAGGACTTGTCAATTTCCTTGATAAGATTCTAATTGGAAACACCAAAAATATTCTCCCGAATTTTTGATAAGTTCAACGCCACAAATATTTAACAATATTTGATAAGTTGGATTTGTTCTCGAAGAACACAAAAGGGACTCCTCAACCTTTCAATTGGAGAAAACTCTCTCAACTTTATTAATCTCAAAACTCAAACTAAACTGTTTTTTACAATGAATGGAAAGGACTATAAATAAGCAAAATAACCTAGCATCTAATTTACTCAAAATAGAATTCTAATTAGACTAAAATTATAAAATAGGAAAATAACCTAAAAATCAAAAAAGGAATAAAATAATTAAAATTTCAGAAAATCTGGCGCTGCTCAATTACGGTCGTGAATAATTCTTTTACGGCCATAATGGTCTCTCTGATTCAAAAATGTACCATCAGTTACGGCCGTGACGAATCTCTTACGGCCGTGAAAATGTCCCTTTTTTAGTGTTACAGCTGTAACTTCCATGCTTACGTCCGTAAGCCTCGTTCTGCTTAATTTCTTCCTCTTTCTTCGATAATTGGTTACGGCCGTGATAATAAGTGTTACGGCCGTGAATATATGTATTACGGCCGTGAAGATCCTCTTTTACGGCCGTAAGGTATTTTCTGCCTAAATTACTTCTTTTTCTTGATTCGGCTCGATCCGTCCCTCTTCTCGGCTCGACCCCAACACGGAACTTGCTCCGTTTTGCACGTAGATCACTGTCATATTGCCAATGGCTCGAATTCACCCTTTGATGCCTGGTCCGGATCACATCATACTCCCTCTCTTGAAAAGGATTCGACCTCGAATCCATTTTTGGTCGGCTTTTCAAATTCCTCCTGCTCTCCTGGGCTCGATGATCATTTTTAAGCTTCGTGCGATCTTTTAGACTTTTGGGCTGCTCATTTTTGCCAATGAATTTCTTTCCCGTCTTAAGTTCATGGTTTGCCAACATTGTACTAACTACATTAGTACAACTTCCCCCGTCAATCACCAAGCTACAAACTTTTTCATCCACTAAGCATCTAGTGCGAAAAATATTATCCCTTTGCCCATCCACATTTTCCAAAACATTCGCCTTACGCTTAGCGCTAAGAACATGCCTATCAATAATTGACTCATCCACCACAATATTTTTCGACTTTCCGCTATCACACCTAACCTTTTTACGTGGACAATCAAGTGCAATGTGACCCCGTTCCAAACATTTAAAGCACTTAACATTTTTATCCTTAAGAGGCTTGGAATCAGAATTATTTTTACCTTTGGTTGTCGGTTCCTCCCTCCTTTTGTGAACATGATCACTACTCTCCCGTTTTGATGTCTCCTTTCGCTTCAATGGCCTTTCATCATCCACACCAACCTCACACTTATTACCTTTCCTAACCCGAGAACCATCATGAGATTGATCCCGAGGTCTTTGTTCACGTTCTGCACCTCGATTCTCCATCTGAGCCATAAACCTTTCAAATTGTGCCCTCATTGTTGCAATATCATCATTACCCTGTTTATTCCTTCTATTCACACCCCCGAGCTGTTTTCTGTCTCCAATTGAAGATGAAGATGTGGAAACCTCTCTATCCGACATTTTAAGTCACGAACAAGGAAATTCGGAATATTTTGGGAATTTTCAGATTTTTTTTATAATCTGCCAGAGAATTTGACTACGAGTATGGCAGAAAAAATGGAACTGAATTTGGACAAAAAATGAAGAAGAAAAACACTTTTGAATTTTTGGGACTGACTCTTATGGATTAAACTGAAGAAAATTATGAATGACACGAAGAACGCGAAAAAAATTAAGAAAATCAAGAAACGCAAGAATCTGAAATAGATCCAAGCTCTGATACCAGATGATGAGATCCCAGTCGGGGAATCTCGTCGAAAATGCGGAATAACGAAATTTAAAACCCTAGGATAGATTTAGATCAGATCTGACACGAAAATAACAAAAATTAAACTACTGGAAAGATAAAATTGACGATAGGACCTTGACCCATGATTCAAGACGCAAGAAATTGACGATGCGAAATCGAGATCCAAGGTTTTCGAAGCACCACAAGGACTTGTCAATTTCCTTGATAAGATTCTAATTGGAAACGCCACAAATATTCTCCCGAATTTTCGATAAGTTCAACTCCACAAATATTTCACAATATTTGATAAGTTGGATTTGTTCTCGAAGAACACAAAAGGGACTCCTCAACCTTTCAATTGGAGAAAACTCTCTCAACTTTATTAATCTCAAAACTCAAACTAAATTGTTTTTTACAATGAATGGAAATGACTATAAATAAGCAAAATAACCTAGCATCTAATTTACTCAAAATAGAATTCTAATTAGACTAAAATTCTAAAATAGGAAAATAACCTAAAAACCAAAAAAGGAATAAAATAATTAAAATTTCAGAAAATCTGGCACTGCTCAATTACGGCCGTGAATAATTCTTTTACGGCCGTAATGGTCTCTCTGATTCAAAAATGTACCATCAGTTACGGCCGTGACGAATCTCTTACGGCCATGAAAATGTCCCTTTTTGAGTGTTACGGCCGTAACTTCCATGCTTACGGCCGTAAGCCTCGTTCTGCTTAATTTCTTCCTCTTTCTTCGATAATTGGTTACGGCCGTGATAATAAGTGTTACGGCCGTGAATATATGTATTACGGCCGTGAAGATCCTCTTTTACGGCCGTAAGGTATTTTCTGCCCAAATTACTTCTTTTTCTTGATTCGGCTCGATCCGTCCCTCTTCTCGGCTCGACCCCAACACGGAACTTGCTCCGTTTTGCACGTAGATCACTGTCATATTGCCGATGGCTCGACTTCGCCCTTCGATGCCTGGTCCGGATCACATCAAAATGTGTAGCTCATAATTCATTAATCCAACAAAATATAAACAAGAAAAATCTTTAGAAAAGATGATACAATAAAATGATAAATAATAGAACAATTAATCAATGGAAATAAAAATTGTTAAAAATAATATACCATGGCACCAGTGGCTGATATTTGTAGTCACTCTTGAAGTGTTCGAAACCAATGGATTCATCTTCATAAGCATTGCTAAAGGTTGGCCTATTCTACTTACAGCAACAAATATTTCCACCTTAAATCTTGGTGATCCTTTTATCCTATGTCAAATTCGAACTCCCCTCCATCTTTAAGTTGACATTTCATATACCCACAAATGAAGACAATTTAGTTTAAATCAATAAAATGATCCAAGAAAAAGCACAAGCTTTATCCAATTCAACCAACTAAATCAACAAGGGTTATTGAAGACACATTCTAATTAGAATGAGCAATATCACATCTTTGATTTTTAATTGTTTCGATTGGATGTGAAAAAAATGTTCGATATCATATATGTTTATCTTGTTCTCCATGTTGTTATTCATCAAAATTGTTCAATAAAATCATTTGATTTGACCTCACATAATTAGCATCAATTCAAATCTAAGGGGTCGTTGCCTCTTGAAATTGGTTAACACGGTTTATACAAATTGGTTTTAACAATTCTTCCACTGATTGGAGCTCTGTTAGTTAGAAGTTTATGTTTATAAATAGAGATAGATGACTAGAAGAAAATAGAGAGAAAAATCTGTATCGAGAAAGTTTGATTGAGAAAAAGAAGATTCATTTTTTTGTCCAATCTAGAATAACTTTCTATTGCTTGCAAGAGAGAAGATAAAATCTCTTGTGTTTTCTATGGTATTTGAAATACATATTGTGTAGTCTTCTTTGTTATTAGTTTCCTGTTGAATTCATTTTTTGTTTCTATCCAATCCGGATTCAATCAACATTCTATCCTCATTCAATCACTATTCTATCCCCATTCAATGAGTATTCTGTCTGCATTCAATCCGGATAGAAGTAGCTTTATGTGCATTTCTTGTACTTTATCTTTTCTCTTCCAGTCATTGACTTCTTGATAGCAGATTGGGGAAGCCAAATCACAACAATTGGTATCAGAACCTTGTTTCAAATCTACAAAGAAGAAGATCAAAGTTTTGAAGGTTCCTTTTAATTTTCAAACTTCTTGATAAGTTGATGGTGCACTACATGTGAAAGAAACTTCCTGGCCAGAAGAAGTAATTTGCAATGTCTTCATCAAAGCTTGAAATTGAGGAGTTTGATGGGAAGAACGACTTCAACCTATGGAGAGAAAAGATGTAGGCACACCTTGGAAATCTTGGACTCGAAGAAGTTGTGAAGGAAGAGGCTGATATGGATGCAACTCTCTAGAACAAATTTGAGGTTCTCAAGAAAGCAAGAAACACTATTATCCTCAGTCTTTGTGACTCGGTTCCTAGGAAGGTGATCAAGGAGAAAACAGCCCATGATATGTGGAAAAAAATTGAGGGTCTTTATATGACCAAAGCATTGCCTAACCGAATCTACTTGAAACAAAAGTTCTACAGCTTCAAGATGGATGATACAAAATCCATTGATGAGAATATTGATGAGTTCATAAAGCTGGTTGCAAATTTGGAGAATCTTGAGATCAAGATTGATGAAGAAGACCAAGCAATTTTCTTGTTAAACTCTCTTCCAAAGGCATATGAACACCTCAGAGATACTATCAAATATAGTAAAGACACCTTGACATTGAAAGAAGTAACTACAGCAGCCTATTCTAAAGAATTGGATCTGAAATCAGTTGGGAATCTTGTCAAGACAGATGGGGCCGTTTTGAATGTGCAAGGAAGGAGAGAAAAGAAGTTGTGTTGGATTTGCAACCCAGAAGGGCATTTTAGAAAACAATGTCCTCAAAGAAAGAAAAGGGGAATGGAGCAAAGAAACTTCAATAGCAAACGAAAAGAGAATTGTGAAGATTTTCCAGATTGCTATGTAAGTGGAGAGGTTCTTGCCGTAACTAAATCAGACCTAAGAAATGAATGGATAATGGATTCTGGTTGTGCATTTCATATGACACCAAGAAAGGATCTGTTCTTCAATTACAAATCTGATTTTGTAAGTAAAGTGTTGTTGGGAAATGGAAATACCTGTGATATTATTAGTGTTGGTTCTCTCAAGATAGAAATGTAGGATGGCTCTACAAGGATCCTAGGTGGAGTGAGACACATACCATGTCTAAAAATAAATCTTATCTCACTGGGAACACTGGACAATTCTGGTTATGTGTATAAAGCTCAAGGTGGAGTGTTAGAAGTTGTGAGAGGTTCTGAAGTGGTCATGAAGGGATTGCTACAACAAAGTCTCTATGTTTTGCAAGGAAATCCCAGTTAGCAAGTTCAATGAGTCATTGTATTTGCTGAAGTTAAAATCTAATCATCAACATTATCCCTCCAGAGTCAAAAGTGGAGATTGTAGGGGCTGTTGCCTCTTGAAATCGGTTTATACAGTTTATATAGATTGGTTTTAACAATTCTTAAACTGTAAGTTTATATCTATAAATAGAGATAGACGACTAGAAGAAAATAGAGAGAAAAATCTGTATCGAGAAAGTTTGATTGAGAAAAAGAAGATTCATTTTTCTGTACAATCTAGAATAGCTTGCTGTTGCTTGCAAGAGAGAAGATGAAATCTTGTGTGTTTTCTATGGTGTTTGAAATCAATAGTTTTTAGTCTTCTTTGATAATAAGATCGACTAAGGAAATGTTTTTAATTTCCTGTTTAATTCATTTCTTGTTTCTATCCAAGTAATTCAATCAATATTCTATCCAGATTCAATCAACAATCTATCGTCATTCAATCATTATTCTATCCGAGTATTCTATCCGCATTCAATCCGGATAGAATTAGCTTTATGTGCATTTTTTGTTCTTTATCTTTTCTCTTCCAGTCATTTCCTTCTTGATACAGATTGGGGAAGCAAAATCACAACAAAATCCATATATAAAAAATAGAAACAGAAAAATTTCTCAAAAGAAAAGAAGAATTTCAATCTATAGATTTCTGAAATAGAAAATAAACTAAACAGGGGATTAAAATTGAAACAAACCACTTGATTTGTTCATCAACTGTGGCTTCACTCTCATAAGAATACTTCTGGCAAGCGAGCGAATCTTGGGGAACAATTGGAACAAGCAAAAACTCTTTCTTCACCTCTTCAAATGTCTAAAAAGTGACGTCGATTAAAGGACTATTGTTCATGTGTTTCATCCTAGGAAGCACGAAAAGCTCTACGGACCGTAGCTTTTCATTTCGAAAACGTTTCGTAAACTCGAAAAAGGGTTTCCTATTTTTTAATTAATTTTGGAAACTCTATGCAAACGTTCGGAAACTTTTAGTAAACTTTTACATACGCCAAAAGATTACAAATTTCACCGGAAGTAACTAAGTTCATTAGGACAACCTAGTTGACTCGATGTTAAATCTACCCTCCAAGTATAAAGGGGTCAAGTTATAGCCTAGCAGTAATCCAGGGTCATTCTTCCTAGGAATTTTATTGGTATAATAATATTTGCTAAATTTGAAACTTAAACTATGATTTCAATTGTTTTTAAGTGAATAAAAAGAGAATATAATTAAATTTCAATGAAAGGGAAAATTGAGTGAAGTTATTCTTTCGCTATTAATTGGGTTTGGCAAATACGATTAATATGAATTTCTTGAAATCGATAAGATAAAAAATTTTAGTGAGAAAATTACTCAATTTATTCTATCTTGTTTTGTCGAGCATGTTGTGTGCATATTCAATAAACACCACATTAGCAACATTCATACAAGTAAAATAATTTGAAAACATAAAAAAATTTGTAAACGCTTATCAATAACAAGAATTCATTCATGACAAATTAAAGCATACCCATTAAAGCTAAGAATAACTCCCCTCAAATATAACTTAGCCGAACATAATTAAATTAACCGAAATCGAAATCGAAATCGAAATCAAATAAACAATTACCGTTCTATGAAGCGAAATTCAAATTTGAAAATGAAAATTCAATAACTAAAAATATATCTAAAATCAACTAACATCAATAATCTAAAATTATTTCAACTAGAAAAATAAATAAAACAACTAGAAAAATAAATAAAACAGGAACCAATAACCAAAACCGGGACTATGCTGGACTGCTACTGGTCGAAGGAGGAACTGCTGCTCCAGTGATGCGTGGCTGCGGCTTGTGTTGTGGCTGTTGAAGTTGGTGAGGGAGGATAGAAAACGGAGCTGCGGTTGGCGATTTCGAGCAGACAGAGGAGCTGTTGTAGGTTGTAGAAAGAGAAGAGGCTGGCGGGCTGCTGCTCGTGGAGTTGTTGATGAGGTGAAGGAGAGCAGTTGCGTGTGTGTTCAGGCGAAGGCAAGGGATGAGGGAAAGCTGCAGCTCCAGGTTCTGAATATGGAAGAGTTGCGAGAGGTGCGGCTGTGTAAGGTTGAAGATGGAAATAGAGACCTGCGACTGTAGACGAGGAAGAGAAGATCCAGCGCTGCCTTGTGAGGTTGAGAGAAGACAGAGGCTGAGGAAGATGAGCTGGCGGCTGAGTGAGTTGAGAGCGAGGTTGCTGTGGACGAAGGAAAGAGACAGGAACGAGTTTCGGCTGTAAGCTGGTGAGAGTGCAGAGAAAAGAGAAGACAGCGGCTGAGAAGGCAGGCTGCTGGTTGTTGCTAGAGGTTACGGTGAGGGAATGGGTGAGAGAAGATAGCCGCTGCTCGTGTGCTGGAGTGCAGAGGCTGTCTACTGTGAGATGTGTCTGGGAGGTCCAGCAGAAAACGTGAGGGAGAGGTGAAGAAGGTAATGGTTGCGGCTGGTTTTTCTGAAGGTAGATGAGAGAGAGACCGAGAATGTGAGGGATGGCTGTAGGTTATAGAGAAAGAGACAATCCTTTTTGGGCTGGGTTTTTTTATTTATTTTTATCCATTTTGGGCTTTTTCAGGTCAATTAAATTAGGAATCTTTGAGTTGAAATTGTCGAAAATGTACTTGCAATTAAATAAATGAAATTATTAGCAAATAAAATCAATTTAGAGTTTAACAAATAAAATTGAATCTTTTATAAGTTTCACTCTAAATGACAATTTATATCCCAAAGTTATATATTTTCATTTATTTACTTCTTTAAAATAAGTAAAATTGGACAATAATCACACTCTAAAGTCAAAAATGAATTTAGATAGTTGAGCACAGCAACTTCGCAAAATCAAGAGATCGAGCATTATATCCAAATTAATCCATAAAAACTTTCCCAAATTTTGTGTGTTTTTTTTTTAAGCCGATCCATCAAACCACTAACCCCAACACATACAGTGTCAAGTATTCACTCAAGCCAAGTATAAACTCCATATACTCACGGGTATGTGTATTTTGTTTCTGAATTGGTTAGGGGGTCACTCATGGAGTTTGAAAATTGATCACTCAAACATTTAATAAAGGCCATATATATGTGGATGACAGCAATGCAAATATTGACCTCATGAAAAGCTCACAACCATTGGAACTCAACCGTTCTTACCACAAACCTACTTAAGATCAAAATGTCAATGTCAATGTCAACGTAAAGGTAATGATGGTGTTCTCGAGAGAATTGATAAAGAGTGATGGAAGAAGAGGTTTGCATATTTCAGTGATAATAATAGAACAAGAAATTCCAATGGAAGTATACGACGTAATGGTAGAATTTTTTTTTTTAATTTTATTTAATTTTATTTTTTTCGATAGGATAAGGAAATAAAAGAAGTTGGTAGAAATCGAAGACTTTCAAAATATAAGCAAGGATAATAATTTTCACTTTTAATCACACTTCGAGCTTACTTTCTTCTTCACATCATTTACTTTCTCTGCAGTATGTCTCCCTTTTTTTTTTTTTTTTGGAAACTGAAATCCTCTCAAATAATTCTTCAACATTCTCCTCTAGTCTCAATGACTGTCAAATACTTTCTAACTCCACTTTTCTTTCTTTTCATGCACTGAACGTTTGTTTCTCAAATATGGAGCAAAAATAATCATCCTCACTTATACTTGAAAGTAGAAACAGGGTTATGTATTTATGGAAGCAATGTCTGGATGCAATGTGGTCTTTAATGTGAAATAGATGAAAGGGATTTGTGGCTATGAAGGAATTTTTTGGATATGAAGGGATTTGTGATGGGAAGAGAAGATGATAAGGTTGGCTTCAAAGGATCAAATTTTCATTTGACATTGACCTTCATTGTTTCTTAAGTATAAACCACCAACAATCCACAATCCGTGTAATGATGCCCAATGGAAGTCGCAATATCAAACTAGGGCAATATAAGAAAACCACCAATCACTCAACTCTCACGATGAATAAATAAAATTACTTAAACTTGAGAGAGCTCTAATTGTATGTGTTGACTATCCATCTTACCACAAGGCTTAAATTCGTGCATAAAAAAAAAAAAAAAATTAGGAGGGAGGTCGTTACAGAATAACAAAGATATAACTCAAAACTCAAGATGTACTCAATTTTAATGCTCAACTATCACAAAAGAATTAATGCAACAAGTACATTTGAGTTACTCTCCCCCCCAACTAAAGTCAGACATTGTCCTCAATGACTCAAAGAGAAGAAAAATGAAAAGTGATTAATAGACACGTCTCAAAATTAAATCAAGATAAGGGAGAAGAGTGTACCTGAGAGGAGGCCTATGCACATGAGCAATTATTCAAGAATGAAAAACTAAAAAAATGAAGAAGAAAAGAAATAAAATCTGCAAAAAGAAACGAAAATATATACATAACAATGAAAGTTAGTTCCAAGAAAATCTGCTGCTGGAATCCGGGTCCAGCAGAGGTAGTTCATTAACATCAGCAGAAAAATTTTCCAAAAATGGTTTCAGACGTTGTTCATTAACTTTAAAAACAGTACCAGTTTTTGGATCCAAGATTTCAACTGCTCCATAAAGGTAAACAGTTTGCGCAATGTAAGGACCAATCCATTTAGTTCTCAACTTACCAGGAAAGAGATGAAGCTTAGAGTCATACAACAAAACTTTCTGAGAAGGAAAAAATGATTTTCTAAAAATTTTCTTATCATGAAAAACTTTCATTTTCTCTTTTGAAATTTTTGCATTCTCATATGCTTCCAAACGTAATTCATCTAACTCATTCAATTTCAATTTCCTAAATTCACCAACTTGATCTAAGTCAAAGTTGAGTGTTTTGATTGCCCAATAAGCTTTATGTTCGATTTCAACCGGAAAGTGACAAGGTTTTCCAAATACAATTCTATAAGGAGACATTCCAAGAACAGTTTTAAAAGTAGTCCTATAGGCCCATAAAGCATCATCCAATTTTATAGCCCAATCTTTTCTATTTGGATTAACTGTTTTTTTCAAAATGCCTTTAATTTCCCGGTTGGCTAATTCAGTTTGACCATTAGTTTGAGGGTGATAGGGAGTGGAAATCTTATGCCTAATGCCATATTTATTTAACAGAGTTTCAAAAGGTTTATTACAAAAATGTGTTCCTCCATCGCTAATTATGGCCTTAGACATACCAAACCTAGAAAAAATATGTTCTTTCAAAAATTTGAGCACAACTTTATGGTCATTTGTTTTACATGGAATAGCCTCTACCCATTTTGACACATAATCAACAGCAACCAATATATATAAATATCCAAAAGAAGGGGGAAAAGGACCCATGAAATCTAATCCCCAACAATCAAAAATTTCAAGAACAAGGATTGGAGCTAAGGCATCATATTCCTATGGTTGAGACTACCAAGTTTCTGACATGCTTCACAATTTTTACAAAATGTATGGGCATCCTTAAATAAACTAGGCCAATAAAAGCCACATTGAAGTACCTTAGCAGCTGTTTTCTGCGAAGAGAAATGGCCTCCGCAAGCATGAGAATGATAGAAAGTAAGAACTTGTTGTACCTCATCATCAGGAACACATCTTCGGATAATCTGATCAGCACAATATTTGAATAAATACGGATCATCATAGAAGAAGTTCCTGGCAATAGCTTTCATCCTTATTTTGTCTTGGACACTCCAATTTGAAGGCATGTGACTTGTAACAAGGTAATTAACCAAGTCAGCAAACCATGGAACAATATTCAAGCTAAATAACTGTTCATCAAGAAATGAGTCATTCAAAGGGTGAGAAAATGTTGAATCATCAGAATTTATTCTAGATAAATGATCAGCGACAACATTTTCCACCCCTTTTTTTATCCTTAATTGTGATGTCAAATTCCTGCAATAACAAACTCCATCGAGTGAGTCTAGGTTTAGCATCTTTCTTTGTGAACAAATACTTAAGAGCAGAATGATTAGTAAAGATGGTAACAGGGGTCCCAATAAGATAAGTTCGAAACTTTTCCAGTGCAAAAACTATTGCTAGCAGCTCTTTTTCAGTAGTTGTGTAATTTAATTGAGCTTGATTCAAAGTTCTGCTAGCATAGTAGATTACATAAGGTTCCTTACCTTTCCTCTGGCCAAGCACCGCCCCTACAGCTATATCACTTGCATCACACATTAATTCAAAAGGTAGAGACCAATCAGGTGATCTAACTATGGGTGCAGTGGTGAGTGCCTTTTTTAAATGTTCAAAAGCTGCAGTGCATTCATTAGTCCAAACAAATTTTGTATCATGCATCAAAAGTGTAGTCAAAGGTTTAGCTATGATACTAAAATCTTTTATGAACCTCCTATAAAAACCTGCATGGCCTAAAAATGATCGAACGTCTTTTACACTTGAAGGAATAGGCAACCTAGAAATTGAATCTACTTTTGCCTTATCTACTTCCATGCCTTTAGAAGAAATTATATGACCTAAAATAATTCCTCTTGTTACCATGAAATGACATTTCTCCCAATTAAGGAGAAGTTGCTTATCTTCACACCTGCATAAAACAACTTTCAAATTTGTTAGGCAATCATCAAATGAATTACCATACACAGAGAAATCATCCATAAAAACTTCCAAAAAGTTTTCTATCATGTCACTGAATATGCTAAGCATGCATCTTTGAAAGGTTGCTGGGCATTACAAAGACCAAAAGGCATTCTTTTAAAAGCAAAAGTCCCAAAAGGGCAAGTAAAAGTAGTTTTTTCTTGGTCTTCTAATGCTATTTCAATTTGATGATAGCCTGAAAAACCATCCAAGAAACAATAGAATGAATGTCCAGCAACTCTTTCTAACACTTGATCTAAAAATGGTAAAGGGAAATGGTCTTTTCTGGTCATGGAATTCAATTTTCTATAATCTATGCACATTATCCAACTAGTGGGTACTCTTTTAGTTATCATTTCTCCCTGTTCATTTTCAACAATAGTAACCCCAGTTTTCTTAGGAATTACCTGAGTAGGACTTACCCATTTGTTGTCTGCAATAGGATAAATAATACCTGCATCAAGTAATTTTAAAACTTCATTTTTAACAACCTCTTTCATGTTAGGGTTTAGCCTTCTTTGAGATTCCCTTGAGGGATTCGCATTTTCTTCTAGGAAAATTCTATGAGTGCACAATAAAGGACTAATTCCCTTAATATCCGCTATAGTCCAACCTATTGCAGATCTATGATCATTCAACACTTTCAACAACATATTTTCCTGATCACAAGTAAGAGTAGAGGAGATTACCACAGGGTATGATTCATTAGGTCCCAAGAATGCATACTTTAGTTCCGATGGAAGAGGTTTAAGCTCCAGAGTTGGCATCTTCTCTGTTGATGTTTGCATGGGTGTCTGGCTAACATTTAGAGGCTCAATGTTTGGCTGCCAAGCTCTTACGACTACTGTTGTTACACTTTTTGAAGAGTCTTGAATGCTGTCCAATTCGAGATTCTGCTCAAGTTGCTCATTAGGATCTTCTAACTCAACTAGCAGCTCTTCCAGCATATTAACTTCCTGCACTTCATCAAAATCTTTTGGTTGCCTACAAGCATTGAAAATGTTAAGTTCCAAAGACATGTTGCCAAAGGTCAACTTTAAAATACCACTCCTACAATTTATTAAAGCATTTGAAGTTGTAAGAAATGGTCTACCAAGAATAACAGGGATTTGAGGAGAAGTTTTAGGTGTACTTTGAACATCAATAACAACAAAATCAACTAGGTAATAGAATTTATCGAATTGAACCAAAACATCCTCAATTATTCCTCTAGGCATCTTAACGGATCTATCTGCTAATTGTAAAATCATGGGGGTAGACTTAAGTCCACCTAGACCAAGTTGTGTGTATACACTAAAAGGCAAAAGATTCACACTTGAACCTAAATCTAGCAATGCATGACCAATACGAGTGGTTCCTATCATACAAGCAATGGTTGGAGAACCAGGATCTTTAAATTTTTGAGGGGTTTGGCACTGTATGATAGAACTCACTTGTTCAGTTAAAAATGCTTTGTTTTTAACAGCTAGCTTCCTTTTCACTGTACACAAATCCTTAAGAAATTTAGCATAGGCAGGGACTTGTTGAATTGCATCTAACAGAGGAATATTTACCCTAACTTGCTTAAAAATCTCATGAATCTCTGTTTGATTTTTGGTCTTATTACCAGGTTGTAATCTTTGAGGAAAAGGGGCAGGGGGCGCACCTACTATTGGCCTAGGTGGTTCCTGAACATCAGATAGAGATTTTAATACAGTATCATCAACAGAAGGTTTAGCTTGCTTACCCACCAAGTCCTCTTTAGGTTCAGGAACTTGGATTTGCTTACCGTTTCTCAAGGTAGTTACTGCTTTCACATGTCTCAGATTGGATTCTTCGATCCCATTGTATTGAGTTTGAGGATTAGGCATTGGTTGAGCTGGAAACTTACCTTTTTCTGATGCACTTGCCTGAGTAGTCAGCTTTGTAAGCTGAGATCGGATGTCATTGATGGCCTGAGAGTTTTGATTGTTGATGGCAGCTTGGCTTTGCATGAATTGTTGGATTTGGTCTTCCAGACTTCTCTTCTGCGGTGGCATATATGGTGTTGGTTGTGAGGGTCCAGCATTGTTGCCAACATTATTGTTTCCTCCTTGATCATTCCTCCAACTGAAATTTGGATGATTTCTCTAACATGGATTATAAGTACTCGAATATGGATTAGAATAAGGTTTGGAAATCATATTGACAGCAACAGATTGATCAAAATACATCTTTTTTAGTTGGGGAAGTGCAGGACAATCAGAGGTTAAATGCCGTGCATCATCACAAATTGAACATTTTTCTAAAATAGTGGAAGAGGAATTGACTTCATTCACTTTTTGAGTTTCCAAGTTTTCAAGTTTTCGAGTGATGACAGCCAATCGGGCATTTATGTCATCCTCTGTTCTAAGTGAATGAATTCCACTTCCAGATGCAATCTTTGGAAATTCAGTTTTTATTGTAACACCCCTATCAAACTCATCAATGTTATCCCAAGATTGGGCATTCTCAGCTAAGTCATCAAAAAATGTAAAAACTTCATTCGGGTCTTTTGCAAAGAAATCACCATTACTCATGGTTTGCACAAATTGTCTCATTTCTGGTTTGAGCCCTTCATAAAAAAATTTAGTTAACATCCATTGCTCATAACCATGATGGGGACAAGATAACAACAAATCTTTGAATCTTTCCCAACTAGTGTAAAAATTTTCATTATTCTTTTGAGAAATATTCATGATTTGTCTTTGAATAGCGGTGGTTCTTTGTGGTGGAAAAAACATTTTAATGAACTCTTTCCGCATATTTGCCCAATTTGTAATTGAACTAGGCCTCAAAGAGTTAAGCCACGACTTAGCTTTATCCTTTAGTGAAAAAGGGAAAAGCTTGAGTCGAATGACTTCCTCAGTGCAATTTCTTTCAAGAAAAGTAAAACAAACCCCTTCGAATTCCTGGATGTGGTGATATGGACTCTCTGATGGCATCCCATGGAAGCGTGGTAGATGATCAATCATTCCCGGTTTGAAGTTGAATACCGCTGCATTTGCAGGCATCACTATGCATGACGGAGTGCTTGCCATCGTTGGAAAAATGTAGTCTCTAAGACTTCAAACGACTGGAGCCTCATTTGGATCTACATTATTTGCCATTTCTACCTGCTGATTTTCAAGAATTAAAAATTGGTTAGTAGGTTCCAATCTTACTAATCGCTTAGTATTATCTCGGAACCAAACGAACATAAACAATGAACAATATCAAGAATAGTAGTAATGAAAAAAATAATAATAAAATAAAAGGAATTCAACAAAAATCAATTAACACCAAAATAATCCCCGGAAACGGCGCCAAAAACTTGACTCGATGTTAAATCTACCCTCCAAGTATAAAGGGGTCAAATTATAGCCTAGCAGTAATCAAGGGTCATTCTTCCTAGGGATTTTATTGGTATAATAATATTTTCTAAATTCGAAACTTAAACTATGATTTCAATTGTTTTTAAATGAATAAAAAGAGAATATAATTAAATTGCAATGAAAGGGAAAATTGAGTGAAGTTATTCTTTCGCTATTAATTGGGTTTGGAAAATACGATTAATATGAATTTCTTGAGATCGATAAGATAAAAAAATTTAGTGAGAAAATTACTCAATTTATTCTATCTTGTTTTGTTGAGCATGTTGTGTGCATATTCAATACACACCACAAAGCAACATTCATACAAGTAAAATAATTTGAAAACATAAAACAATTTGTAAACGCTTATCAATAAAAAGAATTCATTCATGACAAATTAAAGCATACCCATTAAAGTTAAGAATAACTCCCCTCAAATATAACTTAGCCGAACATAATTAAATTAACCGAAATCAAAATCAAATAAACAATTACCATTCTATGAAGCGAAATTCAAATTTGAAAATGAAAATTCAATAACTAAAAATATATCTAAAATCAACTAACATCAATAATCTAAAATTATTTCAACTAGAAAAATAAATAAAACAACTAGAAAAATAAATAAAACAGGAATTAAACTTAAAACCAATAACCAAAACCGGGACTATGCTGGACTGCTACTTGTCGAAGGGGGAACTGCTGCTCCAGTGATGCGTGGCTGCGGCTTGTGTTGTGGCTGTTGAAGTTGGTGAGGGAGGAGAGAAAACGGAGCTGCGGTTGGCGGTTTTGAGCAGACAGAGGAGCTGCTGTAGGTTGTAGAAAGAGAAGAGGCTGGCGGGCTGCTGCTCGTGGAGTTGTTGATGAGGTGAAGGAGAGCGGTTGCGTGTGTGTTCAGGTGAAGGCAGGGGATGAGGGAAAGCTGCAGCTCCAAGTTCTGAACATGGAAGAGTTGCGAGAGGTGCGGCTGTGTAAGGTAGAAGATGGAAATACAGACCTGCGGCTGTAGACGAGGAAGAGAAGATCCAGCGCTGCCTTGTGAGGTTGAGAGAAGACAGAGGCTGAGGAAGATGAGCTGGCGGCTGAGTGAGTTGAGAGCGAGGTTGCTGTGGACGAAGGAAAGAGACAGGAACGAGTTTCGGCTGTAAGCTGGTGAGAGTGCAGAGAAAAGAGAAGACAGTGGCTGAGAAGGTAGGCTGCTGGTTGTTGCTGGTTGTTGCTGGAGGTTACGGTGAGGGAATGGGTGAGAGAAGACAGCCGCTGCTCGTGTGCTGGAGTGCAGAGGCTGTCTACTGTGAGATGTGTCCGGGAGGTCCAGCAGAAAACGTGAGGGAGAGGTGAAGAAGGTAATGGTTGCGGCTGGTTTTTCTGAAGGTAGATGAGAGAGAGACCGAGAATGTGAGGGATGGCTGTAGGTTATAGAGAAAGAGACAATCCTTTTTGGGCTGGGTTTTTTATTTTTTTATCCATTTTGGGCTTTTTTAGGTCAATTAAATTAGGAATCTTTGAGTTGAAATTGTCGAAAATGTACCTGCAATTAAATAAATGAAATTATTAGCAAATAAAATCAATTTAGAATTTAACAAATAAAATTGAATCTTTTATAAGTTTCACTCTAAATGACAAAATTTATATCCCAAAGTTATATATTTTCATTTATTTACTTCTTTAAAATAAGTAAAATTGGACAATAATCACTAGTTCTTCATCATGTTCTGAAAGGAATTGGAGTTCATATTCTTTTATTCATTCGATGAAGAGAAACAATGGATTATTCCGTGATGCGTTCCAGCAGAGAAATGCTGAAGTTAGTGCAAAAAATGGATTATTCTGTGATAGTATTTGATATAGCTCCAACTAGGCATACTCTCCGCCTTTTACAATTTCCTTCAACATTAGAGAAGTGGCTTAATAAAATGATGAGTTTGAAGAGTAAATTTGGTGGCTTGTTGAGTCAGATTACTCGTCTACTTGGTGGAGGTGATGAATTTGCTGAGGATGCAATGTTCGAAAAGCTTGAAAGCATGAAAGGCGTGATTGAACAAGTGAACAAGCAGTTCAAGGATCTAGATTTGACAACATTTATCTGTGTTTGGATTCCGAAATTTCTCTCTCTATATGAAACTGAAAGACTTGTTCAGGAACTGACCAAATTTGAGATAGATACACATAATATTATTAATTAAGTAATTTTTGATGAAGAAGGTGTTGAATCAAAGTTTCTCAAAGCTAGAATGCGCATGCAACAAAAATACTTGGATCAGTTCTACATGTTGTATGATGATTTTCATATAACTAAGTTGCCATTGCTTCCCCAAGAGGTTTGTGGGGTCGAAACCTTGAAAGCATTTTCATCCAATTTCTTATCGCCATATCAACCATCCATTGTTCGAGGAACTATAGAGGAGCATGAGCAGAGAAGATCAATACTCCAAGAAGAGCTGAAGAATGCTGAAGCAAAACTAGAGAGATTGGGAAAAGGAAAACAAAAGGTTTGATTCATAAATTAACATGGAGTTCATTGACTCCTTTGATTTCTGTGATACGTGAAAAAATATTAGTTCCTTTATTATTTTAATTGACTTAGTCTTATCTTTTTTAAGTGAAATTAGTCTATAGTAGTTAGGATAATTTCCATGTTTTTATTGTTTAGATTTGTGGGTTTGTTGTTCCTTATTTCTAGCCTAGACAGTTAATTACTTTGCTTGAGGGTTAAGTGTAATTGTGTTCTATAAAGATGGGCACAATGTATGGGATAAAGGAGGAATGTGAAGTTCATGAAATATAAGTCTCCCTCTAATTATTCTTCTTGACAGAATCTGGATAGATTCACCACTTTCTCTTCTTGTATCAAAATTCTTTTGTAACAATTGGTATCAGAGTCAGGTTCCGATTATGGACAATTACGATGAAATCAATGATTTCCAAAATGAAATTCATAAAATATTGGAACGTCAGAAATCCCATATTGATGAAATTCAATCCACACTACATACTATTTTGCAAGAACTACGATCGCTACGAGCATCCAAAGTTCCTCATTCCCATAACTCATAAAAAAACCCATTCACTCCAACCAAAGTATCTCACCAAACTTCCGCAAATCATTCCATCTTTGATGAGGAACTCTTAAACACTTATGACGGTCCTCCAATCTTTGATGAGGAACCAGCAAATACTTATGAGGGTCCTCCCATCTTTGAGGAGATTAAGGAATCTTCTTTGGTTGATTCTCACGATATACTCATGAAATTTCAAGGAGTAAGGCAAGAGGCATACAATTGCTATATCGAGGCTCTTCACACACAACGAACTTTGGTCTATGCATGGTCCAATCATGCTAATCTTTTTATGGATGCAGGTGATCTTAACAAGGCCTTACACTATTATAAAGAAGCGGTCAAGTTGAAGCCTAACTTCTCAGATGCCTTTCTGAATTTGGGAAATATTTGCAAGGCTTTGAAAATGCATCAATAGGCCATTGTTTGTTATCAATGTACTCTATAGTCACGACCTGACTATGAGATTATGAATTGGAAGCGAAGAAGAAAATTCCACCATTGACTACTATTGAGTGCATTTTACATGCATATTTCATATATTTTTTGTGGTACTTTTTGAGTAATTTGGAAAAATACCTACTTAATTGTGCATATTTTGTGGTTAAATAGGTTCAAAATTTAAATACATGGAGAAAGCACAAGAAATGAGCTCAATGGATGAATAATTAAAGAAATTGAGGAGAAAAGAGTAAAATCCTTCAAAGAGTCAAAGTTTGGGGACCAAATTGTAACTTCCAAAAAGTTGTGGATCGCATGTGCAATTGATCGAATAACTAAATTGAAAGTTTCCAAAGTTGAAGGACTCAAATGCACTTTTGGAAGGGCTTAATTGAAAGAAATTAGAAACTTTGAGGATAAAGTTGATCTACATTGAAAGTTGGAGGACCCCAATTGTAAGTCATTTAAGGACGGAGCTGCAAAACCACGCTCAGGTGAACCACGCAATCGCTTGGCTCTAACTAGGTCACGTTTCCTACTTAGGCCAAAAATCCAACCCGAGACTCAGCACGTCAACCACGCGATCGCGAGGCATTCAACTGCACGATCGCGCGGTCAAAAAATTGGAACGATATTCTGGGTCGACCCGGTTTGGCCCAAATGCTGTTATACGCGGATCTACGCGATTTCGGAGGTTTTTGAGTGATTTTGGCTAGGTTTTGGATCATTATTCTTCCCCTTTTGAAGTCTTAAACCCTTGTTCTCTCTTTTTCTGTCATTTTATCTTGTAATTTTCTCTTGCAAATAGTTATGGTGGTTGATGAATGTTGATGAAGGGAAGAAATACCAACAGCATTGTAGAAGAACTTTGATATTTTGAAGCTTCAAGCATTGTTGAAGGGGAGTTTTTATTATAAATCTTCATATTTCTTCATATACTTGAATTCATTGTTGAAATGATGTATTTAATTCTTTAATTTTATTGTTATTTCATCATGGGCTAAACTATTTTGTGTTGGGATGATTGATGAAGCTTGACCTAGCTTAGTTTTTTTTAATGCTTGTATTAATAATTTAGGCTATTTATTATCTTGTACATTTATTTTTGTATTTATTGACTTGCATTTATTGTGGCCACATTTATGCTTAGATTTCATGGGATGTGCCACTATTAAGAAATTGTTGTGCATTCTAGATCAATACAATATTTGCTCAAGGTTCTTGTTTAGGATAAAGATATACCTAAAACCCTAGATGATCCATTGAGCTATTTTCACAAAGGTTTAATGTAAATGATGTGTTTTTAATAGACATAGAGATATAGTAGGTTAATTCCACTAATTAGGGTTGATTTCACTCGAGAGAGGTAATTGGCTAAACTTGAAAAATTGGGTCTAACATGCTTAGTAAGTTGCATTTATTTTTGCTTGTTGACAATTTAATTAGGTAATTTTCAAGTGGAATCAAGAATCCCAACACTCCTTTATCATCAAGTTATCACCATTTTTCTAGTTATTTATTTACAATTGTGATTTTAATTCTAGTACTAGAATATTGCCAATCCAAACTTTATTGTGTGTGTTTCTTGTTAAAATTGATTAAACTAGAGTGTAATTGAAATAGACAATCCTTGTGGAATCAATAAACCGGACTCATTTAGTCAACTATTACTTGTAAGCAATACCTGCACTTGCGGTGTGTTTCTAGCAAACAAGTTTTTGGCGTCGTTCCAGGGATTGTTTCTATTTGAATTACATTTTAGTTGATATTAGTTTTGACTATTAGTTACTTTTATTTCTTGTGCAAAATTTTTTTTTTCTTTTTCTTGTTTTGTGTAAGAAGTCTTCTAATTCCTATTATTGTTTTAGGTTGTTAATTGTGCATGCGTCGAACTAGAAGTCTTGACCTAGTTGAATTAGATCTGGATATCGAGGGAACTTTTTGACATAGATTAAGGAAACAATGGGAAGCTAGGAGACAACTTCTTACTGGGATGGAAGGAGAAAGAGTTAACATCGAGCTTAATGCTCCAGTTGCAATTCCTCCAAGGGGTGGAATCCCACCAGGTTTTGATCCTCAAGCGGTTAGGGTTCAAGAGCCTGTGGTTAATGAAGAAGACATGCTTTTTGGAGATTTCATGAATCCTCCTATTGTCGAGAATCAATCAAGCATAGTCTATCCCTCCTACAATCATCCAAATTTTCAACTTCGTCCGGATGTCATCAATTTATTCTCCAATACTGTATCATTCTATGGGAGGATCGATGAGAATCCACATGCCCATGTGGTTTGTTTCCTTGAGATTTGTAGCAACTTCAACTATGAGGGTGTGAATGTGGAGGCAATCCGGATGAGATTATTTGTGCACACTTTGAAAGACAAAGCAAGAGAATGGCTTGATACTTTACCTTCGGGGAGCATCACTACTTGAGTAGAGTTTGTCCAAAGATTCACTACAAAATTTTTCCTACCATCTAGAGTTGCTAAACTCAAGCATGATATTACTACATTTCAACAATTCGAGATGGAGAGCTTTCATGAAGCTTGGGAGAGATTCAAGGATATGCTTAGGAAGTGTCCGAATCATGGGATTACATTGGGGCAACAAGTCAACCACTTCTACGTCGGGTTAACTCCTCCTTGCCATTCAAATGTGGATTCATCTTCTAATGGGTCCATCAAAACAAAGAGCATTTGGGAGGCTTATGACTTGTTTGAGATCATGAGTGAACAAAGTGCAATGTGGCAGGATAGAAGTGCACCGAGGATTTCTAATGGTGCACGTGGGGGTGATGATTATGCACTTGTCTTGTCAAAGATTGATTCCTTAGCCAAGAAAGTTGAAGGGTTATCTACTTCAACCTCTCGGCCTGTCAATGTTGTGAAAATATCGCAATTGCATGATATTGTTAAAAAGTAATAAAAGTGGACCTTTGAGTCCGAGTTGTCGATCTCACGAGGACTATTTATTCGTTATAAATTTACTTCGATTCTAAAATTCATACTAAAAAAATAAATTGCAAAATAATAAAAACAAAAATGACAAATAATTGGAGATCAATGAAATAAACAAATCAATTAAAATAAAAAAATAACAATTTAAAACTAAAAGCAATTAACGAAGCAGGAATAAACGTGGTGGGTTTTTGAACAATTAAATGAATATCAGGACTAATGATTTCGAAATAATGTTCTAGCTTAATTTCTCATCTCAAGTTATTTTCTAAAATTGTATTTGGTCGAATTCACGCATATATCTAATTTACCTCTCTCGAGTTCAAATTAGGCCTATTTAACTAAGTCAACCATGTATCTCTACAGCGGGTCAGAGTTTTCCTTAGTTAAATGCATTAGATTTTCTAGGAATTCATAATTGACCACAAGCAACCACAAATTCATATCTCTATCATCTTGTTAAAATTTTCGAATTTTATTACGTGATCTAATTGTTAACTCACCTCTCGGATTATGAAAACAACCATTAAATCATGAATTTGTGATCAAGCAACTCAAGCATTAAAAGTAATAATAAAATCAATACATAAAATTAAAGCACCAACTTGAGAATCAAAATTAAACTAAAAACATTAAATCTAAATCGTTAATCCTGATTATAAAATTTAGCTACTAATGTTCTTCAAATAAAAAGCAATAAATAATGTAAACAAAACCCGGATTTTGAAGAGTTGAAGAATTGCTATCACTTTGCTCCACCAAAAATAACATCAGCCGTCCACCACCGAGTGCAACCTGCCAAGCCCCTTTTAATTCCAACCAAAGTTTGCTGCCGACCTCTTCTTCTCACCAGTTTATTCCACCATGCACGTTACTTTTGGTTTTTTTGTGTGTATATAATCTCCCTCAACTGTGTATATATGTGAATATATATATATATATGCTAGAAGCCGAGTGATTATCCTCTCCAGACCACAACCAACCACTGTGTATATATATATTGTCTCTTGACTCTCCTCCTCTCTATTCCTCTCGGCTGCCTCTCCTTTCTCTCACAGCCGCACCGTCTCTCTGTTTAAAGCTCTCTGTCTCGGCCCCCTATTAGTCCCCATGGCCGTACACCTCCTCTTGCCTTGTGTTGGTGTGAAATCGTAAGTGCACGATATCGTCAACAAGTAGAAAAAATGGACTTTTGAGTCCGGGTTGTCGATCCCACGAGGACTATTTATTTGTTATAAATTTACTTCGATTCTTAAATTCCTAAACTAAAACAAAAACTAACTAAGAAAATAAAATACCAAACAATCCAAAAACGACAATAAAATTGAGAATAAATGAAATAAACAATGCAATTAAAATGAAAATAGAAAATTAAACTAAAAGCAATTAATAAAAGCAAAAAAAAAGTGGTGGGATTTCTAGCAATTGAATGAATATCGGGACTAACGATTTCAAAATAACGTTCTAGCTTAATTTCTCATCTCAAGTTGTTTTCTAAAATTGTATTTGGTCGAATTCACGCTTATATCTAATTTACCTCTCTTGAGTTCAAATTAGGCTTATTTAACTAAGTCAACCATGTATCTCTACAGTGGGTCAGAGTTTTCCTTAGTTAAATGAATGAAATTTTCTAGGAATTCATAAGTGACCACAAGCAACCACAAATTCATATCTCTATCTTTTTGTTGAAATTGCCGGATTTTATTACGTGATTTAATTGTTAACTCACCTCTCGGATTATGAAAACAACTACTAATTCATGAATTGGTGATCAAGGAATTCAAGTATTAAACGCAATAATAAAATCAATACATAAATATCAAAACACGAACTTGAGAATTAAAATCAAATAAGAAACATTAAATCTACATCGTTAATCCCGATTTAAAATTTATCTTTCATGTTTGGGGAATAAAAAACAATAAATAATGTAAACAAAACCTGAATTTTGAAGAGTTGAAGAATTGGCATCCCCTCTTATCAGCTGAGTCCCTTTCTTGTTGAAGACACCAGTCGAGTATATGTTCTGCCCTAAAGCACAAGCAGCGCAATTCTTTTCTTCCCAGTCGGTCCATTTGCTTGTGCATATATATCCTTCTTTTCCCCCAATTAATTCCAAGACCACCACCGACCACCTTCAATGTAACCGCCACCAGTTGGCTTCCTCCCTGTTATGTGTATATATGTAAATATACATATGCGAACCAGCCGCACTCCTCTCTGTATAAGCTCTCTCTCCCTCGACTGCTCTCTCCTCACCGCCTCTGTTTTCAACTCACGGCTCTGTTCTCTTTTTTTTTTCCCCCAGCAATGTGTATGTTTATATATATATACACAATTTAGCCCTAAGCCCAAATCAAATAAATTATCATTTAAACCTCTCAATTCTTTCAAATAAAATAAGTTGGTCCTTGAGTCTTCAATTGTGCAATTAAGCCCTTGAGTTTCAAAACGTCTTCAATTAACTTTACTTTTCATCCAATTATTATGTATTTGCTTCAATTCCTCACTTTTCTTGATTTTGGGATAAAACCTGAAATAATAGTGAATAATAACAATTACGTAGAATTTATCCAAGAAAAATATTATAATATCCTAATTTCGACAGATAAATAAGTGTATAAAATACACTTATCAAACCCCCTCAAACTAGAATATTTGTTCGTCCTCGAACAAAAATAAAACTAAACTATAAAAATAAAAATAAAAATAAAAATGCAAACATAAATTGTTTTTTTTTTTTTTTTGTCAATTTATTTACCATATACTTCGATAATCCAAAATGATGATTCACTTTAGAGAGGAAATATGAACAACAAAAATTATTTTTATTCATCCAATGCTCAACTTCATCGTGTGTATGTGAATAGCCAAAAATTGAATGCAAACTCAAGTAAAAATATACTTGACACTGTATGACTAGTCATGCAGAAATAAGCCCGAATCCCATGTGGTCAACAATGATTTTCTTTTTATTTTCCTTACACTCTCATGGATGATCACAACCTTAATGCTTTCTCTCATATCCCGAGGTCTTTCCTATTGATGTGGTTTCTAAACATGTATAAATTGCATTGTTCCACACAAGGAAATTAGGATTTGACAAGTATGCACGATAGACCAAGAATAATTCATCTCCAATCCCACACTCCATTATTAGGAATTTTAATCAACAAAACTTATACCATTTATATATTTTTTTTTATATGGACGACTTTTTCTTTTAATGTCCTTGTCTTTTACCATCTTTGTGCAGAACTTTTCATACTGGCTTTCTATATGACCCCTGTAGCGAGCTTTAGGTCGGCAGCTCCCAACTCAGTTGAGCTTAGGGTACCAGGTTCAGAGAACCCCTCAGACTTAATTACCCGAGTCATAAAGGCTTAAACAGAAAAGTTAAAGATGTTTTAGTGTCTTATGTGTAAGTCCACTCTCCGTACTTGCTTTCTAGTTGACCCCTGTAGCGAGCTTTAGGTCGATGACTCCCAAGCCAGACGACTTTAGGGCACCAGGTTTGAAAGACCCCTCGGACTTAATTACTCGAGTCAAAAAGGCTTTTGAAGAGCAGAATAAGACCTTCAGCATTTTTCTGTTTTTATGCTGGTCATGATTTATACCCGTTGATTAAAACCCCTTACACTAAAGATGGATTATTAAAAACTTCAGACCCACAATCTGTCAATGCCTATTTGTACTTAACCTTTCCACCCCCAAATTGCTTCTTGAGCAGTTTGGTTCTATATTTCAGGTCGGGATCTAATTTTTTAAGATTTGGGATTTTTCAGTCGATTCTATATTCTAAGTGTACAAGTTTATCCCACAAGTATCAAGCATCTCCCTACACGAGTTATTATTCGAAAGTGGCTATGTCCTCAAGTTTGATTAATGTCTTACATGGATAAATGTCAAGAAACATTTTAGTTCACATGTTGCCCAAATTTTCTAACTAACGCACAAAATTCAATTCAAATCATGTCATAAGTAATAAATAAATCAACAAAAATTTTCAAAATTTTCACCTTTTTTTTTTATGAATCCCAAAAACAAGGTATCGAATGAACAAGATGAAGAAATGAGATACCCCCCCCCCCAAAAAAAACTAGAAAGTTACATTGTCCTCAATTGATAGCAGTACATAAAAAAAAACATTACAATTGTCATGCATAATTCCTCAAAGTGTGCAAAATCATGCATATGATTTATTTTTGATATGATAAGAGTAATGACTTTGACACAATGTGATGCAAAACTGTAAGCTCATGGATAATGTATGAATTAGAACTAAAAATGCGCTTGAAAATCAAATCAAAGAGGTTGGTGCTAGAGATGCTTATTTCAAAAACTCCAAGAAAAAAATATAAAAATAAAATAAAAATGCAAGTACTACCTAAAAATTATAAATATAAAGTTGTAAATAAAGTAAAATAAATAAAAAGGAAAGAAAATTGGGTTGCCTCCCAATAAGCGCTCCGTTTATAGTCTAAAGCTCGACTTTTTGCAAACTTTCTTATGGTGGCTTAAAGGATGCTCGTGATGCCCTGCACTCCTTGCAATTTCCCGCCTTGCATTTCTCAACATTTTTGCGCACTTACTTGAATTCTTTATTGTTGATTTGAGTGTCACCTTGTTTTTCTTCTTGCTTCAAATTATTACCAAGTTCTTGCACCACTTTTTCCAGTTTGAAGTAACTTTATGTCTGATAATATTTGTTAGGGTATTGAGTGACACTGAAAGTCACTTGATCATCCTGAACCCTTAAGATCACCTCCCCCTTTTCAACATCTATTCAAGCTCGTCCCGTGGCTAGGAGAGGTCTACCAAAAATAAGAGGCATTCGACTGTCCTCTTCAATATTCAAAATCACGAAATCTACTGGAAAAATGAATTTATCCACTTTAACTAAAATGTCCTCAATGACACCATATGGATGCTTCACAGATCTGTCAGCCAGCTGTAATGTGATTTTGGTTGGTTTGGGTTTCCCAATCCAAGTTTCTTGTAAACTGAGAGAGGCATTAAATTGATACTTGCTCCCAAATCACACAAAACTCTATCAAAGTTGAAATTTCCAATATCACAAGGGATAGAGAAACTCCCAGGATCTTTGAGTTTTGAAGGCAATTTATTTTGTAGAATTGCGCTGCACTCCTCAGTTAAGGATACAGTCTCAAATTCCCTCAACTTCCTCTTTTTAGAAATCATCTCTTTCATAAACTTCAGATAAGCTGGCATCTGAGCCAAAGCATCTGCAAATGGAATGTTAATATGCAATTTCTTGAATACTTCCAGAAATTTACTAAATTGCTTATCCATTTTGTGATTTTGCAGACGTTGGGGGAATGGGACTAGTGGGACATAGGTCTTGATAGGCGATTGAGATTCTTCTTCTTTCTTTTGAGTTTCAGGTTTGGTTGACTGATTAGGTTTCTCAGATTTATTCTCTACTTCTCCAACCACTTGTTTGTCTTCCCTCTCAGGTCTTTCTTCATGTGTTTTGGGCAATTGAACACCATTAGGGGTGGACAAAATAACCGGACCGAACCAAACTAAACCGAAACCAAACCAAACCGAGTGGTTTGGTTCGATTTTACAAAAAAAAATTAATAGTTTGGTTCTTAGTATGGAGAACCAAACGGTTTTGGTTCCGGTTCCGGTTCTTGTTCTAGAACCAAGAACCAAACCAAGAACCGAACCCCAAGCCCACTTTTAGATCATTTTTTTTAACTATTTTTAAAAGTTAAAAAATTAACTTTATATAATCTTTTGGTAATCTAGGTCTTAGCTTGTTTATGCCGTCAGAAATCTAAATTTATTTTTCTTTAATCCTCTCTTATTTTTCCTTTTCCATTTTTGGTATGTAGCTTGTAAGAGGTTTTACTTACTGTGTAACTGAAAATATTTCAATGTGGCTCTCACATCTCCTTTTACTCGGTGGAAGATTTCATGCATTACATATCCCTACCTTTTTTTATGAAATTTGGACATTTGTTAACTCGTCCTAAAATATGATACTTATAGTTCAAAGAGGTATTATGAGATTATAGGCATCATCTTGTGTTTCGTGCATTAATTTTGTTTTCGTTTTCGTTTTATGCTAATAGTTTCTAGGTAAGAATGAAGACGTAGTCATGTAGCTTGATATAATTAATCTCTATCAATGATTCATTCGTCTACATTTTTAAATCATTTTTATTAGATAATATTTTGTATGGAGATGTAACTTGATATTTGTGTATTGGTTTAGACTTTGGTAAATGAATTTCGTTAATCATTACTAAGTACTAACTTATGGTCGTGGATATGGTATGTGATGATAATTTGTTTTTATATTTTAAAATTCAAGTAATGTACTGAGAACCAAACCAAACCAAACCAGAACCGAGCGGTTTGGTTCCGGTTTGGTTTCATATCTTTATAAAAACCGATTGGTTCCATTGGTAAAAAAACCATCAATTCATGGTTCGGTTTGGTTCCAATGGAACCAGAACCAAACCAAACCAAACCGAACCATGTCCACCCCTAAACACCATTTCTGGTATTGATAACCTGAACATCCTTCTGTATCCTATTTCTTAGGAGTGTATGAGGGAAAGGGATCGGAGGTACATATCCATTTGGTGGAAAATACTCCTCTGCGGGAATGTATGATTCATCCTCAACAGCTACCTCAGAAGCTGGAGTATAGATGTTTCTCATATCTACTGCAGAGATCATGTTGACATGCTACCTTGGATTTTTAACTGTGTTACTTGGGAGTGTTCCAGGTGCTCGCTCAGAAAGTTGTTGAGCGATTTGGCTTATCTGATTTTCAAGCCCTTTAAGTGCAGCAGAATGATTTTGTATGGTTGCTTGATGCAGTTCAAACATTTTATCAGTCTTCTGCATGTGTTGTTGAAACATTTCCCCAAAACTTGGTCTTCTCTCCTGCATTGGTTGGTTAAACTCATTTTGATTGTTAGACCATTTGAAGTTTGGTTGTTGTCTTCCACCAGGGTTGTAAGTAGGAGCATATGGGTCATTCTGTTGTTGATGATTGTTTTGCACAATATTAACCTGCTCCTTTTTTGACTCCAACAACATGCAATTTTCGGTTGAATGGTTCGCGCTACAATTCTCACGCACTACTGGTGATTGAATAGCGTGAACTCCTTGATGATGTGAAAATAACATGTCAACCTTTTTTGTTAGCGCAGCAAGTTGTGCATTTGTACTGGTCAGTGCATCTACATCATGCATTCCAGTAGCTCTCCTTTGTACTACTCTTTCAGATGGGAACATGGTATGTGTTTTTACAATGAGTTGTACCAGGTCCCAAGCTTGGTTGACACTTTTATTTGTGATAGACCCACCAGCTGATGAGTCCACTATTGATTTGTATTGTGGTGACAACCTAGAGTAAAAGTACTGAACTTGAAGGCCTTTATTATATCCATGATAAGGGCATTTTCTAAGAAGATCCTTAAATCTACCCCAAGACTCATAAAAACTCTCACCGTCTAGTTGTTGAAACCTAGATATCTCCAATCTCAGTTTAGCGACCTTAGAAGGTGAGAAATATTTGTTAACAAAAATTTTCGAGCTAGGTCATCCCATGTGGTTATGCTAAATTCAGGTTCAGAATCAAGCCACTCCAATGCACTATCTCTTAAAGTGTAAGGAAATAGTCGCAAACGAATGGCATCATCGTTTATGCCTTGAAATTGGAAATTTTGGCACATTCTCCCAAATCTTGCAACATGTGCGTTGGGGTCCTCGTGTGCCTTTCCAAAAAATTGGAGATTATTACTGAAAAGGTTTATTAAATCTGCTCTCAATTGAAAGTCATTCCTTCCAAAAGGCGGATATAATATGCTAGAACGGTTTGCAGTGGCAATAGGAGTCAAGAATTGACCCATAGGAAGATCTCCTACATTATCATCTTGAACATTAGGTTCATGGACTTGATTGTTTTGTAGTGCTGAATTAGGAGCAAGAGCTCTTGCAGCAGCATTTAGCTCAAGTTCAAAGTTTTCGTTTGGATTAATGGGATCAGCCATTTGGTTCAGATTTTGTTGTTCCCTACGTCGTTCTCTAAAGAATTTTTCAATTTCAGGTTCGAATGGTAGAAGATTTTCTTTTTGAGAACGGAGCATAAAAGGAAAAGAAGAAAAAAAATTTGAAAATGTTGAGAATTTTTTATGTTTTTGTTGTTTTTGTTTATTATGAATCAAAATACTAAAAACTTAAGGCAAACTAAATCTAAAAGCTAAGAATGCTAAAAATCAAAAATAAATAAATAACAAATTAAAATATTACCCGGCAACGACGCCAAAAACTTGTTGGTGTGAAATCGCAAGTGCACGATATCGTCAACAAGTAGTAAAAATAGACTTTTGAGTCCGGGTTGTCGATTTCACGAGGACTATTTATTTGTTATAAATTTACTTCGATTCTTAAATTCCTAAACTAAAACAAAAACTAACTAAGAAAATTAAATACCAAACAATCCAAAAACGACAATAAAATTGAGAATAAATGAAATAAACAATGCAATAAAAATGAAAATAGAAAATTAAACTAAAAGCAATTAATAAAAGTAAGAAATAAAGTGGTGGGATTTCTAGCAATTGAATGAATATCGGGACTAACGATTTCGAAATAACGTTCTAGCTTAATTTCTCATCTCAAGTTGTTTTCTAAAATTTTATTTGGTCGAATTCACGCTTTTATCTAATTTATCTCTCTAGAGTTCAAATTACGCCTATTTAACTAAGTCAACAATGTATCTCTACAGTGGGTCAGAGTTTTCCTTAGTTAAATGCATGAAATTTTCGAGGAATTCATAAGTGACCACAAGCAACCACAAATTCATATCTCTATCTTTTTGTGTGAAATTTCCGGATTTTATTATGTGATCTAATTGTTAACTCACCTCTCGGATTATGAAAACAACAATTAATTCATGAATTGGTGGTCAAACAATTCAAGTATTAAACGCAATAATAAAATCAATACATAAATATCAAAACACCAACTTGAGAATTAAAATCAAACAAGAAACATTAAATCTACATCATTAATCTGGATTTAAAATTTAGTTATTCATGTTTGTGGAATAAAAAGCAATAAATAATGTAAACAAAACCCGAATTTGGAAGAGTTGAAGAATTGGCATCCCCTCTTATCAGCCGAGTCCCTTTCTTGTTGAAGGCACCAGTCGAGTATATGTTCCGCCCTAAAGCACCAGGAGCACAATTCTTTTCTTCCCAGTCGGTCCCTTTGCTTGTGCATATATATCCTTCTTTTCCTCCAATTAATTCCAAGACCACCACCGACCACCTTCAATGTAACCACCACTAGTTGGCTTCCTCCCTGTTATGTGTATATATGTGAATATACATATGCGAACCAGCCGCACTCCTCTCTGTATAAGCTCTCTCTCCCTCGACTGCTCTCCTCACCGCCTCTGTTTTCAACTCACGGCTCTGTTCTCTTTTTTTTTCCCCCAGCAATGTGTATGTTTATATATATATATATATATACACACACAATTTAGCCCTAAGCCCAAATCAAATAAATTATCATTTAAACCTCTCAATTCTTTCAAATAAAATAAGTTGGTCATTGAGTCTTCAATTGTGCAATTAAGCCCTTGAGTTTCAAAACGTCTTCAATTAACTCCACTTTTCATCCAATTATTATGTATTTGCTTCAATTCCTCACTTTTCTTGATTTTGGGATAAAACCTGAAATAATAGTGAATAATAACAATTACGTAGAATTTATCCAAGAAAAGTATTATAATATCCTAATTTCGACAGATAAATAAGTGTATAAAATACACTTATCACCTTGTCAAATCAATCTCTGGCAATTGTGTCTTGTATTTTTCGGCCTTGTAAAATAGGCATGTATCATCATTTTGAAAGTTCTTCACTTCCTCTGATGTGGCCAGCAGTATATAACCTGCAGTATTATGGATTGCTCCACAGTATTCACATGTTGAACTTGTTTGAATTTCCAAAGGGTCCCTAATAATGGTCGATTGGATCATTAATAGTTCAAATCGCAAGTACTCATCATCCACGTCGGCAAAAGTATTATATTCTATCATATAGCTCATGTCCTTCCATATTGCCTTGGTTTCTTAGCTTTTCTTCTATCACCATCAACAATGTCACACAGAAAAGCAAGAAGATCATATAAAAAAAAAAGGCAAACTAAATCTAAAAGTCTAAGAATACTAAAAATCAAAATAAATATATAACAAATTAAAATAGTGTCCGACAACAGTGCCAAAAACTTGTTGGCTCGATAATCGCAAGTGCACGATATCGTTAACACTTTTTGAGTCCGGGTTGTCGATCCCACGAGGACTATGTTTTTCGTTATAAATTTACTTCGATTCTAAATATTCCTAGACTAAGAGAAACTGAATAATAAAATAAATTGCAAATAATAAAAATAAAAACAAAAACGAAAAAACAATAAAATTGAGAATCAATGAAATAAACAATGCAATTAAAATAAGAGTAGAAAATTAAACTAAGAGCAACTAATAAAAGCAAGAAACAAGGGTTATTCGAACAATTAAATGAATATCGGGATTGACGATTTCGAATTATTGTTCTAACTTAATTTCTCATCTCAAGTTGTTTTCTAAAATTGTATTTGGTCGAATTCACGCATATATCTAATTTACCTCTCTCGAGTTCAAATTAGGTCTATTTAACTAAGTCAACCATGTATCTCTACAGCAGGTCAGAGTTCTTCTTAGCTAAATGCATTTAATTTCCTAGGAATTAATAAGTGACCACAAGCAAACACAAATTCATATCTCTATCTTATTGTTGAAATTGCCGGATTTTATTACGTGATCTAATTATTGACTCACCTCTCGGATTATGAAAAAAATCATTAATTCATGAATTGGTGATCAGGCAACTCAAGCATTAAATGCAATAATAAAATCAATACATAAAAATAAAGTACCAACTTGAGAATTAAAATCAAACTAAAAGTATTAAATCTATATTGTCAATCCCGATTATTAAATTAAGTACTCATGTTCTTGGAATTAAAAACAACAAGTAATGAAAACAAAACCCGGAGTTTGAATAATTGAATAATTAGCATCTGTTTCCTTCTTCCCAAGAATTACCAAGAATATGCTCCCGATTACCTCCACTTTTTAATTCCACAGCAACCAATTCTTTCTTTGACTCACAACCGCACCTTCTTCCAATAAATAATCTGCCAACCACCAATTAATCTCTCCACTAATCAATGAATTAATCCCCAGCCACTGTGTATCTTTTAATTCCAAATCTACGTGCCCCTTTTTCTCACGGGTTGACTTCCTTTCTTCCCAATTAATTTCCACCTAGTTGCTTCTCTTTTTTTCTCGACTATGTCTTTTGTTTGTATATATATGAATCTATCTTTCAGCCCAAGCAGCCCCCCTGGTTTATTGTAGCAGCCATGTATGTTTATTCAAGAAAAACTCTCAGGCTGCGTCTCTATTTTTCTCTCACGGCTCTGTCTTTTTTTGTTCTCCCACGGCTGACCTACTCTTCTCCCCTGGCTGCTTAACCTTTTTTTAATGCACAAAGAAGTATATATGTGTCTCAAATCCAATCGGTCGTAACCTTCATTTGGGCCCAAGGTAGTCATTTCAATCCAATAAATAAAGCCCAATTATATGTAGTGTAGTTTTTATTCTTGAGCCTCAATACTTTCAATAAAATATAAATTGGTCCCTTGTCTTCGTTTTATCGTCAATTACATTCAAAATTGAATTTTTCCATTCAATTATTGTGTGATTGCTTCAATTCCTCATTTTCTTGATTTTGGGATAAAAACCTGAAATAATGTAAATAAATACAAACTAAGTAGAATTTATTTGAGAAAAATAAAATAATATCCTAATTTTGACAGATAAATAAGTGTATAAAATACGCTTATCAGTCAACATGGTTCAAGTCCCTCCGGTATGTGAGATATGCGCAGCTAATCATCAAAATTCTATGTATCCATTGGTGACAAGTGGTTCTTCATCTACCGAGCAAGTTGCTTATGCTCAAAATTTCCAACGCCAAGGGTTCAATCCATATGCTCCTACTTACAATCCCGGTTGGAGGAGTCATCTAAATCTATCTTATGGCAACAATCACAATGTGTTGAATCCAAAGCCATAAGAGAAGAAAGAGGGATGGGAAGAGGCTATCACCAAGCTAGCAAATCATCAATTGCAATATCAAGAACGTATTGATGCCTCTTTGAAAAATTTGGAGAAGCAAGTGGGCCAAATAGCTAAACTTCTCTCGGAAAGGCAACAAGAAGCTTTGCCTAGCAACACCGAGACAAATCCTAGGAAGAATGTTCAAGCTATTACAACAAGGAGTGGGGTACAATTTCCCGAGATCACTGCGCAACAACTAACAACTCAATCAAGCAAGGCTTCCATTGAAGATAATGAGCATATTCAATCACCCGAAAGGTCGTTGAAATGCCCAAAGAGGTTGAGCCGGAAGAATCCACATCAAAAGGCTCCAACACCGATCAAAGCTTACGTGCCTCCTATTCCCTTTCCTCAAAGTTTGCAAAAGTAAAAGCTTGACAATCAATTTGGCAAATTTTTGGAAGTGTTCAAGAAGTTACGCATCAACATTGCTTTGTCTAGTTTCAAGAAATTGGAATTGGGAGAAGCTAAAGTAACCACCGTGTCTCTACAATTGGCGGATAGGTCTATCAAATATCCTCGGGGTACCATTGAGGATGTTCTTGTGAAGGTGGATAAATTTATCTTCGATTTCATTATTCTTGACATGGAGGAAGATCATGACATTCCAATCATTTTGGGAAGGCCATTTCTAGCAACGGGGAGAGCGCTTATTGATGTGCAAGAAGGGCAATTAATTTTGAGGGTGCAAGATGAGAAAGTCACCTTCAATGTGTTGAAGGCCATTAAATATCCCTCGGAGTCAAATTCATGCTTTTGGGTGGATGTAATTGATGATCTAGTGGTAAACTCCTTCAACCGTGGGCTCTCTTAGGATCCATTGGAGTATTGCATTTCCCACTCTAACTATTGAGGATGGTGATCATGAAGTTGAACAAATTGCTCACTACTTGGAGGCATCACCACAATATCAACATAAGAAGACCCCCTACTTTGAGGAGTTGAAAAAGAGTTCTTCACCACCACAACCATCTCTCGAGAAGGCACCTACCCTCGAGCAAAAGCCTCTTCCTTCTCATTTAAGGTATGCTTACTTGGGGGAATCTTCTACCCTTCTGGTCATTATTTATAATTTATTGAATGAGGTGGAGGAAGATAAATTGCTTCGGGTATTGAGGGAGCACAAGGAGGCTATTGGATGGACCATCTCAGATATTCGAGGTATTTGCCCTTCATTATACATGCATAAGATTCTTAAGGAATATGATTTCAAACCTTCGGTGGAGCATCAACGTTGGTTAAATCCTAACATGAAGGAAGTGGTAAGAGCCGAAGTGGTGAAGTGGCTTGATACGTGTATTATTTATCCAATCTCGGATAGTGCATGGGTGAGCCCGGTGCAAGTAGTGCCAAAGAAAAGAGGTGTTACCGTGGTGAAGAATGAAAATAATGAGCTTATTCCAACAAGTCCAGTGACGGGGTGGAGAGTTTGCATTGACTATTGCAAACTCAACAATGCTACTAGGAAGGATCATTTTCCCTTTCATTCATCGATCAAATGCTTGAGCAATTGGCGAGTCACTCTCATTATTGCTTCCTAGATGGGTATTCGGGCTAAAATCAAATTCCTAAAGCCCCGGAGGATCAAGAGAAGACAACATTCACATGCCCATACGGAACTTTTGCATATAGGAGGATGCCCTTCGGTCTATGCAATGCCCCCGCCACTTTCCAATGGTGCATGATGGTTATCTTCTCCGACATGGTGGAGAAATTTATTGAGGTATTTATGGATGACTTCTCAGTTTTTGGCACTTCATTTGATGATTGTTTAAATAATTTGAATATGGTGTTAAAAGATGTGAGGATACCAACTTGGTTTTGAATTGGGAAAAATGTCATTTCATGGTTCGAGAGGGGATAGTTCTTGGACACCGGATTTCAAGTAAGGGGATTGAGGTTGATAAGGCAAAAATTCAAGTTACCGAAAAATTAGCTCCCCCAACCTTGGTAAAGGGCATAAGAAGCTTCTTGGGGCATACAGGATTTTATAGGAGGTTCATCATGGACTTCTCAAAGATTACAAAGCCACTTTGTTCATTACTTGAGAAGAGAAACTCATCATGGCACTAAAGAGTGTCTCCAAGCTTTGATTTCTCTAAAGAGTGTCTCCAAACTTTTAACACTCTTAAAGAGAAACTCATCATGACACTTATTATTGTGGCTTCGGATTGGAGTTTGCCCTTTGAGCTTATGAGTGATGCAAATGATTATGCCGTGGGGGCTGTGTTGGGGCAAAGGAAGGACAAAATCTTGCATGTTATCTACTATGCTAGTAGAACATTGACCGATGCTCAATTGAATTATACTACTACCGAGAAGGAAATGCTAGCGGAGGTTTTTGCCTTTGATAAGTTTCAGTCATATCTTATTGGTTCCAAGGTGATTGTGTATACTGACCACTCGGCCCTCAAGTATTTGTTGGCAAAGAAAGATGCCAAGCCGCGGGTTGATTAGATGGGTCCTTCTTCTCCAAGAGTTTGATTTGGAGATTCGTGACAAGAAAGGGACCGAGAACCTTGTAGCCGATCACTTATCTAGACTTGAGCAAACCGAGGAAGTAATTGATGAAGAGATAAGTGAGGTGTTCCCACATGAGCAACTTTTCCAAATCATGGATCTTCTACAAGCCTCTAGTGTGTCATGGTATGCGGACCATGTTAATTTTCTTGCAATTGGTATCACTCCCCCAGACCGCTCTTATCAACAAAAGAAGAAGTTCTTTGCGGATATCAAGCACTATTTTTGGGATGACCCATTGTTATTCAAAAGGGGTCCGGATCAAATCATGCGAAGATGTGTGCCTGAGGAGGAGATGGAGAATATTCTTGAGCAATGTCACTCTTCACCTTATGGACGTCATTTTGGTGTAGTGAAAACCGTATCAAAGGTTCTTCAGTCGGGATTTTATTGGCCCACCTTGTTCAAGGATGCTCACACACTTGTGTCCAAATGTGATCGATGCCAACGCCGAGGTAATATCTCTAATCGAAATGAAATGCCTTTGAATTCTATTTTAGAATTGGAAATATTCGATGTTTGGGGTATTGATTTCATGGGACCTTTCCCATCTTCCTTTTCAAATCAATACATTTTAGTTGCGATGGATTATGTGTCAAAGTGGGTAGAAGCGGTAGCTCTCCCTACCAATGATGCTTGAGTGGTGGTGAACTTTTTAAAGAAAAATATTTTTACTCGTTATGGCACCCCTCGAGCTATCATTAGTGATGGAGGAAAATACTTTTGTATTCGCCTCTTTGACTCACTTTTGACCAAGTATGGAGTCAAACATTGAATATCCACTCCTTATCATCTATAAACAAGTGGGCAGGTAGAGATTTCAAATAGAGAGTTGAAGAAAATTCTTGAAGTCACGGTGAATGCCTCGAGGAAGGATTGGTCCAAGAAATTGGATGATGCATTATGGGCATACCGCACCGCCTTCAAAACCCCCATTGGTATGTCTCCCTTTTGCCTCTTATTTGGAAAAGCATGTCATCTCCCGGTTGAGCTTCAGCACTGAGCCTATTGGGCAACTAAATTCTTGAATTTTGATATGAAGTCGGCCGGTGAGAAAAGACTACTCCAACTCAATGAACTTGATGAGTTGCGCCTTGAATCATATGAGAATGCTCGGATTTACAAAGAAAAGACAAAGATGTGGCATGACAAGAACATCATGAAGCGGGACTTCCAAGTCGGGAAACAAGTGCTTCTTTACAACTCAAGACTTAGATTGTTTCCCGGTGAACTCTGCTCTAGATGGTCGGGACCTTTCACAATTGGTCAAATCTTCCCACATGGAGCTGTTGAACTTTATCATGGAAGCAAAGGGAACTTCAAATTCAATAGGCAATGCTTGAAGCCATACTTGGGTGGTGATTATGAAAAGGAGAAGTCATCCATCCTTCTTGCAGATCCGGAGTGATCGTATCCAAAAGTCGAGCTTACGACTCTAACCAAGCACTTTTTGGGAGGCAACCCAAATTTCTACTCTTTTAATTACTTGTTGATATTTACTTGTTGCTTTTTTATTATGTCTAACTTGGTTAATCACCAACTTTTGTAGGTTCAAAATTTTTGAAATCCTAAGCAACCTTGTCCTCAACAAGTTTGGGGGAGATTTGCGTATCAAGAAAATCAAAGCTTAGGTCAATTTGGAACATCATTCATGCATCAATCCGGGGAAGTTCCATCACCCATTCCTTTCTTTTTATTATGCTATTGTCAACATTTAGGACAATGTTTGATTTAAGTTTGGGGGTGTTGGGATCATGTTGCTATGTGAACATTTTACGTTACCTTGCCGGCCCTTGGTGTTTTGATGTTTGAAATTGTTTATTTTATTTGGAATATTGACATGCTAGATAGCCTTGCCGGCTTATAAGATTTTGATGTTTGAAATTGTTGTTAATTCATGAGTTATGACCAAATTTGTTACTTGTGCTACTTTCTATAAAATGCTTATCCATGTAAGATCCTATGTACATTGAGCACAATAATCATGTTTAATTTTCGGTGAGTTTGGGAATTGTTGAAGGGTGAAGAGGTTAAAGGAGTAGATGAACTAGGTTATGAGCTTGTATGTTAATTTTTATCAATCTATCCAATGTTCCTAGTACTCTAGATCTCTTGACCCTAATTTAAGGCACGTTTGGGGGTGGTTGACCCGATAAAGGAAACGGTCTAGACGTGTAGTGATTCCATGCATGTAGTAGTAAATTTTTGTGTGGAGTGTCTTTCACCAAGTATAAGCTAAGTAATGACCATATGCTAGAGTTCTAAGCCCATTTTAATTTTTACATTGCATTGCCCTATCTCGAAGCCTTTTTGACTCGAGTAATTAAGCCCGTAGCAGTATCTTGAAACTTGGTGCCTTAAGTTTGAAACTTGGGAGTCATCGGCCGAAAGCTAGCTACATGGGTCAATTAGAAAGCTTAATGAGTAGGGTATTCACACACACACTTGATTGAAAAAAGAAAAAAAAAAGAGCATTTATCATTGCATTTGCTTAATAATTATACCCCACTGCGTAGCCTTTTTTACTCGAGTTAATAAGTTCGTAAGGGTATTTTGAAACCTGGTACCCTTTGATCTAAAAAATCGGGGAGCTGCCGACCTAAAGCCCGCTACATGGATCAATTAGAAAGCTTAAGGGAGTGGGGGAGTCACGAGCAATCATCATGTTAGTTGTTAGAAATCATGCATTTGTACTTGCATAAGAGCTTAGATGAATAGTGGGTTTGAATTGCTTAGTATAAACTTGAATGTCGAAGCACTCATTAATGGAGAGTCACTGCATTTCTAGGTTGTCGAGATTGTCGGTTAAACACACCCATACTTGAGTGGAAAAAGAAAAGGCGATTTGAGAGTACCCTCTAAAATTGCATCTCGGGAGAGGAAAAAAAAATATTTATTGGGGGATGAATGTCACGAGTGGGAAAGGAAAAAATTGACCAGTAATGGTGGGTTATTTTTTACTTGAAACCTCTTTACTCATCAACATTCTTGAATCTTATTGACGATTGAAAGGGGCTATGCACACGCACCCCGATCGAATATCGAATAAGTCAAACTCATTTTTGTAGCATCATTTGGGAACATAATTGTGAATTAATTATGCAATTTCACACTCATGGAAGAATATAAGTTATCTAGCATTGTTGATCATTATGTAATTATTTTTGTAGATGCATATAAATATTCTTGTTCGGGACGAGCAATAATTCAAGTTTGGGGGTATTTGTTGAGTGTATTTTACATGCATATTTCATATATTTTTTGTGGTACTTTTTGAGTAATTTGGACAAATACCTACTTAATTATGCATATTTTGTGGTTAAATAGGTTAAACATTTAAATATATGGAGAAAGCACAAGAAATGAGCTAAACGGATGAATAATTGAATAAATTGAGGAGAAAATAGTCAAATCCTTCAAAGAGTCAAAGTTTGGGGACCAAATTGTCACTTTCAGAAAGTTGTGGACCACATGTGCAATTGATCGAATGACTAAATTGAAAGTTTCCAAAGTTGAAGGACTCAAATGCACTTTTGGAAGGGCTTAATTGAAAGAAATCGGAAACTTTGAGGACCAAGTTGATCTACATTGAAAGTTGGAGGACCCCAATTGTAAATCATTTAAGGACGGAGCTGCAAAACCACACCCAGGTGAACCACGCGATTGTGTGGCTCTAACTAGGTCGCGTTCACTAATCAGGCCAAAAATCCAACCCGAGACTCAGCATGTCAACCACGCGATCGCGAGGCATTCAGTTGCGCAATCACGTGGTCAAAAATTTGAACGATATTATGGGTCGACCCGGTTCTGTCCAAATGCTGTTATACGCGAATCTACGCGATTTTGGGGGGGGGGGGTTTTGAGTGATTTTGGCTAGGTTTTGGATCATTATTCTTCCCCTTTTGAAGTCTCAAACCCTTGTTCTCTCTTTTTCTATCATTTTATCTTGTAATTTTCTCTTGCAAATAGTTATTGTGGTTGATGAATGTTGATGAATGGAAGAAATACCAACAACATTATAGAAGAACTTTGATATTTTGAAGCTTCAAGCATTGTTGAAGGGGAGTTTTTATTATAAATCTTCATATTTCTTCAATTACTTGAATCTATTGTTGAAATGATGTATTTAATTCTTTAATTTTATTGTTATTTCATCATGGGCTAAACTATTTTGTGTTGGGATGATTGATGAAGCTTGACCTAGCTTAGTTTTTAAGGCTTGTATTAAGAATTTAGGCTATTTATTATCTTGTGCATTTATTGTTGTATTTATTGACTTGGGTTTATTGTGGTCACATTTATGCTTGGATTTCATGGGATGTGCAATTATTAAGAAATTGTTGTGCATTCTAGATCAATACAATATTTGCTCAAGATTCTTGTTTAGGATAAAGATATACCTAAAATCCTAGATGATCCATTGAGTTATTTTCACAAAGGTTTAATACAATTGGTGTGTTTTTAATCGACATAGAGATACGGTAGGTTAATTCCACTAATTAGGGTTGATTTCACTCGAGAGAGGCAATTGGCTAAACTTGAAAAATCGGGTCTAACATGCTCAGTAAGTTGCATTTATTTTTGCTTGTTGACAATTTAATTAGGTAATGGTCAAGTGGAATAAAAAATCTCAACACTCCTTTATCATCAAGTTATCACCATTTTTCTAGTTATTTATTTACAATTGTGATTTTAATTCTAGTACTAGAACCCAAACTTTATTGTGTGGGTTTCTTGTTAAAATTGATTAAATTAGAGTGTAATTGAAATAGACAATCATTGTGGGATTGATAAATCGGACTTATTTAGTCCACTGTTACTTGTAAGCGATACGTGCACTTGCGGTGTGTTTCTAGCGAACAAGGACAATGGTGTTCTTAAGGGCGCGGGAATGATACATGCAAAAATATTAGTTTATTTATTGTTTTAATTGACTTAGTCTTATTTTTTGAAGTGAAATTAGTCTATAATAGTTAGGATAATTTCCATGTTTTTATTGTTTAGATTAGTGAGTTATTACTTATTTTTAGCCTAGACAGTTAATTACTTTGCTAGAGGGTCAAGTATAATTGTGTTCTATAAAGATGGGCACAACGTATGGAATAAAGGAGAAATGTGAAGTTAATGAAGTATAAGTCTTCCTCTAATTATTCTTCTTGATAGAATTTGGACAGATTCACCATTTTCTCTTCTTTTATCAGAATTCTTTTGTAACATTCTGGCGTTGGACTCCTCTCTGGTATTTTGCCTTTCCGAAGAGTTTTAACACCCATTAGACTGTCGATAGTTATCATTATGAAATGCATTTGTTGCCTGGGAACGAATAATTGTTTCGTAGAGGTATTTTCCCCCTATGTGAGGTTGAGGATGATCAACTTGGGAGTTTTATCATTAAAAAGGGTGTTTTATAGATTAAAGATCAAAAACAAAAAAACAAAAGGGAGAAACAAATTAACAACAAAACGTTCTAATGATTTGGTTTTTGTTTACGGTAGCCTACGTCTTTTAACAAGAAGAAGCCCACAATATTATATTATGTCAAGGAAACTAAAATATGGGATATAACTAGAGATTAGTTTGACTCTTTTGAAAATATGGGATGATTTATTTGAGTAAATTTGATTGTGGCATTTTTATTATTATATTTCATTGAATTATTTTTTATTAAAATTATATTAAATAATTTTTAAAATTAAATATTGCATTTAAATAAATATTTAATTAATTTTAATATAGCGTTTCCATAATATTTCGTTTTCTACATTTTTTTAAAAATTACGTTTCCCGTTTGTTTCAGTTTTATTTCTCGTTTCTGTTTCCATGCTACTTAAGTTTCGTCGCATGCAACAAATACCCATTTCCCCTCTTGCCCACAAAACTCAAAGAAGAGTCGGAGATAACAGAGAACTCTCCGCCATGGAAATACAATAATATAAAAGCCTGTACAATTTTCAGATGAATTCTAAAGTGGAAAATGTATAGGAAATCTATGGAGGGTACGAGCAGAGGAAAGTTTTCTAAAAGAAAAAATAATAATGAGGGAGAGAAAGGGTAGAAAGTTTCAGAAGAAAGAAGAGAAAATGCATAAAGAAACTGAGTGGTATCAGGGAAAACGTGTTTGGTAAGCTTATGAGTATGGGATGTGCAAAATTCAGGAAGTAAAAAAAAAAAAAAAGAATGTCTACGAGACTAAAAAGATCCACCAAAATGCATAAGTATCTCCCCCATTCACTCTTATAATATAGGAAAGAAGATATACTCTTTACAATCCATTCGGCCGCTGTGCAGCCAATTTTTTTTTTTTTTGTTTATTTGGTATTTTCTAGGTGGATATGTGGTTGAAAATTGGAGAGAGAAAATGTGTGTTGTTAAAATAGTTTGGAAAATTATTTTGTTTATAAATTTATTTATAAATTGTAATCATTGCGAAAAAAAAAAAAAAAACGATGTTGAATTTGGTTTGACAAATATTCTGTAGTGATTGACAGTAAATTAGAAAGGACCCGCGATAGTTGATTTGTTCATGATCTAAAGAATTCTAATTCATAAATTCGGACATTATTTTTCCTTTAAATAAAGATATATTCGGGATAAAGGTATATTCAGAGTTAACAATTCCATTCTAGTAAGATGTGAAACTTCATGAAGAATATCTAACTACAGTTAAAAAAAAAAAAAAAAAAAAAAAAACTTGGTAAATGCATACCCTTAAAATCGGGAAAAAATATTACTTTAACGAGATTATTTGTTTATCGATTAATTAATATTTATTATTTTAGATGGATTTTTTAAATTTATGCACGTGGTCAAAAAATCAAGAGATAACAATTAATGTATTAATTTGAGTCTAAAATGGCTAAAAAGAGTTGATGAAACTTACAATATCTTTAAAAAAAATATATTTTAGGTTAATCTACATAGCAAATGAAAAGTTTTGTTGATTATATCAGATGATTATGTTTCTTCTTTTACTTATTTTTATGTTCATTTTTTCTCTTTATTTTCTCTTTATTTTATTTATTATATATCGGTCCAAACAAAGGGTATTTTACACATGTTTGTCTTTGGACAGGATGCCGACTGTCTGGGTCTTCACCATTATTAGTTTTCGGACACTTCATTCTACATTAGCCGTCTTCACATTTAGAAATCAAAGTTCTGGGGCCCAACTTCATAAATCCGGACAGCTTAGGACTCGTAGTGGAATTTTAGCAATCAATCTTGGAGACCTTTTGATGACACATTATCATGATCACAATATTCATCCAACCATACTAATTGAGCTTTGAAAAATGCTATTTTGCCACCTTTCTTTGCCATCCTAGATGACCAAAATTTTGTAAATTATTGATTTTGGAGTTAATGTGATAGGTGAAATAATGAATTGTTGACATGTGTGAGAGTGTAATCCATTTGGTCACCAGTTCGATTTCTGTATTGGTCACTAAAGTTTAAAAGGTCAAGTTTTGATCATTACATTTATGGTTAATTGTCTCAATAATCATTAAATATATGTATATGTCATTAACTAATCACTGAAGTTTAAAAGAAGACTACTGAGAAAAAAAAAAAAAAAAAAAAAAAGCTAAAAATCAACACGTCAAATAAACAAACTCTTCGTTTAATTAATTTCACAAAATTAACATGACTTTCATCAACATTTGCTCTGATTCCAATTGTGTTGAGTTGAACAATTTAAAAGTGCGCACAACACTACAAGAAAATTGAGTAATAGGGGCGATATTTGTCGCCCCTATATATCGTTCCTACAGATTCGTTGCAATAGATCTATTGGGGCCGCATATGTCGTCCCTATTAACCGTAAGGTCTTTAGGAGTGACATTTTTCGCCCCTATAGAGCTCGAGCCTAAATCATCACCAAATGCTATAGGGACGACAAATGCTGCCCCTATAGATTTAAGATCTATAGCAACGACATCTATAGGGGCGATAATGTCGCCCTTACAATTTTTTTTTAATTAAAAAAAAAAACCAAATATGCAAAATACCAAATTAAATTACTAAAAATGCGAAGTTTATAAACATTTTTCACAAGATTACAATTCATTTTTAAAAGTAACATATTACTACTCATCTGATGGTCCAACGTCGTCATCATCACAACATTCATCATTAATTACATCATCAGGTGACATCCCCGCTTCGTCGCAAGGCGCCTAATAACCCTCATCATCCTTTCCATTTGAGATTGCATTTCAGTCCTGTATAATTCCAGCCTGTCTTCTGAGTTTATATTTCCAGGAGATTGGATGTTTCTTGTTGGGACATGCGATGATGCAGCACTTAGTAGATGGAGATCTTCCCTTCGGGATTCGACCACTCCACGCATGAATCCGCGTCACTCTCCAAGGGCCTCCTTCACAATGAGATGCTCGTCCACTTGTGTGCCCATGGAAGCAGCCTGGGTCAGCTGAGTCTCTTTCGCCAAAACGAGTTGGTCTTGTGATCGAAAGTTAAAATTAATAAAATGTAAAATTGACGAAGCCAAAAATATTAGTTTTACAGTATATATTTTAATTACATAATCTTTTGCCGCATTCTCGTTCACCCATTCCCCGTCTCCGCGTTTATGTAGTCGCTCGACGTATCCACAATACCCAACCAATCCTCTGTCTCAGGGTTTCTTTGCAACAATTTCAGTTTGAAATTAAACGAAAAATGTAAGAGTTTGTGTGGGAGCGTAAAAATGGTATTATTTAACCATATCTCAGAGTGTCGTGTTGCTGAAAAACTCCTCGAACCTTGGCGGGATATGTATCTAGCCTTCTCACGATTGGCTTTATATTTCTGTGATCGAGCCTGTGATCACAAGTACGTAGATTACCTAATTGTTATCATTATTGAAATGTTAAATTGACATCTTGAACAAAAAAGGAAAAAAAGAAAAATCACTTACCAAGTAATTAGGGCTTGTGAACAACTCCACACATCTTTGCCAATCATCAACTGAAATCTCCCCATACGGACGACTCGGTCCATTTTCCATAAAGTAATCATTCGCCATTGCTTTATATGCTCGATAGCGATCATCTGCCAAACGATCGAGTCCGCTAAGGATGTCCTCGTACTCCTTATGCGACCAACTACCAAAAATATCAAAGTATGTCTATCCAGAAAAAAATTAATTAAAACGTTATCGAGTGATAAACAATATATATTAATTAGTTATGTTAATAATTACTTATTTGAACTGTAGTTAGTACCCGTCCCCGTAGCTTCTCGGGGACATCGGCCCAATTAGAATAGCAAGGAAGACAATTCTGTCTAACTGTATTCCCAACCAATCGTGTGAACATTCTCGCATTGTTCCCGATCGGCTGTAAGGTCTCGTACTTCAAATCAAAATCAATGGGAAGTGGTTTTTTCCCGCTATTCAGTCACTGCTTCTCTAAATTCAAATTTCTCGAGATACCACTCTTCTTCGGTGGCGGCGCTGTAGATTGAAAAAACATCGAGATTAAAAAGAATAATCAACAATGATAAAAATAAAAAATAAGCTCTTGGCTATAAATAAAAATAAATAAATAAAATAAAAAGTTACTTGACTCGCATGATCTTGGAAATCTCCTATGTGGCGGTCGAGGAGGATATCCTGAGCAGTTACCGCCATGAGAGCGAGCAACTTCAATCATTACGTACTAACAACAACAACAAAGTGCGGGTTGCTCCTGATATGGTGTCTGGTTGCCAGGAAGCGTCGATGACCTATATAAGTCGTTTTCCCAATCACACGCATTGACGGTGTGTCCTCACTGCAAGTAGGACATGCTTTATATCCCTGACCGCTCCAGCCTAATAGACTACTTCTGGCTAGAAAATCGTTAATTGTCCACAACAATGAGGCACGCATTCTGAATAGGATTCGATTTTTTATTGCAGTATCCTTAGTGTCAATAGCAGTGGACCACAACTCCTTCAACTCATCCACTAAGGGTTGCAAGAACACATCCATGTCCTTACCAAGTGATTTAGGTCCCGGAATCAATAGAATCAACATTAGATACTCTGATTTCATGCATAGCCAAGGTGGTAGGTTGTAACACGTCATAACTATCGGCCATGTACTGTATGCCTGACTCATGTTGCCAAATGGATTGAAACCATCTGCGGCCAACCCCAGTCGGACATTCCTGATTTCACTTGCAAACTGAGGATGTTTCTCGTCAAACTCTCTCCATGCCTTCCCATCTACAGGATGCTGCATCTCGTCATCATCCTTAGACTTTCCTGTACTGTGCCACCTCATATGTCTTGTTGTTTCCTTCGTGGCAAATAAAAGTTTAAGTCTGGGTGCCAGGGGAAAATATCTCAATACTTTGTGCAGCACATTCTTACTTGAACCTCTTCTAGCGTTGTGAATCCAATGACTTTCCTTACACACGGGACAATTTTGCTTATCAGCGTGCTCTTTCCAGAACAGTGCACAGTCATGCTTACAAATGTGAATAGATGGGTAACCCAGGCCCAACTTCGTCATCATCTTCTTGGCTTTATACTGTGAATCCACGAGGTTCATGTTTGGAAAGGCGAGCTTCAAAAGTTGCAAAAGATCATCGAAAGATTTGTTTGTCCACTTGTTCACCACCTTCAGATGCATCAATTTCACTAAAATGTTTAAAGAAGAGAACGAAGAAACTCCAGGATATAGTTCTGAATGAAGAGCCTCAAATAGTTGGTCGTACTGGACATCAAAACCTGAAGCATCAAACTCATTCTCGATTATCTCATCCATAACATTGGCCATTTCTTCAATCACCTGATCTCTAGAACCTGTCCCCTCATCCATTAGATTCGTATTTTCATGTTGAGTCTCGATCTCACCGTGGTGAATCCACGTGACATAGCTCGCTGCAAAACCATTACGACGTATATGATATTCAACAGTCTCCAAATCATGGGTACACCCATTTAAACATTTGTTACACGGGCATCTGACCCTCCCCCGGTCGTTTACAAGTGGTCTTGCCATATCTATAAAAGCTTTCAACCCAGCTAAGAATTCTTGAGACTTTCGATTTCTAACATTCATCCAGCTTTTATCAATTTCCATCTACGATATCCTACAAGAATAATAATGTATATTATGTGATTATTTTGAATGACATGAATGTTCTAAGTTCACTTTATCACTCCATGTCTAATAAAAAGGTAAGGGCCCTACACATTCATAATTGTTACGTGAAATAATAAATTTTATTCACGTATAAATTTTGGCAGCATCTCCCCTAAATTCTCCTAAGTGTGTAATCTATTATTGAATGTAGTCCATGTCGAGAATTACATAGAAAAATATGTATGCATCAATAGAAAAATGAAAAAAATTCATTATCTCGCATATCAAAGAAAAACTCTCCAAAAATAGGAGAATTCAAAAATCAATTTGTAAACTTCAAATTTCCAACAATGTTTGCAGTTTTCGATTTACAAATTGATCTTCAAACGGATTTTTAAGTTTTTTATGCAAATGTAGTGTATATTGTAAAATAACTAATATTTATTAAATACTAAATATATCTAAAAAATAATTAACAAAAAATGTTTAAATGGCTTACCAGAGGTCCAAACAGTGCTTGGTTTCGATTTTCTACTTTCAAGTTCGATTGTGTTAATGAGAGGCACGAAAAAGCGAAAATGTCGAGGAAAAGAAGTTTGAGTATCATTATTAAAAAAAAAAAAAAATGGAGCTATAGGGGCGACATACGTCGCCCCTATAGATACATACGGCGCCCCTATAGATTAAAAAAGGCGCCAAAATTGCCGCTGAAATTTTATTCCTATAGGGGCGACATATGTCGTCCCTATAGTATTAAAAAATGCTAGAGAATTTCCCGCTAAATATATATGGGTCTATTGGGGCGACCTTTTCTTGTCACCCCTAAAGGCATATCATCTATAGGGGCGACATAATTGTCGTCCCAAAAATGTCGCCTCTATTGCTACGGTTTCTTGTAGTAAAAGATAATAAATGTAAAAATGCGTTTAGGCAATTTGTAAACACGTCCTATTGCTTAAAGATCATTTTATTATATTTTGGTTTTCTTATTGTGAACAATAGGTAATTTTCGAGTTCGAGTAAAATAATACTCAACAGACCCTAGAAATTGAAACGCCTTAGTCCTTACTCATGAAATGGTATGCATACACTATACGTATTTTTTTTTTCTCTTGGGTCTATATGAGCAACTACGCAAGTATAAAGCATTTTCCCAAAATTATTCAAGAAATTGCAAAAATATCGACTTTGACATTATCATTTGCTAAAATGTTTCAGGTCCATTTTGCCAAAACTAAATCAAAATGTTCTCGGTAACTGTTACAATCATGACTAAATAGATGTGGCACCTCATTAGTGAAGGCCGACACAAGACCTACCGGTGTCTAGTAATTATTTCGGACTCCATTAACCGAACTCAAGACTCTGGACAAATTTTGGAGCCAAAACTGTATCTACTCTTATGAGTCAAACTCCTTATTGGAAACTGGCATCATCCGAAGTCCATGATCCAAAAATATGACAAGATTAGTCAAAGTGCCAGAGAGACTTGACATGTCTGCAAGGAACAATTTGAAGTGACATCTTCTTTAAATAGGAGAGTTACACTATGATAGCAATCGCAAGATTATGATAGAAGGTAATGATTATTACCAAAGAAATAGTTTGCCTCATGAAGGGTTGGGGGTTCTTGATGAGTGCTAAATCGAAAGTGCACGATGTAGCATCCAAGTAATTAAATGAACTTTTTTAGTCCGGATATTGATCCCACAGAGATTGTAATGGAGGTTCTTGATGTGTGCTAAATCGCAAGTGAACGATGTCCCATCCAAGTAATAAAGTGGACTTTCTGAGTCCGGATATTGATCCCACAGTAATTAACTACTAAATTGTTAGTTCTCACCTTATTTGAATGGCAGAATTTGGGACTTTTTGAATAAAAATAAATTAAAAGGCAAAAGAAAATAAAAGACAATAAAATATTGTAAATTGAAGTTTATAAGTGTTGGGACATCCAATTTCACGTAGCCAATACTTTTAACTCCAATCATCTAGTTTTATTTCTATTGTAGTGCTCGATTGAATTCACTTATGCATATAAAATTCACTTCTCTGGTTTAAATAAACTCTACCTAGTTAGTGGACCGTGTTAACGAACAGCTGGCCGATGACTAGGTACATGGGATACAATAATTCATGTAATGATCGCAATAATAACGAACATGTATCTCTATTGTTCATCAAATTACCGAATTTTATTCCTAGATCTAAATGTTAGCTCACCTCTCGGATTATGAAAACACTCATTAAATCATGAATTAGTCGGAAATCAATTCATGCATTAAGCACAAAATAAAATCAACACATGCAATTAAAGTGCAAAACTAGAATTATAGAATTAAAAGAGTAAAACTAGCTACATCAAATATCCCAACTTTGTAATTAACAATTCATCTATAAAGAAATAAATACACGGTAAAAATAAATACTATGCATGTTGAGTTTATCGAATTAACAAGAAAAAAAGAAGTCTTGCACCAAGAATTCGCTCCTCGTTAAAAATCTTCAATTCCCAAGCTTTGTCTTGATCTTTGCCTTCAAGAATTTAATGATCAAGCAATGAATTATGTGATTGAATGGTTGTGCAAAGGTCCCCAATTTCGTGCATAAGAAGTTATATAAATAGGTGGAGAAGAGACTTTGGGCGACAATGAAACAAATCAGGTTAAAATCCGCGTTTGGGCTTGGGCCAGAAAGCTGCGTGGCGCGCAAGGTAAAGTGTGGTGGCCGTGCAGTTGAGCAAAATATGGTTCTGTAAAATTGAGAAATCTCGCGCGGCCACTAGGTCTAGAATCCATGGTGGCACAATATGATTCCTCCAGTGCGTTTTAATCTTTTCTGGTGTGTTTAAGTAGGTCCTTGAACTTTATTTGCACTTGAGTCCTTCATCTTTTGATTGTCGCAATTAAGCCCCTGAACTTTCCAAATTCTTCAAATACTCTTTTCAAACTTCCATCCATCTTCAATTAAGATCTTGAATTCAGATTTCTTCCACTTGGCTCCCATTGGAAACCCCGGTTGACGACACCAACATCCAATTTCCTCTTTTTTAGCTCCAATTGACTTCCAAATGGGCATTATTCCACTTTATTACTTCATTCTTCTAAATCTGGGAAAATTCCTAAAATGTAAACAAAAATAAAGTAATTATGTAATAATTATTCAAGAATGACAATAATTTATTCTAATTTAGATATATAAATAAATGTATAAAATGCACTTATCAGTTCTGCTAAGTGTAAAGTGTAACAAATGTCGCGATCTAGGGCAACAACTTTCTCTACAAATATATTGCAATTGCCACAAAGAAGGAGGTGAGTAATTAACATTGCACACAATTTACTAATCTCACTCCTTTTTCTCTCTTCTAAACACTTATATTTTATGTATCTAATTATATTTACTCACAATGAGTCCTGACTTAAGCATCAGAGTGCAAAAGGGAGACAATGTGGCCCCCAATTGCCTACTAATTTTTTGTCCAAGTGCGCAGGAAATCTATGTGTTCAATGGAAGTGGGAAGCCTCTTGTTTAGTGAGAATAGCATGAGAAGGGTTATGGTCGTTGGAAATGGTTCTCTGAAAACCTCTTCACAGAAGACAGTCGAATTTTTGCGTGTTGTTAAGGAGAAGCTTTATCTTAAGGAAACTTTGATTTTACATAAAGGAAGGAAATGAGAAGTGTTTGAACCTTTATAAAGGATTTTAGTTAATCCTGATAGTTCATCCTAAAGCTGAAGGTTAATCTGGACTGTCCGTGTGTCCCATTGATAAAGAGTTTAGATGCCAACGAGTGGAATTCTGAAGGGAATGCAACGATTTAACAGCATGGGTGCACTTCACACGAGCACAAGAGCGCGTTACCTAGGAATGGCCCTTGAAAATCGCAAGCTACATTACTCAGCCATTAATGCACCTTGAAAAATACACGATGTATGTAACGCCTTCCATAAAAGGATATAAGTTCAACAGTCACTTCAACTGGTCAAATTCAGAGACCTGCATCGAGGCTCTACCACTTTGGCTCTACTGACCTTTTGTTGGCCCCAATAATAAACCATGGATATCCCACACCGGACCAACATGATAGCAAACTTGATCTCCTGCTAAAGATATCTTGCACTCTAACTTTTATTTATAGAGTATGCGCACATACTCAGACAAGTAAGTTACATGAATTAAACTCACTAGTTTCACCACATGTTCTCACATGTCATTTATAGATTGCTTAAAATCTTTCATCTTTCCTAGAAAAATGTGGTCCTTTCGATGTAGTCCTTTCAAAAAGCATATTTATTATTATTTCAATTTTGGTTCGCACGTAAATAAACCAATCAGACTTCAGGGACTAGTGTCATGATCATGCCTAAATGGATGTGGCATGTCATCAGTGAAGGTCCAAATGAGATCTACCGACATCTCGTCATTATTCTAGACTCTAGTAGTTGGACTCTGTTAACCGGACTCAAGACTTCCGACAAATTTCAGAGCCAAAACTGTATCTACTCTTATGAGGCGGACTCCTTATGGTGGCCTGGCATCATTCGGAGTCCATGCTCTGGAAAGCTGACAAGACTAGTCGAAGTGTCCGAGAGACTTGGCATGTCTGCAAGGAACAGCTTGATCTAACAACATCTTTAACGGAAAGAGCTATACTATGATAGCAGAAAGTAGTCTCAGACTATGATAGAAGGTAATGATTATTGCCAAAGAAATATTTTGCCTCATGTAGAGTTGGGGGGTTCTGCCACAATAGTCCTGACTTGATTGCAATTGCCACAAAGAAGGAGGTGAGTAATTCAATAAATTGCACACAATATACATAATCTCACTCTCATTTCTCTTCTACACACTTATATTTCTTGCATCCAATTATATTTACTCTCAATAGTCCTGACTTGAGCGTCAAAGTGCAAACGGGACCTATCCCGACACCCAATTTCCTAAAAAATATTTAAAGTGTTGATTTAAAAAATCTTAATATCGAACTCAATTTATCCTAAATATTATTCAAATTTCTAATTAGGCAATACCCTTATCAACAATACCATCATCTTTTTTTAACTACTGATTGATGGCTTCTTTAAATTTTGTATCTCCTGAAATGTATTCTTAGTGTAAGTTATTCAAAGAAACTGGAGTTGGGAGGATTTCTCCTTCTATGTTTGTATAAAGTTCATAATAAATCCATTGTTGCAGTATGATAAACGTCGTTTGACAATTTATTCAGATTTTAGAACCAAGATGAAAAAAATCAATTGTAATATGAAGTAAAAAGATCATGCATGTAAAGTTAGAACGTAAAACAACTTTTGAACATAAATGTCTAAGGAAAGCTGAGATGTATTTAATCTATGTTCCCTAATAACGTATGATTATTTGAGACATAGAAGATATCATATTTAATTAGTGTAATTTTTTTATCACGAATATTGTTCTGAAATTCCCGCCTTCGAATTTCTGGCTCAACAAATTGATTCACAGTATTGTAAATCTCAAAGTAGCACGCACATTTCTTTAAATTGATAGAACCACCTCAAACTATCATCTCAAATTTTGTTACAACCTAATAAGACGTATTCATCAATTTGATAGAAAAAAAAAATAACAACATGCCCTCGTGATTTCTTTTCATTGTTTGCATAGGAAATACATGATAATAAAAGGAGTCGAGATGAACAAAATTCAATACATATTTACAGAATATTAACTTATGGTTGCGCATACCTCATAACATTTTATAAACTGTAAAATCAAAAATCTCAACTTAAAATTCAAATACAAGATAAAAATATATACATATAAGACAACTTAAAACATAAATAAATGATCTTCTCAAGAAATTTGCACTTCAGAAATTCAACGTAAAAATTTAATACAATAAGAATTTAAATTGATTGTAATACAAAATTTAATTAATTTTTCATACAATTAATATTTTGGAAACACAATTTTTCACGCATAATACTTCAGAAATTGGATTTCTAAGCAAAGAAATGAATATTCACAACACTCTATTTCTATGGAACTGGTGAGAATATAATCACAAATTTGACAAAGAAACTTAAAATTGGAATATGACTAACGGAGAATAAAATGTTTAATGTAGAAGGGGAAAATGATTTTCCCTTTTTTTGTATAAAAAAAAATTCGAGTACACATTTTTTTTCTTTTCTCATATTAGTTGAAGGATGTTTATGAACTGTAAATTACCTGAGAGTTATTAGTTTTATTTAAAAAAAAATTAGTGGGAAAGTGAAGAATTTAGATAGTAAATATATGAAAAATATTTTTTATCCACAATACGAAAATAAAATAAAGTGTTAAAAAATTGTAAATTAATTAAAATTAAAGGTAAATATGATATTATTAAAAGGTTTGGGGGTAAAATAAAAATAAAAGTTTCTTTTAAGGCTTTTTAGACATAGATTTTTTTAAAAAAAATATTATATGCATTTAAAAAAATTAAATCAAGAATTAAAAAAAAATTTCCTTTTTCTCATATTAATTGAACGACGTTTTAGAAATTATAAATTATATAAGAGTTATTGATTTTATTTAAAATATTTTTAGTGGGAAAGTGAGGAGTTTAGATTGTAAATGTATGGGAAAATATTTTTATTGACAATACGAAAAATAAAAGGAAATAAGATATTAAAAAAATTGTACATTAATTAAAACTAAGAGTGAATATGAAATTATTAAAAAGATATGAGGGTAAAATAGTTCAAAAAAATTTCTCCCTTTAGTGACTTTTTAAAGTAGTATATAGATATAGATTATTAAAAATTGTGTTAGCTAATGGAACCTTGACGAATAACATAAAAACTTGAGACATATATAATATATTCAAAACAGTATATTTGAAAAAAGACTGCAATAAAAAACTTATGTAGTGATCGACTTTATAAAATTCACTTCACTTTGCTCCCTCCCCTCCCGCCTTTATTAAGTAGAACAAGCGAATTGTCAAGTCTACAGACCAATTTCTTATATTGAATTTTCTTTGTATTATAATAAGATGTAAACTCTGAATCCTACTATTAAAGTTATACATCTTTTGTGGTGCCCATCCAGAGACGAATTCAGGAATCAAGTTCAGTTAGAGCGGCCGATCGTTGACCGATGACCATCAACGACAATAATAACGAAATTGTTTATTATTATTTAATTAAATATTATTAAAAACTTGCATATTCAGTAAATCATAATTCACAAACTCAATATTTACCAAATTACAATAATCACAATTCAATTCACGTAAGGGGTATATGGGGTTCACAAGTGATCATTGCAACTAGTACAGAAAGTGGAAAAAGCGTCGGTTGTAGGGGGGACGCCTATGACACAGACGCCTAAAGTTTTGACTTTAGGCGTCGGTTGTAAATCGACGCCTAAAGTTCGACTTTATGCGTAGATTTTTTAATAACCGACGGTTAAAGTAAAAAAAAAAATTACTTTTAGGCATCGGTTCAAACTGTATAACCGATGCCTAAAGTTCGACTTTAAGCGTCGGTTATTAAAAAAATCGACGCTTAAAGTTTTAAAAAAAAAAAAAAAAAAAAATTTACCTTTAGGCGTCGGTTCTAAAGTTTGAACCGACGCCTAAAGGTAAGTTTTTTTTTTTTTTTTTTTCCCCCGTTTTCACACCTGCAGTGACCCAGGCCGCTGCAGGTATTCACCTAAGGCCGCTGCAGGTAATAGCCTGCAGTGACCCAGGCCGCTGCAGGTCATGACCTGCAGTCATTTGGACGTGGCCCGCGATGACCTGAACATTTTCCACATGCGCATCATCAAATATACATATAATCGACATATACATAATAAAATTAAATAGAGAACAATTATATATACAAGATTGTTGTTTTATTATACAAATATGTAAATTTAAGTTTGGATACGCGTCATTTTACACACACCTATCAACGAAATATTTGGCCCATAAATTTTGAATCTCAAAGATTTCCTCCGTTGAGTAGTATTTTTTAAATGCCTACAAACAATCAAAACATATTATTAGTTATTTTATAATAAAATATAAAGTCGTAATTAAAAACTCTCATTTAAATTACTTATACCTTTTCTAACGAAGGAAGCTGGAAGTGTTCTGTGACTATCTCATACATATTTCTCATAACGTAATAGCCACACTCAGAACCTCCAGGTTACTGAGGACACTGAAATTTTCACATTGAAAACTAAAATGAATAATCAAACTTAATAGAATATGAAAATAATTCAAAACATTACAATAAATTTTAAATGTGTTTTCGTACCTTTATTTTTAGCCACGTTGTATTGCCTTTCGTCCTAACACCTCCTTGGGCCCAATACATTTTGAAAGCCCTAAAATTTTAATAAATTATATGAACAAGTTACCAAAAAAAAAAATACTCTAAATTTTCTACAGAAATTTTGGTAGAGCCTCCCCTATAAATTGAACTTATCTAACCTGTAAAGAGGCAAGTTGCTATTGAAATAAATTCTCAACAATCACAACATAAATTCATCAATTTTACCACAACTCCACAATCAATTTCACCACAACTCCACAATTATTTCATGAAAAATTATCATAACTTACGTATTCAATAGCGGTTTGATATCTAAGTCACGCTTACATGCACCAGCTGAATCCAAGAAGTACACCGTATTCTTCTGAGGAGAAATCACTAGCAACATCCAGTGGTTCCTACGAATTATGAACGTGTAAATACAACTTTAAACATATATGATTCAAATTAGGTAAAAAAAGAGAGAATGTCAGTGGTCTTACTCCTGAAAATACGGTGCTATAATGAACTTCTTACTTTGCATTGCCCTCATGGTGCTGTCCATGTAAGTTACAACACCATCTGCATTTGTTCTTACCGAAATCGATGCAATGTGTGTCAGAGACATGAATCCAATTGATTCAATACCGTATTCATGACACATCTCATGGAGGTACCTAAATATAATTAAACCAATAAATATAAATAAAATAATGATTTAAAGTCAAGTTATAATTTCTGATCAGAAGTCTTACAATGAAAATATTTGTAAGATAGATGTATCCAACCATTGCATCGTTAGCAAATCGGTGATGTCTCCGACTGTAACAAAAATACCATCGTCGAATGCACAGTTGAACACAGAGGCATCTATGGGCACCTGGTAGAAGTCATCACCAACAGGCAATTGAAGGACTAGAGTGTTCAACATTTTGCATTTGTCACCTAGACGTTGTAACGTCTCATCGTCGACAATTGCAGATCGCTGGGTAGATGACAATTCAAAACTTTGAGGCTTTTTCCGTTCGTTAGATTTTTTTAGCTTTTTCGGTGCCTCTTCCTGCAAGAAGACAATTTTTATCATTATAACACTTCTAACACAATTTTAAATGAAATTAATATCGACATAATCTTTTATGTAACTAAACATTATTACCTCTCCAAAAATAACCAACTCCTTCGGCCATTGAAAAAAACTTCCAATACCTTCCCCCACCGTGGTGTGATGTTGAGATGACACTGGAAGATAGAACGCTTCCGCACCATCTACAACATGGTCAATGGACACCTTCACATGATCAAGCCAGAGTGGTTGATGATGCACCACAGTGTCGGCTCTGGACGGATAAACCATTCCGCTGGCCACTATTTGTTTCTCACCATCATGACTTACGGCGAGACGACAAGGAATCGGCTTCTATTTTTCAACATATATAATTGAACATATAAGTCATCACTTTCCATTTGAAATGAAATAAGCAATATTAAAAAAAAACTTAAATAATTTAGCATTAAGTACCTGAAGCCCATCAAATGGGTCTGGATTCACGGAATGACAACTGCTTCGAGTTAGAGGTCGGGGGTGTGGAGTTACGTCCACCTCGGCATCAACATTTAGGCCCAAGCGCTGGAGGATAGCATCGTATTTACTCTGCATACTATGGTACGCACTTTGCATACTGTCGAATTTACTTTGCATCTCCGACATGGTTTGATGCCTGACCTTCTCGGTAATGCTATCCTCCATCTCGTGCCTGATTATCTCCTTAATGTCATCTACTGAAACAACCCCACACGATCGTCTGAGGTAATCGTCCGGCTTGCCGTAAACATCCCTCGTGGTGACATACACGCCATACCCCCTCACCCTACCAGGATGATCCTCCTTCCCAAGGACTTCACTTAAAATATCATGTTTCCTACTTGCCACAAATGTCCCCTGTGTGGCCTGCTAAGCCTTTTCTACCTGTTTAAAAAAAACTGAAAATTAAATACAAGTATTAAAGTAAATTTGAATTGAAAATATGAAAAACCGGGAAGATATACTTACAATTTTGGCAAACACCCCTCTAGTTTTTCTCGTTGGGGATGTAGTAAGTTCCATCTTCTTTCTTTTTTGATCTAGCTCGAACCCAATCTAAACTGCGATCCTCGCTTACAATTGAGGAGCTAATCATGTCACATGAAGTGCTAGAAGATAATGGGTCGCTTACTAGCCATTGTAGCTTCATCCCCACATAACCTGCTGAGCCCAAATAATGGGGATGCTCATTTCGCATTTGACTATCTCTAGCCTTCTTACTTTTCTCCTGAATAAAATAATATATTTTTAGTTTTTCAACTCAATAAATCATATGCGTACATTTCAATATACCTTAAATTGCTCCGTTTGTCGTTTTTTCTTGAACAACTCCCATTGCTCTTCAGATAAGAAATCATAAAGCTGCGTAGGGGATTTATATTTTGGGTGGTCATGTGTAATGTACTTATGAACCAGCCTTGTCTTAAAATCTTTCCATCGCATCCCCGCAACTTTCAAAACACTTGATTTCAGACGACGATCATCGGGGATATTGAACTCCCTCTGAAAGATAAGGATAATATGCGATGTTATAAAAAATATTACGATTAATGTTCAATTCATTATGTATAAAGTGATAGTACCTTGATTTCTTCCCACATCATATCCTTAAGGCCTTGATCCACTTTGTGCCAATCACTGATGTTTATGTCAACGTGAATACGGACCAAAGACCCTATAAAAGCTTTGAAATTATTCTTTCCTGGTCCGATCGGCCTATTTTTTTCATCGAACTCAATAACATTGATTTCTTGCCCTGCCTTCTTAATTTTCTTACACATAGTCGGCCCTCTTGTCCTTTTTGTTTGGGCAGTACTATGATCGTCTGAAGAACTTGAAGACTCCGCCATTATATTAAAACAATATAACACGTACCTGCACATATGACAATCAATATTCATGTTAGAAATATATATATCAAATTATTGTTATCAAGATCACAAATAATATTAACAATGTATAGCGCATATATAAAGAATACAAGAAAGTTTATTAGTTGGAATCAAATAAGATAATTTACGACCTATATGTGAAGATATAATTAAAAAGATTAAAAGTTTACAAGGATGATTGTATTTTATATAGTTATTTTTTTAGTATGGTCAATTTTGTACGAGTGACAGTCACCTTAAATTATAATTTTCATTTTTTATTTGTAAAATTTTACGAAAATTTCGGCAGAGTCTCCTCCGTAAATTGGACTTAGCCAACCTATAGGGGGAATGAAAATACTACAATAAAACCAAATTATTCACCATCGACATATTCAAAACTCAAACGCAACTCCAATCAAATTTCAACATCATCTACTACTCCAACATTAATCCAAAATCAATTCTCAACTTTTAAAAATCAAACTAAGATTGCATAACTTAACTCCAATAAATCAAATATTATTGTATATCAATCTACTAACTTCAAATCAATAATATATATTCAAACAAACCAATTAACTTGATAAATAATAAATCAATTATATATATATGCACAAACATATACATACACACAGATATATATACACACACACACACACATTTATACAAAAACTAAGTAGGGGTAGAGATTTAAGGTCACCTAGCGGCGCGACGACTGGGCGGGGCGGCGACGGCGGGCGGTGGCTGCTTGGGCGTGGAGAGAGTTTCGTGTGTGAAGTGTAGCGACCAAGAATTTTTACGCGATTAATAATTATTTTAAATAGAAAATCGTGTCGCTACTATTTCACCCATTTTTATTAAGTTAACGCAGCGACGTATTCGTATAGCCAAGTCAAGAAATAATCGATATCGTTCGATTTTAAATTAAATTCCGAATTTCTAAAAATATCTCCATTCTCTTGATTTAAAGTATATTAAGTTCAAATACTTAATTCAATGTTATCCCAATATTTATTTATACAAAAATTACTTTTATTATTTAAATTAAGAAAATATATGCAAGCATGAGAGGTTCCATTATATGTAATCATGAAGAGCATAATATTTGTATAAAAAATGGAAAAGTATATGAATGATTTATATACTCCATTATATATAATCATGAAGAGCATAATATTTGTATAAATATGGAAAAGTATATGAATGATTTATATACTCCATTATATATAATCATGAAGAGCATAATATTTGTATAAAATTGGAAAAGTATATGAATGATTTATATACTCCATTATATATAATCATGAAGAGCATAATATTTGTATAAATATGGAAAAATATATGAATGATTGATAGACTCCATTATATATAATCATGAAGAGCATATTATTTGTATAAATATGGAAAAGTATATGAATGGTGCTTTACTTTAAGAAAAGGATGTGTTAAAATTAATAGAATTGAATGATTATGTTTATAATATGCCAACTTTATACATCTATTTAAACCCATCTCTTTTACACACAACTCTACACATATACACTTATTTCCAATCTCTTGACAAAATTCACAAGTAAGAGAAATTCAAGGTGGTCAAGAAAGTTTTGGTTCGTTTACTACTACACTTCATTTTAATCTTTTAAAAGGTAAGTATATCTTATGTTTTTATGTAAAGTAAGTATGTTTTTATGAAATGTAAGTATATCTTATGTTTTTATGTAAAGTAAGTATGTTTTTATGAAATGTAAATACACCTTATGTTTTTATGAAAAGTAAGTATGTTTTTATGAAAGGTAAATACACCTTATGTTTTTATGAAAAGTAAGTATGTTTTTATGACAAGTAAGTATATCTTATGTTTTTATGAAAAGTAAGTATGTTTTTATGAAAGGTAAATACACCTTATGTTTTTATGAAAAGTAAGTATGTTTTTATGACAAGTAAGTATATCTTATGTTTTTATGAAAAGTAAGTATGTTTTTATGAAAAGTAAATACACCTTATGTTTTTATGAAAAGTAAGTATGTTTTTATGACAAGTAAGTATATCTTATGTTTTTATGAAAAGTAAGTATGTTTTTATGAAAGGTAAATACACCTTATGTTTTTATGAAAAGTAAGTATGTTTTTATGACAAGTAAGTATATCTTATGTTTTTATGAAAATGTTTGGATCATTGCTATGAAATCAATCTCACAAGATTGTTATGGGTTCCATATGATATGTTTATGATTATGCTAAGGGGACCGGAGTTTAGTAGCGCTACACATAAGAATTCTTGCCATTTAAGTTCGGTAAAATTCTTGTGTCTCCCTATGTTTATGAGTATTTCGATCATATCCTATGTTATGATGAAAATGATCCATATGCTTTCAAAAGAAAATTTATGCTTGGTATACTTACTGGGATTTTATAAATCTCACTCCACGATATTTACCATTTTCAGATAATTGAAGGTTCGAGGCGGTCAACATGGAAGTGGCAAAAGTGGTTAAGATTGATGAGATAATTATGTTGAACTTTATGTAAGAAAATTATGTTCTAATTTTATTCACCAATAAAATTATGGGATTCTAATTATTCTTTTGAATAATTTTACATTACTATTTAAGTCTCGATAATATGATATGAGTCACTTTTAGTGGCACTCGAATGGTCGAGAATTCGGGTCGTCACATGAAGTGAGTTACGCGTGTGGATTATACAAATGAAAAGGGCGCGGAACCGAAGCCCTTTGGGCGTCGGTTTAATAGAAACCGACGCCCAAAACCGGGTTTTGGGCGTCGGTTCCTCTTGAACCGACGCCTTTACTTAAAATTTATTTACAAAATTGCCACAGCGTTTTCAATTGGCGTCGGTTGTTACATAAAACGACGCGTAATCCCCATTTTTTATGCGCGATTTTGTACTAGTGAGTGACAATTGCAAAAGCCAAAACCATACTGAAAACTTAGAAAAAAAAACACACACACACACATGTATGCAAAAATTTTGATAACACTTAAAAATAACACATTTATGGGTCACTACACATTTAACAATTAAAAATAACACATTTATGGGTCACTACGCATTTATGCAAAATAACACAATTCGTAATATTGGAGGCAGTCAGGTAGACAAGATTTTGGTCACTACACATTTAATTATATTTATTATGGGCTTTAACATGATTTAATTATGGGAAGAATACATGACTAAGGTTTTTAAAGTACACATTTTAAAAATTAAGAAACTTAAGGTTTTATTTCAAAAATAGGTCATAATTAATTATGTATTTTATTGTTTATGGTCATAAGTCACAATTTTTAGGTCACAGCTTATTACGGTCACAAATCACAATTTTTAAGGTTACGAGTCACAAACCAGGACATAAGTTTATGGTCACAGTCACAATTTATTTCTCGGTCACAAATTGCAAATTTTGTAGGTCACGATTTATTCCGGTCGCAAATCTTTAGTCAAATGGTCACAACTTAAAAAATTATGAGTCACAATTCTTTATTGGCCACAAATCACAAATTTCATTGGTCATGATTTTTTCTCGAATAGATATCAAGAATTTTTCAGGTCACAATTTTAACAAATCACTAGTTTTCTTGGTCACAAATCATAAATTTTATAGATCTCAATTTATAAAATTATTTGGTTGACTCATTTTTTGCTTACAAATTATCGATTTAATTGGTCATAATTTATTTTTGGATCACAAACGACAAATTTAGAAGTCACAAATTACGATCATAATAATTAATTGGTCACAACTTTTGGGTCACAAATATCAAAATATTAGGTCAGACTAATTTAATTAAATGTCACAAACTATCAGATAAATTGGTCACAACTTATTTTAGAATCACAAATATCAAATAATTCAACTTAAGGTCACAAATTATCAAATTTTTAGATCACGAGCTATCAGATTAATAAGGTCACAACTTATTTTTGGTCACAATTTCATCTTCCACCCTACACACCAACCATCGTAGCTGCCAATCGCTGCAACACCACCACTACTAGCCACTACCACCACCACAAAAGATCTGAACCACCACCACTCCACCTCTCTACCACTTCTCCATCACCACCTACAACCATCACCAGCAAACCCAACCAACCAAAACCGGACAACAATGGAAACAAAAATCGCTGCCACCAAAACTAAGCATCACCATCACCACTACAACCTGTCGCTGTCGAACAACGAAAACATGTAAATCGGCTCCTCATAACAAAGAATTAGAAATTGCTGCCACCACCATCAACCCTCACCAACGCAACTCAACCGACCACTACCACCATCGCCGCTATGACCACCACCATTCCATCCCACCTCACTGTGACCACGAACAATCACCACCACCACTGACACCATTTCTACTTCGTTTCCATAACAACCACCTGCACCAAAATCGCTGCCACTTCGCCACCAGCACCAAGACAGGAAACACCTCACCACCAACTACAATCACAATAGATTTACAAACAAGAATTGCCACAATAGATGCGCCACCAAACGCAGTCAGAAATCAACCATTGAACCACTACATTACCATCGATGTCATGTCACCGCACCTCCTCCTCCACAGCCACACAAAAAATACTGAAACTACACACACCACCCCCATACTAAAATAGAGTAAAGAAATGAGTTAATATGACAACAGAAAATAGATTCAGATCTACAACCTTATATAGTGCGGCTGCGATTGCGATTGCAAAGTATCATCATGCGGTTGCGGCTTCCCTGGGAAGAGTGAGATCGGAGGATCACCGGAAGAGAAGGGGCATGGGAGTTTATAATGCCGGAGGAGATGCAAGGTACTGGAGCTAGATAGCGACGATGGTGATCTTACCAGAGTTGGGCGACAGTGATGCATATATTTTTCACAGCCATGGGAGCATCTGCAGAGGTTAATGTAATTTGGGGGTGATTTTGTGGTTGGGTGTGGTAAATAAATATTATAATATAATTATTAATACTTAAAATGACCTGATTTGTGTATAAATTACTTGTAAATCTTTATTTTGTATTCTGAAGTTGAAAAACATGTCGAGGTGTAATTTCCACTTAAATTATTAGGCATTTGGGCTTTACCTATTGGGCTTCTCTTTATAATATTTACTAATTCCAAGATAAGGAAGAAAGAAACCAATCAAACCGTCTGTCGTCTTCTTCCTTCTTCAAGACTTCAACATTTGCGGCGACTCAACTCTAAATAGTTGAAGTTTTGAACTTATGATTTTGAAGACTCCTACAGTGTCAAGTATTAACCTAGTACTGCAAAGAAGATTGTGTTCAAAATCAAATGGCTGGCCAAATCCAAAATCTCAGTAAAAAAAAAATCCCACAAAAAACGAGTTCGTCGAAATCCAGGTAGCACGGCCGAGCTACCTCGCAACAGGCTAGATCCGTCTCTGTGCCCATCTATCTTTTAAAGTTTGAATATACAATTTTACTAGGATTTAGCTAAACTCATCGATTATACGATCGAACTTCAATTGGAATACTATTCGGGACCGCATTCGCGGTCTAGAAGACAGGAAGAGGGACCTCCTCGACGAACAAAAAGGGCTCATTGTGCGGGCCGCCACCCACGGTGACCGGGGAGACTAAAAGAGTCCGTTGACTCTTTATAGAAGATTTCAATAAGTATTATGTCGAAGCAAAGTAGTGTGTTTTAATGCATGACTTTCTTTGTTATGTTTAATGTTGTTCTATGTCTTTTGTTCCGCCTCGGATAGCACCCTAAGATTTTAGATCAGGCCAAGGAATGTGTTGTTGAGTTGACTCAAAAGAAAGCGTGGATCTAATTGATTGAGACGGTTAGCTTTCAACTAAATTCTGTTGCAGTGGCAGTAAGAGTTGCAGAGATAACAAAAAATGTATGGCATTCAATATCCCTTCAGGGTTAACCCACCTTTTTCAGTGAAATTCCCAGTGGTTTTTTATCATATTCCATCGGTGGTAGAGCTACGACCATCCTCATCCAAAATAGGAGCTCAATACATTTAAACTCTTCCTTGAATCACAAATCATGTCAAACCAATTTTTTTCTACCCACTTCTCATCTTATTTTATCCCGTTTCTTGATAATGCGAGTCTACTAATTTATGTTGATTATAATGAAGTGAGGAATTGTGGGTTACACCAAGAAACCAATGAGAAAGAGGCGTTTAGATTTTTCCAAGCATGAAATTTGTATGACAATTCTTTAGAGCCTAAGTTGGGGAAACAATGATTAAAGAATTGGTTTTAGACCACGAGGGATCAAAACATCAATATCATTTTGCAATTTCACTATGTCCACGTGATTTTAAGGGGACATATTCAATTGAAATTTTTAAAAAACTTCTAAAGACTTTTAAAGATTAAAAAAAAAAAATAGAGGTACAACTGAGACTTTTTAAGACTCTAAAAGTATCGGTATATTCAATAGAAATTTTTTAAAAGTTTCTAAAAGTCTTGGTACATTCAATTAAAACTTTTTAGAAGTCTTCAAAAATCATGTGGTATTCAAAATGTTATTGATTTTTAAAGACATTTATGAAAGTCTCTAGGTACTAACTTTTAAGCAGATGGTACAAAAATAAAGTTTTAAAAATTATCTCTCGTACTCATGCAAAAAGTTTAGGAAACTTTGACAAAGGAAATAATAAATAATAATAATTAATATTCATTTTCTATTTTTACAATATTCTCCCTCTTCTTTTTTACTACGAATTTTAGGGCTACGATTAAATATTTATTATTTTTTCTTCTACTATTTTTATTTGTTCTCTTCATTCGATACTTATAGTTAAGCTGATTAATTTTTTTATTCATTTAAGATGTTTTCAATGTACCGCTCCGCAATTTTTCCAATTGAAAAGAATTAATTTTTATTGATAACCTAGTTCATATATCGATACGTGTTCTATAAGTTTCGATACATACATACATACATACAGGTGGTTAGCTCATGTATTGATACATTTTCTTCCACTAGTAGTAAGCACGTGCTTTGCACGACTTATGTATAGGATGACTGAGATGTGTAATGTTTTTGAAATACTAATACTAATACTATTTTTAAAAGTAGTTGATGTATTAAATATTATTAAAAGAAAAAATTAAATTGTTAAAAAAGTTACATATGAATAATAATTTTTTTAATGAAATTTTGTATAAAATGTGAAAATCTTGAATAAACCGAAATGTAATGTTTTGATTATAATAACACTTCTTTGTACATAATATTTTTTGTCAACTTTTCACAATTTTTCTAATTTTTATTTTCTGATTTTAACAAAACTTTAATATTTGTATTGAAATCTCATGAGAAAGTATCATATATAGTTGACCGTGAGAGAATGTATGTTCACGAATGTATATTCCAACAGTAAGCATTATTTATCCTTAAGCCTTGTTAATAGTCATTGCAAGGTATAGACATATTGAAAATTATTCATCTCGAATTTGAATTAATATACTCTATCATTTACTGGAATTAATAGGATATGTGAAAGAAAAACTTATTTTTTAGCATGTTATTCAATTATTATTTCTGCATAAATTATGTCTTTTAAAATCACGATATATAAATCATTATTGTCTCATTGCAAAGATCATTGGATGCATCTAGATTCCTTAAGAGTATCATTAGAGAATTTATTTTCAAGATTAACTTGTTTGGTGGGATACCAATTAGAAACAATGTATTTAGAAGCTCCTCTTGGTGAAATTAGTTTGTATCATTGATTGCTTCATCAAAATTTAAAAATTCTACACTTTTTACTTAAAATAACTCAATTAGTTTATCATTGAGGTAGTCAATATAATCGTATTTTGTTGAAAAAATTCATGTTGTCCCACAAAATCAAAAGGAGTTACATATATTAATATTAAATTATAATATACATTGTATATTATTAGGTAATAAATTAATGTAATGAACTATATTATTACAATTATTAATTGATAATAATGATATTGTGTAATGATTTAGATAATTTCATTGTTATGTATTTATTTAGTATGAAAGTCAATGAAGCATTACGTATAAAAAGTCATACGTAGATTAATTCAAAAATTAATTTATATTAATGCAGTGCAATATAATTGTTTTAGTAAATATATTGTATGTATAAGTGAAATAAAATTTGTAAAATATTTTTCATGTAACCGATGAAAATTAAAGTCATGAATTAATGAAGTTGTAACTTTTTGGATAAAAAGTAATACTACATTTATAATATATATATAGTAAACTATTAGACAATCAAAATTTTGAAATTTTTTATGTAATATTTTGATTATTGTATTAATATTTTACAATTATAATAATATTTATTAAATGACGAAGTAAAAATTAATAAAATATATTTTTTCTTAAAAAACTTAAAGAAAAACTATAATAATAAATCAGTACAAAACTTGAAAAATATTGAGAAGAACACCCAAATAATAAAAGGATAAAAGAAAGGTAAACGTGAATTAAAGGTTTTGAAATATATATTTATGTATTTATTTTTTACGTAACCTATGAAATAAAAGTCACAGATTAATGGAATTGCAGCATTTTGAAACGAAGTTCACGTATGTGTATATTATATTCATAATATAGTACATATATAATATAAATTAGACGATTCAATTTTTAAAATTCTGGATGTAATATTTTAAATATTATATTAATATATTATATTCTAATATAATATTTATTAAAGGACGGAGTAGTTTTTCTTCTTTTTCAATACTAAAGAAATAAAAAGTGTAATAATGTGAGAATAATAATATGAAATTTTATTACAACATTGTTATGTTGATAGTAAGTACCAAATAAATCAAATAGTATAATAATATGAAATTACATTATAACTATGTAATTCTTAGAATATATTAATTGATGTAATAATTTATTTAATGTTATTAAATAGGGGTAAGGGTATATTGGTATATAACTAAATATATAGGGGGTAAAATAGGTATTCAAAAGATTATTCTCCATCCATCCTTTTATAAAATCTTTGATCCTTGATTGGCCAACAAAGCAACCAATTGAAGACTATCGCTTGTCTTATATAGTGTTTAGAAAATCAGAAACCGGTTCGAACCAGACAAGGCAATGCAATGGGTGAAGGGTTAAAAGGTCAAACCGGGGTCGAACCAGTTTCAATTAAAGCATAAAAAATTATTCCAAAAATCACAGAATTTTCTAAAAAAACATGTTATTTTACAAATAAACTAATATTTACTCATTTAGAAGATAAAATTATACATAAAAGTAGCTTAAAATAACTAGAAAAAAAAAATTGAAAATCAACTTTCAAAACCCGGTTGGTTCCCGGTTTTCCCGGTTGAACCGTCCAATTTTCCGACCGATTTTTTACCGGCCTCAAAACCCGGTGGTCAATTTTTAAGGTTAATAGACCAGTTTTTTGGCCAGTTCCCGGTTGAACTGGTCGGTCTGATCCGATTTTCTAAAGTAAATCGGCCAATTTTTTAGGTCAATATGACCAGTTTTCCGGTCGGTTTCCAGTTGAATCGGTCGGTCCGGTCCGATTTTCTAAACATTGGTCCTACATGTATTGAAAGCTTGCATGCACGAATCCACCTCAAGCTTGTAGAGTTCATTACTCTCTCAAGCTAGTCTAGGCCAATATATGATTTCCTAAAATTTGATTTTAATCCAAAATCGCCGACAACCAGGTACTATAAATAGGCCTCAATGTAAACCATCAAGAAAAAATGCTAAACACACTTTAAAATCTAAATTTTCAAGTTGTAAATGTGTTTTTCCCTTTTAATCTTAAATTCTAATTTGGGACATGTTAATACAATAACACGATCCTGAAAAGTTCCAGCAATAACATGATCCTGAAAAGTTCCGGCACATACCTGTATAGACTCTGCATCATTTGATTTGAGAAAACATTAAGTTCCAGTCATGATCAAAATCTGGTAACAGGTGCAGGACCTCATGTATTGATATGCATGTACTGATACATGAACTACAAGAACATGTACCAATATATGATCATAATGTATCGAATCATTGATGTATTTTTAGAAAGACATAATAATTATTTTTTTATTCTTTTCTCATTTTCAGTTCTCGTAATAGTAAGTAACATTTACATCTTGTTTAATTGATCTTAAGTTCTACCTCATGCAAATATTGTGTTATTTAATCTATTGTATTAAAAGTTAACAATTTCTTGCATGTTATTACAATCAATACATTATCTCGCTTGTTACTACGCCTTACGGCACTTGTCTCCATGTTATTATTAAACTTGAACTACGAAGAATACTCCCTACTTGAAATACGTGTGAAATACCACACTTGAATCAAAGTTTTAACCCTGCTTGTTTTATTGCGCACTCAGGATAATATTTAATTTGTAATACGGGCCCTATTGAAATCATAGTTTTAAAAAGAAAATTTGTTACTTGCTGAATACATTGTATTCACGTTTTCCATATTTTCAAACTTGTAGATATTAAGGCTACTTCAACTAGATGAAAACTATCAGATGATGGGTCAACTTATATGTATGCGGTGGAAACTGAGATTTGGAGCTATCCTCTAAAGTACCCAATGTTATAGCGTTACGAGTATACAAAAGGCAATGTCTCAAAAGGCTGCCAAAAGTTATCTCTTGCAAGAAAAGAAATTTTTCAAAATCTAATTTTTTTAAAAAAAATGAAAAGGGAATTCTTAGAGAAATGTTGTATACCTACAAAAGTATTTCTCACTTTCTTCTTCAAGTTCACTTCCTCTTACATTTTTCTCATTCTCAGCTAGATATTATGACTTTAAGATCTTCATTTCCCATGTATTTTTGTTCTTCCTGAATTTGATTAGCAGATTCTTTGATAACTTTTGCGCACACGAGTACCTCAATCATCAGTAATGTTGGAATATCACCTAAACTGCGAGAGATCATCCTCAAATCTTTGCAATATTGAAAAGCTATTCATTGAAGTCTTGGGAAATAATCTCTTGAGGTATTCCATTCTGCAAGTTTTACATCAAAGAGTTTCAAGAATTTAAGTTGTGGGAATTCACCTTCATTAGTGTTCCATTGTCCTCCCTCAAAGGAAATGTTACGTAATTTGAGAACCTCAAGTTACTCCAACTTCCTAATTATCTCCATTTGTACTGGAGACATGTGTACATCAATTAGAGTCAATTGTTTGAGATTTAAGGGAAGATCGATAAAACTAAACGTTGGATCTCCCATGTAACTGAATGATCTAAGCTTCAGTGATTCAAGTTGATTAAGAAACTCAAAAGAATAATTCTATGAAGATCTAATGTTTCCTTTAAGTCTTCAAAGATTGGATACATATCTCAAAACTTTCACATCTATTTCATTGGAAACTTTAAGTAAACACTACAAGAAAAAAGGCCTTTTGCAACATTCCTCAATTGTATGTTGCTAAAAGGGTCTACCGCAACATTCAGGGATTTCATGTTTCCATTGATATGAATATTTGAGATTCAGCAATATTTAGAAAGTGAATGTTACTAATACTTGTCTTTTACAACGCACAATGAGAGTTGTAAAAAGTTCAACCTTTTGCAACGTTCATTGCGCGTTGCAAAAGACACCATTTTGCAATGCGCATATGCGCGACTTTTGTAACAGGGTGTCTTTTGCAACACGCATATCTATCTTTTGCAATGTGCAAATGATTTATGGGGCTAAATTATACATTCGGAGAGATTTTGGGGGATAAACTTGCAATTTATAGAAATTAAAACCCTAAAATCCAACCCTAAAGCCCCCCAACCCATCCCTGAATTCAATCTCTAGCACCTCCTTGCCCTAACACCCCTGTGGGGGGATTTATTGAATTAGCCATACCAAACATCTAATTTTTCAAAATGGTCATCTTTTGCAAATTGTCTATATTACCCTTAATGAAGTGAATTATTTACTTTACAGGGTATTTCCTTTAGTTAGTTTGATTTAATTTAGCACTTCTCATTATATTTATATTTTTTAACCTTTTAAATTCTTCTAAAAATATATTGTAATAATTTTTCAAATGATTTAGGATTATCTTTTTTAGTTATATATCCTAATCTTATTCCTTCTGAAAGTTATTCTTCTATATCTTTGTATTCTTTTATAATTCTATGAATTGTATTTATATTTTTAGCTGTTTCGACAGAATCAAATTCTATTCTATTTAAGCAAGCATAGTCAATATCTTCGTATATATTTTTTAGTTTAGATTTTCCAAAAGAGTGTATATTTTATGATTTTTCAACAATAGTCAATAAATATGAAATATCTTTGTTGTCTAAATACAGTTTATGATCACAACTATTAGAAGTTGATGCTTGTGAAGTATCCATAGATTCAAACTATCAGATTGATAAGTTATTATACAAACTTTTCTCATATAAGTCTATTCTTTGATCTAGTAAAATATAATAATCTACAATATATTGTTCATATTTTTCTAAAAGTCTATTATATTCTTCAGAAAATATATTTTCATTTTACATTTGATGTTTAATATCTTCCATTTTATCTTTCAATTTTTCTAAAAGGTTATCTAGTCCTTCGATTTTATATCCTGGCATTAGGTTTGGATTATATTTGTTAAAATTTTATTTTCTAAATTTATTTTAAGGTGCATTATATTAAAATAATATATTAGAATAATCTATAATATATTGATCATGGTTTTCTGAAAGTATATAATATTGTTCAGATGGTTCATCCATATCTATTAATTGAGTTATAATGTTATCCATTTTTCTATTATTCTTTCTAACAAATTATCCAATCCTTGAGTCGTATATCTAGGCATTCTAAATTGTAAACACAGAGTAGTTGTAAAATAATTTATAAATTTTTAAGTAACTTTTCAAATTCTATCAGTGTTTGAGAATTGATAATATCTATGTCAGCCATGATATATATACTAGGTTCAAATGGTATATTATATTTTGAAGTATTTTTCTTTCTTTTTTCTAATTTATCAATTATGTCTTGAATATCTTGCATTACTATGGATCTTACAGTGCTTCTAGCAAAGTTTTCTATCAAATTTTCTTTAAAACTTTTTAATATTTCTTGTGATGCATAAAGTTGCTCTTGGTATCCTATTTTATCAATTTCATTTTCATATTCAATTCTTTTACTTTTGATATTCTTTTTAACTTTATATGGACATCTCTTAGATCTGGATTTTTTCATGATATAATTTCTTTCATTCATAATATCAAAATTTTCAAAAACTGGTAAAGAAATACTCATATCTTCCATCTCTGTCGTAATCTAATATGAGATCATAATCATTATCACTGCTAAACACATATCTTAAATACAATTCATTATTTATTTCAGTATTATCACTATTGAGCCAGAAGTAAATAATAGATTTTGTAATTTCTAATCCTAATAATTCCTTTAATTTTGGAAAAATAGTTAACAAACATGGCATACAAACATGATATAACTTTTTTATTTCATTATTTGGTCTAGTAAATTGTTTATTCATGAATAAAGGTTCAATTATGCTATGATATTCATCCTTATAGGGACTGTTTTGATAATTAAACTTAATAATCCTAAATTCTCCCATAATAACTTGTTTTAACAGTTCTTCCTCCTCTAATTCCATAAAGACATATATTAAGAATAGTAATCTCTTTTCCTTTTCTTTGTACCTTTGTATTCTCCTTATGATGTAAGTGGCCTTCAGGCTCACAGGTTCCTTCTATCATTCCCTTCAACGGCTTCCTACCTTCATGGTTAATTAGCCCCACCTGAATCCATGCCTTCACTGTATAACATTCTGCTGGAAAATATTTTTGGACAAAGTGTAGGGAGTTTTTTTAATAATGTACCTTCTTGTAGGAAATAGGATTTAGAAGACAGAAATTTAGAAACTCATATCTTTTATAAAACGGTTGAAATTTTGAAATAGGATTGGTACAAGACTTGGTATGAAAAAAAAATTCAAAGATAGAGGATTTCTTTGACTTTCTCACAGATTGAGTGCTCAAGTGATCTCTGCCTTTCAACTAGCCCGAAAGCCTCTATTTATAATACTACATTGAAGATGATTACATCACTGTTTACATCATAGACTCAATAATTTTAAAAATTTACATAATATCACAAGGACACACATGTCCTTCTATTTCTTCATATGCAACTAAAGCTTTACATTATAAGGACATATGTCCCCCTATTATTTCTTCCTTCACATGGCCTTCACATGTAACTAGGACACTCCCTTAGCTGGCAAGATTCCTTGTTGGTAGTAGGGCATCCTGGAAATTGATGTATATTGAGCCTTGTGATGTATTCTTTTAATATCTCAGATTTTCCATATCCACCATTAGTATTGGTAACTAGCATCCAATTATCATACTAACATGAGAATTTTTTATCATAGAGATTTTTAGCAATGTTGTATATGGCTTTTATCCCAAGTGCTCTTCTATGTTTGATCCATGACATGGTAACCTTTGGGGGCATTTTTATCATTTTCCCTGACATCTATTTGGAAGTTAGCTGCCACATATCCAATTGATATTATGTGTTCAACTGGATGAAAAACAACTCCACCATATTCAAGACTTATTGAGTAGAATTTCAAATATGTTTTCCGTACTTTGGAAAATTTTTACACTTCTTTTATGAGCATATCGTCAAATTTTGTTATTTCCATGAAATTTTTTCCTAGGTATATTAAATCCAAGAATCCATAATCTACAATTAGTTTTACGAATAATAGCTCACTTCCTTCCATGGCTGTTACTCTGGGGTAAACAATATTTCCCAGAGAGATGAAGTGTAATTCACTGATTTTTATTTCATACACAACTTAGATTATTTTGGCATATTCTTCTTCTCTTGGACTTAAAGGGGTCAAGTCATCATGGTCCATGATGCTGATTGTTTTGGAATCACTTTTATTTGAATCTACTAGTATTGTCACCCTTTTGGATGATATTATGGCATCGTCTTTTGTGTTATCACGTTTGGGTCCACTGCTACTTCCAGCTGTACCTATTTGGTATAAATTGGAAAACTCATTTATGAGCTCTTTGGTATTTCTGTTTCAGATAATATACTTTTTAGTTGTACTGCAATAGCATCAACTTGATTTTTTAGTTCAAGAGCATTCTTATATTGCTCAGCAGTAATGTCCAACAATACTTTTATATTTGAGTTGAACATTTCCGACATTGTTACAACTCTGTATTTATGTCTTCATCTTCTTCTCTTAGGAAGTGAGTCATTTTTTGCAAATGAAGGACAGATTGATACAATTCCATGATTCTGGATTTATCCATTAGCAAATTCTATGTTTCTGCTCAAGAAATTTGCAAGTTAATTATTAACTCCTTTAATATGAATTATATCAAAATTATAAAATTCCAAATAGGCTTGCCATCTATGGAGCCTTTTGTACTGAGTTTCAGGTGGTAACTTATTTTTTTACTAATCCTGCAACTTGACAATTATCAGTTTCAACAATGAATTTTTTAGATAATAAAATTAATGAAATTTTTTTTATTCCTCTGATAATTTCTAATAATTCTTTTCATGTGTAGTATAATTTATTTATGCTTGGTTAAAGGTTTCACTGGAATATCTTCAAATTTCATTAAGATTTGTTTTTAATATTGCTGGCCAATATTTATCTAAGGCGTCAGTATTAACAACTGCTTATAGAGCACAAGTAAGTTGAGAAAACTGAAACAAACTCTCCACTTTCTTTATTTCTATTTTAAATTGGAGCATGGAGACTTTCAAAAGAGAAACAATCAAAAAAGATTCTACCTAGTTTCCATTTCCTCAACAGCAACTTGTGTAGTGTACTATAAGCAGCTACAATAGCAATTAAAATCCAACAACCAACTCAGTATAGAAAATGTTAAAAAAATGGGTATGTCAATATAAATACAAAAAAACCACACTAAATAGTACATCCACTATTTCACCACAGCATAACATCAAGTGAAAATTAGAATGGCCAATTATTACAATATAGGTGTTTGTTAAACGTTCTTGATAGGGAAAAATAATAACAACACAATGTACCAAACAATGCAAATTACCACGGTAATTTAACTAAATTCTAGTTTCTGTAATAATCTCAATAATATTGAATCCATTGAAGTCATTTATAAGAAAGTCCAACTGAGCTCAATTCAGTGTATTACAAATGGCTGACCAATAATGGAGATATTGCAAGGACTATTATAATGATTATCAGGCCTGTCAATGCTGTTTTTTCATATTCAAATACCACATATTGAAATTCATAAGCACAAACCAAACCTAGCAATGTGTATATATATATATAATCATCCATGAAGAAACCAACCAAAGCTAGTTCCTTGCTGTCCATCTCAAAGATTTCCACAACAATTGATACTATCAATACGAATCATATCCTTAGAGAACTAGAAATATCATGACCCCAAAAATCAAATAACTGATAAATCATGACTCAAGCTGGAAAATTGAACGAAAATCTTCCTTGAAGAAAAATAAAGAAATACCCAAAAAAAATGAAAATATGAAAGGAAGCAATGCATACTTCGTCGAAGACGTTTGGACGGTGTGCTGGGTGGTGTTTTGCGTAAGACGGAGGATGAAGACCGCCTGAGAAGACAGAGGCAATAAGAGTGGCGACAAAGGTTGGAGTCGTCTTTGTCCTTTACCCCACTATCTAACTTCTTTCTTTCCTTTTTTTTTTTTTTGGTTTGATTACCGCGTTTTGGAGAGGAGCCGCGTTTGATAAATTTGAAGAAAAAACATCCAAAACGATAAATAGTCGTTTTAGGTTTTATGTAGACTTTTTTTTTTTTTTTTTTTTGGAAAACTATTTCTGAAAATGGGTAAGTGAACGCGTTTTGAAAATTTTCGAAAATCGAATACAAAAAAGAGTCTCAAAACGGCAAAGAGAATGGAACCTTAATTTTGGTAAATTTTTGCATTTTTCTTTGAGTGATTTGACAATTTCTGTGTGTTCATCACTCCATCTTTTAATATTTATTTTTCTGAGTAAAATTTGGATTCTGTGTCTCTTTTTTCGAAATATTTTCAATAAATCCTTGAACATAATTTAAACATCCTAAGAATTTTTGTATTTTCTCTTTTGATTCTAATTTATCTGGAAAATTTTCTATCATTTTAGATATGTGGGTTTGTAGTTTTATCCCTTTTTAATTTATCTATTGATAATCCAATGAAATCAATTTCTTGTTTTTCTATTATCGCTTTATTTTTAGAAATAACAATTCCTTTCTTTCTACATTCATTTATGAATTTTATTAAATGATTTCTTGCGAGTTATTCTTGTTTGTTCAAATCTCGGTGAGAATTATTATTGCTTGTGATCAAGAGGTCAATATATCCCAGTGATTGTATTGATTGCTTGGTTCAATTAATTTTAATTGGATCCATAAATCGTGGTTTCTTGGCATTCTTGGGTCGATTTCAATATTTTATGGGTTGCGTAGCTACAATTGTTACGTGGTTTGCATCATTTGGTATCAGAGCTTAGGCTCCAAAAAATCAAGGTTATATCTTTGTTTTGTTTTCTTGAGTCTTCTTTAATCTTGTTCTTCCAGTTCTTGAGTCTTTAATCCAAAAAGTGTCACAAAAAAAAAGTCAATAGTCGTTATTTCCTTCGTTTGTTATCCAAATTAAATTTCGTTTGTTTTGTTATTCTCGTAGTTAAATTTTCGAGAAATTAAAAAAAAACGAAAATTTCAACAGCAAAAGAAAAAGTTGTTATTTGGTTTCAAGAAATACTTTCTTGAAACAATCTTATTTCCCATAAAAGTATCAGGTCCTATATAGAGTCGAATTCCATTCTCTAAAGGTCTTTTTCGAGTTTTCCAACACATTCATAAATTCTCACTCATACTCGATTTGAATCATTCGGGCTTAAACTTGTTTGAGTTCGGGTTCGTTCTTTGAAGCAATTGGGGTGAAAGCCATTGAGTGGAAAAAGGCAGAGAGGTGAGATCAATAGAAGGTAAAAGCCAAAAATTGAGTGATACATGAGCGAAATACACGTGAGGCATATATTACTTCGTTTTAGGATGTCAGAAAATTCTACTACAGCAAAGAACGGCGATCAAGTCAACATGGTGGAAGAATTGGCACAACACTTTGAGAAAATGCTTTGGGCTATGTCAACCAGGATTGAAAGGTTAGAGCGGCCTAGGGAAGCGCCCAATGTGCGGAGACAAGTGGGGCGTGGTCATAGGATAGAGACAGAGGAAGAAGATGAATCTGATGGGTATGATGATGGGGCACTTATGGATAGAGATGTTAGGCATGAACGACGAGGTAGAGAGGATGTTGGGGATCGACAGGATCGTGGCATGGGTAATATCAAAACAACTATTCCTTCCTTTAAGGGTCGGAGTGATCCGGAACAATATTTAGAGTGGGAGAAAAGGATTGAGTTGATATTTGATTGCTACAGCTATACGGAGGAGAAAAAGGTTAAGGTTGCAGTCCTTGAATTCACTGATTATGCACTTACTTGGTGGGATCAATTAGCAACCTCTAGGAGGGGAAATCGTGAGAGACCTATTAGTACATGGGGTGAATTAAAGGCTGTTATGAGGAAGAGGTTTGTTCCTAGTCATTACCATAGGGAACTTCATCAAAAACTGCAAAGTCTTTACCAAGGTTCTAAGAGTGTTGAGGATTATCATAAGGAGATGGAGATGTTAATGCTTAGAGCCAATGTAGAGGAGGATGAAGAGGCCACTATGGCCCGTTTCTTAAATGGGATGAATAGAGATATAGAAAATGTGGTCGAATTGCAACACTATGTGGAGTTAGAAGATATGCTACATATGGCCATGAAAGTGGAGAAACAATTGAAGAGAAAAGGGACAGCTAAGTATCAGTCGGGTTCTTCGGGTTCTAATCCGTCTTGGAAGCCGAAGTGGGAAAATAAAGGCGATGGGACTGTTTCTAAAGAGAAGTTTGAGGCACCAAAAGGAAATTTTGAAGTACCCAAGGGAAAGGAGGAGTCCGTTAACAAATTTTCACCCAAAGGGGAGTCTCAACCATCTAGGAGTAGAGATATCCAATGCTTCAAATGCTTGGGAAGAGGACATGTGGCTTCTCAATGCCCTAATAGGCGTGTTATTACCTTGCGAGCAGAGGGGGCTTGGGAAAGTGGCAGCGATGAGGAAGACTACAGCAACATGCCCGCTTTGGAGGAAGCTAGTGATAATGAGGAATTGTTATCCGGAGAGCATGGGATGTTATTAGTAGCGAGGCGAGCCCTTAGTGCTAAAGTCAACGTAGATGACGTGGAGCAACAGAGGGAGAACATATTTCATACACGGTGTCACATCCAAGACAAGGTATATAGTATGATTATTGATGGTGGTAGTTGTACAAATGTTAGTAGTACCACACTAATTGAGAAATTAGGGTTACCATTGTTAAAGCATCCATCACCTTATAGGCTTCAGTGGTTAAATGATAGTGGTGAAATTAAGGTGAATAGGAGGGTGTTAGTAAATTTTTCGATTGGTAGCTATATGGATGAAGTGATGTGTGATGTGGTTCCTATGCAAGCCGAGCACATTTTGTTGGGTAGGCCTTGGCAGTATGATAGGAAGGTGACACATGATGAGTATAAAAATAAATATAGTTTTACTAAGGATGGGAGAAAAATTACACTTACGCCATTAACACCATCACAAGTTTATGCAGATCAAGTTAAATTGGAAAATGATGAAGAACAAAGGGTGAGGAATATTGAGAAAAAGAGAGTTGAGGCCACGACCTCAGAAAAAGGAGAGGAAAAGAGAGTTAGAGCCACGACTCCAGAAAAATGAGAGGCGAGAGAAAAAAAAAGAGTGTTGGGGTACATACCTCAGAAAAAGGAGAGTGAGCGAAGAGTTCCAGAAAAGAAAAACCAAGAGTGAGCTTCTATGCCAAAAGTAGTGAAATCAAGAAGGCTTTCTTGGAAAATCGACCAATGGTCCTTTTATTTTACAAGGAGTCATTCCTTGCCCTTGATGAAGCTAACAAACCCCTCCCTAGTTTGGCTATTTCTCTCTTGCAGGAATTTGACGATGTATTTCCGGAGGATATACCTAGTGGGTTGCCACCCATTCGAGGTATTGAGCATCAGATTGATTTTGTACCTGGAGCAGTCATTCCAAACCGTCCCGCTTATAGGAGTAATCCCGAGGAGACGAAGGAGCTTCAAAAGCAAGTGGAGGAATTGATGAGCAAGGGGTACATAAGGGAGAGCATGAGTCCATGTGCCGTACCTGTCTTACTAGTACCGAAGAAGGACGGGACTTGGAGAATGTGTGTTGATTGTAGGGTCATCAACAACATAACGGTAAAGTATCGTCATCCTATTCCTAGGTTAGATGATATGTTGGATGAATTGCATGGCTCTAACATATTTAGTAAAATTGATCTTAAGAGTGGTTATCATCAAATTAGAATGAAGGAAGGAGATGAGTGGAAAACTGCTTTTAAAACTAAATATGGCTTATATGAATGGTTAGTTATGCCGTTTGGACTTACTAATGCACCTAGCACGTTTATGCGTTTAATGAATCATGTTTTACGTGCATTTATAGGTAAATTCGTTGTAGTTTACTTCGATGATATCTTGATATATAGTAAAACTTTGAATGAATATGTGGAGCATGTTAGGTGTGTGCTTGTGGTTTTGAGGCAAGAACAACTCTTTGCTAATTTTAAAAAGTGTAATTTTTGCATGGAAAAAGTTGTGTTTCTTGGCTATGTGGTTAGTGCTAAAGGAATAGAAGTAGATGAAGAGAAAGTCAAAGCTATTAAAGAATGGCCAACACCTAAAAGCATAACTGAGGTTAGAAGTTTTCATGGCTTGGCTAGTTTTTATAGGCGCTTTGTTAAAGATTTTAGCACGATTACCGCATCACTCATAGAAATTGTTAAAAATAGTGTAGGGTTTAAATGGGGTGTAGAACAGGAGCATGCATTTGAGACTATCAAAAATATGTTGTGTAAAGCACCGGTTTTATCATTTCCTAACTTTGACAAGACTTTTGAGATTGAATGCGATGCCTCAGGGCTAGGCATTGGAGCTGTTTTAATGCAGGATCAAAGGCCAATAGCCTATTTTAGCGAAAAACTAAAGGGGGCTGCTCTCAATTATCCCACATATGACAAGGAGTTATATCCACTAGTGCGCGCTTTGGAGACATGGCAACATTACTTGTGGCCACGGGAGTTCGTGATTCACACCGATCATGAGTCCTTGAAGCATTTGAGGGGTCAAGCTAAGATGAGTAAGAGACATGCAAGATGGGTAGAGTTCATCGAAACCTTTCCCTATGTCATCCGGTACAAACAAGGTAAGGAAAATGTGGTGGCAGATGCATTGTCTCGAAGGTATATTCTTTTAACTTCTTTGCATTCTAAATTGCTTGGGTTTGAATACGTTAAGGACATGTATGCTAATGATCCGAATTTTTCTAGTATTTATGATTCATGTGGTAAAGGGGCTGTGGATAAGTTTTTTAAACATGATGATTATTTATTTCGAGAAAATAAATTGTGTGTCCCTAGGTGTTCAATGAGGGAGTTACTTGTGAGAGAGGCCCATAGTGGAGGTCTAATGGGTCATTTTGGAATTAAAAAGACCATCGAAATCCTAAGTGAACATTTCTATTGGCCTAAGATGAAGATTGATGTGGTTCGGGTTTGTAGTAGATGCATTACTTGCAAGAAGGAAAAATCTAGGATTAAACCTCATGAATTATATATGCCTTTACCCGTCCCTAGTGAACCTTGGGTTGATATTTCTATGGATTTTGTTTTGGGATTACCTAGGACTAAGAAGAGCAGAGACTCGATTTTTGTGGTGGTAGATCGCTTTAGTAAAATGGCACATTTCATATCATGCCATAAAACTGATAATGCTACCAACATAGCTGATATTTTCTTTAGGGAAGTCGTGCGCTTACATGGGGTTCCTAAGAGTATAGTCTCGGATAGGGATGTTAAATTCCTTAGTCATTTTTGGAGAGTCTTGTGGAACAAACTAGGAACAAAACTACTTCTTTCTACAACTTGTCACCCACAGACCGATGGACAGACCGAGGTAGTAAATAGGACAATGATTCAATTATTGCGCACCATAATCAATAAAAATCTGAAAAATTGGGAAGAGTGTTTACCATTTATTGAATTTGCATATAATAGGGCTATACATTCTACTACTTCTTGTTCACCATTTGAAATTGTTTATGGTTTTAATCCGCTAACACCATTGAATTTAATTCCTTTACCTGTGAATGAACGTAGTAGTTTAGATGGAAAGAAAAAGGCTGAGATGGTTAAATCACTCCACAACAAGGTGAGGTTGGAAATTGAAAAGAAAAATGAACATTATGCATTACAGGCTAACAAAGGAAGAAAGGATGTCGTATTTGAACCCGGTGATTGGGTTTGGGTACATTTGAGAAAGGAGCAGTTTCCAGAACAACGCAAGTCAAAATTACAACCGCGAGGGGATGGTCCATTCCAAGTGATTGAAAGGATCAACGAAAATGCCTATAAACTCGATCTTCCTGGTGAGTATAATGTTTCGGCTTCATTTAATGTTTCTGATCTATCTCCGTTTGATGCAGGTAAAGATTCGAGGTCGAATCCTTTCGAAGAGGGAGGGGATGATGTGATCCAGACCACGAATACAAGCCCGCACAAAGATCCATTGATGATCAAAGGAGGACCGATGACTCGATTGCAAACAAAGAGGGCCAATGAAGCAATGGACAAGCTAGTACAAGAAACAATGGCCAAAACAATGTTCGTGTCGTCAAAAGAAGCAAGTTCCATGTTGGGACCGAGCCAAAACGACGAGTGGATCAACCTCATTCAAGCCGTCGAAGAAAATTGTGAAATCTCAAATTTACGGCCATAACATACACTACTCACGGCCGTAACAAGTCTACTGCAAAAGAACTGAAAATTGTGAAGAATTGGATTTACGGCCGTAAACCACATTGTCACGGCCGTAACGCAGTCTCTGTTAAAATTATGATTTTTAGGAAATATGACTTATGGCCGTAAAGAATTATGTCACGGCCGTAACTGTTAAACAGAAACCAAGTTACGGCCTTAATGGAGTTAGTCACGGCCGTAATTAGCCATATCCGTAATTTTAGGATTTTTTATTTATTTCCTTATTTTTAGGTATTTGATTCCTAGTATAATTAAAACTCTTTAGTCAGATTTTGACCCTATTTATAGGGATGTAATTTTTATTATTTGACACACAACTTTGATATTATAATTGAGAGGCTATTTTGCTTTCACAATCTTATTCTTCATTGAATAAAATTCGAACTTGCGAGATATTCTTGTTTGTTCAAATCTCGATGAGAATTATTATTACGTGTGATCAAGAGGTCAATATATCCCAGTGATTGTATTGGTTGTTTGGTTCAATTAATTTTAATTGGATCCATAAATCGTGATTTCTTGGCGTTCTTGGGTCGATTTCAATATTTTGTGGGTTACGTAGCTACAATTGCTACGTGGTTTGCATCACAGTTCCTAACATGTCCTTCAAAAGATGATAATAAAAAATCTATCATTCTTTCAATATTTTCTCATGTATCATCTTTATTGTATAAAAAGAATAATATCATTGAATCTGTCCAAGTTAGTAAGGCTTTTTTAGTATCTATTTTACAATCCAAATCTAGTTTTGTTCCTCAATGATTTATAGGTTTATCATAATTATTATTTGGTTCAAATTTATCTTTGTATTTATTCCCTTTAGGTGGTTGTCTATCCCTGATTCTATCATAATATTGTCAATGCGGTCTACTATATAAAGGTTCATAATTTTCATCTAACTCTGGTAATTCCTATTTGGAAGTTCCTATTGGAGTTGCGCTAGGTGCTCCTCCAGTATTCATTAAAATTTTGTATTCATTAAAATTTTCTAGGCTTAATTTCTATAAGCAAGTCTAATTCTTTATTCATTTTTATCTTGTTTTTCTTCAATTTTTTCTTCAACTTTTAGTTTTTAAAGCTTTTTATATGGATTTTTGTAGCTCTAATTCTTCTTTTAGTATTTTTGGTAATATGTTTTTTTCTAAATTCATCATAAATACTTCCTGCTTCTATTATAATTTTTTCTTGCTCAAAGTATTTCTTTCCTATTCTAGTCATTTCTTTTTCTACAAGTTTTTTGTCTATCTTTTTTCCCTATTTTTATTATTTTCTTTTAACTCTCTAATCTCAAGTTTTAGTATATTTATATCATTTCTTGTTTCTTTTAATTCATTTTTTACTTCTTGAACATTACTTACTAATGCTTTTATTAATATCTTAAGATTTTCAATATATTCACTTATTGACATTTTATACTCTTAGTTTGGTAGTTTGGGTTTTTTGTACCTTAAATAGTCTATCATTCATATCATCTATTATTATTTCTGATTTTTTTTATTCTTTCTTCTATTGATACGATTCTTTCATTATCATTTTTCCTTATTTTTTCATTTAACTTATCTATTTTTCTATAATTATTTCAATTTTATCTTGATTAATTAATTCTCCTAATTTTATTTGGAATTCATTTAAATGTATTGTTAGTTTATTTTGAATATTTTTGCAATTTTTCTTTGAAATTCATATCTTGCATATGTAATTATTGTAATTCTTCAATGGCTAATTTATCTTATAAATTTATGTTTTTATATGTTTGCCATAAAAATGCACTTATCCAATTTAATTGCATGTTAAGAAATTCATCGGATTCTCCCCATGAGCTTAATGGTTGAAACATAATTGTATTAGCTCCTTTTATTTGATAAGATCCAACTGGAAGTCTTATATTTTCTATTATTTATTTTCAAATTTTATTTCTAGAAATTCTGTCATTAATTTCTCCCTTTAATATGTTCAATTTCTAGAATAAGTTCTGTTTCATATTTTGCTTCTTTATAATTCATTATCTGATATTCACAAAATTCTTCTATTGATCTAAGCATTAATTTTCTATGATATGCTCTATAATATTTCAAATAGTCTTCCAATGTTCTCGTTTCATCATATTTTTCTTTTTTAGTTTTCTCTTTGTCTTCTAATATTATTTGTATCCTAGGTATTTGTTTTAAAATTTTATAATAATATTCTCTCTTTTTCTCTAATGATTTTAATCTTAGCATTTCTTGTCTTTTTATACTTCTTTCTTCTCCTAACTGATCCATCAAATTTCTTCTTTGTTCTGTTATTAAATCTAATTTTTCATTTGTTTCCACATCTAAATATTTGATTAATTGACTATTTGCTCTATGATAATCCATATCTATAATCTTTATACAATTTTTCTAGTATGTCTTTGTGGATTAAAACTAATATTTCATTTATGATAAAATTTTCTTTTATTATATCGAAATTTATTAGATAATATATCTCTTCTTATATATTTATCTAAATCTTTTAATGTTATCAAGATTTCTATTTTATAATTATTGGGTAGTGTTGATGTATGCATAATTATAAATCTTGGTGTATAGATGATAAATGCATTTTATACACTTATTTATATGCTTAAATTAGGATGTTATATATTCATTTCAGAATAATTGCTACTGATTAATTTTTTATTTGTATATATTTCAGGTTTATTCCAAAATCGAGAAAAGAAATCAATTGGAGCAAATAATGAGCAAAGAGGAAGGAAATTAGACTAAAGTGAGCGAAGCAAGTGTACTGGATGCAAAACATGGATAAAAGATGAGCCAAATTCAAAGATCAAGGTAGAATTGAAGAAATCAAGAGAAGACAAGATGAAATTGAAGAGTTTTAGAAGTACAAGGACTAAATTGCTCTAATCAGAAGATGGGGGACTTGAGGTGCAATAAAAATATGAGGACCAAGTTACAGAGATTGATTGATGAAAATTGCTACCTGCCAGTGTAACCGTGCTGACTCACTGCGGTCGCATGCCCGTAATATTTGGTGACTGAAAAGCATAGTTTTGAGCTTGCGGGCGCAATAATTTCTACCATGCCATCGAACGGTAGTCCCGACTGGGCCACTGGTAGGGTTTTTACTCGAATTTTTATATAGTCAACCCTTTCTCGCCTAGGTCTAGTGGATACATATAAATGGAACATGATGCACGAATTTTTCCTCTCTTCTCTTGACATTATACATTGAACAACATATACAAGCATGGAGCAAGGAATTCATTAAAGATTCTTCATCAAAATCTTGATTTTTTCATATTCTAGATGATGGAGTTTATTTAAATGTGTGATTTGATATTGACAATATATCTAGGCTAAGTTTTTATAGTGTTGGGATCATGATGAAGTCTTAGAATCTTATTTCATGTTTTGGTTTGTTTAATTTTATGACAATTGGTATTTTCAGCGATTGATTCGTATTTAGTTTCATCTATAATTTTGATGCATGAATTATATGATGTTTGTGGTATTTTTCTATGTTTGAAAGAGTAGAATTTTGCGGGACTTGAATCAATTTCCATGGGGTTCGATAGGGATAGAAATATACCACTATGCCCTACGTGATATTTTCATGTTCATGATTGTTTAATACTTTTTCTAAATATTTGCATTCATCATAGAAATATAGGTGGGTCGTATTTAGAAAAAAGGCTTAATTCTTGTTCGGAAGAGAGTTTTAGGCATTATAGGAACATTGATCTTCAATAATATACCTTGTCATGGAATATTCAAACCATAGTGTGAAATATTGATACTAAGATGAATTCTAGATCCTAGCACTTCATTCACATATATTTGTTAAACAAATCTTGCATTCTCACTTAGTTTGTTTTAATTTGATAATCTTAGATTTATTTGATAATTTAGTTTAATCATTTAGGTAATTCCACAAAATACCTTGCTTTTACTTGTTTCGATTAAGGTTAATAGTCTAAGAAAATAAGTCTACTGAATCTCCGTGGGAACGACATTCTGACTCAATTCCATTTTGTTACTTGTTCGATACCGTATACTTGCGGTACGTAAACCACGCAACAATATATCATGTATTTATTTTTGTATTTTGTTATATAATATTTATCTTTTAGATCTACCATATGACTCTGATACCAACGGAGGGGGTGCTACTATGAGCGAACAAAAATCAAATAAACAAAAATCAATTAAAATCATATAAAAAGTTTAAGGACTTAATTGTTGTTTTTCTAAGTTCTAATAACTACAGTTGAAATATTATATGCAAGGTTATTCTTGGTAGTTTCTAATGTTTAAGGTTATTTTCATAATTTATAAAATTGTATGGGTATTTTTAAGAATTGGTAAATTTAATAGGCTATTTTCATGGTATTCCTCCACTGCTGTTCTCTCTCACCTCTCGGTCATTCACGATGTCGGAAGCAACACCATAGCTCCGATTACCACCACCCAAGGTAAGACTCCCTCCTCCCCTTCTCCCTCTCCCTCATGCACAAAACCCACACCGCATCACACATCACCCATGTTCTCTCTCTCTCTTCTCTCGGTCCCTCACGACACCGGCAGCAACACCATAGCTCCGATCTCCACCACCCAAGGTAAGACCCCCTCCTCCCCCTCTCCCTCTCCCTCTCCCTCTCCCTCACGCACGAAACCTACACTTCACCACACATCATCCACTGCCACACACACACACACACACAACGCAAAAACACACACACTGTCACACACACGAATGTATGTATTGATGTATATATTATCTATATATTATACAGTGAAGGTATGGATTCAGATGAGGCTAATTACCCATGAAGGCATGAAGCCGTTAAAGGGAATAATAACAGGAACCTGTGAGCCTGAAGGTCACCAACATCAGAAGGAAAATATAAAGGTATAAAGAATAGGAAAAAAATGTTAGTATTCTTAATATATCTGTCTTTATGGAATTAGGAGGAGGAAGAACTGTTAAAACATGTTATTATGGGAGAATTGAGGATTACTAAGTTTAATTATCAAAATAGTCCATATAAGGATGAATATCATATCATAATTGAACATTTATTTATGCATAAACAATTTACTAGACCCAATAGTGAAATTAAAAAGTTATATCATGTTTATATACCATGTTTGTTACCTATTTTTCCAAAATTAAAGGAATTATTAGGATTAGAAATTACAAAATCAATTATCCACTTGTGGCTCGATATTTGATAAGTGTATTTTATACACTTATTTGTACGTCTAAATTAGAATAAATTATTATCGTTTTAGAATATATGCTATTTAATTTGTGTTTATTTGTTTACTTTGCAGAAAATATCCCAAAAGATGAAGAATGAAGTAATTGATGAGAAAGATGCATAATTGGATGCTAATTGGAGCTAAAATGAGCAATTGATAAGTTTGTAACGTCAACCGGAAAGATGGAATGTGCCGAAGTAAAGGAATAAGAAGTTGGAGGATCTAGTTGAAGGAATTGAGAGTTAAAACGAGCGAATTGAGAAGATTCCAAAGTATGGAGATTATATTGTTACAATTGGAAGTTGAAGAACTGAAGAGCAAATTAAACATGAGGGACCAACTCGCAAATATCCAATGATTGATTTGGATAATAAGAAGATACTTCGAGGATTTTTAGGAGTCAATTGGATGCGAGTAGAAGTCAAAAAGGAATGGAATATGATAAGAATATTACCATAAAATTGATTCCAATCCTAGAAGATTCTGGACAGAATTCTAGTTGGACTTTGAGACCAAATTTTGGGGCAGTAAACCTTCGAATTAGGAAAGTCCTATTTCAAAAATAATTGTAGCCCTTTACGTTATCTTTCCAAATAACTTTGAATCGTAATCGAATAAGGAAAGAGAAAGATATGGTCGAAATACTGAACGCTGTGCAGATACCAAAAAAGACTCGTGCACGGATTTGATGAATTTCTTTCCTTCTTCAACTTGATCTCTTCACCAACTATAAATACAACCTCTTTGCACGAAAATAGACCTTTTACTCTCCATAGAACGAGCCACAATAGAGAATTCATCATCAAATTCTTGGAGAATCAAGTATTGCAAAGGTGCGTGAATTGAAGAATCAAAACTTGGTGCAAGATTTCCATTCTTTATATTATCTTTAATGAACGTTAATTTTTATTGTTTTTGTTATTCATTGATGATGTATAACTAAATTCTATGTTGGGGTGAACGATGTAGCCTAATCATATTATTTTAATTCCATATTCTTTGTTTTAACGCTTTGTTGCATGTATTGATTTATTATTGTTCGTAATGCTTGAATTGCTTGATCACCAATTCATGATTTATTGAGTTATTTTCATAATCCGAGAGGTGAGTTAATAATTTAGAACGTGGTAATAAGTCCAGTAATTGAACAAGAGATAGAGATATACTCGTGTTATTATTGCGGTCGTGTGTGAATTCTTGTGTGTTATGCATCTAGATAAGGAATATTCGGACCCTCTGTAGAGATACATGGTTGACTTATTTAGGTAGAATTGATTTAAACTCGAGAGAGGAATTTCAAGTTAAATTAGTGAATTCGACCAAATGCATAATTAGGAAATAAAACATGGAATTGGAGTTAATTTAATTGGTTAGGTGAAATCGGGATTCCCAACTACTTTACAATCGTATTTAATAACAAAAGCAATTTCGCGATTTTATTTCTTTAGTTTAATTCTTTAGTTGTAGTTAACAATCTCAAACAAATTCTCCCATTCACATAGAGTTAGGAACTAACACATTTCGGTACTTAATAGCAGTCCTCGTGGGACGATAATCCGGACTCTTAGGTCCACTTTATTACTTCTCACGATCCGTGCACTTGCGGGGATATCTCGCATCGCGAGATATCAGGTGAACAATAGTGATAATACTAAAATAAATAATGAATTGTATATAGGATATGTGTTTAGCAGTGATAATGATTATGATCCTATATAAGATTATGACAGTGATGGAAGAGATGAATCTTTCTTTACCAGTTTTAAAAATTTTTGATATCATGAATGAAAGAAATTGTATCATAAAAAAAACATAGATATAAGAGATGTCAATATAAATTTAAAAAGAATATCAAAAGTAAAAGATGTATTGAATATGAAAATGAAATTGATAAAATAAGATATCAAAAGTAAAAGAGGTATTTCAGACACTTACTGCTGAATGATTATATAGTTTATTTGCTAAAGTCGTCTTACCAAGTCCAGGCATTCCAAATATGGAAATAATTTGCAGTAGCTATGTTCCTCCAATGAGCGTTTCAGCAATGTTGATTGTCACATCATCAAACCCCACAACGAGCAGCCCGATCTAACATCGGTTTGACATTTTAGAGGCCTTAAGCGAACTTTATTTAGAGCCCTATTTACTCTCTAAAATATACATATTTAAAAATAAAATAAAAAGCTTCTGAACATTTTTTTGGGGGCCCTAATCATTTGCTTTGGTGGACTGTACCCAGGGCCGCCCCTGACATCGAGATCTTCCAAAATTGGAGGTTCTTTAAAATTTGACGATGAGTCATGTTCTCAACGATATTTTGCAGCTTCAGGCATTCCAGCTACAGCATAAAAAGCTGAATCTTTTCAAAGAGTTGAGGGAGTCTGGTGGTGAGATACCAAACAGGAGGACATGAGCGGATAACATATTCAACTTCATATGCTATGTCTACGACTCATCAAAATTTCCTCATGCTCTGCTTTCAATAACTTTGTGACAAAAGATCCCAATAACCTTAGCCCCTCATGTAGCATTAAAATTTGATCGCTCAGGCCAACAATCCTGTCAGACTTTTTATTCATTAGGTCAATGAGATCGTCAAGAATAGAATCAACAATGAAGAGGGAACCCACACCAGCCTTTGGAGTCATATCACTTGGCATCTTTGAGACTGATGCAGTGCTCCTTGATTTTTGATTTCAAGAGCTCAAACTTTGGTCACAAATTGGAAAGAGCTAGATCCAACATTCTAGTCTCCGGACTTGATCATTCTTGGTCAATACTACGAGACTTCCTATCTCGTGGACCTGAGCTTTGATATCCGCAATTGATTTCTTGGTTTTTTCCTCATTAGTGGTCTGCAATGGCATGTTCTCAAGGAAGCCGAAAATGCTAGAGTGCAAGAAACTTACTAAGTGACGAATCCAGGAAAGTGATCCAGCACGAGCGAATTTCATCCAGCACGGGCGGCCACTGCAAGGTTAAGGAAAAAAAATTATAAGGTAAAAAAAAAAAAAAATTTGCGAATTCAGTACGAGTGACCGGCCGAGCTCGCTGCAATTGCAAATGCATTGATGTATCTCCAAGAAAAGTAATAAGAAATCCTAGATCTGTCCGGAGATTTTGGAAAGCAATGTGTTCTGCCTTTAAACATAGGATGGATTCAACCATTCGGAGGAGAAAGTTGATAAAGGCTGCAACTACTTCATTAGGATATTCATATGACCAGCTTTGCTGTTTTGGGACAGTGAATAATTCCTTAAGATTTTCCCAATATGACAATAATAGGCCGGACAAATATGACGCATACTCGACCACGATTGTAACGAATCCTATCGGCCCAGTAAATAGCTCATCCTCATCTGGTAAGCTGACCGTTTCTCCCTCATCTGATGTCATAGGGAAAAGATGCACGATTTGCAGGGAAAAAAAGAAAGATAACGAAAGTGAATATAGTGGTGTTTAAAAGCCTAATTGACGCTACCACTTGTTTGTATTAATTATAAAATACAAACTTTAAAGAAACAAGAAGTAGCTTATAGCTATAGAGGTTGTACATCTAAAAAAGGAATACGAAACTAGAAATCAAAAAAAAAAAAAAAATTAGATTAATATCAAGGTTATAATAGTACTCGATTTGATGAAAGTGAATAATAAGAAAGAATAACCTCACGTAGTATTAAATCTAATTTATAAGCGAATTTCCCCTCCTTATCACTATCACTATCACTAATCACTAATATAAAAAAGGATGAACGAACCAGAAACTTTTGAAACACTAATTTACCCTCATAATTTATTGTTAACGGCTAAAAAAACCCTTCAATTTAAAATAGTTTTATATCAAAATAATAATTCACATCCATAATTAAAAGTGATTAACATGCAATCCCTTCATATTTCATTGGTTTCGCATCTTATTAATTTGGCTCGTTGATGTACAAAATTAATACGATTGTTCCAACAATTCCCTAAAAAATAATAAAGTATTAAGACATCCACTTGCGATTCAGTATACCATCAAAATTCAATTGTCTTAATCAACCCCAATAAGATTTTGAAACACTCCAACTCTTTGTATATTTTCTCAATTTCTCTTGATATATGTATGTAGAAAACAGAGTCCAGCAAATTTGTCTATTTCTCTTAATTTCATAATTGCTTTTTAATTTCATGATTTTTTTATCATGTTAAAATCTAATCGATTTATATTTGATATGCAGCATACTTGATAATTTTCGAGAAAATAAGACTAGATTTTTCCTTTTTTTTTTAAATCTCGATTTATATTTGTATTTTGTTTCGCAAATTTGAGACTGTCTTGAGATCATGAATTTTTTTTTTTTTTAAATTTGTATTACATGGAAGTTTTCATTTAATTTGTCTATTATATTTAATTTATTTCCACTAAATAAAGTATTATAAATTAATATTATAATTTTCAAATAATTAAGTCAACTAATTCTCACAAAACCCAGTTATTACAAATTACAAATATATAATTAATAAAAATATTATTATTTGCCATTTAAAAATTTAGGCGAAATTGTCCAAAAAGCTTTCCCCCAATTACTTTTTGGCGAAAAGGCCTTTGACCAAAAGTGAGAAAATAAGGTAAATAAGAAAATATATTAAAATATCAAAATACTTATTTACCCTTGTTTGTTAACACTAGTTTAAAGCACGTGTGTTGCACATCTTATATAAATGATGAATAAATTGCATAATTTTTTTGAAATAAACAACTTTTGAATAATTTTTGCGAAATTTCAGCAAACTCAAAAAAAAAAAAAAAGGTTGAAAAATGATTCTGTAAGTTATAAAACATATTTTTTTCTATGGTAAATGGAGAGGTGTGGACTGATGTGGTTTAACTTATTAATTAATTAATGTAGAGGCAATGATATATTTGGATTAAAATAAAATATGTGAGGGAAAATTTGGTAACTCAATGATTCTCCCATATTAGTACTTTTAACGTAGTAGTGATAGTGATACCAGTTGTCTTTTTCCTCCATAAAACTAAAGTAGCAAGATTCGAACCGTGCACCTTTAGTTTAAAAGTTGAAGAACCAACCACTTGACCAAATGACATTTCTTGTAATAATGCTTCTCTAACTAAATATATATTATTTCTAAATATTGTTTTTCCTTCATAAATCTAAGGTTGTAAGAAATTGGACATTGCACCTTTATGATTAATAATTAAGAATCGAACCACTTAAACCAATAACATTTTGTGTAATGAGTTATATGTAACAAATATATATTGTATTTTAAAACTATTTTAAATATAAAACTCTTACTGCTTCAGATATGTTCATAATGAGTTATAAGTTATTTTTCAATAAAGAAATGGCTTGGAAATCGTTTTATGTGAAAAACTTGACTGTTTGGGATAGAATACTTACAGGAACAAAACTGCTTCTAATCTGTTTCTAAAATATATAAAACGATATGAAGTCCGTTTCTGTACATATGAATTAGAAACGTGTTACAAGTCATTTCTAAAAAGGGAAACGACTTAGAAGTCGTTTTATGAGAGAGAAAAACTTGTTGTTTAGGACATAATGCTTACAGGAACAAAACTAATTTTAATCAGTTTCTAAAATATACAAAATGATGTGAAGTCCAATTTTGTACATATAACATTTAAACGTGTTACAATTCGTTTCAAATTAGGGAAACAACTTGGAAATCGTTTTGTTTTTTAGAGAAACTTGACTATTTGGTACTTAGTGCTTGTAGGAACATAACTACTTCTAATTTGAAAATATATGAAATGATGTGGAGTTCGTTCTTGTACATATAACGTAGAAACATGTTACAAGTGGGTCAAAAATGGAAGAAGTTGATATTTAGATCGTTTAACGTGCTAGGAGTTGTCCGTTCCTCGAAACGACGTTCGTACAGAAAGAACGACTTCGAATTCATTCCAGTTCATAGGATTCTGCTTCGAAATTGTTTTGGTTATGAGTAAACCGTAACTGGTTGGAAGTCGTATTGTGGGCGATAAGTATATTTTATACACTTATTTGTGCAACTAAATTAGAATAATCTTTTGTCATTTTTTAAGAAAAAAAATCTACTTAATTGCTTTCTATTTGTTCATATTTCAGAAGAAATTCCAAAACTGTGAAAATGAGACAAAGTGTGGAAAGCACGAGCACTTGGATGACTATTTGGACTAAAATGCACAAAGTAGAGGCAAATGTGGACTGCCGGGACTTACATCGTAGATTTTAGCTCAAAAAAGTGAAATAGTAGAAATAAATTGCAATTAATTATTGATGGAAAGAAGAATTGAAGAAATTCAAAAGTTTGAAACCTAAATTTTCTTAGTCAGAAGATGAAGGACCAATCTTACTTAATATTAAATGAGGAGAATTTCCCGCCAATTTGACAAAGCTTTTTTTCAAAAAAATTTTATACAATATTATATATTTTATTTATTATCTGTATACAATTTTCTTTCTTTCTTTTTTTTTTTTTTTATTCACACGAGGCTATTGTACAACACTGAATCTGTTTAAGACAATTAATGAAAGATAAATGAATTTTGGTATAAATACACTTCAACATTCAGAAATCACCTCAGCTTTCGTGCATATTTCAAATACAGTTTGACTGTCTGTTCATATACGCGTTAATACCTGTTCATATACATGTTATAATCTTAATCTTAATCTTAATATATATAATAACAAGATAGTTGACCTAAGTTTTCCTCCCAAAACTGCTGATCTCATTTTTTTTGGTCAAAATATGACATTTATTTGTTTGAATTAAGATCGTTAAATATCAATTATATCAGCACCATTGTATTGGCACTCATTTCCCACTACACGAGAATCAGTGCATTGGTATTAACAAATTGTTTAATCAATTCTATAATACATTGATTCATTAGTTGGATCATTTTTATATGAATTTCAAGAACAAATTATGTAACATTCAAGAATGTAAAAAAAAAAATTCCTTTTGTGAAATAGAATTTTTTTTTTATCATTATTATATTTTGACATTACTAAAAATATCTACAAAAATATTATTTGTAACATTGAGCAACATTAACGGAAGAAATAAAAAATATTGTTATTTTCCATAAATAAATTTAATACACGTGCAATTCCTTTTCATGTATTGATTGATGTTCTGCACGATCTAATTGGAAAGTTTTAATATCCTAAATTTTAAGGATTGATATAATAAAGTCCAATAAAGAAATTGTGTATATTCATTCTTTGGGAAAACATTTTTTTCCTGTGATCATTCTTTGAATTATGTTTGACATTCATTAATTCACATCTCATTTTTTAAAATTCATTTTTAACTATATTTTATTAATGAGATATTCTATACATGATATAAAAAAATCTCTACTTTTTAACCATATATTCTCCTATAATATACATTTCTATACCACATTTCTTTTTAATTGTATTGTATGCAATGACCATGAATCGTAATTGTTTAAATATTATGAACCACAATTATTATTTTTAAAGAAGTTTTTTTTAATTTAAATTGAATTTTGCTATTGAATACTTTTTTGTTTCTTCATTTTCTTTCCATAATATACGAATTTAATTGTTTTCGTTATGTATTTCTCACATTTTCATTTATTATTGAATATATTTAGTTAGTTATTCATTAATTAATAATTATAATTTTTTTGTTCCGTGCAACGCACGGGTGCGAATACTAGTGTGAAATAAAAAGCAGGGACCTACTTACACATACTGAAAGATGGAAGATTGCGTTGAACGGTTGTACTATGCAACCACGCTAACCCTAGCAATAGCAAGTGGCCGCGCGTTCAGAAGTCAATTCAAAAATGAAAGGAGTTTATCTTTAGGCCATTTTATGATACTATGAGTTGCCCGTTCCTCGAAACGATATTCGTATTGGAGAATATGAATGTAGTGCCCCAAAATAACTTGTCTAGTTGTTTCAATATTGAGACGGAGCTTTTGAATCTACTCTTGCAATGGTAATTCTTGGTTATATACACGAGCTTTTATATAAACTCTTTACTTATTCAATTGCCTTTAAACAGAGAAAGCAGATTTCAAAAGGTTTCTAATAGCCATGCACTGGATTAGAAATAAAGCTGCAAGAAGCTTCTAATAACCTAAAACTGTTCTGGAAATCAAGTTGCAGGAGGCTTCTAATACTCTAACACTGTACAGAAAACATAGTTGCAAAAGGGCTACAAGTAACGTACTTTCAAAAACATGACATATTTAATATATTAACTAAAAACTCTTTCCAAACCTGTTTAGAACCATTTTAAAATTTTCTAATAAATGAGTTTACCCTGTTAAACATTTAGGATCATCATTTTTACTTTAATTTTATCATTTTCCCAACAACAACGTTAAAAAAATTTTCAATACTTCATAAAAATAATATTTAAACATTAAGCAAAGTTTAAAATACAAGGCCCATTTCTTTTCATAAAATCTACTTATACATCTCAAATTAGAGCCCGAAATAGTATTTAACTCTTAAATACTAAAAGAATAAAATTTCATTCTAAAATAGTTTTGAGTACAAAAAGGCTTAATATTTCCTGTCTTTTGGTTACCAATAAGTGCTATTCATTCTCGGTCGGCTTCCTCCATAGAGAATCCACCATACAAAAGCTAATGCTCCATTTCCTATAAAAAGATATATGAAACAATTATAAATCACATGATCCAGTGAATAAGACTTGATACATATAATGAGAAGTTAATTTTAACATAAAGTGTATGAAATTATATAAGCTTATATCATTTTCAATATTTTCTTGTCAAACTTTCACTTACACTAGTACAGAAATGACAAAAAATAGGGAATTTACATCTATTTTTAGAAAAACCGATGCTTATAAAAGGATGGTGGTCTTTTTGTAAATATAATCAAAGAATATGCGTTGGTTGTAATTACAAAACTGACGCGTAAAGAGGAAAGTTAAGTTTTACGCATTATACATCAAATAACGCGCCCATTTCTCTCATTTTCACACCTACCTCTTCTCTCTTTCGACTATACATTCACTCACCATGCCGTCGCCACCTCTATAGCTAACATTCCGTCGACTCCACCACCAACATTCCTCTGCCTCTACCACCACCATACTCCTCCCCTCTATCTTTATCTCTTCCTTTAACAAAAACACAAAAATTTCAAACCCCACCCACCACCACCATGCCTCCCCCACCGCCGGCATGCCTCCCCCTTGAGAGACCCACCACCTCCTTCCCACCCCGTAAGAACCCACCTCCCTCTTGAGATATATATATATATATATATATATATATATATATATATAAGTGTGTGTGTGTGTGTGCGCGCGTGTGTGTGCGTGTGAGTGTGTGTGTGTATTTATATTATACCTGTGTTTGTATATATGTATATATATATATATATATATATGTGTGTTAATTTATGTATATATAATTGATTTATTTCGTTAGTTTATGATTGAATTTATGATTTTATATGCTAATTGGTTTATATGAATTTTTTATGAGCTTAGTTTGGATGTTAATTTTATATTGTTGATTTTGAGTTAGTAGATGGATATATTGCAATATTTAAATTATTGAACATGTTAATTTTTTATTGTTGATTTTGAGTTAGTAGATGGATATATTGCAATATTTAAATTATTGAAGTTTCTCGTCGACCGTCATTGAGAGGGTTTTGGAGCTGACAAGAGAGGGGATTGAGCAGGTCCCGATTGATTTGGATATTGATATGATCACAAGCTTCTTGTATGGTCGGCCAAATGTGGAATTAGAGAAGCCGGGCGCTTTGAACATGGCGAGCTCACGGAGAGTATCAGGATTCTGCATATCTTCATGTGCCACACCTTTGATCCTACATCGCACAAGACAAATTCAATGAAGACGGGGCTCGAATGATTCATCATCTGGCCAAGGGATGCAAGTTGGACTTAGGAAGACATATTTTTTATTTCATTATCACACTTGCCTCCCAGTTGAACACAAGCCGCAAGATCATGTTTCCCTGCTTGATCAGTGCTATCTGCGTGGCAAAGGGAGTTGAGCTATTGCCCCATGAAGAGCTTGCGCCTCTCGGAGCGATTATCAGCAGACGTACTCGAGAGAGCACGAGGCCTAGGGTGCCTCGAGGACCACCAGCTCCTCCATTAGCCCCAGCGGGACCAGTAGTACCAGTACATATACCAGCTCCAGCAGGACCAGCAGTACCAATACATTACCAGCCCCAGCGGGACCAGTAGTACCAGTACATATACCAGCTCCTCCCGGTGATGAGAGACTCCTACGGCAGATGCTATTGGAGTTAACTGACTTGACACGCACAGTAAACATGAGGGAAGCTGAAGCAGTGCAGCAGAGGCAACAGGACATTTTGGGACAACAACTTGGCCGTCTGGTTCAAGCTGACATAGCTGGAGAGCAGTGCATTATGCGCCATACAATGACTGAGCTTAGCGATCAGATCGCACTGGTGTCAGCCAGACTCTTCTCCATTGAGAGCAGATTGGATGGGATCGAAAGGAGAGTTGAGGGTATTGAAGGAAGATTGGAGAGGATAGAAGGACAGTTGGATCAGGAGGCAGCAGGACCATCTCAGCCACAACAGCCAGACCTGACCCCAGGAAGTTCCTGATCTTTTTCTTTTTACTTTGCCTTCTATTTTTTATTCTTCTTTGTTTTATTGATTCGTTGAGGGCAATGTAATTTTCAAGTTTGGGGGTAGTTGCTAACTTTAGGCTGTATTTACTTTGCTCGTATTGGCCTGTATTAATTAATATTCTGTAACTTTTCAACCACTATTAATCAATGCAACAACTTGGTGTTTTATTTGATGTCTTTTGCTTCTTAAAAAAAAATTTAATAACTTTGTTGACATGTTTATTGCCTACGATATAGCATGAATCAACTTGTGCTTAGGTTTGAAAATTGGACAACAGGAAAACATGAACTTATTTTGAACTAGTTATGTTTTGCTAGATTTCATATTCATTGCACACATAGCCAGTGTTGGATAATTGCTTATGTGAGGGATTTTGTTTAATGCATGTGGGGCAAAGTTTATGCAATTTGAACTTAGGAATGACTTGAAAATCCCTAAACTTAGATCATTAGACATCTCATCCCTAAATTAGAACCAATCATGCTCAAAGGTAAGTTTGGGGGTAGAATGGTTGGAATTTGTGTGCATTGATGGGTTGGAGGTCTGTGGTTCTTGGTTTTGCACTTTAGTCATTATGGTTTGATCAACGGGTATAAACCATTTCCAGCATAAAAATAGAAAAATACTAAAGGTCTTATTCTGCTATTCAAATGCCTTTTTGACTTGAGTAAGTAAGTCTGGGGGGTCTTTCAAACCTGGTGCCCTAAAGCCAACTGGCTTAGGAATCATCGACCTAAAGCTCGCTACAGGGGTCAATTAAAAAGCAAGTACGGAGAGTGGACTTACACATAAGACATTTAAATCATCTTTAACTTTTCTATTTAAGCCTTTATGACTCGGACAAGTATGTCCGAGGGGTTCTTTGAACCTGGTAAAAGACTGGGACAATTAAAAGAAAAAGTCGTCCATAAAAAAAAATATATATATACATATAAATGCATGGTATAAGCTTAGTTGACTGGACTGTGGTGGGGTAGGTTTGTGCACACATATTTCTGATCCTGACTGCCTCATGTGAAAAAAGCAATGAAAAATGTTGAGAACCCACATAGATAGAAACCCAGGATGTGAGAGAAAAGCAGAAAGTGGTGATCATCCATGAGCGTTGAAAGGAATTTCATTAGAAATCATAGATTGACCACATGAGATTCGGGCTTGATTTTGCATAATGAGCCACACAGTGTTGAGTCTATCTTTTGCTTGAGTATGCTTTTGACGTTGGCTATTCACACACACTTGAAACTCTGGCATGATATAACTAGAAATTATTTTGCATTGTTGTTCATAACTCTTGCTTAATGTGTGAATTGATTTGGACTATGGATGCATATGGTAAACATGTTGACACAACAAAAATATTTTATCTCTTATTTCTTTGATTTTGTAGTTTATTATCCATTGTTCGAGGACGAACAATAATTCTAGTTTGGGGCATTTGATAAGTGTATTTTATACACTTATATATATGTCAAATCTAGGATATATCATTATGTTTTATGAATTTGTTATACCTAAATTTTGTTAATTGTTTGTTATTCCAGATTTTATTCAAAAAGAGGAACAAGGAAGCAATTGCGGGAATTAGAGGTCAAAAGTAGAAAAATTGAAGAGAAACAGAAGTTTTGGGGTCAAAGTGATCAAATCAGAAGTTGAGGATGTACCGCGCAAATAAAACTAGAGGAATAACTTGAAAGGTAAGAAAAAGATGGAGATTCGCATCAAAAACCTTTATACGCGATCGCCATCCTTCCAAGTAGCGATCGCGACATAGGCGAAATTTTTAGGAGCATATAAAAACGGTCCTACCACGCGATCGCTGGCCTCCTTACCACATGATCGCGTGAGCTTCCGACTTGGCCTAATTTGGGCTTTTGTGCGCAATTTTGACAGAATTTACTGGGGAACTTAACCTAAGATATATATATACAGCGCGAGAAGCGACGAGAGGGGGACTTTTTGCTGAGCTTAATATCAGAGAATTCTTGGCGATTCACATCAATTTGGAGGGAGAATCAAGCAAGCAAAGGCGGTGGAATTTAGGAGCTTAACACGGGAATTCAATTCTTGGTGCAAGACTTATTTTCTTGTCGTTAATTTCATAGATTCCATCATGTTTAATTCTGAATTTTACTGTTTTTGTTCATCATTCTTGATGTGTAACTAATCTTAACGTTGGGATTCACGATGTAGCCGAGTCAATTACTTTAATTTCATATTCATTGTTTTAACGCTTCAATGCATGTGTAGATTTATTATTGCGTTTAATGCGTGAATGAACTGACCACTCTTTCATGATTTCATGTGTTATTTCCATAATCCGATAGGTGAGTTAATAACATAGATCTAGGTAAATAAAGGTTACATTACTGGGAATTAAAGGAGGTTTGGTTAACAGATTTAGAGGCTGGTTGGTGGGGTTTAAAGAACATTACCATTGAAGGAGCAAGTTGGCAGTTGGAATAAATAGGAGAGGAAGCCGGGAGTTTTAGAAGAAGAAAAAAAAGGGTGCAGCTGGAGAAAAAAAAAAATCACACTTGGAGTTAGATATACACAGAAGTTACACGGCTAAAATTGAATTGAGTGGAAGCTGAAATTGAAATTGATTGAGTTGGCTGGTATTGAGGACTCGGCAGATTGGTGATACAAATTGGAGAATTTGGCGCGCGGATTATGCACTATCGGGTTATGTTTACCAATCTTTTTATTGATTATTTATCAATTATGATTGTTGGCTAAAGTCTCTTATGTATTGGATGAAGATGAAACTTGTTATTAATTTATTTTGATTCGATAACTAGTAGTTTAATAATTTCTTGTGTTGTCTTGATTGATCTTGCATGCTTTATTGTTATTATTATTTGATTGATTGGCCACCAGTTAAATATATCGTTACTTGTTGTAGTCTTGGAAAAGTCACAATAAGTTGGAACATTGCATGATCAACACATGAACACTAGATGTTAGGAATAACACTATGACATGTGCAATCTAATTGATAATTGTGTGATTTAATGCGTTCTAAACATTCGTATTCGGACTAGGAATAGATTCGTTTCATGTTTGGGATAGATTTAATTTGTCTTGGAAAAGAAAATTAATTGCATGTGAATTATCGATTGTCAAGCAACGCATGAATGATTTATATTATGAATTGTTGAATTGAGATAGGTGATAACAAGTGGATTCGGATTCCAATACATGCTCTCCATTCATATTTTACTCCCAAACATTTGTTTTTATTTAAGTTTTATTTATTGCAATTTTTTAGAATAGATAAACAAACAAAATCATCCTTTTATTTTAATTGTTTTCATTAATTGAATCGACGATAAACTAGTAATTAGGACTAAACATTATTCCTCGTGGGAACGATACTTTCAACTCATCACAATTATTACTTGTCAACGATCCCGTACACTTGCGGGATTCGAACCCAACAAGTTTTTGGCGCCGTTGCCGGGGAGTAACGGATTTAGTATAATTATTAGTTTACCTTTAATTCAATTAAATTTTGATTTTTAGTTTTCATTATTTTTATTTTTATTTTTACTTTGTTTTGTTTTGGTTATTCATAATTCCTTATTTTTCTCTTCACATTGTTCATTGAGTAGTATATGCTAGGTTTTAACGAGCCTGAACTATTACCAATAGATCCTGAAATAGAGAGAACCTTTAGACAACGTAGAAAAGAACAAAGAGAAAACAGGGATATGGCAAATAATCAAAATCAAAATCAATTGCCACTTGCTCCTCATGAGCAAGAAGTGCAAATTCAACCAGGAGCAGTTCACGATAATGCTCAAGCGCTGGTTGGGGATTATGTAAATCTCGCGCCCGCCCCTGTACAACAAACTATTGTTTATCCACCATTCGGGCAGGCAAATTACCACCTTAGACCTGATGTCATAAACTTATTTCAAAATCATCAAGACATCAAGTTCTTTGGTAAGGCGACTGAAAATCCGCATGAGCACATTCAAGCCTTTTTAATGCTATGCGATGTAATCAGTCACGAAGGGATGTCAGCAGACGCTTTTCGAATGCGTTTGTTTCCCCATACTTTAAAAGATAATGCTAGGGAATGGCTACGCTCATTAGCTCCTGGAAGCATTGTATCTTGGAATGATATGGTGCAAAAATTCACCATGAAGTTTTTCCCTCCATCTCGAGTTCTCCAAATCAGAAATGAAGTTCACACTTTCAAACAACGAGACCTTGAGAGTTACCCTGAGGCATGGACGAGATTCAAGGACTATTTTAGAAAGTGTCCAAATTTGGACATACCAAAAAATGCTCAGGTTTACATCTTTTATTTAGGATTGCATCCTGAATACCGCAATATGCTTGATGCTTCGGCAGGGGGATCAATAATGAGATTAGATATTGACCGAGCACATGAACTATATGAGAGAATTGCGGAGAACCAGGCGATGTGGCCTACTGAAAGGGAAATTCCAAGAAAAGTATCTGGTGTCCACAATGTCGATGCAGTTACGCAATTGGCAGCCCAAATGGAAGTGATTTCAAAAAAGCTAGACAATTTAACTCGACCTGTGAACATGGTGCAACAACCAACACCAATTTGCGAAGGATGCAGGGCAGATCATGTTACAGCTAGTTGTCCTTTAGCCTCAACACATGGAATGCAATGTGAGAATGTCAACTGTGCCCAGAATTTTCAGAAGTATCAAAATAACCCCTATTCCAATACCTATAATCCAGGGTGGAGAAATCATCCAAATTTCTCTTGGTCAAACAATCAAAGTCAAAGTCATGAAGGAAATTTTCAAACAAAACCACCAGGTTTTCAACCTCAACAACAACAGCAACTAAAGAAGCCATCGTTGGAAGACATGTTCGCACGGTATATGGCAAAGACTGAACAAGTTTTTCAAAACCAACAGGCAGCTATAAAAAATTTGGAAAATCAAATGGGAGAGATGGCTGTAGCATTAACAAGCAAAAATCAAGGAACTCTACCAAGCAACACAGAGAAAAATCCTAAGGAACAGGTACAAGCTATTACCACTAGAAGTGGTATACAACTACCTGAAATAACTGTTAAGAGACCAGCAATTGCCACAGAGAAGGTACCTAATACTGAAAAGGAACAAGTGGACCAATTCGACGACTCAATAAAAGGAAATCAAGAAGAAGCTTCAGAAGCTCCACAAGTTAAAGCAACTGTTCCTGTAAAGGCATATGTACCTCCTATTCCATTCCCACAAAGGTTGCAAAGACACAAGCTTGATAAACAATTTGCAAAATTTTTGGAGGTGTTCAAGAAATTGCACATCAACATACCATTTGCAGATGCCTTGGCACAAATGCCCAGTTATGCTAAGTTTATGAAGGACATATTGTCAAACAAGAGAAGGCTGGAGGAGAATGAAACTGTGATGTTGACTGAGGATTGCAGTGCGAGACTATTACACAAGTTACCACCAAATTGAAAGACCCTGGGAGTTTCATTATTCCCTGCAATATTGGTAACAAGTTTGTGGATGATGCACTTTGTGATTTAGGCGCAAGCATTAATTTGATGCCATTGTCTCTTTTCAAGAAGCTTGGTTTGGGGGAAGCAAAAGCCACTACTATCACCCTACAGCTAGCTGACAGGTCAATCAAACACCCTAGGGGGATAGTGGAAGATATTCTGGTAAAGGTTGATAAATTCATTTTTCCAGCAGATTTTGTAATCTTGGACATGGAAGAAGACAGAGACGTCCCCCTCATTTTGGGACGTCCATTTTTAGCCACTGGTAGAGCATTAATTGATGTGCAGAAGGGACAATTGATTTTTAGAATCAATGATGAAGAATTAAAAATCAATGTTTTCAACGCAATCAAATTTGGAGATGAAGTCGAATCCTGCTATCAAATTGATGCAATAGACAAAGTCGTGACAAAGGAGTTCATGCTTGATCACCATCAAGATCCGCTTGAAGCTTGTATGATGTACTCTGGAAAACGTCCATGTCCCTCTGAAAAAGTGGAGAAATGCATTCGAGATTTGGAAGCAATTCCCCCATGCATAAAACAACCCATGTTGGAGCTGAGTGAAGGTTCTGAGAAATCTCTACCATCTATTCAAAAGGCTCCAACACTTGAGTTAAAACAGCTTCCACCTCATCTGCGATATGCATACCTAGGAGAGAAGAACACACTTCCAGTTATCATATCTAACTCTCTTTCCGAGAATGAAGAAGATCAATTGCTTAGAGTTCTTCGAGATCACAAAACTGCAATTGGATGGACAATTTCTGACATAAAAGGAATTAGTCCCTCCCTTTGTATGCACAAGATTCTAATGGAAGATGAGTTCAAACCATCAATTGAACGACAACGCAGATTGAACCCAAACATGCAGGAGGTTGTGAAAGCAGAAGTGCTGAAATTGTTGGATGCAGGAATGATATATCCTATATTTGATAGCCATTGATAAGTCCTGTGCATGTAGTTCCCAAAAAGGGAGGAATTACAGTGGTCCCAAATGAAAATAATGAGCTCATTCCAACACGCACAGTAACAGGTTGGCGAGTTTGCATTGACTATCGCAAGCTCAATAATGCCACTAGGAAGGATCATTTTCCCCTTCTTTTCATTGATCAAATGCTGGAAAGACTTGTAGGGCATTCACATTATTGTTTCCTGGATGGGTATTCGGGATATAATCAGATTCCCATAACACCAGAAGATCAGGAGAAAACTACTTTCACTTGTCCTTATGGGACTTTTGCATACAGAAGAATGCCTTTTGGACTATGTAATGCTCCAGCTACTTTTCAGAGATGTATGACGTCCATCTTCTCTGATATGGTGGGTAAGATCATTGAGGTATTCATGGATGATTTCTCAGTATTTGGGTCTTCATTCAATGAATGTTTAAGTCACTTAAAGACAGTGATGCAGAGGTGCGAAGAGACTAACCTAGTGCTCAACTGGGAGAAATGTCACTTTATGGTTCAGGAAGGAATTGTTTTAGGACACTTAATTTCAGCAAAAGGAATTGAGGTGGACAAGGCCAAGATACAAGTGATAGAGAAGTTACCTCCACCTAGTACAGTAAAAGGGATCAGAAGTTTCTTGGGACATGCTGGTTTCTATCGGCGTTTCATCAAAGATTTTTCAAAAATAACCAAACCTCTTTGCACAATGTTGGAAAAGGATGTCCCTTTTAACTTTTCTGAGGAGTGTTTGGATACATTTAACAATTTAAAAGAAGAATTGGTCACGGCTCCAGTGTTATCTTCACCTGATTGGGGTTATCCATTCGAATTAATGTGTGATGCTAGTGACTATGCAATTGGAGCAGTTTTGGGGCAACGAAAGAACAAAATCCTACATGTGATTTATTATGCCAGCAAGACTCTAGATGAAGCTCAGTTAAATTATGCCACCACAGAAAAAGAGCTTTTGGCAGTGGTGTTCGCCTTTGATAAATTCAGATCTTATTTGATTGGATCAAAGGTGATAGTATACACTGACCATTCAGCACTGAAGTACCTGTTTGAAAAGAAGGATGCAAAACCAAGACTTATCAGATGGATACTTCTATTGCAGGAATTCAATTTGGAAATTAGGGATAAAAAAGGTTGTGAGAACTTGGTAGCTGATCATTTATCTCGCATGGAGCAGCAAGAAGAAGATCCTCCAGGTGAAATCAATGAGATATTTCCAGATGAAACTCTTTTCAAAGTCGAGATAGCACCTTGGTATGCTGATTATGTAAATTATTTGGCAAGTGCTGTGATTCCCCCAGAGTATTCAAGTCAACAGAAGAAGAAATTTTTCAGTGATCTTAAGCATTACTTTTGGGATGATCCATTCCTCTATAGAAGAGGCCCAGATCAAATCATACGTCGTTGCGTGCCAGAAGAAGAACAGGAACAGATTCTAGAACACTGTCACTCTGCTCCATACGGGGGTCATTTCGCAACTACCAAAACAGCAGCTAAAGTCTTACAATCTGGTTTTTATTGGCCTACACTGTTTAGGGATGCTTATGCCTTAGTGAAAAAGTGTGATAAGTGCCAAAGACAAGGGAATATCACAAGGAAGAATGAGATGCCTTTAAACAATATTTTAGAAGTTGAGTTATTTGATGTTTGGGGCATTGACTTCATGGGACCATTCCCATCTTCATATGGTCAACAATATATTTTGGTGGCTGTAGATTATGTATCTAAATGGGTTGAGGCTGTTGCTTTGCCAACAAATGATGGACGAGTTGTGACACAATTCATAAAGAAGAACATTGTCTCAAGGTATGGCACACCTCGAGCTATCATTAGTGATGGAGGAAAACACTTTTGCAACCGCCAATTCTCAGCATTGTTAGCTAAATATGGAGTCAAACATCGAGTTGCAACACCTTATCATCCTCAGACAAGTGGACAGGTTGAAATTTCCAATAGAGAGCTAAAAAAAATTCTTGAGGCAACAGTTAATACATCACGCACTGATTGGTCAAAGAAACTGGATGATGCATTATGGGAATATCGCACAGCCTTCAAGACACCAATTGGGATGTCCCCTTATCGGTTAGTCTTTGGAAAAGCATGTCACTTGCCAGTAGAGCTTGAGCATAAAGCATATTGGGCAACACATTTGCTAAATTTTGATATGAAGTCAGCTGGACAGAAGAGAATCCTACAACTAAATGAGCTTGACGAATTTAGATTGGGGGCATATGAGAATGCCAAGTTGTATAAGGAAAAGACAAAAAAATGGCACGATAAGCATATCAAAGAAAAGGAGTTTGTGGTTGGTCAACAAGTTTTGATGTTCAATTCTCGCCTAAAGCTCTTTCCAGGGAAGTTAAAATCCAGATGGTCAGGTCCATACACAGTTGTGGCTGTTTATCCTTATGGGACAGTGGAGGTTGTTTCACAAGATCATTTGAGACGATTCAAGATTAATGGCCAGAGGTTGAAAGCTTATTGGGGGGGTGATTACTCCAATGAGAAGACTATCCTACCACTTGAAAATCCAAATGAAGAGTAGCCAAAATATCAAAGTCAAGCTAATGACTATAAACAAGCGCTTGTTGGGAGGCAACCCAATTTTCTTTTCTTTTATTTATTCAGCTTTATATGCATTAGTTTGATTTATTTATTTGTTTGCTTTATTTATTTATTTTTACATCTTCATCCAATAACATTTCTAATGCCTGAATTTCATTTTTGCTTTGATAGGACTGATTCTGTAACAGGAAGATGCTTAAGGAACTTTGGGAATGCATATCTCCATCACATTCAGATTGACCAGGGAAGTCCTTTACCTCTCCTAGTTATACTTTTTATATACTTGATCTGATACATTGAGGACAAATGTATATTTTAAGTTTGGGGGTGGGTAGTCCATTTTTCTGCTAAAGTTTTCTTTTTATTCAGCATGTATTCCAAAAAAAAAGGGAAAAATTTGAAAAACTTGTTGACATGTGTATTGCCTAGGATATAGTATGGATCAAATTTTGCTTTGGTTTGAATTTTGAACAGCATGAAAACAAGAATTTTATGAACTAGTTACTACTTGCTAGATTTCATCTTCACGCGCACATAGCCATTGCTGGATTATTACTTGTGTAGGGATTTGTTTAATACATGTGGGGCAAATTTATGCAATTTGAACTTAGGAATGACTTGATAATCCCTAAACTTAGATGATGAGACATCCCAACCTTTAAAACTTAGAAACTAAACTTGCTCAACAGCAGTTTGGGGGTGGAGAGAAGTGGTGAAGGTAGGCTTGAACTTTTAAGGGTCTGTAGTTCCTGAAATGTGTCATTGGTTGAAGAGGTCTTGGTCAACGAGTATAAACCATTGCCGGCATAAAAATAGAAAAATGCCGAAGGTCTTATTCTACTCTTCAAATGCCTTTTTGACTCGAGTAATTAAGTCCGAGGGGTCTTTCAAACCTGGTGCCCTAAAGTCGTCTGGCTTGGGAGCCACCGACCTAAAACTCGCTACAGGGGTCAATCAGAAAGCAAGTACGGAGAGTGGACTTACACATAAGACAATAAAACATCTTTAACTTTTTGATGTTGACTGTGTGACTCGAGTAATTAAGTCTGAGGGGTCTTTCAAACCTGGTGCCCTAAAGCCGTCTGACTTGGGAGCCACCGACCTAAAGCTCGCTACAGGGGTCACATAGAACGCAAATGAGAAAAGTATTGCACAAAGATGGTAAAAGACATGGATATAAAAAGAAAAAGTCGTCCATAAAAAAATAATAATAAAATAATAATAATAATAATAATAATAATAATAATAATAATAATAATAATAATAATAATAATAATAATAATAATAATAATAATAATAATAATAATAATAATAATAATAATAATTGTTTGCTATAAGCTTGTTGAGTGAAACTTTGATACTAAAGACATGGATTAGGGAACCACTTACCATTGATTGTTTGGGCAGGCTTAGCTAATTCTGACCACTTCGTGTGGAAAAATGCAAATTTTTGATGTTTAGAAACCACATGAATAGAAGGAACCTTGGGATTCGAGAGAAAAGTAGTAAGTTGTGATCATCCATGAGCGATGCAAGGAAAATCATTAGATTCATTAGGGTGACCACATGGGATTCGGGCTTCATATTGCATAATAAGCTACACAATGTTAAATATATCATTTACATGAGTAGGAGTTTGACATTGGCTATTCACACACACACTTGAAAATCTGGCATGGGATAACTAGAATTATTTTGCTTTATTGTTCATAACTCTTGCTGAAGTACAAATTGATCTGGATTATTGAGGCATATGGTATACATGTTGACAATAAAAAAAATTATTATTTGTTATTTACTATTTTGAGTCATTAGTTTTATTCTATCTTATTCGAGGACGAACAAGAGTTTAAGTTTGGGGGGTTTGATAAGTACGTTTTGCGTACTTATCTTGGCCTTAAATTTAGACAATTGTAAGTGTTTTAGAATATGATATTGCTAATTATATATTTATTTTATTTGTTTTAGGAAAAAATCAAATTTGGATGCGTTTGAAGGAAAAACGAAGAAAAGAGATAGAAACCGTACAAAAAATGGTAAAGTGAGACTAAAGTGCAAACTTCCAAAAATTGAAGAACTCGAATTGGTATAAATGAAGACATGGGCTACACAATTAAATACTTAAGGATCAACTTGAATTGTTTGAAAAAAATTGAGATCTTAAAGTACATTTTTTTAATGATAATTGGGCCCTAAATATGATTTGAAATTGGACTCCTTGGGCTACAAGAAGACAGAAGACTCGGCTGAATATAGGTAGGGCAGAATACATACACAGATTGATATATATACATAGAGCCGAGTGGGGGAAAAGAGGAGAGCGGCTGGGAGCTTATTTTGGAGATTATCTACATATATTCACACGGCATTGGAGAGCAAAAAGATTGAAGAGCAACCAAGATAGAGAAATATATATCCTTTTGGTAGTGCTTGGTGGAATTAATTGGAGGGGGTAAATCCTTCTTGGCAAATAAAGGTTACATTACTGGGAATTAAAGGAGGTTTGGTTAACAGATTTAGAGGCTGGTTGGTGGGGTTTAAAGAACATTACCATTGAAGGAGCAAGTTGGCAGTTGGAATAAATAGGAGAGGAAGCCGGGAGTTTTAGAAGAAGAAAAAAAAGGGTGCAGCTGGAGGAAAAAAAATCACACTTGGAGTTAGATATACACAGAAGTTACACGGCTAAAATTGAATTGAGTGGAAGCTGAAATTGAAATTGATTGAGTTGGCTGGTATTGAGGACTCGGCAGATTGGTGATACAAATTGGAGAATTTGGCGCGCGGATTATGCACTATCGGGTTATGTTTACCAATCTTTTTATTGATTATTTATCAATTATGATTGTTGGCTAAAGTCTCTTATGTATTGGATGAAGATGAAACTTGTTATTAATTTATTTTGATTCGATAACTAGTAGTTTAATAATTTCTTGTGTTGTCTTGATTGATCTTGCATGCTTTATTGTTATTATTATTTGATTGATTGGCCACCATGTAACGCCCCGAGTTCTAAATACTCGAAACGCCACTTCATCGTCTCAAACTAAATTTAAAAATAAATATTCATTTAGCGGAAATAATTGAAATTTTTAAATTTTTCATAAAATAAAATTCAAATCCTCCATAGTCGTTACCAAAATAAAATTTGACTTAAAATAAACGGAAATTTTAATATTTGAAATAACACTTAATTATCTCTTTGCCACTTGAGTCCATCACTCGCCACCGCTTCCGAAGTCTGCAAAAATTGTTAATAACGGGATGAGTATTTCTAAGAAATACTCAGCAAACTCATAACCGAATAATTCACTTAATCCATAAATTGCACATAAACATGTAATCATGCTAACATACTTTCTCATAATATCATAACATAACACATATTCACATAAGTGCGGAAAGTAGCCTTGTCTATTCTTAATTCAACATGCAATTATGCATGGAAGTTATAGCGCATATAACATTTCTTCTTCTTACACCATTTTCGGGAGAGCATTTGCCCGTCTTACCCCTCATGGTTAATCACATGAACATAACATCATATATGATTTACACAATTTCAGATTCACATGCAAATCATAGCTAAATAAATTATAGAGTATGAGTCTACCTGAAAGCTTAACGAGTATATGTATCGAGCGGGAAAAACTTCAAGTCTCTAATCGTCCGTTCGCGTCGTCTAGCCAAAGGAAATAAATTTAAATTAGAAATTTTGGAAAATTTAGTATTTAAAAATAAAATAAAAGATTTGGGTCTAACTTGACAATTTTATAAGATTTAAAACTTAAAGAATTAGGACTTAAATAAAATTTTCAGAATAATCCTGGGGCTGACTCGGATATTTTAAAAACTGCAGGGCTTAAATAATAACTTCTTAAAAGTTAGGGCTGTAGATTTGAAATGTCATTAAATCAAAGGGACTGAATTGAATGATTTCTCAAACTTTGGGGACTAGGCTGTAAATATCGAAAGTTAAAATATAAAAAACCAACTTTACTCCTCTCTCTCTCATAATCGGTTTACACAGAGAAAACAAGAAGAGAAAAGAAAAAAAAAAAACGGCGAGCGGCCGGTGGTGGAAGTGGGTCTCCAGTCGGCGGTTCGCCGGCGCAACGCCGGTGCTAGGAGCGGCGAGTAATGAGCGTGCATTAGGCTAGGTTTTTGTGTGGGTTGAGTGCATTTTTGTGCGAGAACAGGTGCGAAAAACCGAGGTGAAACCGAAGCTTAAGTTGGTGCGATTTTCGGCGAATAGGGCGGCGCTCAAGGTAGGGTTCTAAACTTATTCTATTTCTGGGTTTGGGTTTGATTTCGACTGGGATTGAAGTGGCAGTGGCGGTGGCTGCGTGTGGTGATTTGGCCATGGCAGGGGTCGGGTGGAGGTGGTGGTGCTGCTGCCTAGTTTGCTGGGGAGTCAAATTTTGGGTGTTAACTTAGGCTGTGGAGTAGTTCCGATGGTTGAGTGGTGATCGGCTTTGATGGTGCAGGCGAGGCTGCCATTGGGATAGTGGATTTGGCAGTGTCGGGTTGATAATGGTTTGATGCTCGTTTCATGTTTCTCAGCCGTGAGTTCGGGACCCTCAAACTTGATAATGGTAGTTTGTCTATCAGTGAAGGTAGTGAATCATTGGAGTGGATTTTTCTTTTTGTAGATTATGGGATGAAATAGCTTGACTGTGACTGTGTGGGTTTGTGGGTTTGTGTGAATTGAAGGCAGGGGAGAATACTTACTCGGAATTGCAGTGTGTGTGTGTGAGGAACGTGAAAATGGGGATTGGGACTGGTTATAGTGAGCACTTGGGGGAGCTGAAGGGTTGTAACTGATGGTGGCGTTTTGTGATGTGAGGAACATTTCTGGCATAATTTACTGACTCAAAGGTTGCTGGAAACGTTAAGGGAGATGAAAGGATTCAGCTGCTATTGAATGGCAATAAAATGAATAAGACTTGGATGCTTATGAATTATCAGTTTGAAAAGGGTTTACACATAAATCTAAATTGATCAAGTTTTAAAAGAAAAATAATAATAATAATATTAAAATAAGAAAATTTTGATATTGGAATTAAAATGAAATAATAATTTCGGACCAATTTAAAATCGGAATTCGGACTTAAAGATTTAAAGAAATTTTAATTTCTTTCTTAAAATTTTAGAATAATTTAATTGGCTAGGCGAACACGTTTTCATCGGGTGAAGTCGTAGCGACAATTTTAAAAAAAAAAATTTAACTTTTATTGTTATAAAATTTTCTCGGTCGCTACAACCTTACCCCCTTAAAATAATTTCGTCCTCGAAATAAAACTTACTTGGTCTACAATTTCTGGATATTTGGCTAAAATTTCCTCTTCTTTTTCCCAGGTAGCCTCGTTGCTACCGTGTCTACCCCACTGGACCTTGACTAAGGGAATCTCCTTGTTCCTCAAGACATGGACTTTTCTGTCAACTATTGCCATAGGTGCTTCCTTATAGGATAGATCCCTCTGAATCGGAATCGATTGATAATTAACCACATGGCTGGGATCATGCACATACTTCCTGAATAGAGAAACGTGAAAAACATTATGTACCGTCGCGAGTTCTGGCGGTAGCGCCAAACGATAAGCCACGTTCCCTACTTGTTCCAATATCTCAATCGGCCCAATATATCGTGGCCTTAGCTTTCCTCTTGTACCAAAACGGAAAGTTCCTTTCATCGGGGCCACTTTCAAAAATACCTTATCTCCAACTTGAAATTCCAAGTCTTTTCTTCTCTTATCGGCATAGCTCTTCTGTCTATCTTGAGCAGCTTTAATCCTCAGTCTGATCTTTTCAATAGCCTCTACTGTCTTTTCGATCAACTCTGGACCTAATATCTTCCTCTCACCAATCTCATCCCAATATATTGGTGATCGGCATCTACGTCCATACAATGCTTCATATGGCGGCATACCGATGGTAGCCTGAAAGCTATTATTGTAGGCAAACTCTACCAATGGCAGGTGAGTTTCCCAGTTACCGCTCAAATCCAAAACACAGGCTCTTAGCATATCTTCTAAAATTTGAATAGTACGCTCGGACTGTCCGTCAGTCTGGGGATGATAAGTTGTACTAAATTTAACTTAGTACCCATAGCCGTTTGTAAGCTCTTCCAAAATCTCGAGGTAAACCTCGGATCTCTGTCTGAAACAATGGATACTGGGACTCCATGAATTCGAACAATCTCTCTAACATATATCTGTGCCAACTGTTCTACATTGAGAGTCATTCGAATCGGAAGAAAGTGAGCTGACTTCGTGAGTCGATCCACAATAACCCAAATTGCATCATGCCCTCTCGCAGATCTCGGTAAACCCGTAACAAAATCCATAGTGATTTTCTCCCACTTCCATTCGGGTATTTCTAAAGGATTTAACAATCCTGATGGTCTCTGATGTTCGGCCTTAACTTGCTGACAGACCATGCAGCGCGAGACAAATTTAGCAATGCTTCCTTTCATATTCCTCCACCAGAATGTTTCTCGCAGATCGCGATACATTTTCGTCCCTCCTGGATGAGCTGCATATGGGGCTGAATGGGCTTCGTCCAAAATTTCATTTCTGATCTGATCGTCTTTTGGTACACATATACGACCTTTGAACATAAGTGCATTATCAGGGGCAATCTCGAAATCTATCCTCTTATCCGTCCCTACTTCAGATCTGATCCTTTCCAAGAATTTATCACTAACCTGAGCTGTCACTACTCGTTTTCTCAAATCTGGCTTAATAATCAAGTTTGCAAGTGTACTAGAATTTTGGATTGATGGGACTTTTACTTCGATCCTCATATTCTGAAAATCTCGAATCAGTTGTTCCTGCATTGTTCCCAAGAATGATAATTGTCCAGCATCCTTTCTGCTTAGCGCATCTGTAACCTTGTTGGCTTTACCCGGGTGGTAAAGAATAGTGCAGTCATAATCCTTCACCAACTCAAGCCATCGGCGCTGTCTCATATTCAGCTCCTTCTGAGTAAAGAAATATTTGAGACTCTTATGATCGGTGTAAATCTCGCATTTACTCCCATATAGATAGTGTCGCCAAATCTTCAAAGCATGCACCACGGCTGCTAGCTCCAAATCATGCGTTGGATAATTTTGCTCATATGGCTTCAATTGCCTCGAAGCGTAGGCAACCACTTTACCTTTTTGCATTAGGACACATCCCAATCCATGTTTGGAGGCATCACTGTAAATAACAAAACCGTCAGTTCCATCGGGTACCGTCAATACTGGTGCTGAAACCAGTCTATTCTTCAACTCTTGGAAACTATGCTCACATTGTTCAGTCCATTGAAATTTGACACCTTTTCGCGTCAACCGAGTCATGGGACCAGCTATCTTAGAGAAACCTTCTATGAACCGTCGGTAATATCCCGCCAATCCTAGAAAGCTCCTCACATCTTTAGCACTTGCTGGCGTAGCCCAATTAGTCACTGTCTCAACCTTAGATGGATCAACTTCAATTCCTTTGACCGTGACAATGTGACCCAGAAAACCTATCTTCTCCAGCCAGAATTCACACTTCTTGAATTTGGCATACAGTTTTTCTGCTCTTAATGTCTCCAGTACAATCCTCAGATGTTCCTTATGCTGTTCAGAATCTTTGGAGTAAACTAAAATGTCATCAATGAAGACAATGACGAATTTATCCAAATATTGGTGGAAAACTCTATTCATCAAGTCCATAAATACTGCAGGTGCATTCGTGAGACCGAACGGCATCACTGTGAACTCATAATGTCCATATCGCGTTCTGAATGCTGTCTTTGGCACATCAGACGGCTTAATCTTTAGTTGATGGTAGCCGGACCTCAAATCCATTTTTGAGAAAACAGCAGCTCCTTTCAGTTGATCAAACAAGTCTTCAATCCGTGGTAATGGATACTTATTCTTTATCGTCAACTTGTTGAGTTCTCGATAATCGATGCACATTCTCATACTGCCATCCTTCTTCTTCACAAACAGAACAGGCGCTCCCCATGGAGACACGCTGGGCCTGATGAAACCCTTCTCTAGTAGTTCCTCCAGCTGGACTTTCAATTCCTGCAACTCTTTAGGTGCCATACGATACGGAGCTTTAGAAACAGGAGCAGCTCCTGGCACTAAGTCGATAACAAACTCTACTTGCCTATCAGGCGGAATGCCGGGTAGGTCATTAGGAAAAACATCGCCATAATCGCACACAACTGGCACTGACTCCAAGGTAACTTCTTTAGTTGGTTGGTCTTGAAGACTAACCAGGTAGCCCTGACAATTTCTCTTGCTTAGAAGTCTTTCTGCCTGAAGAGCCGAAATAAGGCGAGGAAGTGCCTTAATCTTCGACCCATAGAATCTGAATACTTCTTTGCCATTCCTACGAAATACGACTTCCTTCTCATGGCACAAGATAGCAGCACGATTTATACTCAACCAGTCCATTCCTAGAATAATATCGAAATCTCTCATCGAAATTATGTTCAGATCTGCTTCAAGTATTTGGCCATCGAAATCTATTTTTACCGTCTTAACCATCTTATCAGTTTCAATAGTTCCTCCCGATGGTAAACTAACCTCAAGTGTACTACCAGTTTTCTCTCCAACTAAATCCAGTCTAGATAGGCATGCATCAGAAATAAAAGAATGTGTAGCACCCGAATCAATCAAGATATAAACAGGAATACCGGAAACAGTTAGTATACCTGCGATCACGTCGGAATCTTCGACGGCATCCATGGCAAACACTCTGGCCTTTCCCTTCTTATTCTGGTCCACGCTCTTCTTTTGATCGGTGCCCTGTGCTGGTGGATTGCGACAATCAAAGGATAAATGACCTGGTTGGCCACACTTGTAGCACACTCCTTTGCCCATCAAACACTCTCCTTTGTGCATTTTCAAACACTTCGGACAAGGTGACATGTTGCCAGTTGCTTGACCTTTAGAGGGTTCTGAGTTCGTCTTCTTATTGGGCACAAAGTTCCTGTTCTGATTCTGATTCGGACCATTCCACTTTCTCTTGCCCTGGAATCTGGTATTCCTCTGACTTCCCTCATTACCAAACTTTATTCCAGCATAAGCCACTGCTTGAGCTTTCTTCACAACCTCTCTATATGTAGGCAATTCGTGAGAACCAACTATCTGTCGAATCTCCGATCGTAGACCTCTCTCAAAACGACGAGCCTTTTTAGCCTCAGTCTCCACCAGATGTAGAGCGTAACGTGACAACTCCTCAAACTTCTTCTCATATTCTGTTATATCCATATCTCCTTGTACAAGTCGTAGAAACTCCGCTTCTTTATGATCTCGAAGAGCTTGGGGAAAAAACTTATCTTTGATCTCAGCCTTAAATTCTTCCCATGTCAAGGCCGCTTGCTCTTCCTCAGTCCTGGTACGCGATGCTGATTCCCACCAATATCCAGCTCTTCCAACTAGCATAAACTCAGCACAGATAATCTTCCTGTCCTCAGGGCAGGATATGTGCCTAAATATCTTCTCGATGGTTAGCAGCCACTCTTCCACGGCTAGTGGGCCATTTCCGCCATCAAAAGTAGGCGGACGGTACCTTCTGAATTGCTCAATGATGGGTACCGCGGGAGCAGCTGGGGCTTGCCTCATGTCTTGTACAGCCCTGAGTAAGTCTCTGATAGCAGTGGACTGAGCCGTGGCTCCCTCTTCTAGGGCAGGACGCTCATCCACATTTCTGTTTCCGAGCCTAGACATTTTCCTTAAAAAAAAAATGAAACAGAAAAATATTTTTAAGTTCTCGATTCATAACCCATCATCACGATAATATTCTCAACTCAAAAAAAAGAATTTACGGAAAATATCTTTTATTCATAACTTATAATTCCTTCAAGTGAGGATACATCAAATCAAGAGAATAACTGGAAATGGAAAATGATATCGCTGACAACTATACTATTCCATTCTACTCATTGAGCCAACCATTTCCTCCAGACGGTGGTGCAGCTGGCGGGGAACCATAATTGAACCATGGCGAGTACCCTGGTGAGCTAGGGGTGTAATCATAAATTCCTGACTCCGCGTCAGATACCACTAATGGTTCATCCTCCTCATCGTCGTCAGAGATGACAATTACTTCTAGCGCGGGCGCAGGAGCAGGCGCTGGCGCTGGGACGGAGTCATCGTCATCCGAAATAACAATCACTTATGGCTCTAGCGCTGGGGCAAGGCCTCTAAAGCGGTCCCAGTGCACCAAGAACTCAATACACATTCTCGGAAAACTTACGTCCTCGCCGAGACGTCCTTTTACATCATTATAAAACTGAGTTGCTTGCTGTTGTTGATCTATTGGAAATGTCGACAACAAATGATTGATGGACTGAGTGTCCGTCGTCCTAAGACCACCGGCTATGGCCCTTCGACGTAAGGAACGGTACCCGAATATATGATCAGACAATGTGGTATGTGGGTCCACTCGGAAGGACAAGTAAGCTGAAAACTCGTTTCTTGGTTCATTCTGTTGACCCTTTCCAGAATGTGCCATTTCTAAAGAAAATACCAATTATGCAAGGTCCAGTTTAGGGTTCTTATAATTCGAGGACGGAAATTTATTATGAAAAACATTTCTTAAATTATGCTTCTTCTTCTTATTTCCCATTATGCTCGAACTCGTATTCTTTTACTTATTTCGGAATATAATTTCTTTCTTCTTCATCTAACTTTCATAAGATATGCAACAATTATCCGAAATAAACATAACAGTAATCATGCACTTCATAATAAAAATTTTTTTACCTTCGGAATCGGCGGAGAGAATGATGAAAGTGGCAAATTTTTGAAAACCTCCTTTGAAATTTTTTTTTTTTTTTTTTGCAAGTCTACAGAAACGTAGACCTTGCTCTGATACCATTCTGTAACGCCCCGAGTTCTAAATACTCGAAACGCCACTTCATCGTCTCAAACTAAATTTAAAAATAAATATTCATTTAGCGGAAATAATTGAAATTTTTAAATTTTTCATAAAATAAAATTCAAATCCTCCATAGTCGTTACCAAAATAAAATTTGACTTAAAATAAACGGAAATTTTAATATTTGAAATAACACTTAATTATCTCTTTGCCACTTGAGTCCATCACTCGCCACCGCTTCCGAAGTCTGCAAAAATTGTTAATAACGGGATGAGTATTTCTAAGAAATACTCAGCAAACTCATAACCGAATAATTCACTTAATCCATAAATTGCACATAAACATGTAATCATGCTAACATACTTTCTCATAATATCATAACATAACACATATTCACATAAGTGCGGAAAGTAGCCTTGTCTATTCTTAATTCAACATGCAATTATGCATGGAAGTTATAGCGCATATAACATTTCTTCTTCTTACACCATTTTCGGGAGAGCATTTGCCCGTCTTACCCCTCATGGTTAATCACATGAACATAACATCATATATGATTTACACAATTTCATATTCACATGCAAATCATAGCTAAATAAATTATAGAGTATGAGTCTACCTGAAAGCTTAACGAGTATATGTATCGAGCGGGAAAAACTTCAAGTCTCTAATCGTCCGTTCGCGTCGTCTAGCCAAAGGAAATAAATTTAAATTAGAAATTTTGGAAAATTTAGTATTTAAAAATAAAATAAAAGATTTGGGTCTAACTTGACAATTTTATAAGATTTAAAACTTAAAGAATTAGGACTTAAATAAAATTTTCAGAATAATCCTGGGGCTGACTCGGATATTTTAAAAACTGCAGGGCTTAAATAATAACTTCTTAAAAGTTAGGGCTGTAGATTTGAAATGTCATTAAATCAAAGGGACTGAATTGAATGATTTCTCAAACTTTGGGGACTAGGCTGTAAATATCGAAAGTTAAAATATAAAAAACCAACTTTACTCCTCTCTCTCTCATAATCGGTTTACACAGAGAAAACAAGAAGAGAAAAGAAAAAAAAAAACGGCGAGCGGCCGGTGGTGGAAGTGGGTCTCCAGTCGGCGGTTCGCCGGCGCAACGCCGGCGCTAGGAGCGGCGAGTAATGAGCGTGCATTAGGCTAGGTTTTTGTGTGGGTTGAGTGCATTTTTGTGCGAGAACAGGTGCGAAAAACCGAGGTGAAACCGAAGCTTAAGTTGGTGCGATTTCCGGCGAATAGGGCGGCGCTCAAGGTAGGGTTCTAAACTTATTCTATTTCTGGGTTTGGGTTTGATTTCGACTGGGATTGAAGTGGCAGTGGCGGTGGCTGCGTGTGGTGATTCGGCCATGGCAGGGGTCGGGTGGAGGTGGTGGTGCTGCTGCCTAGTTTGCTGGGGAGTCAAATTTTGGGTGTTAACTTAGGCTGTGGAGTAGTTCCGATGGTTGAGTGGTGATCGGTTTTGATGGTGCAGGCGAGGCTGCCATTGGGATAGTGGATTTGGCAGTGTCGGGTTGATAATGGTTTGATGCTCGTTTCATGTTTCTCAGCCGTTAGTTCGGGACCCTCAAACTTGATAATGGTCGTTTGTCTATCAGTGAAGGTAGTGAATCATTGGAGTGGATTTTTCTTTTTGTAGATTATGGGATGAAATAGCTTGACTGTGACTGTGTGGGTTTGTGGGTTTGTGTGAATTGAAGGCAGGGGAGAATACTTACTCGGAATTGCAGTGTGTGTGTGTGAGGAACGTGAAAATGGGGATTGGGACTGGTTATAGTGAGCACTTGGGGGAGCTGAAGGGTTGTAACTGATGGTGGCGTTTTGTGATGTGAGGAACATTTCTGGCATAATTTACTGACTCAAAGGTTGCTGGAAACGTTAAGGGAGATGAAAGGATTCAGCTGCTATTGAATGGCAATAAAATGAATAAGACTTGGATGCTTATGAATTATCAGTTTGAAAAGGGTTTACACATAAATCTAAATTGATCAAGTTTTAAAAGAAAAATAATAATAATAATATTAAAATAAGAAAATTTTGATATTGGAATTAAAATGAAATAATAATTTCGGACCAATTTAAAATCGGAATTCGGACTTAAAGATTTAAAGAAATTTTAATTTCTTTCTTAAAATTTTAGAATAATTTAATTGGCTAGGCGAACACGTTTTCATCGGGTGAAGTCGTAGCGACAATTTTAAAAAAAAAAATTTAACTTTTATTGTTATAAAATTTTCTCGGTCGCTACACACCAGTTAAATATATCGTTACTTGTTGTAGTCTTGGAAAAGTCACAATAAGTTGGAACATTGCATGATCAACACATGAACACTAGATGTTAGGAATAACACTATGACATGTGCAATCTAATTGATAATTATGTGATTTAATGCGTTCTAAACATTCGTATTCGGACTAGGAATAGATTCGTTTCATGTTTGGGATAGATTTAATTTGTCTTGGAAAAGAAAATTAATTGCATGTGAATTATCGATTGTCAAGCAACGCATGAATGATTTAAATTATGAATTGTTGAATTGAGATAGGTGATAACAAGTGGATTCGGATTCCAATACATGCTCTCCATTCATATTTTACTCCCAAACATTTGTTTTTATTTAAGTTTTATTTATTGCAATTTTTTAGAATAGATAAACAAACAAAATCATCCTTTTATTTTAATTGTTTTCATTAATTGAATCGACGATAAACTAGTAATTAGGACTAAACATTATTCTTCGTGGGAACGATACTTTCAACTCATCACAATTATTACTTGTCAACGATCCCGTACACTTGCGGGATTCGAACCCAACAAGTTTTTGGCGCCGTTGCCGGGGAGTAACGGATTTAGTATAATTATTAGTTTACCTTTAATTCAATTAAATTTTGATTTCTAGTTTTCATTATTTTTATTTTTATTTTTACTTTGTTTTGTTTTGGTTATTCATAATTCCTTATTTTTCTCTTCACATTGTTCATTGAGTAGTATATGCTAGGTTTTAACGAGCCTGAACTATTATCAATAGATCCTGAAATAGAGAGAACCTTTAGACAACGTAGAAAAGAACAAAGAGAAAACAGGGATATGGCAAATAATCAAAATCAAAATCAATTGTCACTTGCTCCTCATGAGCAAGAAGTGCAAATTCAACCAGGAGCAGTAACAATGCAGCAAGAGGTTATTGGGTTTGAATTTCTGAAAGAGTTGTACGCTGGGGATGAGGATTTCTCTGAAGTGTAGAGCAAGTGCGTGCTGAAGCAAACAGATGGGGAATTCCATTTGGTAGATGGATATCTATTCCAGGGCAATCAGTTATGCATTCCAAGGAGTTCATTGAGGGAACAACTGATTAGGGAATTACATGGTGGTGGTTTGAGCGATCACCTAGGGCGTGACAAGACTATTAGTGGAGTAATTGAGAGATATTACTGGCCTCAATTGAAGTGTGATGTGGGCAATTTCGTTCGGAAGTGTTGTGTGTCAGATCGCTAAGTGGCAAGCACAGAATACGGGTCTCTACATGCCTTTGTCTGTGCTGAATGGAATATGGGAGGATTTGGTAATGGACTTTGTATTGGAGCTTCCACGAACTTAGCGTGGAGTCAATGCTGTCTTGTGGTGGTTGACAGGTTCTCCAAGATGGGGCATTTTATTCCGTGTCGGACGACTTCGGATGAATCTCATATAGCACAGCTCTTCTTTTGAGAAATTGTTCGTTTACATGGGGTACCACAATCCATCACTTCCAAAAGAGACTCCAAGTTCCTTAGCCATTTTTGGATTACATTGTGGCGATGGATGGATACTATGCCCAAGTTCAGTAGCACTGCACATCCACAGACCGATGGTCAAACCGAGAACTTGAACAGTACGTTGGGAAATCTGATTCATAGTATTTGTGGAGACAAGTTAAAATAGTGGGATGTGGCACTGGCTCAAGTTGAATTCGCTTATAATAATGCAGTTCACACTGCTACGGGTACATCTCCTTTTGCTTTGGTTTATTTGCAGGCACCAATGCATGCTTTGGATCTGGCAAGACTCCCTAAGGTTGCTGGAGCAAGTATGGCAACAGAAAAATATGGCTGAACAAGTTTGGGATGTTCAGGCAGAAGTAAAGGCTTGGTTGGAAGAGAAGAACGCAAAGCATAAGGCTGTCGCCGATGTGAAGAGGCGTAAGAAATTGTTCGTGGAAGGTGACTAGGTGATGGTGTTCCTCTGTAAGGAAAGTTTTCCCATTGGTTCATATAACAAATTGAAACCAAGAAAGTATGGTCCATACAAAGTGATCAAGAAAATCAATGATAATGCATATTTGATAGATTTACCTACTAACATGAATATATCTCGCACTTTAAATGTAGTTGACCTTTATGAGTTTTGTGATGATGTTCCGCTTTATCCAGATTATAACTCGGGGTCGAGTTCTTCAGAGGTGGAAGGGACTAATGTAGAACAAATGGCGGAGTGGATTGAAGAAGAAATAGAATGTAAATGACTAAACAGCAATTTACAAATTGGCGTCTGACCTCCGTTTCAGGCCCATAATATGTCTATTTTGGATAGCTCGACGAGACGAGTGCAACTCACCGCATTTTCGTGACATACGATGGATATCGGGCATTCGTTTTCGTTTACACAGCGAAAATAGTGTTTTAATATTTTACCACTATTTATATCATTTAGTTTATTTTGAATTCTTTTTGTTTATTTGATTTGGAATAGGTTTTATGCTTTCCTAGTTATTTTAGAACACGTTTCTTCATTTTTGGCCCGATAAATAGAAGGTTAATTCATTATTTTTTATTCATTCAGATTTATTAATAAAATCTCTCAAGATTTCTCTCATTCTTGGTGGATTTCAAGTTCTATCTTTAGGGATTTTTTTGAAATTCCTTGTTTGCTTCAAGCAACACATGTACTTCTTTAACAGTAAATCTCAAAATGTTTGAGAACTTTCCAACCGCAGGAAAGCCTTGAGGTTTTTCAAATGCTAAAAATGTTTGTCTTGGAGACTGGAGTGTCATACAGAAGAGCTCTTGAATCTGTTAAAAAGAGAGAACAAAAATCCATCAATTTTGAAGAAATATAAACAGAAAATTACCTAATTGCCAGAATAAGCACCAAATTAGTGGAGTACTTATATAATTTTTTAAACCCATCTCCAGATCGAGTTCTTCTGGTAACTGGAACACTGATAATCTCATCGGAGACCTCCCTCAGTGTCGGTGATGACCATAAGACCCAAGCCTCTGTCGTTGACTATTTACAGTGGCCTCGGTCGATAGTTAAGAGATTTCCTTCTTTGAAGCCAGCTTTCGCCTCACCCAAAATCTATAGTACTTCTAATTGTTTAAAAATTTTCTCAAATTTGATCGATTGTTAGATTCTTTTGAAAGCGCAATTGCTCCGGTAGTTATAGAACTTGAATCCATTAGGAAGATCTGGCATTAACAATTGAAAAGGTAGGTTTTCTGAGAGGAAATTACAAAATGGAAATGATATTCTATTTTCTTTTTTGTACGATGAGATTTCGTTACTAAAAAACTACCAACTGGTAAACATACATGAACTTAGTGCGTAGTCGAATAAAATTGCTGAAAAAAATAAAAATTTATCTAAAATACTTATGCCAATTGAAATTCTGGAAAGAAAAAAAATTTCAGAATCTCAATTGACTTTATTATAATAATAATAATAATAATAATAATCATATATAGATATAGTGAGCTTGAATTATTGAATGCAATCAGTCCCCCAAAACAATATAAAAAGGAAAAGTCAGTGATGAGATGATCAAACCCTTGTACTTTTATCAATGTTTAAAAAATCGAACTAGATCGGACAGTTTAGCTGGGAAAATTGGGAACTAACCGAAAAATCGATCCGATTGACCTCAAAAACCAATCGGTAAAAAATCGACCAGTTCAATCGGTAAAACCGAAAACTGGCCGGGTTTTTAAACTCGATTTTCTTTTTTTTTGTTTTTTTTTGTTGCTTTGCTTTTCTCTAGTTATTTTAAGCTACTTTTGTGTATATTTTTATCTTCTAAAAGAGTAAATATTAGCTTATTTGTAAAATAACATGTTTTTTAGAAAATTTTGTGATTTTTGGAATAATTTTTTATATTTTAATTGAAACCAGTTCAACTCGATCGATCCTTTTGACCCTTGACCAGTTGTCTTTTCTGATTTGAACCGATTTTCTAAACACCGACTTTTATCAAACATTATCTTGATTCCTCCGGAAGAGATTTTTCTTGTATATTGAAACAAACGAAAGCGTCCACTAATTAATGAACATAATTGTCTACAAAAAAAGATGGATTAAAATCAAAATTATAATACTACTTGATTTGATGAAAGTGAATAATAGGAAATAATAACCTTACGGAGTATAGCTAAGGTCCAAACATCTTATTAATGAATGGGACAACGTCCATAAAGCTTTGTCCGAAAGGGGGAGAGAGAGTTTGAGCATTTATTTTTTAACGTAATCATTATAATTTATAAATCAATTTATGAATAATATAATTTTTTAAATTATTTTTTAACCACACATATTTTCTTTTTCTCCACTTTTCAACTACATATTTTATCTAAAAAACATAAATAAATCAATTTATAATTGATACAGTCTTAGCGCCTAAATTATTGAATGGATGTTAACAGTCCCCCAAAACAACAGTTATGTTCTAATGCGCTTCTTGCGCTCCAAGTGATTTTTAACAACATTTTTATGGGTTGACATTCCATTTCTTTTATTTCTTTTATTTTATTTTTTTAGAAAATGACACCTAATTTTGGGGTCGTAAATGATCGAATTTGGAAAATCTTATTTCAAGAAGAATTGTAGCCCTTTAAGTTATCTTTTCAACACTTCGAATCGCCTTAATTGAATAAGGTAATAGGAAGATATGATCGAAACATTGAATGCTGTGTAGATACAAAAAAAGGCTCGCATGCAGATTTGACAATTTTCTTTCCTTTTGCAACCGGGATTCTTTTCCAACTATAAATACAACCTCTTGACAAAAAAAATCAGAACCTTTGCACGGCCTCTAAACAACATAATTCATAGGTCTATCAATAAAATCTTGGAGGCAAAAATCAAGACAAAGACGGTGGATTGAAGAATATTAACAAGAAGCAAATACTTGATGCAAGACTTCCATTCTTTTATTAATTTAATAAACTCTACATGTGTAATAATTTATATTTCTTCGTTTTTATTTTTTTTATTAATGAACAACTAAACTTTTAGTTGAGACAATCGATATAGCTTAGTTTTACCTTTTTAATTTTATAATTCACGTTTTGTGTATCTTGCATGTGTTAATTTATTTATTGTGTTTGATGCTTGAATTGCTTAATCAATAATTCATAGATTTTGTGGTTTATTTTAATAATCTGAGAGGTGGGTTAATAGACTAGACAATAGTAATTAATATGGCAATTTCAATAAAATGATAGAGATATGAATTTGTATTTGCATACGATCAATTGTGAATTCCTAGGAATTTTATGTATTTAGCTTAGGAATAATTCTGACCCTCTATATAAATATATGGTTGACTTAGTTAGATAAAATTGATTTGCCTCCGTTTGGTAACACTGTTTGGATTATAAATTGGTTTATTTATGATTTTGAGGTAAAAAGTAATGGTTGAAAATTGGAGATAGAAAATGTGTGTGATTAAAAAGTGGTTTGAGAAATTGTGTAATTTATCAACCGGTTTATAAACCAAAAAAAGTAGTTTACCGAACACAAGCTAACTTCAAGAGAGAAATTTCAATATACATTAGTGAATTCGATCGAACACATGTATATAAATAAAACTTGAATATTAGAATTAAAAGTATTGACTAATGTGAAATTGGATGTCCCAACAATTACAAACATCAATTTAGAGAATATGAATGTGTAATCTTTTCTTTTGCTATTATTTAGTTTAATTTTCCATTTTCATTTAGATAATTCATCACAATTTTGACGTTCAAATAAAGCAGGAAGTAATATATTTTGGTACTTAATTACAATCCTCGTGAGAACGATAACTCAGACTCAATAAGTCCACTTTATTACTTAGTTTTGATATTGTACACTTGCAATTTAGAACATCAACCGTCTTCACATTTAGAAATCAAAGTTTTAGGGCCCAACTTCATAAATTTGACCAGTTCAGGACTCATAGTGGAATTTTAGCAATTTCTTGGAGACCTTTTGATGAGACATTATCATGACCACAATATTCATCCAACCATACTAATTGCACCTCTATCAACATATATATATATATATATATATATATATATATATATATATATATATATATATATATATTGATCTCTAAAAGTCTCGGAGTATTCAATAGAATTTTTTAAAAACTTTAAAAGCCTCTAAAAGTTTTTGCGTATTCAATTAAAAATTTTAAAAATCATGTAGGATTCAAAATGTTTGTGATTTTTAAAGACTTTTAAAAAAGTCTCTAAGGTACTAACTTTTAAAAAGATGGTACAAAAATAAAGTTTTAAAAATAACCTCTCATTCATCCAAAGATGTTGGGAGACTTTGACAAAAAAAAAATAATTTTTATTTTCTATTCTTACAATATTCTCTCTCATCTTTTTTTTCTAGTAATTTTAGGTTTCTGATTAACAATTTATTATTTTTTCTTCTACTGAGTTTATTTTTTTATTTTTATTTTTTTCCTTTTATCTCTGCTTTATTTGTTCTCTTCATTCTATACTAAGGATAAAAATAATTATGCAAAAGATAAAATTTTAATAAAAATAAATATTTGTTGTTAAATGAAAGTCCATAAAAGTCTTCGAAAACTTCTACTAATTCCATAAAATTCTACGAAAGTCCATAAAAGGATCCCATTTAAAAAAGTTTATAAAAGTCTTCAAAGGTCTCGATTGATTACAGCCCCCAAAATTTCATCTTTTAATGAACTCTCAAACTATGCCCATTTTTTTTCCTTTATGTTATTAGATATCTTCACCAGATTGTCTTTCTATGGCTAAAAACCTGAATCAATAGGAAATTAAAAATACAAAGACGAATTGAGAGTGTTGTTCACTACCGCAAGTGTACGGATCACGCAAGTAATATAATATCGTTCCCACAGAGATTGTGCGAACTATATTTTAGATTACAATTCCTTAATTGAAACTATGAAAACTTTGAATTTGGAAATTTTGTTTCGAAATTAAACTAAAGATTAAATTAAAAGGCGAGAAAATTTTAATTTAAGAAAACGATGAATTAAAGATGTTAGAATTGTGAATCCACTTTGTTCCATCATCCATATTTTGACCAAATCATTTAAATGCAATTCATGAGTTTTAAAAATCCATATTCCTAAACTTGCTAAGACTCCCTTTTAGACAAGAATTAACATATTTTCCTACACATGATCTAACTATATTTCTATGACGAATACAAATGTGTAAGAAAACATTAAAAGATTTGTGAATACATTTTTTGTCAATAACACAAAGTATAGGGGTATATGTCTATCCGCTATCGGACTTTGTGGCAATTAATCAAAGTCTAATAATTCCTACTCTTTCGAACATAGCAAATTATCAATAACACGAACAATTATACGTTCACAATCATAGATGAATATAAAAACATAATTAATCGCATCAAACTCATGAAAAGCGTAAATTAAATAACAAGTCAAAACATAGAATCATGAACTAAAGTATCATCACAATTCCAACAAGAAAATCTAACCTATATACATGATTAAAGATAATTCACAAGAAAAATGAATAAATGTCACCCTATTCATCTCCTTGATCCTTGTTCTTCAATCTTGAATTTGGTCTTCAATGGATCCCCTAGAAATTGGGAAGAGTTTTGGCATGAATTAAGATGATTGTGAACCCCTAATTTCTAGCCTCAAGTCATGTATTTATAAGTTGTCTCAAAGCCTACATTACATGGGGAGAAAGAATGCTGAATTCTACGAAAAAGCTCAACAGACGGCTCAGAAAAAAAATCATGCGATCACACGGGCTTCCGTAGAACCATTCTGACCATTTTTGAACAGGTCATGCGATCGCGCCATTATAATCCATGTGATTGCATGGGTATCTAGCTAAAGTGCGATTTCATCTTTTGAAGTGCTTTAAATTGGTCCTTATGATTTTATTGCACATCAGGTCCTTCAACTTTCGATTGTTGTAATTTGGCCCCTAAACTTCTGATTTCTTCCAATTTTGAGTTCTTCTACGAGTTTTCTTCCAATTAAGCCCTTAATCTACCTCATCAACTATTGATTTGCATACTTTGACACTTTTATCATTCAATTGCTTGATTTTGACTTTAATTCTATTGTTTTCTCGATTTTGGAGTTATTCCTAAAATATAAATAAATACTATTGAAATAAATAGAAAATATTCTTAAATAAACAAATAAAATCTTACTTTTAGGATAAAAAAGTGTATAAAATACACTTATCAACACCCCCAAACTAGAAATATTGTTCGTCCTCTAACAGAAACAAAACAAAGCTATAACATAAAAATACATATAACAAATTTTTTGTTTTGTCAACTTATTTACCATGCGCTTCAACAATCCAAATTGACAATTCACTTTAGAGAGAAAATATGAACAACAAAAAATATTTTCATTTATCCGATAACTTCATTGTGTATGTGTGAATAGCCAAAATCAAATGCAGAAACATACTTAACATTGTGAGGTGGATTATGCATAATTAAGCCCAAATCTCATGTGGTCAAACAATTATTTTCTTTTGATTTTCCTTACAATTCTCATGGATGATCACAACCTTACTGTTTTTCTCTCATATCCCGAGGTGTTTGCTACTGTTGTGGTTTCTAAAAATTTATATATTACATTTTTCCACATGAGGCAGTTAGGACTTGACAAGTATTCAAAACAGACCAAAAATAATCCATCCCCAATCTAACACCCTACGTTAGGAATTTCAATCAACAAAACTTATACCATTTTCATTCCATTTTTTTTCATTTGGACGACTTTTTCTTTTCGTGTCAATGTCTCTTACCATCTTTGTACAGAACTTTTCATACTTGCTTTTTATGTGACCCCTATAGCGAGCTTTAGGCCGGTGACTTTCAAGCCAGACAACTTTAGGGCACCAGGTTGAAAGAACCCCTCGGACTGAATTACCCAGTCATTAAGGCTTAAACAGAAAATTTAAAGATGTTTTAGCATCTCGTATGTAAGTCCACTCTCCGTACTTTCTTTCTAAATTACGCATGTAGCTAGCTTTAGGTCAATAGCTCACAACTCAGTTAAGTTTAGGGTATCAGGTTTAGAGAACTCCTCAGACTTAATACTCGAGTAAAAAAGACATTTGAAGAGTAGAATAAGACATTTAGCATTTTTCTGTATACTGGTTATGATTTATACCAGTTAATCAAAACCCCTTACACCAAGGATGTAAAATCAAGAATTTCAGATCCTCAATCCATCAATGCCTACTCATACTACCCTTTTCACCCCCAAACTGCTTCTTGAGCAGTTTAGCTCTATATTTTAGGTCGGGATCTAAATTCTTAGGGTTTGGGATTTTTCAGTCGATTCTATATTCAAATTGCATACCCCACATGTATCAAGCATCTCCTACATAAGCAATTATTTGACAATGGCTATGTGCTCAAGTTCTAATAAAGTCTTACATGGATGAATGTTTAATAAAAATCAAGTTCGCATGTTGCCCAATTTTCTACCTAAAAGCACAAAAGTCAATTCAAATTATGTCATGAGCAATAAATAAATCCACGAAATTTTTAAATTTTTATGATTTTTCTATTTTTATTTTTATTTTATGATTATTCTACCCCAAAATCGAATGAATGTGTATATGAAAGCACATGAATAAGATTCTCACCTCCAAACTGTAAATCTATATTGTCCTCAATATATTTCAAGAAATAATAAACAATTAAGCACAAAATAATAAGAGGGTCAAGTACTTCCCGTATTTGGAGAGGCGGTATTCTCATTTTGAAGCTTTGATCTTTATGTATCTTGGATGATTTGACCCTTTTCCATCTTTTCCATGTTTGGTCCAGTGTGTTTTCTCATTATGTTTCATAAAAGAAAGATAAATAACATAAGAATGTATAAATATTGCATGAAAATTGAAACAAATCAATACAACACGTCTAAACTAGGACTTAGAAAAAAATCTGAAAATTTTGAAAAGTGGTCGACCACTGATTTTCAGCCATTGACATCGCCTTGAAAAAGTAAAGATTTCCTGAGACATGTCCCTAGCATATAAAAGTACATAACTTGGTCTACAACATATTAAAAATTCAACACATTTGGAGTTCATTAGGGTCATGAAAATGTAAGGTGAAATAGGTACAATGAAGCTGAAAATAGGGGTTGTGGTGCATTGGTGCCTGCAATGGCCTTGTAATGAGGTGCTATGTAGTGAAATGATGTTCAAGTTAAGTTTCATGCCTTAATCCAATGTAAACAATGAATGGATGTGATGAGAATCAAGGGAGTCAACCTTCGATAAGCATGTCGATGGGACCCATGAAGAGATCCAAGGCCAAAGAAGTCCAAGGGTTAATTACGGGAATCATTCATAAAATATGGAGTCGAACCCAGATGAATAACATCGTTAGTTTCGAAATCACATGCATGATGCCACCTAGGTATGAGGCACCAATGAGGCTCAAGGTTCGAGGCTAAAACAGGTGACTAAGTCGAAGAAGAAGCCAAGAATCAAGTTTTGGATAGAATCAAGTTAGGGATTCAATTAAAATTTTGACATAGATAAAGTCCGAATTTGAGGTTCACTATTTCTTAAAGAATTGTATTCCTTTTTGTTTAGTTTCTAACGCATTTTGAATCATCTCAACTAGAAATTGGAATCAAAAGTTATGGCTAAAATACTGAAGATGGCGCATGCAAAATTTTTGGTCGCATGCTCGATCACGAGACAAAAAAGTGCACGATCGCGAGCTTTTCGGAGGCAGTGAGTTTTTGTGATCTCCACACGATCGCGAGGATTTTCCCCCACACGATCACGTGGTAGTTCAAAAGATATATTTTCGCGAGTTTTCAACCTATTTTCAGGTTTTCTTTATTTTTCTAATTTCTTTTATTCCTTGTACTATAAATAGACTTCAAAAAACCCTAGAAACATTAGCTTAGCATTTGTGGACTCCTTGAGAGCATTTTAGAGAGGTAAACAACCCTTTCTTATCTTGTAATTTTCTTTGAAATTTCTTCAACTTTATTTGAGATATTATTCTTGTGTATTGTTGTTGATTATTCCACAAACATCTTGGTATTTGTTTTAATCTCTTCATGAGGCTAGGGTTCGTATTCCTTAGAATTTTGGTTGGGTAAACTTGAATCAAGATTATCCATTTATTACCATTTTTAGCTTTCTTGGGTTGATTCTAAATTGTTGTGGGAATTTTTGATTTTAATCACCAAAGGGGTTCGCATCATTTGGTATCAGAGTTTGGCTCTAATATTGGTAATCCTATCTTTAAATTGGTAATCCCCATGAATATTTCTTGATTCCTACATATTGGGTATTGTTGTTGGTATCAATTTGAAAATTGTTGGGCGTTACATTTGAACAAATACTTGAAAATCATAAGCTATTCAAGTCTGCATTATAAGTGTTTGACAAAATGTCTCAATGAGTGTTTTCATGTTGAATTCTACCTTCAATTACCAAACACATTCCTAGTTGACTACTTGTTCCTTTCATCTTGTTTATTGTGATCATACCTTGAAAACATTGTTCCATAAATTCCAATATCACTTTCTTGTATAATAGCAAGCAAATAGATTCCACTTGCTATTGTGTCAATCCTTTCTTTACTTCCTTATTTTGTTTATGGAATTTTGCTACACAAGAATAGATTTCTCAAGCTAGTTGATTATGTTCCTTGGAAAGTTTGAGTAAGAAAACTTGGAGTGGTAAAAGGCAAGAGTGGTGAGCTCATTAGAGGGTAAAAGCCTACATTGAGTAGAAACACGAGAGCAATATTTTGTAAGAACACTTACACACTTGCACTACATGGAAAATACTCATACTTCAACTGGATAAGATTTAAATGCACAAACTCAAGAACTGAGAGACATGATACAAGCTCTCTCGGTTACAATGGCAAGACAAGTAGAAGAAATGGGAGGAAGAATTGAAAGAAGATTGGAGGGGAGATTAGCAAGGTTGGAGATTAGGGAGGAAGTTCCATCACCAAGGGATCATAAAGTTAGGAGGGGTGATAGAAGGAGAGCTGGAGTTGAATATGATGATGATGATGATGATGAATTGGAAAGTGAAGGGGGTAGTGACTAAAATTGGAATATGGGTAGAAATAGAGGAGGTAGAAATGTTAGAAGGAATGGTCGAGATCATGGGAGGAATCATAGAGATAGAAATGGGGTGGGTGGTAGCCTTGGAAGCATTAAAATGAGGATTCCTTCTTTCCATGGGAAAAGTGATATGGATGCTTACTTATAGTGGGAAAGGAAGATGGAGTTGATCTTTGACTACCATCAATACTCAGAGGATAAAAAGGTCAAGTTAGCGGTAGTAGATTTTGCAGACTATACCTTAGCTTGGTGGGATAATTTATTACTCACTAGGAGGAGGAATTTGGAGGGTAGTGTTGAAACTTGGGGTGAGTTGAAGAGTCTCATGAGGAAGAGGTTTTTTCCTAACCATTATTATAGAGAACTCTATCAAAAATTGCAAACTCTTACTCAAGGTTCTAGAGGGGTAGAAGATTATTATAAAGAGTTGGAGAAGGCCTTAACGAGGGCTAATATAAAGGAGGATAGAGAGGCCACCATGACTCGATTTATGAGTGGGTTGAATAGGGAGATAGCCAATGTGGTGGAGTTGCACCATTATGTGGAGATGGAGGAGTTGGTGCACATGGCTATCAAGGTAGAGGGCCAATTGAAAAAAAAAAAGTAACAATTTAAAAAGAAAGGACAAGAAAAATATCTGGGGGGTCCTAGTTTCACTTGAAAGTCTAAGTGGGGGAATGATATGGTTAATAAAATGTCACTTAAGGACAATTTTGAAACATCCAAGGGGAAGGAAGTTGACTTCATCAAGGATAAGCCCAAGGTTGTTCCTACCGCTTCTAGGAGTAGGGATATTGAGTGTTTCAAGTGTAGGGGTCGGGGGCATTACTCTCGAGAGTGCCCTAACAATAGAGTGATGTTCATTAAGAATTGGGAGTGGTACTCGGGAGATGAAGAGGAGGAAGAGAGAGTGGAAGGTGGAGATGATAGTGAGAGTGAGGAAGAAGAGGTGGAAGGAGTTGTTAGTCCACCAAAATTCTTGGTTACTGATAAATGTATTGTATACACTTATTTATATGTCTAAATTAGAATATATTGTTGTCATTTTAGAATATTTACTATTTAATTTGTATGTACTTGTTTACTTTTCAGAAAATATCCCAAAAGATGAAGAATGAAACAATTGATGAGAAAAATGCACAATTGGATGCTAATTAGAGCTTAATTGAGCAATTAAGAAGTTCATGACAACAATTGAGAATCATTCATAGTGTGAAAGTGAATAAATTAAAAGTTGAAAGACTGAAAAGCAAATTAAACACAAGGGACTAACTTGCAAATATCCAATGATTGATTTGGATAACAAGAAGATACTTTTAGGATTTTTAGGAGTCAATTGGACGCAATTAGAAATAAAAAAGGAATGGAATATGATAAGAATATTACCATAAAATTGATTCCAACCGCACAAGATTCTGGAAAGATTTCTAGTCAGACTTTGAGACCTAATTTTGGAGTAGTAAACATTAAATTGGGAAAATCCTATTTCAAAAAAAATTATAGTCCTTTAAATTTTATTTCTAATTTAATTTGAATCATCTCAATCGGATTAGGGAATATAAAGATATGATCGAAACACTGAACGTTGTGCAGAGACCAAAAAATACTCACGTGTGAGTTTGAGAATTTGCTTTCCTTTTTCGATTAGGTCTCTTCTCTAACTATAAATACAACCTCTTGGAATGAAAATCATAACATTTGTCTCTCCAAAGAACAAGCCACAATAGAGAATTCATAATCAAATTCTTAGGGAATCTAGCATTGCAAAGGGGCGTGAATTGAAGATAATTGAAGAATTGAGACTTGGTGCATGCTTTCCTTTCTTCTTATTTTTTTCAATGAACGTTTCTTTTTATTGTTTTTGTTCTTTAATTATAATGTGTAACTAAATTCTATATTGGGATGAACGATGTAGCCTAGTTTATTCATTTTATTCTAAATTTCTTTACTTTAGTAATTCGTTGCATGTATTGATTTATTATTGTTTTTAATGCGTGAATGAATTGGCCACTTATTCATGATTTATTAAGTTATTTCCATAATTCAAGAGGTGAGTTAATAACTTAGAACGTGGTAATAAATCGAGTAATTGAATAAGAGATAGAGATATACTTTTGTTATTATTGCCATCGTGTGTGAATTCTTATATTTATTGCATCTAGATAAGGAATATCCAGACCCGCTATAGAGATGCATGGTTGACTTATTTAGGTAGAATTGATTTAAACTCAAGAGAGGAATTTCAATATAAATTAGTGAATTCGACTGAGTACATATTTAGGAAATAAAACATGGAATTGGAGTGAATTTAATTGGCTGGGTGAAATTCTCAACTACTTTACAATCATCTTCAAAAACAAAATAATTATGCTATTTTTAAATTCTTTAGTTTGATTTTATTAGTTTTAATTTAAAATCTCAAATTCTCTTGTTTTATTCAAATAAGGTCTAGAACTAACATATTTCGATAATTAATAGCAGTCTTTGTGGGAACGATAAACCGGACTCTGAGTTCCACTTATTACTTTTCACGATCCCGTACACTTGCAGCGTATCTCGCACGCGAGATATCAGTGAACATTTACCATAAGATCTCTCGACACCCAAGCCAAAGTTGATGAAATGGCTAAGCAAAGAGAAAATATTTTTAACACTAGGTGTCTTGTGAGAGGTAGAGCTTGTAGCCTCATTATTGATGGAGGAAGTTGCACCAATGTGGCTAGTACTAGCATGGTGAAAAAGTTGGGGTTGCTGTTGATGCTACATCCTAGTCCTTATAAGTTGCAATGGTTGAGTGATTATGGGGAGTTGAAGGTAGGTAAGCAAGTACTTCTTATTTTCAACATTAGGCGTATGAAGATCAAATACTTTGTGATGTGTTTCCCATGAAAGCTACACATATACTATTGGGTAGGCCTTGGAAATATGATGGGAAGGTGTTGCATAATGGGAGGAAAAATAGATATAGCTTACAAATGAATGGGAAACCCGTAACACTACTACCTTTAAGTTCGGAAGAAGTTTATAAGGACCAATTGAAGCTCAAAAAGGAGGAGGAAGATGAAAAGGAAAGAGGAAAGAAAAGGGTGGAAGTGAGTGGGGAGCAAAAAGAGAGTGGGAAAAAAGGTGAGAAGAGTAGTGAGGAAAAAAGTGAGGGGGTGAAGGAGAAGAGAAAGAGGGCAAAAGAGGTTGAGAAAAAAATGAATTTTTATGCTAGTAGGGGTGATGTGGAGAAGGCTTTAAAGAAAATGAACACATACTCTTGATGGTGTACAAGGAATTTCTCCTTACACTTGATGCATCTCACACTTCCCTCTCCAATTTAGCTACCTCATTGTTGCAAGATTTAGAAGATGTCTTCCTGGAAGAGATGCGTAGTGGGCTTCCACCCAAATCGAATTCATTCCCGACGCCGTCATTCTAAATAGACCGGCATAACGAAGCAATCTGGAAGAAACCAAAGAACTCTAAAAGCAAGTCAAGGAGTTGAACAGCAAAAGATATGTTCGTAAGACCATGAGTCATAGTTCCGTGCTCGTAACACTAGTGCCCAAGAAGGATGGAACCTATAGGATGTGTGTTGATTGTTGAGCCATCAACAAAATAACGTTAAAGTATCGACATCCCATCCCTAGGTTAGATGACATGCTAGTTGAATTATATGGTTCTTGCATTTTTAGTAAAATTGATTTGAGAAGTGGTTACCACCAAAATAGGATGAGAGAAGAGGATGAATGGAAAACCGCATTTAAAACTAAGTATGTTTTATATGAATGGTTGGTTATGCCCTTTGGACTCACTAATGCACCGAGCACTATTATGATATTAATGAATTATGTATTGCGTGCAGTTTACTTTGATAATATTTTGATTTATAGCAAGAATTTGGATGGGCATGTTGAACACTTGAGATATGTACTTTCAGTTTTAAAAGAAAAAAAATTATATGTCAATCTCAAAAAGTGTGATTTTTGCATGGAGAGTTTTTTCTTTCTTAGCTTTGTTGTTAGCACTAAGGGGATCGAGGTTGATGAGGAGAAGATCAAGGTCATTAAGGAATGGTCAACTCCCAAAAGTGTCACCGAGGTAAGAAGTTTTCATGGGCTAACTAGTTTTTATCGTCGTTTTGTTAAAGATTTTAGCACGCTAGCTTCACCACTTACCGAGGTTGTTAAAAAGAATATAGGTTTTAAATGGGAGGAGGCACAAGAAAAGGCTTTTAATGAAATAAAGGAAAGATTGTGCACTGCACCCGTTTTATCATTGCCTAACTTTGACAAAACTTTCGAAATTGAATGTAATGCTTCAAGGATAGGTATTGGAGCGGTGCTAATGCAAGAGAAGAGGCCCATTACTTACTTTAGCGAAAAGTTCAATGGGGTCACCTTGAACTACCCAACATAGGACAAGGAACTCTATGCATTGATGAAGGCATTGGAGATATGGCATCACTACTTGTGGCTAAGGGAGTTCGTCATTCATACCGATCACGAGTCATTGAAGAACTTGAAAGGACAAGGTAAGTTGAGCAATAGGCATTTCAAATGGGTAGAGTATGTGGAGACATTCCCCTATGTCATCAAATACAAACAAGGTAAGGAAAATGTGGTAGCCGATTCACTATTTAGGAGGTATGTTCTTATCATTACTTTGGGTGCAAGATTGTTGGGCTTTGAATGTATTAAAGATTTGTATGTGAATGATGTAGATTTTGCAACTATATTTGTGTCTTGTGAAAAGGTTGCATGTGACAAGTATTATAGGCATGGTGGGTTTTTGTTTCGTGAAAATAAACTTTGCATGCCTAATTGCTCTTTGAGAGAGTTGTTGGTGAGGGAGGCCCATGGGGGAAGTTTGATGGGACACTTTGGTGTAAAAATGACTTTGGAAATTTTGCATGAATTTTCTTTTGGCCTAAAATGAGGAAGGATGTAGAAAGGATTTGTTCTAAGTGCATCACTTGTAGGAAAGCCAAGTCCAAAGTAGCCCCTCGTGGATTATATACTCCCCTACCGATTCCTAGTGAACCTCGAGATTTCTATGGATTTTGTTTTGGGTCTACCTAGGTCTAAGAAGGGGAGTGATTCCATCTTTGTAGTCGTGGATAGATTTAGTAAGATTGCACATTTTATTGCTTGTCACAAAACGGATGATGCCCATCACATAACTGACCTTTTCTTTAAGGAGATAGTGAGGCTTCATGGAGTCCCTAGAAGTATTGTGTCGGATATAGATGTCAAGTTCCTTAGCCATTTTTGGAAGGTCTTGTGGGGGAAATTGGGGACCAAACTTTTATTTTTGACAACTTGTCATCCCCAAACCGATAGCCAAACCGAGGTGGTTAATAGAACCTTAACACAACTCTTTCGAACTATCCTTAAAAGCAATCTTAATAAATACAATGCTATCCTCCAACACTTGGGCATAAATGTTGATGCGGAGGTGAACGTAACTCCACAAAGAAGATTAACAAAGAGTTCTTTGGTTAGGTGTGGTTTCTCCAGAAAGGCTTACGGCTGGAAATGGAGCAGAAGATTAACAAAGAAGATTGAGTCAGCTGCAGCATACCGATTTATTGCCAATTTTGTAAAATCAGGCAAAAAATGGAGAAGATTAATCACCCGACTCTCTAGCATCCGGAGATCTAACCGGCGCTTCACGATATCCCCCAAGCAGAAGAGCACAACGATCGATCTCCATCGACAAACAATGGAACAGTGAGATAGAAGTATCAAGTGGCTTCTCTTTTTTTCGATTTTCTTTCTTCCATTTTTACATTTTCTTTTAGTTTTTTCGTTGTACATAATTTAGTGTAGAATAAATAAAGGAAGAAGAGAATTATGTGATGCTTGTGTGTATGTTTTGGATTTGTTAGGTGTTGAAGTGGCTGAGAGATTTGCATACTGTGGAATACGTTCAAACCAATCAATTTTTTCTTTGGTCGATGTAGTTGTTGTGGCTGTGTTGAGACAACGACGACGATAGTAGTATTGAGACAGTAATTAAGTACGAATTACAAATTACACTAATGTTTTACAAATTCATTAGTAACAATTGTAATTAATTACAAATTTAAAATAAAGTTACGATTGTAAACTGTAATTTATTACTGAGTGTAATTATGTTGCAATTATATTTGTAATTAAGCAAAATTTAATTATTTCAATTAATTTTAGGTAAAAAAATCTATCATGTTTTACAAATTCATTAGTTACAATTGTAATAAATTGTGAAATTGAAATAAAGTTGCAATTGTAATTAATTACAAACAGTAATTCATTACAATTTGTAACTAATTCAATTAATTTCAAAAGAAAAAAAGAAATTTCGAGTGATTTAGAATATGCAATTATTAAGTTACAATAGTAATTAATTAGTTAAAATTGTAATTAATTGTAAAATTAAAATTAAGTTACAGCTGTAATTAATTACAAACTGTAAGTCATTATAAATTAATATAATTATGTTGCACTTTTAATTAAGTCACAGTTATAGTTAATTACAATTCGTAATTGATTACAATTACAATATCGACTTAATTGTAATTAATTAGTTGGTTACATTGTAATTGATTAACAAATTGAAATGAAGTTACAATTATAATTAAATTACAAAATGTCGATATGATTTTCATTTCCTGAGTACTTGATTTTGATAATATATTTTATATTCTTAAAATATCTTCTAAAATACTTGATTTTTAAAAATAGACACCTTAAAGTTTTGTGTTTGTGTACTTAACCCCACTCTGATTGTGATAGCCTTGTCTAAGCAAGAAAATTTATTACAAGAGGCTGATTGTCGGAAATAACATACAGGGGCAAACTAACAAAACTTGAGTTCATTCACAACGTTTCTCTGCAGGTGTGAAATTTAAGTAGGTTATTGCAAATTTCTCTCAATTGTGTAGATATTTATACTGCGACTCAGAGCAAGAACCAAGTGAAGAACAAAGCATCCTTAATGTTGCAATCTTTTGCAGTTTTGTGACTTTGATTATCTGCAAGCCACTTGTCAGCATAAATTAGCCAGTAGTAAAATAAGCCCACAAGACAGCACAAACAAAAAGTACAGTAGTGTGAAGCCAGTCGAAGCGTGCCACTTATAAGAAACCAAAAAACCACTGTCCAATTCGATAGTTATGATTATAACTTCATTAAGCAAGTCAAACAGCGTATTGGCAACTGGCAAGAACAAATGGGCAAATTAATAAGAGCCCATGTTTAGGCACAATTTTCCTAGTTTCTCCACAGGTATATAGAATAAATAGTTCACTGCAAATTTCAAGCATATAATATAATAGCTATCTAAAAACCACCACCCCTGAGAGCAAGGACCAGGTGAAGAACAGAGCCACCCTCAATGTTGTAATCTTTAGCAATTTTGTCATCTGCAAGCTGCTTGCCAGCATATATAAGCCTGCAACAGAAAATGTTTCCCATCAACACATGCCTCAGAAAAGTTTGGAACTTTAAATGTCAACCAACAATAATGAACCAAGTTATCAAAGTAAAAACAACACAGCCTAGAGAGGCTACATTAGAGAATCATGTTTTTATATTATAAAATAAAACACCTAATGATAATGCTTTAGTAGACAGTTGTGCCCCTTACATCATAAGAGTTAAAAATGACATGGTCTCACTTTACACTTAACTTAGTCTCCCGACTCTCGGTTTCCCCTTCCAATCATAGTCCTTCACACTGCTCTGGTAACTCTACCACCACAATATTACTATAATCATTACGTGTTAATGATTTCCTTTTGTATCATGTGTTTGTAATGAACAGACATGCATGCAGGAATGCGTGAGTGCATGGTTGAATATCAAACTAATATTAACAAAAATATATATTAGCTTTATTCTCATTAAATGAAAGATCAATTGAATGATCCTTTTCTATCATTAAGACTTCAATCAAAGGTATTCCATGGCAAATTCTGTATCACCTGGCATCATGATGTCAGTGTTGTTTGGCAAGAAACCATTTCACACCTATTCATTGGTAACAAAATTCAAACGAGGTTTGGCACCATTTCTCGGAAATATTTCAGGTCTTGCTTATGCAGGGTGAGAAATTTTTGTACTACTTTCAAATTTGGCAATTATGAAGCCAATTCATTCAGAATGACCACGATTCACACTATCATTCATTTGCTCATCCTTTGGTTCTTATGGAATGAGAGGAAACATACGAAGCACCAAGGTATAACTATGGAGCCATAGAGGATTGTAGAATATTTGGAGAGTAGAACTCAATTTTTCATTCACTTGAACTTGGGTATATACAAGGATATTACAACAATTACCAACCTAGTCCCTAACAACTATTAGATACTATATAGGTACAATAATAGAAGAAGTATATACATTTCAATACTCCCCCTCAAGTTGATGCATAGATATCACACATGCCCAACTTGGATATCGATGTACAAAATAAACCACTAGCCACTCCATGTGTCATAATATCAGCTAGTTGATTTGCACTCTTAACATATGGAATCTATATATTCTTGGAGTCGAGGTTGTCTTTGATGAAATTTCTGTCCAGCTCAACATGTTTCGTTCGATCATGTTGTACCGAATTATTTGCTATCTCAATAGCTGCAGTGTTGTCACAAAAAAGTAACATAGGCTTGCTCGGACCAAAGCTAAGTTCACTCAGAAGGATTTTCAACCACGTAAGCTCGATAGTCGCATGATGCAAAGCGAGATATTCTGCCTCTGCACTAGACAATGAAACCACATTTTGTTTCTTGCTTCTCCAAGTAACAAGATTTCCTCTAACAAATGAAACATATCCTGACGTAGATTTTCTATCCAATCTAGATTCAGCAAAATCAGAATCTGTGTAGCTCACAATGTCTAGATGTCCCCTTTCATAATACAAAATGCCCTTACCTGGAGAAGACTTTAAATATGCCAAAATACGATTAATTGCAATCATTTACTGATCACTTGGGTTATGCATGAACTGACTCACAACATTTACTGTATATGACAAATCAAGTCTTGTGTGAGTCAAATAGATCAATTTTACTACCAATCGCTGATATCTCTCTTTGTTTGTAGGAATCTGATCAGGGTAAATAGATAAACCATGGTTCACCTCAATAGGTGTATCTATAGGTGCACAAGTCGACATACTAGTTTCTGCTAAAAGATCAAGAACATACTTACGTTGGGAAAGAAAAAGTCCTTGCTTGGATCTTGATACCTCAATGCCCAAGAAGTACTTTAGGGGATCCAAGTCTTTCATTTCAAACTCTTTCGTAAGATGAATCTGAAGTTTTCAATTTCATTGAAGTTACTGCCAGTGAAAATCATATCATCCACATACACAATAAGTAAGGTAATATCGCGACCATCCCTTTTATAAAATAGGGTATGATCAGCTAAAGCCTGTTTAAAACCATACCTCTTCATTGAGCAACTCAGCCTTCCAAACCACGCCCTTGGTGATTGTTTTAGTCCATATAGAGCCTTCTTCAACTTACCTACCTTATCCCCTGGAGGAGTGAAATCTGGTGGTGGATCCATACACACTTCTTCTATCAAATCACCATGAAGAAATGCATTTTTTACGTCAAATTGCCTCAATGGCCAGTCCTGATTAACCGCCAATAATAATATGACTCTAACTGTGTTCATCTTAGCTACCGGAGAAAAAGTCTCTTGATAATCAATTCCATAAGTCTGTGAGTAACCTTTGGCAACCAGATGGCACTCCTTCGGCCAGACAGATGGCACTGATAAGGCTGGGGAATAAAATACCCTGCGTGGTGTCCAGCTGGGATGCAAGAGTAATGATAAAGTCAAATATGTGCTGCCCCAAGTCTATTTTACGCCCCCTGGCCAAGTGGTGTAGCAGTCTGGCCCTCTCAACATTGAAGGTAGTGCGGTGTGATGTGGGATCGATGTTATGACGCACAAAGATATGCAAGATTTTCAAGGAGTCAGTAAGCTCTCTGTGCACAAATTGCCCTGGCCTCTCTAGCACCGCATCCCCTCGGCCATATAGGAATCGAGTGATTATGTCGATGTCAATATCCCTTGGCACTAGTTCTATCCCATCCCTAGTCAATTCTAGTACCCTTTCTATCACCGCAGGAGAAAAGTTGATCCATTTACCACGCACCCAAGTCCGGCCCCTATATTCTGCTCCCTCGGTATCAACAGAAGGATTAAAATTAGCAAAAAATTCCTTTACCAGCAGTGGATAGACTCTATGTGGTGTGGATGCTAGCTTGTGCCACCCCGCACGCTCGATGAGATGCATCAATTCAGAATGTGGGAAATCGGTGAGTATCAACTCCCTTTCCCCCAAAAATCTTTTTTTCTTAAGATTTTCCTCAAACAACTTCTGCTCTTCGGGCCCCCTGAATCTATGTATAGATCCTGTATCGAAATCCTCAGAGTCGGAGTCCGAGCTAGATGGGTGTCTCCTCGACCGTTTTGATGACCCCGCTTTTCCTTTGCCCTTGTTAGGTGGAATTTGGGCTTTTCGTGGCGGCATTGTACCTACAAATGATAAATAGGAAATATTAGACTCAATATAATAAGTATGAAATGTGAAAACAATGAGAAACACACCCAAACTTAAGAAAATGCACAAAGGGAACGAAGAAAATATGGGTGAGTGGTGCTTTTGGACCTCGGATATCACCTCGAAAAATAAAAGAAATTCCGGGACATCTTCGGGCATATGAAAGTTCATGATCTCATCTACAACATACTAAAGATTCAAGCCAAACGGAGGTCAATTGAGTTAAGAATCAGAGGGACGAAAGCGTGCAGCGAGGCTGCAGTGAGCCTGCAGTGGTGCAATGGAGGTGCAGTGAAGGCAAAAATGAAACCTAAGCATTTTATGCATTCCCACAAATAAAACATGAAATTGTTACATGAAATTAACCCCAAGCATGCAGGGAAGATAATGGCTCAGGCGAAATTTGCAATTGAGGCACGAATCATCACTGTGGCATTTCATCGAGCACTTTGAGTGCATTGACAAAATGTAGTAAAAATCATAACTATACCTATATGTATCACTCCCAAATTTTCCTAACTACAATGACCATTAACAATTAAGCCATTATCTACCTAATCCCATCCTCCATCAACCATTAAGAACGAATTTGCAACAATGAGTAAAATTCGAAATTTAGGGCAAAAATGCAAAATTCTTGTGAAACTTACCTTAAATTCGTGATTTGAAGATGTTGGAGAGGTTTGATTATACCCAATGTTTGATAAACAACAAGATTTTTTGTCAAGAAATTGAAGCTGGGCGATTTTTGAAGAGAGGCAGTGTCGGGTTTGTGTGAAAAGTGAGGCATGATGTCCGTTTTTTTTAAAATGCAATCCAGCGCCCAGTTTTCTACCGTGCGGCCGCACGGTTTTAAATTCCGCGCGGACGCACGGTTGAACTGATGAAAAAAAAAATCAGTTCTGTTTTTGACTCATGCTCGACTCCAACACATTTTATTATGCATGAACATGAATTATGAGAATAGATAACATGCTTTAGGTGGGTGACTGTGTGAATGATTGGTAAGAACATCATATAGCTAATAATCCACCTAACTTTCCATATATTCAAAACGTAGGATTATGAAGTGTCAAATAGCAAAGCAAAAGTATGAAAATGCTCAATTAAAGTCATTCACCTAAAAAGAGCTAAAATAGCATAAAGTAAAATAAAATGAAACAAAAGAAAGCAAATGTAAATAAAAAGGAAGAAATATGGGTTGCCTCCCATAAAGCGCTTCATTTATAGTCTTAAGCTCGACTTTCTCGGGATTTACTCTAGTGAGGCAAGAGTAGTGGTGGTCTTTTCTTTAGAGAAGTCACCACCCCAATAAGGCTTCAAGCGTTGTCCATTCACTCTAAATGTGCCATTCTCCTCATGAGTGATTTCAACTGCCCCGAATGGATAGACCTTGGTAACCGAGTAGGGACCCGACCACCTTGATCTCAACTTGCCCGGAAACAATTTCAGGCGAGAATTGTATAGGAGAACCTGTTGACCAACCTCAAAATCCTTTCTTTGAATATGCTTGTAGTGCCACTTTTTGGTGCGTTCCTTATACAATTTTGAACTCTCATATGCTTCCAACCTGAATTCATCCATTTCATTTAATTGCAGCAATCTTTTCTCCCCCGCCGCTTCTAAATCAAAATTCAACTTCTTCATAGCCCAAAAAGCCTTGTGCTCAAGTTCAACAGGTAAGTGGCATGCCTTCCCAAATACGAGGCGATAGGGGGACATTCCAATGGGTCTTTTGAAAGCTGTCCTGTAAGCCCACAATGCATCGTCAAGCTTCTTGGACCAGTCCTTCCTTGTTGAATTCATTGTGACCTCAAGGATCCTCTTAAGTTCCCTGTTGGAGACCTCCACCTGTCCGCTCGTTTGGGGGTGGTATGGAGTGGCAACCCTGTGTCTTACTCCATATTTGACCAGTAGTTGTTCGAACTGCTTGTTACAGAAATGTTTACCTCCATCACTGATTATAGCTCGTGGAGTGCCATACCTTGCAAAAATGACTTTCTTTAGAAAATCCATCACCACGCGGCCATCATTAGTAGGTAACGCAACAGCTTCAACTTATTTAGATACATAATCCACTACTACAAGAATATACTTATTTGAGTAGGAAGGGATGAATGGACCCATGAAATCTATTCCCCAAACATCAAAATTTCCACTTCTAGAATATTGTTTAGAGGCATTTCATCTCTCCTAGATATGTTTCCGGTCCTTTGACACCTATCACAATTTTTCACCAGTACGTATGCATCCTTGAATATGGTAGGCCAATAGAATCCTGACTGTAGAACTTTTGCAGCCGTTTTAGAAGCTCCAAAGTGACCACCATACGCGAAAGAATGACATTGCTCCAATATTTTCACCGTTTCATCTTCTGGCACACAGCTCCTAATAATCTGATCTGGGCACCTTTTATAAAGAATAGGATCTTCCCACAAATAATATTTCAAGTCAGAAAAGAATTTCTTCTTCTGATGATTCGAGTATCCAGGTGGGATGATGGTTTTTTCCAGATAGTTCACGATGTATGCATACCACGGAACCTCCTCTACACCAAACAACTGCTCATCTGGAAATACTTCACTAATGTCTGCCAAAATTGGCTCCTTTTCTTGTTCAAGGCGAGACAGATGATCTGCTACTACATTCTCGCATCCCTTTTTATCCTTGATTTCCAAATCAAATTCTTGCAACAGCAATATCCATCTGATCAACCTGGGTTTTGCATCCTTTTTACTCAACAGATATTTCAGTGCAGAGTGGTCTGTGTAAACTGTCACCTTTGACCCCACCAAATAAGAGCGAAATTTATCAAATGCAAAGACAACAGCAAGTAGCTCCTTCTCAGTAGTGGCGTAATTAAGCTGTGCTTCATTGAGAGTCCGGCTAGCATAGTAAATCACGTGAAATACTCTTCCTCTTCGTTGCCCCAGAACTGCTCCTACTGCATAGTCACTTGCATCGCACATCAATTCAAATGGTAATTCCCAATCAGGTGCGATGATCACCGGCGCAGATATCAACCTCTCCTTCAAAGCATTGAAAGCTACCAAACATTCTTCAGAGAAAATAAATGGCACCTCTTTCATCAATAAGTTACACAAAGGTTTTGTGATTTTCGAGAAGTCTTTAATAAAACGCCTGTAGAATCCTGCATGGCCAAGAAAACTCCGAACCCCTTTTACTAACGTTGGAGGTGGTAGCTTCTCAATCACTTGAATTTTTGCTTTGTCTACTTCAATGCCCTTTTCGGAAATCCTGTGCCCTAGAACTATTCCTTCTTTCACCATAAAGTGGCACTTCTCCCAGTTTAGCACCAGATTCGTTTCTTCACATCTTTGTAGAACCAGTTTTAAATGTTCCAAACACTCGTCAAATGAGGATCCAAAAACTGAAAAGTCATCCATGAACACTTCAATGAATTTTTCTACCATATCAGAGAAGATAGCCATCATGCATCGCTGAAACATGGCTTGAGCATTACATAAATCAAATGGCATCCGGCGATAAGCAAAAGTACCATAGGGGCAGGTAAATGTTGTCTTCTCCTGATCTTCGGGCGCGATGGCAATCTGATTATACCTTGAATATCCATCCAGAAAACAGTAATGTGAATGGCCTGCTAATCTTTCCAACATCTGATCAATAAACGGAAGGGGAAAGTGATCCTTCCTTGTTGCATTGTTGAGTTTGAGATAAACTATGCAAACTCTCCATCCAGTAACTGTTCTCGTGGGGATTAGTTCGTTCTTTTCATTTGGCACTACTGTGATTCCCCCTTTCTTTGGTACAACTTGAACTGGGCTGACCCAACCACTATCTGATATGGGATAAATGATTCCTGCATCCAACAGTTTCATCACTTCTGCTCTAACCACCTCTTTCATGTTTGGGTTCAGCCTCCTTTGCCCATCCACCGTTGGTTTAAATTTGTTTTCCATCAGTATTTTGTGCATGCAAATTGCTGGACTAATGCCTCTTATGTCATCAATGGTCCATCCAATAGCCCTTTTGTGATCCCGCAAAACTCCAAGTAGTTTCTCTTCTTCGACTTCTGTAATAGAGCTCGCCACTATGACAGGTAAAGTAGACGACTCCCCCAAGTATGCATAACGAAGGTGAGGTGGTAACTGCTTGATTTCTAACTTTGGAGGCTGCTGAATATATGGAAGTGGCTTTGTAGAACTTATCCCCAATTCCTCAAAATGTGTTCTGCGTCTATATGGAGGGTTAGCCAAAAATTCTTTGCACGCTTCAAGCTCTTCTTTTGATAGCAAATTTATGGAGCTTGAATTCATGATGATTGCTTCAAAGGGGTCAGATGGATTTTTCCAGCTAAATACTTCCCTTACTGCTTCCTGTACTACTCCATCTATAACATCGACTCGGTAACATGAACTTGATGGGGTAGGATACTTCATTTCTTTATAGACATCGAATGTTATTTCCTCATTGTCGAACTGCAATTTGAGCTGTCCTTTTCCCACATCAATAATCCCACCCCCAGTCCGCAAGAATGGTCTCCCCAGTATCAATGGCACATTCTTGTCTTCTTCCATATCCAACACAACAAAATCGGCTGGAAAAATAAATTTCTCCACTTTTACCAGAATGTCTTCAATTATTCCTCGTGGATATGTGATTGATCGGTCTGCCAGCTGTAAAGTCACAGTTGTTGGTTTTGGTTCCCCCAGACCTAGTTTCCTGCAAACAGAGAATGGCATCAAGTTAATACTTGCTCCTAAATCACATAAAGCATTATCAAAATGACAATTACCAATTTTACAAGGTATAGTAAAACTCCCTGAATCGTTTAATTTCGGTGGAAGTTTATTTTGCAATCTATTACTGCAGCCCTCTGAAAGCATCACTGTCTCATTTTCCTCCATCTTTCTTTTGTGTGTTAGGATGTCCTTCATGAATTTTGCATAACTCGGCATTTGCGCAAGTGCATCTGGGAAGGGGGTGTTGATATGGATCTTTTTGAAGATGCTTTGAAATTTCTCAAACTGTTTGTCTATCTTCTGATTTCTTAACCTCTGTGGAAAAGGAATTGGAGTCTCGTAAGGCTTAATTGGTGATTTCACCTTACTTGACCCATCCTTTGTTTCAGACGTATTTTCCAATGCTCGATTATGCTCTATTTCTTGTTCTACCCCCTTATTCTGGTTAATAGCTGATTGTTTAACACCGATCTCTGGTAGTTGGGCCCCACTCCTGGTAGTAATGGCTTTCACATGCTCTCTAGGATTTATTTCTGTGTTACTAGGTAGAGTACCTTGATGTCTCCCTGAAATAGCTATCGCCATCTGCCCCACCTGTGTTTCCAGGTTCTTTATGGCTGCATGTTGATTTTGAAGTGTAGTCTCTGTCCTTCTCATAAATTGATCATTTTTTCCCATATACTGCTCTGTTTTCTCGATAAATTTCCCAAGTAGATCATCAATTGAAGATTTATTCTCCTCTTGCTGGTACATAGGTTGTTGTGGTCTTCCTGTATTTTGATTGTCCCTCCATCTAAAGTTAGGATGATTTCGCCACCTTGGATTGTATGTATTTGAATAGGGATTATTTTGTGGACAACCACCTCCTTGAACAAAATCAATTTGCTCTGGTAGCTGAACTAAGATAGGACAATCTGAAGTGTTATGGTCTGCACCACATTCTTCGCAAAGTGTTCTGGCATTCTTCATTGGATTTCCAGCCATTGCTATGCTTTCCACCTTATTTACCAAAGAGTCGATTTTTGCAGATAGGGCTGTATAATTATCCACTTCATACACTCCAGCAGGTCTCTTTTGGATTACTCGGTCTGAGGCCCACATTGCATTTGTGTTAGCAATTCTTTCAAACAGCTCCAATGCTTCATCAATAGTCTTAGTAGAAAGTGACCCATTAGATGATGAGTCTACTAGACTTTTGAATTGAGGTAGCAAACCTGCGTAGAAATACTGTACTTGCACTCCCCTCGAAATCCCATTATGAGGACACTTCCTGAGCATGTTTTTAAATCTGTTCCATGCCTCATCAAATGACTCTGCATCCTGTTGTTGAAATACTGATATGTCGTGCTTGAGCTTTGCAATTTTTACTGGTGGGAAGAACTTTGTACAGAACTTCTGAGCCAGATCATTCCACGTTGTTATGCTAGCTGTAGGTCGAGAATCTAGCCATTCTAAAGCTCTATCTCTCAGAGTATGTGGAAAAAGACGAAGTTTGATGGCATCATCTGATATCCCTTGAAACTTGAAGTGTTGGCAAAGCTCTAAAAACCTCGACACATGGGTGTGCGGATTCTCGTCGGCTCTTCCATAAAATTGATGTCCATTTTGAAATAAATGGATAACATTTGTTTTTAACTGGAAGTTTGGCTGACCAAATGGAGGGTAGACAATACTTGACTGATTTTGAATTATCTGCGGAGTCATAAAGTCCCCAACTAGCATGTTCCCTTCATCTTGCACTTGCAATTCTTGATTTCCCAAGTTGTTTGCCATATCTTGCTGTTTTTGTTGTTTTTCTGCTAATTTTGCCTCTCTTAGCTTGCGATGAAAAGTGCGTTCGATTTCCGGGTCAACTTCTAGAAGATCTCCGTGTCTCGAACTTCGCATACACAAATCTGCGAGAAACAAATGAAAGAAAATGTATGAACTGAAATAAAGAAGGAAAATTTAAATAAATCTAAAAGTTTGAATTAGTGAAAATAACCTAAGAATAAATCTAGACTACAATCCCCGGCAACGGCGCCAAAAACTTGATCGAATTATTTTGACTCTTACCGCAAGTGTACGGTATCGAATAAGTAATACAATGGATTTGAGTCCGAATGTCATTCCCACAGGGATTGGTTAGATCTATTTTCTTAAATTATTAACCTTAACCGAAACGAATGAATTTTCAGTGATTTGTAAGATGATTCTAAATGATTATACTAAATTCCCAAAGAAACCTAAAATTAATGATCAAATAAATAAGTGAATGGAATTTTCAATATTTGTTTAACAAATGTATGTGAATGAAGTGCTAGGATTTAGAATCCATCTTAGTATTGATATTTCACACTTTGATTCAAATAATTCAAGACAAGGTATATTATTGACGATCAATGTTTCTATAATGCCTAAAACTCTCTTTCGAACAAGAATTAAGCCTTTTCCTAATTACAATCCACCTATATTTCTATGATGAATGCTAATATTTAGGAAAGCATTAAACGATCAAAACATGAAAAAAAATCACATAGGACATAGTAGTATATTTCTATCCCTATCGAACCCTATGGCTATTGATTCAAGTCTAGTGAAATTCCACTCTTTCGACCATAAAAATTCACCAGATACATCATATAATTCATACATCAAAATTATAGATGAAAATACATACGAATCAATAACTCAAAATACCAATTGTAATAAGATTAAGTAAACCAAAGCATGAAATAATTTTCTAAGACTTCATCATAATCCTAGCACAATGGAAAATTAGCCTAAATACATGGTTAATAGCAAATCACAAATATGAAAGAACTTCATCACCTATAATATGAAAATCTCAAGAAAATTAGGATAAATCTTCACAAATCCGCTCTCCAAAACTTTGATGTGCTTCTTGGTGTATTAGGTCAAGAATGAATCTCCAAATTTCGTGTATTCTCTTCTATATATATGCCCCCCCCCCCCCCCCCTCTCTGAACTAGGCGAAAAGGGGTTAATTAAATTAGAATTCGCGTGAAAAGCCCACCAGTGGCCCAGTCGATACTAACGTGCGGCCGCACGGTTCAAAAGTGTGCGATCGCAGCCTCGAAAAGCCAACCTTCAGTCGCTTGTTTTTTCCTTCGTGCGGCCGCATGGCTCATTTAACCATGCGGTCGCACGGTTAAATTTTCGGGTGCAATTTTTCTTCTTTTAAATTCTACAACTTGGTCATCATCCTTTATTTCCCCTCAAGTCCCCATCTTCTGATTGAAACAATTTGATCCTTAAACTTTTGAAAATCTTCGATTTCATCTTTTCTTCCATGATTCTCCTTCTTTATCCATGTTCTGCATCCAACACTCTTGCTTTGCTCAATTTTGGTTTTATTTCCTCCCCTTTTGCTTATTCTTTCCTCTAATTGCTCCATTCTCTTGATTTCGAAATAAAATTGAAATATGTACAAATGATAGATAAATTAGTAGTCATTATTCTCAAATAACTATATAGAATCCTAATTTAAGCACGTAAATAAGTGCATAAAATGCACTTATTACATTTCAACAAGGATCATATGGCAAGTCTGTTGGACTTCTCCTTTTTTCACACAGGTGCACTAATGATGGGGATTGAATATAGCGTCTCCTTTTGGTCGTCTTGACTTGCCCCGACAACATTGCACCCTAGTACATATTGATAGACATTGCTTCCCATATTTAGAAGCCTTTAGTATTTTTTGTTTCATTTTTCAAATTTGCTTCCTCATTTACTGCTTTCAATTTTTATTCTTTAACTACAGTTTAGGTATATATCTTTCAAGACTTAATTAGTTCTTCTCTTAGTTTATCATCAATTGACACTGCATTACTTGCGGTTGTATAGTCCTATATCTTATTTTGTGGATGTGGTGCACGACTATTTTTGCCATCCCCATTTATGCTGCCTATAACGTACAAAATTGTATTTTTAAATGGCTCAACTCTCACTAATACAACATATAGCTACTGTTACAACAATTCTGTGAAACTTATGGTAGGTATCTAAAATCTGTAAAACCTTTCCCATTTCGTCCATTTTGCTTAAAGCATATAGCATTATAACCAACTGACATCCTAAACCTTAATAACTATTGAACTTAATCGCCAAAATCAAATAATCTTTCACTCCATCGTAGATTTCAAAGTATTTCTTTAAAGTTCTAACTTAAGACTTACTCCACCTCCTCTAATCAACTACAGCTATATTATCAGCCAATAACATTTATCAAAGGACTTCATGCAGTATTTCTTAAGATAAATGTCTAAAAAATAATTATAAGGGTTAGGAGTATGACATTGACTCAAGCAAAGTTAAGCACACCAACACCAGAATCAATTACAAAGCAAGCAACAGTGCTGAAGGTTTAATAAATTACTAAACAAGAGTAGAATTCTAGAGCAGTGTTATATAATCTCTATCCAAAAAATTAAACCGGTTGAAAAGTAAATTATTCAACACGGGCAGGTGATATTTGGTAGAACTTCACAAGTTTAAGAACGCAGCGTGAGTTGTGCCATAAACAAATAAAATTGGCAGACATTCGATAAGATTATCAGAGAAAAGGTATCTACAAACCTTTGTTGGACTGGAGGAATTCCTTCTTTCTCCTCAACCCGCTCCTTGATACGTTCAATAGTATCAGTTGGTTCAATATCGATTTCAATTCCTTTTCCTCTGAGTGTCTTCACCTTGAACATATAGCTCCTCCCCTAAGCCAAGGTGAAGTGTTGATTCCTTTTGGATATTGTAATCTACCAAGGTCAGGCCATCTTCCAATTGTTTACCAGCAAATATGAGCCTCTGCTGGTCAACAAGTATACCTTCTTTGTCCTAGAAGAAGTAATTGTCATCTTAGCTTAAATTCATAACAATTACCAAAATGAAGAAATTCAATATTGTTATCAAACATTTAAAGCATGTTTGGAAAGTGTTTATAAAGGATGTAAATTATAAATAGATAGAAATGAGTTGCGGATAAATGAGTAGTACTTGTGGGACCTTTTTATACAAAGTGATTTGAGTGTTTATAAACAATTTATAAAAGCAGGCTTAGTGAGTCAACACTACACTCTTGTCTCTATTTATAAATATTAACTGCAGCTTACTGAGATTTATGCAACACTGTCCAGCACAAACAAGAGTAAATAATGTAGATGATCACAATTATATAAAAATGAAAAGCTATAACCATTCATTCCTCATACATATACATACAAGGCCGTGTTCAACACGTATTTGCATTTATCCAAGTACTCAAAGCTATTTGAGGCTTATTAATTTCTCCTTCCATCATTCCATGCCACATGTGAAACAGTGAAACAGCTCAACACCGATTTGATTTTTTGTTTTTGTTTAACGTTTCCTGATCAAGAAGGCTAACAATGCATGTACTAGCTTTTCAATTTCCCGCCAAGATTCAACGGTGATCAATATATGGTGTATACAAAACAATATTCTTGTAAGCATGATCCTATACATGGACATAGCATCTGCACACATAGATCAATCACATATCAAAAGAACCTAATCAATACCAAAACCCCAGCAGAAACGATAGTTCAAAACCCTAGCTCTATCAGTGCCTCATTGACGCGATCCCAATCGAGAATCTCGAAGAAAACGCGGAATAACACAATTAATGACCTAGGAAAGATCTAATTTAGATTAAAACTAAGAAACAATAAATAAAATAGACGATAGAATTTCAACCCAAACCTCACGATGCAAGAAATTGACGATGCGAAGGAAAGAATTGGATTTGTTAAACGTCACAAGGATTGCCTAATTCCTTGATAAGTTCGGAGTTAATCTTTGATAAGTTCGAAACAAAGGGAATAACTCAACCTTTTAATTTATAGAATCCCCTCTCAAATAATATTAATAATCCCAAAACTGTCTTTTACAATGAATGAAATTGCTAATATAATGTAGAAACTGAAATAAACTGGGTCTAGCCCCAATTGGGGCCAAAACATGGAAAGAAATAAATAAAAACGGAAAAATAACAAAATATGCGAAAATCTGAAAAATTAACATTAAAATCGTGACGAACTCATTTACGGCCATAAATAACCTTCTGTTTAAGACTTACTGTCGTGACGACGGGACTTGCGGCCATAAGGAAGGATTTACTGAAAATCTTCGTTTTAATCTGAGAACAAGTTACGGCCGTAATGGTGCTCCTGTTCTTTGAATTTCGACTCCTTGATTCGGCTTGATCCGTCCTTCTTCTCGGCTCGACCCTAACATAGAACTTGCTCCTTTTTTCATGTAGATCACTGTCGTATTGCCGATAGCTCAACCTTTCCTTTTGACGCCTACTTTCGATCACATCATTCATACCAATGAAAAGAAATACCTCAGCAAAAAAAGCAATAAAAGACCCAAATTGAAATATAACTATTTCAGAAAGAATAAACAGAACATCAAGATCAAAAACTTGAATCTTGGCCATGACATTTTCGATAGTATCGCTACTTTCAACGTTGAGAGTAATGGTCTTCCAGTTAATGTTTTCACGAAAATATGCATCATTATCAGCTTGTTTTACTCTTGCTCTCTGAAATCTACACGAAGAGGGGAATGTAATAATTTTTTCCCTGATAGCTTCAATTTTAAGCTGCAATAGTCATGGTCGGGTATGGCGGAATCTATCAAGGATTTTATTGGATGTGGACCGTGGAATCTCGACCCTACAATTACTCTCTGATTTGTGATTCAACCCTTCTTGTTGGCCATCGATCTTTTCCGGTTCTTCCTTCACTTTTATTTTACAAGAAAATTGAAGTCGAGTCCCTTATCATTCTTAAAAGCGCAAATAGGTCTTGTATCTTTAAATATCGACGACAATTCAAAACCTTTATATAACTATGCGGCTGAGGGACTCCAGAATTCTGTTAGTGGCACACTCGCACGAATTTTGGAAGGGTAAAACAATTCAAAATGTATTTTAAAAAGGACAAAGTTTATCTTTCCTAACCTAATCCACAATCAACCATCAAGACTCCTTCAAGCATCTCCAATTGTGATCTAAATTAGAATCTATGGAATCACTTTTACATCTCAATTTACACTCTGATGGATCTATATCAAAATTTTGCTATAATGGGTGGATGTAAGTTTTTTTTTTTAAATATCCTGGCTCGAAAATCCAAGCCTAGGATATAAATATTATTGATGAAAGAAAAAAGAATACAATGCAAGGAGGGGGACATATGTACCTAACCTTCAAAATACAAAATGTAAGCAAGAATTAATGAAATGCGGACAACGATATAAAAGAACAAGACATTAAGCTAATCGAATATACTCCATTCCAATCTTCTCCAAGTATGAGTGATGATTCCCTTCATGTTTTTCAGATAGCTTTGGATAGATTGAAGAATGTATTGAACTTCCCAGGGTCCCATCATATGATTAATCAAATGCATCACAGTTTTAGAATCCGTTTCGACTCATATATTCTTAATACCATGTTTCCAGCAAAGTTGTAATCCGATTTCTATAGCCCTCAGTTCAGCCTCCAAGAATGGACACTCATCATAAAACTCATAAAAACCCCAAATCACGTCTCCAAGGCTGTTTCTAAGCACTCCTCCTCCAACTGCAAGGTTATTATACTTCAAAGTACTACCTGGTTTTTTCAACCCGATAGTTATAAGAGTTAAATTTAGTTTTTGCATAATTTTTTTAGCTCGTAAATTATATGTTAATCTTTTTTTTTATTTGTGCATATATACCGATGTTATTGATATTATATCCAACTTCCTGAAGAATACGTGATGGTAAAATCTGGATCGGAGGAAATATTATTTAAAAAAAAAAAAAAAAACTTCTGGCTTACTGATGTACAAAATAGGGAGAAATTAAGCCCTTGTTTGGTATGAATTAAAATATTGATTTTAATCTATATCAAGGTTAACAATTAATTCAAATCACATATTTCATAGACCTCACAACTTTTAACCATACATTTCATCAGTTTTTATCAAAATCTACTAAAATCTGATTTTAATCCTATAAAACATGGCCCTAAATATGAAAGCAGAAAAGTAGCAAAGCAATTAAGGGAACTAAAATGGACCTATAGTTCCACACTCTGATGGGATAATTAGGCCCAATCATATTTTTAAAATCAGGTATTTCATAAAAAAAAATAATAATAAATAAATAAAATAAAATAAAAATTATAAATCATGGACTAAAGAGTCGGTTTCTTTTCCTCTTTCCCCCCCCCCCCCCCCCCCACATCTTCTCAAAATTAGGAAATCTTCTATCATTTTCTTGTAATTAATAATTAATTGGAATAAATTTCAAGTTCCCTGATTACAATTTATTGTTTGTTGATCTCTAGAAATATGGCTATGCCTGCTGTAGGATTTGGATACCAAAACCCCACTGTCGAACACGTAGATCATGGCTCCATCGACTTCAAAGGCTTCCCTATTACCCGATCCATGTTTGGTGGATGTAAGTCCTCTTTCTTCATCATATGTACACTAAGTTTACCCACTTTACCAATTAAAACGTATAGAATTATTCTCCTGTCAACCGTCTAGCACCATAAGGTGTCAGACTCAGACACATGGGGTGGGACCCACAACACAAGGGCCCACTCCCCTGTGGCCCTATGTCTGCGTCTGGCACATATGGCAGGAGAACAAAATCATTAAAAGGTAACAGCATATAACTAGAGTTCTTTGGTTAGGTGTGGTTTCTCCAGAAAAGCTTACGCCTGAAAATGGAGTAGAAGATTAACAAAGAAGATTGATTCAGCGACAGCATATCGATTCATAGCCAGTTTTGAAAAATCAGGCAAGAAATGGAGAATATTAATCACCCGACTCTCCAGCATCCAGAGATCTAACCAGCGCTTCACGATATCCCCCAAGCAAAAGAGCACAACGACCGATCTTCATCGACAACTAATGGAACAGTGAGATAGAAATATCAAGTGACTTCTCTTTTTTTCAATATTCTTTCTTCCATTTTTAAATTTTCTTTTAGTTTTTTAGTTGTACATAATTTAGTGTAGAATAAATAAAGGAAGAAGAGAATTTATGTGGTGCTTGTGTGAGTGTGTGTGTATACATTTTGGATTTGTCAAAGTGTTGAAATGGCTGAGAGATTTGCATACTATGGAATAAGTTCAAACCAATCGATTTTTTCTTTAGTCAATGTAGTTGTGGTAGAGGTGTTAAGATTAGGGGTGGACAAAATAACCGAACCAGATCAAACCAAACCAGAACCAAACCAAATCAAACGGTTTGGTTCGATTCTACATAAAAAAAATAATGGTTTGGTTCTTAGAATCAAGAACCATTCGATTTTGGTTCTGGTTCCGGTTCTCTTTCCAAAATCAGAACCAAGAACCAAACTATATATATATATTTTACAAATTAGTGGATATTCATCTCACCAAAAAATTAAAATCTAAAATTATAAATGTGAAATGTACAAAAATGTTATTTAACATACATTTTATCTCATTTCAAATTAGACAAAGATTTTAAATCATAAATCTAAATTCTAATTCTAATTCGCTTTTCTTCTTTTCAATTATAAATACGCATTCACACTGCTTTACTTACACTCCTATAACACAACAATCGTTGCACTCCTTAGTTACCATCAATGACAATGATGTTTATTTCTTAAAATTTATGTATATATAAACCTCGACCCAATTCATCAATTCTCAAGAGTTAACCCAAACTCAAATTGCAAATTACATCCCTAACTCACACGGCACCACGGTAGAATGAGATTCAGAACTTCATCGTAATCTGTAACTATAAGTCTAAACTGCCTTTATATTCGATTCTCTAAATTTCAACAGGTCAACGAGCTTCCTTCAGACTAGTTTCTTCTTCTTTGACTTAGAATAACATGTTACTTTTTCTAAATCTTTGTTTTTTTAACTAAAAATTTCATTTTCTATTTAGTAATGATGTAGATGGATTCTAATGAAGAAGCGGATATAAATAGGTTTTAATTTACATTTATTATTTAAAAATTCAAGTAATGATCTCAGAACCAAACCAAACCAGACCAAACCAGAACCGAGCGGTTTGGTTCCGATTTGGTTCCATATCTTTGAAAAAACCAATTGGTTCCATTAGTAAAAAACCATCGGTTTGGTTTGGTTCTTCTAGAACCAGAACCAAACCGAACCACGTCCACCCCTAATTAAGACAACAACAATAGTAGTGTTGAGATGGTAATTAATTACAAATTACAAATTAAATTAATATTTTACAAATTCATTAGTTACAATTCTAATTAATTACAAATTTGAAATAAAGTTACAATTGTAAACTGTAATTTATTGCAGAGTATAATTATGTTGAAATTATCTTTGTAATTAAACAGAATGTAACTATTTCAATTAATTTTAGGAAAAAAAATATCATATCTTACAAATTAATTAGTTACAATTGTAATTAATTGTGAATTAAAATAAAGTAACAATTGTAACTAATTAGAAACAGAAATTCATTACAATTTGTAACTAATTCAATTAATTTCAAAACAAACAATTAATTTCCAAGTGATTTGTTATATTTGTAATATGCAATTATTAAATTACAATAGTAATTACATAATTAAAATGATAATTAATTGTAAAATTAAAATTATATTATAATCGAAATTAATTACAAACTACAATTCATTATAAATTAATGTAATTAAGTTGCACTTTTAATTAAGTCACAATTGTAGTTAATTATAATTCATAATTGATTACAATTACAATTTCGACTTAATTGTAATTAGTTAGTTAGTTACATTATAATTGTAAATAGTTGTACTGCAACTGAGAGCAAGAACCAAGTGAAGAACAAAGCATCCCTAATATTGCAATCTTTAGCAGTTTTGTGACTTCGGTTATCTGCAAGCCGCTTGTCCGCATAAATTAGCCAGTAGTAAAATAAGCCCATTTGACAACACAAACAAAAAGTACAGCAGTGTGAAGCATATAATATAATAGCTATCTAAAAACCACCACCCCTGAGAGCAAGGACCAGGTGAAGAACAGAGCCACCCTCAATGTTGTAATCTTTAGCAGTTTTGTCATCTGCAAGCTGCTTGCCAGCATATATAAGCCTGCAATAGAAAATGTTTCCCATCAACACATGCCTCTGAAAATTTTGGACCTTTAAGTTTCAACCAACAATAATGAACAAAGTTATCAAAGTAAAAACAACTCAGCCTAGAGAGGCTACATCAGAGAATCATGTTTTTGTATTATAAAATAAAATGCCTAATGATAATGCTTTAGTAGACATTTGTGCCCCTTACATCATAAGAGTTAAAAATTACATGGTCTCACTTTACACTTAACTCAGTCTCCCAACTCTCAGTTTCTCCTTCCAATCATAGTCCTTCACACTGCTCTGGCAACTCTACCACCACAATACTACTCTAATCATTACGTGTTAATGATTTTCTTTTGTATCATGTGTTTGTAATGAACAGACATGCAGGCATGCGAAAGTGCATGGTTTAATATCAAAGTAATATTAACAAAAATATATATTAGCTTTATTCTCATTAAATGAAAGATCAATTGAATGATCCTTTTGTGTCATTAAAACTTCAAGCAAAGCTATTCAGTGGTGGATTCTGTATCACCTGGCATCATGATGTCAGTCTTATTTGGCAAGAAACCATTTCACACCTATTCATGGGTAACAAAATTCAGCCGAATTTTGGCACCATTTCTCAAAAATATTTCAGGTCCTGCTTCTGGAGGGTGAGGACTTTTTGTACTGCTTTCAAATTTGGCAATTATCAGGCCAATTCATTCGGAGTGGCCACGATTCACACTATCATTCATTTGCTCATCCTTTGGTTCTTATGGAATGCAAGGAATCATACAAAGCACCAAGGTATAACTATGGAGCCATAGCGGATCATATGGCAATTCTATCGAACTTCTCCTTTTTTCACACAGATGCACTAATGAGGGTGCTTGAATATCACCTCTTATTTTGGTCCTCTTGACTTGCCCCGACTTCATTGCCAAAATCAATAATATTTCACTCCATCGTAGATTTCAATGTGTTTCTTTAAAATTCTAACTTCAGACTTACTCCTCCTCTAATCAACCACAACTATATTATCAGCCTATTACATTTATCAAAGGACCTCATCTTGAATTTCTTTAGATAAATTTCTAAAAAATAATTATAAGGTTTGGAGAACGACATTGACTCGAGCAAAGTTAAATGGGAAATTCCTCACAGCTATATTTGCTCATTCATTAATTTTACTTAATACTAATATATCCTTAAAAAAAATAATCATAAAAAAAAAAAGCTTTATTTCTGTCTTCCTTAGTAGCTCCAATTGGACATTCTTGTTGTTTATTGGATTCGTTAGCAAGTTTAAATTACTCTCTAAAATTCTGTTTTGGAAAGGAAATGGAATTAGTCCATTTAGATTGATGATGAGTGGTGTTACTAGCACTAAAATAAAAAAAGAATCAGAAATTTTGCAAAACTACATAGCCTGAGCTGAGAACCAATTAACTATTAGGACGAAGCATTTACAGGTTCATGCTATGTGCGCATAAAAATTTGCAACCACGACATTAGCATGTTTGTCATGGCTATATGGAGTGGGAAGCAATGCAGAAAAGGAGCGAACCAACACCAGAATCAATTACAAAGCAAGCAACAGTGCTGAAGGTTTAATAAATTACTAAACAAGAGTAGAATTCTAGAGCAGTGTTATATAATCTCTATCCAAAAAATTAAACCGGTTGAAAAGTAAATCGTTCAACACAAGGGCAGGTGGTATTTGGTAGAACTTCACACAAGTTTAAGAACAAAGCGTGAGCTGTGCCATAAACAAATAAAATTGGCAGTCATCAGATAATATTATCAGAGAAAAGCTATCTACAAACCTTTGTTGGACTGGAGGAATTCCTTCTTTCTCCTCAACCCGCTCCTTGATACGTTCAATAGTATCAGTTGGTTCAATATCGATTTCAATTTCTTTTCCTGTTAGTGTCTTCACCTTGATCATAGTTCCTCCCCTAAGCCTCAAAACAAGGTGAAGTGTTGATTCCTTTTGGATATTGTAATCTGCCAAGGTCCGGCCATCTTCCAATTGTTTACCAGCAAATATAAGCCTCTGCTGGTCGGGAGGTATACCTTCTTTGTCCTGGTAGAAGTAATTGTCATGTTAGCTTAAATTCATAACAATTACCAAAATGAAGAAATTCAGTATTGTTATCAAACATTTAAATCATGTTTAGAAAGTGTTTATAAAGGGTGTAAATTATAAATAGATAGAAATGAGTTACGGATGAATGAGTAGCACTTGTGGGTCCTTTTTATAAAAAGTGATTTAAGTGTTTATAAACAATTTATAAACACAGGCTTAGTGAGTCAATACTACACTCCCTCTAATTATAAATATTAACTGCAGCTTACTGAGATTTATGCAACACCGTCCAGATCAAACAAGAGCAAATAATGTAGATGATCACAATTTTATAAAAATGAAAAGCTATAACCATTCATTCCTCGTACATATATATACTCATACAAGGCCACGTTCAACATGTATTTGCATTTATCCAAGCACTCAAAGCTATTTGAGGGGGTTATTAATTTCTCCTTCCATCATTCCATGCCACATGTGAAAAAGTGAAATAGCTCAACACTGATTTAATTTTTTTATTTTTGGTTAAAGTTTCCTGGTCAAAAAGGCTAACAATAGCTTTTCAATTTCCCGCCAAGATACAACGGTGATCAATAGTGTATACAAAACAATATTCTTGTAAGCATGATCCTGTACATGGACATAGCATCTGCACAGATCAATCACATATCAAAAGAACCAAATCAATACCAAAACCCCAACAGAAACACAGATCAATCACATATCGAAAGAACCAAATCAATACCAAAACCCCAACAGAAACGATAGTTCAAAACCCTATCTCTATCTGTTCCTCATACCAATTAAAACAAACACCTTAGCCGGAAAAAAAAAAAAAAAGCAGTAAAAGCCCCAAATTAAAATATAACTATATCAGAAAGAATAAACAGAACATCAATATTAAAAACCTGAATCTTGGCCTTGATATTGTCGATAGTATCGCTGCTTTCAACCTCGAGAGTAATGGTCTTCCCAGTTAATGTTTTCACGAAGATCTGCATCTTTATCGGCTTGTTTTACTCTTGCTCTCAAAAATCTACAAGAAGAGGGGAAAATGATAAATTCTTTCCCTGATAGCTTCAATTTTAAGCTGCAGTAGTCGTAATCGGATCAAGGATCTTATGGGATGTGGACAGTGTTATCTCGACCCTAAAATTATTCTCTGATTTGTGATCCAGCCCTTCATGTTGGCCGTCGATCATTTCCGGTTCTTCCTTCACTTTTATTTTACGAGAAAATTGAAGTCGAGTCCCTTATCATTCTTATAAAAGTGCAAATAGGTCTTGTATCTTTAAATATCGACTACAATTCAAAAACCATTATATAACTACTAGTGCGTCCCGCGTGATGCACGGGTTGTGATGAGAATAATGTATATAATAATGTAGAGTCCAAAGAAGCTTTTTTGTATCAACCAAGTCAAGCTATCCAGTGTAAAAGTTTAAATTCAACAATGAAGAGAAAAAGAAGCTATTAAACCATACAAATCCATTTTTCTTATTTAGAACATAATATGAGATAACAATATAGCATGGATCAGAATTCTAAGTGCAAAAAAAAAAAAAAAATCAGAATACTCATGTCCAAGAGACCAAACAAATTCAAAAGCATAAGAGTAGGAATTAATTCAGATTTTTGAAGTAAATGACACTTTGGCATTGAATTAAAGCACGAAGCAACCTCGTATCCCTGATATTTTACTGCATCAATAATATTATACAATGATTTAATAAAGGCATCAAATAATAGAAGTTTATCATCTTTTCTCAAGAATCCTTGGAAAATAGTGGATAGAAAAAAGAGAACACAAACCTATAACGAAGAGTCCTCAAAAACGTAAAAGTATACGTTTCGCAGCTTCTGAGAGGAGTCAATCAAGGGCAAACAGAATCTGCCGGATGAAATCAAATTAAATGAAAGACCACAGATCTATAAACAATAGCTGTCAAAGTCGAGAGAGAACTCAATAAGCAAGACAATCTGATCAAAACGGAATAAAATATAACATATATAATATTATACAATGATATAATAAAGGCATCAAATAATAGAAGTTTATCCTCTTTTCTCAAGAATCATTGGAAAATAGTGGATAGAAAAAAGAGAACACAAACCTATAACGAAGAGTCCTCAGAAATGTAGAAGTATACGTTTCGCAGCTTCTGAGAGGAGTCGATCGAGGGAAAACAGAAACTGCAGGACATGAAATCAAATTAAATGAAAGACCACAGATCTATAAACGAAGCTGTCAAAGTCGAGAGAGAGCTCAATAAGCAAGACAATCTGATCAAAACGGAATAACATATATAATATTATACAATGATATAATAAAGGCATCAAATAATAGAAGTTTATCCTCTTTTCTCAAGAATCCTTGGAAAATAGTGGATAGAAAAAAGAGAACACAAACCTATAACGAAGAGTCCTCAGAAATGTAGAAGTATACGTTTCGCAGCTTCTAAGAGGAGTCGATCGAGGGCAAACAGAATCTGCAGGACATGAAATCAAATTAAATGAAAGACCACAGATCTATAAACGAAGCTGTCAAAGTCGAGAGTACTCAATAAGCAAGACAATCTGATCAAAACGGAATAACATATATACAAAGACAGGAAATCCTCAAGTAAATATATAAAGACAGTCCAAGCCACTTATGAGCAAGAAGAAGGAATAAAAGGTTAGATCAGGCGCAAAATATCAAATAGTAATTCTCCGTGTTTTTACTATAAATTTATTCATATGAATTACCGCAAAATCTAATGTTTCAAACCTATGAATTACCAGCTACTCCAAAAAAATAGAACTATAACAAAATCATTCAATCCATGAATTAAAAATTTATCAAAGAAATCAACAATAATTCATATCACGCTTAAACGAATCATATCGATAAAAAGTTACGTGCACAAATAGAAATAGATGCATAACATTGTATAGAAAGAAAAGAGAGAAGGTCTTACAAATTTTGGCGAGAGAAATAGGAGGAAGCTTTCAGTGACCTTGAACGACGGAGCAGCGAGACAGATCTAAAGTGAGAGGCGTATATTAATTGTCCTCGAAACCCTAATAGAGTGCAGTTTGTTCACCTCTAGCCGGACCGAATTTGAAGAAGCTCAATATGCCCACTAACGCTCCTATGGCAGCTCGGATTGAACCCAATCCAACACCGAAACTTTTACGGGCCTAGTAGCTTAGCCCAGTTAACGCTTGTAATTAAAAAATAAAATAAAATAAAAAAATCTGATTTAAATTAGGAGTGGACAAAAAAACCGGAACCGAGTAAATCGAACCGAAACCGAACCAAAAAAACCGAAATATTTCGGTTCTTGAAAAAAAAATTCAAAACTGAAACCGATCGGTTCTTAAAATCAAAACCGAAAACCGAAATCAAAACCGATAAAAATATTTTTTTTTGGAATTTCTCATTGAATTATACAACAAAATATATTTATGTTCACGCTTTAATGTGTAGAAAATGGGTCAGAGGAGTATAAATTTACTCACAATTTTTCCCTTTGAGAAATGTTGTTTAAATTGGTATTATTTTAATTAAAAATCCATTACTCACAATATTATTCAAGTAGAACCACACTTTAATGTATAGACACTTAGCCCCTGTTCTATTTGCTGTTTTGAGGTCGTTTTCTGTTTTTATTTTGGAAAACGCTAAAAACGCGTTCTCTTTACCATTTTCGAAAACGCATTTTAGAAAACAAAAAAAAAAATTGTACACAAAACGGAAAACGCCTGAAACATCGTTTTGGGCGTTTTGTGTGTATTTCGACAAAAAAATGTACAAAACATGGAAAACGCGTTTTGGGAAAAAAAAAATTTTTTTTTTTTTAAAAAAAAATTTAGAACTAAGCTTAATATAAAGTTTTTATTTTTTTTTATTTTATGTTTATTTTTTTTAGAATTATCTTAGCTTGGAACTAAGCCTAAATAAAGATTTTTTTTTTTTTTAGAATTATCCTAAATTGGGACTTAGTTTAAATAAAATTTTATTGAATTCAATATCAACATTACAAAAAAAAAAAAAAAATGAGAATTCTTGTTGTTAAATTTCAAAAAATGCAATGATAAATGGACTCTGATGGTTTTGAAAGAACTTGCATTTTCTGGATTTTAATAGAAGTGAGCTTTCTCAAGTCCCGAACCTGACCAAGCTGTGTTAATATAGACTTTTAATGCTCACATTAGTGTGTTGCATGTAACCATATTTTTAGTGTATTGTGAAAGTAAATTTGAGTTGGAGTTAGTAGTATTCTGCAAGCAAATTAATTAAAAATAGTTTAAATAGTGTTCTGCAAAATTTCAAACAGAACGTATTTTCCAACTTTTCATTTTCAAAAACAGTTTTCAGAAATGACAAACCAAACGCGTTTTCAGCAAATTTGAAAACAAAAATGAAAACACAAAACATTTTCGAAAATGAAAAATACAAAATAAAATACAAACAGAACGCCACCTTAGACAGTGTATGAAATGTTGTCTCTTTTATACACTATTATTATGGAATTTAATAATTTACTTTTAAGTTATTTCATACATTATTATAAAATTATTATTTTTTAGAATTTACTTTTAATGAGATTCAAATGTTCTTACTTCCTCGACGTGATATCTTTTTCAAATAAGAATGGTTTTAGAGTAAAAAAAGATTTTAACTATCAAGATTCTAAGATTCACATTCGCCTAATACATGAATTTGGACTTTAATTTTAATTGAAAACTTTATTTGGTTGTATTTACCTTTAATTTTTGTAAACAATTAGATTTTTTTTTTTTTTTTTTTTTTGTATTTGCATCAAATTTAATTTTTTTTAGTTGGAACCGAACAAAAACCTAAAATTGAACCGAAACCGAAACCGTTCGGTTTTTGTCTTTGAAAGAATCGAACCAAACCGAACCGAAAGTTTCGGTTTGGTTTCGGTTTCTTTAATAACTGAACCGAACCGATAAATGCCCAGCCCTAATTTAAATATTCAAATTTGAAACCAATATCTGAAATGTAACAAATTTGCGAGGAAATTACCTCAGCACCTATTTTTCAGTTATCAAATTCAAGTTTCAAATTATAAAGTCATTAATACAAAAATCAGGTTCTAATTAAAAAATTTATATTATTAATCATATTACTAAAATAAATAAATAGATATATCCTATAAATTCACCCACTCCACCCCCACCTCACCTCAACAAAACGTAAGGATGGATTCTGTTTCTAGGATAAAATCGAAACAATGAATTTCATAAATAACACAAATCTAACACATAGACAAGAAATACAAGAAATATGAAAATACGACAAAAAAAAGTTTTAAAAAATCGAAGAAAAAGTCACTGAGGCTAAGGACAAATTCGAACAAAAAAAAAATCCAGAAATAACACACATATCTAATGTATGAACCAAGAACACAGCAACCACGATAATCTAATAACAAAAAAAACTTACAGAACCAAAATAACAAGGCTAAAGAAGGATGAAAACCTAGATCTAGGAAAACAAGAAGCGGTGCGCTGAGAAAGTGTCAGTCGAAATGGTAGCAAAAAACCTAAAAAATGAACTTATCACAAGACAAACGATGATGTTTTTTATTGCAATTACACGATGCCGTTTTGGAGTTAAACTACTAGATATGACGTCGTTTTAGTTGGGCAAAACCATGACCAGTATTATACAAAGTGGATCTTTTATTTGGTAGTGATATATGTGGCTGAAGGACTCCAAAATCTGTTCGTACCACACTCGCACGAATTTTAAAAGGGTAAAACATCTATCAACACCTAATTACAACAATTCAAAATGTGTTTTTTTAAAAAAGGCAAAGTTTATTTTTCCTAACCTAATCCACGATCAACCACCAAGACTCCTTAAAGCATCTCCAATCGTGATCTAAATTTAGATCTAACTTAGAATCTATGAAATCACTTTTACATCTCAATTTACACTCCGGTCGATCTATTTAAAATTTTTGCTACAATGGGTAAATGTAAGTTATAAGAGTTAAATTTAATTTTTACATAATTTTTTTAACACGTAAATTATATGTTAATCTCTTATTTATAAATATTACGAACAAATCGATCTAAAAATTTAGAGATTTTGTTAAGAAAATAAAAAAAATTAAAGATGTGCAAATAAATATAAGAATGTCAAATTGTAATGTAAATTAATATAATATATGCAAATTATGTGTCTCGTATCATGATTTTATAGATTGATAATTAAATTTAGGCGAAATTTGTTCCATATAAAGGTGTAAAAAATGCAAATGTGGATCATTTTTTAGATCCTTGGCTGTAATTCTAATTTATGAGCTTGTTTGGTAATGGTAAAAGTTTTACCACAATTTCTCAAACTCAATCTCAACCATCCATTCTTAGTCAAGCTCACAATTTTTGACTTTTCAAACATTTTTAAACCACACGTCCATCAAAAAATCCAAAAAAACTACAAAAATCAAAAATTTTCATATTACCAAACATGCTCTATATCTCTTTTACACTCTCATTGGAGACAATTCCAGTGATTCTGGGGATCTAAATCACTAATAAGAGCTAATATACACCACGATTGGAGATGCTCTAATATGTTTGACAATCAAATTGAACATATTGATTCGACAAAAAGAGGAACCCATTTAAAATACGGTGTGAAAGTTGGTTAAAATTGGAGGAAAAATCCAACTAATTGACCCAGTATCTATTCCCTGATTTTTCCCAACTTATATTGTTTAATTTAAATAGGAAAAAAATGGTGAAGATGAAGCTACATTTTGTTAGGATAAAGACTTTAACGGAGAAACATACATGTTTATGTATGTGTCTATTGATGAGTCATCACCAATTCACTGATGTTTCATGTTATCGATACTTAGGTATTAAAAAATAATAAATAATAAAAAAATCAAAATTTAAGATATTCATCTAAGTATTTTATTTAATTAATTTTGTCAACTTACGATTCGACCTTGATCCAACTTAATTCGAGATCTCATCCCTTGATTCTGCTCCTTTTTTTCCAAGTCGATGTTTCGATCATTTCTAAAGACATAGCTCCAAATGTAATCATGCCGCCACTAAGAACGACGTTGACACAAATACACCTCTTCCCATTGTCTCTATCCCGTCGTTAAAATTAGTGGAATTATCTTCTAGCTTTCGCATTAACCACGGGTCCTCATGGTTATGAAAAACCATTGTCATTTCGGTTGCTTTGGTTGTGGCTGTGACAATGACAGTGCGGGGTCGGTGGTGACGTTAAAATAATGTCATTTCAGTTGCTTCAGTTGTCATTCCTATCATTTAGCTCTTTACTCTTGGATAGTGAAATAATAACCTCTTTACGAATCTCTCGTAATGTCAATCTGATATCAGCTGGAACTACGAGGGATGGAAGTATGAGCATTAACCTGACTTTTACTAATAAGAGTAAGTTTCTCCTTTTGGTTGGGCATATGCTCTCCATGGCCAATCCATGTTCATGAATGAATTATAAGATAAAACAACCTCCTTGAGGACAGCCATGTCCTTTGAGGAAAGTGTAGAGCATGTGAAAGAGCGAGCTGCAGAACGTCATGCAGAACTTGACCTAGTTTGTTGTCAAGAAGAAAATAGGTTCTGTATGAAGCATACTACAACATCAACATCATGCGAGGAAAATATAAGGAATTAAGAGATGATCAATATAAGAAAGGAAGTTAAATGACGGAAATGAGAAAAAAAGCTAAGTATACCTCATCAGTAACTTTGGGTAAAAGAGATGCATACTTAGGCAAATGAGAAGTGACAGTCTGGGTTGAGGGCTCATGATTGTGGCAATAGAGTAAGTTAAGGGTTGCATCATGCATGTGGTATGATTTCATGGAATGTCCATGCACATCACACGAGTTAGGGCCTCTTATGCCTGAATCGAGGTTGATAATATTTGACTTATCAAGTGTCAATATCGTCAACAGAAAAAAGAATAGTGTTTGTTACTCCATTGTAAAAAAAAATTCGCAAACTTTGTATAGGAATTGAAAGTTTTATATCTTACTAAGATATTGAATACTCTCTTCTAGGGGTGTAAACGATTCAGTTTTAGCGGTTTTTGATAAGTTTTCAAACCAAACCATTTAAAACGGTTTGAATTTTTCCAACCCAAACCAAACCATTTAATTTTCTAAACCAAACCAAACAAACCATTTTTGCGGTTTGGTAGGGGTTTAAACCACGGTTTGCAAGCGAAATTAAACTAATATATTTAGAACGAATTGAAATAATTTTTTGATAATACATACAATACATAATTCAACGTGTCCTATTCGACCAGCTTCAGGGTGCAGGGTATTTTTCCAAGATCGATCTGCGATCTGGTTATCATCAGTTGAGGATTAAAGAAGAGGATATTCCAAAGACAGCTTTCCGTACCAGATATGGACATTATGAATTTTTGGTGATGCCGTTTGGGTTAACCAATGCTCCTGCGGCATTTATGGATCTGATGCATCGAGTCTTCAAAGAATACTTGGATCAATTTGTTATAGTCTTCATTGACGATATATTGATCTATTCGAGGTCTGAAGAGGAACACGAAAAGCATTTGAGAATAGTGCTTCAGAAACTTAGAGAAGAGAAATTATTTGCGAAATTCAAGAAGTGTGAATTCTGGCTGGAAAGAGTGCCGTTCTTGGGGCACGTTGTATCAAAAGAAGGCATTGAGGTGGACCCGAGTAAAATTGAGGCAGTTCGTAATTGGCCGACACCAACTAATGTGAAAGAAGTCCGCAGCTTTCTTGGTTTAGCTGGTTACTATCGGAGATTTGTGGAAGGATTTTCCAAGATTTCCTCGCCTTTGACTAAGCTGACCAGAAAGGATACAAAAATTTCAGTGGAATTCAGATTGCGAACAGAGTTTTGAGGAGTTAAAGACACGGTTGACAACTGCGCCAATTTTGGCTATTCCACAAGGAAATGAAGGATTAGTCATTTACAGTGATGCCTCACTAAAGGGGCTTGGTTGTGTTCTTATGCAACACGGCAAGGTAATTGCCTACGCTTCAAGGCAATTGAAAGAGTACGAGAAGAATTACCCAACTCACGATCTCGAGTTGGCAGCTGTCGTATTTGCATTGAAAATATGGAGGCACTATCTCTACGGGGTCAGATGTGAGATCTACACCGATCATAAAAGTCTCAAATACTTCTTCACACAGAAAGAACTAAACATGCGACAGCGCAGGTGGTTGGAGCTTGTCAAGGATTATGATTGTGTTATTAATTATCATCCTGGCAAGGCTAATGTTGTAGCTGATGCACTTAGCAGAAAAAGTCATGGAACAATGAATGCCTTGCAAGTTGTCCAGAAACAGTTACTGAGGGATATCCAAGGGTTAGAGTTAGAGATCGTTCCAAAAGGCAAGACAGGTTATCTTGCTAACATAACATTGGAATCGACATTGTTGGAGAAAATAAAGGCCCTACAGTTAGAAGACCCCAATACTTCAAGGGTCCGCACTGAAGTAATTAATGGGAAGCACACCGATTTTGTTATCTCCACAGATGGTGCCCTTCGGCAAGGTAATAGGCTGGTAGTCCCCAATAATAAGGAATTGAAGCGAGAAATTATGAGGGAAGCTCATAACACTCCTTACTCAATCCACCCTGGAAGTACTAAGATGGCTCGGGATTTAAGGCAACATTTTTGGTGGAATGGCATGAGTAGGGATGTGGCGGAGTATGTTCAACGTTGTCTCACTTGTCAGCAAGTTAAGGCCGAACATCAGCGACCTTCTGGTCTATTACAACCTCTTATGATTCCGGAGTGGAAATGGGAACGAATTGGCATGGATTTCATTGTGGGCTTACCTAAGACGAAGAAAGGTTATAACTCCATATGGGTGATTGTCGATCGTCTTACCAAGTCGGCACACTTTCTACCGGTAAAGACTACTTATAATATGGAGAAGTACGCAGAGTTATATGTGGCAGAAATTGTAAGGCTTCATGGGATTCCCCTATCTATCGTGTCTGATCGTGACCCAAAATTTACTTCTTCATTTTGGAAAAGTCTACATAAGGCCATGGGTACTCAATTGAGATTCAGCACGGCCTTTCACCCTCAGACAGATGGACAGTCAGAGAGAACAATTCAAACCCTGGAAGATATGTTGAGAGCTTGTATTATCGACTTTCCAGGTACTTGGGACGAATTTCACCCATTGGTTGAGTTCTCCTATAACAATAGCTATCAAGCCTCAATTCACATGGCTCCATATGAGGCGCTATACGGGAGGAAGTGTAGATCGCCGGTTCACTGGGATGAAGTAGGAGAACGGAAATTTCTAGGCCCAGAAATGGTGCAGGAGACATCGGAAATTGTTGAGAAGATTCGCCAACGGATGAGAACTGCACAAAGTAGACAGAAAAGCTATGCAGACAGAAGAAGGAAACCATTGGAATTCGCTGCAGGTGATATGATTTTCCTAAAGGTCGCTCCTATGAAAGGAGTTATGAGATTCGGGAAGAAAGGAAAGTTAACTCCTAGATTTGTTGGCCCCTTTGAAATACTTGAAAGGGTGGGTGACCTAGCCTATCGGGTTGCATTGCCACCTGCACTATCTGGAGTCCATAACGTATTTCACGTGTCAATGTTGAGAAAATATATTTCGGATCCTTCTCATATCCTCAGTTATGAGTCGTTAGATCTTCGTGAGGATCTAACTTACGAGGAATCACCTGTGAGGATCCTATTGAAGGCAGATAAGGAACTTAGGAGGAAGAAGATACCTCTAGTTAAAGTCCTTTGGAGGAATCATGCAGTAGAAGAGGCTACTTGGGAACGCGAGAACGAAATGCGTGCCAAGTATCCACACCTTTTTGGTAAGTTTTTATTTCGAGGACGAAATTTTCTTTTAGGGGGTAAGGAATTGTAATACCGCATTTCGATTTACATGCTTTCTTGATTGTCACGTAAAGTTTATATTAATATCATTATAAATGATTTAACTAATATTATGGTTTTATTTGAATTATTTTGCAGTGGAAGGACTGGTTGCCGTCTCGATCAATGTACCAATTAAAAGTTTATAAATTTTTATTTTAACAGTTTACGTGCAATTTTATGTGATTAATTAAATTTATTGCCTAGGCATGCTAATTTCTATTTTTATTGTGTTATATTGAAGTTGGGAAAAATTTGGTGACACTTTGGAATTTCATTTGAAAGTTTTGAGCCTAAACTACTAATTTATGAGAGTAGAGGGACTGAATTGCAATTTACCAAAAGTTAAAAAAAACTTAACCCTAACCTACTCCTCACTTACGCTCACTCTCGGTCTCTCTCTTCTCCATCGCGCTCTCTCTCTCTTCCGCCTCTCGCCCTCGCGACTCACTCCCTCTCACGACCTCACCTCGCTCTCGGCTTCTCCCTCCCTTCGCGACGCCGGCCATCACCGCCACCATCACCGGCGGTAAGCCCCTTCCCCCTTCTCCCTTTTCTCCTCACGCACACACACCACCCGCGCACACACACACACGGTTCCACGCGATTTCACACACACACCCCCCATAATTCGATACACACATGTATATATGTATAAATTCTATGTAAATAATGTATGAATACACTTGATATGCATAAAATTCAAATGTTTCAGATAATTTCAGATTTGTAATTTTTTTAAATTTTCGAAAATTTACCATGATTATAGGTAGGTGTAAGTTCTGTGTATGTATATATTGATATATGTGTATGTATATATTGATGTATGTGTATATTTGTATATCTCAAATTTTCAGATTTTAGACTTGTTTAGATTTCGAATTTTAAATTGTTTATTTGAGATGTTAGACAATGTGTATGTGGTGTGTGTATATATATATATATATATATATGTATATATATATATGTGTGTGTGTGGGTGTATTGATGATTTTGTAACTTAGTTAAATATTTGGTTAAGTTGAATTATGAAGACGATTTTTCAGATTTAAAAATTTTGGAAAATACTTTGTTAAAATTTGAGTTAGTTAATTAAGTTTATGTTATTCTGGGTAAATTGAGAAATTTGAGAATTTTCATGTATTGGTCTAAATGGCTTTAGTCATATTAGCTAGTTAATTCTTAGATCTTTATATATGAATCCGATTGTTAACCAATGGACCAATGGTTAGGTTAATTTTTCGAATTTGATTAGAATTAAGAAATTAGTTGATTGCTTGTTGGTAAAGTTTGTAATAAATGGTTATTTTAATATTTGTGAACTTGTTAGAATCACGATTAAGTAATTCCTAAAGTTATGTAAGTTTGAGTTGAAATTGAATTTAAAAGATGAAAAGGTCTTCTAATGTGCATTGAGATTCATTTCTTGTCTCGAATATGGTTTTATGTGTTGTGGTTATTATGTAAAGTCACACTTGGGTTAAATTGAAGTTTTAATCTCGGTTAATGTTTGATTAGTATTAAAATGAATAATGAATGTGTTTGTGAACTGAAAGTTATTCATTTTGGCGAATGGAAATAATTAGGACTTTTGGTACATTGACGACACGGGCAGTCGAGGCTCCTCCACTTGCAAATCAAGAAAACGGTAAATATTAAGGACATCAAGTAAGTAAACTTCCCCCTATTTCATCAAAGTTGAATGTAAATGTGAAAGTTATGTGTAAATGACTGTCTTGCAACTTACTTGCCTTGATGAATTTCATTTACCTTGTGAAAGTATATGTTATTATGAAGAATGTTCAAGCATGCACATTATCATGTCATTGCATCATCAAGCATGCATTGGCATCGAAATTGGGAAGTGAAATGTTTTTAAATGAAAGAAATGTGTCAAGGAGCAAGTTTGTTCAAAAGTTATGTATCCCAAGTTTTTAAAGAAAGAATGGGTGTACTTCTAGTTCATGAAAGTTGCGAGTGGGAAATGGTGCGCGGGGGACCGGCGTACCCGAATTAAGTCGCTTTGCGACGGAATGTTCAACCGTTTACGGTGGACTGTTAAACCGCTTTGTGGTGGGAAAGTGAATGTTAAACCGCTTTGCGGTGGAAATGCGCATGTTAATCTGGTTCCAAATAAGTAATTGCCCACTGTATTCTGATTGACTAGAAGTTACACCAAGTGAGCTCACGATGGAAAGGAAGTGAAAGTTTGGAAATGAAGTGAAAGTTTTGAATTGAAATGAAAGTTTGAAAGTTTTGGAAAGTAAAGTAAATGGGGATACATATATGAAATTTTTAAAGCATTCATGTCATAAGCATGCATTCATGCATACAGTTTACTTACTGAGCTTCAGCTCACCCCAATCCCTCCCCATTTTTCAGGTGATGAAAGTTAGATGATCAGAGGAGAACACTTGGTGGCTGACTCCGATAGTACCCGTTGTCGCCTTAATTAATAAAGTTTAAATTCATTTGAGTTATCATTTAAATTTATTTCTTCATTCATTATTATTGATAATGGTTTGGTTGAAGTTATTTTTATTAAGTATGGAACGTATTAGAGGTTAAATTACCTTTATTTCAATGGTCAATGCTTGATGATGTTTTGAAAAATCTTATGATTGAGGAGTTTGGGAAATGTATGAATTGGTTTTGGAGATGATGAATGTGATTGAGATGTGATGGATGTTTTAAATTTTAAAATGGTTTTTGATATCCCTCTACAGGTTGGCTATGTCCAATTTATAGAGGAGACTCTGCCGAAATTTCTGTAAAATTTTATAATAGATAAATGAATATTTTAATTGTGCAACCGTTTTAAATTCCGCATTTTAATGTTTAAACGATTTATTTCCGCATTAAAAGAAAAAGAGAAGTTAACACCTAGGTTTAAGATTCTTGAACTTGGGGTGTTACACTATACCTCATTCCAATGGTGAAAGATTGGTCAACCAAAATTTTCGAATGCCCTTTCAAGTAACTTGGAGAAGTACATAATTTGAATCCTCATATTATCACATTTGTGGATTAAATAAAATTGGAAAAAAGGTTAATGAATAACTCCAGTTGTTAAAATGCATAAAACATAATGCATTTAAAAATATGTTCCAATTTAGATGATTATGACTTCTTATATTTCAGGTACTCATACTATGTCCATGCAGTAAAAAAGGGACTATTCTAAGGAATTGTAGATTTAAGAAAAAAATGCAATATTTAGTTGCATCTAAAAAATAATATATATGGCTCTTAAAAGAAAAAGAATCATGCGAACATGATGATTATGCTAATTAGGCAGCATCTGAAACTTCCTTATAAACAACATTTCACCTCTGTTCACTCATCAGTACCCGCAAGACGAAAAAAGGAAAACCCAAAAATCAAATCAAGAGAAGTAGCTCAAATCAAATGAACACACAATAAAGATATAAACAAACTTTAAATATTCTATCGTCATTCACTTATTGCTACCCTAAGCACTGAAAAAGAAAAATCCACAAATTAAATTAGGAGAAGAAGCTAAAAACGGATGAAATAAAAAAAAAAAAGCAAGTACAAAAAATCATCAAAAGTGGGTGGGGGTATAGACATACATGAAGCATAAGAATCTGGTGCAACTACAAGAGAATCCACTCCTGTAAAGAAATCGAAACTATACAACAGATCAACATTAAACTAAAAGATATAAAACTAAAATTAGACACACCACACGTCTACTATTTTCAACTATTAACAACTGAATAAAAGTTTACAATCCATGTTAATTGTAAGAGCATTCTGAGTATTAAAAAGAAGATAAAAACTTGACTGAAAATGTGTGTTAGGATTGAATGTATCTTTAAAGCAGCAAGTCTTCACAATTTCTACAAATTGAAAATAGGTGCTTAGACCATATCAAACAATCAGCAGCGACAATTGACAAATTAAAATTGCTTCAAACTTGTACCTACATATTTCATTGTCTAACTGCCTTCGTATTCAAGAGAATTACATATTAACAAAAATCAAATAGAGCAAGGCAAACGTGCCACTAAGACCCATAGTAGAATATATTAATGATCTTAAGTTTATTTAGATGTCTGACCTTTCTAGCCTTACGGGCACTTTGCAAGACTTTCCGATAGGAAGATCAAATTAAGGTACCATGTTATGTTAGAAGCTTTATCAGTTGTCGGTGATGGTGATGAAGACTCATTGAGTGAAGTAAGTTCTTAGTAGATAATCTTAAACACAAAAAAAAAGGCAAAAAAAATAAAAAATAAAAAATTCAAGCATTATGTTTAATGAATTGAAAGTTCGAGGCTATAATTAAAATATGGAAATACACAACATCAACAATTTCTTAGCTAGTTCAATAGGAAATTAAAGACCAATTACTCTTAACTCAATAAATGCCGAGGACGTGAATTTTAATTTCACTTGCAGCAACATGTTCTATCTACTAAACAAATAGCAATTGTAGTACAAAGCAGAAACATATTGTGGAGGGGATACATGACCTTTTAACAGGATATAAATTGTTTCTTGACATAATCTTATCAGAAGAGATGCATTGTAGTTCAAGCCATTTTAAAATAGTTTCCTAGCCTGAGCATGTATAATAGCAGGAAACTTTGATGTTTCATATGCATACCACACACTAAAGTTTCGTCCAAGTCAAGAAGAATACAATCACATGGACACATTAAATGAGTGAGAATTGATAAGCAATTTTATATGACAAGTAAGCATCTTTAGACAAATAAATTTTCGATCAGCTCAATAACGATAATAGTCAATCATATCACCAAGATTAAGGTTTATTTATGCTTTCAAGTTGGCATCTTAACATTTCACCTGTATAAAGGTTGCACAACCAGCTCAGATATTGCAGTATTTTTTAAGACGCTCAATAAACTGAAAGAGAATAATAAAAATCATAAAATAGAACGAAAAGTGATGGTCAGTGTTCATTTATCCACATTTATATTGAATTTGAAGCTGAGAATATTTATGGCCTATTTGGTTACTTAAAAAAAATAATATTTTCCATTGTAACAAACCTTTGGGAATTTCAAGCTTCAAGATCATTCAGGAAAAATCGGCCAAATGCCAACCGGGCACTAAACCTCTCCTTGGGAGCAAAAATCTTGAGCCAACTTCCATTTTATCATGGAGCAATCAACTTATAAGAATCAAATTATGTGATCACAATGACTCCAAAAGACTAATTAATAGCAAACAAACCATTTGAAGTAAGTAAATAATCAACAAAAATATTTCTTAATAAACAAAATGATCGCACAAATTGACCTTTGTTCCGAAAGGTCAAGGTTAATTTGAAAAATGTTTTCCCTAATCAGAATAATACAATAAAAATAAGAATAATATTAATATTAATAAATTAAATATTTTACTTTATGAAATAGAACCTTCCCAAAGATAAATAAATAAAATAAACTTTACTTTGAGTTCAACTTGTAGCTCTTTGATTGAGCTCATGAAAGTTGCGATCGACATCATATTATCCACTCTTTTCACTGAAGGCACATTCCTTGTTCAACACATCACATTTTATCAAAATTAAATCATCAGATTCACCTAAATGAAGCTTACATCAATTGTATATTTGTAATGAATAGATCAACGTGTAAAATCAAATTGACGAAAAAATATAGGGTCAATATAAGTACCAAATGCAACAATGAATTAGTGATAGACATTGGAGAGCAAGCCATAGAATGACTTCAAATCAAGGGACAAAGCAAATCGATTGTGATATCAAGTGGGTTTGGGAATGTATCATATCTCCCCAAAAGTTCAGCACGGGACAGAGTCTTCTCCACATGATTCACTAATTGGCCAAAATAAAAACTAATTAATTGTGTTGTACAGTTTAGAGTGAAACCTTCAGCGAAGAAATCTTGAAGTGAAATGCCCTAGGAAAATATTTGGAGAGGATATAAGTGGCTAAATTATCAAGAACTATACCTTAACTAGTATAAGCTAAGCTATAATTGGAACAAAGAGCAAACAGTAAATTGTTTGTACAAAAAGGTACATCAACTAAAAGAAAAGGAGTTTCAAGCATATATGTTTATTGAAGAATGGAAAATGGAAGGCACGTGTTATGTGGTGCAAAGTTTGACACATAAGTAATATAGAAAAAGTAAATGCAAACAAGAGTTCTTAGTTTATTTATATATATAAATGTTATTTTTCTTGAAATTGTTGAAGCAATAGTTTAGACTTCAATAAAACTTTATCAGAAGAATAGTTTAGACTTCAATAAAACTTTGTTACCTCTAGATTTAAATCTAAAACCATTGCAATTTTAGAGGCATAAGTAACTGGAAGCTAGAGATTGCAGAAGGAAACTCAACACAACATCATTTATAGAAAGAAATCAAACCTTGAACATAATGAAAGTGATAAATCATATAGTAACGGGAGAGACACCATTGGGAAACAATTAATTGATGCCCAAGCAACAACGTTACGACAACATCATTGTAATCCTCAACCATTCAAGAATAGCGATATTACCTACCTTTCCACAATGAAGTCCTAATATTGAAAGATCATACGAAGAATCTAAAAAATCTTCTTAGATTTAATATATTAATATTACAATTTCCTTAGTGACCCTCAGTGAGATCTCAATGTTAATTATATGGGATTAAGTGGAAGAAAATAACCATAACTAAACCCTGACGACAATTCTCCAACATTTTTAATCAACCAAATTGAAAACAAGTCCTGAGGATACCTCGCTCAATCTTTCTGCTACTCTGTTTCGTCGAATTTCTTCCAACTGAAAACATATGAAATTATTTTTCTTATACAAGAAATTAAAAACACTTAATTGTACATAAAATGCATAAATAATAATGAAGTAATATTTATCTATATCGAAACTATCCCGTTACAGCTAAAATAATTAGCACTTGTTTGTACATAATATACATATTTCCTGAATAAAAAATATTCTAATATCAAATTGGGGTGCACATTATTTATTATAGGATATGGCTCAAAGTTCTATGGCTGTACAGGGATGTACATACCTTTATTGAGCTGGAGTGAAATGGCCAAGATTAGTGAATATGGCTTCAGTAACTATAATCACAGAAATAGCCATTCGTTAAAAACTTGATGCTTCTCATTTAATTGATAAAATATGTCAAAAATTTGATGCTTCTCCTTTCATCGATAAAATATGTGTAACTATCATCAGAATACATTGAATAAAAAAATTTTATAATTCTAAAAAAAAAAAAAAAAAAAAAAAAAAAAAAAGAAGGAAAGCATTCTAGCTAGTGGTTATATGTGGCAAATTAAATTCAGGTAATATAATAATTATATTTGCAACAAAAAATATTATGTAAATATCTGATTGAATGATAATCTAGAACATAAATTTCGCTTGAACAAAAAAATGTGAAAATTAATAACAATGAATTGTACATAAAATGCATAAATAATAATGAAGTAATATTTATCTATAAAGAAACTATCCCGTTAAAGCTTAAAAAATGAGCACTTTTTTGTACATAATATACATATATCCTTAACACACAGATTTAAGTTAATAAGAAAAAGCGCATTCAATTACATGACACCTAAGAAATATTCTAATATCAAATTGGGATACACATTTGATGTGATCCTTGATGGGGAATCACGTGATCTCGCGAAATACTTGGAAAGTTCAAAATCGAGATTATTAGATGATAGCAATATGACCCGACACTCGTGACTCAAGAACCAAGGATGTATCAAATCCAAGACCCGTTAAGATGCGGAATAAAGAACCATAAAGGGGTGAACGCCACAAAGGTTGTCTAATCATTTGATAAGTTCAAGGGGTTCAATCAAGAACGAATAGAATAGGGATAATCTCACCTAATTCAAAGTAATTTCATTAATTATCAAGTTGTGTTCTTCAATCAATGTAAAAACAGATAATAAAGGGTATTCTCGCGAAAAACAAGACATGGCTGCAACATATGGGCCCAAAACGGAAAAAAAATAAGAACGCGTAAACCCTAAATTCTATACCCACGCGATCGCGCAGGTATCATGGCGGCGATCGCGTGGCAAGGTAAAAAAGCTCTCGGGTCTGTTTTTCAGTGCATTTCGTGATCGCCTGAGAATCAAGACCACGCGATCGCATGGTTTAATTCCCCAACTCCGTGTCCTTGACTCGGTTCTTGGCCCACATCACTTGTACTACCCTCGACTCCTCCTCTGTCTTGTCATGCATCGAAAGTAGGGCCTTTGGTCTTGGGTTCAAGCACTCATTCATCCATGCTTGCGTAAATCCTTGCATAGCTTGTTTGATCCTCTTTGCCCTTTGTCTCGTGATTGGTCCCACTGGCACATGCAACGGGTCCTTGCTAGCAGGTCCACTCTGGTACTCATCATTTCCTCCCTCTTGAAAAGGATTCGTCATCGAATCATCACCTACATCAAACAAAGAGAGATCAGCAACGTTGAAAGTAGCAGATATATTATACTCACCTGGGAGGTCCAACTTATAAGCATTGTCATTAACTCTCTCAATGACATGAAACGGTCCATCCCTTCTAGGCTGCAACTTAGATTTCCGTTGTGTTGGAAATCGTTCCTTTGCATTGTGAACCCACACCCAATCACCGGGTTCAAAAATCACCTGCTTTCTGCCCTTATTTGCATGGGAAGCATAGTGCTCATTCTTCCTTTCTATTTGTAGCCTGACCTTTTCGTGGAGCGACTTCACGAGCTCGGCTTTCTTCTTGCCACCTAAAATGTTCCTGTCATCTACAGGCAAAGGAATTAGGTCCATAGGGGTTAAAGGATTAAAGCCATACACAATTTCAAATGGAGAGTAAGTAGTAATAGAATGTATAGCCCTGTTATACGCAAACTCTACAAATGATAAGCATTCCTCCCAACTCTTCAAATTTTTATTTATGACAACAGGTAAGAGTTGTGTTAACATCCTATTGACTACTTATGTCTGACCATCCGTTTGAGGATGACATGTAGTGGAAAACAACAGTTTAGTACCCATTTTCCCCCACAAAACCTTCCAGAAGTAACTAAGGAATTTGACATCCCTATCAGACACAATACTTCTAGGCACCCCATAGAGTCTGACAACTTCCCTAAAGAATAAGTTTGCTACGTTCATGGCATCATTAGTTTTATTGCAAGGAATGAAGTGTGCCATTTTACTAAACTTGTCCACCACCACAAATATGGAATCTCGACCTTTTTTCATCCTAGGCAATCCTAACACAAAATCCATGGATATATCTACCCAAGGTTCACTAGGAACAGGTAAAGGAGTATACAAACCATGTGGTAAAACCTTAGACTTAGCCTGTTTACAAGTTATGCATTTTCACAAATTTGGTGAACATCCCGTTTCATCCTAGGCCAGTAAAAATGTTCCTTTAATGTTTCCAATGTTTTTAAAACACCAAAATGACCCATCAAACTGCCACCGTGAGCTTCACGTACCAACAACTCACGCATAGAACAGTTAGGCACACACAATTTACTTTCCTTCAATAAATAACCATCATGCCTATAAAATTTATCAATTGCTCCCTTTTCGCATGAGACATAAATAGTAGAGAAATCATGGTCGTTGGCACACAGGTCACGAACATACTCAAACCCCAACAATTTAGCATTCAAGGAAGTAAGGAGCACGTACCTTCTTGACAATGCATCCGCAACTATATTTTCCTTACCTTGTTTGTATTGAATGACATAAGGAAAAGTTTCCACAAACTCCATCCATCGGGCATGTCTTTTGTTTAATTTACCTTGCCCCTTTAGGTGCTTTAATGACTCGTGATCCGTGTCGATGACAAACTCTTTTGACCAGAGGTAATGCTGCCATGTCTCCAATGCCCTGATAAGAGCATAAAGTTCCTTATCATACGTTGGATAGTTCAATGCTGCCCCACTCGACTTTTCGCTGAAATAAGCTATCGGTCTCCTTTCCTGTATAAGAACAGCTCCAATCCCTATTCCTGATGCATCACATTCAATCTCAAAGGTCTGGTTAAAATTAGGTAATGCTAAGACTGGTGCAGAACATAACCTATCTTTAAGCAATTTGAAGGCGTTTTCCTGTGCATCCCCCCAATGGGACCCCACACTCTTTTTAATTACCTTAGTGAGTGGTGTGGCGATTGTACTAAAATCTTTCACAAACCTCCAATAAAAACTTGCTAACCCCTGAAAGCTCCTTACCTCTGTTACACTCTTAGGTGTTGGCCATTCTCTAATAGCTCGAATTTTCTCCTCGTCAACTTCAATACCATCCTTACTAACAACATAACCAAGGAATATGACCTTATCTATGCAAAAAGTACACTTTGTTAGCATACAATTTTTCAGTACGTAAAACCTCAAGTACAGACCTCAAATGATCAACATGCTCATCTAAATTTTTACTATAAACTAAAATCTCATCAAAATATACGACCACAAACTTACCAATGAAAGCTCGTAAAACATGGTTCATCAACCTCATGAATGTACTAGGTGCATTGGTGAGATCAAACGACATAACTAACCATTCATAAAGCCCATATTTGGTCTTGAATACAGTTTTCCATTCGTCCCCCTCCTTCATGCGTATTTGGTGATATCCACTCTTAAAGTCAATTTTACTAAAGACACATGATACATATAATTCATCAAGCATGTCATCTAACCTAGGTATAGGATGGCGATACTTTACCGTGATATTGTTGATAGCTCTACAATCCACACACATCCTCCAGGTTCCATCATTCTTAGGCACCAATAAGACCGGCACAGCACATGGGCTCATGCTTTCCCGGACATAGCCCTTGCTCAACAGCTCCTCAACTTGTCTTTGAAGCTCCTTTGTTTCATCCGGATTGCTCCTATGTGTAGGCCTATTTGGAATGACAGCACCTGGTCAAGATTAATCTGGTGCTCGATGCCCCGAGTGGGTGGTAGCCCACTAGGTATGTCTTCTGGGAATACATCATCAAATTCATGTAAAAGAGAAACAGCTAAACGGGGGAGGGAAGGGTTACTGTCATCGAGTGCAATGAAGGATTCCTTGTACATTAGTAAGACCATTGGTTGGTTGTCAATGACAGCTCTTTTGATCTCACTTTTTTTGGCAAGGAAGCTCACTTTTGTTTTCTCTCCTTTTTCTTTTTTGGCACTCTTCACTTCCTCTCCTTTTTCTGAGGTGGAACCCTCAACTCTCTGTTTTTCTCTCAGCTCTCCTTTTTCTGGGATCGTAATCCCAACTCTCTTTTGAACACTTGGCTCTCCTTTTCTGGGATCGGGGTCCCAACTCTCTTTATCTTCTCTTCCTCACTCTTTAGTTTCAACTGATCTTCATAAACTTGCTGTGGAGTTAATGGCATAAGTCTAATACTTTGCCCATCCTTTGAAAAACTGTACCTATTTTTGTACCCGTCATGTACCACCCTCCTGTCATATTTCCATGGCCTACCCAACAAGATGTGTCCCAGCATGCATCTGGACCACATCACAAACTAACTCATCCTCATACTTCCCGATAGAAAAGTTGATTAACACCCGCTTATTCACCTTGATCTCACCGGACTCATTCAGCCATTGTAACTTATAAGGTCTAGGGTGTTTGATTATAGGCAAACACAATTTCTCAACAAGAGTGGTACTAACCACGTTGGTACAACTCCCACCGTCAATTATCAAACTACACACCTTATTATTAACAAAGCATCTAGTATGAAATATATTTTCCCTTTGCTCACCCAACTCCTCCACCTTAATTTGGGTACTAAGAGCACGCCTAGTAATAAGGGATTGAGCTACTGCATAATCTCCGTCATCACAATCACTAGCTTCTTTTAAAGCACTTAAACTCATCATCATCCTCAACCTCATCCTCCGACACCACCACCCTATTACGCACAAGCATTATTTTTTTGTTTGGGCATTGTGATGCAATGTGCCCGATTCCCATACACCTAAAACACTTGATGGCTCTGCTTCTAGGAGGTTGAGAGTCAGAAATTGGTTTACCTTTATTAGCAGATTCCTCTCGAGCTTTTGGTGGTTCTGACTTCCCCTTTTGAGCAGCTCCATCATTTTTATTATTTCCACTCCATGTAGGTTTCCAAGGAGTAGAACCCGAAGAGTATTGTGCTGTTCCTTTCCTTTTCAGTTGCCTTTCCACCTTCATCGCCATGTGCAACATCTCCTCCAGTTCAACATAATGTTGCAATTCTATAACATTTGCAATGTCTCTGTTCAAACCACTCAAAAACCTGGCCATTGTGGCCTCCCGATCCTCCTCAATATTCGCTCAAATCATAGCAATCTCCATCTCCTTATGGTATTCTTCTACACTCTTCGAACCCTGAGACAGATTTTGTAGTTTCTGGTACAAGTCCCTATAGTAATGGTTAGGCACGAACCTTTTTCTCATTAAACCCTTCAATTCATTCCATGTCTCAATAGGCCTTTCACAATTTCTCCTCCTACTTGACACTAATTGATCCCACCACACAAGTGCATAGTCTGCGAACTCTATAACTATCAACTTCACCTTTTTTCCCTCTGAGTAGTTATGGCACTCAAAACTCAGTTCTACCTTCTTCTCCCATTCAAAGTACACCTCCGGATCACTTCTACCTTGGAAAGCTGGTATAGTCATTTTAATGTTTCCTAGGCTTCTATCCACCCCATCATCATCCCTATATTCACGCCTATTTCCCCTTCCACTCCGACCGTCACAACCTCTTCTCCTACCCAAGCTAGCCACTGATACATTCTCACTATCATCATCAACACTATCTCCTATCTCAACATCATCATCATCCCAAACTCCATTCCTAGGATTATTGTCATACCTTCACGGCCTCCTGATATTAGGAGTCGTGCGTGGGTGCTCTCTACGTAGTTGGGCAATTGCTGCACTATGCGTGTCCACAGAGTTTTTAATCTCTCCCAACTTCGCATCCCACCTCTCGAATCATTTTTCCAACATTGCAAGAAAGTGGAACTGTTGGTTATCCTCTCCCGTCGATGATGCTTCCTTATGTGACATGGTTAGTGATCAAAGAAAAGAAAAAAAAAATTTGCAAGAAAGAAAATATATCCTCACGTGTTTAGCACTTGTGTATCACTCTATTCGGCTTTTTCCCTCTTTTGATCTCACCACTTGGCCTTTTTCCTCTCTACTCCCTTTTCTCAAGTTCTCAAAGAACCCACTAAACTAGTCAAGGACTTGGTCTTTGTGGAATTAACTCAAAGTGCAAGACACAAATTGATGAAAAGAAAAATTGATGGAATATTGGACTTAAGAAAATTGATGCAATAAGGAATGAAAGATTTTCAAGAAAGTGATTTTCTTGAAACAATTCAGAAATTTCAATGGCACGTACCAAGATTGAATTTTTAAGGTAGTAATGGATGACGAAAAACTACCAAGAATGTAGGAAAAAAAAATGTAAGAGATATCAAGAAAGGTCTTCTTGAATATGGAATGGTGTTCTTGATCCTCAATAATAATAGCTTTTTTTTTTTTTTGAATTTCGTCCTCTTTTTTTTTTTTTTTTTTTGTTGCTAATAAAGAACAATCAATAATAATAAAAATTGAAACTACGACCAATCTTGAATTAGTGAAGAATTTCAAGAAACCCAAGAATTTAGTATCGATTCAACGATGACTCAAGAACAATGGAATTTAATGAAGAAAACGAAACAAAACAAGAATTATATCAAAACCTGGATTTAGAGTCAAACTCTGATACCAAATGATGTGATCCTTGATGGGGAATCACGTGATCTCGCGGAAATTGTATAAATACTTGGAAAGTTCCAAATCCAGATTATTAGACGATAGCAATATGACTTGACACTCACGACTCAAGAACCAATGATGTATCAAATGCAAGACCCGTTAAGATGCGGAATAAAGAACCATAAAGGGTGAACGCCACAAATGTTGTCTAATCCTTTGATAAGTTCAAGGAGTTCAATCAAGAACGAATAGAATATGGATAATCTCACCTAATTCAAAGTAATTTCATTAATTATCAAAGTCGTGTTCTTCAATCAATGTAAAAACATATAATAAAGGGTATTCTCGCGAAAAACAAGACATGGCCGCAATATATGGGCCCAAAACGGAAAAAGAATTTAAAACGCGTAAACCCTAAATTCTATACCCACACGATCGCGGTGGTATCATGGCGGCGATCGCGTGGCAAGGTCAAAAAGCTCTCGGGTCTATTTTTCAGTGCATTTCGCCATCGCCTGAGAATCAAGACCACGTGATTGCTTGGTTTAATTGCCCAACTCCGTGTCCTTGACTCGGTTCTTGGCCCACATCACTTGTACTACCCTCGACTCCTCCTCTATCTTGTCATGCATCGAAAGTAGGGCCTTTGGTCTTAGGTTCAAGCACTCATCCATGCATGCTTGCGTAAATCCTTGCATAGCTTGTTTGATCCTCTTTGCCCTTTGTCTCATGATTGGTCCCACTGACACATGCAACGGGTCCTTACTAGCAGGTCCACTCTGGTACTAATAAACATTATTTATTATAGGATATAGCTCCAAGAAAATGCTTTACAAATTTAAACTTGAACCTGCAAAAAAAATAATAATAATAAATTTCAAGGAAAAAAGAGGAACCAGAGATGGCAAACGGGCCAAGCCGCTCGTCGGCTCGGCTCGTCAAATTACGAGCCACGAGCGGCTCGGCTCGTCCAACTTATGGGCTCGTCCACGAGCCAAACAAGCAAATCCTAAAACGAGCCGAGCACGGCTCGGCTCGTTTTGCATGGATGGCTCGTGGGCTCGTTTTTTTTAAAATAAAATATTAATTTTAATGAAAAAAATAAAAATAAAAATATGCACGAGCCGCAAGCCACGAGCTCAAGGGCCAAGCCAAGCTTGACCCTTGTGTAACGAGTCGAGCCGAAGCTCGGATCGTCTAACACTAGCCACAAGCTCGGCTCGTTGCTAAAACGAGCCGAGCAGCGAGCTTAATGGGCCGAGCCGGCTCGGCCCATTGCCATCACTGAGAGGAACATTTATGAACATTTGATTACAAGAGAAGCTAAAAAATTGACAGTAGACAACACGGGAATATTGAGATAGTTCCATAGAACTCAATCATAAATATACTCAACAAATCGATGACCAACAAGAACTATCTAAACTACATTTCTTTACTTGAGACACATAATAAGAACAATAATGCAAAGCTTGCTAAAAAACCAATAGACTAAGCCTCAGGTACCCTCTATGCTTGCTCCCATAAAATAGCCTACAATTTTGTGTACACAATAAATTGTTACTCATTTTCAAAAAATAAAAATAAAATTGTTCACTCAAAACCATCATTAAAAATTGCTACTGAAAGCCCCAAAGAAATTTAAACCCGACAATAACACATCAGTAATAGTAGATCCAAAGCAAATAAAAAGTGGAAAAGGAGAAAGAGAAGTTGATCGATCCCCATCGCTTTCTTTCTAGAAATGAAAGGGGACTCGTCGAGATAGAAAATACCAACAACTGAAGAGTTTGTTAGAAAATTTTATTACAGATAATAATTTATCTATAATCTGAATAATCATCATGTTGGAATTATCAAGAATTAAATAACTTAAGCGGAAGCGTACCTTAATGAAACGTGATTCACGATGAACGATTCGGTTGGTTGGATCTTCTAAATCGATACGTAGTCCTTATTATCTCTCTGATGATGGGATGTCAGACAAGATAAACAGTACGTAGGATTCAGGGACCATAACCGACTTTATATACCGAATTGCCAATTAACCTAATCCGGTCCATCATGAATTAGGTAATGGCCTGGTATCTACACATAAAAGCCCATACATTTAATTAGACGCATTAAAGCCCGATATATATTAAAACCTTATTAGATCACTTTAATTGGGCTTAACCAAATTGATAGTCTTTTATTCAATACACAATAATTCACATATAAGCCCACATGATTGATTAAAATCCTTACAATCTCCCACTTGGGCTATATGTGTAACCTTACAATTGTGTATCAATCATAACCTTATGAGTACTCAGAATTTTGCTATCATTACTGAATGCATCCCCAAACAATCCGGTCCATCAATTATATCAACATAGGATCAAAGCGGCTTTCGCTACATTAATCGTAACTAAACCTTCAATGGTCACGTATATCGACATAACTGAATGACATGGATCAAGTATGGATGTGTAGCATGGAAATTACATGTAATGTGATCTTCAACATGCCTATTTCCAATTGGTCCAAACTTTAGTGAGATCATCCTCAAACGAGTTCAGAGATAATAAACCTGAAACCTTACAGCTGTAAATAACTTTAACTTTAAACTGTATCCGAAGGGACAATAAATGTGTCTAATGCACCCAAAATACAAACTCCCACTGAAACCGAATATCTTTAAGAAATACAACACCCATATGAGTAATGTACTCATGAAAGACCTTGGGTTGTAATACTTTAGTAAGCGGATCCGCAATTATGGAGTTTGTCCCAATGTGCTCTTATTGACACATGTCCACTCTGAACTGTATCCTTCACAACCAGGAACTTATGTCAATGTATTTTGACTTAGTTGAGCTCCTGTTGTTACTGGAATATAAATCTGCTGAGTTATTGTCACAATATAACTTTAGTGGTCTTTCTTTACCGTACAGAATACGCAGCCCAGTGACAAAATTTTGCAGCTATATTCCATAATTAGATGCCCCCCAAAATTGCTACAAACTGTGCTGCCAAGTGAAAGAAGCTAAAGTGTTTGTTAAGCACTCCTTCCGGAAATAGCTCATTCAACCAGCAGATAAATGTAGCCTGATGTGGATCTTTTACTTTATTGGCATCTAGTAAAATCGGAATCATAATACCATATGATCTCCAACTGATCCGATTTTCTGTATGTGAGCATGTAATCTTTTGTTCTCTTTAAATACCTTATAACCCATGTTTGGCTGCTTTCCAAATGACCCATCTCAGGGTTACTTAAATATCTCCTTAGTATCCCAATAATGTATGCAATATCCGAACGCATACAAATTTGAGCATACATCAGATTTTCTATAGCTTAACTATATGAAAGCCTCTGCATTTCTTTAACTTCAAGATAACCTTTCGGGCATTAGTCGAGACTAAATTTGTCTCCCTTAGCGATAGGGCTGTCCCCTGATTTACTGTCTTGCATGCCAAACCTCTTAAGTACTTTATCGATATAGCCCTTTTGTGACAATTCAAGAATATCCCGAAAACAATCCCGGTGTATCTGAATTCCTAATACAAAAGAGATATCACCAAGATTTTTAATCTCAAAATTCTTTGACAAAAAATCTCATAATTTTATGTGACATACCTATATCATTAGTAGCAAGCAATAATCAACATATAAAACCAGGAAAATATACTTACTCCCACTGAACTTGTAATACAAACAATCCATCAACAACATTAATCTCAAGACCAAATGAGATAATTACTTGATGAAATTTGTATTACCCTTAACGGGAAGCTGGCTTGAGCACATAAATGGATTTCTTTAATTTGCAAATCATTTGCTTTGGGTCTACGACACAAAGTTTTCTGATTGCACCAAATAGATCGTCCCATCAATGTCGCCATTGAGAAACGCCACCTTAGTATCCATTTGATGTAACTCGAGGTCAAAATGTGCAACAACCTAACTTTCCTGAAAGAGTCTTTCATTAAAACCGAAGAGAAAGTCTCTTTATAATTAATGCCATCATTCTGTGTAAAGCCCTTAGATACAAGACGAACCTTATATCTTTCCACATTACCTTTCAAATCCCTCTTGGTTTAAAAATTCATTTAAGACCAATGGGCTTCGCACCTTCTGGTAATGGGACAAGATCCCAAACTTTATTGTCTTGCATATGCTTATACTCTTTATTTACGACATCAATCCACTTCCGAGAGTTAGAACCCTGCATGGCCTGATGGAATTGATTGGACCATCTTCCACCATTCCATTATTTTCCTTATATTCTTGGAAAAATACTATTTAAATTATCCGGAATAGCATTTTTTCCCTTTCTCTCGTAGATTTCCTTAATGGCTTTAGTTATTGAGGTTGTTGAGTTTGTACTTCTGAAATTTACTTTATTTTGGATGGGAGGTTCTTCAACATTGTCTAATTGAGGTTCCGAATATGCTTCTTGATCAATGACATGTATAGAAACTTGCACATTATCAAAAACAATAGTAGGAATCGAAACCGATCCTTCCTCAACTTATTCCTTAAAGACAATATCTCTAACCTTATTTCTCCCCCCAAACTCAACATCCTCAAAAAATGTTGCAGTTCCCGTTTCAAAATTGACTTAAGTGTGGGATTATAAAATTTAATAGCCCATTAAACGCTCAGAATAACCAATAAAGTAGCTGCTGACTGTTTTGGAGTCCAATTTCTTTATGTGGCCCATAAGGCCTTGCCTTAGCTGGACATCCCCAAATGTAGAAATACTTTAGACTAGATTTTTCTGCCTGTCAAAAGTTCTCAAGGTATTTTAGTAGCTGCTTTAGTTGGTATTATGTATGATCTTTCTTTAAATGTCCAGATTTCTAACAAAAGAAACAGCTTTAATGTGTTTATGTGGTTTCTTTTGTTCTGAACCCTTAACAACTTTATGTTCTTTATTTCTTTTATTGCCCTTATCTTTAGAGGTGTTTGCCAAGTGAACACTTTCAGTTCTGTCTTACTTCAACTTTTATTCCTCTTGCACACAAAATAGAATGAACTCATTTAGAGTTCATTTCTTCCTTTGATAGTTACAACTAACCTTAAATTAACTGAATTGTGCAAGAAGCTTGCACACTATGAAATGAGCTCATTGAGAGTCCATTTCTACTTTGACAGTTATAACTAACCTTAAATTAACTGTATTGTGCAGGAAGCGATATCAATACCAAATGCACGAGCAAGTCAGTAGACAAGTCGAGTTTTAGTTCCTTAAGTTTTGAAGCAGTGTGAGACATCTACACGATGTACTCCCTTATTTTTCCATTGCCTTTATACTTTATTGAAATCAAGCTTTGCATAAGCGTGCTTGTTTCAGCCTTATCATTTTTCAAAAAACGTTTCTTAATTTCGGCAAGGAATTCATTGGCATCATTTACCTCCTCAGATACTATGCCACTAAAGGCTTCCAGAATGCCGCACTCAATGATCATGAGACTCACGTAATTTTAAGCAATCTCACTTCTCAAAGTTCCTCATTTGATTAGATGAACTTTCATCCGTAAGAAGAGTAGGTTGCTCAATCCTTAGTACACGGTCTAGATTGATGCAACCAACGAAAAGTTAATGTTCTTGTTTTGATCCTTGAAGTTTGTTCCATAAATATAGGGATTAAATTTGAACTTGTAGATATACTACTAGCAGAATTTGAAACCGAATAGAGAACAATTAAACAAAATAGCTCACATAAATACCTTATTATGCAAATCATATTTTCAAATAATGGTAGGGCCCATCACAAGATACCTAGCACAACATCAATATTTAGTCTTTGGACAGAAATATTGACTTGTAAGTGGTACTCTTGGCGTAGTAATCAAACACTGACAGTAAGACATGTCAACCAACAAACCTTTCTTTGGACCGATTTATTGATCACACGTAAAACCAAATAACCGTCACGTATTTATTACCACAAGTTCATGTGAAATTCGGGCCAAATATTGACCTTCCTTTGGGCCGATCAATATCCGCATGAGATAACACACAAACACCTAATTTTTCCTTAGTGTAGTGATCAAACACTGGTAATAAGACATGTTAACCAATAAACCTTTCTTTGGACCGATTTATTGGTTACACGTTAAACCAAATAATTGCCACGTGTTTATCACAACAGGTGCATGTGAAATTCGAGCCAAATATTGACCTTCCTTTGGGCCGATCAATATCCGCAATGAATGACACACACAAATACCTTCTAATATTCAAAGTTAATTACTATCCACAAGAGAGGTTGCTTTGGCAACATGTTGCTTCAACTAACTTACTTTCGAATATTATATTTCTTAAAAGATTCCGATGTACCAAGATTTGAAACTGAAATTCATTGATTTGCATCTATATTTGACTTTAGGATTTGAATTATAGAATTCAAAACTTTAGAATAAAGCAATTCTTAAGTTGAGAGAGTCAATTGCAATATTCTTAAACTTTTGGTGGCCAATTGTTAAAAAAATTTAAGTTTGAAGGACTTAAATTACAATTTTTCCAAAACTTTATAGGTCAATTTAGAGAAATTCCAAACTTTAGGTCCCAATTTGAAAGAAAAACAAACTTTAGAGGTCCAAAATAGGAAATTTTCAATCTTTAAAGGTTGACTTTGAAAATTTTCAAACTTTAGGAGCCAATTTAGAAAATTCCCAAACTTTAGGGACTTAATTTAAAAAAAAAACAAACTTTAAGGACCAATTTCTAAAATTTCCAAACTTTATTGACTGAATTAGAACATTTTCAAAATTTAGGGACCAAATTAAGGAATTTCAGAACTTTAGGTGCTGTATTAGAAAATTTTCAAACTTTAGGGACTAAAAATGAAAATTTTCAAACTTTAAGGGACCAAATTAGAGAATTTTCAAGCTTTAGGGACCAATTTTGAAAATTCTCAAACATTAGGGGCTGGATTGGAAAATTCTCAAACTTCAGGGACTGAATCATAAAATTCCATAACTTGAAGGGTCCTGACTTAACTAAATTTATAACTTCAGGGGTGAAACTTTATTTCAAAACAAACAGGGAGGACTTGAGGTGCAATTTCACATAATTTCCCAAAATTGCAAAGGAGCCCTTACAAACTTCTAATTTCCGGTGACAGCCCCCGCCTCCAAAATCAAATCACAGCAGCTAGGGTTTATCACCCTTGCTGCCGCCGCAGCCAATCCCGAGAACGCTGCCCACGGCCGACACCATCGCAGCTCTTGCGGCGCCACAACCGGAGATTGCAACCGCCTGCAGCGCCATACCCGGCGCTACACTTCATATGTACAGCGTCGCTGTGCGCGACGCTGTAACCCACCCCGCGCAGCCAAGATCCGGTGCGCAGGCCGACGACATCGTCGTCTCAAAACCATCGAGCATCCAGCAGCAACCACAATCAACATCAACCGAACAAAATCCAACTCCAAAACCCAATTCCATAACCGAACAAAACCCAATTCAGAAAAAAAAAAAAATGCGTCCCTTCATCGAGAATCTTAATCAAAATTGAAATCCATATTTCATAACAACATGAATCCACATGCTCAACACCCAATTCTACCAACCAAAACTCAAGAAAATCATACATATATATACAGAATCCGATTTTCACATATATACTTTCATACATACACAGAGAACGGCTGAATTTCAAAAAAATATTGATGCAAGTTTCCAAAATTTCGAATTATGCAGCGTGTATATTTCTCAGTTTTATTTTGCTGTGTATGTATATATTCACGCACAGAAGTTTGGTTTTGAAATCAGACAATTAGGTTTTACATATACACGTACAAAATTGATCTGATAATTCAACACGATGTTGGCTCTGATACCACTTGTTAGAAAATTTTATTACAGATAATAATTTATCTATAATCTGAATAATCATCATGTTGGAATTATCAAGAATTAAATAACTTAAGCGGAAGCGTACCTTAATGAAACGTGATTCACGATGAACGATTCGGTTGGTTGGATCTTCTAAATCGATACGTAGTCCTTATTATCTCTCTGATGATGGGATGTCAGACAAGATGAACAGTACGTAGGATTCAGGGACCATAACCGACTTTATATACTGAATTGCCAATTAACCTAATCCGGCCCATCATGAATTAGGTAATGGCCTGGTATCTACACATAAAAGCCCATACATTTAATTAGACGCATTAAAGCCCGATATATATTAAAACCTTATTAGATCACTTTAATTGGGCTTAACCAAATTGATAGCCTTTTATTCAATACACAATAATTCACATATAAGCCCACATGATTGATTAAAATCCTTACAGAGTTTTGCAAGAGTAAGGCAATATGTGCTTGTCCGTAAAAAGATTCAGATTCATGTCGAAGGAAAACAAAACTGGCTGGACAAAGGAGGGGGAAGAAAAAACTACAGGAAGTGAAGAAGCGTCGAGGCGGCGAACGGCAACAATGAAGACAAGCATGAAGGCAACAGGTTCGAGAAGTAGTGAAGACAAGAGGCATCGAGGCGGCGGGAAGGAATGACTCGTTGAAGAAGAACGAGAAGGAAGGAAGGAAGGAAGGAAGTAAACTAAAGAAAGTAATAAACCTAAAACAAGACATCAATAGGACGTCCTTTTCATCCTAGGATTTCCAAAAAAAATATGTTGTGATTTGAACCTTTGACATAGGGAGCGCATAATGACATAGGGAGAGCGTTTTGACCACTGAGCAACGTGTGGCGTGAATAGGTTATGAATAGTACTATTTAACTTGGCTCTTTTAAAGATAGTAGGATAATATAATACATACAAGGAAACTTATTTTTAAGCTTAACCATAGGCTATTGTTTTTGGGTTTTTAAAGTCTCACCCACAAACTGATGAATTTTTAATTTGTTACAAGTTTAAAAAGTTGAATCAACCTCGACCTTCTATTAATTTTTATAAATTTTAACCTTCAGTAACTTTTATTGGAATGAATTCTAAACTTGGACACACATTGAAGACTTCCATCAACTCATATACTTTCCTTAATGCGTCAAATTAATTTTTCTTTTTCTCAAGAAATGAAGGAAACTTGAAAGTTCATGGTTTATAATCAGAGTGCCTTTATTTCTCAATCTGCAACAACTAATTTGAAAAATTTTGTTCCAGTTCTTCTTATGCTACACAATAAATAAATGAAGTTCAATTGCGCAAATTTTTGCTGATTTTCATTTTGTCTATACAAATATTATAGAATAGGATTTCATTTCCGAGTGCCATGGCAAAAAATGTTCAATTGGAACATGAAAACGTTACTAAATGGTCACAATTACTCTTCGGGATAGAGTGAAACGAAATTGCATTTCGTAGACTGTCCAACCAAAGATTTGAATTCAAATTCGTAGGACAACTATACCAATGTGTCAACGACCACTTTACTTTGATTTGATCAAGAATCATTCTCCAGCCAGCTTTTAGTTAGGAATCTCTTATTTCCTTTCCAAATGAATAGTGTATGTACACGCCTTCCTGGTGGTCACACGACGTTTGTGAAATTAACGGAACTACTTTTGGTTCTACTGCATCGCCACCAGACTTTGGCTTGCACGGTAGCACAGTTGTCTGAGGCCCAGCGGGAAAAAGCCCATGCACGATTTTGAACCATGTTTTGCCTAGGTTTCGGGAAGAAGCTATATATCCAACCTTCATGCACGAGAATAGAACATTTGCACACATATCCTAGAGGCACAATTCACAATCAAGAGTTGGATATTTTGGAGCACAAATTGGAGGCAAAGGCATGAAGATAGAAGATTAGCAACGGGGATAACTACTTGGTGCAAGAGTTCTCTTCTTTGTTATTTTTTCTTACTCATGATGTTTAGCTTAGATATTTACTGGGATTTACTTGTTTTAATTATGAGTAGCTAAACTACTTGTTGGGATTAATCGATGTAGCGTAGTTTTACGCTTTCAATTTCATTGTTCTTAGTTTTACGGTTTGATTGTATGTGTATAGTTTTATTTTGAGTTCAATGTGTGAATTAACTGACAACTAATTCATTGATTTATTGGTTTATTTTCATAATCCGAGAGATGAGCTAATGATCTAGACCTAAGAATAAAACCCGGTAATTGAATGAGCGATAGAGATACACGTTTGTTATTATTGTGGTCTTAACAGAGTTCTTGCATTCCAGCTATTCGTTAACATGGTTGACTGCCTAGGTAGAGTGGATTTAAACTTGAGAGGAGAATTTCATGTGCATAAGTGAGCTCGACTGATCATATTAGTAGGATAAATCTAGAAGTTAATCGTCGTTGGTAATTAATACTAATCCATGTGGGTACGATAACTCGGACTCTTAAAAAGTCCACTTCATTACTTGGATGCGACATCATACACTTTCGATTTAGGACACATCAGGTTTTTGACGTCGTTATTGGGGATTAGTGATTAATATTAATATCTTTTAATTTTTATTTTAATTTGAAGTTTACTTTTCGCAATTTTTTTCTAGTTATTTATTTTACTTTTCTGCTAAGGAGATCTAAGAGCTGTGATTTGTTTCCTTTTGATTCAAAAATTGAGCGCACTTTGAAAGGAGGCGAAGACAATAATGGAAGCATCTTAAACCCAAATTTTGAGGATGGCAGAAGACGGGGTCCCTAACAACCCTTTAATTCCAAATAATCCGTTGATTCATTGCAATCAACCAAACAAGGCACTTGGAGAGCAGCCTCAAGCTGGGAGAGGACGACCTTTGAGGAAGTACATGGTCCCACCTGTGGGAAATATCAGAACTTGTGTCGTACCACCAGCCATTCCAGCTAACAATTATGAGATCAAAAATTCGCTGATCTCATTGATCCAACAATCGGTTGTATTCCATGGTTCACCTTCTGAAGACCCTCATGCACATATGAGCTTTTCAAAAAATTTGTGACATGCAGTGCATGAATGGAGTTCCAGCAGAAGCTGTAAAAATGAAGCTATTCTCATTCTCTCTCGCAGATAAGGCTAAAGCATGGTTCTACTCGTTACCTGCAAGCTCCATCACTTCCTGGGCAATTTTAAGTCAGAAATTTGTGGATAGGTTCTTTCCACTGGGGCAGAATGTCGAAGTTGAGGAGGGAAATCTTGGCCTTTGGTCAGTAGTAAGGAGAGTCGATCTTCGAAGCTTGGGAGAGATTCAATGAATTTCTTCAACAGTGTCCTACACATGGGATATCAGACTGGACACTGGTTCAGCAATTTTATAACGGTTTGTCTTTCGAAAACAAGAGGGACATGCAGACTTATTGGGGGTAGATTTGTAACGACCCGGCTCTCTCGCTGGGGCCTTCTCTGAGTCGTACTCATGGTCTTTCCAGTCCCCCTGGCTCCCTCATTGGGGCTTTCTCTAGAAGTGAATTTTTTCTTTCCGTAGGTGATGAGTACCTGAGTGGCCCAACGAGTAAGGACCCGTTGCATGTACCAGTGGGACCAATAACGAGGCAGAGGGCTAAGAAGATCAAACAAGCAATGCAGGGGTTTATGCAAGCTTGGGTGGATGAATATTCAAATGCATGGTCAAAGACTCCATTTTCAATGCATGACAATATGGGGGATGCGCCAAAACCGTTACAAGGCATTTGGGTCAAAGAACAAGGAGAAAAGAATTCAGAGGACCTTTTACGGTCGTAAGGTCTGGGAGTTACGGCCGTAACTTTGCTATCGCACGGCCGTAACAATCAATTCACGACCATAATGGAATTATGCAGTTTTTATTCAGAAGGTATCTTATGGCCGTAAGAACCAATGTCATGGCCGTAAGAGTAAAAATCAGTTTTGGACCCGAGGGTCAATTACGGCCGTAAATTCCGTCGCGTTTTAATTTGTGTTTTGCGGCTAGGGTTAATTTTGGACGCGTTTTTAGGTTATAGTATGTTTTCTTTGTCATGGTAAAGAGACAACTTTGATGATTAATGAGATTGCTTGAATTAGGTGAGTTTATCCCTATTCTTCTTCGTTCTTGATTGAACACCCTGAACTTATCAAAGGATTTGACAACCTTTGTGGCGTTCACCCCTTTATGGTTCTTCATTCCGCATCTTAACGGGTCTTGGATTTGATACATCCTTGGTTCTTGAGTCGTGAGTGTCGGGTCATATTGTTATCGTCAATTAATCTGGATTTGGAACTTTCCAAGTGTTTATAAAGTTTCCGCGAGATCCCGTGATTCCCCAACAAGAATCACATCATTTGGTATCAGAGCTTGGCTCTAAATCCAGGTTTTGATATAATTCTTGTTTTGTTTCATTTTTTTTCTTCATTAGATGTCATTGTTCTTGAGCCATCATTGAATCGATAATAGATTCTTGGGTTTCTTGAAATTCTTCACTATTTCAAGATTGGTCGTAGTTTCAATTTTGTTATTATTGATTGTTCTTGATTAGTCAAAAAAAAGAAGTACGAAATTCAGATTAAAAAAAAAAAAGTGATTATTATTGAAGAGCACGATCAAGAACACAATTCCATATTCAAGAAGACCTTTCTTTATACCTTTTATTTTTCCCACATTCTTAGTAGTTTTCGTCATCCATCACTACTTTCAAATTCTTTCAATTCTAGTTACATCAATTTTCTTGAGTCCAATATTCCATCAAATCTTCTTTTCATCTGTTTGTGTCTTGCACCTTGGGTTAATTCCACAAGGACCAAGTCCGTGACTAGTTTGGTGGGTTCTTTGAGAACTTGAGAAAAGGGATAGAGAGGAAAAAAGCAGAGTGGTGAGATCAATAGAGGGAAAAAGCCAAATAGAGTGAAAACACGAGTGCTAAACACGTGAGGATATATTTTCTTGAAAATTATTTCTTTTCTTTTGATCACTAACCATGTCACAGAAGGACGCATCATCGACAGGGGAGGATAACCAACAGTTCCACTTCCTTGCAATGCTGGAAAAACGATTCGAGAGGTAGGATGCGAAGTTGGGGGAGATTAAAAACTCCGTGGACACGCATAGTGCAGCAATTGCTCAACTACGAAGAGAGCAACCGCATACGGCTCCTAATATTCGGAAGCCGCAAAGGTATGAAAATAATCCTAGGAATAGAGTTTGGGATGATGATGATGTTGAGATAGGAGATAGTGTTGACGATGATAGTGAAAGTGTATCAGTGGCTAGCTTGGGTAGGAGAAGAGGTTGTGGTGGTCGCCGTGGAAGAGGAAATAGGCGTGAAAATAGGGATGATGATGGGATGGATAGAGGCTTAGGAAACATTAAAATGTCCATACCATCTTTCCAAGGGAAAAGTGATCCGGAGGTGTACTTTGAGTGGGAGAAGAAGGTAGAACTGATTTTTGAGTGCCATAACTACTCAAAGGGGAAAAAGGTGAAGTTGGCGGTTATAGAATTCACTGACTATGCACTTGTGTGGTGGGATCAATTAGTGACAAGTAGGAGGAGGAACCGTGAACGACCTATTGAGACCTGGAACGAGTTGAAGGGTTTGATGAGAAAAAGGTTTGTGCCCAACCATTACTATAGGGACTTGTACCAGAAACTCCAAACTCTGTCTCAGGGTTCGAAGAGTGTAGAAGAATACCATAAGGAGATGGAGATCGCTATGATTCGAGCAAATATTGAGGAGGATCCGGAGGTCACAATGGCCAAGTTTTTGAGTGGTTTGAACAGAGACATTGCAAATGTTATAGAACTGCAACATTATGTTGAGCTGGAGGAGATGTTGCACATGGTGATGAAGGCGGAAAGGAAACTGAAGAGGAAAGGGACAGCAAAATACTCTTCGGGATCTACTCCTTGGAAACCTACGTGGAGTGGAAATAACAAAACTGAAGGAGCTGCTCCAAAGGGAAAACCAGAACCACCGAAGGCTCGAGAGGAATCTGCCAATAAAGGTAACCCCGCTTCTAACTCTCAACCTCCTAGAAGTAGGGACATCAAGTGTTTTAGGTGTATGGGAATCGGACACATTGCATCACAATGCCTGAACAAAAATATAATGCTTGTGCGAAATGGGGTGGTTGTATCGGAGGATGAGGTTGAGGATGATGATGAGTTTAAGGATATGCCTGCCTTAGAAGAAGCTAGTGATTGTGACGATGGAGATTATGCTGTAGCTCAGTCCCTCATTACTAGGCGTGCTCTTAGTACCCAAATTAAGATGGAGGAGTCAGGTGAGCAAAGGGAAAACATATTCCATACTAGATGCTTTGTTAATAATAAAGTGTGTAGTTTGATAATTGATGGGGGGAGTTGTACCAACGTGGTTAGTACCACTCTTGTTGAGAAATTGTGTTTACCCATAATCAAACACCCTAGGCCTTATAAATTACAATGGCTGAATGAGTCCGGTGAGATCAAAGTGAATAAGCAGGTGTTGATCGACCTTTCTATCGGGAAGTATGAGGATGAGTTAATTTGTGATGTAGTTCCAATGCATGCTGGACACATCCTGTTGGGTCGTCCATGGCAATATGACAGGAGGGTGGTACATGACGGGTACAAAAATAGGTACAGTTTTACAAAGGATGGAAAAAGTATTAGACTTATGCCATCCTATACCTAGGTTAGACGACATGCTTGATGAATTATATGGTTCATGTGTCTTTAGTAAAATTGACCTTAAAAGTGGGTATCACCAAATACGCATGAAAGAGGGGGACGAATGGAAAACTGCATTCAAGACCAAATATGGGCTTTATGAATGGTTAGTTATTCCATTTGGCCTCACCAATGCACCTAGTACATTCATGAGGTTGATGAACCATGTCTTACGGGCTTTCATTGGCAAATTTGTGGTCGTGTATTTTGATGACATTTTAGTTTATAGTAAAAATGTAGATGAGCATGTTGATCATTTAAGGTTGGTACTTGAGGTTTTACGCACTGAAAAATTGTATGCTAACTTTAAAAAGTGTACTTTTTGCATAGATAAGGTTATATTCCTTGGTTATGTTGTTAGTAAGGATGGTATTGAGGTTGACGAGGAGAAAACCCGAGCTAATAGAGAATGGCCAACACCTAAGAGTGTAACTGAGGTAAGGAGTTTTCATGGGTTAGCAAGTTTTTATAGGAGGTTTGTGAAAGATTTCAGTACAATCGCCACACCACTCACTGAGGTAATTAAAAAGAGTGTGGTTTTCCGTTGGGGGGATGCACAGGAAAAGGCTTTTACGTTGCTTAAAGATGCCTTATGTTCTGCACCAATCTTAGCATTACCTAATTTTAACCAAACCTTCGAGATTGAATGTGATGCATCAGGAATAGGGATTGGAGCTGTTCTTATGCAGGAAAAGAGGCCGATAGCTTATTTCAGTGAAAAGCTGAGCGGGGCAGCGTTGAACTATCCAACGTATGATAAGGAGCTTTATGCTCTTGTCAGGGCATTGGAGACTTGGCAGCATTACCTCTGGCCAAAAGAATTTGTCATCCACACGGATCACGAGTCATTAAAGCACCTCAAGGGGCAAGGTAAGTTGAACAAAAGACATGCCCGATGGATGGAGTTTGTGGAGACTTTTCCTTATGTCATTCAATACAAACACGTCAAGGAAAACATAGTTGCAGATGCGTTGTCAAGAAGGTATGTGCTCCTTAATTCATTGAATGCTAAATTGTTGGGATTTGAATATGTTCGAGATTTGTATGCTAACGATCATGATTTTTCCTCTATTTATGTCTCTTGCGAAAAGGGAGCATTTGATAGATTTTATAGGCATGATGGTTATTTGTTTAAGGAAAATAAATTGTGTGTGCCTAACTGTTCTATGCGTGAGTTGTTAGTACGTGAAGCTCACGGGGGTGGTTTGATGGGTCATTTTGGTGTTTTAAAAACATTGAAAACGTTGAAGGAACATTTTTATTGGCCTAGGATGAAACGGGATGTTCACCAAATTTGTAATAAATGCATAACTTGTAAACAGGCCAAGTCTAAGGTATTACCACATGGTTTGTATACTCCTTTACCTGTTCCTAGTGAACCTTTGGTGGATATATCCATGGATTTTATGTTAGGATTTCCTAGGACCAAAAAAGGTCGGGATTCCATTTTTGTGGTTGTGGACAGGTTTAGTAAAATGGCACACTTCATTCCTTGCCATAAAACTGATGATGCCGTGAACATAGCAAACTTATTCTTTAGGGAAGTTGTCAGACTACATGGGGTGCCTAGGAGTATAGTATCTGATAGAGATGTCAAATTCCTTAGTTACTTCTGGAAGGTTCTGTGGGGGAAAATGGGTACTAAACTATTGTTTTCCACTACATGCCATCCTCAAACGGATGGTCAGACAGAAGTAGTCAATAGGACGTTAACACAACTCTTGCGTGTTGTCATAAATAAAAATTTGAAGAGTTGGGAGGAATGTTTACCATTTGTGGAGTTTGCATATAACAGGGCTATACATTCTACTACTACTTACTCTCCTTTTGAAATTGTGTATGGCTTCAATCCACTAACCCCTATGGACCTAATTCATTTGCCTGTAGATGACATGAACAGTTTAGATGGCAAGAAGAAAGCCGAGCGTGTGAAGTCACTCCAGGAAAAGGTCCGGCTACAAATAGAAAGGAAGAATGAGCACTATGCGTCCCATACGAATAAGGGCAGAAAGCAGGTGATTTTTGAACCAGGCGATTGGGTGTGGGTTCACATGCGAAAGGAACGATTTCCAACACAACGAAAATCTAAACTGCAGCCTAGAGGAGATGGGCCATTTCAAGTCATTGAGAGAGTCAATGACAATGCTTATAAGCTGGATCTCCCAGGTGAGTATAATATATCTGCTACTTTTAACGTTGCTGATCTCTCTTTGTTTGATGCAGGTGATGATTCGAGGACGAATCCTTTTCAACAGGGAGGGAATGATGAGTACCTGAGTGGCCCAATGAGTAAGGACCCGTTGCATGTACCAGTGGGACCAATAACGAGGCAGAGGGCTAAGAAGATCAAACAAGTAATGCAGGGGTTTATACAAGCTTGGGTGGATGAATATTCAAATGCATGGTCAAAGACTCCATTTTCAATGCATGACAATAGGGGGGATGCGCCAAAACCGTTACAAGGCATTTGGGTCAAAGAACAAGGAGAAAAGAATTCAGAGGACCTTTTACGGCCGTAAGGTCTGGGAGTTACGGCCGTAACTTTGCTATCGCACGGCCGTAACAATCAATTCACGGCCGTAATGGAATTATGCAGTTTTTGTTCAGAAGGTATCTTACGGCCGTAAGAACTAATGTCACGGCCGTAAGAGTAAAAATCAGTTTTGGACCCGAGGGTCAATTACGGCCGTAAGGTTGATTTTCACGGCCGTAAATTTCGTCGCGTTTTAATTTGTGTTTTGCGGCTTGGGTTAATTTTGGACGTGTTTTTCGGTTATATTATGTTTTCTTTTTCATGGTAAAGAGACAACTTTGATGATTAATGAGATTGCTTGAATTAAGTGAGTTTATCCCTATTCTTCTTCGTTCTTGATTGAACACCCTGAACTTATCAAAGGATTTGACAACCTTTGTGGCGTTCACCCCTTTATGGTTCTTCATTCCGCATCTTAACGGGTCTTGGATTTGATACATCCTTGGTTCTTGAGTCGTGAGTGTCGGGTCATATTGTTATCGTCAATTAATCTGGATTTGAAACTTTCCAAGTGTTTATACAATTTTCGCGAGATCCCGTGATTCCCCAACAAGAATCACATCAGTAGGATTCAAACCATGTACCTAGGGATTTGGTACAATGATTCTTAGAATCATGCTCAGAAGCAAGTAACATCATGTTCGAAGACAAGTAATTCTCATAAATCACATAATAACATGTAGGAATTTACAATAGTAATTTACTTAATATTGCGCAATTTAAAGAATTTTTTTTTGAAGTATGAACCTACCTTGAAAATATTCACGAGTTTGTTGAGTGGGAAAACGTCAATATTCTGAACGTCCAAACGCCTCGTCTAGCCCATATGTAAAATAAATCTTAAGCTAGTATTTTGGAATTCAAATGTTTTAAAATGAAAGAGTTTTTAAAAGAAAAATAAAAATTTAGGGTTTAAATTGAAAATCAAAGATAGTTGGAATTTGAAAAGAGTTGAAACCAAAATAAATGATTTTGAAAGCAATTGGGCTGACTCATTTGATTTTTAGAAGTCTTGGGGATTAACTATTTTATTTTTAAAAATGCACGGCTAAATCAAAATATTTTAAAATAAAGGGACTGAAATAAATACTTTTAAAACTTGGGGGGCTTACGGGACAATTTTAAAGTTGTAGGAATGAATTAAGTGATTTTCAAATTAAAGGACTGAAATAAAGTTTAGAAAACTTTGGGCTGAAACTTAAAGTCATTTTTAAATCAAAGGGACCGAATTAAACGATTTTGAAAAAAGTGAGGGCTCAAGCGGTAAATTTTCATAAAATTTGTTTAAAACAAATCATCTCTCTCTCTCTCTCTCTCTCTCTCTCTCTCTCTCTCTCTCTCTCTCTCTCCCTCCGAACCAGAGAGGGGAGTCGGCTGAGAGAGGCTTCTCAGCCTCTTCTGGGTTCAAGTGCACGATATCGTTAACAAGTAGTAAAAGTGAACTTTTGAGTCCGAGTTATCGATCCCACGAGGACTAGTTAATTCGTTATAAATTTACTTCAATTCTAAGTATCCTAGACTATAGTGAAAATTAACTAAAAAAAATAAAATTGCAATTGAATCCAAAAAGGAAAAATACTTGAGAATTAAATGAAATAAACAATGCAATTAAAATAAAAATAAAAATCTAAAACTAAAACTAAAAGCAATTAAAGAAACAAGAATAAACGTGATGGGTTTTCGAACAAATAAATAAATATCGGAACTAACGGTTTCGAAATAATGTTCTAACTTAATTTCTCGTCTAAAGTTATTTTCTAAAATTATATTTGGTCGAATTCACACATATATCTAATTTACCTCTCTCGAGTTCAAATTAGGTCTATTTAATTAAGTCAACTATGTATCTCTACAGCGGGTCAGAGTTCTCCTTAGTTAAATGCATTAAATTACCTAAGAATTCATAAGTGACCACAAGCAACCACAAATTCATATCTTTATCTTTTTGTTGAAATTGTCAGATTTTATTACGTGATCTAATTGTTAACTCACCTCTCGGATTATGAAAACAACCATTAAATCATGAATTGGTAATCAAGCAACTCAAGCATTAAACGCAATAATAAAATCAATACATAAAAATAAAGTATCAACTTGAGAATTAAAATCAAACTAAAATCATTAAATCAACATCGTCAATCCCGATTAATAATTTAGCTACTCATGTTATTGAGAGAAAAATCAATAAATAATAAGGTAAATAAAACGCGGAGTTTGAAGGGTTGAAAAATTAGCATCACCTCCTTGCACCACCAAAATCACCTCAGCAATATACCAATTTTTATCCACAGCCGCTTGTCAAATTGTTGCACGACCGATTAACCTCAAAAAACAAAAAACAAAAAAAAATCCAGTCGTGTGACCCCTTCTTCACCAATTTGTCTCTTCTCAACTCCCAGTCGGCACACACTTTTCTGCTTCCAACCTGCCAAGTTTCCCTTTTTATTTGAATCCCAGCCTTTGTTTGTGTATATCTTCTCTCAAATAATTCTCCACAGGTCAGCTGCAACCACCTATTCTCAGCCTTGGACTCCTTCAGCCATGTATCTATCTTCTGTCTTTCTTGGACAAACAACCAACACTCCTTTCTGTGTATTTATTTTTTTATATATCCCAGTCAATTTAAAACCAACCTGCCTTCTTCCTAAACCCAAGATGCTTCCTTTTTATTTGTTTTCCACCAATCACCAACCTTAATTCCCAGCCAATATTCAGCCGCTAACCACCTATTTTGCTGCCTCTCTCACGGCTCTGCCTCCTTTTTTTTTTAACCGCTGTCACTTTCCAGCAATATATATATATATATATATATATATATATATATATACACATACACACATAATCACCATATCAGCCCTAAAATTTCAACAAAGTTGGTGCTTTCCTAGTCCACAAAAGAGTCCAAGTCTCAATCCAATTAAAACCCAATTAGTTCATACTTTACTTTTTATGTTTTAGGGCCACAATTCTTCCAAATAAAATAAATTTATTCTTGAGTTAATTGCACATTCGGTCTTCAACTTTTGGGAGTGTACACTTTAGTCCTTTTTCTTTCTTTTTAACTCAATGTTCGACCAATTGTCATGAATTTGCTTCAATTCTTCCATCTTCTCGACTTTTGGGATAAAACCTGAAATAATGACCAATAATAACAATTAAGTAGAATTTATTAAAGAAAAACATTATAATATCCTAATTTCGATGGGAAGCTAGAGGACGAGATCTTAATGAGAATTGGAATAGTTGGATGTTAAGACAGTTTTCCTATATGGGGAGCTAGAGGACGAGATCTTAATGAGTCAGCCTCAAGGCTTTGAGGTGAAATAAAAGACTAACTTTGTTTGCAAACTTAAGAAATCCTTATATGGTTTGAAACGAAGTCCCAGGCAATGGTATAAATGTTTTGATTCTTATGCCATCAAGATAAGTTTTAAAAGAAATGAGTATGATTCTTGCCTTTACAATAATAACAGTAAATATGAGTGAAGTGTACCTACTTTTATATGTAGATGATATATTATTTAATAGCCCTAGTAAAAGTGAGATCATGAGAATGAAAATCCTTCTAAAATCTGAGTTTGATATAAAAGATCTAGGCTGTGCTATAAAGATCATGGGTATGGTCATTAATAAAAATAGAATTGAAAATGTGTTGACTATTTCTCAAGAGACATACCTGGAAAAAGTGATAACTAAGTTTGGCATGAAAGATGCTAAACCTATTAATGTTCCTTTAACTGCTCACATGAACTTGTCATCACCACATTCCCCTAAAACTGAGGAAGAACTAATGAGATGAAACATATTCCATATGCTAATGCAATAGGTTCTTTTATGTTTTCTATGATTACCACCAGACCTGACTTTGTTTATGCTATTAGTTTTCTCAATAGGTTTATGTCTAATTCGGGGAAACCACACTGGGCTCGGTTGAAATGACTCTTAAGATACATTAGTGGTACCTTGAGAGTAGGATTAGTGTATGGGAAAAGGACTTATGTGTTAACCTTTAAAGATTATGTGGATAGACTTTACTGGTGACAAAGACCATAGGAAATCAACTGCTACATACTTTTTCACTTTAGGTGATAATTGCATTACATGGAAGTCTCAATTGCAGCCTATTGTGACATTGTCTAGTACCGAAGCTGAATATGTAGCCATTACTGTAGCTATGAAAGAGAGTATCTGGTTTAGGGGATTTTAAATGAATTAAATGTTTTGCGTGAACCTGCTACCATTTTTACTGATAGTCAAAGTGCTTTGTTATTGTGTAAAAATCTTGTATACCATGAAAGATCTAAGAACATTGAAGTTAAGTATCATTTCATTAGAGAAAAGATAGTTATAGGTGAAGTAAATTTGGTTAAAGGTCATACTGATTTAAATCCTTCTGATATGGGCAGGAAAGTTTTAAATGTTGGTAAGTTTAGAACTTGTTTATCTTTGCTTCATATTGATACTGGTTAAACTCTTTGCAGGTACCGGGCAATGATGGTGAAGATTAAGCCTAACACACTTTACTTACAGCAACTATGAGAGTGAGAGTAGGGACATTTGGAGATCAAGGTGAAAATTGTAGAAAGTGATCTCCAAATTGGAGTTTACTATACTTGGAGGTCCTTTTAGGCAACCAATTAAAGTTGGAGGGCCTCTAAGGCAACCACTTTAGTTACCCGGCTTGTTTGTTATGTTGTGGACCATTGGATGCAATCCAATGGTTGAGATATATTCTTGGTTTTATATACATGTTTGGCTGGGCTCTACGCATACTTCACTGCCTTCTCCCTTGCGCGACTCCAATTCCTTCTCCCCTCTGTCTTGAGAGTTTTTCTTGTGTCCCTTGTGAAAATCTTGTGTATTACCTAGGTCATAGTGTAGACTAGATTGTGCACACACTTGTACAGGTTTGGGCGTTGTGATTAATTAGAGAATAGGGTCGGTATTGTTTAGATTAAATCTGGGTGCGATTATTGTGCGTGATTCTTGTACTCAATAACTCTCATTGGAAGGTTGTTTGTTAGTGGACTGAGCTTGATCTTGAGCCCCCAGACGTAAAGTAAAAGCGAGGATTTTCCCGCTAAAATGCACTTACAGTGTTTGGTGACAAAAAACTAAAATAGAAATAGAATAGAATAAAATAAAAATACATGTAGATTAATGATGTATTTAAATTAGTGTTGATTATTGCAATTTTCATTTGGAATTAATGTCGTATTTAAATCCTTGTAGATAAACATGGATGAAAAAATGTGTAGTTTGTAAATAAATTTATAGAAAATATTTAAACCTCCATTCGAAGGCTATGTATTTATTTAAACAAAAATATTTTTGTTTTGTTTTATTTTCGAGATGCGTGATCAAAAAGTGATTTTTGAAAAATGTGTATAGTTAAAAAGTGGGGGGACATTTGTTGTTTGTAAATAAATTTATAGACAAATTATCAAATGGATGCTGATCATATTTTTAATCATTCTTAATTTTATTAATTATGTAAATTTTATATAGTATTATAAGATTTTCGATATAATTTTTTCATATTTTAACTACTTGATTTTGTAAATAAAAGTATAATTTTATTGGTTAAATATAAATATTTATTGGGTTGAGATTTAAACATACAATTATAATTATTGTGATAGATTTTTGAATGAAAATTGATAAAAAAAAAAAAATGTTAAATACAAGAATCAAATGTACAAATTATGTAAATTTGCATTTTCAACGAAATTAAAAAATTATTGAAATCTACTATTGTTTACTATTTAAATATATAAATTGGCATTTACTATTCAAATAAGTTTTTAATATAAATTTGCATTTATTATTTTATGCATTTTATATTTGTGTTGATTATGTAAAAACATAAAAATTTTACAAATATTTATTGAAATAGATATTATAAAAAGCAACTTTCGTATATCGCACGTGAAAAATACTAGTTTAAGAAAAGAAGACGATGAAGAGAAATCCACGGTCAAGTGTAAATAGCTAGATCAAATTTCCTCATTAACATGGAGACTAAACTCCGGCACTTTCATTTACTACGCTAAAAAGTTTTGCCACGAGTGGCTTATAACAACTGCATTTAAAAGTTATAGATTTTTAAAATTATATGTATACAAATTATATTTGAATTTATATGTGAGAGAGCTAATGTAAAGCATCAAATGTCCCTATTCTTCGTGAGATCATTTCTCTCATGGCGGATATGGATTATGGCTTTTGAAATTTCAAACTCCGAGAGGGAAACGATGTTGTCCACACCATTGTCAACTATGCTTTTACTTTTTCTTTAATTGCTTCGTGGACTGACTTTTATTCCTCTTTTTCTAAGCTTATAATAAAGGCTCTCTTAGGTTTCAAACAAAATAAAAATAAAAAGAAAAAAATCTCTTGGGTGTACTTTTAGAAATTTTGAGAATTTCCTATTTTTGTAATTACGAAGTTTTATTTCTGCCTAAAATGGCATTCGAATTTTTGTTATGCTACCTTGCTTTCGTTGTTAGTTCGGAAGGTGGACTTCAAAGGGTTGAACATATATCAATAATTTTCACTTTATTATATGCACACGTGTCCTTTTGTTGTTTAAACAAAGTTTGACAACGGGATTAACAATCAAAATACTATTCTTACCTACACCTTTTGCCGTTTAAATAGAGTTTGACAACGAGGACCAGCATCCAGGATTTATTATTAATATTCGTGCTTCAGCCGTTGGACGAAGTGGGATTAAAAACGTCTTGTTTAATTATTTATTTAATTTTATGAATTTTTCTAAAATATGATTTCATTAAAAAAATATAAAAAATTAATATAAAAGATTATATGTTAGTTGGATCAGGCTATCATGGTCATAATTTTAATAAGTTGGAGACATGGAATTGAACGATCTAAACCAAAGGTTGGAGACATATTATACACACATGGAAAGGTTGGGAACCTAAGAATTTATTAGATACGGACAACAAATTTCAATTGAGTCGAAACTAACCCGATCCACATTCCCATTTCTAAACGTGGAAAGCACACTCACCCCTACTTTTAAAGATTCAAATTTATAAATAAGATCAAACATATTTTACTTCAAAATTCAGGCTGTACTTGAGAAATAATTAATTAATAAATTATAATTAATTAATAAACTATAATAAAAAATTTAAATTAATATTTAACCCTATTTAAATCACACCACTATACACCATTTCAAACCATAATTATATTCTCTCTAATTTGTGTATTCAATACACACGCTTTCAAATAGTTCAACAAAAACAACCGACGCCTCCTTCCCCCACAGCCACACTACATGCCACTGGACTCCACTTCTCCAGCAAGACCACCGCAGACAGAGGTAAATTTCAATGGAACCCGGACATCAATTCTTACCTCGAGGCAGCGGTGACGTCCCTTCCACCCACGACCACACACCACGCCTGCCAAACTCTACACTTGTCGAACGTCTCAGGAACTTTCAAGGTAACCGCGAGCGCCATAGCACAGATCTTACAACGCGCTGCTAGATCTAAGCATCGAAGCAGTGGCCTTGCCACTTCAATCTAGTGGTGGTGCTGCTTCGATGCTTCAATCTAGTGGTTTTGGTGCTTTGATCTAGTGGTGTTTTGCATATAAGTGGTGGTGCTATCGACGTGAAGTGATGGCGAAAGTGACAATGGTGAGGGAGGGAGTGGGATTTGTGCATCTGGAATGTGGAGATGGGCTGGAGTTTTGCTGGTGGTGGAGGAGAAACAAGCAGTGGTGGTGACGGGAGGGAGTGAGATTCTGGCAGCAGCGATCTAGCTGCTTTGATCGAGGCAACGACGCTATGGCAAGATCTAGCAGGAGTTCCGCTGTGCAGTGGCTTACAGAGGTGTGGCTTGTCATTTGTTTTTTGAAACCTTGGTTTGTGGTGGTGCAACTGACATAAAGTGGTGGTGGCAATGACGGTGGTGAGGGAGTTGAATTTCGGTATGGGAATTTTGACATGGTGTGTAGTTTACTGGTGGTAGTGGTGGAGGCCATGGTGGTGGAGGCGTCGGTGATAGTCGTCATGGTGGTGTTGTGACGCCAGCGATGGTAGATGCAGTTGTAGATGTTGATTGTGCGAGATGCTGTGGCCTTGAAAACTTTGAGGGGTGGGGCTATGTTGTAGGTTGTGAATGCGGTTCATGGTGGTGGTTTGTTGGTGGTTCTTTTGAAGTGATGGTGTTATGGCTATGGTGAGATGGCGATAGCGGCAGAGGACAATTGTGGCCTAATCAACATTCTTTTTTTTTGTCTTTGGTTGGGGGCAGTTGTGGTGGCGACGATGTTGAGATGATGGTGGTGGTGGTGGTGGTGACTGTGACATTGATGTAAAATTGTTACCTATAATTTTTTTTACTTGTGACCTTAAAAATGGTGGTTAGATGCTAGCGGCGGCAGTGGTGGCTGCAGGTGGTGATTTTCTGATATTTTGACCTAATGATTTGATAAATAATGTGGTTTAAAAAAACGTGTGACCTAATAATCAATAAGTTGTGACCTAGAAATCAAATAATTGTAACCTAAAATTTGGTATTGGCACTTAAAATTGTTAGGTAATTTGAAGTCTAAATATTTATACTATCCTTCTACTATGTTTTCAGAGTGCGTAATGTTGGGTTTTGATACCCAATAAATCCCGGGCTACGATGTTAACGTGGGATTGTGAATTCACAAGCTTTGGCCAATGATGAATTAATTACCAAAAACCAAATATCCATTGTGCTATACCACACCCATTTGTTTACCTCTTGGATGACTTGTGAATCTGGGCCCATTTGTCTTGTTCTTGGTCCAACTAAAAGCCTAACATAATCCTATATAGAGTCTCCTACCAGTCTTTGTGGTGTGTGTGAAGAAGTAAAAAAACGTGGCTGCCTAAGATTGTTTTCTTTTTGTGCCTATTTTCATTGTCTTCTTAGCTATGCCCTTGTTTGATTCTACTACTTTTTGAAAGGAAAAAAGGAGTTTTTGGAAATCGTATGATTAAAAAGTAGTTTGAAAAGTAAAAAATTGTGAACTTGACTTTTTTGGATAGTTGAGATTGATTACTGTAGAAAAAGTAATACTTTTTATGAGAAAGTAATAGAATCAAACAAGGGCTATGTACCGTCCAACTTTCTAGCCGTCCAGATATTGCTTCAATCGCCCAATCGTCCAAGTATTAACATTCGTCCATGCATTCGCTCAATATCCCAAACAATAGCATTCACCTTGGATTCCAAACTCGGGTTTTCTCTTCTCTGGGCCTATATATTGGGACTCATGATCATTTGGGTATTTTTTGTGTAAACATGACCGTGAAGTTTTACTGACATGCACGCCTTGTTAAGCTAGCCATCTTTTTTCCTTCTCTCATGCAAGAAAAACCTAGAAATACAGAATTAAATTAAAGCTATGAAAAGAATAAAACTATTTCCTCTTAGGGCTAATTATCCACTGCTTTGTTATTGCTCGAGTACTACAAACAAAATAATCTTTGCTTTCTATTCAAGTTCATGGCGATCCCATTTTCCAGCAAAAATCTTTCACAAACTTGCCTAACTAGCGGTGGCCTGAAGCTTTCTCTCCAGAACTCTCAGATTGAATGTTGCTGCGAGAAAGAAAGCTTAGGAAGGAATGGGTCTCTGTTATCCATTATCCAAAGACAACCCAAAGAAAGACTTTAACGGGTCATCTCATATCTTCAGGTTTGTGCTGTCATAACCTTTTGAAGATCGCTCGTCAGTCAGCCGACACCCATCTTTGAAAACGTTATTTTTCGATATATGGGTAATCTTCCACGGTAGAAGAAAAGATTTATTCATATGAAAGTTTGATTTATCTAAATAAACTCACAAAAGCAAGATCTATCAGAAAATACCCTATCCTGTATATCAATCATAAAAAACCTTTTAAGCTAGCCATCTTTTGTTCTTTTCTTCTGAAAGAATAATTTAGAAATACAAAAATTAAATTAAATTAAAGATATAAAACGAAAACAACCATTTCGGGCTACTTGTAAAATTATCAGTCATGCTAGAACTGGAGAATACATGAATAATAACATAATTCTTTATCTAAACCGTCGCTATATATATAAGGTGCAGTTTTTAAGCTTGTTTTCAGCCTAAAACATTACAAATCGAAGAAAAAATTAGAGAATCATAAAGAAAAAACACACACACAAAACACAGAAATCGAAGGCTGCTGCTTGGAGGGAAGGTTTGGAACTGTGGTAGAAACCAAATCATACATGCCCTAATTAATCATAGCGCTTGCTGTGTTATCTTCAGTTTATCAAGCACCTCGAACCTGCTGAATCTGTCGAAAATGCTTTTGAGCCATCACATTACTTTCAGTTGCAGCATCCTTTTTCTTCTCTTGTGACACAGTTTCAGCTGCATCTGGGCTCCCAGATTTGATAAAAAGTGAAAAAATATCAAGAAAGCATGCCACAAGGGGAATTGAAGAACAAGAACTTGTAGATGCAGTTTGATTTTTATTCATGGTATAAATTAAGCTTATCAGAATTGGTAAACAGAATATGGTTTATGAATATTGAAGATGATTGCTTTAAAGTGATGGACTAAGCAGATAAGAATCAGTATATGTATTATACAAATTGGTGGGGGAGGGTAACTTTGTTAAAGTCTAATTCTTGCTTAGCAAGTTCTATTCAGGTCAAATTAGACACCTCAAATAATTGATCCTCCCGTGACTTGTGGAACAAGAAAAGTTCATTTCTTGCCCAAACGAGTGTAATGTTAAAGAAGGAGGATTTGAAACTATAATTAAAATCAAAAGTTCGAATCAAGAATTTTAGAATGAAGCATTTAAATGTAGGAAAGCAAGTCATTACATGGAAGTAGTGACTGTGCAACATGTCATATCGATCTCTGGTGTTTCATCCACACGACGTAAAGGGGTTTATGAGGGTTCATGGTCTAAGTGTGCATAAGCTATAACACATTTGAATTTACCTAGAAAGCAAACCGGGAGGAAGGCCACTGTCTCAAAGATTAATCGGGCAAAGCTTGAACACTTGAGTTAAAAAAATATGTACATATTTCTTGCTACGGATCATGTGTTTTTCTTTCTGTCTTTTTACAAAATATGCATGGTACTTTATTAAATAAACAAATGCTACTACAAATAACATTTGGGAATTGGATAAACCTTCATCCTTCAAACTAGAAAAATTATGTTGTGCTACCGCATGACTACTTTATTAACACTGTGCCTATAAAACAAAATTATGTGGTTATTAGGGAATATATGCTAACATGTTTTGATAACACAATGTTTCAAGGAAAATACTGTTTGTACAATGTCTGTAGACATTGTAGCTACAGTGAAGTGTTATTCAGTGCAGCTACGATGCGGGGTCTGTATGTAATGACCCTTGTAAAAGTAGCAAGGCTAATGTTTCAATATGTTCCAAAATAAATTTATGAAAGTTAAAGGTTCATAATTTACACTGGGATAACTATTAATTTACATACATATATATATATATATATATATTTTTTTTTTAATTAGTGATTTACTGTAATATACTGTAAATATGTAAAATTTGTGAGTAAAACCTTGACAAAGCTTGTGTATGCTTTAAATAGCTAGGCTAAAAATATGAGTAATACTATCAATCAATTGTGGAGTTTTGATTCTACAATAGTATAAAAAAATAGTGCAAAAAACTGTTTACGTAGCAGTAGAGTCACATTCCACAAATAGTGATGACAAAAAAAAAATACAATTTGTCATCAATTGTGGAGTTTTAACTCTACTACTGGTCTTTAATGCAACTCTCGATGAATCTATTATCCAAAAAAAATAATAGAACAGAGAAATTAATTATTTAAAGAAATAACATCTACCTCTTCACTTATTAGAGGAAACGGGACAATATTTTACTTTAGAAAGATTTTTTATAAATTTCAGCAACAAAGTATAAAGTCTTGTAACATTTTTGGGGCTTACTTTCTCAATGCAAGATCGAGAAATTTATTCAACAAAAATAATTAATTATTACTATATTTGATGTACAATTCACCTAGCTAAACTCGATTTTGCAATGTAAGTCACAAGTGATGGGACGAGTAACGATTTAAAAAGAAACAACAAACACCTTCAAGCCTAATATTTTAAGCATGTTTGTCTAAGATTGATATTTTACTAATAAGTAAATGACCTGCTTTTCAAATTATTATTTTTTTATTAGTGAAAGTTAGAAATAAATAGCTTGAAATTAAGAAATTTACCTTATTTATTATAATCAAAACTGACCGATTCAGTCGTGACCCAAGTAACCTAGTGACGGTCTTCACAGGTCATCCCGTTTTAGTTTATATATTTTTTTTAAAAGAAAAATTACAAAAGTCAGTCATCGATGATGAAGCGTTGGACCCTTTTCTTTTCTTTGGAAAAAAAGGCAGCTGGACCATTTTCTTTGAGAAATTAGGCACCTAAGAATCCTTTTTGTTTCCGAAAATAAATCATATATCATCTGTTTGGTAAATTGTTTATAAATATTGTCTATAAATATTACTTATAAATAACGACGCAACAACATTTCATTGATTCATTTTTCTTAAAAGTAAAAAATTATGGTAAAAAATCTTCGACTAGTCGAAATTCTTGACTTTTCAATAAAAATATCCAATAAAATGTTGATACGTGATGATTTATAAATAAATTTTACGAAATAGAGGCTATAATTAGTCATTATCGTTGAAAAATATGCAAACACGTAAAAAAAAAAAAGTAAGGAAAGATTTTCAAAAAGTGAGAAAAGATTTCCAAAGTCTAGTTTGGTTGCCATGATTTTCCATGGAGATAGAAAACTTTTGCCAATTTTCCATCTTTTAATCTATTTGATGGATAAAGTTTTCGAGTTCAAATATTTTTCATTTTCTCTAGAGGTGGGAAAAATGACCAAATCAAATAAAAAAAAAATCAGAATCAAATCAAATTAAACGGTTCTATTTAATTCTACAAAAATAAAAAATAAAAAATTAATAGTTTGGTTCTTAGCATAAAGAACCATTTGCTTTTGAGAATTTTGGATGATTCTTCCATTCAAGATTATACGTTTGAGAATATGGTCCCCCTGTTGCCTCTAATTATTACCCAAATAGTTTGTCTACTCAATATGTGACTGACCTAGATGTACCTCGAGACAATATTTTAAAGCATGATTTGCGAAGCAAAAATCACATACCAAAGGTGTCTGAGCTGCATGTACTGGCTACTTATTTAGATTGTCAAACTTATTTGTAAATGCATCCAGTTTTGCATTTATTGATGTAATCTCATTCACTCTAATAACTCCCCAGACTTTGGTATAGAGTGAACAAAATACCACTGATAATTGTTGGCTGCCATTTGATCAAATATTGGAGATGCTTCTTCATAAGTGATCATGTCTATTGAAGATCCCCATGTTGTTGAATTTGCATGCTTTTTATTTTCACAAGTTAACTCTTTATAGAATGTTTGGACTAAGATCCAAGCTGCTATTCCATGAGTAGGACACTTTCAAATAAGTTCGTTGAACCTTTCTCATGCCTCAAAAATGGATTTCCCTTGTTGTTGGTTGAATGATATGATCTCTCTCCTGAGCTTTGATATACGACCCAGTGGAAAGAATTTGTAAACAAACTTCTGACTAAAAATTTTCCATGATGTGATTGAGTTTTTTGGCAGGGAATAGTACCAAGCTAGGCTTTGTTTCCCAGTGAAAATGAGAAGAGTTTCATTTTAACTGCTTCAGCTGAAACTCTGTAGATTCGTTGCACTTCACAAATTTCTTGAAAGGACCTGTGATGTGCATATGGATCTTCTGACGGCAGACCATGGAACATTGCTGTATTTTGGATCAGTGAAATCAATGAAGTCTTGATTTCATAGTTATTTGCTATTATGACGGCGGAACTGCACAAATCATGATATTACCTGTAGCGTCCCGAGTTCTAAATACCTGGTTCACCACGTCATTTTCTGATCTAAACTTTAAAATAATATTCTAGCGGAAGAAATAACTGAAATTCATTTTTTTGAAAACATTAAATACACTGTAATGGTCGATAAAACTTGAAAACATTTATGAATCAATTCAAAATAATGAATAGAGTCATTAATAATACAAAACATTCGGCAATGCCATAATTTCTCAAATAATTGAAAATCTAAAAATAACCAAAGTTTAAAAATATGGATCATCAAAATAAGATTCTAAATTATTTAACGACTATTGCCACAATAATCCATCACTTGCCATCCTCTCCGAAATCTGCAAATATTGTTAAAATAGAAATGAGCATTTCATAGAAATACTCAGTAGACTCTTCGCCAATTAATTAATATACAATATAATTGAACACATAAATATAGGCTCTTTAGAAATCATATGGTGTGGGTAGTCTCTTCTTGTGCATTAAAGCACGTGGCTTCCCTTTGAAAAATCATAGGGTCTTTAAAATCATCGGGTGTGGGTAGTCTCGTCTCGTGCACTTAAGGCACGTAAGTTATGCATAACATCATCATTTATCTTGCAAGATATTCTCTTCTTTCTTTCTCATGCATAAAAGCATATAAGTTATGACAAGCATAAAACATAAATATTTTCGAAGAAATATATTCTTGTTTCTTTTCATAAAAATGACTTTCACATAAGTCACATAACATAAATATTCACATGCAATCATATTTTAAATAAATTAATATGGGCGAGTCAACCTTAAACTTAACGAGTGTGGTTGAGTGGGAATGACTTCAATCTTTTAAATCTTCATACGCCTCGTCTAGCCAATTAGAAAAATAAGTTAAATTAATCTTTTGAAACTTGTAGTTTAAAAATGATAAATTAAAATTTAGGAACTGAAATTGATGATTTGAAAGTTGGGGGACTAAAATGAATACTTTTAAACTTGGGGGACTAAAATGTAAATTTTCAAAACTTGGGTTGAAGCTCAAAACGGATATTAAATTGTAGGGATTGAAATAATTGATTTTAAAAATGAAGGAACTGATTAAAAATCATTTAAAAATCAAAGGGCCGAAATGATTAGTTTAAAAACTAAAAGGGCTGAATTAAATCATTTTACAAACTTGGGGACCAAATTGTAATCTTCAAAAATTAAAAATTATAACAAATTACTCCCTTCCCCCATTTCATAACAATCAGAGAAGAGGGAGAGAGAAGATCGAGGTGCGAGGGAGAGGAAATCCAGTCTCCAGTCGGCGGTTTTGCCGGTGAAACGCCTTCGGCAGGTGGCAGCGAGCGGCGGTCAAGATGGGGGTTATATTGTGGAGTTTTTTGGTGCATTTTGGTGCGAGATTGGGTGTGAAACACGAGGTGCAACCTAGGCTTGAATCGCAATTTTTCGGCGAGATTACCGGCGGTCGAGGTAGGTAAGTGTCTGGGTAATTTGTCTCTTGGGTTTGGGTTTGATTTGGTGGTATTTTTGAGTTGGGATCGTGGCTGGCTTAGTGTGGTGTGCGAGTTTGGAATTGGGTGCGGTGGTGGTGCTCCTGTTCGAGGTAATGGTAGTGGGTTGGTGTGGTTTGAGGTGAGTGGTTTGTGCAGGTTGAGGTGGTGATGTTTGGATTGTGATGGAGGTGGCTATGGTGTGAGAATGGTGGACTAGTTTCGATCTTGAAGGTGATGGTGACTGCTTTGGTTGTTGGTGATGCTGGAGGTGAGTTGGAGGTGTCGGTGGTGACGCACGGCAGGGTTGCTGGTGGTTGTGGTCTCGGTGATGGTGTTGAAAATGGAGGCTGGCCGCGATTTGGCGGAGGTGGTGCGGTGAGGCTGTTCAGTGTGGTGATGATGATGATGATGATGATGGTGATGAAGGAGGTGGCGGATGTGGTGGTGTTGTAAATGGTGAGGTTGACGCTCGAGATTACCTGGCTGCCGGAGGAGGCTGAGATTCAGAGTTGTGGCTGGTGCTGGTTGCTGGATTGTGGAGTGTGTCGTGAGAGAGGAAGCTGATAATGGAGTGGGTTGTGTAGTGTGTATGAGGGTTTGATAGGTATGGGATTGATGTAGTTGGTGGAGGTATGGTTTGATTAGACATTATGGAAATTTTGACAAGCAATAAACGGAATTCGAGAAAAATAATACGCTTGAATCAACTGAGTCGGAAAAATTGAATCTGATAAAAATGAGCTTGACACAATTTGAATTTTGAAAAGAATAATTCAAATAAATAAATAAATATTATAATTTTAGAAATTCGAATTTATTTAAAATCTAATGGAGTCGATATTTCTCGACTCAAATAGACGAATACGTTGTGACTTCATATTAAAAACGGGTGAGATCTCAACGACACGGTTTCATAATTTAAAATAATTATTTAATGCGTGAAAATTCTTGGTCACTACATTACCCATGGGGGAATCATATACTTCCTCAAAGGTTTTCCCCTAGGTAAGATTTGGTTGTTCAATTACAACTATCGGCTATTTCTACGGATTATTTTTATTCAAATGATCATCCAGAACCCTATCATCTGCCATTTTTATATCTGGTTATGCAATGCACCTTCAACTGCTGTCCCGCCTATGTCTAAAAGTGCATTCAATTTCTGAATCGAAAGCAAACAATTCGTAGCTTTTAGAACTTCATATAAACAAAAAATAATGAAAAATAAACAAAAGCAAAAACAAAATGAACTAGGATAAATTAAAATTAAAATAAGAACTAATTGGTATCGATATTAATATAACAATCATCGACAACAACGCCAAAACTTATCCAATATGCTTAAATCACCATTTGAAAGAGGATTTTAAACAATTTAAAAAACATTGATTTTCATATCTCATAAATTATTATTAGACATTTATGGTGTGTTTGATTGAAAAATAGGAAATTGGTGGAAAGAAAATATTTTCTAGCAATTGATTTGCTCGGAAATTATTTTCGTGGAAAATGTCAATTTGAAGTATTTGATTGAATTAATTTTTCAGTGGAAAAACTATGGAATTTTTTGATTTTGTTGTTCGATTAACATTATTTTTCATGAAAAATAAAGTAAAATTTATATATTTTAATAAAAAAATCACTCATTTTGACTTGATAATAGTAATGTTAGTTTTTGGGAAAAAATTAATTAACAACAACAAAAATAAGACTAAAAGACTTTTCCACCTAAAGGTGGTAAATGTTTTCTTACCAAATAGGTAAGAAAATACTTTCAAGGCAAATGGGCTGAGTGTGTTTTAATTGGTTGTACCATAGAAAATATTTTTCAAGTCTAATTTTTCAATCAAACACCAAACAAATACAAAATGTGGAATATATTTTCCATGATTTGATATTTTCTAAGCAAATTTAGGAAAATCAAACACAATCTTAAATCAAAATATGAATGATGAAAATAAAATGGATTCTCGAATCTAACATTTCTTTGAATAATTTTATTTTTCAAAATCGTTTGTTTTAATTGAATTTTAATTTTTTTTTTAGTTTAGTTTTAATCCAAAAAATCAACTTGATAATTTTCTAGTTTCAGTTAAGATTGGTGGTGTAAAATAATAAATTGTCTCAATCCTCGTGGGTACGAAGGAACTCATTGTCTATTATATTACTTGTGTGATCCATACACTTACAATAGAAAAACGCAGCATCGAGCTCAAAAAAAAGGCGAGCTTTGGCTCGACTCGGGCTAAAAAAAAGATTGATAGCATTTTACTCGAGTATTGTTCTTTGGCTTGTTGCCACCCCTAATTGTGGATTTTTTCTACCAATTGGGGTTCTCCCTTCACCACCCCTATGATGATGTATTCATAACTACTACTAGAATAACGAACCCAAATAGTCCAAAGTATCGATATTTAGCTCTCAATCTTCTGGTAAAAAAAAAAAACATTGAAGAAGGCGTGTGCATACACTATTCAGTGGGAAAGGAAATAAGAGATTCCTGACTAAAAGCCGGTTGGAGAATGATTCTCGATCAAATCAGAGAAGTAACATGGTCGTTGACACATTGGTATAGCTGTCCAGTGAATTTGAATTCAAATCGTGATGTGATTCGAAGTAGGCATCGAAAGCGGGAATTGAGCAATTGACGATATGACAGTGATTTAAGTGAGAAACGGAGCAAGTTCCGTGTTGGGCCCTAACCAAGAATCAAACCGGGTCATGTTTCAAAAGGAAGAAAAAAAGGTGCAGTCGGGACTACCAAGCGATTACATGGTGAAAAGTAGAGCGCGATGGCATCAAAATTCCACCGAGAGTTTCAGGCGACTCCACGCGATCGCTACAAGTTTGCCTGCGCGATCGCACGGATGTGACAGAAGCAGATTTTTGCGGTTTTTAAATTATTTTCCATTTTTATTAATTATTAATTATATTTTTGAACCCTAATACGATTAGGGTTAGGGCTAGGTCATTTTTTCAATATATTATTGACAATTTCATTATGGTAAAACAGTTTTGATGATTATTAATTAAAATTGAGAGATTTTTTCTTTGAAAAGGTTGAATATTCCCTTTTTGTGTTCTTCAAAGAACAATTTTGAGCTTATCAATTATTGAGAAATATTTGTGACATTCAAATCAGAAACTTATTAAGGAAATTGACAAGTCCTTGTGGCTTTTCGAAAACGTTGGTTTTTCAATAAGCATCGTCAAATCTTCGCGTCGTGATTGTCAAGTCAAGGTTTTATCGTCAATTCTATCTCTTCCAATTATTTTATGTTTGTTTTCTTGTGTTTAATCTGATTTAGATATTTCCTAGATCATTAATATTATTATTCAGCGTTTTAGTTGAGATTCCCGATTGGGATCCCGTCAAATGGTTGGTTGAACAGTCTACTAAATGCAATTTCGCTTCACTCTGTCCCGAAGAGTAATTGTGACCATTTAGTAACGTTTTCATGTTCCAATTGAAAATCTTTTGCCATGGTACTTGAAAATGGAATCCTATTCTATCATACTTGTATGGACAAAATGAAAATCAGCAAAAAGCTGCGCAATTGAACGTTCATTTATTTATTGCGTAGCATAAGAAGAACTGGAACAAAATTGTTCAAATTAGTTGTTGCAGATTGAAAAATAAAGGCACTCTGATCATTAACCATGACCTTTCAAGTTTCCTTCATATCTTGAGAAAAAGAAAAATTAATTTGACGCATTAAGGAAAGTATATGAGCTGATGGAAGTCTTCAATATGTGTCCAAGTTTAGAATTCATTCCAATAGAAGTGACTGAAGTGCATCTGGCCGACAAAAGAAGACAAAGGACAAGGCCAAATCACACATGCTCTATCCATCTAAGAGATAGAGTTTTCTGAGTTCTTAACTGATTAAGGTTGAAATTTATATAAATTAATAGAAGATCGAGGTTGATGCCACTTTTTAAACTTGTAACAAATTAAAAATTCATCAGTTTGTGGGTGAGACTTTAAAAGCCCAAAAATAATAGCATGTGGTTAAGCTTAAAAATAAGTTTTCTTGATACCTCATCGATCAATCAATAAAATTTTATATAATTCCTTATATAGAAGTAGAATTATTTATAATATACCAAACATGTGTCGAGATTCTCTAATTAGGATGGAACAAAAAATTCTATGAAGAGTAATTATAGTGATGGTGCCAAGTCATCCTCGTTGTTTAAGAATCTTGGCTTTCATTACAGAACATAACTAACCTTATCCTCCTCCTCCTCCTCCTCGGCTCCTCCTCACCAATTTTTTATGAAAATGTTGTTCAACTATATATATATAAAGTTGAAAAAGTGCAAGAACCGGTCTAAAATATAGACAACCGGTCCAAGAAGTGCGAAAACTGGACCAAATACAATTGGACGGACCAGACCTGGAGGTCCAGCCAAAGTGAAGAACCATGCGCGATCGCTGGACCACTAACCGCGCGATCGCGTGGCTGAGTGATTTTGGTCACTGCACAAATTTTCGTGGCATCGGGCGATCGCGCGAGCCTTGTATCGAGCGATCGCGTGGTGTTAAAATATGACCGTTGGAGAATTTTTCAGATTTTCTCATGCACCTTTTCAACATTTTTTGAACAACGAATTAGGATGATTGAATTCTATAAATAGGTATAGAATTCATGGTTTTAAACAACTATTTGACCAATATACATTCATTGTGATTATCATCCCAAAACCTTGATATTATATACTTAGAATCTCCAAAATTTGCTTTTCTTATTCCTATTCTCCAAGTCTATCAATTGTGCTATTTGATACTTGGTTTGAGACTTGAAATCTGCTAAAGCAATTTGCTTGAAGGCCATTTAGCATTCTCATTACGAGATGACACAAATTTCGCTTTTAGGACGGCATTCTTTGCAATTCAAGTCATTTTGCAATTTTGATTTCTTCTTGATTCTTTATTTCAAGTTTTGTATTAACTTCGTTATAGCGCATATTTCATTTGAGAAAGGAAATTTCTCACCAATCTAAAAGCAAAATTTGAATGGGAAACGAAGGAGACACAACCATGGCTACAATCAAGTTGATGAATCAAGATTTGGTTCGCTTGGATCGCTTTGATGGTACCAACTTCACAAGGTGGCAAGACAAAATTAAGTTTCTACTAATGGCGCTGAAAATCTTTTACATTCTTGATCCCAATTTGGAGGACTTACCCGAACCTTCCGATAAAGATACTGAACAAGCAAGGATCAATCGAAAGAAGCGAGAAGAAGATGAACTCATTTGCTGTGGTCATATTTTGAATGCACTTTTGGATCGTGTCTACGATTTGTACACCAACACTAAATCTGCAAAAGAGATTTGGAATGCACTTGAAAACAAGTACAAGGCCGAAGATGAAGGAACTACAAAATTCCTTATAACAAGGTACTTTGATTTTAAATTTTCGGAAAATGTTCCCCTATTACCCCAAGTTCATGAATTGCAAGTGATTGTCAATAAATTAAAAGCGGTGAAGATAGAACTTCTGGAATCATTTCAAGTAGGAGCAATTATTGCAAAATTACCTTCTACTTGGAGAGGATATAGGAAGAAAATTCTTCACAACTCCAAAGACTTTTCAATGGAGCAAATTCAAAAACATCTCCGAATTAAGGAAGAGTCGAGGGCAAGAGATGGGATTGAGAATTCCCATGTTGGCACTTCTAAAGCCAATGCCTTGGAGAACAACAAAGTGACCAAAGTAAACAAGAGAGAGTTTACTAGCAACAACAACAACAAATTCAAAAAAAAGCTCAAGGGAGAATGCTTTTTGTGTGGAAAATTTGGCCACTTTGCGAAAGATTTCCGACATAAAAAACAAAGCAATTTTGGAGGCAAAGTTAATTTCATTGACAAGAATGAAATTATTGCTACTATAAGCGAAGTGAATTTTGTTAAAGGAAAAATTCCGGGATGGTGGTATGATACATGCGCCACCGTTCATATTTGCTATGACAAATCTCTATACAAGACCTATCAAGAGATTGATGATGGTCAACAAATTCAAATGGGAAATGAACATTGTTCGAAAGTCATAGACAAAGGGAATGTTGATCTTCAATTCACATCCGGAAAGGTTGTAACTCTTACAAATGTCTTACATGTGGCGGATATGAATAGAAACCTTGTATGTGGTAATTTGTTGGGAAAATCGGGCGTGAAATGTATTTTTGAGTCGGGAAAACTTGTATTGTCCCAAAATGGTTTCTTTGTTGGTAAAAGCTATTCCACTAATGGAGTGGTCAAATTGTGTACTATTGACAATGCAATCAATAAAATAAATCTTTCTTACTTTGTGTGTTCTTTAAATTTATGGCATGATAGATTAGGATATGTTTCATATTCTACTTTGCATAGAATGATTAGAAATGACATGCTATTTTGTGATTTTACTATGAATGAAAAATGTGAAATTTGCACTAAGTAATTTGCTTTTCTTGTTCCTATTCTCCAAGTCTATCAATTGTGCTATTTGATACTTGGTTTGAGACTTGAAATCCGCTAAAGCAATTTGCTTGAAGGCTCTTTAGCATTCTCATTACGAGAGGGCGCAAATTTCGCTTTTAGGACAGCATTCTTTGTGATTCAAGTCATTTTGCAATTTTGATTTCTTCTTGATTCTTTGTTTCAAGTTTTTTGTTAACTTCGTTATAGCGCATATTTCATTTGAAAAAGGAAATTTCTCACGACAATTTCACATGACATTGAAGTTATATTGATTCTTCAAAGGATATGAACCCTGATGAGGCCAAAAAGGAAAAACGGTATATCGGAGTTTGAAGGCAGCCATGGGGGAAGTATGCAGCAGAGATAAGAGATTCAACCAGAAATGGAATAAGGGTTTGGCTTGGAACATTTGACACTGCTGAAGAAGCGGCATTGGTATATGGTCAAGCTGCGTATTCGATCCGTGGTTCGTTGGCTTCAACAAACTTCCCCGTTGAAATTGTGAGAGAATCACTAATAAAGATGAATTACAGGTGCAAGAATGGTTCATCACCAGCTGAAACTCTAAAAGCGAGGCACAAACGCAGAGGTAGACTGACAAATTAGAAATTACAAGTTGGTGAAGAAGATGAAATGGTGCTTCTTGAGGACTTGGGGCCTGATCTCTTGGATGAGCTATTAGCATCTTCTTAATCTCAGTACGAATAAATCTGGCTATTTTCTTCAATATTTATTAGATCTTTCCATCCTTTCTTCCTTACATGTAAAAATCCGTTTTCTTTGAACCATCTTGTTTTTAAAAAAAAAAAAATGTTTAAACAAAACTTTCTTTTTCCATATTATGCTATATGTATGGATACGATGTAAGACTTGAAGGGGCGGATTCAGCCCTTGGCTAAGGTGGTCGGCCACTCGGGCTGATCCGCCAAAAACCCTTTTTTTACCTTATAATTTTTGGTATCGAAATTTTCTTCTCATTACCCTCTCGTACTGGAACAAATCCGCTCGTGCTGGATTGAATTCCTGAATTCTCTCCTGACTTGAACTCAGATTTTTTTGTTGTGATATAATTTTTAATTACTTCTTTCACAAGCTTAAACTCTTGAAAACAATTTTTTTATTGTCTTTTCAGTATATGTGTTCATGGCACGTTGTACGTTCTAGTTTTGTGTAAGAAAAAACACGATCAGTCTCAAACTCAAGAGTTTTAAGAGGCTTCAAATTCGACAAGCGTGGTTGATTATTGAAGCATGGTGATCAGTTCTTGAATTTTAGTTACAGGATGTTCGTATGGAATTTGCTTGTAAAAGGCTCTATGAAGATTACAGTACAAGTTATGTAATTCACGTATTGTTATGATGGTTGGTAATGAGAAAGTTGAAATTTAAGGTTCAAGTATGACGAAGGTGGAGATATTTGACGGAGCGATGCGAATATTAAAAAGGGTTAAGCACATTTCAAGATTTAGAGCACTAGACGTATTGGAGAAATGTTAATTAATTGACTAACGAATTATGGTAAAAGAATGACGATTTATACAAGCTCGTATTCATAAGAAGACATTTGAGTTGAGCTATGGCTATAGAGTCACATTAAGGTGGAGAGGTCATATTGGAGCATCTTTAATGGTGTGTGAAAAGTGGAGGTAGATATATATTATTTTAAGATTAAATTGTGGAGAGAAAGTGGATGTTGAAAGTAGAAAAAGAAGAGAGAGATTGACACAAATTTAAATAAATTAATAAAAAAAAATTGGAAGATATCAAGTAGAAGGTCTAATTTTGGACCTTGAAAAGACCAAATGAAAAAAAATAGGGAGGAAGTGGAAGAGAGATAAAGAAAAGTGAAATATTAGAATGGGACCACAAATCTTTTGTGTCTTTCTTTCTCACGCAGTTGACAACCAATATTAAGGATGTAGAGTCAAATTGAGGACCAGTTAAAAAATCGTACACGGACAGGTCTTCTAGTATCGTCGTCAATAATTGTGATATCACAAAGAGTTCTGTGGCTAATGAAAATCAAATTTGCCCCTGTTTGACCCATTCTTTGAAAATCAAGTATTTTAAACATTCAATTTTAATCATTTATTTTAATCAAGTTTACAATATTTAAATTATTAAATAAATTTTAATCATATATTCTTCCAAAAATAATATTCAAAATCACATTATCTCCCAAATAATGGGGCTCAAACTGGGCAAAATATAAAAATATTAAAAAGAAATTTAAAAAAGGACGTTTACATAAATACCCAACTTTTGGTATTATAATTGAAACTTCATTTCAAAGTAGGGGTGGACGTCGAATGGTTCGGTTCAGACATCTAAAGAACCGAAACCAAATCATATTTTTCGCTTCTTGTAAAATGAAACCATTCGGTTCTATTGAATCGCAAGAACCAAACCATTTGGTTTCAGTTGTAATTCAAATCTACAATAATAATTATTTTTTGAAGACCTTACCAAGGAGTATCAAGGCCTTGAGAAGCGAGTCAATAACTGAAATAAGCTTCTACTGAATATACCAAGGCCAATGATTTCGAAAATCCTTTCACCCCAGAGAAAATATAGAATTTTCCCTCAAATAGAATATATTCATAAACCAAAATAAAAAATAAATGATCTGTAAGGTTTTTCGAGTATGGCAAAAAGTCATAAATTTGTATGGTAAACTTGTGAGATGAATCATAAGTTTTAAATGTATTATTATTAATTGTTTTATATTTTTTTATTTAAATATTTAATTAACTTCATCGTGATCATTTACAATTTGGCTTATTAATAAGTTAGTCTCATTCTATTTTCATTTACTAAAAATATCAATCAAAGTGTGAACTTAAAATTTATAATTAGGTAGAGACGTAACAAATTTCATAAAAATAATTTAATCATTTTCACTTTACAAAAAAAAATTACAAATTCTTATGATTTTTAGTTTTAAAACAACCAATTAAAACCATAAAAAAAAAAAAAAAAAAAAAAAAAAAACAAGGATCAAAGACCTAATTCTAACTTCAATCTTTCGGTTCTAAAGGAGGAATCAAGAACCGAACTGAGAACCGAACATTCGGTTCTCGATTCCAAAATCGATTTTATATTTTATTTTTTTAAAGCCATACGGTTCCGATTTTTTTGTCCACCCCTATTTAAAGTATCACTAAAAAATACTTCAATTTCATTTTAAATTGAAAAATATTATTTTCGTCAAGTATCATGCCGTAAAACTTCAAAAGCATCACAGCATGATACATAGGATACTTTCAAATTTTTGGTATTAGATAGCAAAAAAATCCAATCTGATCCGTCATCCGACCCGAAAAAACCCCAATCCTTGGATTGACGGATCGAATTTGGATCGAGAGTGATCCGATCCGACCAGATTCGTAATCCGAATTATTTTTTAAAATTAAAAAAATATGTAAAAAATTTAATTATTAAATCTAAAATATTTAATCTTTTATTAGATTTGGTACAAAATCTCTAATTCTCTATATATGTAATATTTTGTTGTATGAATTAAATGTTATATTAGTTGTTTTATGAATTATGTGTTGATTTGTTTGTCGTTAACAAAAATATATAACGAAAAATTCTTAATGTTTGTTTCAATCCAACCCGATCTAAACCCAACACAATTCGAGATTTTTACTGTTTGACCCGATCCGAAATTTCACGGGGCTGATTTGGATCGACACCGATCCGCCCCAATCCGCTCCATTGCTATCACTGTTATAACATAAAACTTTATCAAATTTTATGATACTTTGGACGAAATTGTAATATTACAACTTGAAACTTTACACTTTTTTATGATATTTTGTCTCAAACATTAAATCAAACACTTTTTGTGCACTTTTATCTACATTTTCAAGTATAATCCACATCCACCACGACTGCCACCGTGACCACCACCTTCTCAACACCACACCGTCGACATCTTCAATCATCACCTGATTACATATCATGTTTGAACATAAATCAGTAGCAGAGAAGACCAATAGCAACAATTGAAGAAAGGTGACCAGCAGCAAATTGAAGATGTTTTGTCTATATATAACCAAATCACTACCATGTAATTGAAGAAAGGAGATCGGCACCAAGTAATTGAAGAAGAGCAGCACCAACGTAATCTTCATTTTTTTTAAATTTTTTCAGTGGGGAAGGGGATGATGGTGGTTCGGTGGATGGTGTTGTGGTGGTTTTTCGGTTGGGAAGAAGACCAGCGACGACAATTGAAGGCTTGCAACAGTCGGGAGAAGTGGAGGAAGAAAGATACTTTTTTTTTTTTTTTTTTTTTTTTTCCCTCAGTCAGTAGTTTTCAAGCGACTCCACGTTTAAAAACGTATTTCGAACCATAGGACCACAAGAAAATTTGAATGTAACATCGATGGATCTTTAAATTAATAAGGAGGCATGTCGGGAATCATTAGTTCATTACATCGTTACAATTGATCATAATATGAGTTACACTGCCTGAAATTATCAAAGAGAGTTTGAATAATGCTGAAAACTCAAAAACTAATGAGAAATGAGTGCACTGTAACCAGCAAGAATTTAAATCCACCAATACAATGAAATTGGAACTTAAATTTGAAAATTCCAAGAAAAAGTTTCAAACTTTGATTCAATTCTCTCGACTCTCTCCTATTTCAATTTGAAAACCAAAATTTTGCAAGAACATTAATTTCAAAAGAATTCAGTTTGTCGCCTTCCACTCTATTTTTATTTATTTATTTATTCTATAATCTGGTTTTTCTAATTTTCATTTCTGGTACCATTTCATTTATATGAATGAAAGAAAAAAAAAACAGAGAGCTCTTCATCATTTATTAAAAGTGCAAAACTGTACTAAGCACCATAATTCAACCAGCAAAGAGCTTATACATCAACACATTGTCGTCTTCATCTACCTGGGCACGATACATATCCACAGAGTAATAACTCCTTTCTGCAGCAACTCTTCATTCCAACTTCTTCGATCCAGGGTGGTGTGAAGTATGCCTAACAGAAGAGTAAGATGAAATTGCTGATCCCGTAATGTGAAGCGAATGCTTGGCTACATTTACGCTTTTCTTTGTCACCAGCCACAAGGTGCAGAAGAATCCAATCCAACCTGATTCCCACAAGAGAGGTTTTAAGTTTATGCATCAATAACAGAACAAAGTAGAATCTAAGTTTTATTATAAATTGTTCTAGCATATCAAAGACATTTGCTTGTACGTAATGATAGCAGAACTGACAGTCCACATCTAACCTAAAAAAAAACAGATTACATACTTGCACAAAGACGTATCTTTTTTACTTCATTTATAGTCGCGATTATAAGACACATTCAAGAGGAGCTCATTGATGATATAGTTTTAGTTCATAGTATGTCAGAAATTTGGAAGAGCCTTTTGGAATCTATAAGGATTTTAAGACGCATAAGAACTCAGAGAAAATATTATACAAAAATATCAATTTAGCCATACTAGAAGTAAGAATGATGGTGGAATCTACGCGCTGGATCATATTGTTCAAAAGAATAGAGGTTCAATTAAAGACAAAGATTGTTGAAACTAATAGGCACTTGAAACATGCCAAATAAAGACACGATTTTTGATTTTTTTTTTTTTTTGGAATGTGTCAAATACTTAAAGAATACATAAACATAGAAAGATTACCTGTAGCTATAAGAACAGCAATAATGGCTAGAGTAGTAGCTGTAGAAATGGCACATACAGCTATTGATAGTGCGCCAACATAAATGGTTGCAACACAGGCAAAGAAAAGAGCCAAGAACACTCCCACTGCCACTAAAGACATGAAAAGAGAAATGACAATGCCATTGATGGTTGCAGCAGCAAAGAAAAGCAGAAAAACTAGCAATCCAGTCAAAGTGAGGAGGAAAATTGTCCCGACCTGCAACAATTGTTGTATTTCAGAGATCAGTGTAGGAAAATTGTAACAAAATATACAGGAGACAAACATAAAGTCTCAAAAGTAATTTGAACTCAAAATTTATTGGATTATTCAAAAAAAAAATGATGCTTCAAAAGGGAGTATCATGAACCTACCTAACTTGTACAAACAAAGAATATTAAGGCATGAAGTGATTAAAGAAAAAAATAGGTGGTACAGGATCATGTCAATGGGAAAAGAATAATTTTCATCACAGAGCTTTGGCTTCTAATAGCGCTGCATATACTGCAACTTTGTAGGAAGAAGTTATGAGCCAAAATGGAACTTAACTGATGAAGGTCTTTCCAAAACAGCAAAATAAAGAGTAAAATGGAAAAGGTTTAACGAAAGAATCCAATGACCAAGTGTAGTAGACTGCATGCCATACCCAAAGCATATTTCTTGGTAGCCACCATCACGTGACTTGTTCCAACTCGGGTCCAAAACACACTTCCATCTAATAATCTCCTATCTATGCTGAATCATTTACTAAATTTGCACCTACAATTTAGAATCTATATATGTACATCTGAATCTATATATGTACATCTTAAGTTCTTAACCCATGTGGAGTTGATGGAGAAATAAAACAACTCATATCCATATGTGCATGATAAAAATAGTTTCAACCCTTCACGAAAAGAAGCAACTACCTCATACGAAGATTCAGTAACAACACAACAAATAAATAATGCTTTTTATTCTCAAAAGTAATCAATTATTGAATTCTCAGCTTCATTATCGAATTATATACAAAAAAAAAAAAAAAAAAAAAAATCCCTGTTTACATGCCAATTGCCAAGTTACATTAATTCAGTAACAGCACAATTAATTATTTCATGTTAAAATAATCCTTTTCCTTCTCAAAAGTAATCAATTATTAATATTTCTCAGCTTCATAAAATTAATCGAATTGTATACCACCAAAAAAATCTCTATTTACATGCCAAACTTGTAAACTTTTGGAGAAAAATTAAGTAGCCAATCAACACATAAACTTTCTTCAATTCTAGTACAGTAAAAATTACAAAAATGCTATAAAAAAATATTATAAGGGTCCGTTTGAATGAAAACGTGGAATTTGGGTGAAAAAAAAAATGTTCAAGAAATTGAATGACTAAGAACTTATTTTTCTTGGAAAATAAATTCAAAGAATTTGGGTGTGTGCGATTGAAAATAGAATTGAGATTTGAAAGTGTGACAAAACGTGGAAAATGAATTCCCAATCCCAAGAAAGCATTTTTCTTTCGTTCAAGGAAGATCAAGGAAATCTGAGACGAGACAGAACTGAATTTGACCCAACAAAAACTCAATCAAATGGACCACTTATGGAAAATAGGTGAATCAAACGGACCCTAAACAATTTCACCAGCCCGTAATTAAACCCACATCAGATCGAATCAAAATTGAAGAAAATAGTCAATAATACTTCCTTAGAAAATGCATCTATATTAAAATATACCCATTAAAAATTTTATACTTATTACAGCATAAATAAAAGTTGGAGGGGAAAAAATTACAGTGCACTATGTTAAGGGTAAAAACACGGGTGATTGGGCTGCTCCTCTAACGAGGAGATGAACCCAAGAAGAGGTACAGTAATACTTACAGAGACTACAAGAAGGAGGCGGAGGGGGCTGCCACGGCGAGCCCAAGCGAGAACATGGCGACCACTGTTCGTCGAAGCATCACGAAGCAGGGGAATATTTTCAGAAACCGAAACATTGATCCGGTGCAGCAGATGAGCAGAGCCGTAACGTGAATTCGGGCTCCGAAAGAAAATTGCATTAATCAAATTGCTGAAAACGGTGTAGAGAGTCACTTCTCCCAGTTCTTGATGCTTATGTGAACTTTTCTTGATTTTCGCATGAAACCCAGATTCTTCACTATCCCCTAACCCCTCAATCAAAACCCCATTAGAATTTTCGCTGCAATCTGCCATTTTCACTGACCGTAAAGCTTCGACTTATCACAAGAGTTTTTAACTTTCATGGTTGTGGGACTGATTTTGATTTGCAGATTGGAAATTGACGAGCGGGTTCGGTCCCACTTGGGTAGTTTCCCATGCACCTGTAACTTGAGATTTCAGCCTTGATTTTTGCCAGGTGTTGGATTTTTAAGAGCCGACGGGCCCTATCCTTTACTCTCCTTGAATGTTTAATCTTTTGTATACCAATTACCAATAAAAACATGGAAGCAATTTTAGGAAGATATTTTTAATTGATATTTTTAAGTGATATTGTGACATGTCGTACTTACATTGAATGGTGAAAAAGTAAGTGATGGGGTAGTTGTTTACACTATTCAATACATATTTGACATGTCACAATGTCACTTAATAATGTCAATTTAAAATGTCTCCCTAGAATTATTCAAAACATGGCACAACCAAATTTGGGGCACTTTTTTTAAATTAGTTTCAAAGTATTTGATAATAAATTATTAAAAATTCTTGAATAATGTTATTTGAACATAATGAAGTTACTTAATAATTTATATAAAGATGAAAAGACTTGCTCTAGTGAAGGACACACACTATGATATCCTTCAAAATTGGAGCTCATATTTTGTGTCTTGAAGGGAACCATACCAGGTGCCCTTCAAGGGACCATAGCATTTTTGTAGAAACGGAACGTCAAAAGAAATTGGAGTTTTTTTAGGGAAAGGTTATTTGTACATGAATTTTTACAAAAAGGTTGACATTCAATTACAAATGATGTGGTGGCCTTATAAATGTTGAGGTTGAGGGCGATATGTGATTTTTGGATAAAGTAGATTGCTACGAGTGTATTTTGGTAATTTGGTGGATAAAACATTATGTACATGTATCATGAGGAAACTTAAGTCTTTGTTTGACAAATTGCTTAAAAAGCATATTTTTATAAATAATAAAAAATTTTAAATCATTTTTTAATCATACACATTTTTTATCCACTTTTCAACCATTTATTTTATCTCAAAAATATAAAAAAATATATATATATTTTTAAACATAACTTTTAACAAAAGAGAGGTGCCCTTGGACACCTTAAGCTTAACTCACCCACAACTTGTTCACATGTATGATTACTCTTTTTTTATTTATTATAATTGGTTGAAATTTTTTGACCTATTCATAACTATCATATCACATGTATATAATTTTTATGTAATTCATTATATACACATAGCAAAACTAAAAATTATTTTACACGAAAGTTATCTTTCATTTTGTTGTGAAAGAAGTATTTTTTCCTACCTAGAAGAATTAAACATATTGTAGAGTAATATCTTATAATACACTAATAGAAAAACTTTTGGTAGGTGTGGTGTTGGTCAATGTATTTCATGCAGTGTTGTTTCGCTCCTGTTAATAATTCAAAGAGATAAAACGAAAGTATAATGGACAAACCTCTTGAGATAGTCCCAAAAATGAGCGTTTGCACTAAAGAAAGTTTGATTCAGAAGATGCCTCCAAAGGATACAAGCATAAAAATTAAACTAGGATAATTCTAAAATCTAAGATAAGAAAATTACATCTCTATTTTGATAGTTTTGATTTGTTGGTCCTACTAAACGTCTAACTTTCTAAAATATATATAAGTTGGTGTAAACTGCCACTAATTTGAACTTTTGATTTGCCGCCTTAGTTTCATAACTTGCTTGATAACCATTGTTCATCACTTTACTCAACTGTCGCCCACTCCTTTGCATCGAATAGTTTCCCATGATCTTCTTCAACTGTTCACGTCATGGTAATTGCTCACAGATGACTCCTATAAATTGTAAGTTTTTGGAAACTGTTCCTTTGTTCGCCCAATCATTCTACAGTCGTCCAATCGTCAAGACTCCTCCAAATCGCCTTATTATTTGTAATGGCTCTCATGTTTTGGACTTCCATGTTGAGTCCTTGAATTGAGTATTTTTATGTGTTACTAATACGATGATTATACTTTAAAAAAATTGCCTTTTTGAATGATTATGATCTACAAAATCTTTTACACAACAACTATTTTATATTTTGTTGTGAAATTGAAGCAGTTTTTCTACTTGGAAGAATTTAGCATAATTTAGAATAATTCAAGAAATGCAATAGCTTATGCCACACTAACAGAAGAATTTTGGTGTGCGGGGTGTTCGTCAATGAACATAAGTATAAGATTGTTTTAAGTTGCCTTTTTGTTAATTGTTCCCGCATAGTTTCGTGCAAAACAATTAAGTTAAAAACTAAGATAATTGTGCGAATGAACAAACCCCTTAAAACAAAGTCACAAAAAGAGGGTGCATTCGAGAATAGAGGCACTGCCTCCAAGGAGCACAAGCCTACAATTACGGTAAAGTAGAAATTTGGTGCGAAAAATTCAATAAAGTAAATTGCATTCTTTCTTTTGAGAGTTGGTTTTTGTTAGTCCTTTTAAATGAATTAATTTCTTACTTTTATACACCTTGTAACAACGTCTCTGAAACTGCCTCTTAATCTCTTAGCCATCACGTTCTTGTTTGAATGATTTTATTACTTGCACTTCCTCAGTAACCACTTATCATGATCTACCTTGTAACTCCCTTTGCCAATAACTATCATATTATCACAATTATAGACAATCATGGGTATTAATTGCTCTATTATGTTGCAATTTTTGCTCCTTGTTCTCCTCTTATTCTGATACATGTTTTGATGGAATCTAGCTCAAGATGTCTGCTTCTTCTTGCTTTCCTTACTCTGGATAGGTGAATTCTGCCTTGCCTTATTCGCCCTGATTGGCGTATTGGCCCTGATTGGGCATATTCGCCCTCTATACTAGGTGGTATTTCATCCAATGTTGATCACTTTGATATCCAATGTCAACATCGCATTTTATTTATTTATTTATTCATTATGATTTTGTATGTCAATGATCATCCCCAATACAGACTTCATTAATATCTTAATCATTAACTAAGCATTATTAATTAGCAATAAAGACAAACATTCTCTCCCATTTTTATCACTCAAATTGTATTTTCAACTACAGCTAGATTGAATGCTCTTATACCTATGTCACGCCACCTTCACTATCTATGCATCGCTAAGCATTCCAGTCGTGCGCTATAACCCCAAAACTTCAACCATATACAATGCTTTGAATATCAAAAGTCAAAGGACGCCTCTTAGTCTCTCATTGATGCAAGAGCACATGGCCCACTGTATCCTATAAAAAGGGGATTTTCTTCATCATTTACACCATCTACTCAGTGCACTTTCGAAAAATCTCATCGCAGCTAACCTCTTCTTCAGAGCTCCCTTGTTTCTCACTGCAATTTTGCAATAATGACTTCATCAAACATTCCCATGTTCAAATATTACCAAGTTATCTTGAAAGAGCCCTTCGTTGTCATCAACTATCTTTTCCTCTATCCAAACTCCAACCGCCTATGCTTGGGCCCTGCTTTTACTGATGAAGATGTTGTGGGTAGGGTTTTTCAAGCCCAGATATTCTCAACTACACAGGCTCTCCCTTTCTTAAATTCAATTGCCATGGGTCTTATTTGCTCCCAGGACGTGACCACGGTCAGATTCGTTCTTCCAAAAGTGGTTGAAGCATATGATCGGTCATACACCCACCAGAGAAAGGTTCGTGAGAGCAGGTATTATGGACTTTCTAGAGGTTTTGGCCCAAATTCCTTCTTTTGTCCCTTCTCCTTTTTCCAATTGTTTTGATTTTTTTGGTCTATTGAGTACGACATATTTGTCTTTCCCTTTGACCCCTTTACTATCACTATGTGCAACATTAGCGCTTTGACCAATTGTTTGCCCCCATGAGCATAACTATTTTGCCCAAATGGTGAAGAAATACTTTCTTCTAGAACTTATTTTGACTATATATCATTTCTAAGGCCAACTGTCCCAATTATTCTTGAACCAAACAGTCCAACTCGCTCAACACAAGCCTCACCTAAACCTTTTCTCTTAGTATTCCACCAAGAACTTGGATCCAAATTCTCCACCTGACTCTATTTTTTTGCACTTCTACAGTTGATCATTTACAGCTGACTCCTTCAGTTAGAATTGTGAGTGCTAGTAAGCCACCGGGGACATCTCTAGATATTGTCTCTAGCCCTACTCCAGCTATGGCTGAGACGCCTAAGACTGCTCCTACTACACTTCCTCGCCTTGAGAATGTGGTGTCATCTTCACCCCTTCCTACTGATGTAAGTTCTCCATTCACATTTGGTCGTATCTTTACATTGTCTTGTTTTGCTTATTATCCTTGTTCTAACCTCACATTGAGCACTTTTGTAGGATGCTGATTCAATCCTACAATTCAGTTAAAATATTTTTATGACTAAGACCATGTGAAGACTTCTCATCCACCTCCTTTGATGTCCCAAACACCTACACAAAATAGATTTTTCTTCAACCGATCCATATAGCTTCATTGGTTGCTTAGGTAGAGGAGAAAACATAACTTGTGACCTTGACAAATAGGCTTTCGGGCTATCAAAAGCCTCTTGATATTTTGCATTCTAGACGAATTCGTCCTTATTCTTTAGCCTTAGGAGTCCTGAAAAGACTTTTATTCAACTTATTCAATTAGAAATAAAACTCCTTAGAAAATTTATTTGGCACAAAACTTTGAAAGTTCTTTTTTATTCTAGGTGGCTTAGGTGGCGTTCTGTTTGTATTTTATTTTGTATTTTCATTTTGGAAAATGTTTTGTATTTCCTGTTTTTATTTTTATTTTCAATGTTGCTGAAAACGTGTTCTGTTTGTCATTTCTGAAAACTGTTTTTGAAAATGAAAAGCTGGAAAACACGTTCTGTTTGAAATTTTGCAGAATACAACTTATACTATTTTCAATGAATTTGCTTCTGAATTATATTAAACAATCTATATTGTTTAACTTTTTTTTGGACCAAATAATAATGTCATTAATGTTCAACTCCAAAAAAATATTATAAGAAATTAGTAACATAATATTCAAGTCCAAATTACTTCCATAATACATGTAACTCTAATTACTCATACAGAGTTTGATTAAACAAAATAAATTTAAAAGTCATCTTGACCTTGTGGAGTAATCAGTCCACATTTGATTCAGGCACATTTCTAGGATTAATCATAGGTCTTGCCTGCTACAATTCTCATGTGGTACATTTCTAGAATTTTAGTAGATTTTTGTGCATTTTGATAAATTTCATTTAACTTGGTTTGTTTTCTTGTATTTTGGTACATTCGCACACTGGTACGATTTGCGCATTTTGGTCGATATCATGCATTTTGTATATTTTGGTGAATTCTGGTATATATAGTGTATTTTAGTACATTTTGAAGCATTTTTTAACATTTCACACATCTTGGTTAGCACAGTACAATTGACATTGTTTTCGTAAATTTTAGAGCTATTTGCGCATTTTGGTAAATTTCTTGGGCACAATTTGAAACATCTCACAATTTGGTACATATCGCGCTTTTGGTATTAGATTAGGCATCTTAGTGAAATTTTGCTCTTTTTTGGTAGATTTAGCTTTGTTTAGTAGAGTTTTGCGTGTTTGGTACATTTCGATTCCATGCAGTTTGGTGCATTTTTTGAAATATAATAATAAGAATTCTCACTTAATTTTTTTTTGTAATGTTGATATTGAATTTAATAAAACTTTATTTAAGCTTAGTTCCAAGTTAGAATAATTCTCAAAAAAAAAAAAAAAATTAATCTTTATTTAGGCTTAGTTCCAAACTAGGATAATTCTAAAAAAATAATAAAAAAATAAAAACTTTATATTAAGCTTAGTTCTAAGTTAAGATAATTCTATAAAAAAAAAAAAAAAAATTAATCTTTATTTAGGCTTAGTTCCAAATTAGGATAATTCTAAAAAAATAATAAAAAAATAAAAACTTTATATTAAGCTTAGTTCTAAGTTAAGATAATTCTAAAAAAAAATAAAAAAAAAAAAAAAATCCCAAAACGCGTTTTCCGCGTTTTGGACATTTTTTGTCGAAATACACACAAAACGCCCAAAACGATGTTTCGGGCGTTTTCCGTTTTGTGTACAATTTTTTTTTTTGTTTTCCAAAATGCGTTTTCGAAAATGGTAAAGAGAACGCGTTTTTAGCGTTTTCGAAAATAAAAACAGAAAACGACCTCAAAACAGCAAACAGAACAGGGGCTTAGTTTCTAAAATGACCGTAGATTTTTTTTTTCAATTTTGATTCCTCTTTGAAGCAATAAAAATCCCCAAAAAATCATAATTTACTCCAAAAGTAAATCTTAGAGGATTCAATTTCAACTTGTATTATCTCATTCGTTCAAATGAATGTTTAATTGGTCAAAATGATCATTGATTTTCACTGACTTGACCACCTTATCATCCACATATACCTCAATGAAATCATTAACATTTCATGGAATATTAGATTCATTACCCTCTTTATGTAGCTCTATATTTCTTTGGGCCGAAAAGCATTACTACACATTCATAACACCCTAAAGCACCTGGACATCTAAATGTTGATTTATGAATATTATATTCAACAATATATCTGATTGTATCTGGGTATCTGATGTGAATCCCTTTGATGTTTAAACCAAAAATTCCCACAACAATTTAATGCCAACCCAAGAAAGCTAAAATGGTAAGAAATTTGATGAATCTTGATCCAAGTTTATTCTAACCAAAATTCTAAGGAAAATAACCCTGACCCAATGGAGAGAATGAAACAAATTCCAAGATGTTTGTGGAATCAAAAACAACTACACAAGAACAATATTCCCAAATAGAGGTTGAAGAAATTTCAAGAAAAGTTACAAGTTAAGAAATGATTTTTACCTCTCAAATTCTCCAAAGAGTCTTCAAAATGCCAAGCTAATGTTCTAGGGTTTCAAAGTATCTATTTATATTGCAAGACAAAAGAAAAGAAATATTTTTTTTAAAAAAAAGGCTAAAATCTTGCGAATTTCTGTATGTTGCACAGCCATGCGATAGAGTAGGGGAAATCTGCGTGATCACGTGGCGATCGCTAAAACTTTATGTCCCTGAAGCGCGTGCGATTGCACGCTTCTTCTGGCCCTTGATCAGGCGAGGGATGGTTTTGGCCCTTTTTTTATTTTTGATCCCAACTTGATTATTGACTTCTCCTTCGACTTAGTCACTTGTTTTAACCCCGAACCTTGAACCTCCTCGGCGCCTCTCATTTAGGCAGCCTCGATGCTCGTGATGTCGAATGTGACGATGTCATCCATTTAGGCTCAACTCCATATTTTTTAAATGGGTCCTACCATTAAATTTTGAACTTCCTTGGACTTGGATCTCGTCATGGGTCCCACTGGTACGCTTATCAAGGGTTGGCTTGTTTGACTCCCTTGATCCTCATCATCATCTCCTTCTTGAAAAGGATTCAACCTCATGTCTTCACCTACATCAAACGGAGACAAATCAGAAACACTAAAACTGGCCAAAACATTGTACTCACTTAGGAGATCTAGTTTTTAGGCATTGTCATTAATCTTCTCAATGATTTGGAAGGGACCATCGCGGCGCGGTTGCAATTTGTATTTCCTGTGATTGGGAAAATGCTCATTCCTCAAGTGGAGCCACACCCAATCACCCGATTCGAATGACACACGCTTTCTACCTTTGTTAGCACTGTAAGCATATTATTCATTCTTCTCAATTTGGAGTTTAACCTTCTCGTGGAGAGATTTGACCAACTCCGTCTTTCTCTTCCCATCTAAACTACCTCTTCCATCAATAGGCAAAAGAATCAAATCTAAAGAAGTTAGTGGATTAAAACCATAAACAATTTCAAAAGAAGAGAAGCCGGTAGTAGAATGAACACTTCTATTATAAGCAAATTCAACAAAGGGTAGACTCTTTTCCCAACCTTTTAGATTGCTTTTAAGGATAGTGCGAAGAAGTTGTGTTAATGTTCTATTAACCACCTCGGTCTGGCCATCGATTTGGGGATGACAAGTTGTTGAAAATAAAAGTTTGGTTCCCAATTTTTCGAACAAAACATTTCAAAAGTAGCTAAGAAATTTTACATCCCTGTCTGACATAATACTCCTAGGGACCCCATGAAGTTTCACTATCTCCTTAAAGAAAAGGTCGGCTATGTGATGGGCATCATTTGTTTTGGGACAAGTAATGAAGTGTTCTATCTTACTAAATCTATCAAGAACCACAAAGATGGAGTCACTCCCTTTCTTAGACCTGGGTAAGCCTAAAATTAAATCCATAGAAATCTCGATCCATGATTCCCTAGGAACTGGTAGGGGCGTATATAGTCCATGAGGTGCTACTTTGGACTTGGCTTTCTTATAAGTGATGCACCTAGAACAGATGCACCTAGAACAAATTATTTCTACACACCTCCTCATTTTAGGCCAAAAGAAACATTCTTGCAAAATTTTCAAAGTTCTTTTCACACCAAAGTGACCCATTAAACCTCCCTCATGGGCCTCCCTCATCAACAACTCCCTCAAAGAACAACTAGGCACACAAAGTTCATTTTTACAAAACAAAAACCCCTCATGCCTATAATATTTGTCACATGCAACCTTTTCACACAACACAAATATACTTGTAAAATACACATCATTTACATACAAGTCCTTAATACATTCAAAACCCAACAAATTTTGCACCCAAAGTAGTAATAAGAGCATACCTTCTAGATAGTGCATCGGCTACCACATTCTCTTTACCTTACTTTTATTTGATGACATAAGGGAATGTCTCCACATACTCTACCCATTAGCATGCCTCTTGCTCAATTTTCCTAGCCCTTTCAAGTGCTTCAATGACTGGCGATCAATATGAATGACGAACTCCCTTGACTACAAGTGGTGATGTCATGTCTCCAATGCCCTTACTAAGACATAGAGTTCTTTGTCATATGTTGGGTAGTTCAAGGCGACACCATTGAGTGTTTCACTAAAGTAAGCAATAGATCTCTTCTCTTGTGCATTAACACCACTCAAGTACCTATCCCCGAAGTACACATTCAATCACGAAAGTCTTGTCAAAATAAGGTAAGGCCAAAACGGGTGCGGTGCACAATCTTTTTTTTTTTATTTCATTAAAAGCTTTCTCTTATTCTTTTTCCCATTTAAACCCTACATGCTTTTCAACTACCTCGATAAGTGGTGAAGCTAGTGTACTAAAGTATTTAACAAAATGATGATAAAAACTAAATAATCCATGAAAACTCCTTACCTCGGTGACACTTTTTGGTGTTGGCCACTCCTTGATGGCCTTGACCTTTTCATTGTCAACTTCAATGTCTTTAGTACTAACAACAAAACCAAGAAATACATTACTTTCCATGTAAAAATTACACTTTTTGATATTGGCATACAATTTTTCTTCTTTTAAAATCAAAAGCACACAACTCAAGTGTTCAACATGCTCATCCAAATTCTTGCAATAGATCAAAATATCATCAATGTAAACTACCCCAAATTTTTCAATAAATGCACTCAAAACATAATTTATTAACCTCATAAAAGTGTTCGGTGGATTAGTGAGACCAAACGGCATAACCAACCATTCATATAAACCATACTTAGTTTTAAATGCGGTTTCCCATCAATCTCCTTCTCTCATCCTAATTTGGTGGTATCCACTTCATCTGGCATGTCATCTGACTTAGGAATAAGATGTCGATACTTTACCGTTATGTTGTTGATGATTCGACAATCAACTTACGTCCTATAGTTTCAATCCTTCTTTGGCGCTAGTAGAACGGGCACGACACAAGGACTCATGCTCTCACGAATATATTCTTTGCTCATCAACTCTTTGACTTGTTTTTTAATTTTTTTGGTCTCTTCTGGGTTGCTTCGATATGCCGATCTATTTGGAATGAAGGCTCCGAGAATGAAGTCAATTTGGTGCTTAATGCCTCTAATGGGTGGAAGTTTACTAGGCATCTCCTCCAGAAAGACATCTTCAAATTCTTTCAACAAAGAGGTAGCTAAATTGGGGAGGAAAGTGTGAGATTCATCAAGTATAAGGAGGGACTCCTTATACACGATCAAAAGTATTTGTTAATTTTCTTTAAAGTCCTCTCCACATTATCCTTATTAGCATAAAAATTCACTTTTTTCTTAACCTCTTTCGCCCTCTTTCTCTTCTCCTTCTCCCTCTCACTTCTTCCCTCACTACTCTTCTCACCCTTTTTTCCACTCTCTCTTTGCTCCCCACTCACTTCCAGTCTTCTCTTTCTTTTTCACTTTCCCTTTTCCTCCTCTCTTTTGAGCTTTAATTGGTCCTTAAAAACTTCTCTCCAGACTCAAATGTAGTAGCGTCATGGGTTTCCCATTCATTTCGAAGTTATACCAATTTTTCCTCCCATCATACACTACTTTCCTATCATATTGCCAATGCCTACCCAAAAGTATATGTAACTCTCCAGTATTTTTCGGTAACTAAATGGAGTGTTACTAAAAACAATCAATTTTCTTAAATAAATGCGGAAACATAAATAAATGATTTTGCCAAACATGAGATTAAAATTCTTTAAAATCAATTCTTTAAAATTTCATTAATAAAATAAACAATGTTTGGAATAGTAAATAAATCTGAAATTGAAAACTTGGGTATTTTGACTCTTCAAATCCCTTTGGCAGCCTACATCACCATTTCGTCACCATCCAATCCATCCCGAGATAACCTGAAAAATGTTTTAAGATATGGAATGAGCATAGGAATATACTCAGTATAAATTTCATGTCAGTATTTTCACAATTTAATATCAAAAGCAAATAGATTACGCCATAACATACTTTCTTAGTAGGATGGAAAACCGATCATCTCATTCTCACTTTAGGTCATACTCATTCTCATTCTCCACTTAGGATTTAGTCCCATGATTGGTCTCTGTAGATCTTCATAATACCCTTTGGTATTACCCATAAGATCCTCATTTGGATCACATAATAATGCATAAAATACTAAAACTTAAAACATTAAAAGCGAAAACACTAACTACTTGGCATATAGGGAAATCCATACCTCAATACATCAAATAAACATTGAAAGAAAATATGATATCACGTTCCAAATCTTTTTATAAATTCTTTGTGCAAAATATGCATTTGGTTGCCATGAAAATAGAGATCGACTTTCCCTTGAAATTTTTTCTGGAAATATGACTGTGTAGTTGAAACCATAAATTGGGAAATATTTATAGATAAAAAAAAATGCACATTACAAAAGTCGAGTTGTAATGCAATTATTATTGAAATAACGTGTATTAATAAGATTGAAATAACTGAAGTTGAAAGCCGTGTAACCGTGGAAATGTGTGAACGTAAAGAAATCCTGTTGGCAATTGGTTCTATTCTTTCAAAATATGTGCAATAACGTGTCCAACAATAAAAAGAGTCCTTTTGATTTTTAGACTAACTGGTATTGATAAATATAAAAATTCCATTTATACACCTATTCTTTCCGATCAAAATAACTTAACGTGGTTTTATCAAAAATAACTTTTTCTTGCATCAAAATTCCTAATTAATTATGATCTACAAAACGAGCATAATATCAATATATTAATTATCATTGTAGACCATAGTTAATTACTTGGTCCAAATAAAATTTTCATCAAAACATAAATACTTTAGTCCTTCAATTTCTCAAAATCATTAAAAGACATCAATGAGAAAATCATTAAATAATTCTAGCCTACAAAATTTTTGGGACGTCACAGTATATGTGTAGCTTGCATGGGAACCACATCACAAAGCACTTGATCATTATATGTCCTAATGTTGAAAGTAAGAAGTACTTGCTTACTTACCTTCAACTCCCATAATCATTCAACAATTGCAATTGATAGGGAATAGGATGTGTAATTACAGGTGTTGTTTATCGTGCTGACGTGGATTCAATATGTTGACATCAACTTAAGATGGCAACTGGTTTATTTTGACCGGGGTAATTTGGCGCCGAGGTGAATTTGGAGCCGGCCTCAACTTTGAGGGAGAGGTGATTTGCATTGACCGAGCTGATAAGGTGCCGAGGTGAATTTGTATCCGACCTCAACTTTGAGGGAGAGGTGATTTGCATTGACCGAGCTGATAAGGTGCCGAGGTGAATTTGGATCCGACCTCAACTTGGAGGGAGAGATGATTTGCCATGAACGAGGTGACTTGATGCCGAGTTTATATTGGCCGAGGTGAATTCCGAGCGTAGTGAGACTGGCGGCGCTGCTAATACATCAAATCAGCCGCATTATGTGTCAGTAATTATGATTATTTGTGAAATGTCAGTGTAATCATCTGTGACATTTTGTCAGCAATTTCAGTAGTCATTGTCAGTCACATACTGCAGAAGTGATATGTTGTAATGATTATGTTTTAACTCTTCAACTACTATAAATAGAAGTGGTAAATGCTCATTAATGGGCATGTGATATAGAAAAAACCCCTCAAAACTCTTGTCATTTGATTTCGTGGATCCGACCTGGCTGTCAGATCGGTATTGAACTGGACGTGAATTTATGTAACTTCAATCTCAGTTCGCTTTCGATCTGTTGCTTGTCTCACCTCTTGCAATATTTCAAACTTTATTATAACGTATCTAATTTTGTTTGAGAGCTATATACTTAGACAAATTAAACAAAAATATACAATTCGTTTATCAATTTGAAAGATCTAACTACTTTTATTTGTTGACAAAAAGAGACGTCAACAAATTGGCGCTAGAAGGAGTGCCCGTATCCTTGTACTCAGCAATCACATACTTGTTCCTGCATCATAATGAGCAACAGGAAAAATTCAGGGAGTCACCAGGTACATCGTGGTGAGGGTTCGTAGGGGAATTCCCGAATGTCCAGGAGATCTGCCGTTTCGCGACCCCCAGCGAAGGCCAACATGGGAATGGTCTTAGATAGACTTGATAGGATGCAAAGAGAAATGGAAGAGATGAGGAGAAATCAAGACCGGGGTCGTCACCAAGAGGAGCATGAAGTTCAATCAGAACTACAAAGGTCCGGTGGACGCTCACATTTCAAAGAACAACAAACTGGACGCTCTGATAACACGAGGAGTGCGGTGGGCGAAAGCACACCTTATGTACGGAGTCAAAAGTCGCTGAGTTGGATGAACCGAGTCAAGCGAGAAGGGATGAAAAAGGAGAGGAGAGTAAGGTTGTACGGAGTAGGGGACATGGGGACAGATCTTCGATGAAGAAAGTGAATCCAGAAAACCAGCCGGCTGGCAGCTCGACTCTTCACTTGGGTCGGCCACCGACTTTTCCATCAAGCAAACCGGATCAAACCGAAGTTGAGCAATTGAAGAAAAGACTGTCTGACTTGGAGGCAAAACAAGAAGGGTTGGGATCAACAGAACCATCTACCAAGAGGACATCACCTTTCACGGAGATTATATTGTCACAGCCTCTGCCGAGCAAAATGAAGATGCCTCATCTCGCCGGGTACAATGGGGAGACTGACCCGGTTTCGCATCTGGATCAGTACATGTCATGGATGGAGCTTCAAGGGGCAAGTAACCCAATAATGTGTAGGGCTTTTCCTTTATCTCTTGGGGACCTGGCTCAACGGTGGTTCCGCAATATATCTCAGCACTCCATATCAAGTTGGTCTCAACTAAGTAGCCAGTTTTTGAAGCAATTCATGGGGTCAAAAATCCTACCACACCGAAGGAGAGCTTGGTGACCATTAGACAGGAGAATGATGAATCACTAAAGAGTTATTTGAGTCGCTTTAATAAACAGATCATGGGAATGGAAAGAATATCGGATGACGCGCTTCTCATGGCTGTTCTGTCAGGCCTATAACCGCAGACTCGTTTCTGGTGGTCAGTACATGAGGATGGACCTCGCACATATCAGGAGTTCCTTAACAGGGCGGAGAAGTTTATCAACACCGAGGAGGCGTCAGGTCCCAAAGAAGGTCGTCATAATACAGCCGTGGTGTCAGACAAGAAGGAAAGCAAGGATGATAAGAAAGAATTCAAAAAGAATACTTTTGGGAAAAAGAAAGATTACAAACCAGCGGATAGATTCTGTCCATACAATCCTGAGCAGAGAAGTGAGCTCACCCCATTAAATGCATCAACTGAGGTCATTTTCATGAATGAGAAAGATAAGGGGATATTTCCGCCTGCCAGGCCGATAAAGCAGAGCCCAAATAACTTGGACTCATCCCGGTATTGCGAATACCACAGGTCAATGGGGGACACCACGGATGAATGCCGAAACTTGAGATTCGAAATTGACAGGTTAATAAAGAGGGGAAGCTTACAAGAATACGCTGCTGGATCACGGGATTCGGGAAGGAAATTCAAACAACATGAGAAGTACGCCGTTCATCATGGGATAGACTCCCACGGCAAAGACCGGCCTGATGAAATACGTACCATTGTGAGCGGGAATCAAGTGCATATCGGGTCGAAGAGGAAAAGACGAAAGTTCGCCCGAGAAGCCCGAAATAGCTATCAGATATGTAGTCATGCAATCACGCCGGAAGATTCAAAGTCTTTCAATTTCTCTGAGGAAGACGCCAGGGGTGTGCTCCAACCACATTCAGATGCTTTGATGATCACGATGCCAGTGAGCGGTATAAAGATCCACAGAACTCTGGTGGATGACGGTAGTGCTGTGAATGTGTTATACTGGAAGACCTTTGAAAAAATGGGAATTGACCCCCGTAACTTGCGGCCAAGGAGGACAAGGATTCAGGGTTTCATGGGTGACTACATCTATACAAAAGGTGAAATATCTTTACTGGTGGAACTGGGGACAGGATCTTGTCAAAGGCGCGTGATCGCTGACTTTGTGGTGGTGGACGTCATGACGAACTACAATGCCATATTAGGAAGACCGATCCTCCACGAGTTTAAGGCAGCAGCTTCAATCTATCACTATTGTCTGAAATTTCCTACACCACACGGGGTGGCTACCATAAGGGGGGATTAGAGGATTGCGCGGGAGTGCAATTTAGGCTTCGCTTCCAACAATGTCCAAACGGAGGAAGAAGAAAATCCCATCGTGGAACCAAGTGGAGAAGACGAGCCGATAACAGAGTTGCAAACGCTGGATCCAAGAGGTACACAGGATAGGGGTCAGTTAGGTCCTGTGGAAGAGTTGGATGCTGTGAAAGTTGACGATGCCAAACCCGATGTCGAATTCAGAGTGGGACACGGGTTAATGGAGCCCTCAGGACCGACCTCATCAACTTTTTGAAAAGGAATTCGGATGTGTTTGCATGGACTCACTCGGACATGGAAGGGATTGATCCTAAGCACGCATGCCACCATCTCCACGTTAATCATGATTTCAAACCTAAGGTACAAAAAAGGAGGTCACTTAATCCTGAAAGGTATGAAGCGCTGGCAAGGGAGTGTTAGCCCAAGAGTAAACTAACCAAGAGGGGGGTGAATTGGTTTATAAAAATTTTTCGATAAATAATCTCAAACTTAAAAACCAATGGGTACAAGTATGAGTACTTAGTGTTACAAGTAACTAAACTATCAATGTAGTGTGCTATATATGTGTAAACTTAATTGATAAAGCAAGTATAGCACTTAGATATAGTGTTGCACAATATAAATTGATAGAATAGAGTAAGTGCAATGTAAGTAAGTAAAAGGGATAAGAGAATGCAAACGCGATTTATGGAGGTTCAATCAACCAACGTGATCTACGTCCTCCGTTACCGAGCTCTCCGTCACGAGCAAGGTCAAATCCACTATATTGGTAACTTACAACAAGGAGTACCAAATCCTTAGGCGACTTACAACAAGGAGCACCTATCCTTTACAATCGAGTTTTCACAAGGCTCTCGAAACCAACAATCGAGTTTTCACAAGGCTCTCGAAACCACAAGATATAATGAATTGAATTTACAATTGAAATAACTCTCTTGACAAATGATATACTCAAATTAAGTACCGAGAGAGTTAGGCTAACACTTCAATAGATAGCAATGAATTAAGCTCGAGTGTTAGAGAAAAACTTTGATGCAAATGATAATGAAAAGTTCAATGCAATCAAACAAAGTTTTTCAAATGATCTCTTGTTAAAATATTGAATCAAATTAAGTACCAAGAGATGCCACACTTGAATAATTAACAATAAGTTAAGCTCAAAGTGTTTAGGCAATGGAACTTTGATGAATCAAATGATAATGAAAAATGTAGCACAAATAATCAAAGTCCCTTAATTGGAATTTCTCTCTTTTAAAAGATTAAAACAAGTTTAGAACAAAGAGAAACTTACAATTCAATTCCAATATAGTGTGAAGATGTTGAAGAAGTTTAAACAATATAAAACCAAGAATCTTCACAAAACTTTCTTCCAAAAACTTTGATGAATTTGATAAAACAAAGTTTAGATCAATCAAAGTTTTATAATAAAAATAAATGAATATAAACCAAGTAAGAACAATGAATTTTCACAAGAAAGTTTGTATAAAATCTTTTCTATCTTCTTCTCATTGAATGTAAATGAGATGGCTATTTATAGATCAAAATATTTGAGCTGCAGCCAGTTTCGGTCGACCGGTTCACACTTTCGGTCGACCAAAAGTTTAAAAAATTAGCCGTTGCAATTAGCCGTTAAACTTTCGGTTGAGCAGATGTTTCGGTCGACCAGAGTTTCGGTCGATCAAATACATTTTCGGTCGACCGAAAATGAAAAAATTTCAGTTTTTATATTTATATCAAAAAGTTTATTTTTTCAAAAACAATTTCATGTTATGATTTGAAAAATTATTTTTATGCAAGTGACGAATTTTCATGTAAGTTTCTTGATGCATAAAAATCATTTTCGAGCTCGTTGAATTTCATCGCTAAAGATTGAGAGTGTTATACCTTTACATAGGTTAAATCAACTCTAATCTTGTATGCTTGAATTCTTGATATTCATGTCATGCTTTTCAACTTCAATTTTGATCTTTGAATATCGTTAATTCTTTCATGATCTTCTTTGCGTCTCATGTGCTTGATCACATAGTTTTGATTTATATCTTTGAGAGACGGTTTGAACATAGAGTGCTTTGAATATTTATCATTACATGAAACACTTGAAGCACACTAGTTAATAACATAATATATTCTTGTTTGTTATGATCAAAACAATAAGGTTAAGTTAACCATAGGTCAACAGGGAGGTGGTGAAATTACTTAGCAATGGGTTTATCAGGGAATCTTTCTATCCTGCGTGGGTAGCTAACCCAGTGCTGGTAAAGAAAAGCAATGGGACATGGATGCTATGCATCAATTTCTCTGACCTGAACAAAGCATGCCCTAAGGATAGTTTCCCCCTACCTAGGATAGATCAAATGGTGGATGCTACGGCCGGACATCAGCTCCTCAGCTTCATGGACGCTTAATCGGGGTATAACCAAATACCGATGAACGAAGCTGATGAAGAACATACCTCGTTTATGACGGATCGAGGACTCTGTTGTTATAAGATGATTTCGTTCGGCTTAACGAACGCTGGAGCAACGTATCAGCGTTTGGTGAATGAGATGTTCAAAGATCTTATCAGGAAGACAATGGAGGTATATGTCGATGACATGGTCATAAAGAGTATCCGACCTGAAGACCATATCCAGCACCTTGATGAAATGTTTCAAATACTGCGAACTTACAGAATGAAGCTGAATCCCAAGAAATGTTCCTTCGGGGTAGGATCAGGGAATTTTTTGGGCTACCTGGTAAACCAAAGGGGTATCGAAGTTAACCCTGATAAAATACAGGCGCTGATGCAAATGAGGGAACCAAGGAAACTTAAAGAGGTGCAAAGTCTGACTGGAAGGATAGCAGCTTTGAGCCGTTTCGTGTCAAGATCTACGGATAAGTTCCGGCCATTCTTTGATGTTATCAGGAAGAACAAGGATTTTGAGTGGACAAAGGAATGCCAGACGGCCTTTGAAGAATTGAAGAAGCAATTGGCGTCCCCGCCTGTCCTTTCCAAACCGATATCGGGAGAAGTACTCTCTATATACTTGGCCATTTCAGAACTGGCAATGAGTGCCGTCCTGGTGAGAACTGAGCAGGGAGTTCAATGACCAGTCTACTATGTCAGTCAGGCCCTGCACGACGCCGAACTTTGATATTCTGAAATGGAAAAACTAGCCTATGCTTTGATAATGTCGACTCGAAAATTGAGGCCTTATTTTTTGGAGCATCAGGTTGAAGTATTGACAAATTACCCTCTAAGGCAGGTGCTACAAAAACCCGAGATGTCTGGACGGTTATTGAAATGGGTAGTAGAGTTGGGGCAATTCGATCTTGTGTACAAAGCTAGAGTCGCCATCAAAGGAAAAACCTTGGCTGATTTCATGGTGGAGCTCACACCAACTCACTTAAGTTGCTGCGCGAAGGTAGATGCGACCTGGCGGTTATACGTTGACGGTTCATCAGCAGGAAACCGGGCAGGGGCTGGGGTCGTCCTAATCAGCCCTGATAATCAATTCTTCTGTAGCTCTTATTGTTTTGATTTCGAGGCGACCAACAATGACGCTGAATATGAGGCTCTGATCGTAGGGATGGATATGGCTCAAGCGATGGGTGTTGATAGCATTATCCTGCACAGCGACTCACAGCTGATAATCAACCAAATCCAGGGAACGTATGAAGCCAGGGGTGAAAAGATGAAGACCTACAGAGCAAGGGTTTTGGAAGAGTTGAAGAAGTTTAGACATGCAGAGTTTATCCAGATCCCTCGATCCAAAAATAGTCAAGCCGATGCTTTAGCTCGCTTAGCGACAAGCGAAGGGACGTCAGAATTGGAAAGCATATCGATCGAGACCTTGGCGCAATCAGTTTTAAACCCGTCACCTTCAGTTGTCTTGCAAGCTTCTCTGAAGAGGACATGGAAGGATGAAATTATCCAATACTTATGAGAAGGGACGATGCCAATTGATCAAGTGAAGGCCAGGAGTTTGAGGATCAGATCTGCGAGGTACACTATGATTGGGGATGACTTGTACAAGCGAGGATTCTCCCTTCCATTGCTAAAATGTTTAGACAATGAAGAGGCTGAATATGTGATGAAAGAAATCCATGAAGGCATTTGCGGGAATCATACAGGGGGACAAGCGATGGCGTTCAAACTTATCAGGCAGGGGTATTTTTGGCCTACCTTGAAGAAGGACGCAATTGAGTTTGTAAAGACATGCGACAAGTGTCAAAGGTTCGCCCCGATTATGAGGAACCCCCCCGAAGAGCTGACTTCAGTGATGAGCCCATGGCCGTTTGCTAAATGGGGAGTAGATCTGATCGGGCCGTTGCCAATGGCAAAAGGGGGAATAGGTTCGCCATAGTTGCAATGGATTATTTTACAAAATGGGCAGAAGCTGAACCGCTGGTCAAAATCATAGAACAGAAAACTATAGATTTTATATGGAAGTCAATCATTTGTAGGTTTGGAATCCCGCAATCCATTGTGACAGACAACGGGAAACACTTTGACAACGAAAGGTTCAAATCTTTTTGTAAAGGGCTGGGCATCAAGAAGCATTTTTCAACTCCGAACCATCCTCAGTCCAACGGGCAAGTCGAAGCAGTGATCAAAATTATCAAGCACAATCTGAAAACCAGACTCGAAAACCTGAAAGGAACGTGGGCGGAAGAACTACCGGGGGTATTGTGGTCCTACAGGACAACCCACAGGACATCAACCAGAGAGACCCCGTTCACTCTGGCCTTCGGGACGGAAGCTGTAATCCCAATAGAGGTGGATATGCCATCATTTCGGGTTGCTCACTTCAATGAGAAAGGTAACAATGGTGCCCTCACTGCTGAATTGGACCTTACGGAGGAGAAGCGATTACAAGCACAGGTTAGGAATGCAGTATACAAGCAAAGGAGCGCGAGGTATTAAAACGCCAGGGTGAGGCCGAGGAAGTTCCAAATGGGGGATCTGGTGTTAAGGAAGATGACCACGACGCGTGAGCCTCTGGGACCAAACTGGGGAGGTCCGTATCGAATTAAGAAGGCCGTAAGCAATGGATCTTACGAACTAGAGTCACTTGACGGAATTCCACTTCAACACCCCTGGAACGCAAAACACTTGAAGAAATATTTCCAGTAGGACAGGATATAAGATGGAACGTGAATATTTTATGATGTCAACCGAGATGTAATCAAATGAATAAAGAGTTTAATGTTTCAAAGTATACAAATCTGAATGGATGTTTCCAAAACAAAGACCTTAGTTGATGATCCGTAAGTACCTATAAGGCAGGATATCATCAACATCACAAGGCAATCCGTCTGAAAGACGAGAAAGACCTCCTTGAGAGGCAAAACAAAGACCTTAGTTGATGATCCGTAAGTACCTATAAGGCAGGATATTATCAACATCACAAGGTAATCCGTCTGAAAGACGAGAAAGACCTTCTTGAGAGGCAAAACAAAGACCTTAGTTGATGATCCGTAAGTACCTATAAGGCAGGATATCATCAACATCACAAGGCAATCCGTCTAAAAGGCGAGAAAGACCTCCTTGAGAGGCAAGACAAAGACCTTAGTTGATGATCCGTAAATACCTATAAGGCAGGACATCATCAACATCGCAAGACAATCCGTCTGAAAGACGAGAAAGACCTCCATGGGAGGCAAGACAAAGACCTTGGTCGATGATCCATAAGTACCTGTAAAGCAGGACATCGTCGACATTACAAGGCAATCTATGAAGACGAAGTGGGTTCCCCATGAGACGCCGGGCTGAAAAATGGCCGACCCTCCATTATTCAAACGAGGTGTTTTGGTGAAAAATACCGAGTTGACAAATAACCGACCTCCATTCTACAAACGACGTGTTCTGGTGAGAATGTAACGAGGTAAGGGTTCGCCTCGTTTAAAATTCACGTCTGCGTTTCATATTGAGTGAATTAACGTTTGAAATATGCTTAAGTGTTCACCTCGTTTAAAATTCACCTCTGCGTTTCATATTGAGTGAATTAACGTTTGAAATATGCTTAAGTGTTCACCTCGTTTAAAATTCACCTCCGCGTTTCATACTGAGTGAATTAACGTTTGAAATATGCTTAAGTGTTCACCTCGTTTAAAATTCACCTCCGCGCTTCGTATTGAGTGAATTAATGTTTGAAATATGCTTAAGTGTTCACCTAGTTTAAAATTCACCTCCGCGTTTCATATTGAGTGAATTAACGTTTGAAATATGCTTAAGTGTTCACCTCGTTTAAAATTCACGTCTGCATTTCATATTGAGTGAATTAACGTTTGAAATATGCTTAAGTGTTCACCTCGTTTAAAATTCACGTCTGCATTTCATATCGAGTGAATTAACGTTTGAAATTTTCTTAAGTGTTCGTTTAAAATTCACGTCTGCGTTTCATATCGAGTGAATTAACGTTTGAAATTTGCTTAAGTGTTCACCTCGTTTAAAATTCACGTCTGCGTTTCATATCGAGTGAATTAACGTTTGAAATTTGCTTAAGTGTTCACCTCGTTTAAAATTCACCTCTGCGTTTCATATTCAGTGAATTAACGTTTGAAAATTGCTTAAGTTTTCACCTCGTTTACAATTCACCTCTGCATTTCGTTTATAATTCATTTTGTTTGACTTCGAAATACTGAGTGCTAGAATGAAATTCTTCTTTATACTATTCAAGAGGAACAGAATCGATAGTTACAAGACAACATTGAACTGGAAATGTGTAACTATTCTTCAAGATTGACTACCTTTTCTGGCAGGTTGATTTGAGATTCAGTGAGTGGAGAGAGTAAAAATTCTTCATCGACCTCTTCAAGCATCAGCTCCAAATATTTTTTGTAGATCAGTTCGAGTTTCTCCTTTAAGAAACTAATGTCCACCTCAGGTCGTTTTTGTTCCAACTCCTCTACTATCTCTTTGAATGTGAGATAGTAGGTCTCGTCCACATCGTGTTCATATTCCACTGAATCTTTGAATTTTTTCACGGCCTCCTTGTATGAACCCTGGAGAGTGACCTCGAGCTCACTTTTTTCCTTCTTCAGACTGGCCTCAATATTATTGGCCTCGTCCAATTCCTTTAAAAGTTTTTCTTTTGCGACCTGCAGTTGGGCCACATTACCCTTCAGAGAGGCCACCTCCTCCCTTAGGGGGAGCACTTCATCCTTAAACTTGGATAGCTCAAGGTTTGTCTCCTTAAGTTTGGCCACCTCATCAAGGGCCTCCTTCAGTTTGGCCTCTGCCTCATGCCTGGCTTTCACTTCTGCCTCGAACATGTTCCTGGCGTCGTCGGCAAGCCTCTTGAACTTTCTGGTGTCTGAGGCCGCCTCGCTTAATCTGGATTGAGCTCAGCAAAGATAATTCAAAGCTTGACCGACGTGTGCAGTACCGGTCGCTAAAAGGTCGTCCCAGGGCATATCTTCGCTGAACTTCTCTTGACGAGGTGTCCAGGTCTTGGCCGGAACGTCCATAGCCATCTTGGTCTGCATGGGAACCTTCATTAAGCCCATAGGAGTTAAGCTGGATGCTGACACAAACTCCCTGTAAATTTTGGGGCGAGACCCTTTTAGAGAGCTTGCCAGTTCAGCTCTTACAGGATGCACTCCCAGATACGAGCCCCCCTGCAGGGCAGATTGAGAAGACCGAGCTTGGTCCCCATAAGTTTGAGGTGGTGGGATTGGAATGTCAATTTTTTCTTTGGCGACCTCAGCCCATTTGGATTTCTTTGGAAGAGGTGGGTCAATCGGACACTCTTTGAGAGGAGGTGAGGCCTTTGAAGTCTGTTTCTGGGCTGCCTTCTTGCGAGCCTCGGCCTTAGCGTTTGCAAGCTTTTTGGCCTTCATTGACTCCATTTTCTTTCTACTTTTGCAGGCTGACATAAAAAGTTACACAGAAGTAAATGTTCTTAGTATACACCTCAAGAATACAGGGCGTTAAACTGTAGTGTAATGATCTGAAATTTACATTTTGGAAGTGGAGGGTAATAATCAGATGGATCAACAAAAGTATGAGTTGATTCAAACAACCGTTCTTCAGTCAGTAGCTCTTTTACCGATCTGAAGTGATCAGGTTGGTCGGTCAGATGGATAATCCTTTCAATGGCTTGAGGGTCCAAATCTGCCTCTCTCACCTCTGCAAAAAACGAGATGATTAATATTAGAACAATTCATCTCAAAAATATCCCAGATATAAAGACTTACTGAATTTATCCCTATAGAGAACGGGAATGGTCGAACTGATTCCATCACTACGATAGGGGCTCATCCAATTTCCCCCAACGAAGATCCATTTTTCTTTCCAAGAGCGGACTGATTCAGGCAAATCAATCAGCAATCTTCGACCATCGAATACTAACCTCTGCATCGCATAAAACCACCCCGTTTTTTTACCATCAGCTTGAAACTGATATGCAAAATTGAATTCATCCACTGAGGGGTTGTTGTATCCCAAGCGATTGTAAAGGGATATGAACCCAAGGATGTACCTCCAACCATTAGGGTGAATTTGGGTGGGGGCGACACCCCAAGATCGGAGAAAGTCAGTTATAATGAACGGAAGAGGAAACCTGAGGCCTGCCTCCAGAATTTGCAAATTAGTTGCTACGCAACCTTTAGGTGGCTGGTCAGCTCGTTCGTAACTTTCGGGAAGGAAAAAATGTACGTATCCTGGAATTCTATATTTATTTTTCCAAATTTGTAGTTCGTTTTCAGTGGCTTCAGATCGGAATTGCTTGCAAGCAAAATCCGAACTGTAACTAGTGCAAGGGTCAGGTCGCTGGTATGGGCTGCGAGATTTCATCATCAACCCCCTCGCTTTGAAAAAGGCAATGGGTTTCCTGACTTTCCTCCCAGGACACAGACAATTTGGCCTCCTTGCCCCTATTTTCCGACCTCACCCCACTTTCCTCAAAACTAATACTATCGCTCATCCTTATATAGTAATTACAACGAACTGGACAGTTAGAAAAAAAAGGGGGAAGGAATTTCAAAACAAGAGAAAACAGAGAAAAAACGTCAAAGCAATCTCACCTGACGAAAGAAATAGAAGATCTGATATGATAACGAGGTTAATTACAGGTCGTCTATGTAAGCGAGCTGATATTGGCAAAGAGAATTTCGAAGAATCAATAGGTTTTTTATGAGAAGAATGCCCCTATTTATAAGGGGAGAAGAGAGAGAGACCATTTATTAGTCATAATGACAAGACGCGTTGTCATCATGGAGGCGGCGACACTTGATCCGAGAACTGACACACCATTCACACAACGACACCTGGCAATTTGAATTCGATAAAGATTAAAGGCGACGTCAATTGGAAGGCTGTTCTACTGGGATTTCGACATCCGTCCACAAAGTTTTTGTTGGACCGATCTCGAGGGGACAATTGTTGTTTATCGTGCTGACGTGGATTCAATATGTTGACCTCAACTTAAGATGGAAACTGGTTTATTTTGACCGGGGTAATTTGGCGCCGAGGTGAATTTGGAGCCGGCCTCAACTTTGAGGGAGAGGTGATTTGCATTGACCGAGCTGATAAGGTGCCGAGGTGAATTTGTATCCGACCTCAACTTTGAGGGAGAGGTGATTTGCATTGACCGAGCTGATAAGGTGCCGAGGTGAATTTGGATCCGACCTCAACTTGGAGGGAGAGATGATTTGCCATGAACGAGGTGACTTGATGCCGAGGTTATATTGGCCGAGGTGAATTCCGAGCGTAGTGAGACTGGCGGCGCTGCTAATACATCAAATCAGCCGCATTATGTGTCAGTAATTATGATTATTTGTGAAATGTCAGTGTAATCATCTGTGACATTTTGTCAGCAATTTCAGTAGTCATTGTCAGTCACATACTGCAGAAGTGATATGTTGTAATGATTATGTTTTAACTCTTCAACTACTATAAATAGAAGTGGTAAATGCTCATTAATGGGCATGTGATATAGAAAAAACCCCTCAAAACTCTTGTCATTTGATTTCGTGGATCCGACCTGGCTGTCAGATCGGTATTGAACTGGACGTGAATTTATGTAACTTCAATCTCAGTTCGCTTTCGATCTGTTGCTTGTCTCACCTCTTGCAATATTTCAAACTTTATTATAACGTATCTAATTCTGTTTGAGAGCTATATACTTAGACAAATTAAACAAAAATATACAATTCGTTTATCAATTTGAAAGATCTAACTACTTTTATTTGTTGACAAAAAGAGACGTCAACAACAGGTAATTCGAGCTTCTTCACCATGCTAGTACTAGACACATTTGTGCAACTCCCACCATCAATAATGATGCTTCAAAATTTATCTCTCACAAGACACCTAGTGTGAAAAATAATTTTTGTCTTTGCTTAGTCATTTCATCAACTTTGGCTTGGGTGTTGAGAGATCTTATGGTAACCAAGGACTTTGGTGGACTAACAACTCCCTCCACCTCTTCTTCCTCACTCTCACTATCATCTTTCCTTTGCACTTGATCTTCCTCCTCTTCATCTCCCGAATGCCACTCCCCATTTTTTATGAACATCACTCTATTGTTAGGGCACTCATGCAAATAATGCCCTCGACCCCTACATTTGAAACACTCAATATCTCTACTTCTAGAAGTGGTAGGGACATCCTTGGGTTTATCCTTGATGAAACCAACTTCCTTCCATTTGGATGATTCATTCTGGTCCTTAGGTAGCAATTTATCACCCTTCTCATTTCCCTGCTTAGACTTACAAGTAGAACTAGGACCCCCAAGTATTTTTCTTGTCCTTTCTTTCTAAATTGGTCATTCTTTTTCAATTGATCCTCCACCTTGATAGCCATGTGCACCAACTCCTCCATTTCCACATAATAGTGTAACTCCACCACATTAGCTATCTCCCTATTCAATCCACTCATAAATTCAGCCATGGTGGCCTTCCTATCCTCCTCTATGTTACCCCTCATTAAGGTCTTCTCCAACTCCTTTTAGTAGTCCTCTACTCCTCTAGAACCTTGAGTAATAGTTTATAGTCTTTGATAGAGGCCCCTATAGTAATGATTAGGAACAAATCTCTTCCTCATGAGACTTTTTAACTCATCCCAAGTATCAACACTACCCTCCAAATTCCTCCTCCTAGTAAGCAATAGATTATACCACCAAGCTAAGGCATAGTCAACAAACTCCACTACTGTTAACTTAAACTTTTTATCTTCGGAGTATCGATGGTACTCGAAGATTAACTCCATCTTCCTTTCCCATTCCAAGTAAGCATCCGGATAACTTTTCCCATGGAAAGAAGAAATCCTCATTTTTATGCTTCCAAGATTACCATCCGCCCCATCTCTACCTCTATGATTCCTCCCATGACCTCGACCAAACCCTCTAACATTCCTACCACCTCTATTTCTACCCATGTCCCAATTTAGGTCACTACCCCTTCACTCATCATCATCATCATCATCATCATCATCATCATCTCTAGTTCTTCTTCTATAACCCCTCCTATCATTATTATCCCTTAGTGGTGGGACTTCCCTCCTAGTCTCCAATCTTTCTAATCTTCCCTCCAACCTTCCTCCCATTTCCTCCATTTACCTTGCCATTGTAACCATGAGAGCTTGTATCATATCTCTCAGTTCTTGAGTTTGAGCATTAGAATCTTGCCCACTTAAAGCATTAGTGTTGGACATGGTGTACAAATGTCCTCACAAGATATCTCACTCGTGTTTTCACTCAATTTAGGATTTTACCCTCTAATGAGCTCACCACTATTTCCTTTCTCCACTCCAAGTTTTCTTACTCAAACTCTCCAAAGAAGGTAATCAACTAGATAGAGAAATCAATTCTTGTGTAGCAAAATTTCACAAATAAAACAATGAAGTAAGGAAAGATAGATACAATAGCAAGTAGAATTTTTTTGCTTGCCACTATATACAAGAAAAAAAAAATGAGATTTGAATTTATGAGACAATGTTTTCAAAGGTATGATCACATAAGCTAGATGAGAGGAACAAGTAAGCAACTAGGAATGTGTTTGGTCTTTGAAAAGTAGAATTTAATATGAAAGTTCTCTTTGAGGCATTTTATCAAACACTTAGTAATCTCACTTTGAATAGCATAGATACACAAGTGCTTTTTCAAATGTAATCCGCAACATACTCAAATGTGATAACAACAACAATACCAAAGATGTAAGAATCAAAAAATACTCATGAGCATACAAATTTTCCAATTTTATTTTTTTATTATTTTTTTGAATGAAGAACAATAAGAACAAGAAATGTAAAGATATGTTTACCAATTTTAGAGCCAATATTTGATACCAAATTGTGCGAACTCCTTTGGTGTTTAAACCAAAAATTCCCACAACAATTTAATACCTACCCAAGAAAGCTAAAATGGTAAGAAATTTGATGAATCTTGATCCAAGTTTATCCTAACCAAAATTCTAAGAAAAATAACCCTAATCCAATGGAGAGAGAACGAAACAAATTCCAAGATATTTGTGGAATCAACAACAACTACATAAGAACAATATTCCTAAATAGAAGTTGAAGAAATTTCAAGAAAAGTTATAAGTTAAGAAAGGATTCTTACCTCTCAAATGCTCCAAAGAGTCTTCAAAATGCCAAGCTAATGTTCTAGGGTTTCAAAATATCTATTTATTTATATTACAAGACAAAAGAAAATAAATAATTTTTTTAAAAAAGGCTGATAATCTCGTGAATTTCTGTTTGTTACACAGCCACACGATCGCGTGGGGTAAATCCATGTGATCGCATGGTGATCACTAAAACCTTCTGTCCTTGAAGCGCGCGCGTTCTGGCCGTGATCGCGTGGGTGTCCTTTTTGGCCCCTTCTTGATTTTTTATCCCAAATTGATTATTGGCTCCTCTTTCGACTTAGTCACTTGCTTTATGATAAGTGCTTTACTAGCACTTTATTTCTTTACTTGTTGCCTCGAATTACTGTTAGTTTGATCCTAATTAAGTATTGCTTAACACATTTTATGTTTTATATTGTGTAGGATCGCAAATGACAAGAAAAGAAGGAAAAAGGACTAAAAAGCACGTAAAAAGGAAGTTCGAGGACCTGGCATGTAAATAATTTACGACCGCAACCATGAAAGTCACGGCCGTAAGAAGCTGATTAAACAAAAGTACGAAAATTTGCAGAAACCAAGTCACGGCCGTAACAAGGATCTCACGGCCGTAAGAAGTGAATCAATTGCGTAGAAATTAAACAGAAAGTGAGTTACGGCCGTAACTCATTATATTACGGCCGTAACTTAAGCCCGAGAAAAAAAAGGAAATTGTTTCCTAATTCAACTTAAACTCTATCTTTGGTATTTCTTTTTGGCTAAGCTAGGGCACGAATTTGAGCTCTATAAAAGGAGCAATTCAGTACCAAAGAGAAGAGAGAGAATTATTTTTGAGAGCCACCAATATCAAAGTTTGAAGAGAAGAAATTCCGGGAAAAATCAAGGTTAATCACGACAATATTTTTGGGGAATTCTTCATGGCAATGCGTGGCTAGTCTTCTCAACCTAGTTCAAGGGGGAAGTTGTGTTCATATTATTTTATTATTCATTCCTCAAACTCGTAACGTAGTTCTTGTTTTTATATTTTATTTATTGGATTTCTCATGAACATCAATTTCGTCAAGACAATTTATTAATTGATTAAGGCCTTGTCTTTTAATTATTGTGTTGATGTTTGCTAATTTGGGTAATTGGATTCGTATTTGTCTTGTTATCCAAATCATAGTAGCAATTGGTAATTTTATATTTCCATATGAAAATCCAATCTAGATTAATCAATTCGAGCATATGTAATTGATAATTTAGTTCACCTAATTCTTCTTGTTTTCACATAGTTAATGAATTAAATCTAGGGAGCTTATTCTAGGTTGTTCATTCACTCTAAATTGATTGGAGAACTAATTCTAATTGATTATTATTAAGGAAGAATTGGATTAATTAGAGCTTTTTGATTATTCCGGGTGATAAATAAAACAAAGGAAATAGTACATGCGTTGCTTGGGGAATGACAATATTATGATAGGGCACAACCGAACCTGAGAACTAGGATTTCTTATTAATTGATTTTTATTCCAGCTATTTTACATCTTTACTTGATCATTTAGATTAATTGCAATTTTCAACTCAAAAACCTCCCCTTATAATTCTAATTGACATGGCATTAAATTAGTTCCCGTTCCTCGTGGGATCGACCCTTGATTCCACTGCTATATTCTTAGTAATAGTGAACAAGGAATTTAATTATTATTTTGGTGTATTACGACACGCATCAAGTTTTTGGCGCCGTTGCCGGGGAACGGTTAACCAATTTTCTGTTTAATCAATTAGAATTTTATTTTCTGCATTTTTGTTTATTTATTTTTATTTTCGGTAAAAAAAAAAAAAAAAAAAAAATTAAAAATAATTGAAATTCCGAAAATTTAATTTAATTATTCATTTATTTATATGCATAAAACTCGATCCACTAATCCTGAATATTTTCTATTTGATCCAGAAATCGAGCGAACTTTTCAACAGCGAAGAAGGGAAGCACTAGAACAAATGGCAGCAAATAACCTCAACAACATGACACTTAAACAATTGGCCACTCCAGATGTCGCTCAACAGCCACTCTGTATCACTTTTCCAACAGTGGAGGAGGGAAAAATTTTTGAACTAAAATCTGGACTCATTCACTTGTTGCCAACTTTTCAAGGATATGCTGGTGAAGACCCTTACAGGCATCTCAAGGAATTCCACGTGGTTTGTGACAGTATGAAACCCACTGGTATTACCGAGGAACAAATTAAAATGAGGGCCTTTCCATTCTCGTTAAAGGATGCCGCTACTGATTGGCTATACTGTTTACCATCCGGATCAGTCACCACCTGGAATGACATGAAGAGGCTATTTTTGGAAAAATATTTTCCCGCATCTCGGGCTGGAACAATCCGGAAAGAAATTTGCGGGGTTCGTCAAAACAATGGTGAATCGCTGTATGAATATTGGGAGCGCTTCAAGAAGCTCATCTCGAGCTGCCCCCATCATCAAATCAGCGAACAACTACTGGTGCAATATTTCTACGAAGGACTGCTACCAATGGACAGAAGTATGATAGATGCCGCAAGTGGAGGTGCCTTAATGGACAAAACACCGGAACAGGCTCGGGCTTTGATTTCCAACATGGCTGAAAACACTCAGCAATTTAACCCAACCCGAGACATGCAAGTTCGCCGCGTGAACGAGGTAAGTAGTTCCAATATAGAAAGTCAACTGTTTGAACTTACAAATCTCGTTAAACAACTTGCTGTAGGAAGTGCACAACAAGTCAAGGCATGCGGGATATGTGCGAACTTCGGACATCAAACTGATGCTTGCCCGGTATTGCAAGAGGAGAATGGCGAACAGGTAAAGGCTGCAGAAGGGTTTCCATTTCAAAAACAACAATACAACCCGTACTCCAATACCTACAATCCTGGCTAGAGGGACCACCCGAACTTGAGCTATGGGAATAACAAACCTCCGGGTTTCGTCTCCAACAAGCCTCAAGGGAATTTTCAACAACAAGGGAATTTCCATCCACAGGGACAATATCAGCAAAAGCCACAATCATCAGGTATGTCTCTCGAAGAAATGATGAAAACTTTGGCCACTAACACTCTACAATTTCAACAGGATGCCAAATCCAGCATTCAAAACCTGGAAAATCAAATGAGTCAAATGGCCACAGCTATCAACAGACTGGAAGCACAAACAGGAGGAAAATTGCCATCTCAACCCGAGGTGAATCCGAAGAATGTAAGTGCAATTACTCTTCGAAGTGGAAAAGAAATTAAGGCGCCACAATCAAAGCCAACCGCGAGTGAAGAGGAGGAAGTTGAAGAAAAAGAAGTCGAAAAGAAAAACAGCATTCCACAAAACTCTCAGGTAAAAACCGAACCTATTGTGAATACGAAACTAACTCCACCGCCTTTTCCGAGCAGGTTAGCGAAGGAGACTAAGGAAAGCAAGGAGAAGGAAATTCTGGAAATGTTCAGGAAAGTGGAAATCAACATTCCACTGTTGGATGCAATCAAGCAAGTGCCCCGATACGCGAAGTTCTTAAAGGAGCTGTGCACCAACAAACAGAAGTTGATGGGAAATGAAATGGTAAGAATGGGGGAAAATGTGTCAGCACTCTTCCAAAGGAAACTGCCCCCAAAATGCAAGGATCCAGGTATGTTCACTATACCATGCCAAATAGGTAACACTAAACTGGATCGTGCATTAATAGATTTAGGTGCATCTATAAATGTAATGCCTAGGTCTACATACAATACATTAAAACTTGCTAATATGATTGAAACTAATGTTATAATTCAACTAGCCGATCGTTCTAATGCTTATCCTGACGGGGTAGTTGAAGACATTCTAGTGCAAGTAGGCGGGTTAGTATTTCCTGCAGATTTTTATGTATTGGACATGAATGATGACCACTCCCCCAACTCCACTCCTATTTTGCTAGGTAGACCATTTCTAAAAACATCTAAGACCAAGATAGATGTTAGTAGTGGCACACTTTCCATGGAATTTAATAATGAAATTGTTCAATTCAATATTTATGATTCCGTGAAGAATTTTGGTGATGATCCTGTTTATTCTGTTAATGTTAATGACTCTTTAGTACAGGAAGTTCTCGATATTGGTGGAAAGGACTGTCCAAAGTCTCCGAAATCAGGTAAAATCTCATCCATCTCATTACCAATTTCTGATGAAAAACCTCTACCCCCTATTTTGCAGATCTTAATGAAGAGCGTGAAGAAAAAATTGAGTTTTGGGAATCCACCTAATCCCGGTTGAAGGAGGAAACAACAAGTCGAGCCAACGACAGTAAACAAAGGCGCTGCTCGGGAGGCAACCCGAGAGGGGAGTTTCTTTATCTCCTCAACTTTTTATTTTCGTATTTTCCTTTTTGGTTAATTTTAGTTTATTTAGTCATTTTATTTGGAAAAAAAAAAAAAAAAATTCAGTAGCCTTGTTACGGCCGTAAGTTAAAATTTTTACGGTCGTAACTCAATTCCAGTTTTTATACAGAGGCCTTATTACGGCCGTAATTACATTTTTACGGCCGTAATTGTTTCTTGGCAATTTTTTTCAGACTATGACTTACGGCCGTAAGTCATACCTTCACGACCGTAAGTCTACCCTTTTTCAAAATTTTAAAACGGTCCCCTCGCGCATAACTTCCCTTTTATTATTTAGCTTTATTTTTCAATGAGGACATTGTTTTGTTTAAGTGTGGGGGGGGATTGAATTGATTGTGAGCTTAATGTCTTTATCTACTTTCTGTAGTCGAAACGTTAAAATTCAGTTTGAGTCAGCATCCATTTTAATCTTTGATAGGAAGCGACCCCACTTTTGGTTCATTTTTTTTGAAAAATAATTGCATAATTGGACATGAATTGAGCACGTAGAGATGAGTTTTCCAATACTTTCCGAATAGGTTTGAAAATGGGGACAAAATGCCATATCTCTGCAACCTAGTAGATTCAAACCCAAATTTGATGGACTAATAATTACCCCGAGTAAAGAGATTCACCCCCTGGCCACTAGATTTTTGCATTTTTCAATTCGACCCTAAGACCGAGCAATGACCAAAACTCATAATTGGATGGGAGACACATATGAACCATAATTTGTGAGCTTTTGAGCCTATGAGCTACTTTTACTCTTTATATAAAGCTCGTATTTTTTTTTTTTAATGTGTGTCCTGCATGGTTGATTTGTTCTTGGATATGCTTTTGTGTACATGCCGTAGTAGCTTCTTGGCTCGAGTGCAAAATGTAGTAAAGGCACTAGGATAAACCAAATTTGGCCTTCTAAATAAGCCTACCATTGTACATTTACCAATAGAAGACCCTTTGAGCCTTAGCCTTTCTTTGGAATATTAATACCACACTACAAGCCCCGAACACCCATTCTTTCATGTTATCCTTTTTCTTGAACCTATAGAGAACGGATTCACAAGCTTGTGTTGGTTGAGAAGTTTGAGGTGGATTAAGTTTCAAAGTGGAAATTCAATCTTGTGTCATTGGGGATTGTGGGGTGATTTGACCAAAAGAGAAAAATTGCAGTATATGTTTGAAAAAAAAAAAAAAAAAAAGAGAGAGAAACAAAAGAAAAAGAGAAGTTCAGGCCAGTTCTCAAATTACGAGGTCATGAACATTTGCTAGTATTGAAAATAAACACTCAAGCTGTGCAAAATAGAAGTCTAGTGTTAAATCAGTTGGATAGCAGGGAGATTATTAATTCATGTTGAAGAAGAAAGAAGGAATGTTATAATTGAACCGATTCGGCTTGTGAAACTCCTTCTCGATTCAGCCTAAATGTTTCCCTTTTATCCCACCTGACCCGAAGCCCCGCTACAACCCAACAAAGACCTTTGCTTCGCACTTGTGTTATTGTTGGCTCCGGTTTTGACATTTGAGCAATCTGTGGTAACAAGTTTTTCATGCAGTGAGTTGAGCGTAAAATTCTCACCTTTATATACACTTTGTGCGAAGAGAGATATCCGGTGAGAGTGTTGGCTCCCATTACATGTACTTATGAGTGGTTTGAATTGCTTGGTCTATATTTTGTGCCCTTTTGATCTGAAACTGTGTATTGACTAAAATTTTTACCATGAGATAAACCGCACTAATCTGTTGGCATTTACTTGAATTAGTCAAAACTTACATTTTATGGGGAATTGATAAATTCAGAGAGAACTCACGAGAGGTGAAAGGATATAATCCACATTGGGGTATCAATTTTCATTTTTGTTCGGAGAATATTGGGTGATGCATCTCTTACATACACTAACACACTCCGATTATGAAATTTGATTTTCGTGCTAAAAAGAAGTGGGTTGTGACCTTGACTTTCCAGATTTAAAAGTCTAACATGTTCATTTGATTTCCGTGCTTTAGTTCTTTTCTATCATTATTCGAGGACGAACAATGGTTCAAGTGTGGGGGGATTTGATAAGTGCTTTACTAGAACTTTATTTCTTTACTTGTTGCCTCGAATTACTGTTAGTTTGATCCTAATTAAGTATTACTTAATACATTTTATGTTTTATATTGTGTAGGATCGCAAATGACAAGAAAAGAAGGAAAAAGGACTAAAAAGCACGTAAAAAGGAAGTTCGAGGACCTGGCATGTAAATAATTTACGGCCGCAACCATGAAAGTCACGGCCGTAAGAAGCTGATTAAACAAAAGTACGAAAATTTGCAGAAACCAAGTCACGGCCGTAACAAGGATCTCACGGCCGTAAGAAGTGAATCAATTGCGTAGAAATTAAACAGAAAGTGAGTTACGGCCGTAACTCATTATATTACGGCCGTAACTTAAGCCCGAGAAAAAAAAGGAAATTGTTTCCTAATTCAACTTAAACTCTATCTTTGGTATTTCTTTTTGGCTAAGCTAGGGCACGAATTTGAGCTCTATAAAAGGAGCAATTCAGTACCAAAGAGAAGAGAGAGAATTATTTTTGAGAGCCACCAATATCAAAGTTTGAAGAGAAGAAATTTCGGGCAAAATCAAGGTTAATCAAGACAATATTTTTGGGGAATTCTTCATGGCAATGCGTGGCTAGTCTTCTCAACCTAGTTCAAGGGGGAAGTTGTGTTCATATTATTTTATTATTCATTCCTCAAACTCGTAACGTAGTTCTTGTTTTTATATTTTATTTATTGGATTTCTCATGAACATCAATTTCGTCAAGACAATTTATTAATTGATTAAGGCCTTGTCTTTTAATTATTGTGTTGATGTTTGCTAATTTGGGTAATTGGATTCGTATTTGTCTTGTTATCCAAATCATAGTAGCAATTGGTAATTTTATATTTCCATATGAAAATCCAATCTAGATTAATCAATTCGAGCATATGTAATTGATAATTTAGTTCACCTAATTCTTCTTGTTTTCACATAGTTAATGAATTAAATCTAGGGAGCTTATTCTAGGTTGTTCATTCACTCTAAATTGATTGGAGAACTAATTCTAATTGATTATTATTAAGGAAGAATTGGATTAATTAGAGCTTTTTGATTATTCCGGGTGATAAATAAAACAAAGGAAATAGTACATGCGTTGCTTGGGGAATGACAATATTATGATAGGGCACAACCGAACCTGAGAACTAGGATTTCTTATTAATTGATTTTTATTCCAGCTATTTTACATCTTTACTTGATCATTTAGATTAATTGCAATTTTCAACTCAAAAACCTCCCCTTATAATTCTAATTGACATGGCATTAAATTAGTTCCCGTTCCTCGTGGGATCGACCCTTGCTTCCACTGCTATATTCTTAGTAATAGTGAACAAGGAATTTAATTATTATTTTGGTGCATTACGACACGCATCACTTTAACCTCGAACCTCCTCAACACCTCTTATTTAGGCGGCCTCGATGCACGTGATGTCCAAAGTGACGATGTCATCCATTTGGGCTCGAATCCATATTTTGTAAACGAGTCCCGCCATTATCTCTAAACTTTCTTGGTCTTGGATCTCGTCATGAGTCCCATCAGAACGCTTATCGAGGGTTGACTTGTTTTGACTCCCTCAATTCTCATCAGTATCCATCCATAAAGGAATAGATATCATGACCTTCAGTTGAATCAAGAAAGGAATCTACTATGGGCATATGATATTCTTCTTTGGGATTTGCAAAATTTATATTTCTAAAGTCTACGCATACTCTTGTTTTGCCATTTTTCTTCATAATAGGGACTATGTTGGAAAACCACTCAACATATCTGGCCTTTCTAATAAACTTGACTTTGAAAAGACACTCAATCTCTTTCTTTACTTTAAGTAGAATATTAGGTGTAAATCTTCTTGGAGATTGCTTGTGAGGTTTATAATTGGGTTTAGTGGGTAATCTATGTTCAATTAGTCCATGTCTAATCCATACATTTCCTCGTATTCCAATTTAAAGCAATATTTGTACTCCTTTAAAATAGACAAGAATTTTAGGCTTACCTCCCTTTTAGCAGTTCACTGATAAATATTGGATGAGCTCCTTGATCTCCAAGGTTGACTACCTTCAAGGGATCTCATGCCTTGGAAATTCCTTATTTCTCATCCACGTTCAATCTACCCCAAGTTTTTATGTCTTCATCCAGGTCGTTTTGTCTGAGACAAACAACTTTATTAACTTATCACTGATTGAATTACTCCATGTTGCGTGCTACCAGTTTTTCTCTTAAGGTTGAACATGCGCCTCTTTTCTACATTCTTAACTATATTCGTCTCTTTAGGCTACAATCTTGGCTTTTCTAGCCGAAATTGCGGCCTGCTCTTCCATTCTCTTAGAATTACTCATGGATCTCTATTGAATTTCCTTCCAACGACTGACTCTTCAAAGGCTACTATGTTTGGCTTCATTTGACTAATTAAGACTATTAGATCCTCCATGGAATATGGCTTATCATTCTGCAACACAATCGTCAGTTTTTCCCATCTTGGATCTTAACTATCCCATAGTTTCATTCATACATTAAGTGCTCCACAAAATTGATTTCTGATGAAAAATGCAGATTATCAACCTTATAATTTCAGCTTTATCCATTAGATTCGAGAACGCTAAACATTGGTGAAGAAAGGATGGTATGCACTTGCTTTCATGGATCTAATCATGTCCAAGTAGGATGTTATAATTGGTGCGTCAATCTATCACAAAGAACATTGTAGTTCTAGTGGTGCTACTTATTGTTATATCTAAATGAATTACTGCCCTTTGTTGATATTACCCCACAACTGATGTTGGTTAGAATGACTTCAGTAGGTATGAAGTATTCTTTTTACTTGGAAAAATTCTTTATAATTCTATAAGCAGTGACATTGATAACCGCTCCATTATCTATCAGAACCTTCACCACAGGTTTTCCATTGACTAATGTATGAATATATAATGGTCTCAAGTGCTTGGTCAGCTTATAAGCTGGTTTTTAAATTATCACTTTCTTGGCCAATCTATTTCTACCTTCTACTTTTCTTTAGCATTAGGCTCTTATATTTATGTCATTCCTATCTCCATTAAATCTTTAGTAACTCCCCCTAGTAGCTGGTTCCGTTATGTTGGATGATTTCTCCCTAGCTTTTGCCTTGTACTTTTCTGTTTAAAGAACTCTACTTTTGAGTTTGAGTGTCCCATATAACACGTAGTAATCGAAGTAACATCCTGAATGTTCGCCTACTAAGCTCATAGCTGGATTGCTCGCTTCAAAAATTCCTTCAACAATACATTGTAGGATATCTTTCTTCTCCCCCGGTTCTTCCCTTAAGTCAATCTCTTCTTCCACATCAGTCTTGTCTTCGTCTTCTGAATTTTCCACACATTGATTCTGTATAATTATCCAAACCTATACGTCTTCCCCTCATTTCTCGTTCATACCTTCAGGGGCTACACAACCAATAACATTGATTTCACTTTGAATTTTACGATGAAGCTTAATATACTTCTAGCACATTATTTGGCTGTAATTCCTTTGAAGCCCCATTTGCTATGTTCTAGTCAGTTGATCAAAAGGGATATATTTCCTAGTTTGATTATCGTAGGAGTTCCACGTGTTAGCTTTATGCACTAGTGGTTTGAATTTCCTCACTTTTGGATGAAATTTGGGTGTTCCTTAAAGGGCCTAGGCTTGAACCTCCTAAGCTACCATATTCTTCTTGTTTTCGATCATAGCCAGTCTAGATTTAATAACATTATTATCTAGAATATTTCAAAATACCAAGCAATTGTTAGTTGTATTTGACCAAGCATTATGTCATTTACAATATTTCTTACCCTTAATATATTATGGGATTGGAAACTTATGTATATCACTCAACTTTATTTTTTATTTTTATAAAGTAGGTCAAATATTGTTTCAACTTTAGTCACATTGAATTAAATCATTCTAACTTTTTTACTTTCATTTAACCCCTCATTTCTGACATTTGGTTCTAACTTAACTAGTGTTTTGCACATGTAAGCCTTTTCCGTAACCTATTCGACTAAACATATTTTAGCTTCGACCTGTTCTACCACAATTTAATGCATTCGTTATTGGGGTCCCTATAGAAGAATTTTTTACTGGAGTTTCATATTTTTCTTCTTCTCTCAACAGTCATTCGTAATCAATGATGTTAGCACCTAGTTGAAATATGTCTCGAAATTTTTATCTTCGAATTTCCTTTTTAAGTCGAAACTTAGACACTCTAAGTAATTTTTCACGAACTCCATTCTGGAAAAAGGCACAAAGCACTTGATCCTATCGTCTTGAACCATTGAAGGAAGGTTTCAGCCTATTTATTGGGTAACTATTTAAGATTAGGCAAAATACGCTAAGGTTACCTTTGATTTAGACTTATAAAATTGGGTGCGGAACAATTATTCCAATTGATACCAATTTTGAATCGAATTAGCCGACAAATTGATGAATCAAGAAAAAGTTACCCCTATTAATGAACTAGGAAACATACTTAATTTGTAATAATCACTAATCTCTCCTCATTGAAGAGTAAACCTCCAAATATGTTCAATAGTTGAAACTTCATCTAAGCCAGTAAATAGTAAGAGTTTTGAGATTCTATAACACCTTGGCCATGGGTAAGCCCGATCCACCAAGTCAATGTAAGATTTTTTCCACTTGATGGGTCTTGTTCGAAAATTTGATCATGCAAAATTTTGACTAACTGTTCTCTTAAAATGACATTAGAATAATTAGGCATGCATATAGGCTGGGATACGTAAGGCATCGCACGTGGTTAAAAGGTGGAAACCTCCAATTATTTGTACTAGGGTTGAGCTCACCCATTCTGACCATTTTCTCCCATTCACTTGATTGACTGCTTTGTTGCATTAATATTTCAGATTTGAGTGTTATGAGCGCCTCCTTAAAGAAACACATTTTAGTTAAGTGACTAAAATGGCTTTTCCAACTGGGTGATTAATTTGTCCAACGTATCGGGTTTTTCCTAGCCATATTATCATAATGAGAATTTCCATTTGAACGAGTCTTTCAATGTTATGTATATTTTAGAGTCTAACCTATTCAACCAAGTCTTGAGTAGAGGTCCCCAGGCAATGACCATATCACATTAAGATTGAGTTCTTTCATAGGCTCATAGTAGCTTTCTGGACATTTGCCAATTTTCTGGCCCTTCAGTCATTCCACTATAAAAGATACGTAGCATTGGTTGACTATGTCTTTATTAGCATTTCGTGGAGACGTTCCAACTTTGCTTCTAAACCAATGATCCCACTGGGAGTGCCAAATTATTAGCATATGATTTCGCGCAAAACTAGTATGTTAAAACTCAGATGATTGTGCATCAAAACAAATCTATTGAGATAAAATCCCAAAAAGGGGGTGCAATCGAGAATATAATAACTGCCTTCAAGGGGCATAAACCCACAATTACAAGAAAGTGGAAAATTGTTGCAAAAAAGTAAATAAAGAAAATTAGCCCCTGTTCTCTTTGTTGTTTTGAGGTCGTTTTCTGTTTTTATTGTCGAAAAAGCTAAAAACGCGTTCTCTTTACCATTTTCGAAAACGCATTTTGGAAAACAAAAAAAAAAATTGTACACAAAACGGAAAACGCCCAAAACCTCGTTTTGGGCGTTTTGTGTGTATTTCGACAAAAAATGTCCAAAACGCGGAAAACGCGTTTTGGGTTTTTTTTTTTTTTTTTTTTTTTAGAATTATCTTAACTTAGAACTAAGCTTAATATAAAGTTTTTATTTTTTTATTATTTTTTTTAGAATTATCCTAACTTGAAACTAAGCCTAAATAAAGAATTTTTTTTTTTTTTTTTTTTGGAGAATTATCCTAACTTGGAACTAAGTTTAAATAAAGTTTTATTGAATTCAATATCAACATTACAAAAAAAATTAAGTGAGAATTCTTTTTGTTATATTTCAAAAAAAGCACTGATAAATGGACTCTGGTGGTTTTGAAAGAACTTGCATTTTCTGGATTTTAATAGAAGTAGAGCTTTCTCAAATCCTGAACCTGACCAAGCTGTGTTAATATAGACTCTTAATGCTCACATTAGTGTGTTGCATGTAACCGTATTTTTAGTGTATTATGAAAGGAAATTTGAGTTTGAGTTAGTAGTATTCTGCAAGCAAATTAATTAAAAATAGTTTAAGTAGTATTCTGCAAAATTTCAAACAGAACGTGTTTTCCAACTTTTCATTTTCAAAAACAGTTTTCAGAAATGACAAACCAAACGCGTTTTCAGCAAATTTGAAAACAAAAATGAAAACAGGAAACACAAAACATTTTCGAAAATGAAAATACAAAATAAAATACAAACAGAACGCCACCTTACTCTCTGTTCCGAGAGTTGATTTTTGTTGTTCCTTTTAAATGTCACGGTCTCTTACTTTTTGTATGCCTTGTAATAGCATCTCTGAAACTGCCACTTGATTCATAACTACCATGTTCTTGTTTGAATGATCTCATTACTTGCACTTCCTTAGTAACTGTTTCTCACGATCTATCCTGTAATTTCCTTTTCCAATAACTACCATACCATTGGGGAATTAGGACAATCATGGATAATAATTCCTCCATTACGTTGTCAATTTTGCTCCATGTTCTCCTTTTATTCTGAGACACGTTCTGATCAAATCTCGCTCAAGATGTCTACTACCTTTTTCTTTCATCATCCTGATTGGGCGAATTATGTCTCGTCTTATTTGCCATGATTGGGTGTATTCGCTCTCTATAGTAACTGTTTCATCCAATATAGATCATTTTGACGTCCATGTATCAATATTACTTTTGTCTTTATTTTTGGACAATTTCGCTTTTGAACAATAATTATGAACAAAACAGGGGCATATCACAAGTTCAATCTTGAGTTACTCATATTATGTCTTGTATTTTGTCAATGAAAATAATCCCATATGAAGCAAAAAAGATAGCGGATGCCTGTCTTAAAAAATTGGCTCACACCAAAATTTCTTCAAAACTCACCAAAAAATCTCCAAAATTCATTGTATTTCTTCAATTTTTCTGCACAAATCATGTCCTATGGTCGGACCCCACAGTGGTAAAGTGGTATACTAGTATTGATAGTTTTATGTGACATAGAAAATTTATGTCTGAGGACTTGAATGCTATAAAACATTTAATGCAAATTACGTGCTTTATTTATCACTTACCATACGTAGGTCTTTCTCACATAGGCATCAAAAAAGAACATGATGTCTGTCTGCAAAAAAATTGGTTTCTCTTTCAAATTTCTATAAAATCACCACAAATCCCTCAAAATACATTAAAATTCGGGATAATTGTACCAATTACGTACTTAGATAGCAAAATTGATTTTTACTACCCAAACAAAAAGTTTTGAAAAATACTTCATTTTTACTAAAAAAATTGAAAAGTATCATAAGTATCATACTGTGATACTAACATATTTGAGAAGTATCATAAGTATCAGATTGTGATACTTCACGTGATTATGAATTATTTTTCAGTTTTTACGAGATTTTATTATAAGTAATTTTCAAATTTTATAAAATTTAAGTAAATTTCAATTTAATCCCTAAAAGTATGGTATTTATTTGGACAACCTTAAAATTCTTCGTTTTTGATGCACAAATCTTGTTCATAACTTTACTTTGAATTTGTAGTCTTCCCTGTTGGATCCCATCGCATTACAGCGGTATACTAGGTGGTATATATACTCAAAATAGCCATACAAATTTGCCATTTTATGAAAATAGCCAAAAATTTTATCAAATCATAAAAATAGCCTTAAATATTAGAAACTACCAGAAATACCCTTACATATCATATTCCAACTATACCTATTAGAATTTAGAAAAGTTGCAATTAAGTCCTTAAATCTTTACATCTATATACTTTTAATTAATTTTGTTTATGTGATTTTATTTGATTTTTGTTCTCTCATAGTAGAACCCCCTCAGTTGGTATCACAGCCATATAGCAGGTCTAAAAGATAAATATTATATTACAAAAAATAAAAATAAAAATATTATACATACACTAGAATTCATAATCACTCAAACATTAATATTAACTGATAATGAAAAAATAGAAATCTTAAGAGCCTTAAAAGATTTATATGAAGATATAAGACGCAATATTTATGATCTAATAATTTCAATATAATAAAAGAAGATTTTATAATAAATGAAATAATGGATTTAATAGAGAATGGCATCATCGAATAATTAATACAAAATGATATCACAAAAGAGTATGGATTATCATAGAATAGATCCTCAATTAGCTAGATATATCTAAACATAGAGACAAATGAAAAATTAGATTTAGTAATAGAACAAAGTAGAAATTTAATGAATCGAATAAGAGAAGAAAGAAATATAAAACGAAAAGAAAAGTTAAGATTAAAATTATTAGAGAAAAAGGGAGAATATTATAATAGAATTTTAAAGAAATTATCTAGAATACAAATAATTTTAGATGAAAAAGAGAAAACTAAAAAAGAAAAATATGATGAAACAAGAAGATTGGAAGACTATCTTAAATATTATAGAATATATAATAGAAAATTAATGCTTAGATCAATAGAAGAATTTTGCGAATATCAAATAATGAATTATAAAGAAGCAAAATATGAAACACAACTTATCCTAGAAATTGAACATATCAAAGGAAGAAATTAATGACATAATTTTAAGAAATAAAATTTGAAAAACAAATAATAGAAAATATAAGACTTCCAATTGGATCTTATCAAATAAAAGGAGTTAATACAACCATATTTCAACCACTAAGCTCATGGGGAGAATCCGATGGATTTCTTAATATGCAATTAAATTGGATAAGTGCATTTTTATGGCAAAGATATAAAAACATAAATACACAAGATAAAATGGCTATTGAGGAATTACAACAATTAAATATACAAGATATGAATATCAAAGAAAAATTACAAAATATTCAGAATAAACTAAAAATACAATTAAAAGAATTAAAAGATATGATAGGAGAAGTTAAGAATATAGATGAAGAAATTTTAAAAGAATTTTAAAGAAAATCAGTAGAATTAATTAATCAAGATAAAATTGTAATAATTATAAAAAAAAATAGATAAGTTAAATGAGAAAATAAGAAAGAATAATAATGAAAGAATCATATCAATAGAAGAAAGAAAAAAAATTAGAAATAAAAATAGATGATATATATGACAGACTATTTAAGGTACAAAAAACCCAAACTACTAAATCAAGAGTATAAAATGTCAATAAGTGAATATATTGAAGACCTAAAGATATTAATAAAACTATTAGTAAGTGATGTTCTAGAAGTAAAAAAAAAATGAATTAAAAGAAGTAAGAAATGATATAAATATGCTAAAACTACAGATTAGAGAATTCAAAGAAAATAAGAAAAACAAAGATAAAAAAATAGATAAAAAAATTATAGAAAAAGAAATACTTAAAATAGGAAAGAAACACTTTGAGCAAGAAAAAATTATAATAGAAGCACGAAATATGGATGATAAATTTAGAAAAAAATATATTATCAAAAATACTAGAAGAAGAATTAGAGTTACAAAAATCCATAGAAAAAATTTAGGAAAACTAAAAGTTGAAGAAAAAAATAAAAATGAATGAAGAATTAGACTTGCTTATAGAAAATTTTGACCAATTAAGCCTAGAAAATTTTAATGAATACCAACTTCTAATGAATACTGGAAGAGCACCTAGCCCAGTTCCAATAGGAACTTCCAAACAAAAATTACTAGATTCAGATGAAAGTTATGCACATTATAGTAAACCACATAGACAATATTATGATAAAATTAGGGATAGAAAACCACCTAAAGGGAATAAATACAAAGATAGATTTGAACCATATAATAATTATGATAAACCTATTAATCATGGAGGAACAAAAAGTAGATTTGTATTGTAAAATAGATACTAAAAAAAACCTTATTAACTTGGGCAGATTCAATGATATTATTCTTTTTATACAATAAAGATTATATTGCGGGTGAATTTTTAGGAGAAAATTGGATAAGTAATGCTGAAACAGAATCAAATAAAGAAAAAGATTGTGCAAGAATAAGATTAATAAATTTAACAATATGTGATATGCGTAAAATCAAAGAATACACTTGTGAATTCAAAGAATTCTATTATGTCCAATTATATAGTAATGAAAATCATGAAATATACAAAGATATGTATTACAATAAATTACCAGGTTCATGGGGAATATACTTTAAAATAGAATTTGAAAAATTTATCAGAGATAACCCTGAAATACTTAGAACATTAGGATCAAGGATAAAATTTATATTTTAAAGATTAACATATATTTGTAAAAAAAATAATTATAAAAGATATCAGGAAAATTAACTAAAATATGTTATGAAGATATGAAAAAACCTACCCAATGAGGATGTAACCCGGAAAGGAGAAAAAATAATAAAAGAAAATATAAAAATAGAAAGTTCAAAAAATTCAGAAACTTTAGGAAAAAATATATAAAACCTAAGAGAAGATATTACAGAAGAAGATATAATCTAAATAAAAAAAACAGAAATATAGAACTTATAAGAAAGACAAAAGTTAATGCAAATGTTGGAATTGTGGAGAAATTGGGCATATAAGTCCTGATTGTAACAAAAAGAAAGTTAAAATATTACAAAAAGAATATCTAGAAAAATAGAAAGTGAATTAAGTGAAATATCTGACATTGAAGAATACTATGATTAAGAAGTCTATATAAGTGAAACAGATTCAGAAAGTAACGAATCAGAATCAGAATAGAGAAATAGAAAAAATAATAATATAGATGAACAAGAATATGAAGGAATAGGGGGTAAGTTCAAGAAAATACAAAAATTATCTTTAGATTTGAAAACAGGAAAATGGAAAATATTAGATAGAATATGGAGAAAAGAAAGAGTAGCAATAAATGAATATTATAAAATTGAAAAAGCAATTGATGTTAGAACTACTCAAGGAACACATAAATTAAACATTTTAACAAAAAATTCGGTTACAGAATTATTAACAAAGATCAATAAAAAACAAAGTGAAAAGATTCAGTATGTTTATTTAGCAGGTATACAAATAATGTTTAAATCCTTATTTAGGGAAGGAGTAGATTCACCTTTGACTGTGAGTTTATATGATGGAAGAATAATAAATTTAAAAATATTAATTTAGGGACAACAGAAGGAAATCTAGCGTATAAGAAACTAATATTTACGTGTTATCCAAAATATTATGTCTCGTTAAAAGATAGAAACTTTAATGAAGTTTTAGGACTACATTTCAAGTTACATAGAGATGATATAATGGAACAAAGTGTTCAAATCATGACTATAGAATGTAGAGCGTTATACATATTTACTAATTCTAATTATGGAAATATTTATTCCAAAAAATCATATATTGAAGTTCATAAAGAATGTAAAGATTTTGGTAAAATTATAGAACTAGATAAGCAAATAAATTTAGTCCCAAAAAACTATGAACTCACTATAACAAAAAATAAACCGAAAGTAATTGAATTAAGAGAAGAAGAATACCCTAATAATAAAATAACATTTGAAGATGGAAGATTAATTAGAAGATCAACAAGTTTATCTAAACAATTAGGAGAAACTAGTAATACAAGAGTAATAAAACTTCATAGAAAGGCTGAAAATATGAAAATAGAAGGTGAATACTTCAATGGAAAAGAACATGTAAAATGATCAAATATATTAATCGACACAGGAGCTAGTGAATGTCATATAGCTTCAAATAGAAATAAATGATTAATATCTCATAGAACTAATCCATATAGATATATATGACTGAACTTGAAGTTAAAATACCAATAAAGATAGGAGGAATAAATCTCTTCGTACCATGTCATGTAGATAACAGTATGACAAATCCTCATATATTGTTAGGAATGAGTTTCCTAAATGGATTAGAAGATTATAGTATAAAACATGAAGGATTATATATAACTCATAATGGTCAAATTATACTATGTAGAAAAGCTGAATAAATTAATAACCAAATAAGTTTTCCATTAGATGTTTATATACAAGTTACCATTGTAGAAACAAATATATCAACATGTGCATTAATTGACACAGGAAGTGATATAACAATATTTAAAAGTTTCTTAATAAAATCATGGAATACTGATGGGAAAATAAAAATAACGGGAGTTACAGGAAAAATAATCAAATAATTAACAATGCTGATAAAACTGATATAATACTTGAAAGTAAACAAATAGTTGTGAACAACATATATAGTTATAACGAATTAGAATGTGATATATTACTAGGAAATGACTTTATACAACAATTTCAAAATTATAAACAAAATAATTACATGATAACGTTACAAACACCTTGCAGGCACTTATTAAAAAAACCAAAAGAATTTAAACCTTATAGAGTTCAACCAACACAGGTTGGTAATAAATGGGAGAAAAACCAATTACACAAAATGAAATAAAAAATAAAAGAATAATGTATAAAAAAGTCGTGAAAACAAATATACAAACAAGTATGAAAAAATCGTTGATCAATTAGAAAAAATTTGTGGAGAGAATTCATTATTATTTTGGAAACCACATCATCCAAAAACTAAAATAGAACTAACCGAAAATGTTATTATAAGAGTTAGGCCAATGATATATACCATACAAGATACACAAGAAATTAAAACCCAAATAAAAGAATTGCTTAACCAAAAATTAATCAAATCTAGTAATGGACCCCATAGTAGTCCAGCTTTTATGGTAATGAAACATTCCGAACAAAAAAGAGGAAAAGTTATAATGATGATAAATTATAAAGAATTAAACAGTTATACCAAATTTGATGGATACTTTTTACCAAATAAAGAAGTATTAATAAATCTTGTAAAAAAAAATACTATTCTAAATTTGATTGTAAATCAGGATTTTGACAAGTAAAAATGGAAGAAAATAGTATTCAATATACAACATTTAGTATACCCCAAGGTAAGTATGAATTGATGGTAATGTCATTTGGTTTAAAAAATACACCACAAATATATCAAAGAAAAATGGATTACATATTCAGAAAATTTAATGAATTTTCAATTGTTTATGTTGATGATGTATTGATATGTTCTAATAATAAAGAAGAACATAGAAATTATTTAATAAAATTCATAAATAAATGTAAAAATGAAGGAATTATTCTTTCAAAAAATAAAGCTATGATAGAAAAAAAAAATTGATTTTCTTGGATTATCAATAGATAAAAAAAGAATAAAATTATAAACCCATATATCTAAAAAGATAGAAAATTTTTCAGATAAATTAGAATCAAAAGAACAAATATAAAAATTCTTAGGATGTTTAAATTATGCAGAAGGATTTATTGAAAATCTTTCAAAAAAGAGACATAAAATTCAGATTTTACTCAGAAAGACAAATACCAAATGATGGAGTGATGAGCACACAGAAGTTGCTAAATCACTCAAGAAAGAATGTAAAAATTTACCAACATTAAGATTAACAGATGAAAAAGATAATCTAATAGTTAATACTAATGCCTCCAATAAATATTGGGTAGCAATATTAAAAACAGATCTTAATTAAATTTACAAATATACCAGTGGAACGTTTAATCAAGTAGAAATAAATTATACTACCCATAGCAATTGTCAGAGGAATAAAAAAAAAATTCATTATTTTTATTATCCAAAAAATTCATTATTGAAACTGATAATTTTCAAGTTGCAGGTTTAGTAAAAAAATAAGTTACCACCAGAACCTCCATATAGGAGGCTCCATAGATGGCAAGTGATGGTGTACAGGACCAGGCCCTCGCATTCATGGACCATTGGGATCGACAAACATGAGATGTTGGGCTTCGTAACTTTAAATGATCATAACTTTGTCATACGGTATCCGTTTTGGGCCCATAAGTACTTTGCGAAATTGTCTCAACGAGCCCTACAAGACTTATCGCTATGACATGATGATGCGGGATTTTAGCTGTTTGAAGTCGTTTACTTAGCGAAAAACTGCGTTTTGTCATTTTTTTAGTTCTATTTCATTCATTTTATTTATTTATTCCGCTAGTCCAGTCCATTGTTTGACAAAGCCCATTAGGGATTTGTATTTAAACTCTTCCATCGTTGTTTCTAGGTTTTGGTTGATTTCGAATAAAAGTTTGTGAATTTTATCGAATTGCAATCCTTATTGAGTATTTAGCGATTGTGTGATTTGTGAGACAGTTTTTGTAGGTGAACCTATATCAGCAAGCCTATTTGGTATTTTATAATTTTGATATAATTTATATTAAAGGCGTCAATAATTATCTTGCAGATTTTTTAAGCAGGAATATTGAATTTGCAGATAGATAATATCAAAAAATCCTTGATAGATGCCAAACAACGAATAAACTTCTTCACAGAGGAAGCTGAAGATATAAAACTTAGAATTGAGCAACTAGCAGAAACTTTCCAAAAAAGTTTCCAGTAGTTGATGGATATCTCAAATTCTCATTACAATTATACTAAAGAATTGAGCGATAACATAATTGAGATTGAATCTCAGTTTGAATCATTAATTACCAAATGGGCTAATACCAAACAGGTTATATCAAAAATACAAACAAGTACACCTTCTGAAAGTAGTGGTGGACCAACGATTAAAAGAGATGAACGAAGTGCTAAGAAAGTGACCATAAATGAAGCCAGTCCTTGAAAAGTAGCAATCAATGCCAAAGACGACCATACAAGGGTAATTAAAATTCGTGCTGAGGGGGAAGATGATTCCCCTTTTTTACCAAGAGAAGACAAATATAAAACTACTGCCAGAATTATATATGAATTCCAAGAATGAGATTATTATTACATTTCGTCTAGAGATCATGTATACCCACGATTGATCGTTATTCAGGAAGGAGATCCCGTTATGACAAAAATGGCAGTGGATTATGAATTTTTGGATCTTATCTATCTAGGAAAAGATCTGAAAGAAATTGAAAAATTTGATGATCTATTAAAAGGAGAAATTTCAAAGTTTGCCCAAGGAAGATCTATATATTTAAAATTTTATTCAGTCAATCCTGAAATTAATGGAAGGATATATTATCCCGCTAAACATATTATCACAATTGGATATGTTGCTAGAAATTTCCAAATAGAAGTTGGAAAAATTACCAAACCTGTACCAAATATTACAAGATTATGATTTAGATTTCAAAGGGTGTTGGGAATAGGGCTGTACAACGAAACCGTCAAACCGCCAAACCGATATCAAACCGCAATTTCGAAACCATTGGTTCAGATCCACGCGGACCCATCAACGTTTCGGTTTTGACCCAAACCGAACCGCTTTCAAATGGTTTGGTTTAGGTTTCATTTTTCAAAACCCGTTTCAAACCGCCAACTCGCTAAAAAATTACAATTAAAATTTAATTTTTTAATTGCAAAAATACAAAAAAAATTACTGCTTTTATTTCCAATTTTACACTTTTATTTTCAATTTATATGAAGGGGCACCTTACTTTTCCTTTATTGTTAAGAAAGGCATTTTGCTAGTGCTAACAACTAAGTACTATCGATGACTTTCTTACTTTATTTATTTTTTATCCTATGATTTTTTTTGGGGAGTATGCATAAACTTGCTCATTATTTATTTTTTCTTGATTATAATATTTGTCTTCTGTTAATTTAGCAAGTCATGACTTGAGTATTTATGGTTATCTAAGCAAAATTAGTTGTACTTGAGATCTTTTATCATCAGTTGTAATTCATCAAACTCTAAATTCCTAAAGCATCATTCTTTCATCATGTAGTTCAATAGTTTTACTTGGAATACAATATATTTGAGTTTAAGTTGTTTTGTTGTTAAATAATAGGAAAATCTAACTTGAGAATGGATTATGTTATCTATTAGGTTTTTTTGATATTATTGTGATCATTTATTTGTGATTGTGCCTTTGTATCTATTTTAGAAGTTGTTTACCCATATATTTTAATTTTGTTAGACTTATAACATCTATCCGTAATGTCGTTGGGTTATTTGCGATTAATTTTGATGTCTTAATTCAAAATTCTATTTCAATAGTTATTTTAACTCGATTTACATATATTAGTTTAGTTTCGTTTACAAACCGCGGTTTAAAACCGCACCAAACCGCAAAAAATGGTTTGGTTTAGTTTGGTTTAGGAAATGAAATAGTTTGGTTTGGGTTGGAAAAATCTCAAACCGCTTTAAACGGTTTGGTTTGAAAAATTATCAAAAACCGCCCAAACCAAACCGTTTACACCCCTAGTTGGGAATTAAGGTTTTCTACAACATTGCCAAAAACTTGTATAATAAAAAATTCAAATGCATATATCAATATAATGGATGGACCCTCCTCACTAATGGGGGAAAAGAAAAGTCAATAATTTTGAAAGAATACATCAATAAGTTTGATACCCATCAAATCCATGGAAGCTTTACTACCTTACAAGAGGCGTGTATTGTCAGAAATTGCCCCGCATGCCAACAAAACTGATGGACAGCTGTAATCTGCTTTAATGAAACAAGGCAGCACCATGTAGGGGTCAGGTGAAGACTGAAAATAATGGAGGGTTAGGTGTCCTATAATGTAGCCATGTGAAGATAATGGAGGGACATGTGTCCCTATGAAGTAAGCAATGACGAAATTGTATTTTATGTAGTATTATAAATAGAAGCCTTAGGCTAGGAAAAGGCAGATATCACGTGAGCACTCAACTTGTGAGAAAGCCAAAGAAATCCTCCATCTCTGAAAAATTCTCATACCAAGTCTTGTACCAATCTTCTTTAAATCAATAAAATTCCAATCGTTTTATAAAAAGATATGAGTTTCTAAGTTTCTATCTTCTAAATCCTATTTCCTACAAGAATAAATAAAACTCCCTACACTTTGTCTAAAATATTTTCCAGAAGAATGTTATACAGTGAATGCATGGATTCAAGTGAGGCTAATTACCCATGAAGGTAGGAGGCCGTTGAAGGGAATGATAGGAGGAACCTGTGAACCTGAAAGTCACTAATATCAGAAGGAGAATAGAAAGGTACAAAGAACATAAAAAGAGGTTAATATTCTTAATATATCTTGTAACGTCCTAAATTTCGTAAACTCGGGATGCCACGTCGTCCTTTAAAACTGACTTTCAAATAATAATTTGTGCGGAAAAATAACTGAGATTTAATTTAAATAGTTTCATTCAAGAATTTAAACATTAAATAACTTCAAAGTTTAAAATAAATTGGAGAGAGTAAATAAGTTCTTAAATTTCTAAACAAAAACATTTTGTAAAACTTGTTCAATAGCCACTACCTCACGCTCCATCGTCAACTCCGAAACCTGCAATTTGAAAGTTTAAAAATAGGGGTTAGCATTTCATAAAAATACTCAGTGGGTTCAGAGCAATTTAAATAAACTATACCATAAATAACACATATAATTATGTAACATCATCTCCTAAATTCTCATGCAATAAGCAAGTATTCTCATAAATCATAAATTTTCATGTCCGAAGACATGTGGATCTGGGCCCGAAGGCAACTAGTTCTCATAAATTTACATAATCACATGCATAAATTTACAATATGGGTTTACTTAATATTGCTCATTTATGATAAAATATTTTCAAAGTAATGAACCTACCTTGAAAGTATTCTCGAGTTTGTGGAGCGGGAAATACGTCAATCTTCCAAATGTCTAAATGTCTCGTCTAGCCAATATATAAAATAAATCTTAAATTAATATTTTTGGAATTTAAAGGTTTTAAAATGAAAGAGTTTTTAAAAGAAAAGTTTAGGGTTTAAATTGAAAATCTAACATAGTTGGAATTTGAAAATAGTTGGGACCAAAATAGATGATTTTGAAAACTATTGAGTTGAATCACATGTTTTAAATATCTTGGGGATTGACTAATTTATTTTAGAAGTGCAGGGCTAAATCAAAACATTTTAAAATAAAGGGACTGAAATAAATACTTTTAAAACTAAAGGGACTAACATAAAATATTTTAAAACTTGGGACTGAATTAAAAGGCTTTAAAAACGTGAGGGATGATTAATAAAGCTCTTTTAAAATATTTAAAAGATGAGGGACTGAATTGAAATAACTTTCGATAAGTGGGCTTGTTCTTGGGTATCAAAACCGCAACTGAGAAGTTTGGGTTTCGAAGTTTTCCGGTGATTAATCCGGTCCAAGATCGAGGTAAGGTATTGGGATTAATTTATTTCTTGGATTTGTGTTTGTTTTTGGATTTTGAATGTTGATTTGGGTTTGATTGGAGGTTGATTGGAGTGAGCTGCGGCGGTGACAGTCAGCTTATGGTGACGAGACTCGGTTCATAGGTGGTGGTGGATTGGAAGGTTGGGAGCCGGTTCAGGGAAATCACAGTTTGGGCAGCTTGATGGTAATTTGGTTGCTGTGGTTGATAATGGTGAAAACGGAGCAGTGGCAGGTTGTTGTTTGCAAGTGGTGGTTGTGGCCATGGAGTCAAGGCGTAGATCTAAATTCTTGGGTTTGTGGTGAATTGAAGTTCGGTCGGTAGCGTTAGTTAATCGTTTGATTGGGGGGGTGGCCGATTGATTCATGGTTCATGGTGGTCAGGTAACGGGTGGTAGCAAGGTTCGGTTGGAGCTTGTGAAGGAGCAGTAACTTGTGGTTGTTGATTGGTGAAGGTGGGATACTGATCGGAGGTTTGAGGCTCGACATTGGTTGAGGTTCACAGTGATGCTGTTGGTAGTCAACCAGTGGTGGTCTGGTAATGGTTTGCTGCTTGGCCATGGCTGATTTGAAGAAATTGGATAGTGGTAAATTGTGGCTTGACTATGGTTTTGGTGAACTAGGTAGATTGGATGTTGAGGGTGATTTTGTTTGTGAATTGGACTGGAGGAATTTATGGGTGTATATGTATATATATATATGTGTGTGTGTGTGTGTGTGTGTGTGTGTGTGTGTGTGTGTGTGTGTGTTTATGGGAAGTATTATAATTTGAATAGAATTGTAAAACGTTGGATATGGAAACGTTTGATTTAGAATAAGATTGTAAAAATTTGGGATACTAGAATACTAGTGCGAATAGAATACATTACTAAAAATAATTACTTAAAATGTAAGACTTGGATAAAAATAAATTTGATGAATAATAAAATTGAACTTTGAAATTTTAGACTTAAAATAACTTGGATTTAAAATAAATAATAATTTTGGGATTAAAATCGAATTTTGGATTAGGACAATATTTAAAATTATGAAATTGGATTAAGAATCGAATTGGACTCAAATTATATTTTATTGACTCGAAATAATTAATATGGCTAGACGAACACGCTCAAATTTTAAAATAGGTGAAATTATAGCGAAACGCTTTTGAGAAATTAAATATTTATTTTATAATCAATTGAAAAAATTTCAATCTTTACATATCTGTCTTTATGGAATCGGGAGGAAGAAGAACAGTTAAAACAAGTTATTATGGGAGAATTTAGAATTATTAAGTTTAATTATCAAAACAGTCCTTATAAGGATGAATATCATAGCATAATTGAACATTTATTCATGTATAAACAATTTATTAGACCCAATAATGAAATAAAAAAGTTATATCATGTCTATATGCCATGTTTGTTAGCTATTTTTCCTAAATTAAAAGAATTATTAGGAATAGAAATTACAAAAGAAATCATTTACTTTTGGCTTGATAGTGATAATACTAAAATAAATAATGAATTATATTTAGGGTATGTGTTTAGTAGCGATATGATCCCATAATAGATTATGACAGTGATGGGAGAGATGAATCTTTCTTTACCAGTTTTTGAAAATTTTCATACCATGAATGAAGGAAATTACATCGTAAGAAAACCCAGATATAAGATAAGTCCATATAAAGTTAAAAAGAAAATTGAAAATAAAAGATGAATTGAATATGAAAATGAAAATGAAATTGATAAAATAGGAAATCAAGAGCAACTTTATACATCACAAGAGATATTAAAAAGTTTTAAAGAAAATTTGATAGAAAATTTTACTAGAGGTACTGTAAGATCTATAGTAATACAATATATCCAAGATATAATTGATAAACTAGAAAAAAGAAAGAAGAACATTTCAAAATATAATATACCATTTGAACCAAGCTTGGATATCATGACTGATATAGATATTATCAATTCTCAAACACTGATAAAATTTGAAAAGTTACTCCAAACTTTATAGATTATTTTACAACTACTTTATACCTCTGTGTTTGCAGTTTGATTTTAAAAATGCCTATATATACAATTAAAGGACTAGATAATTTGTTAGAAAGAATAATGAAAAAAATAAATTAAATCACATCTCAATTAATGGATATGTATGAATCATCTGAAGAATATTATATACTTTTAGAAATTTGTGATCAATATATTATAGACTATTCTAATAAATCACAACAAAGAATGGATTTATATAATAAAATCATGATCAATGATAATACAACCTTAATATAATGCTAGGATATATAATCAAAGGATTAGATAACCTATTGGATAAATTGAAAGAAAAAATGGAAGATATTAAACATCAAATAGAAAGTGAAAATATATCTTCTAAAGAATATGATAGGCTTTTAGAAAAATATGAACAATATATTACAGATTATTGTATTTTACTAGACCAAATAATGGACTTATATGCAAAAAAATTGTATATCAATTTATTAACTTAAAAGTTAAATTTATGAACACTTCACAAGCGTTAACTTCTAATAGTAATGATCATAGACTGTATTTCCTCCTACAATAGAACAGTTGCTTTTATAGATTTACTGTTCAACTTTGGTATGTTGGGTTCACACTGTGAAGTCAACAATCATCCACCTGTACACCCTTTCATCTACATCTACATGTATGTATTATTTGCTTTGCTTCACCGATCATATCTTCATCCTCAGTAATTTATTCCCTATCCAAAATACGATCACATAGATATTTTGTCACCACACAACGAAGGCTCCGATTTCCATCCATAGAGAAACCCGAAATCTCAGCTGTAAAATCCTAAGCAAGCAAACAGCAGACTGATATTCGTAACCAGTCCCGACCCAATTGCTGAGCAAATACAACCCTCAGCAATTTCAAGATTTCCATCTCTCCTATATTTTCTTCTTTTTTACTTTCAGCCGAGTTTTCAAAGCTATATCCTCTCTTCATCTTGAACTGGCTCTACCCGGCGTTCATGCTCCAACATCACTCCATACCGACTTCAAATCAGGTGCTCCTTGCTAGTGGTTATTTTTATTTTTATGGGTTTTTGTCTTTTCTATCTTCTAATCTGAAAAAGGAATTTCATTTTAGCGGTAAAACATCACTGGATTCAGACTGCTTTGCAAGGCATCTTCGCGTACTCAATTACTCGATTCATCTACCTTCCTACCGACTTCTAACCAATCGGTGAAAATTGACTACAAAATTTAACTAGTTATGCAATCATACCAGCTTCATTTGGTATGATTCTCTCCGTGCTTTCACTTCTTAAGCATCACGGGTATAGAAACATATCATTTTCCTTGTGGGTTATGTCAAGATTCAATCTTTTGTGATTTCATTTAATGTACAGTTATAGATTTATATAAATGTGGGTTGTTTACTCTCTTCATGAATTTTTCAACATAGAGTTCTATGTATGGTTCTTTGTTGTGTTTTTCATGAATTGGATTTATTTATGTTTGGTGTATTGGGTGTTGTTGTAAGGTGGGTTTGTTGGTTTAATATATTATAAATCTAGGATCTAACTTCATCAACTAGGATACAGAAGTTGGTGCTCACTAGCATACAAAAATTTGTGAACTTTTTTTGTTTGTCACGAGACAAGTTTAGACTCAAAAATATGTTAAATTTACAATTTTGTGAGATGTGTTTAATTAGTTCCAAATTAGCTAGAGTATTTTGATACAAACTGTAATTAATTTAACAAGCAAGCGATATAGATTTAGCCCTTGTTTGGTATTGATGAAAATCTAAATTTTTATCAAAGTCAAATTTTATCAAAATTTACAAAAAATCAGATTAAACCCTGGCTTAGAATATTTAATAAATAAAAAATATTTGCAATCATTTTGGAAACTTATCAAGTTATCAGCATCTATGCTTATACAATGACCACTTATTTTATTTATTTTATTTCCATTTATAGATTTTTGCAATACTAGGAATGAAAAATTAATTAATCACAATTTCGTAATTATCTTTCTCTTTTTGTATCTATTTATTTGGTTCACAAAGAAATATTGGACCTCTTACTGTTATGAGGAGACATGATGATGAGATTCAAAGCGCGGAAGAAACGCCGAAAAGTTCCGAACTCAGGTTGTGGTTGTCGTCAAGCCTGCTATGACTCTGATTGTCGAGGGTCCGAAACACATCACATGAGAAACACCAAGTATACATTTTGTTTGTAGAATATACAAACACACTTCTCTAAGTTTATCATCCTACATAAACGAGTTAACTAGTTCTATTACTTAACCACTCATTCTTGAAATGTTTATTCCTGCAATACTCATCTACATAAATAATGTTCTCACACGTGCTTTCCTATATATATTTTTTTAAATTAACAGATATCTTTGATAGTACCTGTTATGTTCTGTATCTTTCTTTCGGCAATGCTTATTAGTGTATATATACTTGTATTTGTTTCTAATTTTCATTATTCTATATAGAAGTTTACATTGACCTAGCTTTCCAAATTGTATTGTAATATTTTTGAGCTTTTCTATTCTAATAAATATTGCTTAACAAATTAGCATAAAGAATATATGATGATTTATTTTATATTACTTTTAATTATATAATTATATTTTGTTCTTTATTTTATTACTAATGACTATTCGATAATATAAAATTTTAGTTGGGATTTTCATACTATAATCAGGTTCCATTAATAAATTTTTCACTTTGCTCAATTTTGATGCGAACAAGTAAATTTATATATGTTTTCTTTGTTACTAAAATTTTGTTTGTTCCCAGTGTATATTGAGATACCGTCTCAACAATTACAAACTGAGTTTCAATGAATAGCTCAAGAGATCCTAAAGTTTCCATTGAAGAGGTTGGTTTTATATTAGCTGAACTAAATGTGATTTTACATGTTATATGTCAAAAATTAAATTATCATCACTTATATTTACTAATAAAATATGCTATTTTTTTTATAGGAATACAAAATAATTATCTGTCAGGTACAAAACCAACAATGATGACAAAAAATTGCATTTCGTAGGTCTCAAGAAAAACACTATGTTGACAAGCGCAAACATAAACCGAATTTGGATGGTTACCTGATCTTTTTTTTCGAAATTTTTTGGTGTTTCCCTTGTTAGTATTTAGATTTCTAGCATAGTGTTATTATTTACATTATTAGAATCAAAATATAACTTTTAAGAAATATTTACATGCAATTTTTTTAAATATATAATTTATACATTAACATATTGGGATTTCTAATGGCCTTATTCTAACCATGTTAATTTTTTTTAAGGTTGAAACAACATTTCCTAAATAATTATAACCGCTCTTTATTGTTCATTTTCTTGTTGGTTTTCATAAATTTGTTTTTCCAATTCAGCTGCTGGACAAAACAATGGTTACCTATATCACGGAAGTGGAACCTCTTCGGTCAACTTTGAACAACATACTGTAGAAGCTTCTTTTCGAGCACCACATGTAATCATTGAAAAACCACATGATTTACATGTTCGAAACATATCACATCAAAGCACCCAATTAACCATACCTATAGCTGCTTATGTGTTGACCCATTTTACTGTTTGCAAGCATTGTGGTGCCAAAAAATTTTACAGAGAAAGCAAGGGATTCTATTGCTTTGATGGGAAGTTCAGATTATGTCCACATTCTATACCTGATGATTTGTTTCAACTTTTTACTTCGAGTTGTCAAGAGCCGACTCATTTCAGAACTGTTTGTCGATCATACAATAACCATTTTGCTTTCACCTCTTTTGGCATAAAATATGATAAAGGACTTTGCAAATCAAATAAAGGTATTTACACTTTCAGAGTACAAGGATAGGTATATCATTATGTCAACCACTTTTACCTTTCGGTGATGCTAAGCCATCGTATATGCAACTTTATTTTTATGATACAGAAAACGAAGTACAAAACCATCTTCACAGCTAAGATAGGTTCGTTGAAACATTTTTAGTAAAAATTATTGAAAGCTTGAAAACTAATCCTTATTCAAGGTTTTTTAGATCTTTAAATGACAAAAAAAACTTAGACACTCAACGAATTCGAATTAGGTGTCATCCGAGACTTCACCAACATGTTTATAATACACCTGTCTCTTCTCAAGTTGCTGCAATCTGGGTAGAAGACGATTTGTGTGCAAACATTAGGGCTCATGTGTAAGACCGCTTTTCATGTTATGGACAATTCTGAAACCCCATGTGATATTTATGTTAATGTTTTTATAAATTTTAAATTTGATAATTTTTAATGTCTATAATTTTAATTATTTTGCAGCGGAAGGGCTTGGACGCTGTCTTGATCAATGTGCCAAATAGAAAGTTCATAACTTGTCTATGTGCAATTTTATGTGTGATTATTAACGTAATTTATTAATCTTGTTATTTCTATTTAATTAAGTTAAAAGTAGCCTAAATTGTGTTAATTGAAATTTTGGGGAAAGTTTGGTGACACTTTGAAATTTTATTTGAGGGTCGTGGACTTAAATTACCAATTTATGAGAGCTGAGGGACTAAATTGCAAATTCCTAAAATTCAAAACCTAATCTATTCTCTCATCTCTCATCACTCACGCTCCCTCTCTATTCGATCTCTCTCTTCCCCGATCTCCTCCGACCCGCTCTCCCTCTCTCAATCGCCCTCGTCTCTCTCGGTCTCTTCCCTTGATTCGCCGGCGACCTTGACTACCACCTACCGGTAAGGCACCCCCTCTTCCCATCTTCGCCACGCACAACACACGCACAAACAGTCACCGCATACAAGGCAGTGCACAAGCTCGCGATTTTACACACACACACAAACGGGATTATGTGTATTGATATATATATATATATATATATATATATATATATATATATATATATATATATATGTTGAGTGTATGTATATAGGCTAAGATTTTCAAATTTTCAGATTTCAAGATATGTAGATTTCGAATTTTGAAGGTTAATTTGAGATTTGAATAATGTATGTATGTATGTATGTATGTATGTATGTAAGGATAATTTTGTGGCTTAGTTAACTAGGGAAAAGTTTGAATTGTATATATGAAAATAGTTTAATTGAAATTTGTTAGTTTACGTTATTAATTTGAGAATTTTAGAAATTTGGAAAGTGGTATAAACGTGAATAAATTTCTGAGATTTTCAAGTATGTATACATAGATTTATAATTTTTGAGATTTATGAAAATTGAAGTTTAATTGGTATAAGTATGTATACATTTCAGCCTTGTCAATGGATGTGAATTTTCAAAATTTGATAAAGTATAAATTTAAGCTTGTTAGTAACTATTCGTGCTTAATTATGAGTTGAAATTTGTAAACTTATAATTTGGAAAATTTTATGAATGGTTGGAATTGATTATTTGTTTCGAATATAATGTTTAATGTATTGGTCATAGCGTGAGGACACATTCTTGATTTAAAAGTTATTCCTTTAATGAATGGAAATAATTAGGAATTTTGGATTTAATTAGTTTAATTGACAACCATTTTGAGAGTTTTTTCAGATTTAAAAATTTTGGAAAATACTTGGTTTAAATTTGAGTTAGTTTAATTGGGTTTATGTTATTCTGGGTAAATTTGAGGATTTCAAATTTATGAAATTAGCTAACTGCTTAAATTTTAAATTTTGGATTGAAATTTGTAAATTTCAGATTTAAGAATTTATTTGAGACCTTAATTATAATTTCACAGTCTTATGCAATTTAGAGGTTTAGAATGTAATGTTATGGGAATTCGAAAGTATGAAAGGACTTTTCTGGTTTTATGTGCTTTAGTCTCGATGTATAATCACATGTGAGTTAAATTGAAGTTTCAATCTCGGTTAATACTTGATTGAGTATTAAAATGAATAACGAATTTATTTGTAGACTAAAAGTATATTTTATTTAATGAATGAATATAAATTAGGATTATTGGGCACATTGACGCGACGGGCATCTAAGACTCTTCCACTTGCAAATCCAGATAACGGTAAATACTAAGGATGTCAAGTAAGTAAACTTCCCCCTATTGTCATCAAAGTTGAATGTAAATGTGAAAGTTATGTGTAAATGACTGTCTTGCAACTTATTTGCTTTGATGAATTTCATTTACTTTGTGAAAGTATATGTTATTATGAAGAATGTTCAAGCATGCACATTATCATGTCATTGCATCATCAAGCATGCATTGGCATCGAAATTGGGAAGTGAAATGTTTTTAAATGAAAGAAATGTGTCAAGGTGCAAGTTTGTTCAAAAGTTATGTATCCCAAGTTTTTAAAGAAAGAATGGGTGTACTTCTAGTTCATGAAAGTTGCGAGTGGGAAATGGGGCGCGGGGGACCGGCGTACCCGAATTAAGTCGCTTTGCGACGGAATGTTCAACCGTTTACGGTGGACTTTTAAACCGCTTTGCGGTGGGAAAGTGAATGTTAAATTGCTTTGCGGTGGGAAAGTGAATGTTAAACCGCTTTGCGGTGGAAATGCGCATGTTAATCTGGTTCCAAATAAGTAATTGCCCACTGTATTCTGATTGACTAGAAGTTACACCAAGTGAGCTCACGATGGAAAAGAAGTGAAAGTTTTGAAATGTTAAGTGAAAGTTTGAAATGTTCGAATATTCTGGAAAGTAAAGAAAAAGGGGATACATGTATGGAATTTTTTAAAAAGCATTCATATCATAAGCATGCATTCATGCATACAGTTTACTTACTGAGCTTTAGCTCACCCCAATCCCTCCCCAACATTTCAGGTGATGAAAGTTAGATGATCAGAGGGGAGCACTTGGCGGCTGACTCAGACAGTACCTGCTGTTGCTTTAATTAATAAAGTTAAATTTATTCAAGTTATCATTAAATCTATTCCTTCATTTATTATTACGGATAATGTTTTGGTTGAAGTTAGTTTTGATTACGTATGGGTAACGTATTAGGGGTTAAATTACCTCTTATTGAAATTGTCAATGTCTGTTGATTTTTTGAGAAATCTTATGCTTGAGGAGTTTGGGGAATGAATGAATTGGTTTTGGCGATGATGAATGTGATTTTGATGTGATTGATGCTTTAAATTTTGAAATGGTCTTGATGTCCCTCTACAGGTTAGCTATGTCCAATTTATAGAGGAGATTCTGCCGAAATTTTTGTAAAATTTTATAATAGATAAATGAATATTTTAATTGTGCAAACGTTTTAAATTCCGCATATAATGTGAATGGAAGTTAACACGCCTAGGTTTTAGACTTTCAAACTTGGGGTGTTACATCATGATATCTCTATTTGCGAGCACTCAGGCGAGTCTCACAAAGTTCATTACTATTACGGTTGTTTTGACCCTTTGCAATATCCATTATTATTTTCATACGGTGAACCTGGATGGCATGAAGGTATTGAGGGTACTAGAAATGCTAACGAACAACCACAATGCGTGTCTGAAGTTTTGGTAGATGTAAAAACTTTAGTCTATCCTGAACAACTAATTCAAAGAGAATCCGAATGTTATTTCACCACTTGTTTAATATATACTAATTATTTCATTTTTTTAAAACAATCTATTTTACCAATTTTTTTAATATGCTCATATCTCTATTTGTTTTTTCAGTGCTTAACTGTGATAAGAAATGCTACCAAATCTCTTGTAGAGAATATTATTGTTACAAGTTGCAAATTCGCCCTTCAGGTAAATCTCTATTACTCCATGGGGGTAGACTTCTACAATAGTATGTAGTTGATATACATATTAAAATTGAAACATCTAGGCTTGATTGTTTTCGTAATAATCAAAAACAAATACGTGCGGAACTTTACCAAGGAATAGTTGATAGTGTTGAAAATGGAGAAAATCGAGGAAGCATGATTGGGAAAAAAACTAATTTTGCCAGTGTTGTTCACATGTGGTCATAGGGATATATGCAAAAGAGATATAGAGATAAGATGTCTCTTTCCCATCGATATGGAAAACCAGATATTTTTTTGACAATGACTTGCAATCCTAATTGGCCAGAAATTAAGCGAGAATTAGAATACTCTGATGAGATACAGAACCAACCTAACCTCGTAGCTCGTATTTTTAAAGGAAAACTTGATAAACTGAAGAACGATCTAATTCAAAAACATATTTTAGGGCCAGTAGCTGCCTATATTTATGTGATTGAGTTTCAAAAAAGAGGTCTTCCTCATGCACACTTTTTGCTGATCTTCAAAGATGGTCATAAAATTTGTACACCTACTGAAGTTGATAATATTGTGTCATGTGAATAACCCGATGCACAATTATTTCCTCACTTGCATTCTACTGTTGTTAAGCACGTGATGAACGGTCCTTGTGGTACATTAAATTCAAAGAATGTAGGCATGAATCCTAATAATCTATCAAATGTACTTAACAAGTTCACTGCAAGTGAACTATGCTAATAGAATTTTTTCGATGAACAGTACTAAAGAATTTGCACGGACTTTGTTGTACAAAGATTTCCCTACACATTTTGTTTGGAATTCAGGTAAAAAAATGTGGACAACACGAAAGCAGCAAATAGTTATTGGCCCAGTTGTTGTAGCAAGCCCAAACGAAGGTGAGCGATACTTCTTAACCATATCAAAGGTCCATTATCATTTGAACATTTGAAAACTGTTAATGGAGTTAATGTGGCTACATATCGAGAAGCAGCTTTGTTACATGGATTGTTAAGTGGTGACAATCATTATGAAGAATGTATGTCAGAAGCTGTTGTTTACCAGATGCTTGTTCATTAAGGCGTATTTTTGCAACCCTATTGACACTTTGTAATCCAACCAATCCAAAAATGCTATGGGAGAAATTTAAAACTAACATGTTTGAAGATTATATACAACATGGTCTACAAACTAAACATGCTGAACAAAAAACTTTATATGACATTACTTCTATATTAGAAACACTAGGGAAGAATGTGAATGATTATGGGATTGTGTCATATATTGTTTCCTTAGATGATAATGAAAGACTAAACATAATGATTGCAAAAGAGACTATATCTTTAAATATTGAAAGTGGCATCTCCTGTGAGACAAAATTAAATAAAGAGCAATGAATTGCTTTCAATACAATCATGGGATCAATTGTAAATGAAGTTAGTGCTATTTATTTTGTGGATGGCCCTAGAGGAACGGGTAAGACTTTTGTATATAAAGCTTTATTATCAGCTGTCAGGTCTAAAAACTATATTGCTTTGGCAACTGCATCGTTGGGAGTTGCTGCTTCTTTGTTATCTGGTGGGCGCACAACTCATTCAACGTTTAAAATTCCTTTAGACACAACTGGTAATATCAGCTGTTCAGTTAGTAAACAATCAACTTTAGGAAGACTACTGAAAATGACTAGATTAATTATTTGGGATGAGGCTCTAATGGTTCATCATTGTGCAATAGAGGCACTACAAAAATTGTTGCAAGATATAATGGAATGTGCATTGCCTTTTGGGGAAAAAATGTTGTTTTTCGAGGTGACTTTCGTCAGGTCTTACCTGTTGTACAGAGAGCTAAAAGAGAGGATATTATCAAAGCAAGCTTAGTCTTTTTGGATTTATGGCCATCTTTCATACAGTTACCTTTGGTTCAAAACATGAGAGCAAATCTTGATCCAAATTTTTGTGATTGTTTATTACAAATTGGAAATGGAACTGAGACAAAATATACTTGTGATTCAATAAAACTTCCATCAAATATAACTCTAAAGTTTGAAGACGAAATAATTTCATTGAAAAGTCTTATTGGTATAGTTTTCCCAAATATATCAACATATACAGATAATTTACATGAGATCGTCGACAAAGTTATACTGACACCAAAAAATGAATGTGTTGATCAAATAAACAATCTTTTATTAAATCAAGTTCCTGGTAAAATGTATACATACTATAGCTTTGATAAGATAATTGAAAAGTCAGACCGAACTTTCCAAAAAGATTTCCTAAATAGTCTATCACCAAATGGTATTCCACCATACGAACTAAATGTCAAATTAAGCTGCCCCGTAATGTTGTTATGAAATATCAATTCATCTGAAGGTCTTTGTAATGGCACGAGACTTGTTTGTAGGAAATTTGAACGAAATATTATTGCTGCTGAAATCATAAATGGGGAATATATTGGAAAACAAGTATTTTTACCAAGGATTCCATTCATTCCATTAGAAAGTGTTAAAAATTTAGTACCATTCAAAAGAACCCGGTTTCCAATCCGTCCATACTTTGCAATAACAATTAACAAAGCACAATGACAAACTTTAGATTTTGTTGGTTTGTACCTTCCTAAGCCAGTATCCTCTCATGGCCAATTGTATGTTGCACTCTCAAGAGCAAAGTCAAGTAAAGATATACAAGTGTTGTTAAAACCATCAAATGCAAATCGTGCACACTTTTCTAGCACAAAAAATGTAGTGTACAGAGAGATTCTCATGCTCACTCAACATAGCCTATTTATTGCTGTAGACATATATGGTGCTCATAATATTACTAAGTAGGATTCAGTTTGGTAACTACATAGATTTGATTTTGGGTTTTCATGAAAATTATTTTATTTTACTAGGTTTTTTTGGGTTTCTTTTACTCTTTGTTTACACTGAATAGGTGTATATCTATTGTTTTATTTATTTATTTATTTCACAAATTTTGGATGCCATAAAGCTAAATGATGGTTTTTAAAAGGTGTAAGGTATATTTATTATCAAGCCAAACATTTGATGTATCTTTACTGCTCTTTGTTTAGGATTATTTTAGCTTTGAGATTCACTCCTCATGTTTGACCGTGTTCACAGATAACAGTATTGTTAAGTAAAATTAGAAGTGAACAGATGAATCAATAATCTAATGGGTTTTCTTATTGATGGAGTATTCATTCTTCAACAACGTTCATTTGTTGTGTACTTATGTTGTATATGTGTAGTACTTACTGTATTAATTGTGTTTTATACAATTTAAGTAGTGGAGGGCACCTGTTCATACAATTTAAGGGTAAAGTTCGTCATTTATTGACATAGAAAGTGATATATTCTCAAAGTGACATCCACTTTTAACTATGTCTTCTTGTATGATAGAGATGTTTATATGGTCTAAACACTTCTGCCTCTGCAGATATTAAGGCTTATATTAAGGAATTCATCTCAGATGTTAATCATGCTCTTTTACGTGCACTTGATGCAGATTATAAAAACATTCCGTTTCAGGTATATCACTTAGCATTCAGCACATCAATCTTGATGAAATTTACTACTTTCATGTATATTGTTTGTGTATTCTCACATGCAATGGATATCTACAGTTCCAAAGAAGTCGCTGAAAGTGTGCATCATCTTTGGCTGCTAGTGGGTTAGATAACTTTCCACGTGAAAATATTAGTGAAAATGTCACACCTTTGTTGAAGGGCCTTTAATATTCAAATTGGAAGGTATATTTCATTGAGATTATATTTGAGTCTTAATTATTCGTGCATCACAAGTTGAGAACTCTGCAGTTGATCTCTTTACTATATGTAGTAATATGGAACCTAAACCTGGTGTCTCTTTGTTGCTACTTATTTTATTCTATAATAATGTATTCTTGAGTAAAGAAGAAGATAATGATTTTTATGACACGAGCCTACAGTTCATGCATCATTTAGCATATGTGTACATGCATGTCTGGGTTTTATTTTTGTGTGCATAGTTCTATCTACATCATGTCTAGGTTTGTTGTACTTCTCCTTTTGATTCTCGTGTACCAGTATCATCAAGTGAAGATTTTTCTAACTAGTTTCTGCAGCTACAACTTCGCCTACAATATGTTGTTTTTTATCTTTCCAAGTTTAGGAAAATGGGAAAAAGGGGTTAACTATCGAGAACTCATAATGTGTCCATTACCATGAATTTACTTTATTATCTTCAATGCACACCTCTCATCACGCTAAGGTTTGAACAAACCATTCATATTTCAGATTAAATCAAGTAGGTGTTTGTTTTTTTAATTTTCTTGAGAGGTTAACTTAATCCAAGCTACAATTTGATCGATAATTTCAGGTTGGAATTCTTATTAGAGGAAGCCAAAGCAAGGAAAGCTTCAATGTATTAAGTACAAGGTGTAAACTTCTTTACTCATAAACAACCAAGATTATCCTTTGCTTAAAGTTTCCCAATTTTTAAGAAATTTTTTGTGTAAATCATTGCAAGACCAATGAAATGGGGTTGGCAGAAGAGCAGTATGAATGGCATCTAGGTCTTCGCCGACATGGAATCGCGAAATGTTCGGTTTTCAAATTTTTATTTGATTAATTGGTTCTTTATGCCACTGGACTCAATGATGTAAGAAATGCTGTTCCATTTTGTAGAAGTTTTTGCAAAGCAATATTTCAGTTATTGACAATAAGACATTAGAGGAAGATTCATCAAAATTGTTGAAGCTTGAGTGGATGAAGAATTTATCAAATATTTCATTTAGAGATTAATGAACCTTGTCCATCCTTATATACATGTAAAACTTGTAAATATTCACGCAAATAAATTCTATATCAAAACGGTACTCGTACATCGTACGAGTCCTTCACTAGTAATGAACAAAGAAATTTCATTCTTATTAGCTATTGCTGAAAAATCTAAAAATATATATTCTATTGGACAATCTAAACTAAAAAATATATACGAAAATATTGACTATGCTTGCTTAAATAGAATAAAATTTGATTTTGTCGAAACAGCTAAAAATATAAATTAAGTTCATAAAATTATAAAAGAATACAAAGATATAGAAGAAGAAGTATCAGAAGGAATAATATTAGGATATATAAATAAAAAAAATCATCCTAAATCTTTTGATAAATTATTACAATATAGAATATTTTTAAAAGAATTTAAAAAATTAAAAAATATGAATATAATAAGAAGTACTAAATTAAATCAATCTAACTAAGTTAAGGATATATCTTACAAAGAAAATAGTTCATTTTATTAAGGATAAAATAGATATTTTATATATAGATGGCCATTTCCAGATTTCATTTAATAAAAAATAAATTTCTGTATACATTTTTTATTTAACATGGGCTGTGTTTGATAGAAAAGATGGAAAATAGATGGTAGGAAAATATTTTCTAGGAATTGATTTGGCTGGAAATTATTTTCCTGGAAAATGTTAATTGTAAGTATTGATTAGATTAATTTTCCAGGTGAAAAAGTGAGAGATTTTCCTAATTTTGCTGTTTGATTGATATTATTTTCAGTGACAAATAATCAAAATTTAACTATTTTAATAATTTTTTTTTAAATTTTTCACTGATTTGTACTTGATAATAATAATGTTAATTTCTGAGAAAAAAAAATAAGTCAATTAACAATAATAAAAATGATCAAACGTGACGCAAAAGAATTTTCCACCTTAGCTGGAAAATATTTTCTCAACAAATAGGTAAGAAAATATTTTTAAGGCAAATGAGGTAAATGTGCTCTAAGGGTGTGTTTGATAGGTGAAAATTTTCCATGGAAAATGAAATTTTTTTCCAACTTTTCTACTTTACTCCGTTTGATTGCAAAAATTTTTCGCGGAAAATATTTTTCGCGGATTCCACTCTTAGCCAATTTTCCTTGTTTTTGAGGAAAAAATTTTCTTTGGATTTTTGTGGATTTTTATTTTCTATGGTAGAAGGAAAATTAATTTCGATACGCTTAATCAATTTTATTTTTGTTAATTGACTTATTTTCTTTCCAAAAAATAACATTATCATTATCAAGTACAAATATATTTAAAAAGTAATTTTTTTTTATTAAAATAGCAAAAATTTACTTTATTTTCCATGAAAAATAATGTCAACCAAACAACAAAACTTGAAAAATTCTCCATTTTTTCCACCTAGAAAATTAAACCAATCAAACATTTTCAATTGATTTTTCATGAAAATATTTTTCAAACAAAATCAATTCTTTGAAAAATATTTTCTTTCCACCCATTTTCCACCTCGCAGTCAAACACACCCTAAATGGTTGTACCTAAGAAAATATTTTTCAAGATAAATTTTTTCAACCAAGCACCCAACAAATGTAAAAGGTAAAAAATATTTTTCATGGCAAATATATATATGTATCAAACACAACCCTATTGTACATCCATTCAAATGAAATTCAGTATAAATGGTCCCACCTCATTTGAATGGTTGTACAAAATACTAGTGATGTTATTCCGTTTCAGTTCCAATATGACTGCGTGGCCGTTTGGATCACCGCGCACAGACACAGTTTCTTCAATTATTCCAACTCAGGGTTTAGGGTTTTACTTCATAAATTCGTTTAAAGGTGCAAAGAAAATGAAAATAGCAAACACTCATTGATTTCGATTGAAGATTTTTTGGGCAAAACATGTCTTTTCGACAAGCAGCTGCTAATTTACTCAAGAGACTACGAAATTCTGCTCCATTTCCGACAAAAAACTGGAGCTCGATGCCGAATGCAGGTATTTTCTACACTGTTAATGTTTTTGTAACCGAAAAGATAAAAAAATTGAGCTAATCATGCTTTAAATTAAGCTCTGTTGAGGAGTTAAATTTTTCAATAATCAATCAAAACTTACACCACGATCACGGTTTACTCATTCAATTTCAAAGTGATCATTGAAATTTGTCCGTTTGCATTGCACCCATCATCATCCGTCATCCATAGGGTTTTAACCATCTCCAACCAAGTGCACCAAATTGGTGCAAAAGCAATTTGGTATAACTTTTGGTGTAAACCACTATTGCATCTTCAACCTACTACACCAAACTTACACCAAACGAACAGTAAGGTGTCGTTCTCTCTGTGTTTTGGTTTTCACTTTTGAGTTTTTGATTTTGTTTTGAGATTTCTGTTTTGGGTGTTTGCTTTGGAATTGTTTGTGATTTTAAAAAACTGTTTTCTAAAATAGAAAATTTAAAAATGCGTTTCCTTTGAAATTTTCTAGAATCATTATTTTGTTATACATAATATGTAAAAAAAAAATGATTGATTGTATATTTAAAATAATTTTTTTAGCTATCAGTGATATATAATGGGGTTGCTGGGTAACAAATAATGGTGTGATGTTACCCTGTGATCTTATTTTCCATATAATTCTTGTAGCTACATTTAAATCTCAAAACTTGGACTAATTGATTGATAAAGAAGCTGGAAAAACATTTTTCCCTCTCATAAGAAACAAAAAAAGGAAAATGCTTGAAATCAATTCAAGAGGAACAGAACAAGGAATTTACATCAAGATTCCATTCAACAAAGATTGAAATGAAGATTGAATTCAAGATTTTATTTTTTTGGGTGATGAATTCAACATGTTTAATTTGTTTTCTTTTCATTAAAATGTTAGACTAAGTTCTAAATTAACATGAACTTCTTCGTAGCATTTCTTATGATTTCTATAAGATCCCACAGGCAGCTCACACTTCTTATTCGCCATTAACAAACCACCTTGGTGAAATGCAAGGCTTTTAAGATCAAGTATTTTCCCTTGCATAATTCAATAAAGCACCATCCGCATCTCTATCAGCAAAACCCCTGCATTCCTAAACACCATCTTCACCAGTCTCATCCTTCAATCATCAAGCTTCTTCCCTAAATTGCAGCATGATCGGGACCCAACCCCATCATTTGCTCTTCAATCTTCTTCCTCTCCTCTTGGTCTTCTGCCCTAGCTAGGTGGGTACACCAAACAACCTTCAACCAGTTCCACAACAAATACTTAATGAGACTAAACTTATCAAATTGCAGATCCACCGACAGTTTCGTCTCGACTTCACGACCATCACCTTTAGCAAGAATTTTAAGAACCTCTTCTGCGAGCAATATTTGACTCTGCTGTGGATCAATCTGTTGATCATAAGCCTGTGAAATCTTCCTTTGAAGCCAATAAACATCAATATCCTGAAAGTTTAAGGTCATTCCCTCTTTAACTTCCTGCTCATCATCATCAATCCTACCGCCATCTGGTCTCTTTAGACTTAGGTTGATAAAATCCTTCCTCCATTGAAGTGAGAACACTTTCTTCTTGAAGGCATCTCCTCTTGCTCTGAGAGGTTGCAGCCTCAAAAACTGGTTCATGCTCCTTCTTCTTCTTGGACTTCTTGAGTTTCTCCTCTAACTCCGAGCATGGGCCTCTGCACCGCCACCCGGATGAGACTTCTGATTGCCACCACCTTGATGAGATATCGTCTTCAATCAAAAGTTATCTAAAAACACCTTGAATCACAACAAGCTCATAATCAGTCTAAAAAACTAAAAACTCCAGTCCTAAAATCCTAATAGTGTATTGCAAGAGAAAACTGGAATAATCAGTTCATTATTTACCTAAATCGTGGACATGGGTTAATGAATGAAGGATAAATATAATGGACAGACCTAGATAGGTTGTGCAATTCTAGAATGAACACTAAATGCAATTCTAGAATGGACACTAATTCCAAAGGATCAATGATTTAAAAAAATCCATCAAAAATTATATGGAAAAATGGTGTGAAGATCTCTGAAAATAAACCTAAATACGGAAAATTCCAACCCAAATTATATACAAACGAACGTGTATGAGTTTTTATATTGGAATTTTAAGCAGGGAGCAAACAAGCTTCAAATCTGCTATTACAAATTTTTTCTCACACTAAAGGTTTTTAACACAAAACAGAATTGTAGAACAAAAAGTGCAGCCCCTCAAATCACATAGACCCAACTTAAGAACGTCAATTTGCAAAAATTCCATTTATCAATAGGTTAAAAGTTTATGAAACTGAACTTAGTGTAGTTTAAACTTCTATTTGTAAAGAGTTTAAGTAAATGATGACCATCCAAAATGTTCAAAATTCACATATACAAAATCCCTCTCCCCATGTATGGAAATAAGAAAGTCCCAAAGGATCTGAACAAACAGACGATTAACAAGTAGAAACACTAAAAAAATAACTCACCAATCTTCACATTCAACAAGCCACTCAAGCCCTACATTCAGTACTATAACAAAATTCAAATTCAAATGAAAGTAACTAGGGGAAAATGAACAATTACTCGTTAACAGCCGTTTCGATGGCATCTGAGGTGACTACAACTGGTTGGCCATCTCATTGGTTATGATTTGCATGAGAAACGGGAGAAGACGAGCGGGTTGAGAGATTGGGGAAGACGAGAATGGCGTGAGAGAAGAGTAGAGAAATAAAGCTCAATGCTATCTGCCCTCCCTCTTGCCCCTCTATCTACAGTACCGCGTTTTGGGTACAAAATAGCGCGTTTTGACATTTTCCACACAAAACAAGTCATTTTGAGTTTTGTTTGTTAAAAAATTTTTGGTTTTGGAAAACTCATTTTCGAAAATGATGAAGTGAACATGTTTTCATTGTTTTTGAAAATTAAAAACTAAAAATGGATTATGGCCTGAAAACAGCAAAAAGAACGGAACCTAAATCTTCTTCATCTTTTTTTTTTTTTTTTAAATAATTTGCATCACTTAAATTAATTGAAAATCCCATTTAATCGTTTATTCTTTCACATCATAAATATATTAAACAAATAATAATAATATTAATAATTGAAAATTTTAATTTGTGAGTAATTTATTTTAATACTTAAAGTTATTATTGATTATATACTTAATTAGTATAATTATTTATATTAATAAAATTAGCAACCAAATAAATACATTCATACATCAATTAAATAAAAAAATAAAGAAGAAAACTAAATTAAAAGGGACATATATGGAAGAAAAAAGATTTGTAGTGTATCTAACGACATTTTTGGAACAGAAAAAAAAAGAAGGGAAAGTGAACAGCAAAGTGAACACCGAATGAACAGTGTTGCACCAAATTGGTGCTCAGTTGGAGTGGTTTTTTAGCACCAAATTGATGATTTGCGCCAATTTAGTGCTACGTTAGAGATGGCCTAAGCATTCAAATCATCAAGTAAAATACTTCATTACTCAACTTAGACTAATCAAACTTCAAAATGGTTGATGATTGCTCATTTTTTTGAGTTGTACTCCATCCATCATATGCAAAATCGTGTTCCCTTTTCGTTGCTCACATATCACGCGGAAATCCGCAAGTTAGACAATTATAAAAAGTTACTGCTCATCCGAATCATCCACACCATATGTGAAATGTAATGGCATGGCAGTTATAAAATATTACAACTCAACCAAACTATACGACTATCCAAAATGGACCTTGCTACTCTCACATTATGTGTGGGACCCATCTCCACACACATGGGTCCCACACATAGCGTGAGAGTGTGTACACCCGGGAGTAAACTCCCGGGCGTACAAGTAGACAAATCCATCCAAAATCAACATATGTGAAATCCAACTTCCACGCCCCCATAAACTTATGTAAACTCAATTATTCTTCTCCAATTCATAAATCTTACCCACGTACATGGTACAACTAAAATTGCGTACTCAGACATGGCTTATTGTCCTCCATGATTGCTTAAAACTATTAATATTCCTTGGATAGATTTTCAGAAAAGTTTTTTTCCCCCTAATACATTGCATGGTTGCATCCACTATTGCCTTTGATTGAGATGTCTCACTTGTCAGACTCATGGATAGGACTGTTATTTATTCGATGTCATTTATTTTTGTTTAATCATACATTTTTGATTTATTTATTGAGTTTTGAATGGTGATTGATAGGATATTATGTGGTTAACTTAAAAATGAGGGAATTTTTTTGAGTTTGTGTAGAATACTCTACTATTAAAATGTGTGGTTATAATTGAATATCGTATAAAATGAGTTAAAAATAATAGAGATCAAATAGAGGCTTATTATTATTATTATTATTATTATTATTATTATTATTATTATTATTATTATTATTATTATTATTATTTATTGGTGTACTTATCAGCCTGTGCAATGTTATTTTCAGGAGTATTGAGATTTTCTAGTCAATATAATTTTGGAGGTCAAACTTGGAGTAGGAACTGTAGGGAAGCATTTCAATGGATTTTTCTGCCTGGACAAATTGGTATGCATTATTTTACTAGCGTTTAGGAAAATAAATTAGCATTTTTCAAATATGATAGCTCTATGTTTAGTCTATAACTGCTTATTACTTTTTGTTATTGTTAAATGTCCAATGGAGAAGGTAAAGTAGGGGGCTGGTATATGTGGACTAAGGTTTTCTACTTCAGTTTTGGATTCATGAATTTTTGCTTTATGTTCCTTTAATGATGAATTATCAGGTTTATTTCACCATGTGTTCTTAGAGATGTTTCCATCATCAGGTTTATAATTAGAGACAACATTGACTGTTTTATTGATCTGGGAAATTAACTTTTCTTGAACTATTTTCTCATGTGGACCTGTACTTGAGAATTACTGCTTGTTTGTGGTTTCGGAGCATATTCTTTTTATTGATCAATTTTGACGGTGTCAAAGAAGTTCAGTGTTTTGACCAATTTACTTGATTATCTGAATTACATTAATATATCAATGCTAGAGATTTTTGTGTAAACTTCAAATATTGTTTTTTATATATTTCTTATGGGTAAATATACATCTAGGTTCCCATGGGCTATACGATATAGTTTTAATAGTATATAGTTAAGCCTAGGATAGATCTTAGTAATTCAATATGATAACCATTTCATGTTCTGATAAGGAGATAAGAAAGCCGGACAAATGGTTTTATTGTTGTTGTATGAAACTAAGTCTCTTGGTAGTAGATAGGGGGAATCATGTTAATTGTATTAGAAGTTGTAACTTCACTGGTTAAGTCTTTATAGAATTATAGAATTGTAGGTTGAATGATTTTCATTGATGCTGTAATATATATTTATACACAGATGATTACATTAGATAATTCAAGAATTCAAATGAAGTGATAAGAACTCCTAAATACAAGGAACTAATTGATAGGATCTTTGTTAGGTGGTTTCTCCAAGTTTATGAGGTGGTTTCAACAGGTTGAGATTTGATCTTCAACATACCCCCTCAATCTCAAGGGTAGCTCACGTACATTGAGATTGTAAGTTAAGTGGTGGAACCGAGTTGCAACAAGCAATTTTGTCATTAAATGAGCAAGCTGATATTTGGAGAAGATGAATTTAACCTGCATTTTTCTAGAGGTCACCTGATCACGAACAAAATGAAAATCAATTTCAATATACTTTGTTCTGGCATGAAATAGGAGGATTGGCATATTTATGTAGCTCCAATATTGTCACACCAAATTGTAGGAGGTGCTGAATTAGGAATGCCAAGTTCTGTCATGAGACTTTGTAGCCATTGAATCTCAGCAGCGGTATTAGCTATTGACTTGTATTTAGCTTGGGTACTACTTCTAGCTACCGTAGCATGTTGCTTGCAACTCCACAAGACTGGATTATTGCCAAGAAAGATACAATAAGAGCCGACAGATCTGTCATCACAATCACCGGCCAATCTGCATCAGTGAATCCATGAAGGTGAAGATTTTGACTCTTGGACAAGAATAAGCCCATGGAAACTGTTGTTTTAAGTACCGTAAGATTTATTTTACTGCTTGCCAGTGTGAAGCACGAGGGTCGTGTATAAACTTGCCGACCCTATGGATAGCAAATGATATATCAGGCCGTGTAAGAGATAAATAATGCAAGCTCCCAACAATGGTGAGATAAAAGGACGGGTAGGAGCAGAAGGAGTGTCTAAACGAGACAACTTGAGTGAGCTTGACATTGGTGTAGTACAAGGTTTAGCCATGTCCATCTGTCCTTTTTGTAGAACATCAACTATGTATCGACGTTGGGAAAACAAACTATCTTTTGATGGTTTTACTTCAATACCCAGAAAGAAATTTAGAGACCCAAGGTCCTTAACAAAAAATCCACACGCAATTGGCTTATCGCATATTGAATAGCAGCAGTGTTAGAACCTGTAAGTAAGACGTCATCCGCATAAATTAGAATGAATATTTGAACAAACTTGGTGCGAAGAATGAAAAGAGAGCTGCTTGCGTTGCTACCATGAAAGCCAAGAGTTACGAGTTTCTTTGTTAGTCTAGAGAACCATGCACGAGGAGCTTGACGAAGACTGTATATAGATTTTTTGAGATGGCAAACATAATTTGGAAATTGTGGATGATGATACCCAAAGGATTGCTGCATAAATACATTCTCTTGCAAGTGGCAATGTAAAAAAGCATTTTGAACATCTAATTGTTGCAGACACTATCCACGGGATACAGCAATGGTGAGAATAATCCGAATGGTAGCCGATTTTACTACAGGGCTGAAAGTGTCAGTGAAATCAAAGCCATGTTGTTGATGTACCCTTTAGCAACGAAACGTGCCTTATAGCATTCAATAGACCCATCTGCCTTTCTTTTGATACGATACACCCATTTACATCCGACTAAGTTCATATCTGGCCTTGACGGAACTAAAGACCAAGTACCATTTCAAATTTCATATTCATGGCCTGTCCCCAGCACTTATGACGAAATGCCTCAGTGAAGCTAGTCAGTTCAGAATTAAGACCTTCTAAAACGGTAATGAGAGCACGAGAGAGAGGATACTGAGGCTTTTGAATATTGTTCTTGCTTCTTGTAATCGTGACATGCTGAATAATTGTTTCAGATAGTATTAAAGTTGGAATTGAAGTATCTGGTTGATGTGGTATAGTACCAAGAGGTTGAAGAGATGAACTAGAATTCCTTGTGGGAGCCTCTTGTACTTGACCTGCAGTGTTAGAAATAAGATGATCCAAAATAGACACACTGTTAGTTGACGGCACTAAGTTCAAATTGGGTTCCTCAATGATAGGAGGGGATGGAGGAGTTATAGTGATTGAGGTTGACAAGGAGATTGTTTCAGTACTTTGTATGGAAATAGGGATTCATCGAAAACAACATGGCAAGAGACAAATACTTTTCGAGTTGAGAGGTCCAAGTACTTGTATCCATTATGATTTACACTGTAGCCAATGAAAATATAGGTTTTAGAACGAAAGTCAATTTTATGATGATTAAATGGACGCAAATATGGCCAACATGCACAACCAAATATTTTTAGCAAATGATAATTTGGGGGTTTTATTTATAAACTAGTTCACATGGGGTTTTATTTTGAAGAATGGGTTTGGGAAGTCTATTAATTAAATAGGTTGCAGCAAGAAAAGCAGCTTCCTAATAATTTGTGGCAAATTTGAGTGAGATAGTAAGGAAAGACCTATCTCAACAATTTGATGATGTCGACATTCTATAGCACCCATTTGTTGATGAGTATGAGGACATGCAACTCTATGATGAATAGCAACTGTTTTAAAATGTTGAGTTAGACGTCGTTATTCACCTCCCCAATCAGATTGTACCATTTTAATTTTTGTATTGAACTAAAGTTCAACAAAAGCTTGGAATTGCATGAAAGTATTCTCAACATCGGATACTTGATAGGAAACGACCAAATAAATTTAGTGCAATCATCAAGAAACCTGACATAGTTCCGATCTCCAGTTGTAGAAACAATAGAGGCAAGTCCCCATACATCTGAATAAATTAAGTTTAAAGGTTAACTAGAATGAGAAGTTTTAAAAGGCAATTGACAGCTTTTAGCATTCTGACAATGTGGACACACAAAGTGCTTTTTATTTGTTGCAATTGGAAAGTTGAAACTGAAAAGAGTTCGATAGACAACCACCATGGAGGCATAGCCTAGTTGTTTGTGCCCGTCCGCAAGGGAAACTTTCATAGCTAGATAGGTAGTAGGCTACATGGATTGCATTGGAGCGGAAAAGGAGTAGAGACCAATTTTAAGTTGACCTTTGTGAAGGACGTTCCCCAAGTAATCCTTAATAAGAAACAAGGACGAGTGAAACTCAAAGTAGACAGAATAATCATTACAGAATTGATGAATAGAGATAAGGTTTGTTTGAATTTCCAGAACAAGTAAAACTTGATTAAAAACAAATAAACGAGAAGTAGTGGATATTATTGAGGAACCAATTTTTGAAATTTTCAAACCTGTGCCATCCCCAACTTGAAACTAATCAGAACCATAATACCCATCACTGTGTAGGTTCAGATTACACACCTAATTGGTGAGGTGGTGAGTTGCTCCCGTGTCGGGATGCCAGTCATACTCAGGATTCTGTTGGTGGGCTGCAACCATTGTTTGAGGTCGGCGATTTGGGATAGAGGCTTGATAGGTGACATCAAAACGATGCCAACATTAGCGAGCAGTGTGACCTGGATGACTTGACAGATGATAGGATCACGGTTGTTTTCTCCATGATTTCCTATGGAGTTGAACTGAGAATTAGATGAGCATCCTCTACCTTGATAGCTACGCCCCTACCTCTGGAACTTCCACGACCACTGCTATTATTCTACTGAGGTTGACGAGTTGCAATATGAGCATAGGCTTGTGGTAGGGCAAGTGGTGTATTGTGAGTATTGATGCGAGATTCATTGGTTAGCAGCAAAGTGTAGATTTCTTCCAAGGTCAATGAGTACTTGCATGTTGCAACAGTGTTAACAAGAGAATCATATTCATGGCCTAGACCAGCCAAGATGTAGGTGATGATTTCATCACAAAGAAGAGTGTGACCAGCGATAGCCAATTCATCTGTCAATTCCTTAATATGAAAGAAATAATTAGTGGCAGAGAGTGACCTTTTGCTGGCAGATGTGAGTTGAGTGCAAATATGAAGCACTCGAGCCATAGATTGAGAGGCAAAATTCTGCTCAAAGGAATTCCAAACTTCCTTAGAGGTCTCGTAAGCGGAAATCTGAGCAAGGATAGGGATGGTGAGAGTAGAATTGATGGTGCTAAGAATGAGGGCATCTTGACGCTCCCAGTGACGAAATGCAGGATTAGGTACTAGAGTGGTGGTGCCATTTTGTTTGGTGTTATCAATTTGCTTGGGGGGGTTTTACAGTTAGTGCCATCAATGTATCCAAACAAGTCTAAGACCTTTGAAATATGGGAGGAGTTGGGCCTTCCAGGTGAGATAGTTTTCACGGGAGAGTTTTTCAATATTGAGGGAGTGTGGGGTTATGAGAGATGATGCTGTTCAAGAGTCTGTTTCAGATTTAGTAGAGGTTGGAGGAGCCATTGAGAAGAAGACGTTTGTCAGTAGGCTCTATCTGATACCATATAGAATTATAGAATTGTAGGTTGAATGATTTTCATTGATGCTGTAATACATATTTATACACAGAAGATTACATTAGATAAATCAATAATTCAAATGAAGTGATAAGAACTCCTAATACAAGGAACTAATTGATAGGATCTTTGGTATGTGGTTTCTCCAAGTTTATGAGGTGGTTTCAACCGGTTGGGATCTGATCTTCAACGGTCCTTAATATTTTGTAAGCCGGACAAATGGTTTTATTGTTGTTGTATGAGACTGACTCTAGGTATTAGATAGAGGGAATCACGTTAATTGTATTTGAAGTTTTAATTTCACTAGCTAAGTCCTTAATATTTGTAATCTTCCACTGGTTTGTTGTTAATGAATTGATGAAATGCTCATTAGCAGTCAATGTATCCATATTTCTGGTCCATCAACATAAAGTAATCAAATTTGTACTTTAATTCCTATAGAAAAGACTTCAGATGCTTGCCCTGCAGTCTTTGATACATAAAAACAACTTTTTGAGGAATTATGTTTTATATTTATGTTAATGCCTTCATTCACACAATTGCAACTTCATATGGGTGTTTTAGTCTGTTCTTTGAAGAATGTACAAATTGGAAAATTGGATAGAACAAAGAGACCAGGACTATTGTGTTAAAGATGAAACTTTAAGTACCAAAATGAGAATTTTTATGTAACTTGGAGGACTTGTTAGTGTGATTTACCCAAGCAGATTTTTGAGCTCTATATTTGTCAACGTAATAGGGACCGACTTTTCTCTGGACCAGTTTTTATGAGCCCAACTAGAATCTTGCAGCTCAGAGGCGTTGTCCAAGTTTCACTGTGATTTATATGGTCTATGATATTCAGCCATGATTAGTTTTCCAACTCAATCAAGTCGTTTGTCATTTTTAATTATGAAAGCTGTGAATTCTTCAATAACTTTAGATAACAGGAATAAGCCAAATCTGTTGTATATAGTCCTCATTTACATGTTCATCTTTATTTTAACTTTATGATGAACCTTCATTGATAAGGTTGCTGATGGGATTGACATGGAAACCCCACAGAGGTATTAAAGGTCTATGGATTGGTTGAAAACGTGGAACGATTGAGCATAAAGAAAATTTAAGCAACTGGGAGAGAGGATGCAGTGGCGGGAAGGGGAAAAAAAATTAAACAATGAATTCTTTTATGTTTCTCTGGATGTATGTTTTTTAGGTCAAACTGTGGTTTTGTAATTTTATAATGATCAATATATTTTTATGACATGTTTAGGCTTCGTGAGTTAATTCCTGTACATGCTGGCGGGATTTTGATCTTATAATTGGGCTTTGGCCACTTTGGCATCTTAGCAGTCAAGTTTGCTTATAAAATAGGGACTCAAGATGAAATCTCAAGAATACTTTTTACTGCATATGCTCAATCTTGTAGATTGGTGATTTGGTTTTTGCACTAACGACGACTTTGAGGTCTTGGTCGTGCATGTAAGTGTACTTCAGTATAGGTTTAACCGTAGGAATCAGAGTTAATCCAGTTGGGCTGAAATGTTACAATGTCTAATTCAGATGATGATTTTTAACTATGTTTTATACTTCAATGGAGGTAAATTCCAATTGGCTAACATGTCTATCCTTTTATTGTCCTTGTTTGTCTTATATCCTGTGCTACTTTTGACTTAGTCATACCTCAGGTACATTAGAACTATTCTGATATTTTTATAGTCTATCTAGATAGAATATCATGAATGATTACTGTGTATGTTGAGTTTTGTGTATCTGTATTTCAATTTTATAGGTCCTCATGTGATTCTAATGGAATATTCCATTCAAAATACAAGCGCCTTCTAGAAAGCTCGCATTCAACACTAGGAAAGGAGCTTGATGATCTTATTTGTAAAAGTTTGGAGCTAAATGGCTGCAAGTTAAATAACTTGCAGATATCTTGAATATAATTGTTGATTCCTGAATTAGCATATTTCTCTTCATCCTGTTTAAGGGCAGACCTGACCTGTTTCACTAAGATGCTTCAGTTTGTCAATTCTATCTTTATTTACCTTTGTACCGTATCGAAGGAGCTTTTGATAGAATTGTGTATCATCCAATATTAAACAATGGAAATTTAAGGACTTCTGTATGATTTTTTTCATTTAAGTTGGTGGTTTTTCAGCTATACTATGACTAGGAGAATTCTTTAATCTAAGTTTGTGGATAATGAGCTAACAAAATCACCAGAATTTTGCGAGGAAATTACTCTTAAAATATATTTTGCTTATATGATTATCTTCCAGGGCGCTGTTACTAAGTTTACATATTTGCAGTTGTAACTTATTTTCCTTGTGAAGTTTGCGCATATCTAGACATATATGCTGTAGCCATTTATGTTATCTATTAGTAAAATCCGTTCATGTTGAATTTGGTTTAACATTCATTATATACCCTTCATTAGCTATGGTTTGACTTTCAGCTAGAAATTTAAAATTCTCCTTTTGTCTTTCATCATGAAATTCTTTGTCAAAGCTAATCTTTTGAGCATCTATTTCCTATTTTTTCTGTTTACAGTAATTATCCTGGGAATAAGTTCCGTGCCTGCTTTAGCTGAAGATGTAGCGATTGAATCAAGTTCTAAAAAGGATACAAATGAGGCTGAAACTACTGGATTACGTAAAATTGATGATGGTTCAGTTATATCAAATGTACATACATCTAAATGGAGAGTGTTTACAGATAATGGAAGGGATTATTTTATGCAGGCAAGTATTACACTTATAATTATTGTGTGTGATATTTTCTCTGACTTCTCTTTCTTTCAGCATTTTGTCTTCTTGTTGTCTTACTTATGGTTAATTTATTCCATCTAGGGAAAACTTGAGCAAGCTGAAAGGTTTTTCCTATCTGCAATTCAAGAAGCTAAAGAAGGTTTTGGAGAGAAGGATCCGCATGTTGCAGCAGCATTAAACAATCTGGTGGTCCACTGCAAAATATGCTTTAAGATTCTAATTAATAAGTTTTCATACTTCTAATTTATGGTAGATTTGTGTTAAGAGAATGTATATTAACTCTGGCTAGTTGTATATACTATGATTGAGCTGGTGAATTTTATATCATGTAATCTCTTCCATTTTACTGGAATTCATTTTATTTCCTCTCTTCCGATTTCCCTTATCTAGGAGTCGCTTGTTTCCTTATGTTTATTTTGGAGAGGCGTGGGGGGGGGGGGGGGGGGGGCTGCGAAGCCTGTGAATGCCGTTAACTCTTGGGTTACGGACTCTTATTTTTAGTTCATTGAATGAAGCTACATTGTTTTACTACATTTATTTCTGAAGTTTTAGGGTTTCTTGTGTCAAAGGTTGTAGCAGCTCATTGCATGAAAATTGAGTTGTATCATATAGATATGAATCTTATTTAGTGGAGACTTCTATCCTATGTTACTAGCTGTTTTTGGAGACACTGAAACCTATAATTTTTCTTGCAGGCAGAGCTCTACAGAGTAAAAAAGGCATTTGATAAAGCAGAACCATTGTATGTGGAGGCCATAGACATACTAGAGGAATTCTTTGGAAGAGATGACATTAGGTTAGATTCTATATGTTATAGTACTACTATTGATATTCATGTTAAGCAATGAACTGAATATTATCAAGAAAGAGAAGCTTAAGGAATTAAAAGCTATGCACTGATAAAAATTTCCGATGAAATTCAGAAAGCAAACCTTCGCAAAGATATTAAAATATAGAAGTAAAGTTTGGTGACATATGAAGAAGAAAAGGTGGTCATACGCATTGTTAATTGTCTTGATTACTACAAATGGTGTTTTAGCTTTGATACCATGTTAAAAACTTTGAACTAAATTTAATTGAGATGCAACTGTGGAAAGGAAAATGAGAATTGGTATGACTTTTCTTTCTCATAATTAAAAAGAGAAGGAGACTATTTTCAGGATTACAGATGGCTGTGAATGGAAAATACTCTATACTGATTATTCATCCACAATATTATGGAACTAGTGAATATGTACCCTGTAGCATTCTGCTCCTTTTAATACAGTATCAGTAGCACATTTCATGTTCATGAGAATGGGTAGCAATTCTGGCTAGTAAGTTACTGAGAGTTTTCATTTTATTCTTCTCACTTGGTTTGCTTTTTTCTTATCTGGCATCTCTTATGAAGTATGGATATCTCTTAAATTTGACTTTTGACGTCTTTTTTATTTATTTATTTTTTTGTTTAAGAGTTGGGGCTGCCCTTCACAATCTCGGTCAATTCTACCTTGTACAACGAAAATTGGAAAAAGCTCGTGTTTGCTATGAGGTAAAACTCACATCACAGTATGTGTATGTCTCTGTTACCACCATATTATAGTTCAGCTCCAATGATTTCAATAATTGATGCTATTTCACAGTTTTAGGTTGACTTCATTTTGATTCCTAAATGAAGTATTTCCTCCTCAATCCCCAGTAATAAAGATTATAAGTACCTTGGGAGGTTGTCTATTTTAACCACTAATATATATATATATATATATATATATATATATATAGAGAGAGAGAGAGAGAGAGAGAGAGAGAGAGAGAGAGAGAGATTAGACTGAAGGAATTTCCTATTAGATCTTCTGTAGTTCTTAGAATCCTAGAGTCAAAAATATTTAATACTAATAGAGTAATACTTGAAGTAACAAAATTATTAGGGTTTGGATTTTTCTCTCTCTCTCTCTCTCTCTCTCAATCTTTTTGGTACAACTGGACCAGAAATATAAAGCATACTATTAATTTCTTCTAGAGTGTAGATATAAAAAAAAAATATAAATACAAGAAATGGACCAAAAAATGAAAAATATATTACTGAAGATGAGGGTCAGAAGAGACATTAATTCTCCTTTGGTTGGAAATCTCGTACTGGCAAATCGAGTTTGATTTTCCTATTGTATGTAGTTAAGTCACACATCATCGTCCTGCTGTAGGACTGGATTTATTCTTGTTACTTCAGATGCAATTACAAAATGTAGCTTCTCTCTCTCTCTCTCTGCCTTTTGTATCAGTTTTAGTAGTGTTGATGAGCTTCCCTTAACTTTGTAACATGAATATTGAGATGCTGTTTCTCCTGAGCTTATTGTGGCCAGTTGACTCCATTAGGCTCAGGAGTTCGGTTCCTGTAGAATGCTGAGACTTCAAGCTGATATCCTACTGTGTTGTCATCTGCTAATCCACTTCAAGCAAATATGTGATTAAAAGAAGAGCATGACAGTAAATTTATCGGGGTTGATTGGCTTTGTAATTGGAATTGTAATTACAACATGGACGGTTAAGAACGATGAACGATGTAAGGGGGAGGGTTGAGATCGATGTAAGAGTGCATTTAATGTCTTTGTGGTGTATGTAACTGGAGTCAAAACTTGGAGAGTGGAGAATTGGAGGCATCTTGGATGAGTCTTTTAAATGTGTTTGCATGTGGCTGGTTCAATAGTCTGCTTAAAGTCTGCATTCGTGGACATCTGCTAGATATAAGTAACAGAAGGTCTAGTAATTATGGTAGATGGAAAACATAGATTAATTAAGAGTTATTGCAGATTTCGGTTTGTATACATACCACAACTACTAATATTGATGACTTGCAAGTTAAAAAGGTCCTTGGATATCTGAAATTTAAAGGCATACTGGGGTTCCATTTGGATTTGTAAGGAACTTGAGTTTTGACTACTTGATTTCAAAGTTGTAAAAAAATTGCATGAAGGGAGTTTATTAGAGGCTGTAAACTATTTGTTAATGTACATGAATATTTGGAAGATTTTATTTCAGATTTAATAAAAGACAGCTTTGACAACTATTCTTTGTTAAATAAATCTCAGCTAGTACTGTATAATCCAGTGAAGGTGGATATGGTAGACACGAAGCATTCTTTTCCCAGTATTTTTTAAAATTTCAAGTTTTTTTTTTTTAATTTTAATATAGAACCTATGTTCTATATTTGCAATTGCATTTTAGTCATTTTTGAGAATCATAGCCGTCCCTCTATTAGTTACCACCACAAAGCAATAACTGCCAATTATATTGCAAGATTTAAACTGTTCTTTGTAACTGCCAGTACTGCTTGCAATATTCACTCACATTTTCCTTGTGCAAATCTTGCAATTTATCCACCTGATACTAAAATGAGTTTTCTCTTCTCCAAACTTTGGCAGCGTTCTCTAAAGGTATGTGGTAACCAAGACACCTCACTTCTATCTTCAGTGATTTGGTATTGAACATTTGACTTCTAGTCTTACTATCATTTCTGCTGTTAGATAAAGCGACGTGTTTTAGGCGGGGCCCATCCAGACTATGCTGATACAATCTATCATCTTGGAACTGTAAGGCTGAAAATTTTCTCTGTGTTTCTGAACTTCACATTTTACTGGAATTTTTAGACGTTTTCCCTTCATGTTGGGTACTTGACATGACTGTCTTCTGTTTTTCTGTTCTGACATGCTATGAACACTTTGGTTTACATTGATTAAAGGGTCTGGAAAAATGTTATGCTGCGTTCGGCAGTTCCTTATAAGCCAATTTAAACCAAAATTTAAATTATACAATTTCCCAAACCACTTTTTAACCATACACATTTTCTCTCGCAAATTTTTAACCACACATTTTACCTAGAAAACACAAATAAATTCTCTCACCTAATTAAATAGCCGCCGAACGCAGCATTAGTGATACTAAACAGGAATGAATGAAAGGTGAAGTTTTAATTTTATGAACTGATAGAAGTTATGTTTTTTTTGCTTTTTACTATTTATGGTAACATGTAATACTGTCTCAAATTAGCACTTGACAACAAATTCTGGACATCCTAGTGCTTCGATTGGTCACACAAGTGTACAATAGAATTGTTGTTATAGACAATTGTCTGTATTGCAAATTGGTGTTGCAGAAATTATCAGCCTTCTCACAATTTGCTTCCCAATTACCTTTTAACTATTAAAGGGGTATAATTCGTCGGAACAAGAAAAGTGTCCTGGCAGTCCTTAAGTTTTTCCAACAAAATCTTTATTCCATTAATTAGATTCAAGAAAACAGGAAAGCAGCAAACTTTTAGCAATTACAATAGATTAATGAAGATTAGAGACAAATTGCTACAGTAAACTTAAAAAGAACCATTTGTATATTTTATGTAAGATTTATAGCATTCTTCTTAATTTGCATTTCAGACATAGGAAAAGAAAACGATGACATAAATGATATAGAAGAGATTCCGGATCTATATATGTTTTTTGATTGCGTCCTTATATTATATATTGTTTCTAGCAAATACCACTATTTTTTGGTTTTAGATCTTCCAAAACATTCCAGTAGGAGATCCAGCCCCTTTTTTCTGATATAGATTATGAAACTTCCAATCACTTCTCTTCATAGTTGTTTAGCTATGTCACATTTGATAGGAACTTCAACTTTTCCTCCAGCCAACCTGATTTTGACCGATAACCTTGGTGAATGACCTTGAAATCTCCTGTAATTACGAGTATTTTACCCACACGACTTGGTTGTATTGTATGAGAGAATGAAATCACTTATATCTTCTCATTTTTTTGTTTGTTCTAATTCTATTAAATTAAGCCATGACTGATCCATTTATGTGAAATTGTGAATCAATTTTAGTTTATGTGTCAATGTTATTCATGTGCAATTTATGCTTTCCGTGTTGTACTGGAGATATGAGTACTATTAACTATAATAATCATGGGTCTTGTCTCAATAATTAGTATGAATTTGTTTTTCATGGTCACAATGGTTGTTTTAGAAGGTGTTTTGAGTAATCGTGAAAGTTCTCCTTTTGCTATGAACTATTTACTTGTACCAGGATTTTAGAAAACTTCGCTTGAAATCAACATCCCTGAGAGATCTTTTATTTCCCTTGAAGTTATCTTTGTACTAGATCCTACAATCTTCTGTAACCATCATCCCTAGCCTAGGATACCGTATCCCTTTTAATCTATTCAATCACGTGCTATATCTTCGATTAGTTATTTACTGATTTTCTGTATCCCTCTTAAAAATCTTCTCTCTTTCTTCTCCTAGTCTTATTCCTGTCTTCTGATTCTTTGGACTGGTCAGTAAACACGTGGATTTAGAAAATTGTTATAGTTATTCTGAACATTCTTTTAAAATAAGATAAAAAATTTTGTTTCTTAATTTCATACTGAATTGTCTTATCCGTGCTTATTTAATATTAGGATTATGTCATTCATGCATGTGTTCTAATGGAAGTTTACTTACAAATAACATAATAAAATGAATATATCATGAATAACCAAGTGAGGGTCCTCAGTTTTAGTGGTCAGTTCCTCAAACATGTATCTTCTCTCAGTCTGGATTATTTATTATTGTTTGGTTGTTCACTAAATTTATCTTAGTGGCATAAAAAACACCAACTTACAGGTTTTGTATCTCCAAGGGAAAGAGAAGGATTCTGAGGACCTAATCTTGGATTCTATTCGAATTCTGGAGGTACACCAATATGATTCCAAGATGAATGCTGATTGATTTGTCATATTTTATCTTACTACTTGGCATTGATCATGTAGGATGGTGGGCAAGGGGAATCCATCTTATGTATCCGGAGATATCAATATCTTGCTCAGGTTGTTGGTTCACATCTTTAGCCGTATTGAAGTTGTCATAAAGTGTAGGAGCATCTCCAATGCTGACATCTTCCAAAATATGATGTGACGAGAGAGAAAGGAGAAGAGGATAGTATGAAATAAGTAAATAGAATAAAAAATATACGAGATAGACACGAAATCTTAACATTTATTGTAGAAGGTGTTTGGAGGATGTCTAGAAATGGACATCCTCTTGAACACCTTCTATAATAAATGCTGCCACATAGATTTTGTCCCCTCCACATCATCGTCATGTCAACTATACATCCAAAGTAGAAGGTAGCAATGGAGATGTTCTAAGAAAAAGTAATTGATCTACTTTTCCATTTTCTTTTCCTTATATGCACATAGTTCTATAATTACACAGTTCTTTCTTTTCCTGATGTAAGGATCGAAGTAGATTTGTATATAATCAAAAAAGGGGAAAAAAAAAGTTATATACAAGGGTTAGAATTGAAGTATCTGCATTTGAATTTATCACAATACTAATATTACGGCAATTAAGATTTGCATGATAATGAATTTTCGGTGGAAAAGCATCATTTGTGAAAATTTATAAGATTTGAGAGCATGAGAGATAGCAAGGCCAATAAAATTTTTGGGCTTCTGTTTGAAGTTGAAGTACCTCCCTAGTCATCAAAATCTTTGTTCTTATGGTAATGTATAAGTTTAGAATTGAATCTGCTCTTGAAAAAGTAATAAAAATGGATTCTACTTTGTGATACAGGTTTCCCTCAGCACAATAATACATGTTATGGCATGTCATATTGAATTTTTTGATGGAAAAATCCATCGGAAAACATCAAGACTTGGAAAAGCAACTGTTTTTAGTTTGTTGTAAATGTGAGACAAGGAAAAACTTTTTGGGCTTGTATTTAAGTTCTAAAAACCTCCTTTCATTTTTCTTATTCTGCTACGGTAATCATGTTTATGTTTATTTTCACTCGAATTTTTGCTTATTTTCTTTATTTTGTTTCTATTTAGGCTGCTCTTATTCTAATTTATGTTATGTTCATTTTGCTGTGATTATAGATATACACCAAGTCCAATCGATTTACCGATGCCGAGATTTTGCTGAGAAAGATCCTGCACATAGTGGAGCTATTGAAGGTTTATCATTGTTCTTTTACTATATTACGAACAGAGCCGTGCTGTGGTTTTCTAGACCTTCTTTTAGTTTATGGCGCTTACATTTTTTTAGTTTCTTCTTTTATCATTTCTTTTCCACCTTTCTTCTTAGTAACTTCGTATCTGCAGTCCAGAGCTCAAATTATGTAAAACATGGTGATCTTGTCCTATTGCGAATTGGAGCTACTAGAAAACCTTCCATCGCTGCATCAAAGTTTCCTTGTTTTCTGTTTATGAGTTTTGAACTAATTTATGATATGGTCACTCCCCCTCATGTAAGGAGGGATCCTTTTTTCCATTAAAGCCTTACAGACTTACAGTGTACAACTTCTAAATAAATGGGTGGCATCGAAAATTGACCAAGGACCTTTGCTTGCTTTGATACCATATTCAACCACTTGATCTAAAAGCTTAAGAGTAAAGGTGTTAGAGAGGGAAACATATATATCATTTAAATCTTGACTTCAACAAGCTTCAGTTCATTGAGCTTAGCTCTATTTTGTAACGCCACGGTGCAAACAAATTGCAAAATTCTAGTATGGCAACATATTATGTTAGGTTTCTAATATCAACAAAATATTCTCTTTATTGATGTTGTGTGTAAAAGCAATGTCCAATTTCTTTTACATTTAACCTCCTTTTATCCGTTTCTTGATATATTTAATTTTTATGTTACATTTTTTTCTGGAGCACGCAACATTCTTATAATTATTATAATTGGTTTGTTCTGGTATTCCTAATTTTTTTGTGGTGACTGTTTGTAGTAATAAGTTTAATAATAATTTTATGTAACAGGGATGGAAATCTTTAGACACTGTTGTTGCAGCCGAACGCCTTGCACTGACCCTCCAATCAGTAGGACGATTAAGGGAAGCAGCAGATCTGTTACAGAGGTGCGTTATTAATTAATAATTTCATGAGGTAGAGAATTGCATGATTCCTGCTGAATGATAAGATGGTGCTGCTTTTGCCAGGTGTCTTGATGCTCGAAAATTTTTGCTTCCGGAAGAGCATATTCAGGTTTCTGACATTGTTTCACAGCCTAGAAATATTCTTCTGCTGTAGCTCTGTTAACATGTAGCCACAGCTGCTTTTTTAAACCTTAAATAAAATGGAACATCATACTCTGTACTAACTATTTTAGGAGGTCGTAATCCTACATGTTTTAACCTGCCATAACCAGCTATATAGGCACAAATATCTTAGGTATTTAAGAAGAAGAGAGATTTTGATTTTCGTTTCTCATTTTTTTACTTTTCCCTTTATTTCCATTTTGTTTAGGGATTCCTTGTCTTTCTGAGAAGAGTTTCTGTATTTCTTGATTAATAGAATGCTGCAAACATGCTTCATATTGCTAGAATGAAAATGCTCAACTCAAGCCAGCTAAGGAAGACAAATAGTTCTCAAGCAATGGATGAGCTTGATATGGCAAAAGATCTCTTGGGCAATTCGATAAGGTTAATTATGTTAGATACTTTATTTCTTTATCTTATAATATAATGTTTGCATGCATACATTTTTCTTCCTCCTAAAGATTTCTGTCTGGTAACTTATTGTACATGCCTTTATTATTATTCTTATTATTTTTTTTTCTGTCATGCTTTAACAAATGCAGCAGCATCCTTGCTGCAGAAGATCTAAATTAATGTTTTTTCCCCTCCTGATATTTCAATTTTAAATATGGTGAACAGATTATTAAACGTAAAGTTCATTTTTGATGACTTGGTTTTTGTCTTCTAGTTCTACCCCTGAAGCTCTGTAAAGTCATAAATTTTAGCTCTCTCCATTCCTTGCAACATAGACTAATTGACATCCATGTGCACTGGGATATACAGTTTCTGGTGATTCTAAAACTAAAATTGACTCCGAATATATAGCTTTTATAGATTTCCAATGTTCCAAACCTGCTGATAATGGATCTCAATTAAACATTCGGTTTTAAATAAGTGCGTGGTTATTTCAATTATGCAAGAGAAGATGCACATGTATTTGTGCAGAAACACCCACATGCATCCATTGCTTGAAATAAAAGTTTTTTTTTTATCCAAGGACATTCAAAAAAGTTCACTTGTGCTAACTAAACTAGGAGTGCTCCTGTTTCAGTAATAAAAGGCAACATATTCTATTTTTGATTTTTGATTTTGGTACCTGACACATCTTGATTCAGTCATTTGTAGGTTTCCCCTTTAATACCAACCACATTGCACTTGGCACTGCACACATACACAAACCGTCCTCATTTTCTATTATTCATGTCAATTCATTAGCCATAAGGATCTATATATGGAGCTATTCACTTAACCCCTGTACGAGAAGAATTCTTTGGCATATGACTCTTTGTTAGCACACATGATTTTATGAATTCACTTCTCTTGTTTGTCGCGTTGTCTATATGTGTATAACACTCTGATTGGAAGTATATTCTTGTTGTGGATATGAATTGACACAACGTAACAAAAGATATCAATTGTGTACTTCTTCCTTGGTGTTGCTGTCGTAAATGATAAGAATCTTTCTTCTGCTAAGCAGTATTCTTCTTTTGGATACAAATTGACACAATGTAACAAATATCAATTATGTATTTTGTTTGTGTTGCTGTCGTAAATGATAAGAAGATTTCTTCTGCAAAACGGTAACATCCCAACAATATAATTAGTTCTAGAAATCACATGTTTTCATGATTGGATGTTACAATCAAACATTAACAAGATGTTAATCAGACATTATGGTTCACTGATTTATAATCAATTGGCAATTTGTGATCTCTGGTGAAAAATATTTGTTGTATTTCTGTCCTGATGTATACTAGAGAACTTTGTTTCAGTGAAGCAGTCTGCAATACTGTGTTCTACTTCTCATATGTACGTTATTTGTTCCTTAGATATATTTTGTGAATGTAAGAAATATCACAAAAAGTTTCAGCAATTTTTTTTGTTGATCAAAGGTTCCGTAATGTCCTCGGGAACAATTAATTTGCCCTTATATTCAGAGAATGGTTCCTAAGTTGTCCTTGCCTTGTTTGGCCTCTATATACCTAATATTGCGTTAAAAAATGCAACACATTAATTTATAATGATAAACTCTGCCGGGTATAACATGTTGTTTGTTTTTAACTTTATGTAATTAGGAAAGTTTGTTGAAATGTGTTGTGTATCCTTCATCTATTATTGTACCTATTTAGTATCTAATAATTGTTAGGGACTAGGTTGGTAATTGTTGTAATATCCTTGTATTGTATATACCCAAGTTCAAGTGAATGAAAGAAAAAGTTCTGTTCTCCAAAATAATCTACATGGTATCAAAGACAGCCAATGAGGGAAAAAAAAAAGAAAAAAAAAAACCCTAGCTTCCAAAATTATCAATCAGCACTTTACCAGGTGAAATTCGTCACTACCGCCGCTGACCCACGCAACTCCGACCGACCGTTTCCCAACCATCGGTGACACTCGGCCGACCACCGGAGACAATAGCGACTCAGATCGCGAAATTTGCTCGCGATTTTCACTCGCAATTCAGGCCACTGCTAGACCATTCTAGCCATTCCGCCACTGACCCGTCCATTCCGAGGTAGTTTCGGCTCCGAATGTTGCCGCCGTGTCCCTCTTTCCCATTTTTTCACGATTATCTTCCTGGTTTCGAGCTGCCGGAACCCTAAGTGCTGACGCCGGAACCTTAGCGACTTAAGCTCGCGATTTCGAGCTTCAGGTTACTGTTCCAGCTGCTTCAATCGACCAAGCTTCAGTTCAAGACTGCTTGTGATTTGTAAAATCTGTGGATTAGCTTGTGTTATATTGTTTTTTTTAGAGTTGGAAAAATGGATGGATCTATTGATATCTCTGTTGCATCACATGTTGCTCGATTTTCTCCTGGGAAAGGTTCATTTGGTTTAGCATCAACTTCTACAATATCTAACTATTGGGTTATCGACTCTGGAGCTACCGACCATTTTACTTGCAATCATTCTAAACTTGACTCTCTAACTACTTCACATGTTAAATCTGTCCAGGTGGCTAATGGAACTCCTGTTCAAATTACCGGGGCTGGAAATGTTTCATTTTCACCCACGTTATCTCTATCGTCTGTCTTACTTGCACCTACATTCTCTACCAATTTGTTATCCATTAGTCAAATTACAAAAAATCTTGATTGTTTTGTAACCTTCTTTCCTTCTCATTGTATCTTCTAGGATAATCAAACGAAGAAGACGATTGACACTGGTATAGAAAGGGGAGGACTATACTATTTGGAGAAGACAAGTAAGTTGCAAACAGAGACTGGTGCTGGTCTTCAAGTAGTTAGTAGATCTTCTCCTAGAGACAGGATCCTTTTGTGGCATTGTAGATTAGGACATACCTCATTTTCTTATTTAGAGCACTTGTTTCCAAAATTATTTCAGAATATTCCTATCTCTAGCATGCGATGTGAACAATGTATTTTTGCCAAAAATCGTGTACCTTTTAAAATTAGCCAAAATAGAAGTCATGTCCCTTTTGCTTGTGTTCACACCGATGTTTGGGGCCCTTTCTCTACCCCTTCTACCTCAGGTCAGAAATATTTTGTTTCCTTTATTGATGATTGTACTAGAGTATGTTGGGTATACTTTCTGAAATCTAAGGGTAATGTCACACATATTATTCCTCAATTCTCAAAAATGGTTGAGATACAATTTCATTCTCAAGTTAAAGTTTTCCATTCTGACGACGGCCGTGAGTTTATAAACCAAACCCTTGCTAACTTTTTCGCGACTCACGGTATCCTCCATCAAACAACTTGTGCTTACACACCTCAACAGAACGGCATAGCAGAGCGTAAAAATCGGCATATCCTTGAGGTAGCCCGAGTATTATGCTTTACTATGCGTGTTCCAAAACGTTTTTGGGCTGAAGCCGTGTCAACTGCTGTCTATCTCATTAACCGTATGCCTTCTCGCATAATTGATTTCCTAACTCCTCTAAGGATCTTGTCAAGGTTCCACTCTATTCCTTCTGCCTTGAATATTTGTCCTAAAATTTTTGGTTGTGTGTGTTATGTCCATGTCCACTCGTCTCAGAGACAAATTTGACCCACGTGCCATGAAGTGTGTTTTTCTTGGTTATTCCAGCTCCCAAAAGGGATACAAATGTTTTCATCCTCCTACTGGAAAATACTATATCTCTATGGACGTTGAATTTTGTGAATCTGAGTCTTTTTTCTCTGATGATGTGTCGTTAGTTCCTCTTCAGGGGGAAATTTGTAGTAAAGAAGAGGAACAAATATGGTTAGAAGAAAAGAAAGTATAGATTTCTAATAGTAAGGGGGAGTCCGAAGACGAGAGTGACAGATCACCTAGGTTGTTCCAAAAGTGCTACAATAGGAGAAATCTAAATACTCCTTGTACTCCAACACCGGTTACTGAAGGCACTATCGAGCCCTCTTCAGACTTTGATAGTTCTCCTGTTGATATTACTGTGCCATCGGACTCTTCTATGATTGAAAATGAGGTACATACTCCACCTCCTATCTCTCCCATTTCTATTCCTACTCATATCCCTGCTTTTAACTCTAACCCTGCAGTTTTAGACATTGTTGACACTCAAGTGAGGAGATATCCCCTTCGAAACCATAACCCACCTGATAGGTTGGGTTTCGAAACATCTTCTTCCAATGTTATATTTCCTATCTCTGACTATATTTCTTATCATCTTTTATCTAAGACCAACATGGCATTTGCCCTTCAGTTGTCTTCTGTGTCTATTCCTAATCACTTTCAGGAAGCTCTTGATCACCCTAAGTGGAAGTCTGCTATGGTAGAAGAAATGAATGCTCTCCAACAGAACTCTACTTGGGAGATGGTCTCTTTGCCGTCGGGAAAAAGATCTGTTGGGTGCAAATGGGTCTACTCATTAAAATACAAGTCAGACGGAACTGTGGACAGGTATAAAGCAAGACTGGTTGCCAAAGGTTACTCACAGACCTATGGAATTGATTATCAAGAGACTTTTGCTCCGGTAGCTAAGATGAACACAGTTAGAGTTATATTATCCTTGACGGTTAATCAGGACTGGCCATTGAGGCAATTTGATGTGAAAAATGCATTTCTTCATGGTGATTTGATAGAAGAAGTGTATATGGATCCACCACCAGATTTCACTCCTCCAGGGGATAAGGTTTGTAAGTTGAAGAAGGCTCTATATGGACTAAAACAATCACCAAGGGTTGAGTTGCTTAATGAAGAGGTATGGTTTTAAACAGGCTTTAGCTGATCATACCCTATTTTATAAAAGGAATGGTCAGGATATTACATTACTTATTGTGTATGTGGATGATATGATTGTTACGGGCAGTAACCCCAGTGAAATTGAAAAACTACAGATTCATCTTACGAAAGAGTTTGAAATGAAAGACTTGGGTGCCCTAAAGTACTTCTTGGGCATTGAGGTATCAAGATCCAAACAAGGACTTTTTATTTCCCAACGTAAGTATGTTATTGATCTTCTAGCAGAAGCTGGTATGTCGGCTTGTGCACCTGCAGACACACCTATTGAGGTGAATCATGGTCTATCTATTTACCCTGATCAAATTCCTATAAACAAAGAGATATATTATCGATTGGTAGGAAAATTGATCTATTTGACTCACACAAGACTTGATTTGTCATATGCAGTAAGTGTTGTGAGTCAGTTCATGCATAACCCAAGTGATCAGCACATGAGTGCAATTAATCGTATTTTGGCATATTTAAAGTCTTCTCCAGGTAAGGGCATCTTGTACTAAAAAAGGGGGCATCTAGACATTGTGAGCTATACAGATTTTGATTGCGCTGGATCTAGATTAGATAGAAAATCTATGTCAGGGTATGTCTCATTTGTTGGAGGAAATCTTGTTACTTGAAGAAGCAAAAAACAAAATGTGGTTTCATTGTCTAGTCCTGGGGCAGAATATCGTGCTTTGCATCATGCAACTACCGAGCTTACGTGGTTGAAAATCCTTCTTAGTGAACTTGGTTTTGGTCCGAGCAAGCCTATATTACTTTTTTGTGACAACATTGTAGCTATTGAGATAGCAAACAATCCGGTACAACATGATCGAACGAAACATGTTGAGCTGGACAGAAACGTCATCAAAGACAACTTTGACTCCAAGAATATAGAGATTCCATATGTTAAGAGTGCAAATCAACTAGCTGATGTTATGACACATGGAGTGGCTAGTGGTTTATTCTATACATCGATATCCAAGATCGGCATGTGTGATATCTATGAACCAACTTGAGGGGGAGTGTTGAAATGTGTTGTGTATCGTTCTTCTATTATTGTACCTATTTAGTATCTAATAATTGTTAAGGACTAGGTTGGTAATTGTTGTAATATCCTTGTATATACCCAAGTTCAAGTGAATGAAAGAAAAAGTTCTATTCTCCAAAATAATCTACAAAGTTGAAAGCATGTTGAATACTATTCTTGCATTGAACTATAGCATATGCATGTTGAATGGTATTCTTGCATTGAACTATGGCATATGGATGTCTCGTGCAAATGAATACTTCAGCTTCTGGACTTTAGCCTGTTGGAGTTGTGGTGCCACTAATTTTAAATGAATATTAGAAATCCACTGAGCTAATCGGAAAAAATACTAACTTGTTTTTGCACTTCAATTTTATCAACAAGCACGTTCCTATTTATGATTTTTAGTTATTATATATCAATGATTTCTTGTGTGTGCATAATTGCTATTTTTTAAATAGGATTGCTCGGAAAGTACTCATTCGACATGTGAAACCGAAGGAAAAAGAAGAATTCACTGTAATATCCAGAAAGGCTGGGAAAGATGGCCATGTAGCAATGATGATACTGGTCAGTCAGTTTTTCCATTAACGTACAATGAATCAATTTGCAATATACCACCTTATTTACTTTTCATATGAACATAGTTCCATGAGCTAGTTGTGTGGGGTCAACTTTTCCGGTATTGGTTTTATTTTTTCCCAGGTATAGAACATTATTTAAAAATATAACAATGTTTGAATATTTTCACGTTTTTCTAAAGAGTATCTTGCTTCAAGACTAGCCAGAGTAAATGTGATTATGCGATGTACATTTCACTAAATTGATGGAGACATAATATTCATGATCAATATTTGCTTAGTCAATAGTTTTAAACTTCTATAATTCTATGTAGACATTTTTTTGAGACATGATATTGAGACATTGTCAACGTGGCGCCTCTTGGTTGAAAGATGAAGAGGTGTCCATGTGATGAAGCACATGGCCCACCTCTTCATCACCCAATATCGAGGTGCCACATCGACATGCACCTTGAATGTCACATTTTCACGTCTCAAAAAAATGTCCATGTAGAAGAATTGTTTAAACTTTGATGTGGTAGAAGATATCCAAATTCGGTTTAATTGTTTATGAATGTTGTTGTAGCTGCAATCACTTAATGCTCTTGGGATGCTGGAGATGACGATGCTGGAAATACAGGAGTCAAGGGTTAGTATTTACTATTTTTCTCCATTTATATATCTGTGTTTATCCATAGAAAACCCAACTATATAGAGTATATGTATTTAGTGATCAATAGTCTGGTATCACTTGTAAACAGTGTTTGGAGGACTTTTTTCTCTTCTTTCCTTTTTTTTCGTGAATCTTTACTAAGTTCTTGAGCCATGTATGTACTTTTTTTAATGGTGTTAAAGCGCATCTGACAGAACATGCCAAATAGGTGGCTGAAACTTATAAACCATTGTGGCCTTTAATTTTTATTATTGGCAGTCATAGGAGAAAGTATGGCTGCTGCTCTATATTTTTTTTTTTAGGGGTGCATGTGTTTCCAATAGAACTCAATATCCTTTGTTCCGATAGTCTTGTATTCCCCTGCAATGCGTTATGGTAATTGTTTCCTATTAATGAGAAGATTATAATACTTTGATTGATTGATTGAAAGAGGAGAAAACTAATGAACAGGAGAATTTGATACCTTTGGTGAAGTAGAAGGGAATATATCACGGATATTTTGTGTTTCCTCTAGATGAATATATCCTTCTTGGTGCTTTGTTTAGTTTTAAAAATGAATATTTATAGACGTACATAGTGGAATCCATAATGAATAACAATAGCCAGAGATTGAGATGTGGCACGGTGATAGTTTTGCTAATATTTATTAACATTTAGAGATATTCAAGATGAGAGAATTGATTGTTTTTCCATTCTAGTAATTGATGTTGGGTTTGTGTTCTTCACATTTATGTTATGATTTTGACTATGAATACAAGAAGACAAGTTTTCACATTTCTTTATTTATTCATTCAGGAGGAACATCAAATTGAGGCTGGTGCTGCACTTCGTCAGTGCATTTCTGTTTTTAAGGAGGTACATGGAGTTTTAATTACGCAAAATTGCTAGTTTCTTCCGTTTCTTTGGACGGTTTGTGTGCTTAACGTGTTATATGTTTATCATGTAACTAGAACTAGACTGTTTTGCCCGTTTATTTTTCTCAAGTACGCATAAGACAGTGTTCTCAGTATTTCTAATCAAGAAACTCGTACTTACATACAAGGTTTAAATTTGCAATTGAGTTGAGTACTTTGCATTTATGCAGTTCGGATCTGTGAAGTATTTATCTGATCATCCTGAAGTAAAAGCTGAATATCTCTCATATTTAAAGCGTCTATCTAATTTGATGGGAAGTCACACGAAAACTAACAAAAGTTCCTTGGAAGAACTAAATGGTGAAATTCAGCGTGTCGAAGATGAAATTTCAACTAGTAGAAGAAGAGAACGTTGAATTGGTAGCTGAATGGTTTGGGGCCTGTTAATAGCATTCGCAGACTGAAAATGCTGCTTTGCTGAAGGTGTAATGATCAACCATTTTAGTCTCCGTTAGAATTATTAACAGAAGCATAAACCTAGATGAATCTCAAATGAGAAATTTAATTTGTTAGTCAATGACTTGCTATATTCTGAAGAGGTTTCACGTGAACTGGAAGCTGGTTGTGAATGATTTAGTAGTGTGGGTAATGTACTTGGTTGTGTGAAAAAAAATGATTTCATTTTTTTTTTTCCTTTTTTAGTACTATCTCGTGCTATCTACTTAGAGGTGTCAATTCGGGTGATCCGAGTCGGGTTGGCCGCCAATATATAAGTTTGGTAACGGTCCGCGTGAAAAAAATCCACCCATTGCGGATTTATGAGCCGGTCTACAAATTTTGAACCACAATCCAAATTCGTCTGTTGGCCCATACGAGTTGAGCTCAAGTCGCGATACGTTTCGATTTGGTCCATATGAATAAAAATATGGAGTTTTTCATATTTATAGTAAAAATATTCTTTGGTTAAATTGTTAAATATGAAATGAACAAAATGATAAATTCATATTTATACAATAGAATGTTTACATAAAATTTAAATTTATATCTTATGTTACACAGGAATTACTTTCAACTTTACTAAGTTAAATGTAACATAAAAAAATAACAATCTAATTAATACTATCAAAGAACATCACGTTTTTTTGCAATTAGAGGAAAAATAATATTTACATTTAGAAGTGATAATAAAGTTTGTAGAAGAAGATGTTTTCATTGTTACCATATTACTCATGTTTGGTTTTCATTAAAATTTTCTTATAGTATTCAATTTCAGTTATCCATTAAAAGTCGAGCTCACAATATTTGACTTTTCAACAAAATTTCAATTATTCATTCTTCCAAAAAATCACTATTTATTAAAAAAATAAAAAAAAAATAAAAACTCATTTTAAACAATACAAAACACTCTTAATAATTTTTTTTAAAAAAGGGTCAGCAGGCTAATCACGATTTACAAAGGTGTGATCCGCGGTTCACATCTTTTTGACTCATGAATCGTTCACTTAGGTGGCGACACTTCTATATCTAATGTAGCTACTAAATAAGATAATGTATTTTCAGCTACTGTTTCCCATGCAGATCGATTCAGAACACTATATTACTGTCTGATAGGCTTTTTAAGTGTGTATATGTTACGGGGCCTACAGAATGTGTCTGTGATAATAAATAGTAGACTTAGTAGTAGTTGTTGGTCCTAGAAAATGTGAATAAAAATTATGTTTGATAAGTTTAGAAAAAGTTAAGCTTTGGCAGACATGTACTAAAGTTTGGGGAAAAATTTGTATTCTTTAAATTTAAAATATCTCCATTAATTTTTTATAAAAGGACTTTGTCGAATAAATCCTTAATATAACTTATTGGTGTGGAGAAAAAATTGTGCTATGCCCATACAATCTCTGAAATCCCCCTAGAGGGGGATAAGGTTAAGGAGCGTCTTAGATTACTCGAGTGAATTGACATTCAAAGTTTTACCAATCTTGGACCACGTGAATTTCACGAGTAAAATGAAAATTGAATTTACACCAGGTCGCACCTAAATTATCTCATCTATTCTCCTAAAGATAGGTTTGGTTTCAAACATTGGTTAGAACACGATAATATAACATCGGAAGTTATTTGAAACGTGCAGAAAAAATTTATCACGAAAGAGTTATTTGAAACTAATTTCGAAAAACACTAATTACTCCATCAAACTAATGAAGCACTCTTATCAGTGGACTGAACATTAACTTTAATTCAAAAATATAATCATGTAACTATTCGAGCCCTTTGGCTTGTCGAGTTTTCTAAATCAAGTCGCCGACGGTCGCTAGATGACTACTCAAGCGACTGTCAAGGGACGCCCAATATAAAATATATATATAATTTGGCGAAGTCAGCACGAACGGCCGCAGAGGCTCTCCGGGTGATCGCTTCACACTTGAGTATGACAATAAGTGTACCTAGCACTATCTAACCTTAAATAATGGACCATAAATGTATGTATTTCGCCTCATAACCCCCTCTAATTCTCCAATCTCACCTAACCCAAAATCCTGTAGACCCACAGATTTAAATGACCATTCAAGTCTGATGTTAAAATGAAAACAACCTTTTCAACACCAATCCAACCCTCACAAGGGTAATAAACATAAAGAAGAAAAGAAATTTTCAAAACCATAGTGCGAAACTTCATTTCTCACACATTCCATTGAAATTCACCAACTGTACTTTCATGGAAAAGCAAAACCCTAAAGCTACTGTTGATGAATTGTCTTCAGTTAAAGCAGCTGCATGGGCATGGTTCCAACATGGCTCCGGCTCCGATGGGAAACCTATGCGTGAATTTGATCTTACGAGGTTCAAGAATATCCCAAAACCAACAAGGTACAAGTTACAAGCCATTAAGCAAGTTCAAGAAACTACAGATTCATCTGGTTCAACATTAAGTGTTTCTAATAATTCTCTTCTCGATAAGTATGAGATAGAAAGGATATCAAGGCAGCTAGATTTGTATATAGAGTCTAGTCATGCCGGGAATTATGTCAGTGATTCAGACGAAAAGGGAAGTGTGGTGGCCGTCGGAGAAAGTAGCAGCGGGATAGGAATGAAGAGTAAGCCGAAGAAAATGAAAGAAATATCAAAAGGTTACTTCTGGTTTAGGCATTCAGCAATTTGTGGTTCAAGATATGATGTGGTGGAAAATACAAGTTTTGGGCATCTCCGACGGCTGCGGCAGAAAGAAAAGCACGTGGTGGGAATCCTGCAGTAGCAGACAGCGATCAAATTAAGGCCCAGTTATTATATGATAAATCGAAGCATTTCATCGATTACTATGTCCTTTCTCGTCTCTAGGTGCCTTGAAGATGCATTATAGGTGCATCAATTTCTCTCAATGAGGACAAAACTAAATGTGTTCTTGCTTGTAATTAGTTGTTCTTGTATACTATAAGAGATGTAAGAATTCTCGAACATAGAGGAGTCGTGGTGGACTATTGGACCATCCAGATTCGAATGAACTGAAAGTAAAATATACATTGGATCTCACCGGAGTAGTCCCATCCTTCCTCATGAATAAAAAATTGCTTAAAACCCAAGTTCGACTTCGATTAATATGCCCTTTCTTTTCTCTAAGCGGTGAGTAAAAATCGATCAGTTTTGATACCGCGAGGACCTGATCCCATTAGGGGCATCCCACCGTGAAACTGCTCTCCGAGCCCGCCAAATTATTTATTATTTATTATTTACTTGTATATCCTATTAAAAAAAGTAAAAAGTAAACAAAAATAATTAGAAAATATAAATGACGCACTAAACGGGGAGGAAAGGTCAACCCGACCCAAGACCCCAGAGATGCTAGCTGTTCCAGGGCAGGACAATACCTACCCAATGCCATTCATGGTAATCAATTAGACGAGTTGGGTTGTGGTTGTTATGAGGAATTAACTGTCAACTACCATGGAGTTGGAAAACTCATGGGTCACGAACAAGGTTGAACGTGGTCTGTATTCAAGTGCAACTATTTTTTTTTTTTTTTTTTCTGCCACATCTTTTATTAACATGTGCACAGACTCATACCACAATCGATTGTATATTAATTATTCAGACGAAACTAGTCTTCGTCTATTGAACAACTCATTTTTGTTTAGTTGTACACAAAAATGAGTTGGTATTATGTAACTTACGAAGCCAATTACGTGCCAATGGATCTCAATCGAAGTTAATAAGCAGTTTGGTTCGACTTCTAAGCATACTTATAAGGAGATAAGACTCATACTTCTCTCAACACGTGTATCTGAATGTTCAGGAAAATGTTGGAAAAAAGATTCCATGAAAATGTTCAAATCAAAAAATTTGATTTTTTCTTTGAAAACAAGAACATCCTGAAATTTAATTAATTACTAAAATAATTAAAACTATTTTGAAGGTGTACACCGGAGTTACCTTCCAAGTTCCAGCAGTTAATACGAGCCTTAATATTTAAAACAATTTCTATAGCTTCTAACCTTTGAATTTACTATAATATTCTTTCAATAACAAGATTGCATAGATGCGTGGGCACTGAGTAAGTACACAAAAATATAATATTATCAAAGTAGAATAAAACTCTTAATTTCTATTATGGTGGCCACATTTCTGTCCCTCAACTCTCTTTTGCGGATGATCTCATTATTTTTACTAATGGTCAAACAACTTTTATCTGTTATAAATATCTAAAATTTAGGTAAAATTAGGCAAAATTTAGGTGAATGAAAATTACTCTTATGCCCCTGTAAATTTTATATATTACGATTGTGCCATTGTCTCATCCTATAAATAGGGGGCTATTTCATTTCATTAAAAATATTCCTAATAAGAAATTCTCTCTGATTCTCTTTATATTCTCTATTGTTTTACAACACGTTATCAACACGAGTCTCTAACCAATTGAGTAATAACGGGAGTATGCTCTACAGTTGTATTTAAATGATGAACCTCTGCATCAGAAACCTGATTATTACAAATCAGTGTTTTCCTTCAAAACTTTCAAAGCCGATCTACGCAAAACCGTATATCCAATTGACGATCGGAGACCAGATCTGGAATCACAGCGGCAAGACGAATCTCCGGCACCGGCGCGTGTCACCGACGGCGGCGGCGGCGGCGCGTGAGGCGCGTGGGCCCACGCGCAGACGTCAATCCTGCGCGTGCGGGCGCGTGGAGTCGTTTCCGGCGACGGTGTCAAAATGAAGTTTGTTCATATCGACGTTCTTGATTTTTCTATGGTCTTACTTTTCTGTTTGGTGCAGTTTTGGATATTTTCTGGTGGTCGAACGTTGCGGCGTCGTAAAAACTATTTTTATGGCAATTCCGGCGAGATTTTGAACTTCGGACCAAAAGTAAGTTTGTTCTAAATTAAATTTCAAACCTATTGACGGTTTCGATTTAGCCATATGATCAATATATTAAAATATGGACGATTTTGCTCTTGATAATACGTTAAAATATATTAATCGTGATTTAACGAAATTGATTAATTATTATTAATGATATGATGATAAGTGTTAATAGAATATATATTCTAAATTATTTAACACTACTATGTGATCAATACGATAAATTAAAAGATTTAAAAGTAACATAATAGTTGTCATACCGTGATGGATTGAGTTATTATGGATTGGATTTATACCTTAACTAGATATGACTCATTATCGTAACGGATTGGACTATTATGAATACCTAGACTGGATTTGAAGATATGATTCGCTCACTCATGAAAGGTAATTATTTCATTATGTATCATTTTAATTATTTCATTACATTGATACCGCCTATATGGTCGGTTTAATTATTTCATTATGTTGACACCGCCTATATGGCCGGTTTAGCAATTGAATATATAGAATACTTTACATATATTCATATTTTATATTATTTCAGAAACACCTCAGTTGTTGGTTAATTCTAACATAGTAGAGGATGTTGTCAACATATATACGTGGTGATATTATTATTGTTTAACCTATATACATGGTGATATTATTGTTATTTGATACTTCATCAAATGATACCAGAAGTTATCATTACCAAAAAGTTGGTAAATGTTGATAAAAATATTTCATCCAATGGTACCAGAAGTTACCAATATCTGTATTTGAAATGGTGGATGAAAATTATTCAACAAGAGAATGTTGATATATGATAAGATAATATCACATGATAGCACGGATATGGCTAATGTGAAAATAATCTCATCAGTATTATGAGATGAATATTAGATGATAAGTGTCTGGAAAAGTTCTTGCACGAGCACTTATGTATTCCAGAAGAAGTGTATATTTACTCCAGAAGAAGTAAAAATTATCATCTAAACATACTGAAATGATATTATTATTATTGCTCCTGAAGAAGCATAAACGAGTCATACATGCAAAACGCAAAAGGGGGAAACATTTATGATCCTCAAAATGAGAGATGTGTTTCGGGAGTAGCCGTATCCTACCACCTCTGATCTTTTGAGGAAATAAAGAAAAAGATGTGTTTCAAGAGTAAGAATACTCCATACTCTACCACCTTAAATCTTTGAGGTACACAAGATTAAAACATTGATAAAATCCTAGAAATTTATGGTGTGTCTCAAGAGTGAGAATACTCCGTACTCTACCACCACCTATTCTAGGGTTCACAAAGATAAGTTTACATTAACCGGACTCCATTTTCGCTTGATTCCCCTTCCTTGCGACCAATCTATCTTAACTCCTGCTGGATCTTGTATGGGGACATATGATTGCAACTTATCCAGCAGTTCCTCGATAGTAGGAGCAGAAATAAGGATTCTCCTAGAAAATGGAGAGATGAATCCCTGTTCCACAGCATAATCAAGAAATGTTAGCAAACTATCAAAGAAATTGTTAACATTTAAAAGCCCAATAGGCTTGGTATGGAGATCTAATTGAGCCCATGAGGTAATATTAAAGATTTCTTCTAAAGTACCAAAACCTCCAGGCAGAGCTATGAAGGCATCAGAACCATATAACATGCAAGTTATGCGTTCATGGATAGATAATGTTTGTATTTCATGTCCTCGTGTTTTGCCTGCGATATCAGCTAAAGGAGTAGGTATAACACCTATCACTCTTGCTTTCTCTGTTTGAGCGGATTGTGAAACACAAACCATCAATCCACTGCTACCTCCTCCAACACGAGAGTGATACCTTTCTCTCCCAATTTCTTTCCAAGATCCACTGCAGCTTCTAGATACCCAAAACATTTCCCTACTTTTGATCCACAAAATACACAGATAGTTTTGAGAGAATAAGGAAGGAAAAACTTATGAGAAAATGATATTTTGGGATGCATGAAACTGTGAAAATTATTGGCTTTTTAAACTTGAAAAACTTCACTATTTACTGCTCGTATTTCGAAAAAGTGAAGATTTACTTTTGACAAAATCACCCTACTCACTTTTCGATGATTTAATATTTTTAACCAGCCTTTATCAAAACTCGAGAAAGGAAACAGAAAAATATTTTATATGTGCATATATATCAAATGATTTACCTTGTATTAATGATGCATAGCCAAAACATCATTGTTTATAACAGCCTAGCAAACATGATCTTTTGCTATTATATTTTTGAGACTATAACGCTATTTATCGCTAATGAATTTAGCCCATAAAGATAGTAGCTCACGCTGCACATACCCACTAGGGTGCGTCTCAAGAGTCAATCGGATATCATCCAATGACTCCTTAATCAGCCCACCCTTAATGAAGTCTATCTTATTATCTCGATTTATAGATGAATACCCTATTGACTTACAACGGGTATCACATGTCCATCGAGCACATTTATAGCAACTATTTAATCTTTTTGCTCTTCGCTTCTTTGCAAAAGTACTCTTACCTAAGTCAGGCTTGTGCTTAGAAAATGAATCTGGTAATTCACCAGTTAATCAAACTTTCGCTTCGATCAACCAGCGAACATCTTCTGGGATGCCATGATCCATCAGCAACCTCAATCTTTCGAGCCTAATTCGATAAATTTTTCTCAAATCATTTACTGGAAGATTGGAATAATATTTACGAATATTTGAAAGTATGATATCCATTTTTGATGGATCTAGCCTTCTTCCCAAATCATCTATATAAATGTATTATTCAACGCGTAAAAGAGCGATGGCTCCGCGTGTCAGTGATATCGATTCTATCAAGAAATAATGGAATAAATTATTGAAAAGGTGAGATAATGCATCATTACCTTTTTCGATATAAGGGAAGATTTGGCGACAAGATTGAGATATTTTCTTGGATATTGTACCTGATTTTTCCGGTATAAAAGTAATAAAGGTATGCTGATTTGAACTGTACAGAAATACGTACTGATGAAATGAATACTGTATTGAACCAGAAGTTCATACATATGTACAAGTGAAATATCTTGTTGAACCAGAAGTTCCATAATGATTGGTTAGATTCCAATTCAATAATGAGATTTATTGAGAATGAATAATGACATTCATTAAAGAACCAGAAGATTGTTATCATTGCTACTTGTTCTCAAAAGCAAATTAATTATCTCACTAAGAAAATGAATGACTGATTATTTGCTCAAGTAATGATATTACGAGCAAAGTGATAAATGCTAGCATGAATACATCTTAAAGTCATTAATGATTTTACAAATTAGTTGAGATAATAGAATATTATATTGCTAATGGTTTAGCAGATTAAAAGCCTCAAGTTATTTGCTATGAGAACAGCAGATTAAAAGCCTCAAGTTATTTGCTATGAGAGCAATTTGAATATAAATACTTCTCATGCAGCAATATTTTACAAACATATCAATACTATGATTTGCTTATGAAGTTTTATGATTTGTAAAAGTGCGATATGTATACAATCCACCAAAAGTGCACTTAGATATATGATTGAGATTATATCTCTAAAAGAATGAAATGTGTTATGGAATTTTATCCGATTGATAATATTTGAGAACATTATGGGAAAATACGCCTGAAGCGTAATTATGCCTGAAGCATAATGACTATCGATTCCAAAATAAATATCTCTTGAATGATTGAGATGATCCCTTTAAGGCTAAATACTCATGGTGAGTAAAAGGGACATAATTAAATGATGAGATATTCAGGTACCTGATGATAGTACATATACAGAGATCTCTCTATGTTATATTGAGTTGAAATGGAATCGATGAATAAGTCGACTGCATACATAAACAACCCTCTTATGAAAATGAGGTTGATGAAATTATAATACTTTGGCCAAGTATATAACCCCAATGTAGGGATTATTGTTCAAGGACCAGAAGTCCAAATGCTTAAATATGTAAAGCCAGTAATTATATGTACAAATGAAAAATATTACACAGTCGTAAAAGACGACTAGTTGCGCGCAAAATTTTTCATTGAACTGGCATGACATATGGTGGATGTGACTATAATCTAAATCACTAGCTTGAGCTCTTTGATATACTAATGAATGAGATCAAAAAGTGTGATTCTCATCTCGGTATTTTGAGAGTATTCTTTGATGTACCAGTTGATCGCGGTACGTTGAGATTTCAAGTAAAATGATTGTAGATTATATGTCAAAATTGATATCTATTTCAATGATTGATTATGCTCTTGCAAATTATAAATTGCAGTTTATAAAGTGCAAGAACATACATGTATAAATCATTGAAAGATTCAATATGCCCAGATTAGTATCACTATAGTATGATACAAATGACTCCATGATATAATATGTTGAAAGTGAAATTGGAGTGTACTATTATTATATTTGAATATTTGAGCATGCAATTGATTTTCAATATGCAAAATTATATTATCCAACGGAAAATGAATATTCACCAGAAGTGAATCCGGAAAATGAATATTCACCAGAAGTGAATTTGAAAATGAATATTTAATTATTCATCAGAAGTGAATTCTAGATTTTGATAGAAGTGAATCAATTCTAGATTTTATTATTCACCAAAAGTGAATTCTAAATTTGATTATTCACCAGAAGTGAAAGATGCAATCGATAAATTAGTACAACATTGCTTAATATAGCATGTTATGACATCATAAATGAGCTATGAATGATTTATATAAAGCTTATCATGAATGATATGTTTTGATGAAAAGATACGAGATTGCATCAATATACTTGTGATATTCCATGAAAAGGAATAAATACGCGTTGCACTCTTTTTCCCTTAACTGAGGTTTTGTCCCACAGGGTTTTCCTAGCAAGGTTTTTAATGAGGCAACAGTTGAGGCGTATTGATAAAAACTAATGAGAATACTATACTCTTTTTCCCTTCGCCGAGGTTTTGTCCCACAGGGTTTTCCTAGCAAGTTTTTTGAGGCATCATCATAGTTATCAACAAGCTATAATTCAGCAACACATTGTTATACTGGAATGATATCAACAAATGAAGAAAATCATACACATCTTATGAAGAATGTTATGATATCGGCTACACACAAGAAGATTTTCATATATACATATTTCAGACGAAAGATGATATCAATGTTCGAGAAGATCATGAATCCTCAATTGCACACTTCAGGGGGAGAAACATGCTGTACTCTTTTTCCTTCGTCCAGGTTTTGTCCTACTAGGTTTTCCTGACAAGGTTTTAACGAGGCAGCGGCTGTACACTTTTTCGTTGGTTCAGATTTTATCCCACTGGGTTTTACTGACAAGGTTTTAATGAGGCAGCACTTCAGAACTTCAAGATTCAGTACATGATTTGTTCTACTCGAACGTCAGACTCAATGATTCACCATGACCAACATCAGGGGGAGCTTTTGTACTCTTTTTCCTTCGCTCAAGTTTTATCCCACTGGATTTTCTTAGCAAGGTTTTAACGAGGCAGACCATTGAGCAAGCGAGTAATATGTCATTCAAGGGGGAGTGTTATAAATATCTAAAATTTAGGTAAAATTAGGCAAAATTTAGGTGAATGAAAAATACTCTTATGCCCCTGTAAACTTTATATATTACGATTGTGCCATTGTCCCCTCCTATAAATAGGGGGCTATTTCATTTCATTAAAAATATTCCTAATAAGAAATTCTCTCTGATTCTCTCTATATTCTCTATTGTTTTACAACATATCCAAAGAATCATGAATTTTCTGGAACAATATTCTATTGCTGAGTGGACTGGATTTCAATACAATACAAAACCTTACCTATTACTTATATTGTGGTGGACCTTTAGAAGTCAAAAATCATTATGGAGCCTGATTTTGAAATCCAAGTACTGCCCTGGTAAGCATCCTAGTAAGGTTCTGATCAGGCAACACGACTCCCCTTCTTGGAAGAGAAATCAAAAAGTCAGTAACATTGTTGAACCATTTATTGCTTTGGAAAATTGGAGTTGGAAATGTGTCCTTCTGGTATGATGAGTGGCTTCCTTCTGGTGCTCTCTTTAACAGTTATACTGCATTAAAATATAGGGATGATTTGGTCGCTGATTTTATGATTGATACTACCTGGAATTTTGATAAATTAGAGAATCTCCTTAACAGGTAGGACCTTTTGGAATTCAGGAAAATACCTTGCAGCAACAAACCAGATGGCATTTACTAGACTCTCACTTCTAATGGCTTATTTTCTATCAAATCCTGCTTTGATCTATTTAGGAATAAATGTCCTATAGGTATATCTGGCAACGTTCCATCCCTCCTAAAATCTCGATTGTTTCTTGGAAAATCTGGCACAATTTCCTACCTGTGGATCACATCCTTAAAAAGAGAATTGGTCTCCAAATCGCCTCTAAATGCCAATGCTGCAGTGCTGAAGAGACTCTTGACCATGTACTGATAAATGATCGGCTGGCTAATGAAGTTTGGAAAGAGCTTAGTAAGCTATGTTAGGATCGACACATGATCAAGAACAAAAATAATTAAGTGTAAAAATCCATGAACGCCAAGACTTTTCGGCCAAAGGCCCCGGAGGTTCGATAATTCAAAAATCATCTACATCCCCCGTTGAGCAATCCATCAAACTTGGATTTACGCTCAAATCCACTAAGCACATCAAGAAGTTCATTACATTTTCAAGATCAACACCAAGAACACCAAAATGATCTCCAAAATCACTAAGTCTATCCACTACCATACAACACACGGATTTCACAAAGATTACTCTCAATCTAAACTATGTTTTACACATATCGTAAAACCACTCCAAACACGAAGAAATTGGAGAAACCACAAAGAAAAGATACTCTAATCATCAAGAAAAGAGATCACAAAAGGGAATTACAAATGGACATCACTAAGCAATCTTGTCCGAACCCTTAATCAAAAACGCCTCCCAAAGGGAGCTAAAGAGGAGAAACCGTAAATTGTGTTGTTGTGGAATCACCAAGATTATTATCACCAATTTGATATCACCAATTTATATAATGGTCTAATTCTAGGCCATGTATGTGGGCTTAACCAATTTAGGCCCAAAGTGAGTAACACCTACTCAAAAATCTCCACCTTGCTACGAACTTGAGTGCACCAATAGTGAATTTGAGCAACCAATTTAATATCATCTTGCTCCCACACACCTGAAAAACAAGTTATGAATTTAGTATCATATTTGAGGAAATAATTGATAAAAACATTTATTTAGAATTTATTCACCATATGAAAATTTTCAAATAAATTGCAACAAATTTTCTCTATGTATAGTACAACCATGAAAAACTAGATTTTCCATAAAATGTATAACATGCTAATAGTCAAAATAGCACTATGTGCAAAAAATATGTGATTTCGAACTCACATAACTATCACACGAGGTGAAAACACATAGGAGGATAGCATCCAATTACCAATATCTCATGCATAACATACATCTATAAATCCTCACAATATCACATTGTGTATAGCACTTAAACACAAGATTCATATCAAAGTATTCCCTCAGACTCAATGTATATATTTCAAAACTCTCATTTATAAGTATCAACAATGAACCAATCAAAAGCAATATCATCAATATACACTAATAAGAACACCAAGTTATTACTATTTCAACAAGATGATATACAAGCAATGATCAAACATATTGCATCAAAAGCCAATAATAAGAACAAACGAATCAAGTCATTTATACAACAAACAAAGCAACTTTTAAGTCATATAAGAACCTTTTAAGACAAAAGACACACATTTACGGATTTCCATTTATCTCCAAAAAATCAAGAGGTTAAAATATAAAAACTTTTATAAAAAATGTAATTTCACATCAGGTTGTTTAAGTTGTCGCGACCAACAAAACCCCAACAAAAGTTTTCATATAACATCCACCTCCTTCTATGTGTGTACCTATGTATCCAATAATCTTAAAAGTTCATTCCGAGTGGTATCCTCTTTTAATTCATAACAAGACAACTCATGTCTCCTATCATTGCTTATCCACTCTATTGATTGTTCATCTACAAAGTCTCCTTACCTTACCTCACTAGTCAAATACTAGTCAATACAAGAATATTATATAACGGGTGTATTCCTATCACTCTCTCACCACTATCTTTTAACATCAGGATGCTGAATATGGAGTCTCCACCTCACTCAAGGTATCCTAGGCCTGGGTATAGCACTCTCACTATATCTAACTCCACATGCAATTGATAACTAGCATACCTTGCTATTTTTCTCTCAATTGCACCAAAAATCATGTCCTAAACATGACATATCAGCCCCATTAACCGTGATCATACTACTCCATGATCTAACCGCCATTTTGGCTTCTAAAGCACAACCAAAAGTCTAAAGCATAAAATGATCAACACATTTATCATGCAATCTATCATGAGTAGTATCACAAATACCTGAAGTAAAAGAAACACGTCGTTGCTTACAAAGCAAACAACAATCACATAAAACCACATTAGACGTATAATCTTTTCAAGCATGCCTTCTATGAAACTTACCAAACACACAATGACCACATAAATGCACATAAGACATACATTCTATACATAATTCACATTTATCACAGAAAGGTACATACGACACACAGTCTCCAATAACAGTCCTTTCATCACCACAAAGCATGCCATTTTTATCAGTAAAAGAAATAGAGGAATCAACATCTCTAAACACCTAAGTAGTGGTAACAAATACAATTTCTTAGAACCCCCTTACAAGTTAAAAGAACACCCTTAATTATTATCATATTTTTATGCTCAACTTTACCAGCCAGCCTCATCTTGTATTGTTAAACCAAAAATCACAATTCCATCGAAAACCCCCAAATCAGCGCAATGCGTAATCATATTTGGAACAAAGCTTAACACAACAAATACACCAAGTAACGACTCAGCCAAGTATTTCAAGTATAACACAGGTTATGACACAAATGCACAATTAAGTAAAACCTAAATTAAGAAACAATCAAAATCACAAAAGAAAAAGTTATTCCTTAATTCTAAGTCACTATATACTAGGTAGGTCTAATTTGAAGTTCATTAAGCAAGAGTTTCAATAAAGTGATCAATCACAAAACATAAGAATCATCCAATTTTTACCCCCAAAAATAAAAAATCACAAGTCCAAAGCAATTAAGACATATCAATATTGAACATAGCTTGCAAAATAGGTTGTAACCGACAAGGTGATTACTTTCAAAATAATTAACCCAAACAGATTGATACCGGCAAGTTAACTAATCCATAAAGCATGAAAAAGTTAGGGTTTAGGAATATCACCGAGCGAACAATTCGTGTTCGTATATATGTGGTTGGAGTTATGGAAAATGGATTGTGGAAATGGACTCAGCAGGTCCTATAGAATATCCTGTTCACAATTGTCGTCGGACCGCTGCCGGCGCCACCACTGGCTGCCACCGAAATATTCCAAGTGATGTGATCCGGACCAGGCATCGAAGGGCGAAGTCGAGCCATCGGCAATATGACAGTGATCTACGTGCAAAATGGAGCAAGTTCCGTGTTGGGGTCGAGCCAAGAAGAGGGACGGATCGAGCCGAATCAAGAAAAAGAAGTAATTTGGGCAGAAAATACCTTACGACCGTAAAAGAGGATCTTCACGGCCGTAAAACTTATTATCACGGCCGTAACAAGTTATCGAAGGAAAAGGCAAAAACAGGCAGAACGCTGATTACGGCCGTAAGATATTCCTCACGGCCGTAAAACTGAAATTGAAATCATTTACGGCCGTAACATGTTGATCACGGCCGTAACACCTAATTGAAATTTGAGACAGAATATTCATTACGGCCGTAAGCTATATATTCACGGCCGTAATTCAAGATTTTCCGGAATTTTCAATTATTTTGTTTCCTTTTATTATTTTAGGTTATTTTCCTATTTTAGAATTTTAGTCTAATTAGAATTCTATTTTGAGTAAATTAGATGCTAGGTTATTTTGCTTATTTATACGCTTTTTCAATTCATTGTAAAACAGACAAGTTTGAGTTGATTAATAAAATTTGTGAGAGGATTCTCCAAAATTGAGAAGTTGAGTTTATTCCCTTTTTCTTGAACTTATCAAATATCCGATCTTTGTGGCGTTCTTCCAGCAAACTTATCAAATATTCGCAAGAATATTTGTGGCGTTTCCGAATTCGAAACTTATCAAGGAAATTGACAAGTCCTTGTGGCGTTCACCAATCTTGGTTCTTCAATCCGCATCGCCATAAATTGCGTCGTGATTTTCGGGTCAAGGTTTTACCGTCGTTCTATCCTTATTTTTGTTGTTTGTCTTGTGTCAGTTCTGATTTAGATCTTTCCTAAGTTTTAATTATCGTTATTCCGCGTGTTCGACGAGATTCCCCGACCGGGATCTCATCATCAAGAAAATATCAAGAACTAGCTGAAGATGCTCCTCGACCTCGCGAACTCAGTTGTGGTGGCCATTTTTCGATTGGAGTTGTGGTTTGGCTGGAATTGAATTTTGAAGTTTCGGTCAAATCTCCTTCTCCGGCAAAAATGTCATACTGCATCCGACTGCTACCTCCACACCTGGCGAATTTTAAGCCAAAAATCAAGAAAATCATCTAAGTGCCTTCATTACCACTGGCTGGAATTTTTTGACTCTCCGGTCAGAGTTCTTCTCCAATTTCTTATAGCAACCAGTCAACTATGACCTTTTAATTCCAAGTTTCAACCGTCCACTTTCTTCCAAGCACAACCTCAGTCTGGTCGGTGCTTCTTTCTTTGGAATGTTGGTCAGTGGCTATATTTTTCCCTTTTTGGAATGCCAATTCTGGGATCCGGCAGTAGCACCTCTTTCTTCCATTGGTTTTTCTTCCAGTCGGTTCTCCTCCTTTCTTGAGAATTTCCGGTTGGTGGCTACTCCTATCCCATTTTTCCTTATTTCAAATTTGCAAAATTCATCAAATCCTTGAGGTTTTGGCTTTCCCGTTTTGGCAAGAATTTTGTTTCTTGGAATATTTCTAGCTCCTTCTTTCTCCCATTTTTGGTTCCGGTTAGTCGCGTGTTCCTCCTTCAATTTCCGGTCAGTGCCTTCTTTCGGTTTCTTCTTTGTTGTATTCTTGCGGCCAAAATTTCGCACCAGCCTACTTCCTTTTTTCTTCTTCCTTCTTGCGGTTTTCCTTCCCAACAATGTCGGCAGTGACTTTCTTTATTTTCCTCCCGGTCGGCCACTGATTTTCTTGGTTCCCGTCGTGACCAGTTTCTTGCAATATGGCTGTAGCAATTACCTTTCTTGAATTTTTGAGTCAGCTGCTTCTTGGTAATTTTCCTGTCTGTGGCTCTTTTTCCTTTTAGCAAACCGGTAGTAGCCCTTTTCTCGCCAATTTTGAAATTGATTTCAATCGCAAAATTCAACTGATTCTTGATCCCAACAAAAAGTTCTAAATTCAAATCACAAGGCTCTGATACCACTGTTAGGATCGATACATGATCAAGAACAAAAATAATTAAGTGTAAAAATCCATGAACGTCAAGATTTTTCGGCCAAAGGCCCCGGAGGTTCGATAATTCAAAAATCATCTACATCCCCCGTTGAACAATCCATCAAACTTGGATTTACGCTCAAATCCACTAAGCACATCAAGAAGTTCATTACATTTTCAAGATCAACACCAAGAACACCAAAATGATCTCCAAAATCACTAAGTCTATCCACTACCATACAACACACGGATTTCACAAAGATTACTCTCCATCTAAATTATGTTTTACACATATCGTAAAACCACTCCAAACACGAAGAAATTGGAGAAACCACAAAGAAAAGATACTCTAATCATCAAGAAAAGAGATCACAAAAGGGAATTACAAATGGACATCACTAAGCAATCTTGTCCGAACCCTTAATCAAAAACGCCTCCCAAAGGGAGCTAAAGAGGAGAAACCGTAAATTGTGTTGTTGTGGAATCACCAAGATTATTATCACCAATTTGATATCACCAATTTATATAATGGTCTAATTCTAGGCCATGTATGTGGGCTTAACCAATTTAGGCCCAAAGTGAGTAACACCTACTCAAAAATCTCCACCTTGCTACGAACTTGAGTGCACCAATAGTGAATTTGAGCAACCAATTTAATATCATCTTGCTCCCACACACCTGAAAAACAAGTTATGAATTTAGTATCATATTTGAGGAAATAATTGATAAAAACATTTATTTAGAATTTATTCACCATATGAAAATTTTCAAATAAATTGCAACAAATTTTCTCTATGTATAGTACAACCATGAAAAACTAGATTTTCCATAAAATGTATAACATGCTAATAGTCAAAATAGCACTATGTGCAAAAAATATGTGATTTCGAACTCACATAACTATCACACGAGGTGAAAACACATAGGAGGATAGCATCCAATTACCAATATCTCATGCATAACATACATCTATAAATCCTCACAATATCACATTGTGTATAGCACTTAAACACAAGATTCATATCAAAGTATTCCCTCAGACTCAATGTATATATTTCAAAACTCTCATTTATAAGTATCAACAATGAACCAATCAAAAGCAATATCATCAATATACACTAATAAGAACACCAAGTTATTACTATTTCAACAAGATGATATACAAGCAATGATCAAACATATTGCATCAAAAGCCAATAATAAGAACAAACGAATCAAGTCATTTATACAACAAACAAAGCAACTTTTAAGTCATATAAGAACCTTTTAAGACAAAAGACACACATTTACGGATTTCCATTTATCTCCAAAAAATCAAGAGGTTAAAATATAAAAACTTTTATAAAAAATGTAATTTCACATCAGGTTGTTTAAGTTGTCGCGACCAACAAAACCCCAACAAAAGTTTTCATATAACATCCACCTCCTTCTATGTGTGTACCTATGTATCCAATAATCTTAAAAGTTCATTCCGAGTGGTATCCTCTTTTAATTCATAACAAGACAACTCATGTCTCCTATCATTGCTTATCCAAACATGAACACATCAAAATGGATAGTAGTAGGGTTGTTAAAAGAGTCGGACGACTGATTTCCAATCTTAATAATGCTGAGGTTATCAGGAATGCTAAGGCTGAGTTCTCTTTGTATTTCAGTTTCCTGTTTTCATTTTTGAAAATGTTTTCTGTTTTTCATTTTCTGTGACTTTTTTGAAATTGCTGAAAACTCATTTAGTTTCTTATTTCTGAAAACGTCTTCGAAAATAAAAATCTGAAAAAACACGTTCTTTTTAAAATTTTGCAGAAAACTATTTCTGTATACTTGTAATTATATTGCTTGTGAATATAAATGAAATAAAGATGTCATATTTGATTTGCACAAATAGCCCCAATCACTCAAATTGGTTATGCCAAAAAAATTCAAAAATTTATGTTGTCCTTCTAAAGTAATCGTTCCACATTTGGGTAGCAATTTTCCCTTCTAGAGTAATCGTTCCATTTAATACTTCATATATATACATCCTTCCAGTAAGCACTCATAACGTTTAAAATTTAAGTTTCGATAAAATTTGTAGAAATCAATTTACGTTAATCAATGATGCCCTCACAAAATAAGTGTCTACAATACAAAAATAAAAAATAAATATTTAATAATTAAGCACATGATACATCATTAGAAAGATGGTTGAATTTGGAGTTCGACGCAAAAAACGGAGTGCAAATCGGAGTTGTATATCAAAAGTTATACATGTTTGAAGACAATGATAAAGCAAATACGAGGACTAAATTAAAAGAAAAGTAAAATTTACGGACTAATGTGCAAGAAAATCTGAAGTTGAGGGACCTAAGTTGCAAATAAATGAGGGTATTTTCGATAAAAATTTCAAAATTCGAGGATTAAAATGACAAGTTATGAAAATCAGGGACCAATAATGTAATTAAAAATGACAAATTTTGATAAATTTCAAATTTTTTGATTATTTTAATTTTTTTTAATGTGAAAAGCGGAAAACGCGCGGTTTCCATATTTTCACTTTATAGTTATATTATTCGAAAAACGCGAAACGTGAAAATCACGTTTTTCATTTCTTTTACAAAATTTGGAAACATTTTCGAAAAAAAATTTCGAAAACGGCGCAAGAGAACGCGTTTTTTGAAATAGAAAACGGAAAACGGCTGAAAAACGCGAAAGAGAACACAGTCTAAAATTCTCTATTCTCCCAAATTTCATTTGGTCTCCTGGATTAAACCTCAACATGGTCTCCTTAAATTTAATTGTGATGGATGCCTTAAAGGAGATAAAATGGCTGCGGAGGTGGTGTTCTTAAAGATCACAATGGAGACATATTTTATTTGGTTTTTATGAATTTTATGGGGGAATGTTCCATACTTGAAGCTGAGCTTAATGTTATCAATCAAGGTCTCAAATTGTGTAAGTAGTAGGGACTTGATAATATTTGGATAGAAACATACTTTAAGTATGCCTTGCATCTCATACAACACGTGAATATGGGACCTTGGCGTATTCAATATACCGTGGAGAAAATCCTTCAACTTCAGATGCAAATGAATTTTATTTTCAGCCATAAATGGAGAGAAGGAAATCCTTAGCCGATTGGATTGCAAATATTAGTTACGAAGAAAGAAATTTCAAAATTTTATGCCTTGCTGATTTTGTTAAAGAATGCAAAGGAGTGACTCGACTGGACAAAATTGGTCTACCTAATATTAGAGTTGTGTAACTTTCATTTTATATCCACGCTTAGCTTGTATTAGGTTTGTGATTCATACTCTTTTGTTTTGTTTATTTGATTGTATCTAGCTTGGTCACTTGTAATCCATTTAGACTTTGGTACATCTTGTAATAATAGGAGGTAAAGTACATAAGTCCCCCTCCTTGCATTGTTTTCTTTTCCATTTATCAATAAAATTCACAGACTTTGATTTCCAAGATAGGATTTCTTGTTTAAAAAAAAAAAAAAATCTCGCTCTAATGTATAATTAAGGAACGACCAAAACAAGAGTATGGAATCATAATCTTGGTTGTCTCCTCGTGTGTGTATATATAGGGGAAGAATTTTAACTTTTCTCCTATTTTTTGTGGGCTTAGAGTTTCATACTTGTCCTTGAAGTAAAACTCTTTTTCTTTTCCTTATGAGATTAGAGTTTCATACTCACGTACAAGTAAAACTCTTATCATTTTCTTTTTTAATAGTGCAATTCAAGAACTATCCAACTCTTTACAAATTAGTCCTTCAATTCTTATTTAAGCTATCAGGGGGACCCAACTGAATTTATATATTATAGGCTCTCAATAATTAAATTTGGTTGCGCTAATTAATAACCATCCAATTTAATTATCTAATAATTCGTTCATACCACTATAGGCGAATTGTTGCAACTTCTAAATATATAAAATAATCATAGAAGCAAAATATATTTATTTTCCATAATTATTTATCCTCTTGACTTATCAATCTAATAGTTTGTCCCCGTTTGAGATTGATAATTTATTAGGATAAAATTAACCATTTCACCTATAATTATTCACTTTGCTTAAATCAATATTCTTATTGCTATGATTTCTATTTAACATCGAATGTTAAATACTAAGCTTAGATTCCTGAAATCATAATCGCATTTAGAATATTTAAGTGATCTTCTTAACTTTACAATTAGAGCAACGGATTCCTCTTTCAATGCGTCATTTATAAATTCATTTTCCTTTGGCACCCAACATACAAAGTTATTGATCATATTAATGATTGATCTCACTTATAGTATGTCAATGACTCTAAGGATCATTACATAATAAATGCGATCCAAAATAGAATAAGACAATCCATATGATAGTTATGTGAAATCTCAATTCCTAAATGTTGTTGACCTCAAGTATACAAATCGCATATATAAGTAATATAGTGGACCTTGAGTCCAAGTATCGATCCCAAGAGGATTGTGTAAATTGTATTTTAGATTATTAACCTTAACCAGAACTAAGAAATTGCTTTGAAAACTTTTATAAACTAAAATTAAACTATCAATTAAACTAAGAAAGCGGAAAGATTTGAATTTAATATACTTATGAAACAAATATGATAGAATCGTGAATCCACTTTATTTCCATCATTCATATTTTGACTTAAACATTTAACAACAATTTATGGAAAAATGAAAATCCATATTCGTTATATTTTAAAAACTCTCTTTCGAACGATGACTTAAAACATTTTTATATAAGGAATTTGACTATATTTTTATGACAAATCCAAACATATAAAAAGCATGTTCATTTTGTGAACACTTTTTGGGATTACACAAAGCGTGGGGGTATATATTTCTATCCCCTTTTGAACTTTGTGACAATTAATTCAAGTCTAATAATTCTCTACTCTTTCGAGCATAGAAAATTATCACAAACATCATATAACTAGTGATCAAGTAATTGCATAATAATAAAAAGTATGAATCAATTGCTAAAACCCATAAATTGCTTAAGTTAAAGAATAACTCAAAACATGGAATCCGGAAAACAAACTATCACAATCCTAACAATAAAATATAGTCTAGAAACATGATTGAATATAAATCGTAAGAAAAACTTCTTGAACAAAAAATCACAAGATCTATAGTGGTGGAGAAAGAAAAATAATTCCTTAAAGCCGATTCAAGAAGTGCTCAAACAAAAACGACCAAAACCCTAGTGAAAGACGACTGTCGAAGGAAACAAGAAAGAACTTTCGATATCAACTAACACACAAAGGACGATTTTGGTGACAAAACCACGACCACCGAAATCTTATAGAAAGAAATCGACCGAAGCAGACAAAAAAAGTGGTTGAAATAAAAAAGACAATGGACGATTTCGACAACAAATGACTACCCTTGAAACCCTAACAAAGAAAAACTCTGAAAGTAGATAGGAAAATCTTGAAACAAAAAATGGAAGATGAACGATTTCAAAATCAGATGGCAACACTCGAAGCCCTAGCGGAGGAACTCTCTAGAACTAGACGGAAGAAATGTTGAGACAAATGAAGGACAATGACCAATCAACCCTTCCTTTAGTATATATACTACACTTTAAATGACGTCATATCCAACAACAAAATACAACATTGTTTCAATTTGGTTTGTGCCCATAGGACGTCGTTTCAGCTGGCGTCACTGTTGATGTAAGCCCCCGTTTGGTAACCAAGTTTATAAAACATCTCAAACCACTTTTTAACCATACATATTTTCTCAAATCACTTTAACTATAAGAAATCTGTTGGGATATTTTGTATATAGTGACGCAAAAGAAATAGAATATACATATGAAATACATGCCAACAAATGGACGGAGTAACGAGAAGAAATGGACAAAGTCAAGGCAAGTGTTGAACACTTTGTCCTTTAGTCGAATTTGCCCTTCAACGGTACCTACGGATTATAGAAATCGACTCCCAAGATAAAACAACTCATACTTATATTTGTAGCACTTCAAAACACAAACACAACGAACCAGAATGTTGGCTTTTGTACTTCAAAAAATGAAATGAATAAGAATTTCAAAATTATGCAACAAATGCAAGAATATTGATTTAAGAGGAGAGAAGAGAATGATAGTGATATTTCATATCATTGGTGTATGGAATAGGACACCCCAAGTGTCCTATTTATAAAGTATGAAGTGTTGTAGACGAAGTGGTGGGAGCCAAACCATGCAACTCTTCCAAAAGACACATCTCTTCGGACCACCGTGCGATCACACGATTATAAACTGCAATCGCACGACTTTACGCGTAATAGAATTTTTAGTAAAACAGTCGACGTATGATCACATGGGCAAAATTTTGACCATATTTTTGTCATTTTCTGTAATTTCTCATTCAACCGATATTGGTTTCGAAATGCAGGTCGATCCTTGTTTGTACGCCCTGAAGCGGCAAAGTGGCAAACTAATTTTCCTAAACAGATTGGGTCGGGTTTGAGTATTTGGTCGAAGTTGACACAAAGTCACTTTAGTCGATTTTCATTACTTAACCAATTTCTCTTATTATTAAACCAATATCCAACAATCCCCCACATGAATGAAAATTCCTCTATATGCGCAACATAATGCGAATGAAATGGAAATGAAATGTAGACTCTAACAAATGGAGTACATGCGACAAGTCATAGCATCAAGATAGGAAGCTTGTGACTTTGAACCTTCTTTAGTTGAATACAATCGAATTTACTAGGCTAGTTGGTGAACGCAATGTCTTGAGCCATTCAGCCGTTCGTGTAAACCCAAACAAATGTACCAACACCGTGACTCATCTAACCAATTCGGTTCTCATGGTTGTGTCCATTTTGGCCCTAGACAACTCTTGGTTTCATAAGTGCTCTAAGAGAATTAAGCCTCGAATTCTCGTAAAAGCGGCCCCACTTCACACTTATAGAGGTGATCTCATACCTTTCTATTTTAAAGTTATGAATCGTTAAAATTATATATGTATACTTATCCTTATACACATTTTACATAGCACTTCAAATTTTTGGAATGGAAATAAGTGCTTTATTCCGAATCATTTATGACTTAGTTGTCCCATTGAACCAAGATCTTGGGATCTCAAATCTACAAGATTGGGTTTCTATCATAGTAATTCTATTCAATAGGCTTCAGGCCCATTCCCCTTGAAAGATAGTATACTTGATCTCTTGCAAGTCCTTTCGTCAAAGGATCAGCCAAATTTTCTTTTGACTTTACATAGTTAATAGAGATTATACCACTCAATATTAACTGTTTAATGGTATTATGTCTCCGATAGATATGTTGAAACTTACCATTATAAATACTATTTTGTGCCCTTGCTATTTCTGATTGATTATCGCAATGTATGTTAATTGCAGAAATTGGCTTTTCCCAACATGGGATTTCTTCAAGAAAACTACGAAGCAATTCTGCTTCTTCATCGGCTTTTTCTAATGCAATAAACTCAGATTCCATCGTGGATCGAGCTATACATGTTTGCTTAGAAGATTTCCAGGACACGGCTCCACCTCCAATAGTAAATACATAACCACTCGTGGATTTTAAATCCTTAGTGTCGGATATCCAATTTGCATCAGTATATCCATATAATACTGCGGGATATTTTGAGTATTGTAATCCATATTCAACCATGTGTCTTAAGTATCTAAGAAATCGGTTTAATGTATTCCAATGTTCAATACTTGGATTACTAGTGAATCTACTCAACTTGTTGATTATGTATGTTATATCCGGTCTTGTGCAGTTGGTAATATACATTAAACTGCCTATGAGACGCGAATATTCCAATTGAGATACGGGCTCACCAGTATTCTTGACTAAGTGTATACCTAAGTCAACTGGTGACTTAACAGGTTTATCGCCATACGCCTTAAACTTCTTAAATATAGTCTCAACATAATGTGACTGAGATAATGACAATGCAGAGGATGTCTTAGAGATTTAAATCCCTAATATTACATCCACCACTCCCATATCCTCCACGTCAAAATATTTTTTTAACGCTTTCTCAGTCGAGGAAATGACTTTTGAGTTATTTCCCATAAGTAGCATATCGTCAACATATAGGCATACGATTACATATTCGTTAGGTGTGGTTTTAATGTAGACATACTTGTCACATTCATTGATTTTGAAGCCATTTGACAACATAGTTTTATCAAACTTTTCATTTCATTGCTTCGGTGCTTGTTTCAATCCGTACAATGATTTTACAAGTTTACATGCCTTCTTTTCATTTCCTGGTGTAACAAACCCTTCAGGTGTTCCATATAGATTTCTTCTTCTAATTCACCATTTAGAACGCGGTTTTAACATTCATTTGATATATTTCAAGATTATGCAATGCTGCGATTGCAATCAAGACACGTATAGACGTAATTCTTGTAATGGGTGAATAAGTATCAAAGAAATCTGATCCTTCCTTTTGTCTAACCCTTTGGATACTAATTTATCCTTATATTTATCAACAATTGATCCATCCGACTTTAGTTTCTTTTTGAAATCCATTTGCTTCCTAAAGCTTTGTTTCTCGGAGGGAGTTCGACCAATTCTCAAGTATGGTTACTCATGCTGGATTCAATTTCATTACATACAACTTCTTTTCAAAAAGGAGCTTCGGGAGAGGATATTGCTTCATCAAATGTCTTTGGATCATTTTCAAGTAAATTGGTTACGAATTCTGGATCGAATATCTTTGGAATTCGTTGCCTTTTACTACGTCTCGGTTCTTCATTTACTTGAAGATCGTTGTCCTTTCCATTTATGTTATCATAAGTTCGTTTATTGGAACTTACTTCCTTTTATTTACTTGGAAAACTACTTCAAAGAAGACCGCATTTCTTGATTCAATAATTGCCCCTACATGTACATCAAGTATTTCGGATTTATGAACCAAGAATCGATATGCACTACTGTTGATGGCATATCCAATAAAGACATAATCAACTGTCTTTGATCCAATCCTAATTTTTTTAGGTTTGGGTATTTGTACTTTTGCTAAGCATCCCCACACTTTGAGATATTTGTAGGAATGTTTCCAACATTTTCATAACTCGTAAGGTGATTCACCTTATCCTTATGTGGTATTTTATTTAGGATATGATTTGTGTAAAATATGGCTTCCCCCCCACAAGTTCTGAGGTAAGCCCGAACTAATCAACATTGCATTCATCATTTCCTTTAATGTTTGATTTTTGCGTTCAGCAATCCCATTAGATTGAGGTGAATATGGTGTCGTGGTTTGATATCTGATAAATGATTCCAGATTCCGCACAAAATTCTTCAAACGGTGCAACATATTCTCCACCTCTATCACTACGAATCATTTTTATTCATTTTTCAAGTTGATTTTCAACTTCGTTTTTGTAGTGTTTAAACACTTCCAAAGCTTCATCTTTGCTCTTCAACAAGTATACAAAACAATACCTTGTACAATCATCTATGAATGTGATGAAATACTTTTTACCATCCCTTGTTTGTACGAACTTTAGATCACACACATCCTTGTGAATTAGTTCTAATGGTGTGGTGTTTCGTTCAACCGAATGAAATAGTGTTTTGGCCGCTTTTACCTCTACACATGTTTCACATTTTCCATTATTAAAATGTATATTCGTAAGTAAATTTAAATTCATTAACTTGCGTATTGAATTAAATTTTGCATGTCCTAATCTATGATGTCATAGATTAGATGACTCAAGAATATAAACCGAAGATGACGATTTATTTCTTGTAGTATTTGGTACAATAGTTAGGACATTCATTTTAAATAGTCCATCTTTTACATAGCCTTTTCCTACATACATATTATTTTTTGTAAGTTCAAACTTATCCGATACAAAGACTAATTTAAAGTCATTATTGCTTAACAAAGAACCCGACACAAGGTTCTTGCAAATATCCGGTATGTGAAGGACATTATTGAGGCTAAGTTCCTTTCCCGATGTTATCTTCAATACCACTTTGCCTTGTCCTTCCACTTTGGATGTTGGGGAGTTCCTCATAAACAATTTTTCTCCCTCGGTTGGAGTGTATGATGTGAACATTCCTCTATCAGCACAAATGTGAGGGGTTGCACCCGTATCAGCCCACCATTCCATGGGATTTCCAACATGGCTGAATTCTGAAACAACCGTCGATAAGTTCATATCGGACATGCCATTTGATATGGAATCAGATTCGGCTATGTTGGATTGGGCTTGCTTCTTTGGTTTGCGACAATCAACCGAGCGATGTCCAGCCTTTCCACAATTATAGCAGTTGCCCTTGAATTTCTTTCCATTCTTCTTTGTAGGTTCAACAAAATGCTTTCTCTTCTTCCCTTTGTTGTTGCTAGATTCCACCACATTTGCCTTTGATTGTGGTATGCTATTCCCAACACATTTGTCCGAACTTCAGTTGTCTTCTTCAATCCTTAATCGGACCAAAAGTTCTTCAATGTTTATCTCCTTGCGCTTGTGTTTGACATAGTTTTTGAAGTCTCTCCACATGGGTGGAAGTTTCTCGATAATTGTGGCCACTTGAAATGATTCACTCACAAACATATTCTTTGCATGAATGTCATGGAGTATGACTTGCAATTCTTGCACTTGACTGATGACCGTCTTAGAATCTACCATATTGTAGTCCAAGAATTTTCCCATGATGAACTTCTTTGTTCCGGCATCTTCGGTTTCTTTGCAGATTTCTTGGAGCAATATACATTGTATAAGGCATTGTCCAAGCCATTCAGAATGTAATTCTTACATAGAAAATTTGAATGTTTCCAAGCATCCAAAGCAATCAATGATGTCCTATTGTTTTCTCCTTCTTTTATGGCGGGAGGATCTTCATTAAAGAATTTCGCCAAGTTGAGGGTTGTGAGATAGAATAGCATTTTCTGTTGCCACCTTTTGAAATCAACCCCAACAAATTTCTTTGGCTTTTCTCTATGTGGAAAGAGTTTGAATATAAGATGGTAGGGTCACCCACAACTGGAGGAATTATATTAATAGTAGTTGTGGTCACAACCGGAGGAATCACACCGGTAGGAATACTTCCTTCAGAAGTTCCCATGTTCGAAGTATCATTCGAAGTAGTATCAGTATTAACAATCGTGTTCATTTTTGCTTACGTAAAATAGAAGATCAACAAATACAAAGTAGAAGAGTAGAAGAAGTCAAACTTAACAAGTTTAACCAACAATGATGTAACTTCAACAAAATATAGAAGAAGAATTTGACTTAAGATTATTGGAATATTTTGTATATAGTGACGCCAAAGAAATAGAATATATATATATATATATATATATATATATATATATATATATATATATATATATATATATATATGAAACCTGTGCCGATAAATGGACGGAGTAACTAGAAGAAAAACAAGAAAAGAGAAGAAATGGACAAAGTCGAGGCAAGTATAGTACACTTTGTCCTTAAGTCGAATTTGCCCTACAACGATGCCTAGGATTATGGAAATCGACTCTCAAGATACAACGACTCCTACTTGTGTTTGTAGTACTTCAAAATAAAAGCACAATGAACCAAAATGTTGGCTTTTGTACTCCAAAAAATGAAATGAACAATAATATCAAAATTATGCAACAAATGCAAAAATATTGATTTAAGAGGAGAGAAGAGAATGATAGTGATATTGCATAGAATTAGTGTGTGGAATAGGATACCCCAAGGGTCTTATTTATAGAGTATGAAGGTTTGTGAACGAAGTGGTGAGATCCAAACCATGCAACCATTCCAAACCATGCAACTCTTCCAAAAGACACATCTCTTCAGACCACCGTGCGATCGCACGGTTATAAGCCATACGATCGCACGTATTTACATGTAACATAATTTTTAGTAAAATAGTCGACGTGTGATCGCATGGTTTTATAATGGGAAAAATTCTGACCATATTTTGTCATTTTCCATAATTTCTCATTTATTTGATATTGGTTTCAAAATGCAGGTCAATCCCCGTTTGTACATCCCGAAGCAGCGAAGTGGCAAACTAATTTGCCTAAACGGATTGAGTTGGGTTTGAGTATTTGGCCGAAATTGACACGAAGTCACTTTAGTCGATTTTCAATACTTAATCAATTTCTCGTATTATTAAATCAATATCCAACAAAATCAAGCTTTTTACAACACTTTATAATAACATTCTTTACACTAATGTTATAAATAATAAGTTAATTAAATTTAATTATGAAACAATAGCATTCCCTAGAAAACGCACCTACTTAAGCCCAATTAAAATACGACCCTAACCGCCCGTCTTATTTCAGTTTCTGACAAATACCCACATCTCACCTTCATTCGTCCCTCTATTAGCTCCAGTGTCTCTGTCGATCTCCTTCCCATTCATTCATGTCTCTCAGTCCGACGGCTCTGACCACCAATCATTCCGCCTCTACTCTCCCTCACTGATATGACACCCGTAAAGGCACCTGCACCCCCAGTATTTGCCGCTATTGCTCTGAAGGTAAAACCCTATTGTTCCAATATGATCTTCTCTCAAAAAAAAAAAAAATTGGAAAAATAAGTTCTCCCACCAATTTTTATGTACAAAAGGAAAGATTTTTAATTATATACTGTTAGGAAAGTATATCATCCTTCGGAGGAAGAGAAGGAAACAAATTTTTCTATTTCGATTTTGTTGCATCAGGTATGTATCGATTCTATTGCAGGTATATTTATTTTTTTAGTTTAGAAGTTGGGATATGGGTATACATGCTGATAATGAGAGGTAGTTTATAATGAGTATGAATTAGGGAAATGAATGGTGCGTATCATAGGAAATGAAAATTAGGGTTTGAATATCAATATTGGGGACTATTAGATTAGTGGGTATTTATTTGTGTTTCTCATTTTAGTTAAGAAGTTGTGATGCGAGCACATATGCGGATACTCAGAGGCAATTGTATTAAGCTTGAATTTGGAGAAATGTATTGTGTAGATGGAAATGAAAATTTGGGTTTGAATATCATTTTGATTCCTTTTTTTGATTTCTGTAATAAAAAGGAAAGGTATTCTTTCTTCAAGCTCAATACTCAGAGGCAATTCCTTCTTTTGAACCGACCTTAGAAGTAGGGCCTGGGGAGCAACTTCAATGCTGATTTTACCTTGAAACTAACAGTGTGATTCACACTTTCTTATTCGCTGTCAATTTCACTCTTGCTTTGGTGTATGATGAACTTTGCATTCTTTGGGTATATTTTGGTTTTCATGTTGGCAACTGGTATAGTGAGTGCATTCAAGTTTCCCACTTTCTTTATGCTCTTATTTAATTGTTTAGTAAGTTTCTTTTGAGTTTTATTAATTCATCTGCAACTTGTTATTAACTTTTGATATCTTCTCCTATGAGTTGAAAAGCCTCTACTTCTTTCAATCTAAGAACACAGTTGCAGTTTAGTGTTACAGCTTATCCCATGTACCTGACATACCACTTGCTAAATTTTAGATTATGGACTTTTAATTTCCAAGTCTCTTAAGCCTTTTGAACTTTTACCTCCAAAATTCCATGATCATATGATGTTTGAGAGGGATCCACATGGAAATGTCCAGGTATATGCTTTCATCTTATCAATATTTAAATTCATATTCATGCATTGATGCATAGGTGGGTTATATGTTATGTTTAAGCTCATTCCAGGTTGCCAAAAATTGAGACAAGGAAAATGCTAATTCAAATTGTCGAATCTTAGTTGGAGCTAAGGAAGAAAGGGGTGTATATAAAGGCCATTCAAAGGACAATCTCATTTTTTGGGTACTTGTTATTTTAATAAAAGTTTTCTAAGGGTGTAATTTATTCTCTCTTTCATCTCATACAAACACCTTTTCTTAGACTTTATGCTTGAGCGATGATTAGATCTCGACAGAAAATTTGATGAGACTAAATATCTCCTTGTGGTATTATTTCTAGGAAACAAGGTTGAGAAGCTCTGTGACCTGTGCAACATTACTGTTAACAAGAATGCTATTTTTGGTCGCATTAGTAAGTGTCACATTAGTAGAGCCGTGACATACAATGTAGTTTCTCACTAGTATTTTTGTATATTCCTGATTTTGTTGCATAAACAATTAATATGCCACAGTTAATTTGGGTTCTCCATTCTTGAATTTGAATGGAGTTTGGCCATTTAGGCATTAGTTGAAAAGGCGAGGACTTCTATTTTTACAAATTGCACTAAAAATTGCTAACTAAACCCTTTCCTATCATGTGCTTTTAGTTGGGGACATTTGGCGAGTAAAAAATAATTTAGGGAAGTTGAAGTTTATATGTCCGAAAAGGAAATATTCACTCGATCGTGTTTTTTTCATTTTGCAACAAGTCTACATGCATTTCCGAGGCAGTAGTAAAGTTGCATAAATGAAGAATTAGGCTGCTAGAAGAGCCATCAGAGTAGCAATTTAATGTCACTAAGTAACATGTCATGATGAAATTAATTCTTAAATAGTTGGCTAGGAATGTCAAAAAACTTTATCATTAGGCCATTACTTTTATCTTAAGTGTTTTGACATTTTAAACATACTAGTAACCGCACCTCTGGGATGCACAAAAGATATAAGACAATTATTTATTGAATAAGTTGTAAAATCACAATGCTCGACAAAAATAACTCAATGAACCTCAAAAAATATTACTTGCATAAACAAATTGACCTATAATTTCCTTTCTCCCTATAAGATTTCTTACTTAGTCTTAATATCCTTGTAAGAAAAACATAAATTTTCTTCGCATGAAATGAAATAAAAGAGGCAAATAACTTTCATGTATAAATTTTACATTAATATATAATGAAAAATATCTAGAAAAGTAAAATATAAAATTGCGACTTTCATATTTGTTTTAACAACTAATTGTTCATTTTCTAGTTTTCTTAGTCTATTTAGGTAAAATAAGATCTGAACACGTGACATATTCTATACTTTACAATTTTGATTTGATGGCTGAAGTTGAGCTTACGGTTAATTGACTTTCAAAAGTTGAAATGTTTATAATTTTCAATTCATAAAATGAAATAAAGGGGCTAATAGATATTCATAAAATTAATTAATCGAATTCACGAATAGTACTATAAGAATTTATACTAATTATATCTTAATATGATAATTGATATTTAAATATATTAAATAAATATTTCATTTCGTCACATGTAAAAAAACAAATACATTACGACCAAAGTTTAAAAATATTATTAAATTTATATAGAAAAACAAAATTCTCTATACATCTCAGTTTGTAAATGGGGGCTTAATCCACATGACATAAAATTTATCACTTATTCATATAGAATTGATTCTTCAAAAATAGTTTTTTTCAATATTCATTCTCGACCATACATTCTTTAAAAACTCATTTTTCACAATTGCACATACTATTTTTTAACCACACATTCTAAAAAAGGAAAATCAATTTTCAACTTTCATTTTCAATAACTCAATTGATTGATTTGACAATTATTTTATTTTTATACTACTTTCCCTCACTTTGAATAACACATTTAAAATAATGTTAATCTATAGTCTTTATCAAAATTACTCTTATTCAATGGTTTTCAAGACAATGTTAGTACTTTTCATTTTTCACTGAATGGTCGAAAGGTCATGTTGCCGAAAAAATACTTTTGTACATGTTAAATAAATGTGTTGACCATATTCTATATTTAAATAGAATGAATTTGCTAACACTTTTTATTTTATTTGTGATAGAATTCAATGACCTAATTGTTAAAGTTCATAATATATATTTTACAAATTGAACCAATGAGTTTATCGGAACCTAAAGTTGTAGAAATTAAGAGAATAATTTTACTTAAAAGATCCGATATCAATTATTTCTTTCAATTTGATAAGAAAAATATTCGAAATTAATTATTTAAGTCAAATTCAAATTAGTAAGAAAGGATTTTAGGACTTAAATGAGATAAATTAAAAAGATTTGATATTGAAAAAAGTAAAAAAATATAATTAAAACTTTTACTTTTAGTATTAAACATCTTGTTGAGATCTTAAATTTGACACTCATATTACATATTTTTCGACTTCAAAATAATACAATAATTTTCAAAAGAATAAAAATAATCTATAATTTTAAATTTTATAAATTTTTTTTTTTTCACAAGTCCATAAATCATTTATTATAGGTTGCATTAATTGAACTCTCCTAATTCAATTATTAAAATAAATTGATAAAATTAAGAGATTTCTTAGCCCTTGTTTGACAACCATATTTTCTTTAAAAAAAAAAATTCTATTTTTTTCTACAGTAATCAATCTCAACCATCCAAAAAAGTCAAGTCCACAATTTTTTACTTTTCAAACTACTTTTTAACCACACAATTTCCCAAAACTACTATTCAAAACTTTTTTTTTTTTCAAAATGTATGACAATCAAATAAGGGCTTAAAATGAAATGTGAAAATAGGCGGAAAATCGTGTTCGGATTTATGTAATGGCTATATTGATATTATATATATACAAAATGTTTTATTATTTATTTATGAGAATTATTAACTGAGAATAAAAATGTTATTCTTTTATATGATGTGAATGTATATATTATCATGTTTGTTTAATAAATATATAATATATTTGAAAATAAAAATTAAAGAATGTTTTTAAAAATGTATTGTATTCATTGAATGCTATCGAAGATGTAATTGTTACTATTAAAGAATGTTGTTTAAAGACGAAATCATTATTACTATTACTACTACCTTAAAAGTACAAATATGGGATAATCTTTTAGTTACCAAATTTGCCCTCACATATTTTATTCTAACTCAAATCAATGTTTAAAAAATCGGATCCGACCGGCTTGTTCAACCAAGAACCTGCAAAAAAATCAGCCTGATTGACCTCAAAAACAGGCTGGTTCAACCGGGAAAATCGGGAACCGACCGGGTTTTCAAACTCAGTTTTCAATTTTTCTTTTCTTTTTTGCTTTTCTCTAATTGTTCTAAACTACTTTTGTATATAATTTTATCTTCTAAATGAGTAAATATTAGTTTAGTTGTAAAATAATATGTTTTTAAGAAAATTTTGTGATTTTTGGAATAAATTTTTTATGTTTCAATTGAAACCGGTTCGACCCGGTCGGACCTTTTGACTATTGACCCGTTGCCTTTTTCAGTTCAAATCGGTTTCCGATTTTCTGAACACTGACCCAAACATATCATTGCTTGTACATTAATTAATTAATTAATTAATAAGTTAAACCCCAAGTTAAACTCCATAGTCCCCACCTCTCTATTTACCCTAAAAACAAATATGTTTTATAACTTACAGAAATCGGTTTTCAATTGTTATATATATATATATATATATATATATATATATATATATATATATATATATATATATATATTTATTTATTTATTTATTGTTTGCTGAAATTTCGCAAAAATAAAAAAATTGTGCAATTTATTCATTATTTACATAAGACGTGTAATGCACGTACTTTATTTTTTTAGTTTGCTGAAATTTCGCAAAAATTATTCAAATTCTGTCTATTACAAAAAAAAAAAAAAAAAAAAAAAATTATGCAATTTATTCATTATTTACATAAGACATGCAATGCACGTGCTTTAATTTCGCGAAAATTATTTAAAAGTTGTTTATTAAAAAAAATTATGCAATTTATTCATCATTTACATAAAACTTGCAATGCACGCGCTTTAGACTAGTAGCAAAAAAAGAAAAAAATGATATTAAAATGAAACTATAATAATCAAAAAATGATATATAAAATTAAAATTATAATGGGAAATAAATGCTATCTTAAATTCTTTTAATGGAAATTGATAATAGCATTTAAAATAATGCTATAATAAGAGTCGGACTTAATAACATTCGAAAATGCTATAATAAGAGTCAGACTTTTAATAATTTCATCAGTAATAACTTACGAAAGGATGCTATCGAACGTGATAGATATATCATTCTTCGTATGCTATTGATGAATTAATTTCTTATAGTGTTTTAAATCATAAATTTTATCTCGAAAATATCATATTTTTTGTTTATATATAAATTTTTTTTTACCAAACGAAGACTAAGAAATATTTGATCGTTAAATTATGAAAAATAAATACATGAATGAGGCTAATTTTCTCAAAAAGACCAAAATAAATGAGTTTTTACCTCAACTAACCTAGAAAGGACTTTAATATAACATGGCAAATTCGACTCTGAGATTTGCGGATGTTTATAAATTGCTTTAATCACGTAAGTCATTTTTTACTAACAAATTTTGAAAAACTTAAATACAAGCGCTTTCTCAGTATATTTCATGATCTGGCATAAGCATTGAGTATATTAGATCATCTCTTTATCTCCAGTGAGTCAATGACTAAGCCACTGTTTAGTATAATTTGTTTATAAATTTTAATTATAAACAACATGTGACGATATTTTATTGAACAATTTTTTTTGAAAATTCAACGATTTTTACTGGTCAAAGATTCATGCCCATCATTTTTCACGTTTCAAAAAAAAAAAATGGACGAATAAAATATTGTCACGTCGCTATGTATAAACAATATTTATAAACAATAATTTATAAACAGTTTACCAAACATAAACTTAGCTTTAGTCTTTGTTTCGTAAAAAAATTGTTTACAAATAAAGAATGTGATGTTTTCGTGGTAAAATATACGATTAAAAAGTTATTCGAAAAAATATTTACTGTTAAAAAGTTATTTGAAGAAATATGTTTATTTATTTATAAATAAGTTTACCAAATGGAGTAAGGGCTTATTGTGACTTAGCTTCAATGACAATCATATCATACTACATATATAGGGAGGAATTATGTATGATACATGTACAATTATTTTGTATGACTTTACTTACAACTCATGATGTGGGAAATTATAGTGTATTAATTTTGAAAATAATGTGGTGTGAACTATCAGGATTGTGTTAACCAGGATTGTAAATTAAAAGTTGTAAGAATGATTTGTACATATATCGTGACTCGATATGGAGAGTACACTCAAAAACAGGTCGTGAAATTTTTTCCATCTAAACTGTATTTCATAAAATGGAAGTATTTTAATGAACAAGAGTACTTTTGATAATTATAATATTATTTTGAAATTGAAAAATATAAAATATGAGTATCAAATCAAAGATCTCAATGGGAGCTTTAATACGAACTCACAAGTGAGAGCCAATTGTAAACACGTCATGCCTAAAATCACATCAAAGATTAAAGGTAGAAGTTTTATGAGAATTGATCTAGTGTCGATAATGACACTAGATATAAAACTCACTTGCATGTAACGAGTGATAATTGAGTATGGGTGGATGTGGTGGGGGTATGGGTTCTATAAAAAAAAAAACCGCACAATGAGTTTTATATCATTTTCCTCTATTTTATTTTGAACATTTTACTTTTTCTCAATGTTCCACTATTTGAAAGTTATTTATACAAATCCTATAATGGTATTTTAATTTCTTAACTAAATTCAATTTGGTTCTAAATTATTAATTTCAATTCGAGTTGTTTTTCTTATCAAATTAAAAGAAATAATAAATATTTGAAATTTTTAAGTAAATCCAATTAAGTCCGAATAATTTTTGCAACTTCATATTTCGATCAATTCATTTGTCATTTTAAAATTAATTTTAGTTACACATTTATTTATTTACTCATTTTGTTCATTTATTTATGTTTAATACTAGATTTAAATAATCAAAATATGCAAAATATATATTACAGACTTTAACAATTAGTTTGACTAATTTTTATCAATATAAAAATAAATACATGTTAGCAAAATCATTTTATTTTAAAATAGGATATGGTCAAACTCATTTATTTATTTATTTTTCCCGTAACATGACAATTTGACTCTAGCCTTTCTTTTTAGGCATTACTGGTATCGAAGCCACTTTTCTATCAGGGGTAGGGTTATAAGATTATGTACGTCTTTTTTAGTGTCTGCCGAAGGCCCTATCCATGCCTAGAGCTGGCTTTTTGGACTTGCCAAAAGATCTGCTTGAGATTTGAATAACTTTACAATAACCTTTACCTATGCTAAAAAAAAGACATTTGGTTGGCATGGTACTTCTTCTGGATATTTACCAAAATCTCATTTAAAGAATGAGAGATAAGAAGAATTAGAAACTTATTTAAAAAATTGGCATTTACCTAACGTTAAAAATAGGTAAATCTATAATATTGGAATGTTCGACTTAGAGTCAAGAAAAATTATAAAAATGGTTGAACAAACCATCCCTATTAAGCAGAGGTTTGAAACAATAAGGCTATTAGACCTAGGAATCATAAAATGGAGAGGAAATTTTAAATTCTTACACATTGGATTAGTACAAGTAGCCCTTAAGCCACTAACAAAAGATGGATTAAAACCAGTTTATGTAATGATTCTGTTTACTTTAATTGCTTTCTTGACTTTTCTATATCTTTAACAGATCTGAATTTATTAGACATTTTAACTTAAAACATTGAATCCAAAGGATACGAAATGAAAGAATTAAGTGAACATGTTGCCATAATCTATAGAGTGTTCTTTTAAGTAATGAACACCTTAAACCCAAAATCTAATTTGTGATTTTCAAGTGCGCTCGGGATAATGTCTGATTTGTAATACAAGCCCACATAAAAGCACGATTTTCCTAAACTGAATTGCTACTTGATGAATACTTTTGTATTCATATTCTCCATGTTTTACAAAATGCAGATACTTAACCGAATTGGCTTTCAAGCAGAGTCGAAGGGATGGAAGCTAACACCTGATGGATCTATGTATATTTTCACTACTAAAGTAGAGATCTGGAGCTATCCCCCAGAATACCCGACCCTGTATCGCTACGAGTATACTCAAGGGACCGAAGAGTACTAGGATGCTCATACTTTTGAATTATTATATATAGGTGAATATAATGTAAAAAATATGTAAGTTTGTAGTTGAAGTAAACGCGGGACCACATTTTGGACCCCGTTGGTACACATGTCAACCTATGTAATCATTAAACTAAGTTTTATGTATGTTAATGGGTGTTTTGTACTTACTTAAATACCATTTTAAGTGTGTGTATTGATACATAACAATTTGGTTTACCTAATGAACTTTGGCACCAAGTTTTAAATTGCAGGTAGTGACTATACTCTGATGGTATCTATACTTGGCTTAGATACACAAATGCAATGATCAAAAACCATGTTTCTAGTGGAAATAAGTTAATTCAAAACAACAAGTCAACTTGTAGAATTATTAATGTGTACAGTCCTAAAGTATTCTTCTTTTATAGGAACAAGATTTAGACATGAAAATTTGATAACCTGGTTCACAATTTATACTTGAGTTTCCAAGGAACCATATATGTATTGATACAGAGTATCGATACATGCAGATTAAGAAAATTTTACTAAAGCTTTAAATGACCTTTTTAAGTTTTTTGTGGCATCCTATGTTCATAAAACTAGATCTGAAATGTTTTTAAAAGTCGTGTGTGTCGCAATACTAATCTTTGTCTTCAATCCATAGCTAAGAAAATGGAAAGAATTGAAGATAAAGAAAATGTTGAGTGTTCTAGAAATGCTAAAATTGAGCTACCTATTTTCAAACCTACTATAGAATACATAAAAATTAAGGTGAAAGTCCCCAAAGATGATTTGATTGATGCCTTAAGTGCTAGATTAAAATCCCTTAATCTTATCTTTAAGGAAAAAGATGTTAAAGAAGTCAACACCCTAACAAGAGAAAGCTGAGGAAGTTCCGATTCAGAACAATCCTATTCCAAAAGCTTAGTTAATGTTGAGAAAATTGGAAACCAATTTCTTCCGAATGAAACAGAATCAATGCAAATTCAAAGAAATAGAATTCGTTATAGGACTTCCAAAATTAGAAATTATTATCCTAGACCTTCTCCTGTTAACATAGGGTATGAGGAAAATGATAAATAAGTTCAAGCAACTTACTCTAGTAGGACCATATATGAATGGAATATTGATGGTCAAATTGAGTACTTTGACATTGGTTCATTACAAAGAATGACCAATATATCGTAGTTATAACGAAAATCCTATGGCAGCACAAATGCTTGCCCAAGGGTTTATTGGCCAACTTAAAGGTTGGTGGGAAAATGCTTTAACGCCAGAAAAATGCCAAGAAATTCTTGATGCAACAAGAACTTGATGCAACAAGAACTAAGATTAAAATTGAAAATAATACCCAATATATAGTTCTTAAACCTGATGCTATTATGACTCTTCTCTTAACAATTTCAAAACATTTTATATGAGATATAATACCTCTTAGAGAAGTAAAGATACTTTCATCACTTTATTCTACCAAAGGGAAGACATTGCAAGTAATTTCAGGAATGAGAAATTTCTTGCAAGACTACCTAAATTATTTGGTGAAAGAGTAAGAAATAAGATCCTAAAAAAAGATGGAACTAACTCAATTAAATTTGACAATTACACATATGAAGAATTAATTGCTGAATGTACAGCAGAAGGACTAGCTTTATGCAATGATTGGAACTCAAAGAGACAGTTAGAAATTCAAGGAGTAATTACTCTACAAGAACTAGGCCAGTTTTGCGATCAGTTTTCCTGTCTCATAGATAACAAAAAAAGGCCCTTAAAAGGAAGATTAAAGGAGAGAAACAAGTGAGAAAGAAAAATAATAAAAGATCGAATTTCCAAGAAAAATATTTTCCAAAACAAAACTTTCTCAAAAGAAAAACATATCCCAAAAGGTGTAATCTTTCAAGAATAAAATGATGGAAATGTCATAAGTTAGAGCACTATGCTTCAAAGTGTAGGTCTGAAAAGATCCAAGAATTAAGGATAGATGACGATCTTAAACTCAGAATATCCCAAATCGAGGCTTTAGATATTGCCGATGATATTAAAGATCAAGTTTGTGTAGTGATTATAAAGAAATTAAATAAGTTGAATGAATCAGACTATTATGCAACTAGCTCATCTGACGAGGAAGAAGAGAGCTCAAAAGAATGGTGATGTGATCCAAGACCCTCGACAATCGGAGTCATAGCAGGCTTGACGGGAAAATATAAATATTCAAGCCAAAACAAGAATTCAGCAGGTTCGATGAGCTTTGAAGATCAAAACCGTGTCAAAAAGAACCGAAAATGATGCAGAAGGGTTGTCACGGCCATAACCTCCCCTCGGGTTAAATGTAGAATTTCAAGATTTTTAATTTACGGCCGTAAGTATAAGTGTCACGGCCGTAACCTTAACCAGAAACACACTTACGGCCGTAAGTGTCATCTTTACGGCCGTAACGGATTAACGGATCAGATTTTTTCCAGATTTCGCATTATTTTATTTCCTTATCAGTTTTAGCTATTTTAGGTTAGTTAGAATTCTATTTTGAGTAAATTAGCGATTAGGGTTTTATTTTGCTTATTTATACGCCTTTTTGATTCATTGTAAATTAAGACTTTGATTATTGAATAAACATTTTGAGTATTTTACTCGTTAAAAGGTGGATTCCTTTTATTCTCCAAGAACTTATCAAGATTTCAATTCTTGTGGCGTTCAAAACCCGAACTTATCAAATATTAACTATCTTTGTGGCGTTCAAAACCAGAAACTCATCAGGGAGATTGGGCAAATCCTTGTGGCGTTTCGAAAGTCGTGGTTCTTTATTCCGCATTGTCAAGCCATCGCGTCGTGAATATCGGGTCATGATTCATCTGTCCAACCACAACCTGAGTTCGGAACTTTTCGGCGTTTCTTCCGCGCTTCGAATCTCATCATATGGTATCAGAGCTGGACTCTGAATTCAGGTTTTTCTATCCAGTGTTATTTTTATATTTATCATCGAGTCCCATAAAAATCATTCATATCTTGTTGTTGAGTCTTTCTTTTCTTGATTTTCTTGTTCTTCGTGCCAGTAAATTTTTTTTTGTTTGATCCATATAAAAATCCAACAAAATTCAAAAGTGTTTGTTTTGCTTAATTCTTATCCGAATTAAGTTTCGTTTGTTTTCTTGTGTTCGTTGTCGAATTTTCGGATTTATAAAAAAAAAATTTATTTTTTTTATTATTTTATTTATTCCGAGAATTCATCCTAAAATTCAAAAAAAAAAAAAAAAAAAAAAAGGAGAGAGAGAGAGAGTCCATTCAAGAACCACTTTCTTGAATTTCTTGATCATTTGTTTTCATTATTCTTTTTCTGTGTCCTTCCATATAAATTTTACAATGTCCAATTCCCATGAAAACGTCAAAAATCGTATGTGGAGATTTTTGAATGAAGCTTTGATGAGGTTGGATAAACTAGATGAAAGGGAAGGGGAATTGAAAAAGGGGCGATCTCAAGCAAATCGTAGTGATTATAGGCGTGATCCTAAACCTAGGGATGGAATCGGGGTTAAGAGAGGAGCTGAGATTGATCCAAAAGCAATTTTTGAAAATTCAAAAAGAAATTTATGAGGAAAGATTGAGGTGTGAACGGGAGGCAGAAAGAAAATATTTGGTTAAATTGCGAAAAAAGGAGGAGAAACGAAAGGCGGTGAATAAATGGCTAGAGGAGAGTGAAATACATGTTATAGTTGAGGCTCGGGATATGAATGTTGAAAAGAAGGAGGGAGGCTTGAAACATGAATTAGAAGTAGTTGAAGAGACCCCAAACTTTGTGGTAGGAGTTGAAAATGTGGAGTTATGTGAACAAACTCCAAAATATGATGAGGAATTAGAAGTTGGGGTAGAAGTTCAAATTTTGAGCTTTGAATTGGTAGATCCACATTTGAATACCGTTGGGGGAGTGCATGAAATTAGTGATAAAAATCTGGAGGTAGAAGATGTGGTCGAATTTGAAAGTAAAAATTTTTAAAATGTTGTTGAAAATGCAAAGGAAGAACGAGGTAAAGAGAAGGGCCTCGTGGTTCTTAAAAAAAGAAGTGGAGATGGTGGTTTATCATGAATACAAGGATCCATACATTGTACCTCATGAAGCTAACATGTCCCTCCCCATTCTATTTAATTCTTTCTTCCAGATTTCTTACACTTGGGAGCTTGAGTCACACCAATCATGGCAACTCAAGCTCGAGCTTCAATCCATTCATGTAACCCAAGTTACAAAATACTATTGGTCATCCCACTGGCATGGAAGCAATAATTTTCCGTTTGATCCAGGGGGAGCAGTTGCATTCATGAACAAAGCTATGATTCGGAACGAATCATCCTAAAGAAGGAGGGTATGATGTGATCCAAGACCCTCGACAATCGGAGTTATAGCAGGCTTGACGGGAAAATATAAATATTCAAGCCAAAACAAGAATTCAGCAGGTTCGACGAGCTTTGAAGATCAAAACCGTGTCAAAAAGAACCGAAAATTATGCAGAAGGGCTGTCACGGCCGTAACCTCCCCTCGGGTTAAATGCAGAATTTCAAGATTTTTAATTTACGGCCGTAAGTATAAGTGTCACGGCCGTAACCTTAACCAGAAACACACTTACGGCCGTAAGTGTCATCTTTACGGCCGTAACGGATTAACGGATCAGATTTTTTCCAGATTTCGCATTATTTTATTTCCTTATCAGTTTTAGCTATTTTAGGTTAGTTAGAATTCTATTTTGAGTAAATTAGCGATTAGGGTTTTATTTTGCTTATTTATACGCCTTTTTGATTCATTGTAAATTAAGACTTTGATTATTGAATAAACATTTTGAGTATTTTACTCGTTAAAAGGTGGATTCCTTTTATTCTCCAAGAACTTATCAAGATTTCAATTCTTGTGGCGTTCAAAACCCGAACTTATCAAATATTAACTATCTTTGTGGCGTTCAAAACCAGAAACTCATCAGGGAGATTGGGCAAATCCTTGTGGCGTTTCGAAAGTCGTGGTTCTTTATTCCGCATTGTCAAGCCATCGCGTCGTGAATATCGGGTCATGATTCATCTGTCCAACCACAACCTGAGTTCGGAACTTTTCGGCGTTTCTTCCGCGCTTCGAATCTCATCATATGGTATCAGAGCTGGACTCTGAATTCAGGTTTTTCTATCCAGTGTTATTTTTATATTTATCATCGAGTCCCATAAAAATCATCCATATCTTGTTGTTGAGTCTTTCTTTTCTTGATTTTCTTGTTCTTCGTGCCAGTAAATTTTTTTTTGTTTGATCCATATAAAAATCCAACAAAATTCAAAAGTGTTTGTTTTGCTTAATTCTTATCCGAATTAAGTTCCGTTTGTTTTCTTGTGTTCGTTGTCGAATTTTCGGATTTATAAAAAAAAAAAAAATTATTTTTTTTATTATTTTATTTATTCCGAAAATTCATCCTAAAATTCAAAAAAAAAAAAAAAAAAAAAAGAGAGAGAGAGAGAGAGAGTGCATTCAAGAACCACTTTCTTGAATTTCTTGATCATTTGTTTTCATTATTCTTATTGGGTCATGATTCATCTGTCCAACCACAACCTGAGTTCGGAACTTTTCGGCGTTTCTTCCGCGCTTCGAATCTCATCAAATGGTCTTGCAATTCTGAATATGAATGGTCTTCAAGTTAATGTTATATCCGAAGATCAAAAATTTCTTTTAGAAATGATTGATAAAATTTCTTATCCCATAGAAAAAAGAGATATTATTGAAAAAATACTTAAAAATTACACTAAGTAAGAAAGATTGCAAAACAAAGTACTTCTAGATCCAATAGAATACTTTACTATGAAATAACTTTTTGATATAATGGAATCCCCTAAAGAGAAGCCTATAACGATAGGGGAACTAAACAAAGAGATAAAAAATCTCAAGAAAGAAGTAGCTTTTCTACATGAAAAATAATTCAAATGGAAGCTGAAGATTTAAGAAATCTAAATAACTGAGTTCATCAGTTAGAAAGCACAAGGCATAGTAATCATATTGTCCTTCCTAAGGAATCAGAAAAAATTGAGGATGAGTTATTTTTATAAGCTATTCAAAAGGTCATTATCCAACGATGGTGAGTAGAATTTACTCCTGTAATTAATAAGTCATTCACCATTAAAATAACCACTTTAATTGATAGTGGGGCTGATTTAAATTGTATTAGAGAAAGGCTCATTCCCACAAATACTTTGAAAAAACTTCTCAAAGCTTAACAACAGCTAATAGATTAAATACGAAGGTAAAATATAAGTTACCTAATGCATATGTTTGTAATGAGGGATTATGTATTGAGTCATTCTTCATCATGGTTAAAAATCATTTTAAGAATTATCCTAGGAATTCCCTTCCTAAATAAAATAAAGCCTATAATAATTGATTACGAAGGAAAAACCACAACCTTAAAGGGCAAGAAAATATTTTTTAAATTTATCACAAAACCGGTAGTAAAAGAAATTAATGTCTTAAAAGGACAAGAGAATTCTAAACTAAATCAAATAAATAGGAAATAAAAATTTCCAGAATTAAAGAGTTATTAAGTAAGCCAGAAATCTATTTCTATTTAATATATAAAAGGAGCATAGTCTATCTTCTTTTCCCACCCAAGAGTTCCCGCCCAGAGAATTACTGATGTAAGGTGGCTCCCAAAAATCCCGCCCAAAGAAATCACATCTGTCCAAGTGGTCCCAACTCTGCAGTCCGCCCAAGTATTACTGTGATTTCTATCTACATTATTTTTGAATTTGAACACTCTCTCTCTCTCTCTCTCTCTCTCTCTCTCTCTCTCTCTCTCTCTCTCTATATATATATATATATATATATATATATATATATATGTGTATGTATGTATGTATATATGTGTATGTATGTATGTATGTATGTATGTATGTTAGTGCTGGTGGAAAAGCTATCATCTGGTGAGAGTGGTCGTATATCTTCCGGTGAGAGGCGGTGAGAACTTTTTGGAATCGTAGTTGGTAGGCACAGTGCCACTGCAACGTCATAGCTTCACTGTTGGGCATCGAGAGGGCCAATGCTTTACGACTGCTGGATTGGAGCTCATCAACGCACAATACAATAAATGCACCAGCACTGCAGATTTCGGCCATTGAAGAAGATGGAAGTTTAGAATCATTAGATGATTCAATGGTTTGCGTTTCTGGTTCGAGATTAGTCACAAATGGATTCCAAAAACCTAATTGTTCAGGTTGGTTTTATTTATGATGAATAATGTACGATCCCTCAAAATAAAACTAGGTTTTTTTCTAATCTCGATAAATTAAATTGATGTCATTCTGTGAGATAATAGCAATTCAAAAGTTAATGTAGGTTTTTGGATTTTGTTGTCAATTTTTGGTTGAGAAGTTTGTTGCGTAGCTAAACAAGAAAAGTAGATGAAAATTTTTGAATATTTTTATAAGCCTACTACAATTTCTTTTATGTTGATTCCAAACTCCCAATGACTTTAATGAAGATATAAAATGTTCTTGAGTCTTAAATATTGGGTATTACATTTTGAGTCCATTGCATTGATTTCTTGAATTAGAGGAAATTGTGCTTCTTTTTTTTTTAATGCTAGTGTCAACGAGTCAATTGAACCAGATTCCGGAATAAAGCTTTCAGGGTGACAAATTCTTTGAAGGGGGAGACACATTTCAAACTGAGGAGTTAATCAACAACGGTGATGACTATTCATTCATCTATCAATCAGAAAGATTGGGAGATTTCCTTTACCGCCTTGATGGTTTTTGTAGTTTGAATATCGCAAGTGCATGATATTGCGAGCAAGTAGTAAAATGGACTTTTTGAGTCCGGAATATCGATCCCACGAGGACTAATTTAATTATTACTAGCTTTGATTAATTAGTTCCTAAACTACAAATAAATGTCATGATTATGATTTTTCAATTTTAAAAAAAGTGAAAGCAATTAAATGTGAAAATAAATAAATAAAGCAATTGAAATTATTTGATTTTTGTCTTTTCTTATGAATGGAAAGTGTTGGAACTCATGATAGTAACTTTGTTATCCTATTCAATTTCTCTTCTCATGTATTATTTCGAAAGTAGTGTTTAATCGAATTCACAATTTTATCCAAAATCTCCCTCTCGAGTTTAAGCTGGTTCTATCTAGATAGGTCAACCACATATCTCTATAATGATCAGAATAAACCCTAAATAAATGCATTCAATGACAAGAACTCAAAATGATTACAACAACCACAACTATGTATCTTTACCCTTTTGTCAATTGCCAAATTTTATTACTTGGTCTGGGTGTTAACTCACCTCTCGAATTATGAAAATCACCCACAGTTCATCAAATTAGTGATCAAGCAATTGATGCATTAAACTAAATAGCAAAATCAACACATAAAACAATATGCCCAAAACATAAGAATTAAAATTGAATATTCAAACAAAGTTACATCGTTCGTCCCAACGAATTATTTAGCTACTCATACTAGAATCTAAAATAATAAAATTACAAAATATAAAATTGAACATGTTTGAAGGGGGTGATACATTTTAAACTAAGGAGTTAATCAACAACGGTGATGACTATCCATTCATCTATCAATCAGCAAGATTGGGAGATATCCTTTACCACCTTGATGGTCTTTGTTGTTTAAATATCGCAAGTGCACGATATCGTAAACAAGTAGTAAAGTTGACTTTTTGAGTTCGGAATATCAATCCCACGAGGACTAATTTAATTATTACTAGCTTTGATTTATCAGTTCCAAAACTACAAATAAATATCATGATTATGAATTTTGAATTTTTAATATAGTGAAAGCAATTAAAGTGAAAATAAATAAATAAAGCAATTGAAAATATTTGATTTTTGTCTTTTCTTATGAATGGAAAGTGTTGGAATTCACGATAGTAACTTTGTTATCCTATTCAATTTCTCTTCTCATGTATTGTTTTGAAAGTAGTGTTTAATCGAATTCACAATTTTATCCAAAATTTCTCTCTCTAGTTTAAGTTGGTTCTATCTAGATAGGTCAACCACATATCTCTACGATGATCAGAATAAGCCCTAAATAAATGCATTCAATGACAAGAATTCAAAATAATTACGACAACCACAACTATGTATCTTTACCCTTTTATCAATTGCCAAATTTTATTACTTGGTCTAGGTGTTAACTCACTCTCGGATTATGAAAACCACCCACAGTTCATCAAATTAGTGATCAAGTAATTGATGCATTAAACTTAATAATAAAATCAACACTAGTGATGGCAATGGAGCGGATCGGGGTGGATCCGTGTCGATTCAAATCCGCTCTACGAAATTTCGGATCGGATTGTATCAAACAGTAAAAATCTTGGATCGTGTCGGGTTCGGGTCGGATCGGAACAAACATTAAGAAATTTTCGTTAACGACAAATAAATGAATATATAATTCATAAAATAACTAATATAATATCTAATTCATACAACAAAATATTACATATATAGAGAATTAATGATTTTGTATCAAATTCAATAAAAGATTATATATTTTATACTTATTAATTAATTTTTTTACATATTTTTTAATCTTTAAAAAAAATTCGGATCGCTTCAGATCAGGTCGCCGTTGATCCAAATCCGATCAATTGATCCACAGATAGGGATTTTTTCGGATCGGATCAGGTCAAATCGACGGATCAACGGATCAGATCGGATTTTTTTGCCATCTCTAATCAACACATAAAACAATATGCCCAAAACATGAGAATTAAAATTGACTATTCAAACAAAATTACATCGTTCGTCCCAACGAATTATTTTGCTATTCATGCTAGAATCTAAAATAATAAAAATATAAAATATAAAATTGAACATGTCTTCAATTAACAAGAGAGAGTTTAGAATCTTGCACCAAGAAAATCGATACCAAGTTTGAACAATATGAAACTCTAGATTCTCTCCTCTTGATACTCATGCTAGAATCTAAAATAATAAAATTACAAAATATAAAATTGAACATGTCTTCAATTAACAAGAGAGAGTTTAGAATCTTGCACCAAGAAAATCTATACCAAGTTTGAACAATATGAAACTCTAGATTCTTGCCTCTTGTCATGTTCCTCTCTTCTTGTGAATTTCATGACCCTAATATGATTTGTTTTGGTCTTTATATAGGGTAGACTAGGTTCAAGACGAATTTTCGAAGTTGGGCCCATAAAAAGTAGGAAAGAAAATAAGAAAAATATGAAAAATCGAGAAAACCCAACTTTCCAACCGAACTGCGATCCGATCGCAGTTTGCAAACCACAGTTGGACCGCGGCAAACAGGGATTGAGACAGACCGCGATGTGACCTCGATTTGCAAACAGCAGCACACCTGCGGTTGACTTGTTTTGGCTTTTGCAATTCAGTCCATGTTTTATTTGTGAGCCACGTCCTCCAAGTTTTGACATCTTCAATTTAGTCCTCACACTTTGAATTTTATTACAATTGAGTCCTCCCAGAATTGCAATGCAGGTCCTTCATCTTTCTTCCATTTACAGATTGATCCCAATACTTTTCTTTGTTGTATGATTTAGTAATTTTTCCTTGTTTTGAGCTCAAATGCATCCCGATTCGAGTTATTCCTGAAACAATTAAAATAAACACACAATTTAGCAATACCATATTCTAAAATACTCACAATAGCACAAATTTAAGCATAAAAAAATAAGTGCAAAATCGCACTTATCAGTCTTCTCCATGGAGATTACTATTTGGATCTTCACTTTGTTACTGATTATTATACTTAAATAGCTTTGTTATTTTCAATACTAAAGTATTCATGATTATAGCTTAGAACTTGGGGTTATCTTCACTGTAGATTTTATCTGATTTTGATATTTTCTCAATTGTTGGTTCCAATAAACCTTTGCAATTAGTTGATGCTAGAGTTTCTATTAAGGATGATGGGATGCTTGTGTTATGCTTTGAATGGATACTTGGAAACCCTGTAGTTAGTGGGATCTGCATTAGGAGAAGACCACCTAGATAGTCGGGTATTTCTTATGCTATTAAACTTCACGACAAAGGTTGAGATTTTTCAAACGAGGAAGTTATGAATCTCTGATTATCTGTTTTTGGTTGTAGTCCCTGAGGTTAATCTTGAACATTTTGTATGTTATAACTGTGCCATCAAGATAGAGTCTCCATCAGCTCAGGTATGGTACAACTGATCTTTTTGCGTCAGTAATTTATAAAGGCTAGGGCCTAACTTCAATAATCTCTAACCTTTTGTAATTTTGCAACTACTTATAACTTAATAATATTTGGAGAATGCAGAAAAAAATTGTGCGAATGAAATCAACAGCCAAGAAAATGATACAAGAGCTGATTGATAGGTTGCAGAGCCAGACACATGAATGCTATCAATCTTGGATGTCTTGGACTGCTACTAACGAGCAGCTTGAGAAGGTTAGGATGGAACTCGACAAAAAGACATTCCAAACATATACCCTTGGTGAGATTTAATATAAAAATTATTAAAATGAGTATTTTATTTTTAAATTTATTTGGAGAGAGCATGTTGTTTTATATTTTTTCACAGGAAGGATTAGGACTCAAAGTGTCTTCTGGTTTCATTTAGATTTGATATCAACAAATTCTCGATGTCTAATAAATGTTTTAGTTTTTTCATTGAATATTACCTCTTAAGTTCTCCTGTATTGGAAATGTGCATAATCGTTTCTCATTTATGATTCGAATTCATTATAATGTTTCCTACTGACTTCTTAACAACTTTACTTTCATCTTTCTAATGAGATAATTTTTAAAGTTTATATTATGGATGATAATCAATCCGTATAAATTAATTTAGTGTAAGAATAGAGGATACATATTGCTATATGGATAATCCGTATCAAAGAGCGGCTGAAAGAACCATTAGTTCTTGTGTTATTAGATGATGTGAGTGGCATGTATTCTTTTTCTGATTGTCGTCGTTTCTAATCCATATATCATTTTGCTAGGTTAGTTTCTTTAGGAGTTGGTAAGTTTCTTTTGATACTACTAATATGGTGCGACAAGCTTTCATTCTCTATGCATTTTCTCTCTCAGTAATTTCTACAGGAGAACTATTATTTTATGCCATCTGAGACACTTGCTTTGACATATTAATTTGGAAATACAGGGCTTCACATAGTAGCAGTGCTTGGAAATGTTCAAGCAACCAAGTTTTTCGTGAGGAAAAATTAAGAATTACCAAATATTTGGAATATTTGGAATATTGATGATCAGAGATACTAGAGTCGGAATTCGACTAAGGAATCAAGCCATCAGGGTGAGGTTCAATATTACTTTCAAATATCTAAGTACATATATGAATAAATGATCTATGGGTTAATTAGTTGAAATCAGTAAGTAGGTATTTTTTTATTTCTTCCTTTATTAATTTTTATAATTTTGTTTTATGAAATTTTGGTGATGCTATTTGGAGATAGCTTTTGATTTGAAATGGCAGATTCCCCAAGGGCAGAAAATATAGTCTGAATTTAACTTATACTAATGTGGATTCAAGGTAATCTTGCTTTGGTGAATCGAATTCAGGATATGGAAAGAAATCTTTCTGTCATATGAAGTATGGTAGCTAGCTTGGCTGGAGAAATGGCGCTAACCACATAACATAAGGTTTATGATGTGGTATTGAAACAGGCAGCCTTGGTTAATGCTGGATTTGAGATCCAATGAAAATTTGGAAGTAAAGTCGAATATTGTTCTTCCGAATATTTATTTTGTTTTATTAGTTGGTTAATATTTTCCATAGAATGACTTATTTGCTATAGAAAATAGAGTTAATACCATAGTTATGCTTAATCTATCATTAATTTTGGTTTAGTATTGCAAATTCATAGCAACGCCTTTACTAATGATTGCTTGAAACTTTTTTCTTTCTATGTCTATGAGCAAAAAAGAGATTAACTACATAAAGAAGGCCTACGTAATGCAAACATCAAAATAATCTTTCATGCCATTATTTTGCTACTGTCAACCTTTCTCCGAGGTCCTTTCTACAATATGTAGTGGATACTATTGACAATATATTCTTCTTGATCTATCAGGCACGCTCTCTCTTTCTCTCAAATATGAGTTGTGGAACATCTTGACATGATTCCATTACAGGCTTCTCGGGGTTTCATTACTGTCAGTGCCTATAGCAAGCATATATTTATTTGAACATATATATTGAAATACAATATTTTGTCTTAAACACAATTTCTTAATCTCTTAGGGGACTCTTATATATATATATATATATATATATATATATATATATATATATATATATATATATATATATATATAGTTAAAAGCCACAAGGTGAAATATATGCATGTAGATATTTAGTCAAATTTATGTCCAGCTAATTTGTACTTACTGCTGATATGCTTTTGTGGATCCTTTTAAAACTCACTAAATGCTCAGTCTTCTTTGGAAATCATACCGCTTTAGCTGTTCCACTACTCATTAATGTTGATCATGGACTCTCAATACTTTAGTCTTTTCGAATGGAAAAATTAAAGTGTGTGCATTTTTTATGTATACTTCATTTCTTATAATCTATATATTAATTCATTCATAAAAGTTTGATTGTATATGCAACTAAATTGCACCCTGGATAAGTTTAAAATAACTTACATTATTTTTTTTAGAAGGTAATCTAACCTTATGACAGTGATCCTGAGGCAATTATGTTGTTAAACGGAGTTTCCTCAACTAAGTGACATCTTAAAAAGGCACGGAGTTGAAGAAAGAGAAGAATTGGAGCAGGCACAATTTGCACAGTTTTTGCAGTTTGTGCTAAAAGAACTTGGAGATGCTCTTGCTCAAAAGCATATTGTGATGGTACAGAGCATCAAGATCGTAAATGGTTCTAAGCTTAGAAAGGTAGTTTACCGCCTCCGTATTTTCTTCTATTCAGACACATTAAACATATTCCTTTCTAGGAAATTGTTCCTGGCTATCTTACATTTTTTCATTGTTAAGATAATTAGTGTGCAAGTTTTGGTCTTCATACTTTTGATATTTTTCCTATTAATTTGCACGAATTTAGATACATTAATATGAGAATCTAGATCTATTTGCTGACAGTATTTCACATTATTTTCAATGTATATAATTTGGGCATTACATTTGACAATGATGCAGCTTCTAACCGATGAAAACCAACTGCATGGCATTTTAAAGAAATTATTGCTGGAAAAAAAAATGACCTCAAGAGTAGATGATACGTTTTATTCATGTTCTGTGATTATACAGTATTATTCATTTTGGAAATATAATGATTTGATGCAATCTTACACTTTTCATTTTTATTTTTATTTTTTTATTTGTTTTTATTTTTTTTGGTATTTATGCTTGCAAAGAGAGCTATTGAAGTAGCGCATGCGTCAGCTAACAGATGGAAAAGTCTCTTCTTTCAAACTGCAATACCCTTTTCCCTTTTGAGTTTGTAGAAGTACAAGGTTCATGAATTATTTCTCACTTTTTTACCATGTGTTATCAATCCATATATAACATATTCACATTGCGCCAATGGTGTTCAAACAACTTTCCCCAAACCAAAGAGCAACTCAAACACCTTTACAATGAGGTATATAATTATACACTATTGGAGCTCTAGTTATGGTGAAGTGATTATAAAATGTTAGCTAAATAGGATGACGGAAAAAGTTACTTCCGAATTAGGAATAATAAAATTAGGAAGAGAGACTGCTTCATTTATTTGTTAGCAAGTATTATTCTCATTTTTGCTCTCTCTCTCTCTCTCTCTCTCTCTCTCTCTCTCTCTCTCTCTCTCTCTCTCACACACACACACACACACACACACACACACACATTGAACGATAGGTGGGAATAACAGATGATTTTGACTATTTGGAGTTACCTACTGTGGTTCCTATTGGCCTTCTTGAAACCAGATACCTGAAGGCAAGCTTTAAGTTTGTAGCTTGGAAGATAAAGATTTTCCGAGCACGTATGGTAATCAAGATTCAGGAATGGTTGTTTAGAAACAAATTGTGAGAAGAAAAGCTATATTTTAGTTCTTTTAATATCAACTTACTTTTGTAAAGCTGATTTTTAGTCTGTGTACAAACTGAACATCTACTTGTATTAAAATGATAAAACTGACATGATTTTTACCGCCTCCTTTTATTTTAACGATAACCTGTGTTTTACAATGTCATTTAGCCCCTGTTTGAGAGCCATTCATTCCTTTCCATCTGACTTTCAACGCTACTACAATGTTTTCCCTTAGAATCAATTATAAAACTAAAATTGTCGTGCATCGCACGAGTAATCTCTCTTGCATGTTGGGCTTTATTTGAAAAGACCTGTATTCAATCATGAACAACCATACGTTGCAATGTCTAGGGTTACTAATCCTACTAGATTGAAGATACTAATTTCTGATAAGGTGGAACATCCAACAAGTTCCACTACAAATGTTGTTTTTAAAGAAGTTTTTCAAAACTTAGTTTGATTTTGTCAACCTACCAAATTTAAATATTGATTATCGATATTCAACTTAATTTCTTTAAGTTCATAACTTTATTAAGTCAATTTGTTCATTAACATTTCTCATTACAAAGAAATATAACAATAATGTCATATGTGCATCGCACAGGTATATACTAGTATTGAATAAAATCAAAAATATAGAAAGTAAGTTCACTTCTGACGTTTACAGTGACCATCCTAATGCCTTTTGGGCCATGAAAAAGCATGTGGTATCTGTAACATGAAAAGGATTTTGAGGAAGAGAAAATTCCCACCAAAGCTAAACCCGTTCAAATGAACAAAGTGGTGCTAGAATATTGTAAGAAAGAAATTCATTTGTTAATGGAAAAGGGATTAATTAGACCTAGTCTAAGTCCATGGAGTTGCTTTGCCTTCTATGTAAACAATGTGACAGAAAAAGAACGAAGAGTGCCTAGACTAGTAATTAACTACAAATCGTTAACAAAGCATTAAAATGGTTAAGGTACTCAATTCCTAACAAAAGAGATTTACTATCAAGGAAGCAGTGGAGCCCATCTATTCTCAAAGTTTGATTTTAAATCAAGATATTGGAAAATTCAAATTGATGAAAAAGATAAGTATAAAACAGCATTTACGGTACCTTTCGGCCAATATGAATGGAACGTTATGCCTTTCGGATTAAAAAATGCTCCATCCAAATTCCAAAAAATTATGAATGAAATTTTTACTTGATTCTCTACATTCACCATATTAATTATATTGATAATATCTTAGTATTTTCACAGGATGTTGATCAACATTTCAAGCATTTAAATGCTCTATTCGATGTCATTAAGAAAAAATGGCTTAGTTATCTTGGCAAAGAAAATTCAGTTATTTCAAATAGAAGTAAGGTTTTTGGGTCATCAAATTAAAGAAGGATCAATAATTCCTATTGATAGAAGTATAGAATTTGCTTCTAAATTTTCAGGTAAAATCTTAAAGAAAAAACAATTGCAAAGATTTTTGGGAAGTCTTAATTATATTGCAGATTTTTACAAAAATCTTGCTTATGATAGTAAATTACTTCATGAGAGGCTTAAAAAGCAACCTAGCCCCTGGACTGATGCCCATACTGAGGCAGTAAAGAAAATAGCTTAAAATGAAGCAAATTCCCTACTTAGCTTTGCCTATCCCATCATACTACAAGGTTGTTGAAACCGACACATCCAACTTTGGTTACAGAGGGATCCTTAAACAAAAGAATCCTGAGAAAAACAATAAAGAAGAACTTATTAGATATATTTCTAGAACATGGAATAATAGCCAGAAAACTACTCAACTATTAAAAAGGAAATCCTTTCAATAGTAAAATGTATTTCAAAATTCCACAATGATCTATTAAATCAAGAATTCTTACTACAAATTGATTATAAATGTGCTAAGGATGTTAAAAATATTGTTTCAAAACAATTTTTTGCTAGATGGGAAGCTATTTTATCCGTCTTCAATTTTCGTATTGAATTTATTTTAGTAGATTCTAATTCCGTACCTGATTATTTAACAAGAGAATTTTTGCAGGGACAATCTACACGGGAAGGGGAAGAGGAAGAGGAAGAGGAAGGAACGATCAAAACTCCCAAAGTTCTAGAAATATCTTCAGTCAGACCTCAACCAACAGGATTGAATCACAATCCTTAAGTCAGGGACAGACTTTTAAAGAAGCCCTTATTGAGGGAAAAGGTAATTATCAGGAAACTCGTGAAAAGGAACTTGCCGAAGTGGTATTATTGCTAAATGATGGAGATCTTAAATTCAGATCTAACCCTTTTGATATTGCTAAAACATATTTAAATTATCCAAAATATTTTTTTACATCAAGTAACAAAACCAGACAGTTCTACAAAGAAATCTTAACTCAAACTGGCTCTGTTGAATTCTGAAAGTGCTGAGCTTACTTTCCTTTTGAGTTGATTCAAAGATTCTGCTCCACCAGCTATTAAGCTGGATCCTTGTAAGTTTTAATTCTTACTTTTTTTTAATGAAAATTAAATTTCTGTAGATATAATATTAATTCATGATTATCATAAAATAAAACAGAATAGTTTCCTTGAAAGCAGAATACTAGTACTGATATTTTATTACTTCAGGAAAATATTATACAATGGAGGACTTGCATAACAAAGACTCTTACAGAAAGTTAAAACCTTACTACGTAGGACTTGAGAATGCTAAAAAAAGCTCTGCTTGAAAGACAAAGCAAAACCCCTTCATATAGGAGAAATAGGACATCTATATTCAACTAAGAGACATGGACTGATAGGATTTCACGTGAACTTGAATAGAGTTCTACACATCTTGAAATTTGTTGGCACAAATTTTAATTTGTCTCCTAATGCATGGATACTCCACCTGTTTAGAGTCCATAGAAATTTTTCTCCCATAATCATAACTTTTCACTTCACAATCACAAGACTCATTAAGACTCACAAAAACCATGTTGAGTGTTTACATGGAGTATTGAATGTAGAGGCTCGTTTGTCATTTTATGATAATTCCTTTGGTCTTCCTTTTGGGTTGTCTTGATTCTTGAGAATAAAGGCCTACCATTCCTAAGTAGTCTTCCATATCATCATTTAATGGAGAATAATCTTCATCATCTTCTATATCGTCTAAGAGGTCATCATCATTTAGGATTTTTTTCTTTTCCTTTTGAGGAACTAGGACCAACTTATTCTATTTTAGAAGTAGTTTTATCTGATTTTACCATTTCAATGAAACATCTTCATCAGATTTAATAGATTTCATGGACGTGTCTTTGTCTCAGAACATAAATTAAAGAATCTTTTGCTTCAACTCAAAGGGAGATAACAATAGATTATCTTTAATAATTGCTCTTTTGATTGACTAAAGTTGGTCTTCAACAAAATTAGTCTTTTCTTCAAAAATTGGGTTCGCTTGATTTCCTTTAAAGAGATTTTTTCAAACCTTACAGGATACAGAAATTTTACAACATTCTCTAGATTATCAAGTTTATAACACCATCTATAATGGAAGGCTCGACAAAGTGATGGAAAACCGTTTGAATCGTCATCGGTTTTAGAGGTCCATGTCCAAATCCAAGAGAGATTAAACTCTGAAAAGAAGGCCATAAGGGCCTTAGTGTGGAAACTGGCTCGTCTAGAATTTTTAAAGAAAGGATGAACCGGTTTAAACATGCATATAGTGAATTAAAATGTTCTGAAAAGATCTTCTCCTCTGGCCCATAATTCATGAACCATTCAAAAAAAAAAAAAAAAAAAAATGGGATAAGATCGAGATCAAAAGACTTTCTAAACATGAAGAACCAAGTATGCTTTTTAAGCCGATTCTAATAAAGGAATGCTTTATTTTGCGCTTCGATATAATCCCAATAATTATAACCTATATAGATTTTTCTTTCATCTGCTACGGTAATGACTATGGTTCGATTAACATTAGGATTTAATCCCCAATCTTTAAGACTTATAATTCTCAAGAAAAAGGCCTTACTAATTCGAATTTCTTTTTTGTGTTTGTCATTATGGACAAATTCAACAAAGCCAGTGTGAGTTAAGATTTCTTCGTGGAACTGTCTGGTTCTATTACTTGAAGTACAAAAATATTCTGGGTAATTTAAATGTGTTAGCAATATCAAAATGGTCAGATCTGAATTTAAGATCTCCATCATTCAGTAGTAATACCACTTTGGTGAGTTCATTTTCATAGGTTTCCTGATAATTACCTTTTCCCTCAATAAGGGCTTCTTTAAAAAGTCTGTCCCTGACTTAAGGATTGTGATTCGATCCTGTTGATTGATGACTGGCTGAAGACATTTCTAGAACTTTGGGAGTTTTGATTATTCCTTCCCCTTCCCCTTCTCTCTCGGGGAAGGTCTATTGTAGATTGTCCCTGCAAAAATTCTCTTGTTAAATTCTCTTGGGTGGAAAATGAAAAGTCATGTTGTATTGAAAAATATTGAATAAGTTTTGAATATTTTGAATATTTTGATAGTTCGTATCTATGATTTGTTTTATTTATTTATTTTTAAATTTCTGGCATTGGTCGAATCTATATTGTAGATCGGAACTTAACCATTTGACTTTGTTTTTGAGAATTAATTTTGTGAAATTTTATTTTTTAGAATGTGTAGTAAAAAAGTAGTATTAAAATTATATAAAAATAAATTCCATACCGATAAGTGTTAAAGAATTATATCTCGTGGGTAAAACAAAAGACATAATTATACAATGATATTTATAATTATTTAAGTCATACAATGATATTTATAATTTCTTCACTAAATTCAATTTGGTCATAAACATTTAATTTTAATTCGAGTTGTTTTTCTTATCAAATTAAAAGAAATAATAAATATCTGAACTTTCTTAGTAAATTCAATTAAGTTCATATAATTTTGCAACTTCATATTGCGATAAATTCATTTTTCATTTTAAAATTAATTTTATTTATTATTTACCCATTTTCTTCATTTATTTATGTTTAATGTTATAGATTTAAATAATCAAAATATGCAAAATATATATTACAAACTTTAGCAATTAGTTTAACTAACTTTTATCAACATAAAAATAAAAACATGTTATCAAATTCTTTCTATTTCAAAATAAGATTTGGTGATCAAACACGCTTATTTAAAACGTATAAAAATAGCTTCTTCTTTTTTTTTTTTTTCTTCAGTAACATGATCATTTGACTACTGGGTGGAAAATGAAAAGTGTTGCATTGGAAACTATTGGATAAATTTTTAATATTTTTAATATTTTGATAGCTTGTATCTATGATTCGTTTTAATTTCTTTCAATTGCTGGTCATTGTTTCATGGTGTAGACTGATTTATACAGAATTTAACTATTTGATTTTGATTTTTTGAGAACTGATTTTTTGAAAAGTAATTCTTTTTAGGATTTGTAGTTAAAAAAAGTATAAAAATTTGTAAAAAAGGATTCTTTAAAGAAAGTGCGTTTGAGAATGAATGTTCAGAAAAAATTATTCTTGAAAAACCAATTCCATACGAGTATAGGTAAGTGATAAATTATTATGTCCTATTTGTTAAACACTCGCACCGCATTTATAAATTAAGATGCATAGATGACTTTTTGGTATACATATAAAGTTAAATATATTTGCAACTTATATTCGGTAAAAGTTAATTAAAATTAATATTTCTTACTGCTTAATTTGTTACATTCATTTAAATATAAGACCGCATGTATTTAATATATAATGTTACAGTAAGTGTGACATGAAATATTTGTTTTATATATTTAAATGTCAAATATTGTATTAGGATAGTTAGTACCAATTCCAATAGTATTATTCGGATAGTGATACATTAATTTGTGATAACATAAAAATTATATTTTGAAAAGATTAATTACGACAATAATCATTAAAATTAAATAGTTATGCAAATGATCATTGAAGTTAATTTTTATAATAAGTCATTCAAGAATCTAATTATTACAATTGTGGTCACTTAGTAAAAAAATTGGCCTCTTATAGGTGCCCTTTATTTAAAATCTCACTTCTTTAAAACTCATTTTCAACAAATATTTTTATTAATAAAATAATCAACATATAAAGAAAAAAATACTTTTTAACAACTCATTAATTCTCCTAAAATTTATTGTTACAAACTACATTATTTGAAATAATGAGTCTCGAACATGGGCTTAAGTACATATTTTTCCCAAAAATCAGTATTATAAAATTTATTTTGTAGATAATGAAGGCTTAAATAAGGGCTAAATATATTTACAAAAGAAAAACGTAATATATAAAGTGAGAGTACTTTGCAAACCTATTTTCTCTTCTAAAACATATTTCCTAAAATGGTAAGTAATATTAATTTACTATTTATTATTCATTTTGGAAAAAAAAATTCATACTTAAAATAATCTAGATGAATGTAGATTTTGAAACAGTCACATTTTTGTTCGTATCACATAAATATTTTTTCTTTAAAAATAGAAAATGAAATAGTAGCGTTCATCGATCTATTTTCACTCTAATAAAATTCTAAGCATTATCACAAATATATCTATTTTTCACTTATTACAAATAATATTTAAATCAATTTAAATTGCAATATTTGAAGAAATTTCCTGAAACAGTAAACACATGGATCATAAAAAAATTTAAGGTACGTGTAATTGTACATTTTTTGTAATTAATTATCTTTCTTCATTTCTCATTTTTAATTAAATATTCATTTCATATGTTAATATATAAATTCAATATATATGAATAACAGATGATCGTGTATCGCATAGGTGTAATGCTAGTAATACAAACAATACAATAGCATTTATTCTTTTTTCCATTTACTAGATATCTATTTTTGCTTAGGTACAAAGTCTTCGTTTTATATATTGTCACATCAATTAATGCGAAACTTTTGGCTAAAGACATACTACATTCATGAGACAAGGGGACCTCAAGGAAACTTCATTGGTGCTGCAGTGCAGGCCCCTACCATGTTGCATGGTGTCACTATTTTGCAATACTTGAACATATATGTGTAATAAAAATATAAAAACGGTTTACTTTCAAAAAAGAAATATATATATATATATATATATATATATATATATATATATATATATATATATATATATATAAACGGTTAAGCCCTTAACCATTATTTTGAAAGAAAAAAAAAAGAGTTTTAAAAGAGTGATTTTTTAAAAGAATGATTGATTAAAATATAGGAGATTTTTTGAGTTAACATACACATTGTTTTATTATATAAATATATGGTTGTAAATGAATATTGTAAAAAAAAAAAAAAAAAAAAAAAAATTGATAATGATTGTCAAACATGGACTAAGATCTTCTTTGTTTTGTTATATATATATATATATATGATCATTGCCGACTCTTGTAAGAACTTTCAGAGATATTATTCAATTTTTCAGTTTTTAATTGAGAAATTTGTAATTACCTTTTGGAAAAATTGAGTCCCCGGTTGAGATTTATTAATATTTACAATCTCAAAACTTTAAATTCATTTTTAATGAAAATCATTTAAATTTATGTTTTTTGCATTACACGATCACTTATATGTAAATTGTAGAGGGGTAAATAGAACAAATAGTCCACAATCTTTGAGTTTTTGCTAAAATGGTCCTCAATGTTTAGATCTTAGCATTTATACTCTCAGAACCACCAAACGTTGAGAAAATGGTCCCTACTGTTAGATTCCGTTAGTTTTCACCGTTAAAAATGTGTAAATAGCACAAATGGTCTCCAACCTTTTAGTTTCTTGCAATAATAGTCCCTAACATATTAAAGTGATGTTTGACATATTTTGTTTGTAATCTCTAAACGTTTGGTGTATTTAGTCCCTAACATATTAAGTCCTAATACGTTTGGCGTATTTAGTCCCTAACTTATAAGCCTTATTTCAGACCAATTATTTCAAATAATGTAGTTTGTAATTGTATTTTTTTGAAGTATTTGAGGTTAAAAAGCAAAAAAAAAAAAAAAAATTGAACTTATTTGTAAATTATTTTATTGATAGAATGTGTGGTTGAAAACAAGTTTTAAAAAAATAAAATTTATTCTAAATTTCTAAAGTGTACGATAAAATATTTAATAAAAATTCACCACGTTAACGTTTCAACCTATTGGTTAAAAAATAATAAATTCATGGAACACAAACAAACAAATACATGGGACATCATCTTAAGAATTGAAAAACAAATATATTTTTATCAGTTCTACTTTTGATTTCGATTTTGAGAATCGATTGATTTGAAAATTAAGTTTGGATAATTTTGGTTAAAAAGTAAGATTTTTTTTTTTTAAATTTATGCATAAATTTAATATATATATATATATATATATATATATATATATATATATATATATAGAATGTGTGGGAAAAAAAACGAGTTTTGAAAAAATGAAATTTTGAAAATCTATATTAATCGGTTCTCAAAATCGAAAATAGAATTGATAAAAACATATTTGTTATTCAATTCCTAAAATGATGTCCAATATATTTGTATGTTTATATTCCATGAATTTATTATTTTTTTTTACCAATAGGTTAAATTGTGAATGGAGTGAATTTTTGTTAAATATTTTATTGTGCACTTTAGAAATTCAGAATAAACTTTGTTTATTTAAAACTTATTTTCAACTATACATTCCATCAATAAAATAATTTACAAATAAGTTCAATTTTTTTTTTTTTTACTTTTTAATCACAAATTCTTCAAAACAAAATTACAATTAAAAATCACTTTATTTGAAATAATTGGTCTGAAATAGGGGCTTAATACGTTAGAACTAAATACGTCAAACATATAGGGACTTAATATGTTAGAGATAAATACGCCAAACGTTTGAAAGTTACAAACTAAATATGCCAAACATAGCTTTAATATGTTAAGGACTATTATCGCAAGAAACTCAAAGGTCAGGGACCATTTGTGCTATTTACACGTTTTTAATGGAAAAAACTAACGGAATCTAACGGTATGAACCATTTTCTCAACGTTTAGTGATTCTGATAGTATAAATGTCAAAATCTAAACGCTGAAGACCATTTTCGCAAGAAACTCAAAGGTTGGGGACCATATGTGCAGTTTACCCTTGTAGAGGTATTCTCACTGATCTATTTTATATTTTTTTAAGGGTAATAAGCACAAATGGTCCCCAACCTTTAGATTTCTTGCGAAAATGGTCCCCCAACGTTTAGATTTTTGCATTTATACCCTCAGAATCACCAAACGTTGCGAAAATGGTCCCTACCGTTAGATTTCGTTAGTTTTTTTCGTTAAAAACGTGTAAATAGCACAAATGGTCCCTGACCTTTGAGTTTTTTTACTATAATAGTCCCTAACATATTAAAGTCACGTTTGACATTTTTATTTTGTAACCTCCAAACGTTTGACGTATTTAGTCCATAACATATTAAGCCCCTATACGTTTGGTATATTTAGTCTCTAATATATTAAGCCCCTATTTGAAACCAATTGTTTTAAATAATATCGTTTGTAATCGTAATTTTTTTAAGAATTTGTTGTTAAAAAAATTAAATATATTTGTAAATTATTTTATTGATAGAATGTGTGGTTAAAAACAAGTTTTAAAAAATAAGATTTATTCTGAATTTCTAAAATGCACAATAAAATATTTAACAAAAATTCACCTTTTCAACCTATTGGAAAAAAAATAATGAATCCATAAAACATAAACAAAAAAATTATACATTGGTCATTATTTTAGAAATTGAATAAAAAATATGTTTTTATCAATTCTATTTTCGATCTTGAGAACTGATCAATATCGATTTTCGAAATTTCATTTTTTTTTTTTCAAAACTCATTTTCTTCCACACGTTCTATTAAATTTTTTTTTAAAATTTATGCATAAATTAAAAAAAATTACGTTTTAAATAATGTGGTTTGTAATTGTAATTTTTTAAAGAATTTGTGGTTAAAAAGTAAAAGAAAAAAATTGAATTTATTTGTAAATTATTTTATTGATAGAATGTGTGATTGAAAATGAATTTTTAAAAATAAAGTCTATTCTAAATTTTAAAGTGCACAGTAAACTATTTAACAAAAATTTACCGCATTAACATTTCAACTTATTGATAAAAAAAATAATAAATTTATGAAATATAAACAAACAAATACAGTGGACATTATTTTAGGAATTAAATAACAAATATATTTTTATCAATTCTACTTTCGATTTCAATTTCGATTATGAGAATCAATCGATTTGAAAAGTAAGTTTGGAAAATTTTTGTTAAAACGTAATTTTTTTTTTTTAATTTATGCATAAATTAAAAAATATATATTAATAGAACGTGTGGAAGAAAATGAGTTTTGAGAAAAAATGAAATTTCGAAAATCGATATTGATCAGTTCTCAAAATCAAAAATAGAATTGATAAAAACTTATTTTTTTACTCAATTTCTAAAATAATGTCCAATGTATTTGTTTGTTTATATTCCATTAATTCATTATTTTTTTTCAATAGGTTGAAGCGGTGAATTTTTGTTAAATATTTTATTGTTCATTTTAGAAATTCAAAATAAATTTTATTTTTTAAAACTCGTTTTTAACCACACATTCTATCAATAAAATAATTTACAAATAAATTCAATTTTTTTAACAACAAATTCTTCAAAAAATTATGATTACAAATCATATTTTTTAAAATAATTGGTTTCAAATAGGGGCTTAATATGTTAGTGACTAAATATAACAAACGTATAGAGGCTTAATATGTTAGGAACTAAATACGTCAAACGTTTGAAAATTACAAACTAAAAATGTCAAACGTGACCTTAATATGTTAGAGACTATTATCGTAAAAAATTCAAAGGTTAGGGATTATTTGTGCTATTTAAACGTTTTTAAGGGAAGAATTTAACGAAATTTAACGGTAATGACCATTTTCGCAACGTTTGGTGATTCTGAGGATATAAATGCAAAAATCTAAACGTTGGAGACCATTTTCGCAAGAAACTTAAAGATTGGAGACCATTTGTGCTTATTACCCTTTTTTTTAATGATCATGAAGAAACATAACTACCTTCTTTATCAACTCTCCTTCGTTGCTACTTCCTCCTTGTCGTAGTTGGAAGTCATGTGCATTGTAAGTGATTGTCTAACATACTGTGTATGTATATATATATAGAGGCCCCAACTAAAAAGAATCGTGTACGCTTAAATATTGAAATCTTATAAATCTGAAAACTAATAATTTGAATTGGAAATTTAAATGCTCAATTTGAGTATCCGTTTGGTAAAAGTTATTTATTTATAAATAAAAATGTAATTTTTTTGAAGTAAAATATGTGGTTTGAGAAAATATACATGATTAAAAAGTGAGTTGAAAAAGTATATTGTTTATAACTTATAAGCAAGTTTACCAATTAAGCGGAGCACTAGTCATTCTCAATGTCCACGGCTTCATTTCCATTTGAAATTAAGGAGGATTACTGTGGAAGGGAGAAGAGGTGGTTGATTCTTGATTCAGTAATTGGACTACAATCAACCAAGAAAACTCTCATGTTAGGACAAAAACTCAATTCCCTTATTTCGTTACTCGATTTATTGCTTTTCTGAAAAGCCAATTCATTTAACAGAATGCAAATTGCTCTATTAAGGAAAATTGACTTAAATGGTCGCTAGCATGTGCAGTTGTTTTGAAAATGGTCCAAAACCTTCAAATTTTGACAAAATGTCCTAACCGTTCACCTAAAAGAGTACGAGTTAAAAAAATTTCTTCCCGATTACAAGTTGAAGGGAGCTTTATGAGATGATATGGCAAAGAAATCACAGATATTTTTTAGAGCTCCGTTTAACTTAGACCATCTTTATAATGCATCTAGTCTATTTTAATCTATGTAGCATTAAGTTGAAACTTGAAAGGTGTCTAGTCTATGGCTCTATTCGGTTGGACATTGTGCCAAATTAAATTTTGTATTGAATTTATTTATATTTTCTAGGTAAGATATGTGGTTAAAAATTTGTTTGGGAAATTGTGTAATTGGAGAGAGAAAATATAGATGGTTAAAAAGTGATTTGAAAAATTGTGTAAATTAAATTTGTTGTCTTTTTTATCTTTTAACCAATTAATTTGGTAAATTAAAAGAAACCGAAAAGAGGCTATGTTGCATTAATATTTAAAGAATAGACTGTTGCAGAAATTCATTCATGTCAATTGCTTCCATACTCATTGAATGTTCTTATTCTATTTCTATTGGGATTTTAAAAAAAAAATTGAAAATGTGTTAACTTGTTTATTGCCTAGGATATAGTATGAATCAATTTGTGCTTAGGCTTGAAAATTGGACAAAATGAAAGCATGAACTTATTTTAAACTAGTTATGTTTTGCTAGATTCATATTCATTGCACACATAGCCAGTGTTGGATAATTGCTTGTGAGAGGGATTTTGTTCAATACATGTGGGGCAAAGTTTATGCAATTTGAACTTAGGAATGACTTGAAAATCCCTGAACTTAGATCATTAGACATCTCATCCCTAAATTAGAACCAATCATGCTCAAAGGCAAGTTTGGGGGTAGAATGGTTGGAATTTGTATGTATTGACAGGTTGGAGGTCTGTGGTTCTTGGTTTTGCACTTTAGTCATTGCAGTTTGGTCAACGGATATAAACCATTTCAGCATAAAAACAGAAAAATGCTAAGGTCTTATTCTGCTCTTCAAATGCCTTTTTGACTCAAGTAAGTAAGTTCGAGGGGTCTTTCAAACCTGTTGCCCTAAATCCAACTTGCTTGGGAGTCATCGACCTAAAGATCGCTACAGGGGTCAATTAGAAAGCAAGTAGGGAGAGTGGACTTACACATAAGACATTTTAACATCTTTAACTTTTCTGTTTAAGCCTTTATGACTCGGGAAAGTACGTCTTAGGGGTTCTTTGAACCTGGTACCCTAAGGCCAACTAGTTTGGGAATTGCCGATCCGAAAGCCTGCTACAGGGGTCATATAGAAAGTAAGTATGAAAAGTTCTGCACAAAGATGGTAAAAGGGAGGATCAATTAAAAGAAAAAGTCGTCCATCAAAAGAAAAAAAATATATAATTGCATGGTATAAACTTTGTTGACTGAGCTGTGGTGGTTGAGGTTGTAGAATTGAGGTCTACTTTCTTTTGATTTGACTGACTACCTTGTGTGGAAAAAGTAAATAATATTTTTAGAACCCACATAGATACAAACCCGGGATGTGAGAGAAAAAGCAGAAAGTGGTGATCATCCATAAGCGTTGAAAGGAATTTTATTAGAAATTATAGATTGACCACATGAGATTCGGGCTTGAATATGCATAATGAGCCACACAGTGTTGAGTATATCTTTTGCATAAGTGTGCGTTTGACGTTGGCTATTCACACACACACACTTGAAAATTTGGCATGATATAATTTGAAATTATTTTGCATTGTTATTCATAACCCTTGCTTAAAGCTTGAATTGATTTGGACTATTGAGGCATTTGGTAAACATGTTGACACAACAAAAACAATTGCATGTTGTTAATTTAATTTAATAGTTTAGTTTACATTGTTCGAGGACGAACAATAGTTCTAGTTTGAGGGTATTTGATAAGTGTATTTCAAAAACTTGTTGTGTAAAATCACAAGTATACGGTATCGCAATCAAGAAATAAAGTGACTTTTTGAGTCGAGTGATCGTTCCCACGAAGACTGTTTACTAAGTACCGAAATATGTCAGTTCTTAACTTTATTTGAACAAATGAAAGTAGTTTAAGAATAAAAGTCTAGAATTAAGAAATTGAACTAATGAATTAAAAAGAATTGTTAAATTGTTTTGTTTTCAAATATGATTGTAAAATAGTTGGGATTCACGATTTCACCAAGCCAATTAAATCAATTTCAATTCCATGTTCTATTTCCTAAATATATGTTCGATCGAATTCACTAATTCAAATTGAGATTCCCCTGTCGAGTTTAAATCATTATTACCTAAATAAGTCAACCTTGTATCTCTACAGCAGGTCCGAATATTCCTTATCTAAATGCATTACACACAAGAATTCACACACGACCGCAATAATAACAAGAGTATATCTCTATCTCTCATTCAATTACTGGATTTATTACCTAGATCTATGTTATTAAATCACCTCTCGGATTATGGAAATAACACATTAAATCATAAAAGAATGGCCAGTTCATTCACGCATTAAACGCAATAATAAATCAACACATGCATTAAAGCGTTAAAACAAGGAATATGGAATTAAAATAATTAACTAAGTTACATCGTTCATCCCAACATAGAATTTAGTTACACATCTTGATTAAAGAACAAAAACAAGAAAATAAAACGTTCATTGAAAATAACAAAGAAGAATGAAAAGATTGCACCAATTATCAATTCTTCAAGTATCTTCAATTCACGTCCCTCTGCGATGTTTGAATCTCCAAGAATTTGAATTGAAATCTCTGTTGTGGCTTGTTCTATAGAGAGGCAAAGGTTCCTATCTCGTGCCTCATGTGTTGTATTTATAGGTTTTGGAGAAACTTAGGTCAAGAAAGAGAGAATTCTGTTGAAAATCGGGAGAAAAAGCCCACAGTCGGCCCAGCCAGAAAGCCACGCGATCGCGTGGCATAAAACCTAGCGATCGCGCAGACATGGGTAAAACATTCTGCTGAAAAATTCGAGGCACCTCGCGATCGAGTGGTAGGAATCCGGCGATCACGATGAAGGACGTTGCACTGCAATTTTCCATCTTTTCCCGATTGTGTAAGTTGGACTCTGTCTTTTAATTGCACCTCATGTCCTCAACTTTTGATTTAGGCGATTTAGTCCTCATACTTTAGTATCCTCTTGATTGGATCGTTTCAACTTTCAAATTCTTCAATTGGGTACTCCAACCTCTGATTTAGTCACTTTGCCACCAAGTATGTTTCCCGGTTGTTGTCACAAACTCATCACTTGTCCAATTTAGCTCCAATTAGCATTCCAATTATGCGTTTTTCCCATTAATTTCATCATTCTGAAAAGTAAACGATAAACACAAATTAAATAGCAAATATTCCAAAACGACAATAATTAAACCTAATTTAGACATACAAATAAGTGTATAAAATACACTTATCAAATACCCCCAAACTAGAACTATTGTTCGTTCTCGAACAATGTAAACTAAACTAATAAATTAAAATAACCATATGCAATTGTTTTTGTTTTGTCAACATGTTTACCAAATACCTCAATAGTCAAAATCAATTCAAGCTTTAAGCAAGACTTATGAATAACAATGCAAAATAATTTTCAGTTATATCATGCCAGATTTTCAAGTGTGTGTGTGAATAGCCAACGTAAAACGCATTCTTATGCAAAAGATATACTCAACACTGTGTGGCTCATTATGCATATGCAATTCCGAATCCCATGTGGTCAATCTATGATTTCTAATAAAATTCCTTTCAACGCTCATGGATGATGACCAATTTCTGCTTTTTCTCTCACATTCCGGGTTTGTATCTATGTGGGTTCTAAAAATATTCTTTGCTTTTTCCACACAAGGTAGTCAGAATCAGAAATATGCGTGCATAACAAATCAAAAGAAAGCAGACCCCAATTCTACAACCTCAACCACCACAGCTCAGTCAACGAAGCTTATACCATGCAATTATATATATATATATATATATATATATATATATATATATTTCTTTTGATGTATGACTTTTTCTTTTAATTGTCCTTGCCTTTTACCATCTTTGTGCAGAACTTTTCGTACTTACTTTCTATATAACCCCTGTAGCGGGCTTTCAGATCGGCAACTCTCAAACCAGTTGGCCTTAGGGTACCAGGTTCAAAGAACCCCTAAGACGTACTTGCCCAAGTTATAAAGGCTTAAACAGAAAAGTTAAAGATGTTAAAATGTCTTATGTGTAAGTCCACTCTCCGTACTTGCTTTCTAATTGACCCATGTAGCGAGCTTTAAGTCGATGACTCCCAAGCCAGTTGGCTTTAGGGCACCAGCTTTGAAAGACCCTTCGAACTTACTTACTTGAGTCAAAAAGGCATTTGAAGAGCAAATAAGACCTTCAACATTTTTCTGTTTTTATGCTGGAAATGGTTTATACCCCTTGACCAAACTGCAATGACTAAAGTGCAAAACCAAAAACCACAGACCTCCAACCTGTCAATACATACAAATTCCAACCATTCTACCCCCAAACTTTCCTTTGAGCATGATTGGTTCTAATTTAGGGATGAGATTTCTAATGATCTAGGTTCAGGGATTTTCAAGTCATTCCTAAGTTCGAATTGCATAAGCTTTTCCCCACATGTATTGAACAAAATCCCTCACACAAGCAATTATCCAACACTGGCTATGCGCGCAACGAATATGAATCTAGCAAAACATAACTAGTTCAAAATAAGCTCATGCTTTCATATTGTCCAATTTTCAAGCCTAAGCACAAATTGATTCATACTATATCCTAGGCAATAAACAATTTAACACATTTCAATTTTTTTTTTTTTAAATCCCAATAGAAATAGAATGAGAACATTCAATGACTATGGAAGCAATTGACATGAATGAAATTCTGCACCCCAAAAATAGAAAGAAACATTGTCCTCAATGTTTGTCAAAAAGATTTTTAAAAAAATGTAAAAAGTAGACAAAAGAGAGAGAACGAGAACTTCCCAGGTGAAATGGAGATGCTTTGTTGCCTTGATGCTTCAATTTGAAATGACGTTGGATGAATTTGACCCTATTCTTGCTTTGCCCAACTTGATTGGATGTGTCTTGATTGATGTTTACCTTGCAAATAAGAGGTAAGTAACAATAGAAGTCATAAACATCAATAAGAAATAATGGAAGTTCAGTTCCACACCCCCAAACTAAAGTTAAACCAAAATCTTGAGTTTTCAAAATTGGTCGACCACACACATTCAAGCCTTGACATCGCCTAGAAAAACATAAATTTTCTCGAGCCATCTTTTGATACGTTAAAGTTCACAGCATGATCGATTATATATTAAAAATTCAGCTCTTTTGAAGATCAATAGGGTCATGGAAAGCTATGGAGAAGTAGGTGACGTGAGTGAATTTTCAAGTGCAGTGGCCTGCAATGGCCTTGCAATGAGGCTGCCATGGTGCAAACATGGTTTTAATAGATTTCATGTCAAGATGTGAACTAACTCATTTACTACACACACATAAACATTGATAAACATGTCATGAAGATAAATGTTCGGATGAATTTATAAAATTAGTACAAAACTCTCTTTGTGGCATTTCATCAAACACATAGTATGCATTGCAAAAATCACTGGATATGCATAGGGTTGAAGGCATGAATGAACCCAAAATTTTCGTCTACTAAACCACAAATCACAAACTCCAACAACTAACCTAAGCCCATTCTTCACAATTCATAATTTCTAGGTTGAAGAACTTAAAGAGACTTTTACAATTTTGATTAAACATTGATTTAAGTGAAGAGATCATACCTTCGATTGGATTTTGAAATCATGTAAGCAATGATATTGATTCAAAAAAGTGTTGATGACATGCACACAAGATGTAAGATCAAATATGAGGTGATTTGGGGAGAGAAAACGAGTTTATAATATTTGAAATTGAAAACATGAGGAACAACACTTAAACTGCCGATTTTGGTCTCAGTATAGCCATGCTATCGCCTGGCTGGAGTGCCAACGATCGCGTGGTTCAAGGTTTTAAAATCTGTTGATTTTTTAATGCAAATTTGAGATCTCTAGAGCCTCTTGGCACGCGATCGCGTAGATCCCGACAGTAATGAAAATTTTTCCTATTTTGATTTTCAAAATCATGTGTATCCCCCTAATCACTTCATGATCGATGCAATGATTTTCCAAACATTAACGTCATGATCTAAACTAGTGTGTGTGTGTGTGTGTGAGTTTGGAATGACGATAAAACCCTAGCCTAATAAAAACATGCAAAATAAAAAACATACATAAATATGCAATAATAGACTATTATGCAAAAATGTTCTTAACATGAAACATGCAAAACACTCAAACACATTTCATACCAAGCATATATCTAAAATTTTAATACTAAAATAAATAATGAAAGCATAATAAGTAAAAGGGAAGAAAGGTTGGGTTGCCTCCCAACAAGCGCTCCGTTTTAAATCTAAAGCTCGACTTTTTGCACTTCTTTATCATGGAGGCATGAATGATCCTCTAGAAGCTTTGCATTGCTTGCAATTCCCCGCCTTGCACTTCTCGATCCGTTTCCTCACTTTCTTGAAGTCTAAAACCTCATTTTCCACTATTTGTTGAAGAAAATTAGGCTTTTCTTTCTTCTTCCAGTTATTCCTATCGTTCTTACCCTCTAAAATCCCCTTTTTTAACATCGAAGCATTCTCCACCTTTATCCCTTGATTCACATTTTCTTCAGGTCTCTGAAATACGCCTTCCACTTTCAAACAGCTTTCATTCTGAACTTCACGATTCTGTTTGGGCTTGATGCTGAAAGTGACTTGTTCCTTCTCGACCCTAAAGATGATTTCTCCCATTTCAATGTCGATTAAGGCTCTTCCAATAGCTAGGAACGGTCTTCCAAGAATGAGGGGCATCTGAGTGTCCTCTTCCATGTCCAGGATCACAAAGTCGAATGGGAAGAAGAAATTTTCAACCTTAATTATCGCATTCTCGATTATCCCATATGGGTACTGAATGGATCTGTTGGCAAGTTTCAGTGTGATATTTGTTGGTTTAGGCTCCCCCAAACCAAGTTTCCTGTACAAAGATAAATGCATTAAATTGACACTAGCCCCTAAGTCACATAACACATTATCAAAGCTGAAATTACCAATAGTGCAAGGGATAGAAAAAACTCTCTGGATCAGTTATTTTCTGTGGCAACTTCTTTTGGATAATGACACTGCATTCCTCACTAAGAGCTACTATTTCATGATCAACCAATTTCCTTTTATTTGACAGCATCTCTTTCATTAATTTCAAATAGAGGGGCATTTGGGTTAAAATTTCGACAAAAGGGATGTTTATATGTAATTACAAAGGGTTCCAAACGCCCTCTTAGTAACTATTTACTACAATTCCCATTATTTAAAGTCAGAAATACAAATTTTCCCTTATAATATTGATTTAACTAACCCATGACCAACTGCGAAGCAAATACCATAGCAAGATGCCAAGACAAATGATTGCATACCCAGCTTTCCCTCTTGCGAAGTAAATTCCATAGAATGTACCAAATAATTACGTGCTGCTGCTAACAACAGACAACTATTATATTTTAAATTAATGAACCACATGATAAAAAATCAAGTTACAATTGCTAATAATTAAAAAGGTGATGTTAATAAATTAACTTAACAACCGACCGTGAAAGAGAGCCACAACTTATTTTCAAGATTGCTTGTCTCACGAAAACTGCCTCTTTATAAATGGCTAAGATCTCATGAAGGCTTACAAATCATGTAAGATAATTAGGTCAACAGAAATTATCGTGTTTGTTATGCGATTTGATATTGAACTCTTTGTTGTGGCTTCGAGTCAATTTACGTAAATAAGTCTATCAGAATATGTAAAAGAGGTAACTTAATATATTAATGTACTTAATTGTCGTAATGATTGGGAGGTGATCGAATGGACATCGAAGTTGGATTGTTCTGTCAAGAGTATTGAAAAATAAGTTTTGTCTAGATAGTTTTATGTTGGTCACGACTTTAGTGGATAGAGATGCATATTGAACAATGTGCACTTCACTTAGGGATGAACACAATTTGGTTTGAGCGATTTTTGATAAGATTTCAAATCAAATCATTTAAATCGAGTTGTGATTTTTCTAAACCAAACCAAACCATTTTATTTTGCAAACTTAAGGGTGAACACAATTTGGTTTGAGCGATTTTTGACAAAATTTCAAATCAAATCATTTAAAGCGAGTTGTGATTTTTCTAAACCAAATCAAACCATTTTATTTTGCAAACCAAACCAAACCCCCTTTTTTTTTTTTTGGTGTGGTTTCAAACCACGATTTACAAATGAAATAAATTGACATATTCTAAATAAGTTTAAGCATATATATTTGACTAAAATTTCGACTTAAAGCATTGATACAAGTCAAAATAATATATTATATCACTACTAGAGAACAAAAAATACAAGATAAAGTATTAATTTTCACTTCTAATTACGTAATGAAGCGAGATTCAGTCAGCAAGAAAACAAGTTTGAAAAATATATTTCAGAAGCTTGTATCGACATCGAGCTCCTCACCAAGCTCCTCACCAAGAAAGTAAGTATGAATCATTTGCCGCTTATCAGTACATTAAAAATGTTATTTTTTACTACATGCATATATTTACTTATTTACATTGATGGAATATAAGTTTTGGCTGCATTTTTTTTTTTTTAATTGGAAGTTGGCCTTTATTATAGAAATCAATAGAGTATTACCACAATTTATATCTTGAAAGTAATTGTATTTAATTCATCTGTAATTTTAATAAACTAAATGCTATAAAAATACGGATGAGTCATTTCATTATTGGAAAGACTAGTAACTAAATCCTTTGAAATCGCAGTTTTGAAAATTGAAACTTAAACCAAATCGTATAAGGTAGTTTAGAAATTTTTCAAACCAAACCAAACCATTTCACATTTGAAATCGAATCAAACCAAACCATTTATTACGGTTTGATCTGATTTTACGATTTGATGATTTATTTGTTCACCCTTGCATTCACTCACGCTATGAATTTCTACATTGGTTGAAAACTTGAATGTCACACTTTTCTAGAAATTTCATGTTGATATATCTGTAGCTATTAGAAATTTAGAAGAATTTAGTGGTGATCTTAACCAATAGTACATCATGTTTTACTCCTCATATCTGTTTTGTTGATCCTAGTGTTTAACTTGACTCTGTATATTTGAGATCGGCTTGTTTTCTTCTTGAATTATGTGTGATAATTAGGTCAGCGAATTCAATCATGTTATTAGGATATAATAATGAATCGAAAGTTACACACCTCTATAAATGGAATTCTTTCGCTACTTTACTCATCACATCAACATCAACATCAACATCAACATCAACAGCTTACATTGATTAATTGGTCATCTTTTTTATCTATTTTTTCGGGGTCAACAACATTATTCCAGCAGATTATCGCGTCATGTTTGGTACATGTGAAAGAAATCTTTGTAGGAAAGTGACATGTTTGGTACATGTGAACGTTGAAATCTTTATGGGAATTCCAAGTCAATTTACGAGGACAACCTATAGGGTATGTTCGGTTAGAAATTAAAATTTAAAGTGTAATAGGCACAATTTTTTAAATTGTTTTTTAATAACTAATATTTTCTCTTTAATTTTTAATTATACATCTTATCTACAAAACTCAAATAAATCAAAATTATAATTTCAATTCATTTCTTTATTGCTGTTGGAAGGTGCCTAAGATATGAAGGAGATGTAGCTCAATATAGCGGTGCCAAATTGTGTAGTTCGGATCGAGTTGACACGCCAACATATGAGTCTAATAACAGGCCACGTGAAAAAAAACATGTCCGTTGTGGGTTTACGGACCATCCGCCCACAAGTTCTGAACTACAATCGAGACTCGTCCACTGGTTAATGAGGATCGATGTTTGTTCTAATTTAGCCCGATTGAATAAAAACATAAAAATTTTCATATTTATAGCAAAAAATATTTTTTTGTTAAATTGTTAAATACGAAATGAACAAATAATAAATTTATTTTTATATAAATAAATGTTTAATTTATATTTGGTATTATATGAATTACTTCTAACTTCTCAAAGTTAAATATAACATAAACAAATAATAACTAAATGCATTTCTAATTATTATTATCAAATATTTATAGCTTAAATACTTATTAACTAAGTTGAAACCTACTTAAACTATAATTTATAGTTTAAGTACATCTCGACTAAGTTATTACATACTTAATTATAATTTAGTTGTTTCAATTTAAAAAATAATAATTAAATTAAATTAGATTTTAATAATTTTACGGGACAGTGGGTTAATCACAGCCTGTGAATGTGTGACTTGTGAAACCCGCAATTCACACATTCTTGATATGTGAACCGTCCGCTTGAGTCATGTGCCGACCCTCGATTTTGGATTGATCTGGGCCGATTTTCACGACTCCAATCGATTTGCTTGGCTTGACACCTCTAGCTCAATAAGTGTACTTGATTGTCGTATAGAAAGGGAAAGTTCCGTCATGAGTGTTGAATAGAGTATTGTCCAGTTAATTTTGAATTGTGCACAACTTGTAGTTGAAAGTGACGCTTGTTAAATTAAATTCCACCCGCGCTTTCAAATTCTACTGATTGAATTGTAACACTTTCCTAGAAGTTTCAAACTCTGCCCCCAAATCATAGATTCATAGTTTAATTGGTTGAAATATGAGAGTGGAAAATATCAGAAATTAAGTGCATGGTGAAAATTTGAATCCAACAGTTGGTATGGATGAGCCTCCTAACAAGCGCAGTTAAACAGTAAACTCTCGACCCTACTCTATTGAGATACATCTCGCTATTTACGTTTTCTACAAATCTCCAAACAGCAACTGTAGGGGTTCCAAATGTTAGAGTTAAACTTTTGCTTCTTTTTTCTTTTATCAATTCTAAATAGTCTCAAGGGATCAAAGACTTCCGTGGCTCTTGGTCAATAGTATCTCACTTTTTATCCCTTTTGTAGACAATTTTCTTTCTCGAGGCTACCCAGAAGAACACGTTCTACTATATTTTATAATGACCTTGTAGTTTACGTCAATCATAAAATTGATCGTCTCACAATATGAACAAGCAATTTCTTTCTCCAAAAGATAAGGACAAAATATAATTATCCAAAGAGAAGACTCAAAAACTTTCTTGAATTGTTGGCGGATTTGTATGCGGTTTCATACGTAGATTAATTTTATTGTATCCACTGCATGAATTAATGTGTAGTTGCATGCTTTACGACTTGACATTTCTATGGAGGAAATTGCATGTAAATTTCAGTTGAAGCATTAATAGATAGATATATATATATATATATATATATATATATATATATATATATATATATATATATATATATATAGACACACACACACACACACACTTACTTGCAATTAACGCTAATGATGTGATCGAAACAATATTATTATTAATACATTTTTAGATAAATTCATGACCCAATTGAAATTCAACTCAAAGTTGAATGATCCAAATTAAAATTCACCCTCGTGGTTCCAATATCCAAATTACTATGTACTATGATATCGATTTTAATTATTTTAAACAATTTTCTTCACTTTATATTTTTTTTATCGATCTTCATTGGGTGTTTATTGCGTGTAAAACTTCTCTTTCACAACTAAGGCTTACAAAAATGTGATTAATACCTCTTAATCATTTCTTTTGTTTTGGATTTTTAAATAAATCTTCCTCAAATCCATTTGTTATAAACGATAAAAGGTATGGTTTTTTTTAAAAAAAAATATTAAAGGCACTTGGTTGTTCTACATTGGAGGTAAGCAGTTTTTTTGTTGTCTGCGGTGGGCAATAGAACATTCGATTTATTTGAATAAATAGTTTTTTGAATAGTGATTTTAGGGAGAAAGTTTGGTTAAAAAGTATGAGATTTTTTACGTGGTTAAAAATTCTTTTCGAGAAATGTGTGATTAAAAAATAGTATTAAAAACTCTAATGTACTATAAGTATATTTATAATATATTTACGGAACACAAGCTTTATTGATAAATATGTCATTAAAAAGAAGAATTAGAAAAATATGTTTTATTTTATTTATAATAGGTGTCAAAAAGGGGCTAAGTCAATGTTTTATTATTTTCATTTTTCGTTGTCTTTATTTTTTTTCTCATTTTTATACAAAAATCAAAATAAAAACTATATATTTTATTTTCACTACTTTGGATGATCATTGAGCAGTGAAAATGAATTAAAATTAGACCGAATTCTTGGTTCTTATTAAAATCGACCATATTTTGAATTTAAAGTTGAGGGAGAAATAGGTCTGACTTTGTTCTTAATTCAAGCTACAAGAATTGAATTTTGGTCGATTTCAATATTTTTTTCCATGATTTATTAATTAATCCATAATTAATACAATGAATAATTTGTACTCTTTAATAAAAATTGTAAAATTGAAACAATGAAAATACTTAAAAATGTTGGGTAGTTATTTTAAATTGTCAAAAGTTAAAGGACTTTAATTGTTATGGGAGAATTATTTCTTTTATGATTTATCTGCTTATGGAACGAATTTGGTATCATGTCATTGACTACTCCATTACGTGTCTTAGTGGGATTGCCTAAGGTAATTATGTAATTGATTAGAAGTGCTTTCAATTGGTTGAACTTTTCATGAATGAAATTGAGAACGGAGACTAATTAGAAGTGCAATTGACTAAGAATTCTCTAATTCGAATGGTTGCTGGTCAGTGATGCCAAAAATAATTTTAATGAGATATTTTTTAGGAATATTTTTAAGTAATATTGTGACATGTCACATATTTATTGAATTGTCATAACAATCATGTCACTTAAAAATATTCTCAAAAAATGTCTTCCTATAATTACTCGTGATGTGAATGAGGAGAAATCAACATATATTTTCTATATACACACACGTATTATTCTTTTTCGTTCAAATATTGACTAGAGAGTTTTGTGAGAAAAAATATAGTATAGCATCTTGATTTTTCATGAGTTTTATGTGAATTGTACAAAAAAGTAAAATTAGTAAATTTGGTAAAGCTTGATATTTTTCTTACAATATTTAGTGGGTTTGGTAAGCGCAACATACGTCTATATAATTGTAACAATTTATTATATGACAATACGTAAGTTTTACGTTATTGTTTTATTTTCTTAAACATTAAAATTATCCTATGGGTTTAAGGAGGGGGAATAGACGTGTAATTCCTAATAAATAAATTATATCATGCGTGATCTATTGCAAGAGCTAGGCAACATACTTCTAAATTTATCGGACACTTGACGCGTTTTCTTTAGTGGTGATACCTCTAGGTAGAGAGCAATGTGTCGACTTTGTTTCCGCAGAAATCTTTTTTATGTATGGTTCCTAATTAATGTGCTACTTATCTATGAGTTTTATCACAGTATATTACCATGTTATGCTATTGAAAAATCTATTAACAAGATTTTATATGATTTTCATGACAAGTCGTGTTTGAAAAAAAAAATTGATTAATTTCTTTTAATTTCGTTTGCAAATCGTGATTTGAACCAGCACTAAATCGCAAAAAAGGATTTGAATTGGTTTGGTTTAGAAAATTAAATAGTTTGATTTGGGTTGGAAAAACATCAAACCATTTTAAATAATTTGATTTGAAAATTTATCAAAAAATGTCCAAATCGAACCATTTACGCCTCTAACTTATACTAACCTATCTTACTTTTACATTTTTAGTTTTAAGAAAAACATTATCTTAATAATAAAATAAGTGTTATAAACTAGAGAGAAAAAGAGATAAAAGTAGAGATACCAATAAACTTGTGTATTATTATGAATCAAAACCCCCATATATATAGAGAGAATAAGGGATACATAAGGAAATAAAACCTAGGATTTTGGGGTACAACTGTCATTCATTAATACAATATAATATTTACAACACTCCCCCTTGAATGACATATGATATTACAAAATATCTGTCTCGTTAAAACCTTGTTTGATAAAAACTCAATGAGACAAAAATATCAAACGAAGGAAAAAGAGTACAGTTATTCTTGGAGTATTAAAATGAATACTGCCTCGTTAAAACCTCGCCAGGAAAATCCAACGGAACAAAACATTGGCTAAGGAAAAAGAGTACAGCTACTCCCCCTGATTCAATATGTATTGAATCATCCATACAGTTACTCCCCCTGATTCAATCTCTATTGAATCATTTATATCTTGATCTCTTCAGGAGTTTCGTATAGGAGAGTATATCAATAGATATTGATGACAGCTACCTCATTAAAAACCTTGCCAGGAAAACCTCGTGGAATAAAATTTCGACTAAGGAAAAAAGAGTGTAGCACATATTAGCTCCCTCTCATGGGAACATTACAATTATATTGATATTGCATATAATTATTTCAACTGTTAATCGGTGCAATATCGAATATCTTTACCAAGCATATATAAATGACATATATCCTATATTATTTGTTCTTCGAATATAAATTCAATTATTCATTTGAACTTGAAGAACTATAAAATATTTCCAATCATTTGAACATGTTACATCGAGCTATGTTCTATAATCAATATTCATCAATGCATTTAATGCAGTTCTCAAATCTGGAAGTGACTTATTCACTTCAATGAACAATTAACTTATTCACTTCAGGTAAATAATTAACCATGAATTTGTATCTTGAAAATCAATTGCCTGAATTTTCAAATATAATTTTATACGACAATCACATTCAATTACAAATTGAATCTTTTCAAGGCATATTAAATATTCAGATCGCAAAGTATATGTATACTTTGATCAAAAAAGTTTCTTAAAAACTTGAACTATATATTTCAAATATATTTAATCCTTCAAAGATTATAATGTATGCTTCAGGCATCGTATATGTTTCACATTGCAATTGTCAAATTGCTACCACCAAATTTAAGTCGTGAAACTTTAGATAAGTAACAATTCCTATATTTTAAATAGATTTTCTCTAATTATTTCACCGCAATCCCAAAGTACCGAGGTATTGATTACCTTTTTTAATCTCACTCATTGGTACTTCAAAGAATACTCCCAACGTATCGAGTTGATGATCATACATTTTGATATCACTCATTGGTACATCAAAGAGCGCAAGTTAGTAATCAGAGTAAATCATTTTTCATTATATACATTTCTAATAATCATATATTTATAGGCACTTATTATGCATTTTCAGGAAAATAAAATATTGTATCTATGCCAGATCTTTGAAACATTCGTTGCGCAACAAGTCGTGTATTACGAATATACCTATAGGTATTTTACTGGCTTTACACTTTTATGTGTTTGGACTTCAGGTCCCAAAACTTCAGGTTTTGTAATAAGTTTAATTTAGCCTGAATGCATATTTTTGCCAACTATTTTTATGTCAATTTTCTTCGACATATTTTCTTTTATTATCCTCGCTGTCATTCAAATTATGATGCGGCTAGCTTCGCAATTTGCTTTTGCATAAGTGCTTTAAAAAGTGTGTCGACACAATTATCATCTCAATTTGATTTCTTTCCCCACAAGACATAATTATAGAGATCTCAATTTTCAATATTTCAAGTACTTGAACCTCTTCTGGAGATTTACAATTAATTATGTCAATAAATACTCTCTCACGAGTATATGCCTCCTCAATAAGACAATTATAATCATTTGCTCTATTTTTATTTATTTGGGGATCTTTATTCGAATCAAATATCGCTACACTTCAGGCGTGCACATATCAATATAAGATAGAGCATGAGATTTTATCAATCTCTTATGCATCTTGTAATTATGTTATCTTTGAACGTTTCGTTCATATTTTCAATCGAACTTCTGGTTCGTATTATCAATCGCGAGGATATATATATATAATATAATATGATGCATTTGTTTGATTTTAAGCTATTTCCCCCTAATGTTGAGAAAATTGTCCAATCAAATTGACAATCATTTTTTTCGACGTTGTAAAATATCACCCATTTGGGATATATGTTCAAACAACGCATTTTTCTCAACATTCTTTATTTCCCATATCAGTGCATGGTGGTGGATCAATTGCACTATTAATTATATGGAAATTTATGCCCTAACTATAAGCCAATTATAATAGGGAGAACTGTGATATTGACATGATGCGTAATATAATTCCATAAACAAAAAAGGATGTATTTTGTTCTCAATTAAATTAATTGGAGGCATTTAACAAGCAAAAATGTTAAACCATTTATCGATATCCCAATTAACACTTATCAAAATGTTGAGATTCGTGTCCACTAGCACTATTTAAGACACATTCTTGATTATATAATCTGAAAATTATGCTCATAATTCATAATTTGAGCAATAATTTCGCAAACTTCAGGTTGTGAACACCATGCAATCATCTAGTACATGTATCAAATCTATTAGATACAAATAATATTTAGATGATGAACGTGAAGGATGATTGGTCCCCATTTATCACCCAAATTAATTTTCAGAAATATAGGGAATTTAATCCCTATTTCAGCTAGTGATAATGAAAAAAATTATGAAAGAGAACAAACATCATATATGATTGAATTGAAGAATCTTCTGGTTCTTCATTGAGTGTCAATTTTAATTTCGCATCACTATTGATCCAGTGATTGTCCAACTGGTCATGCCAAATAATAAAATTAAATTGAACTTCTGGTTCAATATAAGATATAATTCAATTATTAAATATTTTATAATAATGTATTATTCAAGTAGTCAAACTAATCAATGTCCTTATGATATTAGTTATATATTTTCCTTCAGAGATAAATATGAACTCAAATGAGATATTCTTTGAAATAATGTTACTTCAAAAAGCATGTTTTATTACTCATTCAAAATCAATATGTCAATATTCTTCCGAAATATTGTAATATCAAATTAATAACATATCTCATAATATTGGGCTCTCTGAGATCAAATTATATTCCATTATTATATTTCATATGAGATAAAATTGCGATTCTTCAGGAATCATCACAACTATATATTAGATCACATCATAATAATCTTCTGAATTATTAATAAATTTGAATTTCTTTGATAAAAAGAATGCAATATTTATCACTTGAGCAATAAAATAATATTCTTCTACAATATTGAAACGTAGCAATAGCGAAATATTCTTCAGGAATATTGATTTGAATCTCATTCAATTATAACAATAATTAATATCTATTGTGCTATGTAGGAGCAAAATAACGAATTATTCTTCTGGAATAATTATATTGCTAAAATTGCAATTCTTCATGAATAATAAGTCAATATTCTTCTGGAATATTGATATTAATGATTCGTTCTATCTTTCAAGCTAACAATATTTGTGCTCTACACGAGTCACGTTAAAATATTCTTCTAGAATATTTATCTAATGTGGGTTGTGTTTATTTGAGAACACCAACACCATATTCGTTTAAAACATATTTTAAATTATGCTTCTTCAAGAGTATTGGATCAATATTCTTTTGAAATATTGAAATTGTAATATACTGCTCGTGACAAGCAAGTAATATTCTTCTAGAATACTACTATTGTTGTCTTACTTCGTGAGCAACAATATGATACATTATTAAATCAAAATTTATGAATGAACATCTACAAATATTTAATCATCTTAAAGAATATTAATTACCATATAAACATAATATGAATTTATATATAAAAATGAATTACCAAACATATATCAGGAAAAAGAATCTCCATATATAGAAGTTAACAAAATTGACTAAATCTTTTATTGGCTAAATCTTTTACCAATATGCAAAAGATACTAAACATGCACGTGAATTCCATATATAAAAATTAGATATATAACTAATATATAGTAGAATCAAATCTAATAATGTATTTGAGAATTCAAAATAACGTAGTGATTTCCAATAACAAAATTGAAAGAGCAAAAAATAATAACAATAATAATTTGCTGGAACAATGTATACTTTAACGAATTTATTTCGATTCTTCCAAAAGAAATAATAAATCAATATTCTTCTAGAATATTGAAAATTATAATTCATGCTCTTCAGGAGCAAATAACATCCTTATAGGATATTAATTATAGTATTGTACTACTTCGTGAGTAACAACAAATTATTTATAATAGATAAATTTACAATTAATATTTTTTTGAAATATTAATCATCCGTTGTGCTACTTCAGGAGCGAGAACAAATTATTATTAAAGATTTTAGATATTTGCTCTTCTGGAGCAATTGAATAATAAATCTTTCAAAATTATGCTCTTCAGGAGCAATTAATATTCTTTACGAATATTATTATAATAAAAATTGTGCTACTTCAGGAGCAACCACAAATTATTTTTCTAGAATAATTATAGTTCTAAAATTTCGATTATTCAAGAATAATAAATCAATATTTTTCTGGAATATTGAAAATTATAATTTATATTCTTCAAGAGCAAATATTATTCTTTTGAAATATTAATTATAATGTTGTGCTATTTCAGGAGTAACAACAAATATTTGTAATAGATAGACACAAATCTATGATTAATATTCTTCTGAAATATTAATATAATGTTGTACTACTTCAGGAGCAACAACGAATGAATTAATAGCATCAATAAATTTGTAATGGACAAATCTATAATTAATATTCTTCTGGAATATTAATTTATACTGTTGTACTACTTCAGGAGCAACAACATAATGAATTATCAATATAAAGATCAAAATCCGTCGAATTGGTTGGAGAAAATCAGATTCAGATTTATGAGCTGCAATTGCTAATGAACAACATCGTAATGAATAGATGTGAATTGCAATTGAATAGTAATAAAAAAATTCATACGTCACCAAATTAATTTCGGTGCATATGATTTTACCATCTAACTAATATTTTGATATATGAGATTTTGAAAAAGAAAATTCTAACTCAATTTGGTGGAGACTCGTGCTGATAACGTGTTATAAACAAGAGAAAAAAAAGAGAGAAAAATAGAGACACCAATAAACTTGTGTATTATTATGAATCAAAGCCCACATATATATATAGGGAGAATAATGTATACATAAGGTAATAATACCTAGGATTTTAAGGGTACAACTGTCATTCACTAATACAATATAATATTTACAACAATAAGTAAATTATTTATTTTAATTTTTATTAACCAAATATTACTTGTAAGCGAACTTTCAAAGCTTAGCCAAACATTGAGAGTCAGTAATATGCTATAGAATTTTTTGCCTCTGAAATCTTCTCCGCGGTTCAATAAAAATCCCCGTGATTCGGATTTTATTGTTTATAAACAATGGTAATGTTGGTACAGCATTGCGGCGGTGCTGCGTCACCGGCGAGGGCAGAGAAGGGGCGGTGGAAAGATAGATGATTATTACCGCTACATGATTCCTTCTCTGTGATAAGAAAGAAAAGCCGCAAATTTCAGTCCAAATTTGACGCGTCAGAGACACGTGCTCTTTCTCGGTTACTTCCTTTTCCCCATTTCCTTTTGGGTTAATTGCAATGTGAGTCATCCAACTTTTAACTTAGTGTGTATTTAGTATTGTTTTAAAAGATTTTTTTTAAAAATGAATAGTGATTTTTAGGAGAATGGATGGTTGAAATTCGATTGAAAAGTTAATATTGTAAACTTGACTTTTAATATATAATTGAAATTACGTAATATAAAAAAAGGGGGTAAATTTTAAAGAGAACTAAATAAGAGCTTAATCACTTCAAGGAAAATCGTTTTCAATTTGGAATTTACACGTCGATTTGCTTGCAAATTTGACTACTCAATGTTATTTTGATATAATTAGATCATTCATCCTCATTTTTTTTTGCAAATCTAATCATTTTGTTCACTACTTTTAAATAAGCCTCCATTTAGCAAACTTGTTTTTAAACAACACATTTTTTTCAAATCGTTTTTTAATCACCAACATATTCCAAAATCATTTTCCAATCACGTATGTTATCTCAAAATATTATATTCTTTGTTGTTAAATAAAAAACTTTTGACAATCAAAGAATAATATAACATGTTGACTTACTTCACGTCACGTAATTATAAACATTATTATTCATCTTTCTAATTTATTATTTGGAAAAATGTTTGAAATATTAAGAAATTAGGTACCAATTAGTTTAACGTGGAAGTTAGAATATTATGTTAGTTAAAGTGGTGACAGTGGACTTGTTGCCTTGTGGACATAGACATTTTTCAGGGTTATGAGATAACATATCGTGACAGTTTGCATCGACCAATGAGACTTTGAGCCTAGCCAATGTGACCAGATTTACGAGAAAATGAAAGCTAGATGAACTACTACTCAAAGTTAGATAACCTAAGTTGCAATTAACTTTTGGATTCTGTTGAAAGCGCGTCTGAGATCCTAACATTTATAATTTATAAATATTTTTTATTCCATCAAACGGTTTTTGCAGTGAAACATAAATACATAGACGAAGTCTTTACGTTTGTCTGCTTAAACAACTTCCAGTGCATTCATTCCCACTTTCCTTTGCATTTCGTTTGTATTTATCTGAACTTTATTGATTCTGAGCAGCACAAGCTAATCAAGATGATGGTTAGTCCAGCTCCACGCACGGGAAGGCAAATGCAGCGTTACAATTCCAATGGCCATCGCCAAGTAGTGGGGTCTCTCTCTCTCTCTCTCTCTCAGAAACATGAACACAAACACTTTCAAGCCATATATTATTTCATCGTTTTTAATTCCATTCTTGGTTTTATGTATGTTAAATGAATAGCTCTAGTTTATGATTAAGAGTTGACTTCATTGCTACACAAGATAAGATGTCAAATCACCAGAAGTTATTTGTTTCCGCTGCTGGTTGATTTGGATTGGGAAAATTGATTTTCCCAACAAAAACTTCTCCTCATTTTAACTTATATGATGGATTTATTGTCATTTGTTAACTTAGTAAAACAGATAACAGGTTGTTTCAACACATAGCCTTACCTTGATAGCAATAATTTGACTGAATTTCGAACACAAAGTTCAGAAGAGATCACTCTCTTAATTAGTTATGATTCTACAGATGTATACCATACAGATATAAAGGTACACATGGGACGTCTATATCTATAGTGGATGAAGAGGCAATTGAAGTTTTGGTTATTACTTCACAGAGAAAAGGGAAAGGGATGTTGTTTCCAAAGGTATTTCATTTCAAATACACCACCGTATTATGAATTATTATGTTTATGAAGAATGTTGTTATTCAGGGAGGTTGGGAGAAAGATGAGTCCATTATAGAAGCAGCATTGCGCGAAACGGAGGAGGAAGCTGGGGTAGTAGGCGAAGTCAAGGTTAGTTCTTCTTGCTTGAGTTGATATATCATATATTTAAGGTGGAACTTGGAATACATCATACATGCTTATGTCGTTGGGCTCGAGTTTTTTTCGCAGTGTAAATTGGGTAAATGGACTTTCAAGGGCAAAAATGATGACACTTGTTATGAGGGATACATGTTCCCTTTACTTGTCAAAGAGCAACTAGATTCTTGGCCGGAGAAAGAAGTCCGGCAAAGAAAATGGGTAATTTGCTCCACGATTTTACGCTTCCAAAACTTGCGAAAATCCGTACAATTGCTGATAAAGATTTCATTCTAACAGGTTAGTGTTAGAGAAGCTAGGAAAGTTTGCCAGTATTGGTGGATGAAGGAAGCCTTGGAATTATTCGTGAATCGCCTCACATCACAAGGTACTCATGGTGAAAACGAGTGCTGTTCACCGAGCCAGGGGACGAACTGCGATTTGTAGCCAACTTTTTAAGGTTGTCTTAACATAATGCCATCGGGTGCTGGAAAGGCCAGGTGACAGCCACTTCAACTCGAAGAAAATGAGAACCGGATTTTGGTATATATCGAACTCTTGTTACATTTTAAGGGAATTGTGATTCTTGTACAAAAATCCACTTTATGGTTGTTTCAGAACTGGAAACAATGCTTGTAAGACCTAGTTCTTAATTAAATTAGTCGATGTGTTCCATTCATTTGTGTTCTTCAATACGTTTCAAATTTTCATGTGAATGTTAAATATCCCAGTTTCTGTGTCATTCCAATAAATCGTATCATTGGTCATGGATTACTCTTACACTAGTTCTTGAATAAATCCATTGGCATTCTTGAGCAGTGTCATGACTAGTCATTTACTGACTCTTCCGGCAATGAAATTTTAATGTAGTTCTCGCCGTTTTAAAGCATTATTTTTCCATAAACGGTTTCCCACACTAAGTGTGTTCTTTAACTTGTTTATAAACATTTTTTTTTACCAAATTGAAGTTGCACATATTTACCTTAGTTCCGTAAGATGTGTTAAAGTAGATGTTAGTAGAATAAGCGACGCAGGACGAAAGCAAGAAATTCAAACGAAATCTTTAAAAGAAATATAAAATTTGAAATCCACCGAGAAGAATGGGAAAACTCTCAAGAACTTTTATTAATCAATGAATGAATAAAAATAATGAATTAACCCTCTATTTATAGGGCCTTAAAACAAAGTAACATCTTTTAAATCAAATAGAAAAAGTATAAAACATATTCTAAATTAATTAAATAAAACAAAGAAACATATTCTAAATTAACTAGAAAACATAAAACTTATTCCAACTCAACTAAATAAAAAGAATTCGAAATAAACTAAATGACAAAAATAACACTAAAATTTTAAAACATTGTCTTGCTGCCTAAACGAACTTGAATGCCAAAACTCCATCGTAGATCACTGCAAAGCAATAAGTTGCACTCGTCTCGTCGAACTACTCAAAATAGACATCTTATGGGCTCGAAACGGAGGTTGGATGCCAAATCTGTAAATTGCGATTTAGTCTTTTACGTTTTATTTCTTCTTCAATCCACTCTACCATTTGTTCTACATCAGTCCCTTCTACCTCAGAAGAACTCGACCCCAAGTTATAATCTGGATAAAAAGGCTCATTATCTTCATGGAACTTGTATAAATCAGCTACGTGAACGTACTTGAAATCCCCATAAACGTTGGCAAATTTAAGATATAAGCATTATTGTTGATTTATTTCAGTACCTTAAAAGGACCATACTTTCGGGGTTTTAGTTTACTATAAGAACCAGCTGGAAATCTTTCTTTTCGCAAGAACACCATAACGAAATCCCCTTCTTGAAACTGCTTGTCACGTCTATGAGGATCTATTGCTACCTTATATTTTGCATTTGTTTTCTCTAAATTTTGTTTCACCTCATCCCGAATTGGAACCACTTCAGCTGCCAAGTCTTCAGCTGCTTTATTTTGTCTATGCCCCTGAGGTAACGAAACTAAATCCACCGCATGATACAGAACTTCGGAATACACAATAGCAAAAGGCGACCTACCTGTAGCTGTATGAACTGCGCTGTTATATGCAAATTCAACCCGAGCTAATGATAATTCCATTGTTTTGGCTTGTCTCTACAAACACTTCGAATCATATTCCCCAAAGTCCTGTTTGTAACTTCAGTTTGTCCATCAGTTTGTGGGTGGGCGGTGCTACTCCTCTTCAATTTTGTGTTAAACAATTCCCACAATGTTATCCAAAAATGCCCCAGAAATTACGTGTCCCTATCTGATGTAATGGACCTAGGAACTCCATGTAACTTGACTACTTCCCTGAAAAATAGTTTGGCAATGTGAGATGCATCAGAAGTCTTGCGACAGGCGATAAAGTGAGCCATCTTGGAAACCTTTCGACCACTACGAATAATGAATCCTCTCCTCTTTGGGTTCGTGGTAAACCCAAAACAAAATCCATCGATATATCCTGCCAAATTCCTTCTAGAACAGGAAGTGGCGTGTACAACCTTGTGTTTTGAGACTGACCTTTGGACACTTGACAAATATAACACTTTCTAATAATGTTACCAACATCCTTCTTTAGTCGAGGCCAATAATACATGTTTTCCAGACTTGCTATGGTTTTATCTCGCCCTAAATGGCCACTTAAACCACCACCATACAGATCGCGTATTAATTTCTCACGTAAAAATGAAATAGGGATGCAAAGTTGGTTACCTTTTAATAGGTAACCATCTGAGACATGAAATTCAGTCAATAGGGATGACAATAATACCCCACAGACCCGATACCCGTTGGAAACCCGGTATAAATGGGAGGGGATTACCCGACTAAATGGGTTCGTGGGTAGAGTATGAGGGAAACTTTAAAACCCGACATGGGTATGGATCAGATGTGGGTTTTACTACAATACTCATATCCGACCCGCATACCCATTAATTTTCTTAAAAAATTATAGAATTTAAAACAAAAGTGATTGTGTAAAAAAAATAATGAATAAATTAAAAATAGAACTCAAATATCTATTGAGATTGTTAACGTCTAAACCTTAATATGTTTAAGCTATTGACTTTGTTAACGTTTAAAAAAAATGTTCAAATTCGCCTGTTTAGTTTCAACATATAACAAGCTTTTTTCAAGCCAAATTCAAGTGAAGCCCAACATTTAACTGATTCAAGTTAATCCGGAGCACCTACAACCTATTTACAACCTAAAAACAAATAAAAATAATTAGTAATGAATTTCGAATGGATATAGAAGCAAACCCTCCCCCGACCCGCCCCAGACCCACAATTCTTAAATGGGTATATGGGGAGGTATGGAGGTTATAAATTTTTAGTGGGTAGGGTATGGGTTTGGTAAATTCGACCCCATACACGACCCATTGTAACTTCAGTTTGTCCATCAATTTGTGGGTAGGTGGTGCTACTCCTCTTCAATTTTGTGTTAAACAATTTCCACAATGTTATCTAAAAATGCCCCAGAAATTTCATGTACCTATATGAGGTAATGGACCTAGGAACTCCATGTAACTTAACTACTCCCCTGAAAAATAGTTTGGCAATGTGAGATGCATCAGAAGTCTTGCAAAAGGCGATAAAGTGAGCCATCTTGGAAACCTTTCGACCACTACGAATACTGAATCCACTCCTCTTTGGGTTCATGGTAAACCCAAAACAAAATCCATCGATATATCCTGACAAATTCCTTTCGAAACAGGAAGTGGCGTGTACAACCCTGTGTTTTGAGACTTACCTTTGGACACTTGACAAATATAACACTTTCTGATAATGTTACCAACGTCCTTCTTTAGTCGAGGCCAATAATACATGTTTTCCAGACTTGCTATGGTTTTATCTCGCCCTAAATGGCCACTTAAACCACCACCATGCAGATTGCGTATTAATTTCTCACGTAAAGATGAAATAGGTATGCAAAGTTGGTTACCTTTGAATAGGTAACCATCTGAGACATGAAAGTCAGTCAATGGTTCACCTCTAGCACACTTGTCCCAAATTTGCTTGAAGTCTTCATCTTCTGGGTATAATTCTTTTAAACAATCAAAACCAACAAGTTCTTGAGATAGAGTAACCAATAGCGCCATTCTTCTACTAAGAGCATCGGCCACCCGATTAGATTTACCTGACTTGTGCTTGATCACAAAAGGAATTTTTTGTAAAAAGGTAATCCATCTGATATGCATTTTGTTGACGGATTTTTGACTATTTAAAAACTTCAGGACCTGATGATCAGTGAATAATACAAACTCCTTCTATATTAGATAATGCTCCCATTGTTTCAAAGCTCTCACCATTGCATAAAACTACTAATCATAAGTGCTCCACTTTTGCCTGGCGTCGCTTAGTTTTTCTGAAAAATAAGTGACTGGTCTCTTTTCTTGCGAAAGGTCAGCTCCAACTCCTACACCACTTGCATCACATTCAACTTCAAAAATTTTCTCAAAGCTAGGTAAAGTCAATACAGGAGCAGTACATAATTTTTCTTTAATAAGAGCAAAACTATGTTCCTGCTCCTTGCCCCAATTAAACTTTCATTTCTTTAAACATTCCGTAAGGGGGGTTGTGATAGTACTGAAATTTCAAATGAAACGTCGATAGAATGTGGCTAGTCCATGGAAACTTCTAACATCTGATACTGTTTTTGGAGTCGGCCAATCTCGTATTGCTTTTATCTTCTCCTCATCCACCTGCATGTCATCTTCCCCGACCACAAAATTCGAAAACAACAACTTTCTTGTACAAAAATTACACTTCTTCAGATTTATAAATAACTTGTTCTCCTTCAGCACTCCTAGAACCTGTCTCAACTGAAATAAATGTTCTTCTTCGCTCTTGCTATAAATAAGGATATCGTCAAAGTAGACGACAACGAACGAACCAATAAAAGGACGCTGAACCTGATTCATTAACCTCATGAAGGTGCTCGGAGCATTAGATAATCATAATGGCATCACCATCCACTCGTACAACCCATCTTTGCTTTTGAAGGCTGTCTTCCACTCGTCCCCCGGTCTTATTCGAATATGATGGTATCCACTGCGAAGATCAATTTTTGAAAATACTTTGGAACCTTCTAAAACATCCAACATATCTTCCAAACGGGGAATGGGAAACCTGTATTTTATTGTTATTTTATTTATGGAGCGACTGTCCACACACATGCACCAAGTCCCTCCCTTTTTTGGTACTAATAAAACAAGAACATCACAAGGGCTCATACTTTCCCTGATGAAACCCTTTCTCAGCAACTCTTCAATCTAATCCCTTAAAATTTCATTCTCCTTGGGGTTCATTCTGTAATGTAGAAGATTAGGTAGGCTGGCATCGAGGCACCAAATCGATATGATGCTGAAGGTCACGCGTAGGAGGTAGCTCGTTTGGAAGTTCATCTGCAATTATACCCTGAAAATCACTTAGGATGTTCTGTAATTCTATCAGAATTTCTTCATTATGGTTCGCAACCATGAGTCCTTTAACAACAATGGGAAATATGCAATAAGAATCCTTAGCAGAGCCAACTACTCCTCGTTCATCACTGGTAATAGTAAGGAAGTTTTCAGACTTTTTCATTTCCAATTTTGATTCTTGATCCAGAGGAGTCATGGGGATTCTGTGACCCTTCCAAGGAAATAACACTATATTATCACATCCTTTGTGTATATAATTCACATCATATTGCCAAGGTCGTCCCAAGAGAATATGACAGGCTTCCATGTCGATTACATCACAAACAATCTCATCCTTATAGTGTTTTCCAATAGAAAGAGGTACTTTACAAGTCTCAATGACTTGAACGGATGGTCCCCTTTTCACCCAACCTAATGAATACGGGTCGGGATGTTTCTCAGTTTGTAATTTCAAAGTATTCACCAGCTTCTTGGACACAAAATTCTCACAACTTCCATTATCTACTATTACTTTGCAAACTTTGTTATTGATATAACAAAGTGCACGAAATATACGACATCGCTGTCCATCTTCTTTTGGTGATAATAACACTCGATGTAACACCAAAGCCATCCTTTCGACTCCTTCTTCTATTGCAAATTCGACCCCATCATATGTATCTTCAGCCTCTTCTTCTTCGAACAGATCGTTATCGTCGCCTTCCTCAGCCTCAATTAGGTTTGCCTGCTTTCGTTCTGGACAGTTGTTAGATCGATGCCCAGGTTTTCTACAACGGTAACAAACATCTGTTGTGGGTTTTGCATAGGGTTTCTCTTTCTGGGTTGATTTCTGTCCTGGTTTCTGTTATTGAACCTTCCACTACCATTAGATCCTTTATTTGCTGGATTTGAAGAATTTGGATGTTGCACAGTTTTCCCTTTATCCGTGGATCTGTATATGTAATTCTGCGGAAATTGGCTGTGTTCTTGTCATTCTCCATCATCTCGGCCTTCAAGGCTATATTAATGGCATCCTGTAGTGTCCACATAGTCTGTAATCCAATCTTCTCTTGTATGGTTGTCTTCAACACATTGGTAAATCTAGCAATCTTCTAATTTTCAGTTTCTTGGAGATCATTACGTTCAGCCAATCATTGGAATTCAAGGGCATAATCATGCACACAATGATTTTCTTGCACGCAATTCAGGTACATACGATAGAGAATTTGTTCGTAATCCGAAGGCAAGAACCGTCCCTGTAATAACTGCTTCATTCTTCTCCAGCTGCGAATTTTATTCTTTCCTTGTTTACAACGGGTGGCCTACAATTTATCCCACCATACTGCTGCAGTACCCTTCAAGCGGAATGCCACAATCTTCACTAATTTTTCATCGGAAACCTCCATCATATCAGCAAACCTCTCAACTTCCCCTAGCCAATCGAAGAAATCTCCAACTTTTAAGTTACCAGCAAAGTAGGAAATATCCGCCTTAGTCTTCCCGATTATTGTTGTTTTGTGGAGGTGGGACGTCCTCATCTGAATTTGAATCTTCAACACTCTGGCGGGTCTGACAACTTCAACTCAAATAACATTAACTTGGTTAGCCTGTTATGTGTTCCCTCCATTATTGTCTCTGATACCACCTGATGAGATTCGAAGCGCGGAAGAAACGCCGGAAAGTTCCGAACCCAGGTTGTGGATGGACGGTGGAATCTTGACCCGATATTCACGACGCGATGGCTCGATGATGCGGAATAAAAAACCAAGACTTTCGAAACGCCACAAGGAATTGCCCAATCTCCTTGATAAGTTTCTGGTTTTGAACGCCACAAGTACTCTTGCGAAACGCCACAAGATAATCAATCTTGATAAGTTCGGGTTTGTAATGTGAATCCACACATTAAACAATTGAAAAAAATTCAATCTTTTTTATTCAATCATCAAAGTCTGATTACAATGAATGAAAAAAGCGTATAAATAAGCAAAATAAAACCCTAGTCGCTAATCTACTCAAAATAGAATTCTAATCAGACTAAAATTCTAAAATAGGCAAACAAATAATTAAAAACAAAATTTAACCTAAAAATACGCAAAAACCCTAATTTCCGTCTGCATAATTGACTTGCTGTTTTGAAGCCCCAAATGATGGAATTTGACCATAAAATCAGTCGGCTCAAGGGCTTTAGCCCATGAGTTTTGCTTAGTGGTCCATTTCTACTCGAAAACACATATTATGCATCTAATTCCGACATGGTTGACTGGATTGTACTTTTATTTGGCTTGAATATTTAACTTTTTCCGTCAAGCCTGCTATGACTCCGATTGTCGAGGGTCCGGAACACATCATACCCTCCTTCTTTAGGATGATTAGTCCCGAATCATAACTTTGTTCTTGTTGTTTCACTTCACCTCCTGGATTAAACAGAAAATTTTTGCTTCCATGCCAGAGGGATGACCAATAGTATCCTGTAACTTGGGTTACATGAATGGATTGAAGTAGAAACTCCTGTGGGCATTGGTGGTGTAGCCCAAATTTTCAAGCACATTTAACCTTCAAGACAAAATTAAATAAAGCGGGGAGGGAAATGTTAGGTTCATGAGGTACAAGGTATGAATCCTTGTATTCATGAATTATCACCGTCAATTCCACCTTTTGAACCACGAGGCCCTTCTCTTCACCTCGTTCTCCTTTTGCGACTTCTTGCTCGCCCCCCTCTATCTCTTTTCTCTCAATCTCTGTTACTTCCTCTAACTCAAGATTTTCTAGCACATCCACATCTTCAATTTTTTTTCTTTCAAATTCAACAACATCTTCTACCTCCACATTCGTATAACCATGTTCGCACACTACCTCATCACTATCCAAATGTGGATTTTTCAATTCAAAGTTCAAATGTTGAACTTTTACACCAACTTTCATTTTATTCCTCTTATCATCAACAATTTCATTCCTAATCAATTCCTTATCAAATTTTGGAGTTTGTTTATTTGTTTTTAATTTCAACTCTCCCTCCTTCTTATCAATATCTTTATCCCCACGATGCCTCCTATTACACCACTTTTCACTCTCCTTCCTTACCCTCTGTGAATCTTCTAGTGCTTCCTCTAATGTCAACCCATATAGTGCGCATGTTTTTCCTTTCTTACGGAATTTTTATATGTCCATACTCTTATCATAAACAGCCTCCCTCCTACGCCTCCAAAGTTTTCCCAATAAAATATGATAAGATTTCAATGGCACTACATCACACAATACATCCTCACTATACATTCTCTGGGTGATAGGCACTAGAACTTGTTTGGTTACTTTGAAATTCCCAAACTCCCTCATCCACGACATCCTAAAAGGTTTATAGTGTGGTTCTAGAGGCAATCCTAATTTTTCAACCACGGTGCTACTAACGAAATTAGTAAAACACTTTCCATCAATCGACAAACTGCACCCCTTATGATCCACATAACATCTAGTTTGGAATAAAGAACCTGGATCATAATACATCCCTTATGTGGCGTTCAAAAATTCAAGAACGAAGAGGATTTAGACATCAAATAGCAAGAACGAATTTTATTGTTGTTTTGAAAGGAAACGAATATCAAGAATTTAAGGAAATTCAAGAAAGTGGTTCTTGAATGAACTTTTTTTTTTTGGATGAATTTTCGGAATAAAATAAATAAATAAATAAAATAATTTTTTTTTATAAATCCGAAAATTCGACAACGAACACGACAAAACAAACGGAACTTAATTCGGATAAGAATTAAGCAAAACAAACACTTTTGAAATTTTTTGGAACGATTTTCTAGATTAAAGACTCAACAAACTCAAGAACAAGAATAACGCAAAAAACTGAAAATAAAACACTCAACAAGATATTGATGATTTTAATGGGACTCGATGATAAACATAAAAATCAAACTGGATAGAAAAACCTGAATTCAGATTCCAGCTCTGATACCAGATGATGAGATTCGAAGCGCGGAAGAAACGTCGGAAAGTTCCGAACCCAGGTTGTGGTTGGACGGATGAATCATGACCCGATATTCACGACGCGATGGCTCGACGATGCGGAATAAAGAATCACGACTTTCGAAACACCACGAGGATCTGTCCAACTTCCTTGATAAGTTTCTGGTTTTGTAATGTGAATCCACACATTAAACAATTGAAAAAAATTCAATCTTTTTTATTCAATCATCAAAGTCTGATTACAATGAATGAAAAAGTGTATAAATAAGCAAAATAAAACCCTAGTCGCTAATCTACTCAAAATAAAATTCTAATCAGACTAAAATTCTAAAATAGGCAAACAAATAATTAAAAACAAAATTTAACCTAAAAATACGCAAAAACCTTAATTTCCGTCTGCATAATTGACTTGCTGTTTTGAAGCCCCAAATGATGGAATTTGACCATAAAATCAGTCGGTTCAAGGGCTTTAGCCCATGATTTTTGCTTAGTGGCCCATTTCTACTGGAAAACACATATTATGCATCTAATTCCGACATGGTTGACTGGATTGCACTTTTATATGGCTTGAATATTTAACTTTTTCCGTCAAGCCTGCTATGACTCCGATTGTCGAGGGTCCGGAACACATCACCACCTCTGTTATTCACTACATTGTTCCCAACAGCCTATACTACTAACTCACAAAGCTCTCTAAGTTGGACATCAATTCGTTGGACTTGTGCCTCAAAATCTACCCTTGTAATCGGTAAGTCAGCCATTGAATTTGGAACTCGAAACACAAAGAAATCAAGGATAGCGAGATGAAGATATCGGCTCTGATACCACTTGACGCAAGACTGAAGTAAGGAATTCAAGCGAAATCCTTAAAAGAAATATAAAACTTGGAATCCACCAAGAAGAATGAGAAAACACTCAAGAACTTTTATTAATCAATTAATGAATAAAAATAATGAATTAACCCTCTATTTATAGGGCCTTAAAATAAAGAAACATGTTCTAAATCAAATAAAAAAGTATAAAACATATTCTAAATTAACTAAATAAAACAAAGAAACATATTCTAAATTAACTAGAAAATATAAAACATATTCCAACTCAAATAAATAAAAAAGAATTTGAAATAAACTAAATGACAGAAATAACAATAAAATTTTAAAACATTGTTTTGCTGCCTAAACAAATTCGAATGCCCAAATCCATCGTAGACACTGCAAAGCAGTGAGTTGTACTCGTCTCATCTAGCTACCCAAAATAGACATCTTATGGGCCCGAAAAGGAGGTCGGACGCCAAATCTGTAAATTGCGATTTAGTCCTATATGTTCTATTTCTTCTTCAATCCACTCTGTCATTTGTTCTACATCAATAAGTTAGTAAAAAGTTAAATTAATGTCTACACTGAATATGTTAAAACACAAGTTTGAAGAATATTTTTAGCTACAAGTTAACTTTCTTGTTAAATTTAGCCTTTGTTTGATTCCCATTATTTCAAATTATAATTTGGATTTTGGAAATCTAATGGTTAAAAAGTGGTTTGAAAAGTAAAAAATTGTGGGCTTGACTTTTTTGAATGGTTGTGAATAATTACTGTAGAAAAAAAGTTGTATCTTTAATTAGAAATAATGGGAATCAAACAAAGGCTTAACTAGCATTTTAACTGATGACATTACAATTTTAAGTTGAAAATGTTTGAAATTGTCCAATGGTGCCATCCACCCCCATCCTACCCATTACATCCCCTTTTTGTTCATTTTTCATTTTTCTTCTTTCGTCTTAAATTTCTTATCATCGATAAAATAAATATTTTTTTATTAACTTCATATTATATGAATGAGATCTTCAAAATTAGTACCATATTAATATATAAATTTTGCTATTTTAAAAATTAATATTTATCATATTCTTGGACTTAACTAGAAACTAACACAATAATGAATGTGTTAATTAACATGTATACATGTCATTTAAAATCTTTTTTTGCATATGTGGCTAGCTAAATTTAACACAACCAATGAGGATACTCTTAGCGTAGAAATTGTATTATTCCCCATCTGAGGGCGTGTTAAATTAAACTAAAGATGTTTAAAAGTGTCAAACAACATAAAATTGAAGAATGACTTTCTGGATTATGATTCATTATGACTCACGTTACATATATATAAGAAAGAATTGACCTAAATACCTCAAATCACGTCTACCTAGTTTATGGTAAACATTACATTACAAGGAAAGAACCAAGAAAAAAAAAATAAGAAAATTTTGGACTTTTCACCTTAACACCAAGCAATCACTTGGTATAAAATCAGATGATCGCTTAAGTGAGATATGTTCATGTTAACTAATCATGTCCCTATCCCTTGGCGATCGTTTGTGTTTTACGCCCAAGCGATCGCTTGGGGTAGAATTTTTTATTTCCAAATTCCTTTCCTCTTTACTTCCACATTTTTTTCTCAAGTTAGTGCATGGATGTCACACATGCCTAACTTGTCTAAGATATCAAACGCTCTGCTCGTCACAGCCTTAGTGGGTACATTAGCTAATTGATCTTCAGATTTCACAAGGGAAATATTATGATACCTTCGTCAAGATTCTCCTTGATTAAATGTCTATCAACTTTTACATGCTTCATTCTATCATGTTGAACTAGATTGTGGGCAATCTCAATGGCCAAGGTATTAGCACAATAAAGTTTCATTGCATCTTAAGAATAAACTCCCAAATCGGCTAACGAATTTTTCAACCACATTTACTCACATACCATAAGAGCCATACCCTTTTACTCTGCTTCTGCACTAAATCTTGCTAAAACTTGTTATTGTTTTACTTCTCCAAGTCATCAGATTTCCTACTACAAAAGTTTATTAACGTGAGGGAGATCTTATGTCATCTACCGAACTTTCCAATCCGCACTGATATAGCCTTTTAACTTTACATGATTATTTTTTGTGAACAACAATCGTTTCCCCAAGGTAAATTTCAAATATCTCTGTATTCTCTCAACAGCATCGGTATGAGGTTTACAAGGGTCATGCATAATTGACTCACTAAACTTATTGCATATGCAATATCTGGCTAAACATGAGATAAATAAATCAATTTTCCCATAAGTATCTGGTACCTGCCTTTATCAGTAAGAGTTGCATTCAACCATATGAACAACTTATGATTCTGTTCAACAAGGGTATTAGCAGGTTTAAAACCAAGCACGTATGTTTCAATTAACAAATCAAGGACGTATTTCCATTGAGATTAAAAAAATATCATATTGGATTAGGCCACCTCGATTCTCAAGAAATATTTCAAATCACCAACTTGTTTCATCTCAAATTCTGATGCCAATACCACCATATCATCAGCATAGATAATAAATGCAGTGACCTTACACTCTTTGTGCTTCAAGAACAAGATGTGATTGAAGTTTCTTCTCTTAATGCCAAGTCTCCTCATGAACTTGGTAAATAAAGCAAACTAAGCCCTCGGGGATTGTTTCAACCAATATAATGTCCTCCTGATTTTGCACACCTTAGTAGTGTTCGAGTACTTCCTATACCTGGAGGAGGGTCCATATACACTTCTTCTGTAAGATCTCCATGCAAGAATGCATTATTTACATCGAGTTGAAGAAGTGGCCAATCCATACGGTTGCCAAGGATAAGAGTACTCTTACCGTATTAAGTTTGGCGACCAATGCAGAATAGTCTTGATAATTTATCCATAAGACTTTGTATACACTCTTGGTGAGAGATTATAAGAAGAGTGTTCAGTATTATCAGAAAAAACATGTTTGGTATTATCTGTATTATAAACAAGAGGTCCAGTATTGTCGGTATTATCAACAAAAGGTTCAAGATTATTAAAGATCGTAGGGTTAGGATTGGAATGTACCTCAGGAGAAGATTGGCCGAATGAAGAAGGATGAGACACTTTACTGGTAGTGGAGACTTCAGGATCACCAGTAGGAGAAGAATTCTACAACTCTTCATGATTGATCACTTCTCCTCTATTATCTCCTTGAAGTGATAAATCAGTAGACAATAGTTTGTAGAAGAGTTGTTTTTCATCAAAGTTAACATCCCCAGAGACATAATACCTTTTAAAGGCCGGATTATAATATTTGTACCCCTTTTTATTGATTCCATATCCCGCAAAAACACACTTCACAACCCAATACTCAAGTTTAGTATGTTGATGGTAGTGCAAGTGAACAAATGTTAGACACCCTAACATTCTAGGAGCTAAAGAACCACCGATGAAAGAGTACAATGATCAGATAAAATATCTAACGATTTCCTAAAATTAAGGACACTAGTTGGTATATAATTTATAAAATAGACCACTGAATTAAATGCCTCACCGCTTGGATAAGAAGGTTCATGTCCCCAAACCAAAAATATCTAGTAATCTCCAATAAGTATCTATTTTACTCTCTACCAACCCATTTTGTTGTGGAGAATTAGGAAATGAAACTTGATAAGTAATACCCACCTAATGCATGAACTCTATCAACTCATGTTTAGAGTATTAGAAAATCGAAAAATGATATTCATATCACTCTTGTGTTTCACTTGGTAAACTCGCATCATTCTAGTACTATCATCAACAAATGTTACAAACCAACTCATCCTATTAATAGTAGGAATTGATGTTGGTCCACAAACTTCTGAATGAATTAGGGAGAAAGGAAAATTTGGTTTATTATCATTTAAATGAAAAGTAGAAAGACGGCTTTATGTCATAACACAAGTTTTGCAAAAAGAATATGAAAAATTACATTCACGAAATAGAGAGGGAAGGAACCTCCTAAGATAAACAAAACAGGGATGTCAATGTATATGTCATAATCAAATTTCCTCTTTTTTCTTATTTACCACACCTTCATTTACTAAGTGAACTTGTCCTTTTCTATTAGACTGTTGAAAATCATCATCATCCAGGTAGTACAATCCTCGACTCTCCTTACCACTGCCAATACGTTCATTGGTGTGTATGTCCTAAAACACAAAGTGAGTAGGAAAGAATATGACAACACAATTGTAAGGTTTTGTTAATTGGGAAATATAGAGAATGCAGTGGTTGTAAAAGTAAGACATTTGATGATTAAACTGGGAGATAATGAGATGGTACCAATACCATTATATGAAGATGAAACCCATGAGTATTGGTAATGGAACATTTTGGGCAATTAGATGATAAATGACTAAATATAAACTGACTATAAGTCATATGATCCATTGTACTAGAGTCAATTATCTAATTTATATTTTCAATAAAACACTTACCTGGCTTAGCAAGGAATCCAAGGGTATTTGGAGCTATAGATTCACTTAAGGCCCCTTAAATACAGGGTCGGCCTTGTCTCTACCCCTCCTCTCCCCTTCCCTTCCCTCTCTATATCTAACTAGCTAATAGTCTAGTAAAGCATCTTGTTGAATGGGGTATACTTGTATCACTATTTTTCTTATATCTTCTACTTCAGATTCTAAATTCGAGTCTTTACCTCATTAGAGGTGACAAGAACATGTGTACTAATTCTATCTAACTTCTTCTGTAACTAGTTTTTATAATGACCTTTTGATTTTTATTCAATTACGCAGAATGAAACCTTATATGAGACATTTCAGACTCACTTTTGTACTATAAATTACAGAGATGACAAAAATACCCAACCCGCCCCTAACCTGACAGGTACTTGCTCCTAAAGGAGCGAAAAAAAAATCTGTTTACCATGGGCGGGTTCGGTTCTAGTTTTAGAGACATGAGCGGGTCTCGAGGTGGGAGCGGGTATCGCCTGATATACTATTTAAAATAATATATTAAAGAAAAAATGCCAAAAAAAATAAATAGGAGAGGTAAACGGGGCGACTGAGCTGACTCGCCCTGACCCGAAATTCACTAGTTGTAGGGCGGGTTTGGTATTAAAACAATTTCATGGGGACCTGACCCGAACTTGACCGGTTGCCATGACTGATAAATTATCCTAACTCATTTTTGACTTCTATCCAACAACCTATATCCTTGACTTCCTGAGAGTATCCTAGAAAAGTGAATATATCTATTGGGGTGAACATGGTTCGATTGGGCGGTTTGTAACATATCTTCAAACCAAACAATTTCAAGTAGTTTGACATTTTCCAAACCAAATAATTTTTTGCATTTTGGTTCGATTTTAATCCAAGGTTTACCATCGATATAATATAAAATATTTTAGATGTCATATTAATTCTTATATTTGTTAATATATAAAGCTAAGATAAGTTAATATACAAGTTAAAACGGGAACTAATAATGTTATATATTAAATTAATTCATATTCGTTTCCAATTCAAAATACAAATATGAAGTCGAAAAAACATTTGTAATTGCATTGTTCAAATACATCATTCCTCCAACAAAAAATAGCTCTTCAACAGTAAATGTACTAGCAGACTCATTCAGCAACAAGTGTCACCCCTTCATCAACGAAGTTGCAACAATCTGTGTAATAAGAAATTAAGATATTTAAAGAATAATAAAGGTGAAATGAAAAACTAACTTCCACTACATTGAACTATAAGTCAAAAGGGAAATAAAAATGGCAGCACCAAAAAACGGGTGATGCTACATGCACGACCTTTTTTATTTCTTAACAATTTTTTTTCACAACCCACTAAATGACAAAATTTCTAAATGTATAATTACTATGTTATCCTTCTAGTTATAAATTCCTAGTTTTCTGATGATATGTCTATATCTCTAAATTTATTGTTAACATAAAATGTATAAAATATAATATTATACGTTAAAGTTTCTTCTTCAATAATTATATCCAATTTCTCATTTTTTTTTTTCTTCTAGATCTCTAATTATCATTTCTCTATTCCTAATACTTCTAGTAATTCCTGAAAATTCTGTAAGTGATGGTTCTCTTATTGCTTAATCTAATAAATTATAATACATTCCTAAATCTTCTTTTACAACTTTTAGTTATTCTTTTGTGTTCTTCTCTTAGATCTACAAAGTCATTTATATCTGTAGGATTTAATTCTATTAAAGGTTCTGAATTTATAAATTATGGAACTAAATAGTTTAATTAGGATTATTAATCTTATTTCTTAGATTCTGAACTTATATCTAATTTCTCATTTTTTTTTTCTTCTAGATCTCTAATTATCATTTCTCTATTCCTAATACTTCTAGTAATTCCTGAAAATTCTGTAAATGATGGTTCTCTTATTGCTTAATCTAATAAATTATAATACATTCTTAAATCTTCTTTTACAACTTTTAGTTGTTCTTTTGTGTTCTTCTCTTAGATCTACAAAGTCATTTATATCTATAGGATTTAATTCTATTAAAGGTTCTGAATTTATAAATTATGGAACTAAACAGTTTAATTAGGATTATTAATCTTATTTCTTAGATTCTGAACTCTAGAATTTAATAAATTTACTCTTTCTCGAAGACTTCTTATTTCTTCTAAAAATATTCTACTATTTCTAGTTATAAGAATTATTTCTTCTCATATTCTTTTAACAATTTCAGTTTCTCTTTCAACAAGATGACAACATATTCCGATAACAAGATTTAAATAAAATAAATGATAAAGACGATATATAATCCACCATAAATAATTAACAAAGCTTCTTTCTATCTATAGGCCCATCACGCTTTTTTGTAAATCTAATTTTAAAAGATCTTTGACCAAATATTCATCAATTATTTATCTAAATATTAAACACTTCTCCATAGCAGATCGTTGTTGCTTGAATTACTCATGCATTAATGGATGCTCGAAAGACTTACTCCAATACTTTTCTATTTAATACTTAAACAAACACTTCATAAAGGTTCAGCACAATCCAGTTTCATTTCCTACCTCTGGATGTACTCTTTTAACAAAAATTTTATAAAGAATAAACTTATGGACCCATAAATAAATAAAGTATTATTAACTATTTAATGGCTTCATATATAACTTAATGAAGTTTAGTTACTCATAACCTCTGTTAATTATTTCTGGATTGGTTTTGATGAAAGGAAATTTGAACTTGGAATGAAAAGAAAGACAATAGATGGAGAGAATATTGATCTTTATTATAGGGGTGAACAAATAAACTGTCAATCCGCGAAATCAAATCAAACTGCAACAAATGGTTTAGTTTGGAAAAAAATTCAAACAACTTTAAACGATTTGGTTTAGGTTTCAATTGTTGAACCTGCGGTTTCAACCGACAACCCGCTAATTTTTGAACAAATTATAAAAAAAAAATGAGTGCAGTTTTGATTTCTTTTTTAGTAGAACTAAGTTATAGAATAACTTTTTATCAAAATTTAGATGTATTCTTGAAAGATTTCTAGCCTTTGTAAATTGCAAAAAATGTGAAAAAATTTCAGGAATAAAGTTATGTTCTAATCTATGCATGTTTGATCCATCCTAAAAAAGTTTAACTTCATTCCCAACTATAACTATTGAAAGCCGCAAAAAAGTTAAAATGAGGCTTACAGTTTCCATTGAAAAACTTTATAAACAAATTAGAAGAGAATTCATTATGACACATATTTGTAGCATACTAAATAGAAAAAATACTCTTGCAGTACATAATGTGTTTTCTTTTATTTATGTGAATGGTTTTGAACAAATAAATCTCATTGTAATTGCAACCTATTGGAGTAATTCCATTGCCAATGTGAGTTGCATCAATACTAAAAATTCAAGAACACATTTTTACATAATCTACGTAATAGTCAGTTGGTATTTCTTAGTTATCAACCATAGAGTTGGCATTGATCATTTACTCAATGCTATATATCAATTATGAAATTTGTGATCTTTGCTATTGGTAGATTAATCATTCATTCATTCTTGCATTATCGTACAAGAATGTACCTTGGTTTAGGATATAGTAATTTATTTAATTGCAAACCGCGGTTTTAAACAGCACCAAACCACAGAACATGGTTTGATTTGGTTTGGTTTGGTTTAGGAAATAAAATGGTTTGGATTGAATAGGTTTGGTTTGGAAAATTTTCAAACCGTTTTAATTGGTTTGGTTTGAAATTTCACTACAAACCGCCCAAACTAAACCTTGTTCATCCCTACTTCATTGATAAGAACTGATTTTTTTTTTTTTTTTTTTAATATCATACAATGAGGAGAGGCTCCTCCTTTTATAGATGATAAAAGATAAGTTGAGGGACATGATAAGATTCTCTAACTTCTACATGTATGACTTAGATTGCTTTAATTTAAAGTAGATAAAGCAAAGATAATGTTACAATAATTTCTACTCATTTTCTAAAATTACACATGAGTCTGGACCCCCATGCCTTGAAAAATTCATAAAAGACAAGATAAGTCTCGTATTCATTGTAATTGAGTTAGTCCCCACAACTTTCACACTTATGGCCTGTCTGTACTTCCATTAGTTGATGTAGGTGGTCATATCTTTCTCTACTTAAATCTAAATTATCGATAAGCATATTCTCAGCATATTCTTTTAATCTCCATATGTTATTCCTTTAGATAGACATCTTCAATAAGTTCTAGAATGGCTGAATAAGTCTCGACATAGATTTTTTCAAATTTTGTTATTCCAAAATAGGTCTTAACTGTTGCTTTAATAAGATTAGAAAATAATGATATTTCCTTCATATCTCTACTAGGTTAGATACATTTAATAAGTCCTTGATCAAACAGTCATCTGACTATTCTTGGTTCTGCTCCTGATGGTATAATAGTTTTGTTAATTTTTTGGTGGCTGATCGTTCTTAACCAGTCTCCTTCTTTTGTTTTCTTGTTTAGGTATTCTACATACTTCAAGTATGTCTATATTTTCTTCATGATCTTCTCCTATTCTGATAGTTCTTTTGTTATAACTGCTAGCTCCTTGGCAGCTTCTAAAAAAGTTTCTTTAGATGGTTCAATAAATTTGTCAATAGCTTTTTCTTTAGAAGATGAACTCCCAATAATTGATAAATTGGATACTTCGTCCTCAATTTCTTTGCTTTTGTGAATACAAAAATGTGTCAATCCTTTTCTCTCCCTATCTAAACTTCTAGTTGGTATAAATTTGATATCTTTTTTTCAGTCTCAACAATGGGAAGTTCTACAAATAATTTCTTCACTGGAGAAGATTGAGATCCTCCTTTGTACATTTCCACAAGAGAAGTAACCATTGATTTGTAAAAAAATAGCTCATTGTTAATTTGTATCATCTGTGTCATGCAAGTATTCACATGGTTGAATAGATTTTTATAGTCGGTGTTCATTTGGCTCATGGCCAAATTAAGTTCTTCTACTTTCTTATATAGTTCCTCCATACCTGGATAAATAATCCGGAGTTCTTCTACTTTCCCACCATCTTGCGGTGGTTCTTATAAATGTATAATTGAAATTGTTTTCTTGTTAATTCTCTAGTATAGGTCATCATAGCTATATATTTCATCCATAGTTCTAATTTACATCTTGTACACATTCTAAGTCTAACCATCATCCTTCTGAACTAATTTGTGTTTTTATACTTCTCCATGGTGTATATTTTATAGAATAATTTTTATTTGATTTTGTATAATATTTTTGTTGTGGTATAAAATTATTAGTTCTAAAACCTTGATTTTGTCTTTGATTCATAAAGATATCTTGTCAATTTTTTGGATTAGTTCTACTCATATTTTCTTCTTTGACTTGATTAGTTTCAGGATGTGGTATTAAACACTATTGTTGTTGGTTCATATTAATTTCTTTTATTTTTAAATTTTAAATTTTTTCTATATAATTTTTTTCTGTTATGTAATTTTCTTCACTTTCTTCTTTAGGATTTTTCATAAATTTTTCTATTTGTTTGGTAATCATGTTTATTCCTAATCTATTAATAGCTTTAAATTATTTATCAGTTATTATTCATTTTGGTTTCTTTTTTCCATTTCTTCATAATTTTTTCTTATATTTTAATTTATTATTTCAATATTTTTTTATATATATTATTTAATCTTTTCTGTAAATCATTTTTTCCTATACCATCTTCCTTAATTGTTCTAATCATATTTATTTAATCTATTTTTGTAGTTTTTGTATTGTAGTTTCTATTGAATTTTCATATTCTCCTACTATGTTTCTTATTTTATTTATTTTATCAGTTATTTGTTTAATATAGTTTTCTAATGTATTAATTGTTTTGATAGATTATTTGCACTTTTTTTTACTTCCAATATCTATGTTGGTATATTTTTATTAATATCTTTATATTTATTATTTATTTTTATCATTTGTCTTATTTCAAATGGAAAATTGTAATAATTTCTTGAACTTGTTCTGAATTTTTAGTTTGTTCTAAACTTTGTTCTATTGTTTTATCTAAATTCATTCCTAGTTTATTTATCAAAAATAAATTTGTCCAATTTAATTGTTTATGTTCTCTCAATCCTCCTGATGAATGGTATAAATTTTTCATATGTTTCAATTATTAAAGGTCAATAATTGTTATTTGGTAAATCTTTAGATTTGTAATTATAAACTCTAAGTTCTATTTTTGGTAATTTCTTAGACATTTTTTTAAATAATATTCTACTTTGGGTTTTAGTGATTTTCGAAATTTTAGAGATCATTCAACAATGTAACAAATGATTCGACGACCAAAAAGTATTTTTAGTTAGATTTCAAATGTTTTTAAACATTATTACATGGATATTTTAACATCTATATTTATTTGGAGTTATAAAAATAAATTTCACATCAAAATATTGAAAATCAAATTACAAAGTTAAGCAACCTTAATTTCCGAAATCATACCAGGGCCACCAGAGTATGAGCAGATTTTAATATTGTGGAATTATAAATTTCTATAAATACTCCTTAAAAATGTTTCTTCAAAATTATTCATATATCTAATATCGTCTTGTCTAATTTTGTTTTCTCTTATTAGTCTAAGGTATTCATTATGTTGTTTTTACTAATCATTTAATTTCTTCGTATTTTTCTATAGAAATCGTACGTAAATCTCTTCCAAATTTGTTTAATTCTAAATATTCACTATGTAAACTTCTAATTAAATCTTTTCTTTTTTCGTGAAGTATGTGAGGGTCATTAATAGGCATAATATTTTTATAATTGTAAAATAAGTTTAATAATTTATAAGTAATTCTTATATAATTAAGTTACTTACAGATATATGCATGCAGTTAGTTCGGGAACACTTTGGGGTGAACACCCATCCAAACAAGTAGGGTCAATAGTTCAGCATTTAGGTCGTTACATTTAACAACAACAAAAATCTTTAACCCAACAAGTGCTCTCCGAACCAAGCTAGAGAGTCTCCTATCACTAGGCTCACCAACCAACTTGGACTTTTCTTTTTATTATTCATACCGGATATCAAAACAAACTATAAGGGTTGTTTCCAGCCATGAGTTCCCCTATAACGATATTTTGGTTATTTTAAGTACTTGTAATAATTTTATTGGGTAATTATATTTGAATCACAATTTTTTATAACTACATCACATTTAAATTGTATTATTGGTCCCTAATCTTTATAGATTATTACATTTACGTTCTTCAATTTTTTTCATCATGTTCTTATCATTAAATTTTCAGTACTTATCAAATTTTGTCCTTTACGATGATTTTTGTCCAATTTTTTATTATTATTGTGCTTTAAAACAATGAATAAGTATTCAATTAAATTTTGATTTTTTTTACTTATTAAGTGTACAAACGGTAAATAAATATTTTTATTTCTCTTAATAAATTTTTTTGACACAAATCGATAGAAGAGATGAGATATATTAATTAATGAAAGAATAAAATAAGAATAAATAAAAAAAAAGTTGAGGGACATAATTGTATTATTAATTAAAAGTTATGAATATTTTTTGCAATTAAAATGTGGTGCACATATAAGAAAATGTGGTGACAATATATTTAACCTTTTTATTTTGATCTTTTATTATAGGCTGTCAAGGTTGTATACACGATGAGGTTGTCAAAATAGAATTATCCCCCGAATAATTGGCTGATTGAATTAAAAGCAACACATCCAAACATGAAAAAATCCGGCTAATTGCCAAGTGATCAGTAAACAAGCTTCAATTAATCCATTGCGTCCGGTGAATATTTTCAATAAGATGAAAAGAAAATTTAATTTGACAAATCAAGGAATAATAAAATAAATAATATCACTGGCACTGCTCACTAGTAAGAACAGAATCATATAAGCATTTTCTTAATACACTGGAAATATGGAAACGCCACACTATGAGATTATCACTCCGATGTTCGGCAAAAAACGATTGATTAGAGGTGACAATGTTGCCCTGTAAAAGTAAATGGAAAGCGTCAAATTAGTAAGTAAATATCATCAATAATTTTAGGGAGACATTTTTTAGAGAAATATTGATAAAAATATCGTAAGTGCAGGATCTCGTGAACAAGTAGTAAAAATGGACTTTTGAGTTCGAGTTGTCGATCCCACGAGTACTAGTTAATTCTTTATAAATTTATTTCAATTCTAAAATTCCTAGATTAAAACAAGTACTAACTGATAAAATAAAATTTCAAGAGAATTCAAAAACGACAATAAAATTAAGAATAAATTATATAAACAATGCAATTAAAATGAAAATAGAAAATTAAACTAAAAGCAATTAATAAAAGCAAGAAACAAAGTTGTGGGATTTCTAGCAATTGAATGAATATCGGGACTGAGGATTTCAAAATAATATTCTAGCTTAATTTCTAATCTCAAGTTGTTTTCTAAAACTGTATTTGGTCGAATTCACGCATATATCTAATTTACCTCTCCCGAGTTCAAAGTAGGCCTATTTAACTAAGTCAACAATATATCTCTGCAGCGGATCAGAGTTCTCCTTAGCTAAATGCATTAAATTACTTAGGAATTCATAAGTGACCACAAGCAACCACAAATTCATATCTCTATCTTTTTGTTGAAATTGCCGAATTTTATTACGTGATCTAATTGTTAACTCACATCTACGATTATGAAAACAACCATTAAATCATGAATTTGTGCTCAAGCAATTCAAATATTAAAAGCAATAATAAAATCAACACATGAAAATAAAGCACCAACTTGAGAATTAAAATCAAACTAAGTCAATCAAGTCTCCTATAATTCTCAGACCATCAGCTTCTGTTTTTTTTTTTTTTTTAATGCCAAGATTAGTGCAATGTCCCTCGTTTGTCCTCAAAAATCAACCTTCAAAAGAATTCACCCCACTTTCATCCTATTAGTTTAGACAATTCACACAAAAATTCACACGCGGAATCCTTATTTGTTTCAATGTTTCCTTACAACTATCCAGCCCGTCCAAACTATCCTACAATTGGTTCAAGGATTTATATATATATATATATATATTATTTTTAAATGTTTAAGTTTAGCATGTAAGTCCAAAAATTCTCAACCTAAATAGCAGTTTGAATCAAATCATTCATTCATGATGCAATGCATAAATCTTGTGCTCAAAAAAATATCAAGTTTCACATTAATTAGCATAAATTAACCCAACACACAATTCTTACATCATTTGAAGCTTAATACTTGATTCCAATCTAACATCATTGTTGGCAAAGTCATCTAACCCACACAAGCACACAAAATCAACATTTTCAAACAATTTTTTTTTTTTAGAGAATGCGTCTCTAGAGCAAAAATTACTCCATACTCAGTCATTCTAAACATATCCAATGATTTTACAAATAGCATTTTTTTTTCAAAATATTTTAATTTAATTATAAAATGCGTCTACAGAGTGAATAACTCCACACTCGATCATGTATGATTAAATTAAAATACAAAAATAACAAACAAAATAAAATAAAAACATATATAACAAGTATTTTAATTTAATATAGAATGAGTCTCGAGAGTGAATAACTTCGTACTCAGCCATTTATAATTAAATTAAAATACACAATAAACTAAAAACACACATAAAAACAATCTCCCCCCCCCCCCCCCAAAACTTAATCTAACAATGTCCTCAATGTTAACAAAGAAAAAGTAAGAGATATCACCTGGTCACACAGCTAACAAGAAATGCCTGAAAATTTTTTTTAAAAAAAAATGCTGTAAGTAAAATCAAAAGATAAAATTTCCACAGTTTAAAGTCTCGATTCCAAATCTAGTTCATCCGAGTTATTTTTTTTCTCGCTGCTTTCAAGTATTGACCACTGAATATGTGTTCTTTCATCCACTTTCCTCTTTCCCTTGCTGCTTTCTGGTAATGTCAAATCAATATGGGCACTCTCCTCCAGTTTCCTTTTTCCCTTGCTACATACTCGTAATGACCAATCAATTTGAGCTCTGTCTAGATCTCTCAATGGAACATATGTATGTAATTTCTCAAATAACTCGTCAATAGTTGACGTAGAAATCACAATTTTTCGAGCTATATGAGAAATAAATTTTTTACCCATCATAAAATCAAGAAATGCTAATAAACCATCAAAGAATTTATTAACATTAAAAAGTCCAATTGGTTTATTATGCATGTTCATTTGAGCACAAGAGATTACATTAAAGATTTGTTCAAGCATACCAAAACCTCCTGGTAACGCAATGATAGCATCACAACCAGTAATCATCAAGGCCATGCGTTCATGAATGGATTTATTTTTTACCTCATATCCTTGTGTTTTTCCAGAAACCTGTGTTAAAGGGATTGGTATTACACCAAAGGTTCGTGCTCCATGTTCCGGTGCAGCTTGTGCAACGCACCCCATCAATCCACAACTTCCTCCTCCATCTATCAGAGCCATGTTTTTCTCGGAAATTCTCATTCCCAGTGCGACTGCTGAAGCAATGTATTTGGAATCCTCTCCAAGTGTTGATCCACCAAACACACCAATAGTTTTGATCACACGAACTGGGCGTTTATCCATTTGCAGCATTTGAAACTTGGTTGAACCTAAAATCTGAAAAAAAACAAAAGTTGAAAGAGAGAAAAAAAATATCAAAGAGCAAATATGTACATGTAGTTGTGATTTTGGCTCACATCTTCCTCTGGTTTTACGTCCAGAAACGACTTAAACACCTTCTATGAGTTGGGGATATGCTTCCCATCCAATTTTCTTATAAATTGGCAAATCAAGAATTGCAATTTGCATAAACCCACTTGGATTCATCTCAAGAGTCAGTCGAATATCATCTAAAGATTCCTTACTCAGTCCATCCTTAATGAATGCTATTTTATCTTCTCGATTTATAGACACATACCCCAGTGAACGACATTGTGTGTTACAGGTCCATCGAGCATATTTATAACAAACCTGTAAACGTTTTCCTCTTCTCTTCTTCGCAAAATTACTTACCTAAGCCAGGCATATGTTTTGTACAAAGCTCAGAAGCTTCGCCGGAAAATCGAACTTTCGCTTCAATTAACCACCGAATATCTTCTGTAATGTCTTTGTACATTAACATCCTTAAACGTTCTTTCCTGGCTAGGTAGATTTTTTTTTAATTCTTTGAAGGAAATGTTGGGTAGTATTTGCGAAGACATAAGATTTCAGAGTTCATTTTTTTTTCGAAAATAAATAAGATCAAAATAAACAAGAACTAAAAAAACAAACACATAATTGTAAAAATTTAAAAAATAACGCTTACAAGAAGAAAGAAAGAAAACAAATACCTAATTTTTGAAAGAAGAAGGAAGAAAGAAAGAAAAATTCAAGAAGTGAGATGCTGAACTGAAGAAAGAAAAAAAGCTGAAGTAGTGAGTTGTGTCTTATCAAGGTATCAAATGATCATTTAAATAGAAAAAATTCCAGCACTATTCAATCTACCCAACGACAAAAGAATAGTTTGTGTGAAGGATTTTTCCACTAGCTAGCCTTTCAGTCACATGATATCCTATAATGCTTTAACATTTTTGACCACTTTTACAGCACTCGAGAAAAAGTAGTCGGTGGACAAGATGATTAATCGCAATAACCCATAAAGTTCTGCCCTTTTGACCCATTTTTACGACCTCGAGACGAGTTGTCAGTTGACACTATGATAGTGCGTCTCACAGCTCGAGAAAGTTATCTGACTCTAGACTTTTTTTCTACTTTTTTTTACACTGAGAAAAATAAAATAACACAAAATAACATTAAAAAAAATAAATAAGAAAACAAAACAAAATAAAATAAATATCACTCCAAGAAAGAAAGAAAAATTGCAAGTACTACCTAAAAATTAAAAATAAAAACTGTAAATAAAGTAAAATAAATAAAAGGAAAGAAAATTAGGTTGCCTCCCAATAAGTGCTCCGTTTATAGTCTAAAACTCAGCTTTTAGCAAACTTTCTTATGGTGGCTTAAAAGATGCTCTTGATGCCCTGTACTCCTTGCAATTTCCCGTCTTGCACCTCTCAGCCTTTTTGCCCACTTTTTTGAATTCTTGATTGCTGATCTAAGTGTCAGAGCTGTCACCACCTGTTTTTTCTTCTTGCTTCAAATTATTACCAAGTTCTTGTACCATTTTCTCCAGTTTGAAGCAACTTTCTGTTTGATAATATTTTTTCGAGTGTTGAGTGACACTGAAAGTCACTTGCTCATCCTGAACCCTTAAGATCACCTCCCCATTTTCAACATTTATCAAAGCTCGTCCTGTGGCCAGGAAAGGTCTACCAAAAATAAGGGGCATTTGACTGTCCTCTTCAATATCCAAAATCACGAAATCTACTGGAAAAATGAATTTATCCACTTTAACTAAAATGTCCTCAATGACACCATATGGATGCTTCACAGATTTGTCAGCCAACTGTAATGTGATTTTGGTTGGTTTGGGTTTCCCCAATCCAAGTTTCTTGTAAACTGAGAGAGTCATCAAATTGATACTTGCCCCTAAATCACACAAAACTCTATCAAATTTGAAATTTTCAATATCACAAGGGATAGGGAAACTCCCTGGATCTTTGAGTTTTGGAGGCAATTTATTTTGCAGGATTGCGCTGCACTCCTTGGTTAAGGATACAGTCTTAAATTTCCTCAACTTCCTCTTTCTAAAAAATTATTTCTTTTATAAACGTGAGGTAAGTTTGCATCTGCAAATGGTATTTTGATATGCAGTTTCTTAAATACTTCCAAAAATTTACTAAACTTCTTATCCATTTGGTGACTTTGCAGACGTTGGGAAAATGGAACTGGTAGGACAAAGGTCTTGATAGGCGATTGAGATTCTTCCTTCTTTTGAATTTCAGATTTGGTTGACTAATTAGGTACCTTAGATTTACTCTCTCCTTCTCCAACCACTTGCTTGTCTTCCCTCTCAGGTCTTTCTTCATGTGTTTTGGGCAATTGAAAACCATTTCTAGTATTGACAGTCTGAACATCCTTCTATATCCTATTTCTTAAGAGTATATGAGGGAAAGGGATTGGAGGTAAATATCCATTTGGTGGAAAATATTCCTCTGTTGGTAACTTCAGTCTGTCCATCTGTTTTGGGATGGGCGGTACTACTTCGATTCAACTTTGTCCTAAACAACTTCCACAAGGTGATCCAAAAGTGCCCCCAAAAATGCGATGCATCTGAGGCCTTCCGACAAGATGTAAAGTGAGCCACCTTAGAGAACTCGTCCACTACTAAAACACATAATCTACACCCCACTGAGTGGGGGGTAATCCGAAAACGAAATTCATAGCAAGATCTTGCCATATACCTTGAGGCACAGGAAGTGGCATGTACAACCCAGTATTATGTACTTGACCATTCGATAACTGACAATTATAACACTTTCTGACTATAATTCCAACATCTCGCTTCAAATGCGGTCAGTAATACCTTGCTTCCAAACTAGGTATTGTTTTGTGGAGCCCCAAATGTCCTCCTAGACCCCTTCCAAGCAAATCACGAATCAGTTTTTCACACAAAGATACAATTGGGATGCAAAGCTGGTTGCCTTTGAACAAATATCCATCACTAATATAGAAATCTGCAATTAATTCACAATTAATGCCCTTGCTCCAAATCTCTTTAAAATCAACATCGTCTGCATATAATTCCTTTAAACATTCGAACCCAACAATCTCCTGAGACGGTGTGACCAGCAACGGGGCTCTTCGACTAAGGGAATCAGTAACCTTATTCGAACTTCCAGATTTATGTTTAATCACAAAAGGAAATTTCTGAAGGAAAGTGACCCACCTAGCATGCATCTTGATGACAAGTTTTTAACTGTCGATAAATTTCAAAGCTTAATGGTCAATGAATAACACAAACTCCTTTTACACGAGATAATGCTCCCATTGTTTCAAGGCCCTTACAACTACATAAAATTCCTGATCGTAGGTACTCCATTTTTGTCTAGCAACACCAAGCTTTTCAAGAAAGAAAAAGACTTGGGTTTCTTCTCTTGGGAAAGAACAGCCCCAACACCCACACCAAGTGCATCACATTCCACTTCGAAAACTTTCTCGAAACTTGGCAATGCTAATACAAGAGCAGTGCACAACTTCTATTTGATGAGGACAAAACTCTTATCTTGTTCATCTCTCCAACTAAATATTCCCTTTTTCAAACATTTAGTGAGTGGTGCCACAATGGTGCTAAAATTCCTGACAAATCTTCTGTAGAAAGTAGCTAAATCATGGAAGCTTCTTACATCAAAAATTGTTTTTGGAGTTGATCATTCTCGAATTTCCCTAGTCTTTTCTTCATCCACATATATACCAACCTCGCCAACCACAAAACCCAGAAATAATAGTTTATTTGTACAGAAAGTACACTTCTTCAAATTCACACAAAGTTGATTTTCCTTCAAAACGTCTCAGTCTTTCCTCAAATGACTTAGTTCTTCTCCTTTGGTTTTACAGTAAATGAGGATATCATAAAGTAAAATACGACAAAAGAACCAAAAAAGGGACGAAGAACCTGATTCATTAGTCTCATGAAAGTACTCAGGGCATTTGTAAGTCCAAATGGCATCACTAACAATTCATAAAGCCCATCTTTACTTTTAAAAGTTGTATTCCATTCATCTTCAGGTCTGATACGAATCTAATGGTAGCCACTTCGAAGATCTATCTTTGAAAATACCTTAGAACCCCCAACACATCTAACATGTCTTCCAACTGTGGAATAGGAAATTTGTACTTCACCGATATCTTATTTATGGCTCGACTATCAACACACATACGCTATGTTTCATCCTTCTTAGGCACCAAGAGGACGGGTATTACACACGGACTTATACCCTCCTTTATGAACCCCTTTTTAAATAAATCTTCAATTTGTTCTCTCAGAATCTCGTTCTCTTTTGGACTCATCCAGTGATGGGGTAAATCTGGAAGACTAGCACCATGCACTAGGTCGATTTGGTGTTGAATGTTCTCATAGGAGGCAACTTGTTTAGCAATTCATTTGAAATCAGCACCTCGAAGTCCCTCAAAATTTTCTATACTTAAGGAGGAATTCTCTCTTCCACCTTACTTGTTGACATAAGCCTCTTAATCACCACTAGATATAGACAATCAACTTCTTTTACTGAATCGACTATCTCTGTATCATTGTGTCTAAGAGTAACAAACTCTCTGATCGTTGTTTGGTAGACTTTTCTGCTTGTGTAAGTGCAACCATGGCAATTTTGCACTTATCCCAAGTAAAGATCACTACGTTATCACGCCTTTTAAATGTTGAGTCGACATCAAACTGTCAGGGAAGATCCAATAAAATATGACATGCATCCATTTCAATGACATTACAAGCTACATCCTCACTATAATGCTTATCAATGGAGAGAGGTACTAATTTACAAGTTTCAACAACATGAACAAATAGAACACTTTTCACCCAACCAAGTGAATAAGGACTATGATGGCTCTCAGTTGGCAACTATAATAAACAAACCAACTTCCTTGGTACAAAATTCTCTCGGCTCCCATTGTTTACAATCACTTCGTACACCTTATTTTTTACCGAACATAATGAACGAAAAAGATATTATGACGTTGCCCCTTTACTTTCAAAGATAAAAGCACTCGCTCCAACACTAAAGTAAGTCTTTCCGCACTAAAGATATTATTTTTGACAATTTTTTTTTGTGGAGACCTATGTCAACATAGACAGAGACGGAGGAACCTACAACGAAAGGTAAAAATATTTCTGATTCTCAAACTACTCGGGATAGAAATATTAAGTATTTTAAGTGCTTGGGTACGGGTCATATAGCATCCCAATGTCCAAAAAGGAGGCTAATGATCTTGCGTGATAATGGTGAAATTAGTTCTGAGGATGAATTTAAGGGAATGCCTAAGTTAGTGGATGTTGGAGCTAGTCGTAGTGATGAGGAAGGGTTGACTTATGTTGTTAAAGGCTCACTTGTTAATCGGCGTGTCCTTAGTACTAGGATCAGGGTGGATGAAATTGGTGAGCAAAGGGATAATCTCTTTCATACTAGGTGCTTAGTGGATAAAAAGGTTTGTGGTATGGTGATTGACGAGGGAAGTTGTACTAATATGGTTAGTACAATGTTGGTTGAGAAATTGAGTTTGAGCTTGATAAAACATCCAAACCCTTATAAATTGCAACGGATGACCAATTCGAGAGAAATTAAGGTAAATAAGGAGGCTAGGGTCAATTTTGACATCGGGGGTTATAAGGATGAGGTGGTTTGTGACGTGGTAACTATGCATGTTGGCCATATTTTGTTGGGGAGGCCATGACAGCATGATAGGAGGCTAGTGCACGATGGGTTTAAGAATCAATATTCATTTGTGAAGGGTGAGAAAAAAATTACCCTTGTTCCGTTATCTCCAAAAGAGGCTCAAGATGATCAGTTAAAAACCAAATGTGAGTTTGAAAAAGGAAATAAGAGTGTTGAGGCCACTACCTCAGAAAAAGGAAAGGGTGTGAAAACAAGAGAGTTATTTGCACAAAGGTTGGTGTACAAGGATTCTTGCCTTGCACTTAACCAAGCTAACAATCCCCCCCAGTTCTATTAAATCTGTTTTGTAGGGACATAAATCAAACCATGAACTTAAGACGGGGAAGAAATTCATTGGAAAAAATGAGTAGCCCAAAAGTCTAAAGATCGCACGAAGTTTAAACATGATCATCGAGCCCAGGGAAGCAGGAGGAGTTTGAAAAGCCGACCAAAAATAGTTTTGAGGTCGAATCCTTTTCAAGAGAGGGAGTATGATAGATCCGGACCAGGCATCGCGGGGCGAAGTCAAGCCATCGACAATATGACAGTGATCTACGCACAAAACGAAGCAAGTTTCATGTTGGAGTCGAGCCGAGAAGGAGAATGGATCGAGCCGAATCAAAGGGGAAGAGTTTATTGACCAGAAGCCTCATTACGGCCGTAAAGAATAATCCTCACGGCCGTAACTCCGCCTCGGGTTTAAATGAAGAATTACAGAGTTTCATAGTTACGGTCGTAAGAAATATCTTCACGGCCGTAAGTCATAAACAGAAGGTCATTTACGGCCGTAAATGAGTACGTCACGGCCGTAAATCTAATTTTTCGGATTTTTGCATATTTTGTTAATTTTCCGTTTTTAATCTTTTATTTCCATAATTTGAGCCCTAATTGCAGCTAGGGCTAGGGTTAGGTCAGTTTTGCTTTATATTATCATATTTCATTCATTGTAAGACAGTTTTGAGATTATTAGTATTGTTTGATAGAGGATTTTCCAAATTGAAGGTTGAGTTATTCCCTTTTCTTGAACTTATCAAAGATCCGATCTTTGTGACGTTCACCCAACGAACTTATCAAGGAATTGACAACCCTTGTGGCATTCACCAATCTTGATTCTTCAATCCACATCGTCATTAATTGCGTCATGATTGTTAGGTCAAGGTTTTATCGGTGATCTATCTTTAATTCCGTTATTTATTTCCTTGTGTTCTTGTTTATTTTCGTGTTTAATCTGTCTTAAATCTTTCATAGGTTTTTAATTTCGTTATTCCGCGTTTTCGGAGAGATTCCCCGATTGGGATCGCGTCATTTGGTATCAGAGCTTGGATCTATTTCAGATTCTTGCGTTTCTTGTTATTTCTTGATTTTCTTGATTTTTTTTGTGTTCTTCGCGTTCTTCGCGTCAATCATAATTTTCTTCAGTTTGATCCATAAGAGTCAGTCCCAAAAATTCAAAAGTTTTTTTCTTCTTCGTTTTTCGTCTAAATCCAGTTTCATTTTTTCTGTCATACTCGTAGTCTAATTCTCTGGAAGATTAAAAAAAGAATCCAAAAATTCCCAAATATTCTCCAAATATTCCGAATTTTCTCAATTTCCAAATTTATTTGTTCTTGTTCGTGTCTTACCCTTTTCCAACCCTTGATTGAGTTCTTGAATTGTTTCTTGATCAGTTCTTGGGTGAAATTTGAAGGGATAGAAGGGCACGAGTGAAAATACACGTGAGGAGAAATTTATTTTTGATATTAAAAATGTCTGATAGAGAGGGTTCCACATCTTCATCTTCTGTTGGTGATAGAAAACAGCTCAAGGGTGTGAATAGAAAGGATGAACAGGGTAATGATGATATTGCAGCAATGAGGGTACAATTTGAGAGGCTTATGGCTCGGATGGAGAATCGAGGTGCAGAACGTGAACAATGACCTCGGGATCAATCTCATGATGGTTCTCGGGTTAGGGGAGGTAATAGGTGTGAAGTTGGTATGGATGATGAGGGCATGGGCAGTGAAAGTGGAAGTATATCCTTGGTGGGAAGTATGCGAAGGAGGGATAGAGGAGATAGGTATGAGAGGAGGCATGATAGAGAGCGTCGTGATGCTAGGATGCATCGTGGGGGTAGACATGTTGTTGATGACGACCTTGGGAAAATTAAAGTGAAAATACCATCGTTCCAAGGTAGGAGTGATCCGGAGGCGTACCTGGATTGGGAGACAAAGGTCGAACATCTTTTTGATTGTAATAATTATTCGGAAAAGAAGAAGGTGAAATTAGCTGTGATTGAATTCACAGATTATGCCAATACTTGGTGGGATCAACTAGTGACGGGTAGGAGGAGGAACCTTGAGGAGCCGGTGGAGACTTGGGGTGAATTAAAAACCATAATGAGGAAGCGGTTTGTGCCGACTCATTATTATAGAGATATTTACCAGAGGTTGCAGGGTATGACTCAAGGATTGAGAAGTGTAGAGGATTACCATAAGGATATGGAGGTGGCGATGATTCGGTCTAATGTGGTGGAGGATCGGGAAGCTACGGTGGCTAGGTTTCTGAGTGAGCTGAATAGAGATATTGCCAATGTCATTGAGCTACAACATTATGTGGAGTTAGAGGATATGGTGCATATGTCCATGAAGGTGGAAAGACAACTAAGGAGAAAGGGGGCAGCAAGATACTCACCATCTTATCCTACATCACAACCGAAGCAGGAACACAATGATGAACATAACCCGAAAGGGGAGGAGGAACCTACAACGAAAGGTAAAAATATTTCTGATTCTCAAACTACTTGGGATAGAAATATTAAGTGTTTTAAGTGCTTGGGTATGGGTCATATAGCATCCCAGTGTCCAAATAGGAGGCTAATGATCTTGCGTGATAATGATGAAATTAGTTCCGATGATGAATTTAAGGGAATTCCTAAGTTAGTGGATGTTGGAGCTAATAGTAGTGATGAGGAAGGGTTGACTTATGCTGTTAAAGGATCACTTGTTAATCGGCGTGTCCTTAGTACTAGGGTCAGGGTGGATGAAATTGGTGAGCAAAGGGATAATCTCTTCATAATAGATGCTTAGTGGGTAAAAAGGTTTTTTGTATGGTGATTGACGGGGGAAGTTGTACTAATGTGATTAGTACAATATTGGTTGAGAAATTGGGTTTGAGCTAGATAAAATATCCAAACCCTTATAAATTGCAATGGCTGACCGATTCGGGAGAGATTAAGGTAAATAAGCAGACTAGGGTCAATTTTGCCATCGGAGGTTATAAGGATGGGGTGGTTTGTGATGTGGTAACTATGCATGTTGGCCATATTATGTTGGGGAGGCCATGGAAACATGATAGGAGGGTAGTGCACGATGGGTTTAAGAATCAATATTCATTTGTGAAGGGTGGGAAGAAAATTACCCTTGTTCCGTTATCTCCGAAAGAGGCTCAAGAGGATCAGTTAAAAACCAAATGTGAGTTTGAAAAAGGAAATAAGGGTGTTGAGGTCACGACCTCAGAAAAAGGAGAGGGTGTGAAAGTTGAAAACAAGAGAGTTGAGGCCACAACCTCAAAAAAAAGGAGAGAATGAGTGCAAAAAGAAAAGAGAGTCCACCCCCAAATTGAGTTTATTTGCACAAAGGTTGGTGTACAAGGATTCTTGCCTTGTACTTAACCAAGCTAAAAATTCCCTCCCCAATTCTATTAAATATGTTTTGCAGGGATATAAATCAAACCATGAACTTAAGGCGGAGAAGAAATTCATTGGAAAAAATGAGCAGCCCAAAAGTCTAAAGGATCGCACGAAGTTTAAACATGATCATCGAGCCCAGGGAAGCAGGAGGAGTTCGAAAAGCCGACCAAAAATGGATTCGAGGTCGAATCCTTTTCAAGAGAGGGAGTATGATACGATCCGAACCAGGCATCGAGGGGCAAAGTCGAGCCATTCATAATATGATAGTGATCTACGCACAAAACGGAGCAAGTTTCATGTTGGAGTCGAACCGAGAAGGCGAATGAATCGAGCCGAATCAAAGGGGCAGAGTTTATTGACCAGAAGCCTCATTACGACCGTAAAGAATAATCCTCACGACCATAACTCCGCCTCGGGTTTAAATGAAGAATTACATAGTTTCATAGTTACGGTCGTAAGAAATATCGTCACGCCGTAAGTCTTAAACAGAAGGTCATTTACGGCCGTAAATGAGTTCGTCACGGACGTAAATCTAATTTTCCGAATTTTTGCATATTTTGTTAATTTTTCGTTTTTAATCTTTTATTTCCATAATTTGAGCCCTAATTGCGACTAGGGCTAGGGTTAGGTCAGTTTTGCTTTATATTATCATATTTCATTCATTGTAAGACAATTTTGAGATTATTAACATTGTTTGAGAGAGGATTCTCCAAATTGAAGGTTGAGTTATTCCCTTTTCTTGAACTTATCAAAGATCCGATCTTTTTGGCATTCACCCAACGAACTTATCAAGGAATTGACAACCCTTGTGGCGTTCACCAATCTTGGTTCTTCAATCCGCATCGTCATTAATTGCGTCGTGATTATCGGGTCAAGGTTTTATCATCGATCTATCTTTAGTTCTGTTATTTATTTCCTTGTGTTCTTGTTTATTTTCGTGTTTAATTTGTCTTAGATCTTTCCTAGGTTTTAAATTTCATTATTCCGCGTTTTCGACGAGATTCCCCGATTGGGATCACGTCAGCAGGTTGGTAGCTATAGCCGCTGTGCTGAGGGAAAATGGATGGATTGAATAGAGGAGATGCGGAACTGCCCACCCAAAGATGGAGGTGATGGTCGAGCTTGGGAAGTCGGGCTCGAAGTTATTTGTGCAATTTCTGCTAGTGATGCAGCCGTCGTCGATGGATAATTGTTTGGGTGGGAAGTGAGGCTGATTTGTTTGTTTGGGGTGAAATTAGAGAAATTAGGGTTTGGAGTAGAGATGTTGTTTGATGAATGAATTTATTTTAATTTTACATTATTAGTATTAGAATTAAAAAAAAAATTAACATCTGATTTTTGAAGTTATTTAAATTTGATCTTATTTATGAATTTGAATCTTTAATAGTAGGAGTGGATGTAATTTCCTCACCATATTATTACCCAGCACCCAACCCATCATTCCAAACCCCCAATCGAAAATCAGAATATACGCACTTCTCTGTTTCGTCTCTCATTCTATGGCTCTCACGCTGCTCGCGTCACAGTGAGCCAATGATGCTGGCGTCGGCGCACGCCACAGCATCGACCTGTAATCGCCGCCGTGACTCGTCCTACTCCGGACTGTGCAGTCGTGCAGTGCTGGTGAGAGTAGTTCTAGGATTTTTTTTTTTTTTTTTTTTTAGGTTTTGTAACTAACCATCTTTATTTATGTTAATAAAATCTTGGATAATTGGATTCTTGCCTTGACAGTTTGTTGGGTTGGACTTTTGGAGAGTTGGGCAAAGCGAGCGAGCGAGCAAGCAAGCAACGATAATTTTTAACCTGAAAATCAATTCTCAAATTCTCAAATAATAAGGTATTGTTTGGCTGCCTTTACTTTATTTTCATTTTGAAGTGTCATTTTCATGATTTCAGATTCTAAGTAGTTAAGTTTTGAAGTGTTATTTGAAAATTTTGAAACGTGAATTGTGATTGTTAAGATTTGATGAATATTTTATTTTTGAACTGTGTTTATTGAAATTTGATGAATATTTGATTTGTGAATTATGATTATTGACTTATAGATATGGAACTTTTTTTCAACATAAACGAAAGTTTCAACTTAGTGATTCTAGTTGTAGTGGTCCTGCAATTGCAACCTAGTGTTTGTATTGAATTATATTTTCATATTTTCTCTTCATTATAATTTTTTATTGTTTTTCGATATTTATTCATTAATTATGAATATTATTTAATTAAATAATATAAAAATTCTCGCTATTACGACTGTTCACATTCGTCGGTCAACAATCAACGGTTCACGATCAATAATCAACGCTATAGCTAAACTCTTAGTCTAGATCCATCACTAGACATAGAGCCATTCTAAAGGCCGGCTGGCCAGATCCCACCCTCTTTCCAGTTCTAGGTGATGATAATAATATTAGAGCATGATATGTTTATGAAAATTGAATACCTCTTTTCTGTTGACTGTTGTCAATAGGTCCAAAATAAAACTGTACTTTCTTATTCATAAAAACTTAGCCTAAAATCACAAATCTTCTGTCTTCACTCTTTCTTTCTTTTTTTTTATCTATTTTTTATTAATTTCTTAAAAGTTTAGAGACTCGTAAATTGTTGAAGTCTTGAAGATATAATTACAATAAATATACTTTTGTCCACTCTATCCGATTAAAATTTTAAATGTTTGTTATGAATCTTATGATATTACAATATTTTAAAAATGCGTATTTAAATTTTCGTCGTTTATATCTTGACTTGTCAACTTATTGAGAAAATAATTTCAACGTTACAAAATGGTTAAGATGAATATATACAATAAAAACAAATAAATATTTTTTCTTAATAACTTAAATGTTTAGACAATAAATTATTCAATATGATATTATGATTGTTTCGATAATTTTTCTGACATTGACGTGGCAAGATCAAAGGCTGATATTTTGTTGGAGATGATGATCCACGCTTCCAAGAAACCTGCAAAAAAGGCAACGAGGGATGCCCTCGTCGCCCCTCCGGTGTGAGAATTAGTATTCTAGAGAGAAGTAGAAAATATATAACTGGAATATATGTCAAGAATTATGAATAAATAATATGCGATCAAAAGAGACGTATTTATAGGACTAAAAAGTCCATAGCCTGTTTTTAGGACGTTTCCTTATAGGATACGTCTTGTTATGGAGGCCCAAGAAGGAGGTCCATGAATGAAGCCCATTAATGAAGAATGTTCGAAGTCCTATCTGTGTTGGGCTTCTAAGCGAGATGTGATCGGGACAGGCCGACCATAAATCTTATCATCAATGAGATTTTTGATAAGGTCGGGAGTGACCGACCTATGTAGTGATAGGATAAGCCCGGGAAAATATGTTGAATAACGGAGAGTAACCTAGCGAAGCCGGGCAACAATCTCGATCTATACATGGCCGGGCATTATTGCCCGACCTGTTATACTCCAAATCCCTAGCTTATATTAGGGCGTCGTGAATTTGTACTGATCACTTGATTTTCTAGGATGTAAGGCTAAAGACATATCGCAGTAACGTGTTTTGGGGCTAGGGTTGGCCCATAATAAGACTACAATACTTCTATGAACAAATCGACCCAAAGGGGTGACCTCGGGCCATAGAGAGGTCGATCCAAAGTGTGATGTTGTGCAAGATAGAAGGCCGGCCCAAAGCATGACTTTGGGCCTTAAGGTGAAAAGTAATATTATGATAATGGAATGACCAAAAATATAGTGATCATTAGCCCCCGTGGTCAAAGGTCGAGCTCCGGCCTCTGACGTATGTCATATAGAGTTTAATTATTGCTAAAGTAAAGTCAAGGTCGCGCTATGAAACATGGTCTCACTTCTAGCCAAAGACTTACCAAATCTTGAAAACAACTGAGAGAGTTCTTTCATTATTCCCATCTCATGAGTTTCGCTAATTCACAAGTGGAGGTCTTGTCGATGTATTAGACAATGGTTGAAGACCCTGTATTTATGGAGGAAGTAGCACATTCCAGGTAGAAGTAGGTTATTCGGATGGTTTTGAGACGTTGGAGTTTGATGGCAATATTAGGATACGGTTGTATACTATCCAATTGCCATATTGAAGTAGGATAGGATTTTTTTTAGCTGCCCATGCAAGACAGAATTTGGACTAATTATAAGCCCCCATGCATCCCACCTCGAGCTCGGGGAGAAATGGACATGAAATAATGAGACAGCGTAGTTTTGGTAGGATGTGATTCAAAGATTATGTTGCAGCTTATGTTAATAAATAATAAGCCAAGTCCATGCTAAGTAATGAGTTCAAGCTTTTACAATAAGTTGAGCTCATGTTATGTAAGAATAAGCAGAGGTTATGTTATCTAATAAACCCGAGCATTATGTAGAATGTAAATAAGCCCGAGCATGTAAAGTAATAAACCTGAGCTTATGCATATCCGGGGACTTCATTATGTGATTTGATTATTTGACTACTTGAGAATAACCATGTGTACATGCATGAGCAAGTATCTAATTGTTTGCTCGTGGTTAAGGCCTTGAGTGCTTGCGCGTGGGCGAGAAACAATTTTACTAGGCAGTGTCATTAATAACCTGGGAAGGTCGTACCTTGTGACCGACCTTATAAATTATTTTTATAAAGAAGGGGTCGGCTCTTCACTTTGTGATTTTTTGGAATTTATTTATAAGGTCGGGCATGTGGAAGATGGCAGCGAGCCCGTGCTTTGAACTTGTTTTCATAAAAATTTTGTAGACTTGTTTTTACTCAGGGTATGCCTCGTGGATTGCTTGTAATTTTTGTGAATAAGTTCACAAGTTTCAATTAAGTACATGATATTCATGTTTTGTTCGTAAATTGATTCCACGGGCCGGGCGTTTGAACCAGTCTCGTTACTTCAAGAATAATTTGAAAATGTCATGTTGGTCCGACCTTGTGAGCTTCTAGTTCAAAGCAGGGGGCTAGCCTTTATATTTGAAGTATAGTTATATAGATCGGTCATGACCGACCTTGTAAATAATTTACACAAAGAAGTGATCAAGCTTTTGAATTTGTGAATTCACGGAAAACAATTTGTAAGGTCGAGCGAGGCCGACCTTGTATATGATTTACACAAAGAAATGGTCAAGTTTTTGACTTTCTGAATTCATGGAAAACAATTAGTAAGGTCGAGCAAGGCAGACCTTGTAAATAATTTACACAAAGAAGTGGTCAGGTCCTCGACTTCATGTTTTTTAGGAAATAGTTTGTAAAGTCGTGCAATGTGACCGACCTTCTAAATTATTTGACTTTGTGTAGTTTAGAGGAATGGTTAGTCAGGTCGGGCATCTAGGCCAACCTCTCAAACCTATTGCACAAAGAAAGGTCAAACCCTTGACTTTGCGTAATTTAAAGAAATAGGTCGGGCAAGTAGGCCGACCTTGTAGACTTTTTATACAAAGAAGGGATCAACCCCTTGACTTTGTGTAAAAAAGAGATAGTTTGATAGGTCAGGCATATAGGCTGACTTTATAAACTCTTTGTAGGGAAGCAATCTGTGAGGCCGAGCATAATGGTTGACCCCGTAAATTACTCGTGCTGAAATAATTCGTTAGGTCGGTCAGTTTGGTCGACCTTATAATTTATTTATGAGGAAATAATTTGTAACGCCTTGTCATATGAGACATTGAAAATTATTTGCGAGAAAATAATTTGTAACGCCTTGTCATATGAGACATTGTAAATTATTTGTAAGGAAATAATTTGTAACGCCTTGCCATATGAGACATTGTAAATTATTTGCGAGGAAATAATTTGTAACGCCTTACCATATGAGACATTGTAAATTATTTGCGAGGAAATAATTTGTAACGCCTTACCATATGAGACATTGTAAATTATTTGCGAGGAAATAATTTGTAACGCCTTGCCATATGAGACATTGTAAATTATTTGCGAGGAAATAATTTGTAACGCCTTGCCATATGAGACATTGTAAATTATTTGCGAGGAGCGAGGAAATAATTTGTAACGCCTTGCCATATGAGACATTGTAAATTATTTGCGAGGAAATAATTTGTAACGCCTTGCCATATGAGACATCGTAAATTATTTGCGAGGAAATAATTTGTAACGCCTTGCCATATGAGACATCGTAAATTATTTGCGAGGAAATAATTTGTAACGCCTTGCCATATGAGACATCGTAAATTATTTGCGAGGAAATAATTTGTAACGCCTTGTCATATGAGACATCGTAAATTATTTGCGAGGAAATAATTTGTAACGCCTTGCCATATGAGACATTGTAAATTATTTGCGAGGAAATAATTTGTAACGCCTTGCCATATGAGACATTGTAAATTATTTGTGAGGAAATAATTTGTAACGCCTTATCATATGAGACATTGTAACATTGTAAATTATTTGTAAGGAAATAATTTGTAACGTCCTGTCATATGAGACATTGTAAATTATTTGACCTTGTGTTTTAGGGAGATAATTTGTAAAGTTATGCTTTGTGGTTGGCCTTGTAGATCAATGTGATTGTATGGTAGGCTTTCTGCAATTATCACAGTTGTTTTCGTTTGATAACTGAAGGGGATAGAAGCTAACCCCAGATTGGCAAGGGATTATGGCTTTATTGATAATAGAAACTATTGATATGTTTAAGCAAGGAATAAGCTTAGATTATGTTAAGTAATAATCTTTAACTTATGTTGAGAAGTAACAAGCCGAGCTCATGTTAAGAAATAATAAGCTCGAGCTAATTTTTAAGCAAGGAATAAGCCAAGCTTATGTCGATTAATAAGCCCTGGCTTGTTTTAGCGGGAGTTATAGGTCGAGCTCATCTTAGCACATAAGCCTGAGCTTGTGTTAGGAAATAATAGGTCGGGCTCATGTTTAAATAATGAGCTCAAGTTAATGTTAAGGAATGATAAGTCGAGCTCATGCTAATTAATGAGCTCGAGCTTATATTAGGCGAGGAATAAGTCGAGCTTATATTGAGTAATAAGCCCAAGCTTGTTTTAGAGGGAATTTAATTGATTCAAAGCAAACCTTTTTTCCAATTAATATGGTTAGTTATTAAAGAAAATGGTTGGAGCATGTTAATCAATGTAAATTGTACTCAGGAAGGTCATGCTAAAGTATATTAAGTTTTTCTATTGATGATCACATAGAAATATGATGTTTTATTTAATTGATTACTGTGTGAGTCACTTTACTAGTTAACTCAGCTAATTTCCAATTTAAACTTTAGATCACAAAAAATAACATGAATCATCGTTTGAATGAATCAAATAACTTCAAATTCAGCAAGCAATTTGAGTTTAACTTGGGTATTATTGATTAGATCATACTTGAGGTTGTGTAAATAATGGGACCAAAATTACAATCGGATTTCATCAATTAAATTAGCATATTAATAGATTATGAGGCTTTCACGATTTTCGCAAAGATCAATAATTAATTGATTGTAATCCTTAGGCATATTGCTAATTAACCATAACGGTTTTGTAAGAATTGCACCAAGAACTTTCCATTTTAAGTCTTAGACACAGCTCTTGGCTTGTTATGAGAAATAGGGGAACCCATAATTATCTAATGATCAGAAAGTATATTTCTTGAATTCACATATCGCAAGCTATTGCATATTTAATCAATTAATCTTAGCTTACCAAATAAATTATCAAATTGGGAGAAGATAAGTAATCGTGTTTAGAGTTGACTAGCTCTTTATTTAGCAGTATCTACAAATGAGTTGGGATTGCAAAATTTTAGAGTTCTAACACATGATCAACATTTATGCAATGATTATTGGATTAATGAAAAGGGTTAGAGTACACCTTGTTTCTGCAGTCATTGGAGAGGCTGGACCTGAGCTACTCGCACCCCGGACACACTCTGATGTCTGCTGTGATTGATATGCTCCAGAACAACTCTCTGTGTAGCGCCCCGAGTTCCGTATACCCGATTCACTACGTCATTTTCTGTCTAAATTTTTCGAATAATATTTTTGCGGAAGAAATAATTGAAATTCATTTTTGGCAACATTAAATAAACTGTAATGGCCGCTAAAATTGAAAACATTTATGAAACCATTTGAAATAGTAAATCGAACCATTAATATTGTAAAGAAATTGCCAATATCATAATTTCTCAAATAAATGAACTTCTCTAAATTATTCGATTGTTTGGAAAATACGGAAATCATTAACGTCAAACTTTCAACCGTTCAACGATTATTGCCACCATCATTCATCGCTCGCCACCGTCTCCGAAATCTGCAAAACTGTTAAAAAGTAGGGTGAGTATTTCATGGGGGAAATACTCAGTAGACTCATCGCAAATTAATTTAATTTATAAGATGATTAAACACATAAATCCCGGCTCTTTATAAAACGGGCATTGATAGAGCTTCTTTATAAAACTGCTCTTGATAAAACTCATATTGTGGATTACAGCACGGGACATATTTTGCAAATCATAGGCTCTTTGAAAATAGCTCTTTGAAAACCATATACTTATAAAAACATTTTAATTATGCCAAGCATAATTTCTTTTGAAAGCATAACATAAGATAGGATTGAAATCCTCATAAACATAAATAGACACAAGAACTTTACCGAACTTAGGTGGCAAGAATTCTTATGCAGTAAAATCATAATAACAGTAAGTTTTCATCATAACATAGGATAATATCGAAATCCTCATAAACATAAGAATTTTACCGAACTTAGGTGGCAAGAATTCTTATGTAGTAAGTATACCAAGCATAATTTTCTGAAATTCATAGGGATCAATTGCATCATAACATAAGATAGGATCGAAATCCTCATAAACATATGCGACAGGAATTTTACCGAACTTAGGTGGCAAATCCTCATAAACATATGGAAACATAGGAATTTTACCGAACTTCGTGGCAAATCCTCATAAACATAGGAGACACAAGAATGTTACCGAACTTAGGTGGCAAGAATTCTTATGTGTAGCGCTACTAAAACTCCGGTCCCCTTAACATATCATAACTTATCATATGGGACCCAAAACAATCTTGGTAGATTGATTTCATAGCAATGATCCAAAAAAACATTTTCGTGAAGCATAGGGTATACTTACTTTTCGTAAAAACATAAAGTATATTTTCTTTTCATAAAAACATACTTACTTTTCATAACAACATAAGGTATATTTACCTTTCATAAAAACATACTTGTTTTTCTTAAAAATTGACTTTCACAAGTCACATGACATTCATATGAAATCATAATTTAAATCAATTAATAAGTGCGAGTCTACCTCAAATCCGACGAGTGCAAAGTTGAGCAGGAATGACTTCAATTTCTTTAAATTCTCCGTACGCTTCGTCTTAGCCAATAAGTCACTTTAGTCTATCGAATATATAGTTCAAAATGATAAATTATAATTTGAGGACTAAAATTGATGTTTTGAAAGTTGAGGGACTAAAATGAATACTTTTGAAAGTTGAGGGATTAAAATGAATACTTTTGAAACTTGAGCTTAAAATCAAATAAAGTAAATCAGCAGGGACTGAATTGATCAGAATTTTAAAATGAAAGGGCTGATTAAAATCATTTAAAACTTAAGGGCTGAAATTGATGATTTTAAAACTAAAAGGACTGAATGGAAACAAATTAAAATGTCAGGGACTGATTTGCAAATTCTGGAAAGTTAAATATATCAGATCTGTTTTTCTCTCTCTCAACTCACTCTCTCACGATCCACACTCTCTCTCAACCTAACCCTCTCTCACTCGTGATCTGTGGTGAAACAAGGGTATTCAGTCGGCGATCGACAGGGCTCACCGGCGTTGGTTGCAATAAACGGTGAGGTTGCAAGTAGACCAGGTTGTGGGCTGATTTGTTGCGAGATTAGCGAAAACAGAGATAAACACGAGGCTTAAAGTCGCGATTTCTAGGCGATAATCCGGCGGTGGTTTGAGGTAAGTGACTGGCTTGGCTTAATCTGGTTTTGGGTTTTATTTTGATTTGGGGCTTTGGCACTGAATTGGAGTTAATTTGGGACTGGGCAGTGGAGGCGATGGGGTTGTGCGGACTTAGTGTTAGGCAGTAGCGGTGATGATTTGATTTGATGGAAGGCAGTTTGGAGCTGGTGGTTGGACTGATGATTGCCGGTTTTGGTTGTGATCTGTGTGTGGCTGAATATGGTGGATTGAATTGATAGTGATAAAATGGTATTGCAGTGACTCTGTGAATTGGAAGTCATGGAGGTGGCTGATGACGATCAGAGACTCTGGTGATGGATTGAATTTAGTCACAGGGAGTGAAAATGGATGAAGCTGAAGTGATTGCCTGAAATGAAGTTGGGTGGATGCTAAACTGAAATTGTACAGGGGTGGTTTGGGATTCGGTTGGGTGTCCACCTGAAGGGCAGTGTGCGATCGGTGGTTTTGACATTGATGATGATGATGCTGATTGTCTGATTTGGAGATCAAAACGGGAAGAAACGAAATGGGTGGTGGTACAGATGAAGACTGCAGTGGCATTGTTTGGTGAATTGAGGATGATGGTTATGAACTGATTGTAGATTGATGATGACGATTTCGCAGGTGATTATATACAGATTGGTTTTGAAATTGTGGAATTGAGGTAAGTGGAGGTAATGATGTGATAAGTGGAGCATGGGTTGGTTTGGTGAAACCGTGGTGGAGTTTTAGGTTGAGTAGGAATTTGATTAGATGTAAAGTGTTAGAATAAAATGATTAAAGGGAAGACATGAGGAATCAAAATAAATAATAGAAATGAATATGGGTTGTGCCATGATTTGAATTGTGCAAATTGAATCTCGTAGGAGTAGAGAGTATTTGAATAAGGTAGTGAAGGTGGTTGGTGAGGATGAATTATGAAATTTGGGAATGAGATGGAAAGTGATCAATATGGAGGACATAATAATGTGAAGAGGAATCATTGAATGGAATACTCATAATTGGAATGATAAAATAAAGAAATGGTGGTTTGTGTCTTGCCGTGTTATATGATGATAATGATGGTATTGTTTGTGAATGGAGAATAAGATAGTGTAGAATTTGGTGTAATATGAAATAGAAAATGGTGTAATATTCTTTATACAAAATGATGATGTTTTTGGACTGAAAATACATTTGAATAAGGAAAATTGAGATATTTTAATAAATTTGGAATTCAAAATGATTTTGAAAATAATACTTTGAATAAATAATTAAAATAACATAATTTTAGAAATTCGGATTTTAATTTAAAATCGAACAAATTCGATATTTCTTGACTTGGCTAGACGAATCCGTCGCGGCATTAATTTCAAAACAATAGCGACTCAATTTTCTAAATATTAAAATAATTATTTATTGCATAAAAATTCTGGGTCGCTATACTCTGTCTTCTTGCCTGTGTACTATTTGCATGTATAGTCTTGCTCCTACTCTGCTCTAGTTTCCTTTTTCGAAAGAGAGGCTTTTGTGCATTGTTTTTGAATTTCTCGAGAAAGAGAATGGAAAGAGCTCAACATAGGAGGTCCAGGAGTACTACGAGTATTGTATTTAAAGCAATTCAACGGATGGAGAAACAGGTACAGAAATAGAAAGCTATTTCAAAATTTTCTTCTGATTCTCGTCCTTCTATTGGTGGAACCACGAGAAAGGATATGTTCATGCTTGAATCGAGGTATAGGTCTCCTAGATAAGCCATTGGATTGACGAGTCTTGATGGGCTGCCAGTCCACGACATGTATATAGGCAAAGATCAAGGTCATCGGGTAGCTATAGACAGGAAAATGAGTCAATGAGCACTCATCGGAGTGGTCAGATTTTGGATGGCCATCCTAGTAGGAGAAGCTCGACGAAGATCTGGAAGCTTCACATGTCACTAATCAACATTACTCATAAATAGGGAGTTCAAGCTCAAGGATTACACAACTAGTTTGATGATGCATCAGAGGTTCTTGACTCAAATATGGATTTAATGCTGAAATTTCTCCATAAACCAAATTCCTTGTGTGTAAAGAATCTGCATGATTTGCAAGTTCATTCTCCCAGCTTACTTAGCAGTCAGATAACAGTTTTGAATCCATTGAATTCTGTGATGAGAAACGTGAAGATGGTCCTTTACTCCACTCGCACAGTTGTAATCGAGCTCACGTTTCTTGCAAGTCAAAAGTTCATTCAGAAGAAAATGATGAGAAAATAACTCTTCCCACAGGAATTTTTGTTCTCAAGCCAAAACTCAGGAAGATGCAGTATGCAGGTACCTCCCCTTCACCGCCTGGTTACTCAGATAATTTTCCATGCAATGTCAGAAAGCTCAAGGAATATCCAATTGTTGGAGGTGCTGAGACTATCATTGGAAGCTAGAATAATAGACGGGAATTACCAACCATATAACACATGACTATGATGGAAGGATTAATGTGATGTCTTCCAGAGCCAGAAGATATGCCGGGGATGAGAATTTGTTTGACACTTATGAAGGTGATTTAGGCAATGAGTCAGACTGTCGCGACAATGTGGGCTAGACAAGGTTCGCAATTCCAATGAGTGTGTTAAAATTGAAGTGTTTCAGCATTAAATCATTGAATGAAAGTTTGGTTGGCTTATTTGACCGAGCATCTAACATGCCCAACTATAATTCTCAATATTCGGCATATGGAATTTCTCTAATATAACTCGAGGTATCAACATCAGTTGGGCTTGATGTTTATCTACCTTGAGTATGTTAATCTGTCCCAAGAATCTTTGTAGCATGTTGATGAAGAGAAAACCCACAAGCCTCTCTCCCAGAACATTCAACAACGGGAGATGAAGATTTGATGCTATGAATGACCAAAAATCACCTCCTTTTCAACTCAATGCAGTCCAAGAGGTACACGGGTTATGGATTTTCCGTCTCTCTCCTAGATTGAGAGCGAGCTAGAGATGGAGTGAATAATGACCTCAAAATAGAAACCGGATGAAAAATGATCTCTTCAAAAGTGTCCGGTAAACCCAGTCATAGAGAGCTCAGATTCGAACTAAACATGGTCAGAATCTGTTGAATGATGCTGGAGTAATGTTGAGGAGGTTTTCAAATGTCAGAATCCAGCAACCCTCTAAGAACTAGCATCGCCAAATCTGGAAGGACTCGCGATTGATGAAGGAGAACAGTCACTCCGCCTTCAATTGCTAGCTATTGAGTTCAAATGGAGTAAGAATTTCCTTAAATTCTTGGTCATTTTTGAATCTGCTCGAGGAGTTACAAATGCCGATCATGAATATTGAGGCTTCTACAGGTTTCCTTGTTCCCCGAAGACGATCATCGAGGTTGTGGTACCTCAAGCCATCTTCATAGCAGTCAAAACATGGTGGCACCAACCCTTTTTTAGGTTTCAGCCTCGAGCTCTAAAACCGATTTGTGGAAGGAAATACAAAAACAATTTTTATGCCTCCAAGATGCTTGACGATATTACCAGTTCAAATTTAGTCCAATATGAAGCCTTATTGGTCTATTGGACAACCGTGACATGCCAAGGAGGAGGTGGAAACATAAAACATTGCCAGGATTCATTTGAGGAGTTATTGGCCGGTGGTGGTTGCGATTTTGCAAGTGTATTTTCAAAACCCGCGGAGGCCTCAGCGACCTTCATTGAAGGAATCCCCACATGGTTATCTCCATCGTGTTCGAGGTGGAGATCCCCGTCGTGGTCGAGGTTGCAGATTGGTCCTTCAGTTGTCAAATCGGCAGATGAGGAAGATGACGCTGTGTTCAATGCCATAGTGGTGGTTAGAGAGGGTGCGTAGCTTGAAGGGGGAGGCGAGATAGTGAGTATTGTGTCGCCAAGAACGACGTTCGATGGTTTTCCAAAGAGAAAAAGATCAAGATGAGTAGACGGAATGGGGAATTATAGAAGGGGTTTTTATTTATTTTGAAACCTATCTTTGAACAACATGAGTTTTTTATCGAGTTCCTACAGACGGCGCCAATTGTTTCGGTAATTTTTCGAACCTTGACGTGGCAAGATCAAAGGCTGATATTTTGTTGGAGATGATGATCCACGCTTCCAAGAAACCTGCAAAAAAGGCAACGAGGGATGCCCTCGTCGCCCCTCCGGTGTGAGAATTAGTATTCTAGAGAGAAGCAGAAAATATATAACTGGAATATATGTAAAGAATTATGAATGAATAATATGTGATCAAAAGAGACGTATTTATAGGACTGAAAAGCCCATGGCCTGTTTTAACTAAAGAATGAGTCCTTTTGGTATAAACTTACCTTTTAAGAGAAGTTTTAATCTTATAAGAATTGTATTTCCTCTTTTTTAGGACGTTTCCTTATAGGATACGTCATGTTATGGAGGCCCAAGAAGGAGGTCCATGAATGAAGCCCATTAATGAAGAATGTTCGAAGTCCTATCTATGCTGGGCTTCTAAGCGAGATGTGACCGGGACAGGCCGACCATATATCTTATCATCAATGAGATTTTTGATAAGGTCGGGAGTGACCGACCTATGTAGTGATAGGATAAGCCCGGGAAAATATGTTGAATAAACGGAGAGTAACCTAGCGAAGCCGGGCAACAATCCCGATCTATACATGGCCGGGCATTATTGCCCAACCTGTTATACTCCAAATCCCTAGCTTATATTAGGGCGTCGTGAATTTGTACTGATCACTTGATTTTCTAGGATGTAAGGCTAAAGACATAGCCCATTAACGTGTTTTAGGGCTAGGGTTGGCCCATAATAAGACTACAATGCTTCTATGAACAAATCGACCCAAAGGGGTGACCTCGGGCCATAGAGAGGTCGATCCAAAGTGTGATGTTGTGCAAGATAGAAGGCCGGCCCAAAGCATGATCTTGGGCCTTAAGGTGAAAAGTAATATCCTGATAATGGAATGACCAAAATTATACTGATCATTATGATATCAAAATAAACAAATAAATTTTATACTTACAATTTAAACATTTGTATTCACTTTGATATCATAAAAATCTTTTTTCTGATTCACCTTAATCACAATAAATTAACTAATTGGAGTTACAAGATGATCACGTTACAAGAGCTTCAATACTTGCATCTCTTTCACTCTCATCATTAATCAAGAAGTCCCAGATACTCATTATGTTGCTATGATCATATTCCCAGTCTAACGTTGGTAAAAAATGCAAATCTTCAAGACTGTTTGATGATTCGACATCATAAGAAGATGAAGTAGAAGTAGAAGATGTTGGAGTAGATGAATTTGAAAAAGGAACCAGAATTTCATGGATTTCATCAATAATGGGGACTTCGTCAATGCAAAAGTTATAGTCCACTTCCATTGAATTTTCAAATGGGATTTTGTCTTCATGTTCAGCTTCCGTTACTGTTGACTGCAATGAGGTCTCAACCTCCACGGCCGCCTCCTCCTCCGGTGGTGGTGGTTCTTGTCTTGTTTGGTTATTTTGTGGCAGTTTTTCGGCGGTGATCATAGGCAGTGGCTTATGGGTGAGAGGATCAATCCCCATTTTCTTTAGCTTTTTCTTGATGTGGGTGTTCCAGTGATTCTTGATCTCATTATCAGTTCTTCCAGGGAGGTTTGAAGCAATCTTGGACCATCTGCATCATGCATACATGTCAATTTTCAAGGAAAAACAGCTGCATGTGAGAAGATAAACGAAATCAATTTCAATATGTTTAGTTCATGAAAGACTAACCTGTTTCCAAGCTGAGAATGGAGATCAATAACCATTTTCTCTTCATATTCTGATAGAAGTCCCCTCTTTAAGTCTGGCCTAAGATAGTTTGTCCATCTCAGTCTACAGCTCTTTCCACATCTCAATAGTCCTACAATATGCCATCAACCATATCAATAAACTGAAATTCAGATTCTAGTTCGTTTTCTCCGAAGGCGAAGCATTTGACTAAACATTATTTAGGGTGTAAAGCACTATTTCGGAGATGTCATGAGATTGCAATACTCCCTCTATTTAATCTACATATAAATGCTAATTAAGATCAATCATCTTAATAAGATTGACATTTTAAGATATAAACGAGCATCAGATTCCAAGATTGAGGTCGTAACCACTATATATCTTACTGGGCATGTTAAAAAGTGAAATATATTTACGAAAAATGAAGAATAACAAGATTGACCTTTTAATATAAAATCCTAAGATCGATAATATATATACAAATTACCTGCAAGTTTTGGGAGAGCTCTCCAGCAGCATTGGCCATTGTTGAGAATGAAATTGAAGAGTTTCTTGTCTTCCTCAGCAGTCCATGGCCCCTTCTTTAGACCAACTTTGTCACAGCATGGTTGCCTTCCCATTTTCAATTCTAACTCAATCAAAATGAAGAGGGGACTGTACAGCTTTTGAATAGATAAACTGGAGAAAAGCACGAAGCTCCTACTTAAAAACACATACATACACACATATTTATAAGCAGTTCAGTCAACCCAAATAAAAACATTAATTTAGTATTTTCAAATTGACTGTGACATAGAAGTACCATAATATATGCCCCTGCGTGTTTGTATCATTCACTTGAATTTGAAGCAAAAAAAAAAATGGATAAGCCCTGTTTGGTACGAATTTTAATTCATATTTTAATAGAAGTGCAATGTCAACAAATATTAATTTTAATCACATATTTAGAGGATCCACAACTTTTCAACCACATATTTCACTAATTTTTATCAAAATCTAATTTCTATCTCTATCAAACAAGGGCAATGTAGGGGAAAAAAATACATATTAACTTGTTTTGAGATTTATAATCTTATAGTATAGTATTATAGTTATATCATGATTTACAGCCTATTGTCACGTGTGTCTCATTTTATAAGATAATATGAGTCCACCAAAGATGACTTCTGAGCAATTGGGTAATATCTCGACCACTCACCACTCATAATAATAATAATAATAATAATAATAATAATAATAATAATAATAATAATAAATAAATAAATAGATAAATAAAATTTTGTTAAGTCAAAGGTGAATATTGATCGTCATAGGTGCAAAATATACACTCTCATGGGCGGATCTAGCATGTGGCAATGATGGTCGGCCACTCGCGCTAAGTCCGCCGAGAATATATATATTAATTGGTTAGAGCATCCTCTCTTTAAAAAGAGGTCTTGAGTTCAATTTCCTAAGACATCAATAATTTACATATTTTTGTTAGTTCAATATTTTCCATCATTTTGAAGCATAATTACAAAATCAATACAATGGAAAAGAATCGAACATATGACCTTTTTGAAAATAATGGAAAGCTTGACCAATATAAGATTGAGTGAATTTTAAATATAAAATCAATAAATTAGTCATAAGAATATGGTTTATGTGAAGTTATTTTTCTATCAAATTATATCTAATGCAATGTTATACAATTTATATTTTGCAAATATCATATATGAATTAGAAATTCTTCTCTCGTATCATAATAAACTTTTGAGATTAAAAATGCGATAATATTTATTAATTTCTCCTAATAAGATTGTAATACTTATTTTCGAGTTTCAATTTCACTTATAGATAAAAAATTCTCCAAGGGAGTCCATAAGAAATAAAGAATTATTAATCTATTTTGATTTTTATTACGGTCATTGATATTCAATGATCGTTCGTGCTCACTTGAGATCCTGGATTCGTCCTTGCACTCTCTTGATCACTTTTCGAGGCTTTTGCTAGTGTTTGATAGTGATTTTTTTTTTTTTTAGGATGAAATTGATGGTAAACTTGAGGAATACGAGAAGGATAACTTTTTTAAGTGCGTGTGGAAGTTAAAAAGTGGAGTCGAGTCTCCAAATGCTCAAGATGAAAAGAAGAAGGAATTCGAGCCAAGCAGTTTTCCCTTGAATGAAAATTTCAAAACGCTAATAAAAGTCTCGTGAAGAGGCTGAGATATGTAAGTGTACATATTACTCTTATGTATCAACTCGCATCATTGACAAATTCCTATGTAACATTAAGAATTCGACCTCTGCTTTTCAATACTTGATATGTCGAATTCTGCCAAATATCATACCTAACTTAGTATGGCAACTCCAAAAATAGAGAATGTGAAAACTTAAGGTAAAATAGTAGACGGCCCAATGCTTTACAATAATAAATGTTATTATAACATTTTACAAAATGTTATGCTTTTCATTATACTTAAGTAGAATATTATTTTCGGGCACTCTAAATTTGAACCCCATTCGCATTTGCAAAGCAAAATTATCCAATATTAATTTAATCAAAGATTAAAAGATAAGGAAAATTCTAAAGGAAATATTATTACATTACACTCTTGTGCTTCTTGCGTTGAATTACAAGTAATTATTACACAAATGCATTGAGAAATTTAAGGTTTATTTCTATATACTAGTCCTAGGAACTAGACCTCAAAAAAAAAAAAAAAAAAAAAAAGTTTTTTAGAAGTTTCTAAATAGTCAACTCTATGTAAGTTGTTTTTTTTCTTATTTATAACTAGTCGGAATGCAATGGAGATGATTAATTGCTAGAAATAATTTATTATTAATGAGATATAAGTCAAAAGTCATCTTATTTATCATGAAAAGATGAGTGAAAAATTGAAAGAAAAATATCAAAAGTGGTTAATCATCTCATTGAAAAGATAAAAGAGTTCCATGGTTGAAAACTAGCTAATGTGGCCATCATGGGGGGAAAAATAGACAACTCCCAAATATTTTCAAATTAAAATTCAACATTCGAAAATAAAATGAACTTGAAAAATAAAAAAAATCATCGTTTCATAAGATTTTCTACAATGGTTCAAGGAATGGCCATGGTAGAAACAATGGTTATAAATTTAGCCATATTGAAACCTAACTTATTTATTCTAACAAAAGTCTTCCCCTTAATATTATTAACGTAAACCCATAACAAAATTTAAAGAGCTTCATCTTTGTCTTTTCTTGTGGAAAATATATTCAATTCTTTTTCTATATTTTCGTATTCATTACTTATCTTCTCCTTCTCCCTCTTTACGAAATTTATGTGATGTAAATTCAAAAACAAGAATACAAAGTAAATAAACATTAATTAATTAGTTTTGAGTGTGCTTAAAACTTAGCCCTTTTGGCCCCTTTTTTAAAAATCAAATTTATTTAATACTCAATCTCAATCATCCATCTTAATCAAGCATACAATTTTTTACTTTTCAAACATACATTCTCCCAAAAATGCTACTCATGTAGCTCCGGGACGAGGGCTTCCTCTCCCTCCCTCCTCTTCCACCTCCGGGATAAGTACTGTATCCGAAATGGAAATCGAGCATTTCGTGGTTCAAAAATGCCGAATCTCGTCTGAATCATCATTTGTCAGGACTCTTCAGCGTAAGTTCGGACGGTGGAAGAGCCAGGGGAGGCCCGGGTCATTTGACGGAAATGGAAGGCTTTTCCCTATTCGAGAAGGTCCTATGGAGTGAGCCACAATTTTTTTTTCGAAAATAGGAGCCAAACCCTGTTCTCTTTGCTGTTTTGAGGTCGTTTTCTGTTTTTATTTTCGAAAACGCTAAAAACGCGTTTTCTTTACCATTTTCGAAAACCCATTTTGGAAAACAAAAAAAAATGTACACAAAACGGAAAACGCCCGAAACATCGTTTTGAGCGTTTTGTGTGTATTTCGACAAAAAATGTCCAAAACGCGGAAAATGCGTTTTGGGTTTTTTTTTTTTTTTTATATATTATCTTAACTTAGAACTAAGCTTAATATAAAGTTTTTATTTTTTTTATTTTTTTATTATTTTTTTTAGAATTATCCTAGCTTGGAACTAAGTCTAAATAAAGAATTTTTTTTTTTTTTTTTTTTTGAGAATTATCCTAACTTGGAACTTAATTTAAATAAAGTTTTATTGAATTCAATATCAACATTACAAAAAAAAAAAAATTAAATGAGAATTCTTGTTGTTATATTTCAAAAAATGCAATGATAAATGGACTCTGGTGTTTTGAAAGAACTTGCATTTTCTGGATTTTAATAGAAGTAGAGCTTTCTCAAGTCCCGAACCTGACCAAGCTGTGTTAATATAGACTCTTAATGCTCACATTAGTGTGTTGCATGTAACCATATTTTTAGTGTATTGTGAAAGGAAATTTGAGTTGGACTTAGTAGTATTCTGTAAGCAAATTAATTAAAAATAGTTTAAATAGTGTTCTGCAAAATTTCAAACAGAACGTGTTTTCCAACTTTTCATTTTCAAAAACAGTTTTCAGAAATGACAAACCAAACGCGTTTTCAGCAAATTTGAAAACAAAAATGAAAACACAAAATACAAAACATTTTCGAAAATGAAAATACAAAATAAAATACAAACAGAACGCCACCTAAATTTCTAATTGTTCTAGATTAAGGCTTTTCATGAGTGACCACAAAACGCGGTTATAGAAACTGTGGATGATATATGACCAAAATTCCCGTGTGAAAATGTGAATTTGGTGCCGTCTAAATAGACTACTTGTTCATTATTTGAGTCTTTCAACCTAAGAATGATTCCATTCACACTCTGTTTAGGTTATTGTTTGTCCAATCTAAATAGAGTTTTCCTCCTTCAAATAATAGTCGTGTTAGTATCCATATGGTAAACAAAATAAACTGATTTATAAATTAATTTACAAATTACATAATTTTTCAAATTACTTTTTAACCAGATAAATTTTCTTTTTTCAATTTTCAACCACTACTGTTTATCTCAATCATAAATAAATCCAGTTATATTTGATATGATTGACTGGGTCAAATTTTGTTGGTGTTCCCTTCCAAATTATTAAAATAAAAAAAATCCCGAAATTGCATGATTTAGTATCACAAAAAAAGTTAAGAATAAAATAAAAATTTGGAACATAACTACATTCTACAATAGTGTCATGCATGTATTTATCTAAGTATATCCCTCTCATTTAACTTATCAAACATTCTCCGACTTAAAAAATAAAATATCTCGAAAAAGTGAAAAAATAAAAATAAAAAAATGATACATTCCACAATGGTGGCCGTGTGTAAGTCTGACTTGGCAATTTTGATTTGCTTTACCCATTTCCTTCTTTAATTTGACTTAAGTTGGCAACAAGTTGATATGGTTAGGTTATTTTTAATTGAACCAAAGTATTGTCTATTTGTTATTATTCACCATTTTCTCGAGAAATAAGAGATAAGTGCTAATGGAGAATCCAACATCGATAAAATGTGGAAATAATAGTTTGCATTTAAATTGTTCCTTTTAACGAAGTCTTTTGAGATAGAACCTGATCAAGATTCATAGAACCGTCTAAAGCTCAAATGAATAAGCTCAAATGAATTATATGATTTCAAGAAAGTAGTTCCAAACGCACGAGCCACCATTTTACATAAACATCAAAATATTTCAAGTACTTGAACGTTAAAATTTGGCGTCAACTAGTAATGTTGAAGTAGCCACAAACAAAGTTACAAAACTACGCATAGTGAAATTGAGTCATTTCCATCAACTTTTAACCTTTGTTTGAGCCTCATTTTATTATAAAAATGAATATTGATTTTTTAGATATGTATGATTAAAAAGTTTCGTATAACATTATTTGTGAAATTGAAAATGAGTTTTTAAATTTATGAGGCTCAAACGTAAAATTAATTCCCTGCGGAATTAGTAAATTCACATCACCAATGGATTTACAAATTCCATAATCTACAAATATCAACCTAGGAAAGTCAAAGAAACCGCAGACAAATTGCTGCATAATACGCGTTCTAGAGGCAAATCAGTCAGTTGACTAAAAGTCAAGAGGGGACTTGGCCACCAATCATTTTTTGGATGTGACCCCACTCCATCCATGGCCCTACAATAACAATTGACACAAAAATTGACATTTTTTCAAGAGATGTTCGAATTTATTTTATTTTATTTTTTTTTTTTTAAAGGGATTTTGTTAAGCATTTGAAAGATTTACAAAAAAACTAAGGAAAGTATCAAGTATGACTAAAGTTAATTGGGAAAACGAAGTTTTTAAAATTTATGAATCCTGAACCATCAGTAATCAATTTGTGCCAGAAATTCTTGAAGATTTCAAATACCTGTTTAAATAAACAATTAGAATACTCTAAAGAAGATTTGAAAATTAATTATAAAATGTTAGATTACATAATAAAAGAACACCCTGATTTAGAATTTCTCATTCTTAAACAAGTCATCATAGACCAAGATAAACATGTTACAAATTTAGCAGGAAGAGTTAGAAAGAATCCTAGCAGAAAAGATTTTAGAATGTAATAGCCAATTTTATCTATTTCATTGTAATATTGAACAAATTTTAGAAAAATTAGAAGAACTCTGCAAAAAATCCGAACAACTCTGCAAAGAACTTTAGAATAAACCCATTTACGCCAGTGACTGAGTTTATTCTTTAGGTACCCCCTTCCTTTTTGGTATCAGATCCATAGATAAAAGAAAAGAATTAGAATATTTAGATTTAGAGTTAAGCGCGAACAATAGGAAAATTAAGACAGTTGATAATCATATTATAAATTGTAATTTAGAAAATAATCATAAATTATACAGTTTGTTTTAAGAAGATTCAAGCCAAAATCTTATTATAGATCTAATTATAAATTTCTCTAAAAATTTAAAATCAGATAATAAAAGATTTAGTGAAACTTTAGAAACAGTTTTAGATCACCTTAAAACAAAAGTACAGAGTTAAAAAATATTAAAGAAAGTTTAGATTATATTAAATATCAAAATTATGTTATTCTTGAAAAAATATCAAAGTTAGATAATATACCCATAAGAGTAGATTTTTCAGAAATAACAAGAATTTTAGATCTTAATAAATCGAAGGAAATAGAACTTGAAATTAAAAAGATAATCACCAAAATAGAGGAGTTTGTTAAAGAATTAAGAGGTTTAATTCTTAGTTAATGAACAAAAACTACACAGTAGATAGAAACTATCTGGATGCATTAGAATATTGTTAGTCTTTCCATAAAGAGACACAAGGAATAACAAATTTTGATTCACCAAAAATATCAGAATCAATCTTAATAAAACAGAATAATTTGATAATCACATTATTAATTTCATTACATAAGAAAATAGATACTTTAGACAAGGTAAATGTATCAGTGTCTTCATCAAATATAGAAAGCGATTTAAAACTTAAAACAGGAAAATTAGGAAATTTAAATTTAGAAAAAACTGGTAAAGAAAAATATCAAGAAGATTACGAAGAGATTTAAAATTCTCAAGAAGAGCCTGTCAACACCTTTCTTAGGAAAATCTAGAACAATCAATAAAGAATCATCCAAACCTAGTACATCAGGAATAAAGAGAAATTTATTAGACAGGATTTTAAGAAGGATAGAACAACATGACCAAAGTATTGAAAAAATCTTAGATCCTCAAGAAGATTATTTAAGATTCCAAACACGTAGTTTAAGAATCCTTAATCCAGATGTTTCATACATTAGAGGAATATTTGAATCAAATACACAGTTCTTTAGACACAATGGTAGGTATCGGTCCAATGCATAGGAAATCAAGTTAGAAAATTTAATTTAATTTCAAAGATTCTAGGAAAAAATTAAAAAAAGAGAAATTATAAATTTATTCATTTAGGATTAATAGTCATAGATATAAACGGGATGACAAGAAAAAATTTAGGATGTAAAACACTAATCACTATCTATAATGAAAGATTTAATAATATAGATAAAAGTCAAATAGCAAGTATGGAAGTAGATATGAATAGCAATAATGGTATTATATATTGTAATCCAGACTTTTTAATGACTATTAAAGATTTTTCAAAAAAAACAAAAATGGGTATTTAGACTAAAGGAAACGAAGACGTTGAAAGTGAAGAAAACTTATTAATCGATATAGGGTTTTTAGGAAGATGTTCTATTAATACCCAAACTAAATATAAAATTTATATAGATAAAGTAGTGAATTTAATGAGCAGCGCAAAGGAACTAATATGGTTAAACCAAGAGAATTTTCAGTAGAATAATTAATAGGATTAGAATGGGATATGAATAAGTTTTTAGAAGAACAAGAAAAATCTATTGCACCTAGAGAATCTTTAACTTACAAGGATAGCCATGGTAGGACTAGCTTAAGATTTATAGATTATAAACAAGTCCAAAAACAACCTGAAGAATAAGAACCATACCAAGAAAATATGGAAGAGGAAGAACCATATCAAGAAAATGTTCATATAGAATTCCTAGGAGAAGATCGTGATAAGGTAATTTTCCCAAAAGAATTAGGAATAATTCTTAGTAAAGAGGAATTATTAGAATTAGAAGATCAAATGTATCTTATAAAACAATTAGAAGAAAAAGAATACTTATACTATGATTTAGAACAAAATATTAGGATATGAATCATTGAAGAAGAATTTGATGATAATAAATCAGATATCACAAATTTTAGCTATGCAAAAGATTTAATGGAAGATACAAATACATATAGAGCCTTTCATGAAACTCATTTTCATAAGACTACAAAACATGAGACACTTTTCTATGGAGAATTCAGGACATATGAGTATACAAAGAAAGGCTATGAGAGATTTAGAACAACTTAATTTATATAAATGGACAAAACGAAAATATGTTAAACAAAATTTTAAATGAATATTATTATTTAACTTCAATTTCAGGAAACACATTTAACCAAGAAATAGGAAATAAGTTATTTCATAAATTACCAGGACCATTAGGATTAGAAATAACAGAATCATGAAATAATTTAGTATCAGTAAGAGAAAAACCAAAAAAAAAGATGGAGCATAGGACATAAAATCCAACATGTAATTAGATATTTAGAAGGTAAATGTATAGAATTACAAATCCAAATTCAACTAAACAAAACAGATTATAAATTCTGTAAAGATATTTTTAACCCACAAACTTATGGAGCCTTAAGTTCTAAACCTTTCAAGAAAAAATATAAGAAAGATAAAAGACCAATTAAGAAAAGATTTTCTAAGAAAATCAAATAAGAGAAAGTCTGATTTAGATGAAAAAAGACATGTTGGAAAATTCAAGACAGAAGGACTTATAAAAATAAACTTATTTAATTTGTAATAGTAATGAACATCTAGCAAGGACTTGAACTAAAAGAGTAAATAGTTATGACAGAAGAAGTACACTTTTTAAATGCACAAATGAAGATCTTATACAATTAGATGAATATATTTCAGATAAAGAGTCTATTTATAGTACAATATCGATAGAAGATAAATAGGAAATTGAACAAGAAGAATCTGATTATGAAATAATAGATGAATTCTTAAACTTAAAAATTAATGAAAATTCAGAATTTGAAGAAGAAATTAATTTAGTAGAAACCTGTACTTATAATTGGCAGAAAAATATAGGAACGGATAACATAGCATGTTTTTTATGTAATTGGTATCCAGTTAGGAAATTTAAAACAAAATATTTAGAATGTTATAAATAAGCACATATAAAATGTTTAGAAACTAAAGGAATAATTGATAAGGAAGAAATAAAGTTAGAATTTACCAAAGAACAAATAAAAATATTTGAAATAAGAATTCTTAGAAGAAGAATCGAAAACTTAGAAGATATGCAAAAACTATTGATAGAGGATAGAAATTTTAGAATCCAATAAACAAGGCAAAGGAATTACAATGATGAATCAGAACAAAATTTAGAATGTTTACAAATAAATTATGTACAAATTGTATGCAATTCAGAAAAACTTAAAAATATCAAGGTAAAATGCCAAATAAAAATATGAGATTATATTATAAAATGTCTAGGATTAATAGATTCAAGATGTAATAATAATTGTATAATTGATAAAAATCTAATTCCAGAAAGATATATTGTAGAAAAAGAACCATTTGAGGACATAAATGAAATGGAAGAATTAGAGTTGGAAGAAGAAAAGTCATTAAATTTTGGCCTCGTAGAATTTTTAAATAATGAAAAAAATTACAATACCTTAATTACAGAACAAGAAATTGAGAACTTAGTTTCTAAATTAGAAAAAATGAAAATTTTAGGAGAAAATGTTCTAAAATTTTGGGATAAAGACAAGGTTATTGATGAATTAAAAATTAAAAATCCATAATACATAATTAGGACAAAAAACATAGAAGCTACTAATTTAGTTTTAGAAGATTTTAAAATGCACATGGAAGAATTGTTAAAATTAGGAGTTATAAGAAAATCAGCTAGCCCACACAGATCTGCGGCATTTATTGTTAAAAAACTTTCAGAAATAGTTAGGAGAAAAAGTAGGATGGTAATTAATTACAAAAGATTAAATGATAATACTATAGATGGTGCTTATAGAATAACAGATAAAACTGTCATAATAAAAAAAAATACAAGATTGTAGGATTTTTAGTAAGTTTGATTTAAAATCAGGGTTTTGGCATATTAGAATGCACTCAGATAGTATAAAATGGACATGATTCACTTGTCCAGAAGGACATTTTGAATGTTTAGTTATTCCATTTGGATTAAAAAATGCACCAAATATTTTTTAGAGGAAGATGGAAAGTATTTTTAATAAGCATAGTAAGTTTGTTGTTGCATACATAGACGACATTTTAGTATTCAGTACAAACATGAGAGAACATTGAGGACATTTACATATTGTGTTTTCAGAATCCATTAAACATGGACTAATTATAAGTAAAAAGAAAATGGTTTTGTTTAACTAGTATATAGATTCTTTAGGAGTAAATATAGGACAAGGAAGGATTAATTTACAACCACATATAGCCCAAAAGGCCTTAGAATTTCTAAACAAACTTGAAAATATAAAACAAATCCAGAAATTTTTAGAATTAGTAAATTATGTTAGGCCATTTATAAAAGACTCAGGAAAAATAGCAGGATCCCCATATTCCAAACCATCACCAACAGGACAAAGAGATTTTAACATAGAAGATATAAAATTAGTCCAAGAAATTAAAAACAAAATAAAAAAATTACCAAAATTAGCAATGTCATTAGATACTGATTATTTAATAATTGAAACAGATGGAAGTATATTATGATGAGGAGCAATATTAATTTGTAAACCCAACAAGTATACAAACAAAAACACAAAGAATCTGTAGATATAATAATGGGAATTATAAAGAAAAAGGAAATTTAAGTAGTATAAATGCAAAACCATTAGCTGGAAATTATGCCTTAGACCATTTTGAATTATTTATTATTTCTAAAATGGAAATAACAATAAGAACAGATTGAATAGCAATTGTCTCTTTTTATAATAAACTAAAATTAGATTTTAAAAAGAGTAGTATAAGAAAATGGTTATATTTCATTGATAGAAAATCAAACACAGGAATTAATAAAGAGTTTGAACATATCAAATGAGCTGATAACAAAGCAGCAGACATCTTAAGTAGAATGATGGAAAATAAGGATTATATAGATTTTGACTCTTTGTAAACTTTACAAATGTCCAGACCCCCTTGGATACTAGGAATTCCTCCTAGAAACTCATTTGCATCTACAACATCGTTTCATACTTCATCTAGTCAGTACAGACCATTTTACCTAGAATGCATAGGGTTTGGTGTCCAAGAGTTAACTTGTTTTCCCTCAAGCAACATTTCTTTCAAAGCATTATCACATGTTTCTTTATCCAAACAATAGAAATGTATCTTAGATAATTTGTGGATTTCTTTCAACAAAAACTCAAAAGACCAAAAATATTTTCTTGCATGAATGAATGCACTTTCATAGCATTTTATTCAAAACAGAAATATGTTTAAATTTTATGTAGTTATTAAAGGTAAAACACATGGAGTTTTTCATACGTGGTTGGAAGTTTTAGAAAGTATTAGGGATTTTAAAGACCACCCACTCTATAAAGGATTTACAAATTTCCAAGAAGCCTTAGATTCAGCCAGACAACACATAGGATTAAATTTTATGTTTCAACCCCACTCAAAAATTACTCAGATCCTCCTCTTAACTTTTCCCCCAACAAAGACAAAAACATTTTCTGTACCCATTGTGAATGTATGCAGAACAATTTTAAAATCATGAATGAGTCCAACCAAAACCTTCTTTCAGAAAGACCTGTCTTAGAAAAGAAGATCGCCAATTTAGAAAAAGAAATTATTAGCTTAAAGCTAAGTTTTCCTAAAGATACTACTGAGCCAAAAAAGTCAGTAGCTAATCCAGTCTTAATGGTGACTGGTAAAGACTCATCAAACCCGTTGACGACTTTGGACTTGCCAAAAGTTCAACAGACTCAGAGAACTGTTGATTTCCCTACTAATCAAGGCTACCAAAATAGTTTAGGATAGACACAATGTTTTTGGGACACATCAGGATAGCCCAACAAAGAATTTGACTATTTAATAAAATATTCAGTTGAAGCAGATCTCAATTCAAACCAAGAAAATGTTAGTCGAAGTAATTCCTAGAGCAAAGGAAAGGAAATTTTGCAAGATAGTCAAGACCCAAAAGATGACTTTGTTTCCATTAATAAATTATTTTCTCATATCCGAACTTTCAAAACTTAACTAGAACGAATGAAGGGAACTCTAGGCGAAAAAAAGAAAGTTGTAATTAAAAAGAAGAAAAATTAGATGATGTCATTAATAAAGCCTTTGGCAGAATTTTTTCAAGAAACAAGTGTAAGAGAAAAAGAAATTCGGGATGTCCACAAAAGGAAAAGAAGCCAGAAAATTCTAACCAAGAAAGTGATAGCGAAGATGGTGAACAAGACGGATACAATAATTCAAACAGCGGAATGTCATTTCCTTCAATAGCAGAGCACAATTTGAACACTTGAAGATAGGAAGACGCTGTCAATACAAGAAGACAAGTAACTTTAAAAAGAAGATAGTGGTGGACCATAGAAGGACAAACTTTTTGACCAAAAGTTTCTCGATAAAACGAGTGTCAAAAAGGATAAACAGCTTTTAAGAAGATATGACAGAAAAGAAGATGCGTGAAGAATTCTTTAGGATAAGCTTTACTTTTTATATTCCATTTAGGGATAGTTTAGTCATTTAGCTCACAAGAATTTTTCTATTTAAGGAAAACATTTTCATTTGGAAGAGCAAGAGTTTATAACATGTGTATATTTGCTCACATAATTCTAGAAAACCATCCATTCCTTAGAGAAATTCTCAATCCAAAAATATTGTATAGCTAGTTAGGAGCCTTGTGAATATTTTAACGGTAATCCTTTTCCCAAGTTTTATTTAGTCTTTTAGGGACTTTCCGAATTGGAAATTCTTAGTTGTAATTTGTTTAATATGTTTTAATGAATTTCCAAAAAATATTTTTAAATTCTTGTCTTCTTATTTATATACTTTCATAATAGTTGTTAATATGTTGTAAATTATCTGTTGCGTGATAATTCATTACATCCTATGCATATCATAAAAGTATAGCTTGATTTCTATAAGTCATATTGTTTCTAGGTTAATCCTGAGTGATCCAGAATTGTAAGGAACCAAAAAATATTTTTAAATTCTTGTCTTTTTATTTATATACTTTCATAATAGTTGTTAATATGTTGTAAATTATCTGTTGCGTGATAATTCATTACATCCTATGCATATCATAAAAGTATAACTTGATTTCTATAAGTCATATTGTTTCTAGGTTAATCCTGAGTGATCCAGAATTGTAAGGAACCAAAAAATATTTTTAAATTCTTGTCTTTTTATTTATATACTTTCATAATAGTTGTTAATATGTTGTAAATTATCTGTTGCGTGATAATTCATTACATCCTATGCATATCATAAAAGTATAGCTTGATTTCTATAAGACATATTGTTTCTAGGTTAATCCTGAGTGATCCAGAATTGTAAGGATTGTTGGTCAGATTAAGCCTTTTGATGTCCTTTGAGTACTAGGGAAGGGGAATCAATTAACTTAGGAATTTTCTAAGGTATTTCCATGAGTGACCTTATAGAAAGGAATCATGTTCAAGTTGATATGTCTTAGGTGGTAAAAAAAAAAAAAAAAAAAAAATCCTAATTTTAATCTAATTCAAAAGTTAACAATCAATCTCAATCATATATTTATAGGATCCACAATTTCTCAATCACAGTCCACACATTTTATCAAACTTTATCAAAATCTATTAAAAATCTGAATTTAATCTCCATTAACAAGGGCTTAAGAGAAAAATGTCCATGTTACCCTACTTTTTAACCATATATTTTCACAATTGCTTAAAAGAAAAATGTCAATATTTCGTAAGGATATAAGCAAAGAAAGGAAAAAAGAAAAAGAAATAAAAAGTTAATTATGGTCAAATATGTGGGGAAACGACTTTTTAATCAGGGGCGGACTCATTAAGGGTCCAATGGGTGCCACCGCACCCACTGGATCCTGTCCAAATGATTTTTTGGCCCATTTTAAACATGCTTCAGCCTTTTTTTTTTTTTTTTTTGGTTGAGAATTTCCTCCCAGCCTTTTTACACAGCAGCCAAAATCCAATCATTCTCTTCTTTCATTATTTCCTCAACCCGCGATTCCTCCGACTGTCCATGCGACTGCGCCTCACCCTCATCAATCTGATCGTCCCCAACAACACTCACCACTGCTCCACCGTCCACCGAGTACCGACCACCATGCCACCTCAGTCCGCCACCACGCACAACGTCGCAACATCGCTTGAAGCCTCGAACGTACTGTAAGTGCATAAGAAGATTTCTTGAAAAAAAAAAATTAAGGTTCTTTTCTTGGATAATTGGATTAATTAATTTAAGAACTTGCTGTAAGCATATTTTTTCGGGTTGTGTTTTCTGATGATATAGCGATTTCAGATTTGGGTTTTCCATTTTCTAATCAAATTGTATATTTGTATTGTTCATTGTTTAATTAGTTTTTTAAATTGTAACTTCCATTCCTGTCTTCATTTTTTCTGACAGAGACTTAGAGTATTAGTAAGTTACTGTCTTCTTGTGATATTTTTTGTATTAGGATGGAAAAATTCTTTTTTTTTCGAAGATGGATATTAATTTCAGAATGTTTATATACAATTATATTGTTTTGATTTTATTTTTCTTTTTAAGTATTAATGTATATCTAAGTTTTTTGTCTGATTGCTGTGAGAGAAGATGAGGGGAGAATTAAGTCATGATTATTGATTCATTGTCATTGAAGGGGATTTACATGCGAGCCTTGTCTGATTTGTATTGTGTTGGAATTCTATTGAAGAAAATGTTTAGGCAAAAAAAATATTTTTCACATTATTCAATGTCGCCCCCACTGGACTGAAATCCTGGGTCTGCCCCTGTTTTTAATCACACATTTTTATAAATTACTTTTCAATCACGTATTTTATCTCGAAAATATCACATTCTTTGTTTATAAACAACAAAACTTTTACCGAACAAAAAATCTACATTAATTAAGGATACTCAAGGCATATAAAATTTTTATTCGGGGCAAAAAAGTCTTAAAATGACAATTATGACAAGATTATTAAAATGTGACATTCTTGTAAATGCAAACCATAAAAGTGACATGGGGTGCAATTTCCTCAATAATATTCAATCGGAGCACCAATATTCATTGGAAAACATGTTCGAGTCACAAGTCTAGATTTGATGTCTTCATCTCCATGCACCCTTAGCAATCCTATCAACCAAATTTTGATACATCACAGCATCACTATAATTCTTAAGTTCAAATTTATCCACCATAAAAAGATTGTCATACCAAAATTTTGATTCTTCAAAATTATAATGTTAACTTGAGTAATGAGAAGATCTTGGGGGGAGAGGAGGATCATTAAACTAGATGCCCGCTACAATGATACTAACAATAAGCTATTTCGCACTTGAATTAGGATGGCATGTCCAAAGTCGACGTGTCAGGTCAAACTCCAATAATATAACCTAATATATGATTTTAATTCAAATTTATTTTAAAATAACAAATAACTACGATTTTTGCTCCCTAAAAAATAAAAAATAACTACGATTTCATCATAAAAGAAAAAGATTATTTATTTTACCCAAAAAATTAAAAGTATAAACCTGCATGTCCCCCCATCCTACATTTTTTTTTTCTAAAATCACGCTATGTATCTATATTGTATCGTGTAGTGTCCGCATAGCTTGTAGTGCTAAGCCTAGGGTTATTCTTTTCAATCGTGCATTTAGATTAACCACCAAATCATGACATCTATGAAATATGATCCAAGAGATGCCATGGGATAAGGTGTGTTTGAGCCTCATTATTTTAAAGAATATGTTATAATTGAGATTTCTTGGAGAGTGTGATTAAAAAATTGAGAAATCTTTTGGATTTATGTGCAAATTATTTTATTAATAGAATAGTTGAAAATGAATTTTAAAATAATGGGCATCAAATAGGGGCTTAATGCAAATGCTACTAGCACGTCAATTCATGTTCTCAAATTGTCGTCTCAAACAGATAAATATTAACAGCAATTTATTTCTCCTGCGCTTGGAGCGCAGGAGTAAGCGCAGTTTTTAAATTTTTTTTTTTTTTTTTTTCTTCAAATGTTGAGTTTGTGTTTTTGATAAACATATTTTTAAACATATTTTTTTCTACACAATTCCTAAAATCACTTTTTAATCACATATATTTTTTCTCTTCATTTTTCAACCACACATTTTATCTAAAAACATAAAAAAAAAAATTTTAAACAAAAAACTTTTAACAAACAGAAACTTAATTTTTTTTTTAATTTTTATTTTCCAACTATTTTGTTTTTAGCATCCATTTGGTAAAATAATATTTTTTTGTTTATAAACAACACAATTTTTCAAATCACTTTTTAACCACACACAATTTTTCTCTCCAATTTTCAACCATTACTTTTTACATACAAAAAAGTATTGCAAATAATTTAAAAAAATACATCAAAAGTCGAAATCGAAGAGATTATTTTTAATTTTATCAAACATATAATAAGTAATTAACCATTTTTTAACATTGTTTGGTTTATAAACTTATTTATTTATGATTTTGAGGTAAAAAATAATTGTTGAAAATTAGAGAGAAAAAATGTGTGTAGTTAAAAAGTGATTTGAAAAATTGTGTTGTTTATAAACAAAAAAATATTATTTTACCAAATGGATGCTAAAAACAAAATAGTTGGAAAATAAAAATTAAAAAAAAAAATTAAGTTTCTGTTTGTTAAAAGTTTTTTGTTTAAAAATATATTTTTTTATGTTTTTAAGTAAAATGTGTGGTTGAAAAATGAAGAGAAAAAATATATGTGATTAAAAAGTGATTTTAGGAACTGTGTAGAAAAAAATATGTTTACCAAAAACACAAACTCAACATTTGAAAAAAAAAAAAAAAAGTTAAAAACTGCGGAGAAATAAATTGATATTAACAGAGTGGACAAAAAGGGAAATTTTTCACAAATAAACTTAACTACAAGATCCAGATATAATTGGTGCAATAGCCAAAATCTGTAAAACAGCTTTGGACAAAAAGCCCTACTACATCCTGATTTGTTATCAACAATAACTTGCAAATTTGAATACCTAGCTACCTTTAATTAAGTTCTAGCTTGATTTCATGAGGCCGATCAACGTTGGATTCCATTAACTTGCTCGAAATAGCAGAGACTATTGTGCCACCATTATAACCATCCATAAGCATTTTTCCAATTTTCGACCTCCATTCTGAGCTATCCTTTTCATTCTTGTGGTCGTGAACAACTCTATCGCGATAATTTAGCATTGTTCCAAGACCAGTATTTGGTATCCAACCAAATTCCATCAACACCTTGGCTTCTCCTTCACTTAAATCCTCTCCTACCTGTATGAAATTGAGGCTTGCTTACTCATTAAGAATTTTGAGATCCGAAAAAATGATCCTAAGATGGATAATCACAGAAGAAAGATATATATTGTTACCAGGTCCAGTATTTAATGTATCAATACCAATATCCATAACAAAACCCAGAAAAACAGACAAACCACATACAGCGAGTTGCAGGACTAGAAAGTATAATGGGCAAAGATTTTTGCTTCTTTGTGTTCTTTAGTACTGTCCAGTTATCTAAAATTCTCCTCAACAAACATGCTAGTAAGGAACCATACATAAAGGATCATCAAAGAAAAGCATGGAAACCCATCCCTTAAACATACTTCTTGTATATCAGAGTTGAAAGCAGATGTGAAACAAACAGTAATGCATGAACTAAAATGGTGTTACACTTTCACTTGGGCGAAAGATTAGGGCAAGAGTTATTACCAGCAATGCTTTGTTCTCGATTAAGGTAACCCTGCCGCAGCTAGTAAGTTTCATAGCAGTCACCAGTCGTTTTATCTGCCAACCTATAGGTAAGGAATCCACCAAGTCAAAGAAGTACGTCGCATAACCATATTCGGGACGTTCAAGCACCATCCTACAATCATGGAAAGTACAAGTTTCTCTTCATCCCTCCTGGATACATTTGAATACTACAGAAGATAATGAATGCAAACAACATTACACCTATTATGTCTTTCAAAGACAAAAATAAATGACTGGAGGTCCCGACACCACCCCCATTCAACTGGCCACTTTCGGAACTGCAGATATCGTGCCTGAGAATAAAAGGACGGGGTTAAATTATCAAATTATAATACGGCATAAGCAAATGATTTCATATAGGAATACAAGTATATGACACAAATAGATTTAGTCTTTATATCTGGATAATAAACAAAAATCTGAATGGAAGTTGATACCTGCTCCACAAGTGAAAATAGACAAGCCAAGCAATAAGTAGCCCTCTCCCCCTTAGCATGTCGTAACGGAGCAAACTTTAACAACGTGTGCCGCTGAGAGAAAAGCTGTACCCACATAAAACAAAATCAGACATTTATTGCTCAAGATGCGTCAAAAAATATTGTACCATAACAAATATATCACAAGTACACTGAAATGTAATAACATGCTGCAAGAAATAGCGTACAACTCATTATAAATAGAGAATGTGTGAGATCAGAAGTACTTTGCCTCACCCATCACAACATATCATCACATATACTGTTTAAAACTTGAAAAACATACATTCTAGACAATCTTGACGTGACATCATAATAAATGCTTCTATATATTTTCCAAAATCCATTCATTTATTTATGCATTTTCCAAAACCATTCATTTTTTCTATGCTTTTCGCTCTTCCATGAGGAAAAAATTATATTTTCTTTTCATTTATCACTTTCCCTAGTAGTCATTATGTCTGAAGTCTCTATACTGATAAGAAAAAAGAGAAGAAAGATGAGAAACAAGATGCGACCAAGTTCTTCATTGATGAGAGGTGATCATTGATTCTTTTTTCTGCACAAGGAGTATTAACATAAATTCCGTGTTGGCAAGGAACGGAAATCCTTGAAGGAATATTTCTTTTAGTTGAGAGGCAATGGAAAAGTATTTGCATATCACCGAAGCTTATATAATAACTATTTTATCTCTGCAGATGATGCAGACTAATGTCATCAAGTGCAAATAGCAAAACATGGAGGGAGATGCTTGAAAAATATGAAATTGCACAAGAAAGTGCCTATTTGAAATATATGAACACTCTGATACTGAATATAATAGAGTTGCTCCAGCAGGAAAACATACAACAAAATATACCATTAGTTGAGCAAATAAAACAGATTGAGTCATACATCTCAAAAGAAAAATAGAGGACTTCAACTTTAGATTTACAACATTTCGAAGAATATATCGTTAGTTGAGCAAATAAAACAGATTAAGTCTTACATGTCAAGAGAAAAATTACTAAAGGATTTCAACTTTAAATTCACAACATTTCGAAAATTAGAAGTGAAAAGAGAAATTTTTAGGTCATTTTGTCATGCAATAACAGCAAAAGCATTAATAGAAATGGCAGTTGTGAATTGTGACATGGAAGTGTATTTTCTCGTCAATATGGAAGATTCTGCATCATATCTTAAATAATTATCATTTTATTACAAAGTCCATTTTCTTATTTCAATAAAATAGTTTCTCTTTGCCAAAAAAATCTAGTTTTTTTTATTCCCTAATAGTCACATCCCGTGCACTTGCACATGTTTAATGCTAGTAAAAAATAATAAATGACTACTGTATGAAACAAATTAAACCCTCAGCAACAGTGTAAAGCAGAGAAAATATATGCTAAAACTTCTAAGACTAGAGATTATAATTTTCAAGTTTTTACAGAGTATTCATGATAAGCAAATGCCACAAATGGAAAGCCAGTTCTTACTGAACAAAATAGATGAGTTAGTAAAATATCTTGTTTGCATATAATCAAAAGGATGTATTCCAACAGCAAATTAAAGCAAGCAGCAAGGAAGAGCAACAACTCAATCAAAACATTTTAATATTAACACTGTGAGTTTTATTGGATAATTGAGTCAGCCAGCTATCAAGCTTGAACCAAAGACTTTGGCCCCTATAGTTTTTGAAGGAATTAAAAAAAAAAATATTGAGTATCAAAAATTAATATCTTGTCTCCCAATTCATTCAATAATTCCATTTCATCAGTTAGCTGATACAGTAAAGATGCCACTATGCGGATGGCGGATGCAATATAAATCAATCAGAAAAATATAAATTTGTAAATTACGATATAGTCACAACCTTTGATATAATGCCTTCAAGCTCTGCAAAGTTGTCTTCAGTAGACGAATCATCCAAAGCATCATTGCTCTCCAATTCTCCATAAAGTTTAATTTCACCAATTGTTACTCCTTTTTCAATTAACACCTATCCAGGAGGAAGGTTTCAATGTATAGATCAAAATTCAGAGAACAGCAGAGCTTAAATCTGCATATTACCTGCAAGAGTCCAGGAGCATCTTCCTCCATGGCGGTTTCAACTGAATCTCTGTAATTAGCACCAAAAACAGTACAGTATTTTATTCTTGTACATAATTCTGGAAAATGTAAATGTAAGCGTAAATTTGAAAAGAAAGATAAATTTACGTGGCAGTTTTTTGCCTTTTCCGTGGACGGTTGACTTTCAAAGGTTTTGCAGGTTTTGATGCAACTGGTCTACAATCCAAGTCAGAAGGAAACAATTTGCTTTGGCATCCTGAACTTCCATAAATACCCAAATGAGGAACCTCTCTTGACGAAAACAATCTCATTCGATTTTGCAGTATCATGTGATCCAGTTCATCTCCATATTCATCAGGTAATTCTAATTCACGTTTTACTGGAACAGTGGCATCAAAGGACGTGTGACCTGCAATTCCATCCACTCTCATAAACTCATTATGATTTGAGGGCTCGACCTTGACATGGGCTAAGTTCAGTATTGCTGAACTTGGCATATTCATACTATCAGCAGACAAAAGAATCTGTCCGCCATTTGGTTCATGCTTGGAGAAATCATTTTCAGAGTATATCCTATTGTTTCTATGAATGCTTGGCATATTTCCTAGATCAGTTGAATTGTTTTCTTGACAATGAGGCTCCAGTACGTCACATTGAAGAGTTCTGCAGGATCTTTTCAGGGTAGAAGCACTAAATGAACCAGATTGCAAAGTCTTGTCAATCTCATTAAATTGATTGCCAGGTGAAGAAAACATTTCATGACCAAAATTTTGTTCTGGTTTTCTTTTTCCAGGCCTTTGATTATGTCTGTCTGCTGAAAATGGGCTAGTTATCCCATAAGAACTATCCTGTGTAGCAAACAGCAATCACAACTTTATTAGAAAATGCAAAAGGTGAAACAAAAAATCTATATCTACTATTCTTATTTATCATCTTGAGAACCATTGCAAAACTATTGATATGCAAATATAACTTCTGATTGAAGGAGAGATTTCGGAAAGAAAAAGTAAGTCTACATTATTCAGCAATAGATGAAAGATAATGACCAAAGAGGGCAATCTCATTAAATGGAGCAACATAATATATTTAGACCATAAAGAGTATAATAATATATATCACTTGGACCATATTAAAAAAAATTGCATGTCACAATAACATTAACCAAAAATCTCTAGATTGAGAAACCTCTAAGAAGCCACCAGTTAACTCAAGCCAGGAAAAGAAGACAACAAGACAACAAATTTGTCGAGTTTCTTCTTAAACATTACAGTATGCCAAAAATCAGTTTTTCATCCTCATGCTTATTGCAACTCATCAGTTCTCAAAACAATTCTAAATAATTTCTTCTATCATTTGGCATTAGAAACTAAAGAATATCAGAGTTGAATATAAAAGAACATGGGGACAAGGTTAAGAATGAATACAATATACTTCAGCATTTTTAAACAAATTTTCTGGAAACGTGTTAACATTCGTAATTTTTAAAATGTTTCTCACATGTGCATCGGTGCATGCGTGTGTGTGAGACTCTATAACCATTAATTGATGAACATCTTATCGACACGTGTTAGATACGGACAAGCCACCCTAGTGAGAGTTTACATAGACGAAAAAAAGAAAATAATGGAGAAAAACAAGAACTAAAATTGAGAAAAATAACTTGTTTGCTGCAAGTGGTGGTATTGTGAGAGATACAGATACGGGAAATTTCATGTCAAACAAATTTTGAGAATATTCTGATTCTCATGAAAATTAATAAATAGGAGAATATAATTCCTAAAATAGGAGACTGTCTTTCAGACGACAGGAAACATATCATTAATGAAACAAGTAATATATGCACATGGAAGAAAGTTCCACACTAACACGTGACTGTAAGACGAGATAAATAAAGTTATACAATCAATGCTTCAATAAGGGAAAATTTAGAACACTTGAAGATAGAACAAAGGAAAAGAACAATCAAAGAGCATGGCAGGAGGAATAAATAGAACAGGCTCAGCTCCATTAAATGCCCTCTATCAAAATACCATATTTCCTCATTTGACTGATGAGGTTATATTTACCATGTTATCACCGTTTATCTTTTTTTGTTAGACAATTTTGATGTGAGCTAATTAATTTATGTTTTCTCTGGGATCAGGCTAGTGATTCGATTGATTATAAAAATATAGAAAGAAAATGGGAAGTCATTGACAACATAGACTTAAACAAATGGGGGATTAGCCAATAAGCTTGAGAAGGGATACTGTTGCACTGTAAAAATATGCATGGCTTGAAGCCCAGTAAGCTGGCCAGTCTCTGGACCCAAACATATTGGGAACACCATGACAATGAGACAACAAGCTAGACCAAGCAGTGCTTGAGACGGAAAAAGACTAGACCACAAGCAGGATATTGTAGGGGTCATGACAAGATGGTAGTGTGTCCGACACAAACAAAGATTGATCAACCAAAACATTTATCATGCTTCAAATTCCAAGGTGACAAAAATGTCTTCAAGTCCATAAGCAGATAACAAGTGACTCTCTTCTTTTCCAGCATACTCAATTTGAGGCCAGTCTGACACACACACACACAGAGAACAAAAATGATATACACAAGATCTTTGCATAGAAAAAGCACAACACCTTTAATTCATCCAAACAAGCAAAAGATAGACATTTGAACACAGTGTAACTTGACAGTTGACGTCTAATTGACCTGCCTACCCATCTCGGGCAGTTGATGAGACTAATGGGTAGTTATGCAGGTCCAATTTCATGGACAAGTAGGGAAATTGGAATTAAACCACAAATCTCACTAAATTATCATCACGTTGTGTCAGCAGGAAATTGCACATGTTTTCTGACATCAACAAACTTAAGTTTTTGGAAAGACAAGAGCTTAAGCTTTAGTTTATTATTGAGCTCACATATCCAGGAGAAGGAAAGAAGCAAAGCCTGTTGCACGACAGGTTGACCACACCAAGTCCATAGACTGTTTCAGTTCGATCCTAATTATTACTTCAAACAAACTCAATTCTTGTAAACTGGGTTAGACTAAGAATATCATTATAAGTTAGATTGGACTTTCTAGGTTTTAGCAGTCCTTGAGGGTTTGACCTCATTGCTCACTACTTGCAAGTATAATGAAAGATTCACAGCATTGATCCATTAAATCTTGAATAAAACGCTTTACATTTTTTACATCTTCAAGTTGTACGAGAAGTCGATGACGGGTGATTAGATTAGCCATGTGATAATCGAAATTTAACACCTTTTAGTTAAAACCAGGAATCCCGCAAACCTTAATCAACTGTTCGCGTTTTACAGGATAAGTTTTGCAGGACTACATTATATATAAATACGACAAATGAGAAATTTAAAGCTTATTTCATATAAACCAAGGGTCAGGTACATGAAACTTAACCGTGCAATCAAGAACAACCTTTACTAAATAATTCTACCAAGTCAAATCTCTTACAACCAACTTTGTCCATGACATTTTTGGTCTACTTCTTATTCTTTTTAACATGTCCAGAAATGCATTGCTTGCGTCAAGTGTCAACTAGTGCAATAGGACTCGAGACTTTTCCAACAAGCGAATTCTTCCTATCATTAATTAATCTTAAATTTATGCCATCTCCACCTTTTGACATATATCCCCATCTCTTATGTTGCCCATTCTAATGTCATCAAAAAACCATCTTTACATTCTCAGATTTTTTTTTTTTTTATAGGCATTTAGCACCTAATACTTATTATAATATTAGAAATATATAAAATAGCTTAAATGGCTAAACTTGAAAAGTTCATTTATTTAAAAGTGCAATTTTAGTTTGGTGCTTTGCATTTTGCAGCGCCAATGAGAAAAACAAATAGAAGAGTTCTTTTTTACGAAGACAGACAGATGCACAAGCCTACAAATTCAAGTCGCCCAAACTAAAGATAAATGTTACATGTCAGCACCAATGTTACGAAATCATTAAGTTTAAGAAAGTTGAACAAGCACGTATGATACATACATGAAAATCCAGAAAACCCAGGGAGTAGGAAGAAAGTTTAAGAAAGTCAAACAAGCACGTATGATACATACATGAAAATCCAGAAAACCAGGGAGTAAGAAGAAAGTAGCGGCCTTTCAGGTAGAAATTTAGGATAGATATCAATTCCGAGACCTTAACAAACTATCCACTTCAGTTTGAAAAAATATAAAGAATTACCTCAGGAGTTTCCAACAATCCCAAGGATTTACTGCAAAATCAAATGAAATAAAAATGTTACTTGGTTCAATGTGAACCAAATATTGAAAAAAAAAAAAAAAAAAAAAACTTATACATTATGACAATTAGTCTCTTGAACTCAATTTAAAAGAATCTGATTGGAGCATTTGGTATAATATGTGTCACGTGTTTAATGAACAAGGAGCAGCAACATAAATAGACTATGGCATGAAAACAGATACCTTGTTAGAAGCCTCCTTAGTCGTTCTTTTAATACAACGTGATCAAGTTCATCAAGAATGTCATCAGACATCTGAGTTCTAATTTTAACTGCTTCAAAGCCAGTCCCAATGGAACCTTTCGTGCACTTTCTTAATGAGCTCATGACACCATTGTCAGTGCATTCAACCTTCACCAGAACAGGATATTCTGACAACAATGACTGCTCGAGTGAAATACTATCAATAGAATCAACTTTCTCTGATGTTGGGACAACATTAATCATCTGATTTGTAGTCATGCAAGTAGCTACAGTTCCTTCATTATTGCATTCTCTTGACCCACCTGCAATTTGTCAAAGTAATATCATGTGGAAATAGATCAAAAGAAGGAAACTAACTTGTAAGATTTTTTTTTTTCCTTCTTGTTCCTTGAATGGATGTGTGGTGAATGTGGTGGCTATATTTTTATTCCTATGATTTTCAAATACTTTCTAACAAAGAAAAGTACAGCATAAGATTAATTACCAGAACGCTTTTGTTCCCCTAATACCCTCTCAATCATCTCTCCTTGAACAAAACCAGAATTGGAGTGCTGTAGAAGGTCAAGAAGCGAAAGAAACAAATCAGTTACAGATATATGCATAGTATGACAGCCTAACAAGCACTTAACTAGGAGCCCCTTGACAGGAAGAGAATTTTTTCTCAGCATGTAAAGCTAGATATGGAAAATTATGAAGCTGGCATATACTGACACTGTATTTAGCAACATAAAATCCTCATGGAAAATTATATATTCAAAATTTGATACGGATTCTTTTAAATTCCAATTCCCAACATCATGTGTCCAAATTGCCAGATATAGCATGTAAGAATTTGATACAGTTGTTTTTAAATTCCAATTTCCATAATCATATTTCCACATTCCCAGATGTAGCATTTTAGATTTCATATGATTGTTTTTGAATTTCGATTTCCAAAATCTTATGTCCACAATGCCAAATGTAGCATGTTTGAACTCACGGTGTCTCGAAAAATGTTCTAAATACACAGCAACTGACACTTTTCAAAACATATTACAATATAGCAATGGCTACAATACTATTGTGACATCTATACAGTTGACCACACAACGTTGATGGAGAAAAAAGAAGCCACTTTAACAGTGTATTTTAAGATTACCAACTTTGTAATTTCAAAATTAAGAAATACTGGATCAACGGGGCAGTTTTGAAACCAATAAGGGATGGGGAACCCTTGATATTGTACATACCAAATGTATATACCTGATTATGTTAAAAGACTGCCATTTATTAACTCTGTGGTGTGAATCAAAACGACCAACTTGAAATGACTACCCAGCATTACATCTCAAAACTAAAGCACAATAAAATGGTGCTTACTGCAAACGTTCCATAAGTTCCAAGATCAGACCCATTTATGTTTGCACATGAAAAAGTACTAAATATAATACCTGTGAATCATATTCCTCATTTTCTTTTTTAATCACTAGAATGCCAGTCGAATTTCTGCAGCAATCAAATCAAAGCTTGAAACTATAAAATCAATCAGAAATCAAAAACAGCTTGTAACAAAAAGGGGTGAAATTTATAAACTTACATGGGATCAACTCGAATTTCGCTTTCCGGTTTAGCATCAAATTCAAAATGCAGACGCTGGCTTGCTAACAACAATTTCAATCGCTGCTTTAACGGCACACGCTCCTGCTCCTCCGACCAAATGGATTTCTGATCTTCATTTTCGGATTTGATTTCATATTGAGCCATTTCAGGGGGGAAATGGTTCCTTATTACTGCCGATAAAGATGATTCTGGGTTCTATTTAATCTTTGAAGATAAACCGAAAAAAGCTAGGGCTTTGTGCAGAGTCACATAGCAGCAGCGTGTGTACACTAACTGTGGACGTGGAGAGAGGGGAGGGGATGAAGTTACGTGGGTTTTGGATTATATGTAGAGGCTAATGGGTTGGTGGTGCGTTGTGGGGTGCGTTGTGAATCTTGTGATGGCAATGCGAGTTGCCGCGCAGAGTACGAAGATTTTAACTTGCAAAATGTATTTTCCGTGAAAGATAGAGAGAAGGGTTATATTGGTGGGGGTATTGCCTCCGCACAATTTCTCATTTCATTTTTAATCGTACATATTATGTCTCTTCATTTTTTAATTATATATTTTATTTCGAAAATATAAAAAAAAAAATCCAATTTATAATCACTCTACTTTTACCGAAAACAGAAAATATATATATCTATATATTACTAAAAATAACTGAGATTCTGATCAATTAATTTTGACCTGAATCTCAATTGTCAATATATAAGTGTATTTAAAAGTTGACAGTTTACTAAGTTTATTTTTATAAATAAAAAATTATACTTTGATTATTTATACTATGAAAAATTACTAACAAAAAAATATTTTTAATTCTAATTCTAATAACTTCAAATCACTTTTTGTATTATGAAAAAATAAAAATTAAAAGACGTTTTTCCTTTATTATAATACAATTAAAATTCTTAGTAAATTTCAATGTTAATTAATCTTGCAAAAACTGATTTTTTAAATGTTTTTTTAGTATGTTTACTAAATGTACTTCGTAACAAATATTTCAGTTTCAATTGAAATAAACCATACAGAGTTTAAATGGACCATCAAAAGTTTAAATAATTGGATGTTTGATTTTGCAAATTTATTCAAATATCAAATAAATTTAAACAAAACAAAATTTTTTAATTCTATTTCTAATAACTTCAATTCACGTTTTGTAAGTCTTTGTAATTTTCGATGTTAATTAATTTGCAAAAACTGAATATTTTTAAATGTCTTTATTTTTAATACCTAAGCAAGTCTTATACTTTGAAAAATTACTTATAAAAAATTGTTTTTAATCTATATCTATATCTATATCTATATAATATATAAAAGCAGCTGGATTTTGACGGGAAAACTCAGTTTTTATTGTATTTACACTCCAAAATCAGCTTTTATTGTGTTTACACTGTTACTTCCACTTAAGTATTTTTATAGAGAATTTTTTTTGCTTATTTATATTTGGTTATTTGTATTTAAACCTCTTTTTTTTAGAAAATTATTCTGATTTTTTAATGTTCTGAATCTTAAAAATAAGTATTTTTGTTCAGTCATACAAATTCAATGTAAAATTTTCTTCAAAATTATGTTGAAGTTGTATTATGCATCTAATACTAAATAAACCTTATCGTATAATTTTTTTATAAATAATCTTATTTTTTCTTTAGTTAGTACATCTAAAAATTCGAGTTCATTTGTATTGCGTTCTATTAAATTAATTTGTATTTTTTAAAGAAAGTTACACTTAATACGTAAATAAACTTTTACAATAATTGTGATATTTTATTTGCCTAAATCTTATGGATGAATAATTTTGTTCGATCGTACAAATCTAATGTCTAATTTTCATTTTCATTTATATTGAATATTTAATCAAGTTGTATTAAATTTTGTTATAAATAATCATACTTATAAGTTCTTTGTTAAATATACATAATAACCTTCTTTTCTATATCATATTATTTATCAAAATAATTTTATTTACAATTACATTTAATTATTATTTAATTTTTTTTTCCAGAAAGTCTCATATCACATTTTTTAACATTAACGGTTAACAAATTTATTTATATTGCTTTGAAATTATATAGTTATTAATGGTTTTTATCCTAGCTAACTGTTAAGTCTAAATTTTAAAACATAATTAACTATGACATGATATTAATTGTTATATTTTAATTCAATATTTATGATTCTTAAATCTCTACAACAATAAGTAAATTGTCTCACAATTGACTTAACTGAAAATTGAGATAATCAATGCTATATTATAATTTCCATCAGAAAACAATTACGTTGTATAAATATTGCAAAAACTTATAATACCATGAATTTGATGCATCTTTGTTAATCTCACAATTTTAGTTTTTTTTTTTTTATGATTATTGAATTCTTTTTTTTTATACATGTTATTTTTCATTGTCAATGGTCAAAATAGTAAATCTTATCTTTTATACGCATGATCTATATTATTAATTGTTTCATCTATTGTTTGAATGTTCATAGTGCGTGGACATTGTGAATCCATTTTAACCAAATCATCCATGTATTTTACCAAATCATTTAAATACAACTTATGGGGTTTTGAATGTCCATGTTCCTAAAATGTTTTAAGTCCTCTTGCGAGTGATGCATAAAAACTTATTTCTAAATGTCAATTGACTATATTTCTATGACAATTAACCAATTAGAAAAGCATTAAAGGTCAATGAACATTATATAGGATAACACAAAGCATAGGGATATATTTTTATCCCCTATCGGACTTTGTGGCAATTAAATAGCTTCTAATGAAATCCTATTCTTTCGAACATAGAAAATCATGAAGACAATCACACAAAAGCTGGCCAAACAATTGCATAATAATAAAGACACTTATTTAATTGCATCAAACCCATAAACTGCATATATTAAATAATTGGTAAAAACATGGAATCAAATAGTTAAAACTTCATCACAATTCTAACACAAGATTTCTAACCTAAAAACATGATAAAAGATAAATTACAACTATGATAATTGGAGTTCATCACCATTTTTACCATGTTGTAGAAGAATCTTCAATCATGTGCCAGTTGGTTCCTTGAAAGTTCGACAGCCCTTCGGGATCACCTTTGACAAGTTGGGAACCCCTCATCTCGTGCCTTATGCCATGTATTTATAGATTTCCACGAAGTCTAGGTTAATTGAGGAGAAAAACTGCTGAATTCCATGCAAAAAGTCCAGCTGCGGCCCAGTCGAATAACCCTGATACCACACGGTTCAAAAGTGCGGGGGATCGCACGACGCTGCAGGTAAGTTTCATTCGCTGATTTTTTTTGCCGTGCGATCGCACAGTATTATGGTTTAAGGCAATTTTTTGACTTTTAAATGTTACAAGTTGGTCCCCTTCTTTTAATTGCACAGCAAGTCCTCCAACTTCTGATTGTTGCAATTTAGCCCCTGAACTTCTGATTTCTTCCAAATTTGATTTCTTCTTCCAATTGGCTCTTTAATTAACTGCATCAATTCTTGATTTTCTCACTTTGATACTTTTTACATCCAATTTCTTGATTTTAGCTTCAATTTCATTGTTTTCTCGACTTTGGGGTACTTTCTGAAAGAAAACAAATAATAACAAAATAAATAGCAAATATTCTTAAACAAACGAATAAAATCATACTTTTAGGATAGAAATAAGTGTATAAAATACACTTATTAAATGGATATCATTATTGCATCACATGGTGGATCGTTACAGCGGATAAGTGAAGGACACAAGTTCTTCCTGAGAAATATTAATCATACACAGGGATTGTGCAATGGAACAATATTGATAGTTACAAAATTTGGCGACCATGTTCTAGAAGGTCAAATTCTTTATGGCATAAATACAAGACACAAGTTCTTTATTCCAATGACATTATTGAGCCCTTTTGATTCTAGGATACCTATTAGATTTCAAAGAAGACAATTTTCATTGATGGTGCCCTACATCATGACTATCAATAAGGATCAGGGACAATCATTCTCGCATGTGGGACTTCTTCTTAAACGGCTGATGTTTACAAATGGACAACTTTATGTTGCGATTTCTAAGGTGACAAATCGTTTTGGATTAAAGATGTTGATTTGTGATAAGAATGGAAGACCAACAAAATCAACAAACAATGTCGTGTACAAGGAAGTATTCTAGAATTTGTAGTCATATAAAATCAATAAATGATTATCTTATCTCTTATTTGTGAAATTTATATATTTTATCTAAAGAATTCATCTAATTTCACATTGAATTATATTTATTCAGACGTTTCTTCCCGTGCATCGCACGGGCGATTCACTAGTATTACTAAAAATAACTGAGATTCTGATCAATTAATTTTGACCTGAATCTCAATTGTCAATATATAAGTGTATTTAAAAGTTGACAGTTTACTAACCGTTCTTTTACGCAGTGATTACAATTTATAAATCAATTGATAAACAAAACAATTTCTCAAACTACTTTTTAACCACACACATTTTCTCTCCAATTTTCAATTACACATCTACTTAGAAAACACCAAAATAAACAAAAAAGGGTGAGTGTGGCCGCCGAACGCAGTGTTAGTTATATATAGATTAGCTATTTAAGTTTGTTTCGGTAAAAATAAATTATTAAAAAGTGGAAAAATAAAATGTAGATGTGATGTTATGTTATGTTATGTTATGTTATGTTATGGTGAAAAAGTCTTGGGTTTCATAAAATGTTTGTTTATAAAAATTTGTTGGTTAGGCTTGACATTAAGATCAAATATTGCATAGAGCCAAAAATTAATGTATAATTGAATTTTTAAATTTAATTGTTTATAATAAGAAAAAAAATATTTGTTAATTTTCTAATTCAAATTAAACAGTAATTTATATCTTGAGAAGTTAATGATCTCATAAAATATATGGTTAAATTTAATTGTTAACTTTGACTTAAAAATTTTAATTGAGTTTTAATTAGGGGCATAATAAATTAGATTTTTCCTTCAGTAATTCATAATGTTGACATTGCGTGTAATCTACAAGTATTGACTACAAGTAACATGTAAAATAAAAGTTTTTAATCAGTACAATTTATTTATATATGTGAATTTTTAAGTTTTTATTAGTCAACTTTTTTGTGCCTACAATTCATATTTTTTAATGAACCAACAAAATACACGAATTTAGGCAATCCCTCAAATAAATGTGAGTTTTGTAAAGTTAATTTTTGGTCTGACGAGAGAACGTACAATCGATACGAGACATGTAGATTTCCTAATTTTTCACAATCCTGCATGCTTGTGAAAGTGAAGTTGCCAAGGATGGAAGAGTCATCACAAATATTCATTGATCTGCTACTTGGCAAAGATTTAAAAAATAAAATAAGGCAAATATTTCAGTGATAACATTCGATTGTACAACATGATTTTTCCTTCACTTCTATGGATGGAAGATTGATTTGAGCCTAAATAACGGAATGTAGCCTCGGTATTTAGATTGCACGATCAAAATTATCGTTACATTGAAAGTTTGTTGTCAGTTGAGGGAAGATCACCGAAGTTTCTCAATTGTATATATATTTACATATTGATATTGATATTGAAAATGAGATATCAAATAAACTACAAGCTATAGGGTATGTTTGATTAAATATATGTGTGTTGTGTACGGATACCAATTATCACGTTTGTTAATTTATTACCTATTAACTATTTTATGTTTCAAACAAAGATCAAGTGAAAGTAGGTTGCACGAGGAAATAGTAACATATTTAAAAAATATGTTGGATGAGCACAATCAACTTGCGAAGTCATTTCGGATGCGTTGGAAATATATTCCAAGAAAGTGTTCAAATATATATATATATATATATATATATATATATATATATATATATATATATATATATATATAGTTTTCTTTGAAAAACAAGAACGCCCTGAAATTTAATTAATTACTAATCTAATATATATATATATATAGTTTTCTTTGAAAAACAAGAACGCCCTGAAATTTAATTAATTACTAATCTAATTAAAAACCATCTTTAAGATGCGCAGCGGTGTTGCCTTCCAGTATTTAATATGAACTTCAATCTTAAAATAATTGTTCCAGCTTCCAACATTTGAATCTTCCCCAATATTTCTTCAAGAACAAGATTGTATTGATGCGTGGACACCAAAGGATCAAGAACATAAGAATATAATATTACCCAAATAGAATAAAAATTCTCACTCTAATATTTAATTAGGAAATAACCAAAAACAAGAATGTGGAATAATTCTTGGTTATCCCCTCACATGTATATATATGAAAAGAGTTTTAACCCTTCTCCTATTCCTTGTGTGATTAGAGTTTCATACTTGTCTTACAAGTAACTCTTTTCCTTTTCATTGTTGGAATAGAGTTTCATACTTATCTTACAAGTAACTCTATTTTTATCCTTTTTTATTAGTGCAGTCCAAGAACTATCCAACACTTTACACGTTAGTCCTTCAATTCTTATTTAGGCTATTGGGGGGACCTAATTGGATTTATATATTATAGGCTTCCAACAATTAAATCCGGTTATGCCAATTAATAACCGTTCAATTTAATTATCTAATAATTCGCTCATACCACTATAGGCAAATTATTGCAACTCCTGAATATATAAAATAATCATAGAAGCAATATATATTTATTTCCCATAATTATTTATCCTCTTGACTATCAATCTAATAGTTTGTCCCCGTTTGATATTGATAATTAATTAGGCATACAATTAACCATTTCACTAAATTAATTATTTACTTTGCTTAAATCAATGTTCTTATTTCTATGATTTCTATTTAACATTGAATGTTAAATACTAAGCTTAAATTCCTGAAATTATACTTGCATTTAGAATATTTAAGGAATCTCCTTAACTCCACAATTAGAGCAATGGACTCCTCTTGCAATACATCACTTATTAATTCACTTTCCTTTGGTTCCCAACATACAAAGTTATTGATCATATAAATGATTAATCTCACTTATAGTATATCAACGTCCCTAAGAATTGTTACATAACAAATACTATTCAAGATAGATTAAGACGATCCATATGATAGTCATGTGAAATCTCAATTCCTAAGCACGGTTGTTGAATGCATTTTACATGCATATTTCATACATTTTTGGCAACACTTTTGAGTAATTTGGACAAATACCTACTTAATTGTGCATATTTTGTGGTTACATAGGTTTAACATTCAACTACATGGAGAAAACATAATAAAGAAGCAAAAGACTGCTAAATTGAAGAAATTGAGGAGAAAAGAGTCAAATCTTGCAAGGATTAGAAGTTTTGGGACCAATCTGTCACCTCCGCAAAGTCGTGGACTTCTCTGCAATTGATCTAAGGACTAAATTGAAAGTTCTCAAAAGATGAAGGACCTCAAATGCAATTTTAAAAGGACCTTTTTGTAAGAATTCAAAATTCTTGAGGACCAAGTTGATCTACATTGAAAGTTGGAGGACCCCAATTGCAAATCATTGAAAGACGGAGCTGCAAAACCACGCTCAGATGAACCACGCGATCGCGTGACTCTAACCAGGTCGCGTTCGCGACTCAAGCCAAAAATTCAACCCGAAACTCATCATGTCAACCAAGCGATCGCGAGACCTTCAGCCGCGCGATCGCGAGGTTAGAAATTTGAACGATATTCTGGGCCGACCCGATTCGGCCCAAACGCTGAGAACACGGATCTACGCAAATTTGGGCCTTTTTTAGGACATTTTGGCTAGGTTTTGGTATGCTTCTTCCCATTTTTTCCCAAAAACCCATTTCTCTCATTTGTTCTTCATTTTCTTTGCTATTTTCTTGTAATTTTCTATTGTAATTAGTTAATTTAGTTGATGAATGTTGATTGAGAGGAAAAATACCCATACCATTGTGGAAGAATATTGATATTTTGAAACAAGAATCATTGGTGAAGGGAAGTGCTATTGCTTAATCTTCACATTTCTCTATTTACTTTACTTCATAGTTGAAATGATGCATTTAATTCTTGAATTTTATTGTTATTTTACTATGGGCTAAGTTATTTTGTATTGGGATGATTGATGAAGCTTGACCTAACTTGGTTGTTATTAATGCTAGTATTGGGAATTTAAGCTATTTATTATCTTGTGCATTTATTGTTGTATTTATTGACTTGCATTTATTGTGGTCACATTTATGCTTGAATTTCATCGGATGTGCAATTATTGAGAAATTGTTGTGTATTCTAGATCAATACAATATTTGCTCTAGGTTCTTGTTTAGGATAGAGATATACCTAAAACCATAGATGATCATTTGAGTTATTTTCACAAAGTTTTAATGTAATTGGTGTGTTTTTAATCGACATTGAGATATAGTAGGTTAATTCCACTAATTATGGTTGATTTCACTCGAGAGAGGTAATTAGCTAAACTTGGAAAATCGGATCTAACATGCTTAGTAAATTGGATTTCTATTTGCTTATTGAGAATTCAATTAGGTAATGGTCAAGTGGAATCGAGAATCCCAACACTCCTTTATCATCAAGTTATCACCATTTTTCTAGTTATTTATTTACAATTGTGATTTTAATTCTAGTACTAAAACATTTACAAAACCAAAACTTTATTTTGTGTGTTTCTTGTTTAAATTGATTAAACTAGAGTGTAATTGAAATAGACAATTCTTGTGGGATCGATAGACCGGACTCCTTTAGTCCACTATTACTTGTATGCGATACGTGCACTTGCGGTGTGTTTATAGCGAACAAGTTTTTTGCGCTGTTTCCGGTGATTGTTTCTATTTGAATTATATTTTAGTTAATATTAGTTTCTACAATCACCGGAAACGGCGCCAAAAAAATCAAATATTTCCAAAACAAAAGAAAATTTGTACAAGACTTCTACTTCGACGCATGCACAATTTACTTTTATTTCTTGTACAAATTTTCTTTTGTTTTATGTAGGAAGCCTTTTAATTTCTCTTGTTGTTCTAGGTTGTCAATTGTGCATGCGTCGAAGTAGAAGTCTTGATCTAGTTGAAATAAATCCGAAATAGGTTGTCAATTTTGCATGCTTTTTGGAGATTTCATGAATCCTCCTATTGTAGAGAATCAATCAAGCATTGTCTATCCCTCCTACAATCATCCAAATTTTCAACTTCGGCCGGATGTCATCAATTTGTTCTCCAACACTATCTCATTCTATGGGAGGACCGATGAGAATCCACATGCCCATGTGGCACGCTTCCTTGAGATTTGTAGCAATTTCAACTATGAGTGGATGAATGTGGAAGCAATCCGGATGAGATTATTTGTGCACACCTTGAAAGAAAAAGCAAGAGAATGGCTTGACACTTTGTCTCCGGGGAGCATCACTACTTGGGTGGAATTTGTCCAAAGGTTTACTACAAAATTCTTTCCACCTTCTAGAGTTGCTAAACAGGATGGCCCAAGATACATTGCGTAAGGAGGAATCGAAAAATGTTAGGCTTAGACTTATAAGACGAAGAAATGATGACGGTATGCATTACAACCTTCTAGAGAAAGACAATGTAGCACTATTGATTGTTAGTGATTTTGAAACAATTACTGGTGATAAGGATATTAACATTGAGACTCATACCGGTCTGTTGCAATGTATCACTGAATTGCATCCTTCATACATGGCTCTACAGTATTCGTTGCTTTTCCTGCGTGGTCAAGATGGTTACAGAGAAGACATTTTATTAGATGAGTCCCATTCTACACTACTACAAAAATGGGCTTTTGCAACATTTAAATTGCAACATTTGCTAATTGAATGTTGCTAAAAGTGGTCTACCACAACATTTTGTAATTGAATGTTGCATTTGATATAAATATTTGAGATTTATCCCTTTTTTCAACATTTAAAAATTGTTGCGATAAGTTGAAATTTTTGCAACACTCAAATTAAGTTTTGGCAACGTTTTTTAAACGTTGCAATAGACAGCCTATTGCAACGTTTAAAAAATGTTACAATAGGCTGTCTATTGCAACGTTTTTAATTAAAAAACGTTGCCAAATTTTAGTGACATTTAGAATCATTACTAAATTTTATGATTGTTCCAAATGTCACAAATTATTATATCCATACAAAAGAAAATAAAAATATAATTTATTTATAATTTAGTGACATTTAAAACTCTCACTACCCAAACATCTATGTATGAATTTTGACATCTATGTATGAATTTTGCCTTTATTTAAATGCTTTATCACTACAAGAAAATTTTGTTTACTCTACAAATAATAAGTTAATTAAATTTAGCCCTTGTTTTCCTTCCATTATAATTGAACACATTTTTCTCTTTCTTCTTTTCAACCAAACATTTTCTAATATATATATTTTTTTAATTTACTTTTTAACTATACATTCTTAAAAAAAAATTAATATTTCAAAATATATTTAACCAAAAAATTCATTTTAATGGGAATCAAACAAATCTTTAAACAATAAATATCCACTTAAAAGCCCAAGTAATAAACAAAATATTTCACTTTGACCTCTCACCACTTCCATTCTCCCGCTTCCTCTGGTCCAGTTCTCTCAATTTCAGAAATTATTACTCACGCTCAGTTACCTGCTTCACCTATTCGCGAATCGCCTCGACTGCTGTCGTTCTCTCACTCACCAATTAGAAAATCAAATCCAATTATTGACTATTCTCAGTTCCCACCGTGATCGAGCCAAACCCTCACTGCCAGTCTTAGATTGAGTTGCACCTTTGCTGCTGAATGCTTAGCACCACGCCACCACCGTCAAGGCTTGTCTGCCTCGCAGGAGAACTGCTTCTCCACTCGTCAGAGTTCGAATTTAGGTATATTTGTTTTGCCTAATTTCAAAGTTTGCGTTTGCCCCAATTTTTGATATTGAGATGATGTTATCATTTTAATGAATTGATTATTTGTTGATGTTAATAAATTGAGCCTGCTTAATTGATTATTTTTTCTTAATTTCTCCATTGCCTTATTTTCTGATTTTGCCATATTGAGCCTGCCTGAATTGATTGATGAATATTGTTGGATTATAGGTATTGAATTGATGGTGTTAATGGTAGTGGGTAAGTGACTGATTTGGTGAACTTGTTTATTGCAATGTTGACAGAAAATTCCTATGGTCGAGACTGCATCTCTCTCTAATGGATTTATGCACCAATCTTCTAGATCCAAAGAAGCCCATGAAAGGAAAATATAATTTTCCTTTTTTATTCTTTAATATTGTGTTTTCTAATTTACACATCTGTTTTAGTGTTTTAATGTAAAATATCGTTTGTTCTTTTTCCTTTGAAATTAGGAAAGCCATGGTATGAGAAAGAGCACAACTCTTTTCTAGTTGGTTTCAAAAAGCTGGGAAATGAAGACTAGAAATGAATTTCCAAATTGTATGATTATAAGGTATTTTGGTATTTCATTTAATGGTTGTGAGGATAAATTGTTTATTTATTTAAAGTATCTTAGACCGTTGATTTAACGAATTGTTTTGGGTTGCTTTTTTAATTATTTATTCATAAATTAGGTTGCTACCATTTATCTTTATGTGTTCCCTTCCTGTATTTTCCACCACCACCAGTTCAATTTCATAATAACTAACCATGAATTCTCTAAAAGTCTACTTGCTGGTATCTCACTTCGGTTACATCTATAGTTGTGCATATCAGCTAGATACCCTTTATCAATGTTCATAGGCATATAATAGATTAAGTGTTATAGTGGGTAACAAATGTGCATGTAAACAGCTCAAGCAATTGTCACTATTTGTATATAATTACTCAAATTTCTGTGAGATGTGCCCATTAGATAACTTTTAGGGAATTTTATATTCTAGGTGTTCACTTATATCTCGCGATGCGAGATATCCCCGCAAGTGTACGGATCGTGAGAAGTAATAAAGTGGACCTAAGAATCCGGATTATCGTCCCACGAGGACTGCAATTAATTATCGAAATATGTTAGTTCTACACTTTATTTGAACGAACGAAATAATTTGAGGTTTTAAATTAAAACTAAAGAATTAAACTAAAGAAATTAAAATTGGAGAATTGTTTTGTTTTTAAATACGATTGTAAAGTGGTTGGGATTCACAAGTTCACCTAACCAATTAAATTAACTCAAATTCCATGTTTTATTTCCTAATTATGTACTCGGTCGAATTCACTAATTTATATTGAAATTCCTCTCTCGAGTTTAAATCAATTCTACCTATATAAGTCAACCATGTATCTCTACAGCGGGTCTGAATATTCCTTATCTAGATGCAATAAATACAAGAATTCACACACGACCGCAATAATAACAAGAGTATATCTCTATCTCTCGTTCAATTATCGGATTTATTAACATGTTCTAAATTATTAACTCACCTCTCGGATTATGGAAATAATTCAATATATCATGAACTGGTGATCAAGCAATTCAAGTATTAAGAACAATAATGAATCAATACATGCAACAAAACATTAAAACAACGGAATTTGAAATTAAAATAATATGACTAGGCTACATCGTTCATCCCAACATAGAATTTAGTTACACATCATCTGTAGCGACCAAGAATTTTTACGCATTTAATAATTATTTTAATATTTAGAAAATCGTGTAGCTGCTATTTCACCAATTATTTTGAAGTAACGTCGCGACAGATTCGTCTAGCCAAGTCGAGAAATGTTAAATCCATTCGATTTAAATTAAATGTCCGAATTTCTAAAATTATATTATTTTTATTATTTATTCCAAAGTAGTATATTCAAAATCATTTTAAATTCCAAATTTATTAAATATCTCAATTTTCCTTATTTAAATTATTTTAAGTCCAAAATACGTAATTCAATTTTATCTCAAAATTTATTTATTCTCAAATTTATTTTCAGTCCAAAATATATCTGTTTTAAAAACGTTTCCTAATCGAAGTTAGTCAAAATTTTAGTTAATTATCTTAAATTAATCCTATAATTCCTAAACCGTCCATTTCCCCCAAACCTTCCATGTGCAATTCCACCATTACAGCTCCATTTCCAGCACAAACCTGTCTGCACCTCACTTTTATCGCCGTAAGCTACAAACCTCCATTATCGATTCACTAGCGACAACCTCCATCACTATATCACCATTCACCAGCTCCTACATCTTCATCACCATCAGAAATCAAACCAACCACTTGAACCCACACGTTTTCCTTTCTTCTCCACCCATTCATCATCATTATGTCTTTGAGACATAATGATTCACGCACCCAAACTCTAGCTTAAGTCCACCACTGCCTACTACCTTCCACCATAGCCATCATCACAAATACTGCAACTCCATTTTCAATTCCAGCAAAATCAATTGCCAACCAGCCACATTCAACCAGCCACTGCCCAAGTTTTCAAGCAACAGCCGTCTCTCCATCAAGCCAAACCAATCTGTATCATCACCTTCACCAACAGACTGCCAAGCTGAATTTCTCTGCACATCACCACTGCCCAGCCAACCTAATCACCAACTCCAATCCAGCCACCGCAACCACAAATGAATCAATTTCAATTTCCATTTCCAGCAATTTCCATTTCAAGATTTAAACCATCAGTTAACCAATTCATCAAGCAGCCATCATCTGAATCAAACTTCCATTGTCTGCAATTCAACAAATCACCACCAAATTTGCAGATCGCCAATTCAATCATAGACCACCGAGTCCTCAGCCCAACTCCCCTGCAACTACAACCGCTCAACACCACCATCTTCGTGAAATCAAGCCACACGCAGCCAACCCCAAGACTGACCCATCTCCAATCCTCCCAAATCAAAAACCCAAAACCCAAAACATAACTTATCAAACTACTCACCTTCGACCGCCGTTTCTTCGACCGGAGGTTCACCAGAAATTTCACTCCCAAATCGCGATCTAAGCCACGGTTTCGTCTCAGTTTCTCACACCCAACTCGCACTGAAACCCTAATCTTCAACTTCCACCCTTGCCGCACCTTGCACCGGTGTTTCGCCGGCGAATCGCCGGCAGATTGGCGACACAGTGCACACACAGGATTTTCGCAGCCTTGTTCCGCCTTGACTCTCTCTCTGTCTAAATTTTCAGATCGAAATGGTTAGAGAGAGAGAGAGAAGATCTGATAATATAATTTTATTTTCGAAAATTACACCTAAGTCCCCAAGTTCTTAAAGTCTTTCAAATCAGTCCCTATGTTTTTAAAATGATCATTTCAGCCCTAAATTTCAAAAGTTATTATTTTAACCCCTAAGTATCAAATCCATTTTATTTCAGTCCCTGCTGATTTACTTTATTTGATTTTAAGCCCAAGTTTTAAAGGATTTACATTTTAGTCCTCAAATGTTTAAAAGCAATCATTTAAGCCCCCATATTTTTAAAGTCTTTTGATTTTGTTCATATTGATTTAAAATGATATATATATGTATATTTATAAATCTCAACTTTTGAAAATATTCATTTTAGTCCCTCAACTTTCAAAATATTCATTTTAGTCCCTCAACTTTCAAAGTATTCATTTTAGTCACTCAACTTTCAAAACATCAATTTCAGTCCTCAAATTGTAAATTATTATTTTTAAACTACAAATTTCTAAAGACTAAGATAACTTATTGGCTAGACGAGGCGTACGAAGATTTAAAGGATTTAAGTCGTTTCCCGCTCAACTTTGCACTCGTCGGATTTAAGGTAGACTCGCGCCCACTAATTGATTTATATTATAATTGCATGTGTTATGTGGATTTGTGTGATTTTATGCTTAATTGCATGAGAAAAGAATATCTCTTTTGAGATAAAGAATTATGTTATGCTGGGCATAACTTATTTACTAGTCAAGAAAAGAAAAGAATGTGTTCATTTGCGTTCACTATGTGATGCCTATGAATAAGAAAAGAACGTCACTACATTATTTGCATAATTACTTGTCCAATTATCTTGTAAATTAATTATTGGCGATGAGTCTACTGAGTATTTCATTTTTGAAATGCTCAACCCGTTATTTTAAACCATTTTGCAGATTTCGGAGACGGTGACGAGTGATGGGCAATGACGGCAAATTACAAATTGATATTTTTCTAAAATTCGTGAACTTTGAAATGATTATTTCATTTTATCATGAATTGTCATTTTTACAAATTTGTACGAAAATACTTATTCCATTTGAATTATCGCTAAAAATTTTATTCGATAAATGCGATATTTAATATTTAATCATTTTTCCGCAACAAAGTTTATTCAAGAATTTAGAAAAGTGACGTTCCCGCGCTCCTCGGAACTCGGGGAGTTACATCATCAATAAAGAACAATAACAATAAAAATCAACGTTCATTAAAAATAATATAAAGAATGGAAATCTTGCACCAAGTTTTGATTCTTCAATTATCTTCAATTCACGCCCCTTTACGATGCTTGATTCCCCAAGAATTTGATGTTGATTTCTCGATTGTGGCTCGTTCTTTGGAGAGGCAAATGTCTCATTTTCGTGCCTCATGTGTTGTATATATAGGTTTTGGAGAAAACCTAGGTCAAAAAGAGAGAATTCTTTGAAAATCGCGAGAAAAAGCCCACATTTTGGCCCAGCCGGAAAGCCAAGCGATCACGTGGTATAAAACCTCGCGATCACGTAGGCATAGGTAAAACTTTCTGTTGAAAAATTCGAGGCACCTCGCGATAACGTGGTAGAAATCCCGCGATTACGAGGAAGGACTTTGCAATGCAATTTTCCATCTTTTTTCGGCTGTGTAAGTTGGCCCCTGACTTTTAATTGCACATTCAATCATCAACTTCCAATTGTTGCAATTTAGTCCCCAAACTTTATCTTCTTCTCGATTTTCCAATTTAAGCTCTCAATTTCTTCACTTGGGTCCTTCAACATCTGATTTGTTCACTTGAGCACCATGAACCTTCCTGGTTGACATTACAAACTCCTCACTTGTCCAATTTAGCTCCAATTAGCAATCCAATTATGCGTTTTTCTCATTGATTTCATCATTCTTCATCTTTTGAGATATTTTCTGAAAAGTAAACGATAAACACAAATTAAAAAGCAAATATTCCTAAACGAAAATAATTACACCTAATTTAGACATACAAATAAGTGTATAAAATACACTTATCACTAGGTAAGCATTAGTTGACTGAAATCTTGGGAAATAAGGAAGTTTGATGCTTTGAGAAGCTTTATCTAAAATCTTTAAGCTCTTTTCAGTGTAGATAAATGTCAGAAGAAAGGTTTTGGCTGACATCAATAATGCTAAGGGAACCTACTTGAAAATTGAATGGGGAAGTGGCTCTATATCAAAGTAAGTGATTCCTTTTTTTGCACTTCAGATTATTTTTTTTTAATTCTTGTAATATTGTCCCTCTAATTATGAGGAAAACTTAGTGACACATTGACAGTGGATAAGAAGTGGATCATTTTGTTGGAAGTACAATTTCTTTCAAGTTTTAGCATAAAGTACTCTTAAGTTTGTTGTTGTTCTTGATTCAGTATGATAGTTGAGTTCATGACTATATGGATTTACGGCCTAAGATCAACTATAAAATGAGAGCAATCCTAGGAGGCTAGTTGGTGGATGTCCACGAGAAGTTTGATCTGATGCCTGATACTCTTTACTTGACAGTTAACATAATTGATTGCCTTTTGTCGATGAAGGCTGTTCATTTTATTGTCTTTTCGGAGTTAATGAAGCTAAGATGACTTCTTGGTTTCTGTTGATGTATAGGTGGAGAACATGACATTTTTCTTCCCTGAACTTGGTATGATGAGCTACTCAACCGTTGTACCGTAATGCCCATAAAATTGGCTGCATCTTTGGTTTATGCTACTCATTGAACTTTTAGAAGAATTCTCTCTGGACCAAAACTTTTAAGCACCACACTAGCTATTCAGGAGATTGGATAAGGTGACAACCTAATTATCATACGGTTCAGTTTACATAACTTGATGGGGCTAAACAGTATAATGAACCTGATTTTAGTTTTTTTTTATTCCTTAATTGTTCATTTTTACTTCCGATGTGCAACAGGGATTGATTGATTTATTAATTAAATGTCTAATTTGTTTAATTTATTGTCTTTGCATTTCTATTTTATTTTCAATAAGGTAACAAAATTGTATAATATAAATAATAAATTTAAAATTTGGAAGGATTCAATTTCTCCATACAAATTATGTTATTATTGATATAAATAATATACCTTGTACACAAATATGCTTCCTAACAAATTTTTTTTGGGTAGATAAATGTAGGATTAGGCCTACAAATTTTTTCGGCACAAAATATTTTTGTAGGGAAAGGTACAATTTAATTTTTATCTTATGCCCACGAAACATATGTTGTAGGTCACACTGATTTTAGCATACAAATAATTTTGTCAGGAAACAACTTAAGTGAAAAATTGTATTTGTCTCCAAAGGATTTGTAGGGAGTGACCTTAGCCCACAAAATCTCAAACTTTGTCGTCTAATACCTTTCCTCACGATGTTTGTGCTACAAATGTCCCTACAAATTATTTTTTCTCGAAAAGTTTTTCCCCACAAATAAGAACTTCTCCCCACAAAATTAATTTGTATGCGAAATGTAAAATTCTTGTAGTGATTGGAAGAAAAGAGCCTATGCGATAGTTTTTTATGAATCTTGTTTGCAGTAATTTCTTATTTATGACTAACTTCATATAAGTCTATTTGAAAACAAGCTTAATTTGAATTCAAGATTTTTGTTAGCTATTATTAATTATGTTTAAATTGATTTGGGTTTAGATAGAGTTTATTGTTGAATTTGTGATGTGGAGGAGTTAGGGATTGATGTTGGAAGTTGTTTCAGGTGTTGGTTTGATTTTTAAATTATTATGTTGGTTATGATTTTTTTTACAGGTTGACTATGTCCAATTTATAGGGGAGGTTCTGTCAAAATTTCTATAGAATTTTTTACAATAGAAGGGAAGGAAAGAAAAGTTAACACGTCTAAATTTAGGTTTTACATTTTGGGTGAAAGCTCATTTTCCTTGGTGGTAGATCTAGCATCTAGCTGACATTTGTCATCGATGCACTTCACGTCTCTGGTCTAGTAGATTGATTTAGGACAAGTCATATCAATTTCTATGAAATCACATTTGAAAGATATAAATGTATTTTGCTTTTAACTCTATTTTTTATTTTTTCTACCATTTATTAAGTAAAGCGTGACATTCACTTATAACTTTGCTCAAATTTGTTATAGGTGTAACTTTGAAGATGAACCGAATTTTGCAATCTAAATGTGCGGTTATATTGCGGGATGAAGTTGATATTCCCGTAGTAAAATATTTCTTTTGTCAAATGATGATGTTCTTTTGCGAATTTGTTAAACATTATCAATACTTTCTTTCATGGATTTGTTATTCTGTATTGTGGATTTATTAGACATTATCAAGACTTTATTTTGTATGGATTTGAAAATTCATAATGTATTTACTTTTGTTTTTTATTTAAAGTTCCATTTTAATGAAGTAATTACAAAAATTTGGGTTTTATAAATAATTTGTTCAATAATATTTTAATATATATGTGTGTGTGTGTGTGTGTGTGTGTATAGCAACGTTCAAAAAACGTTGCAAAATGGTCTACGCCAATACTCAATAAATATTGCAAAAGGTTGGGTTAAAGGATTTTGCAACACTTTAACAACGTTGCAAAGGGTTTACGGCAACACTCAAAAAACGTTGCAAAAAAGTTTACGGAAACACTTAATAAACGTTGCAAAATGGTCTACGGCAACACTTAATAAATGTTGCAAAAGGGTCTACGACAACACTTAAAAAACGTTGCAAAATTGTCTACCGCAACACTTAATAAACGTTGCAAAATGGTCTACCGCAACACTTAATAAACGTTGCAAAAGGTCTATTGCAACGTTTATTTCAATCTTTTGCAACGTTCAAAAAATGTTGCAAAAAGTCTTTTCTCTACGGCAACACTGCGATTTGCAACATTTGTCAAACGTTGCAAAAACCTTTTGACAACATTTTTTGAATGTTGCAAAAGACTATTTTTGTTGTAGTGCTAGCACAACCGGTGATCGGAAATGCGTGTCCATGAGAGAATTTTTTGCTTACAAACTACGAGGAAGAGATAGTGAATCACCTAATATTTTGTTCTCTAGAAGATTTTTTCAACAATTTTTGGTTGATGCATACTCAATGGTTGAGACTTCACGACTCACTTACGTAAGTGCACATCAAAAAGAATTGAGATGTCACATGTATCGTGGATTACCTGATGCATTATTATGCCGTGAAACAAATCCTTCAATGCACGAAAGGAGAATTTACCTACTATCATCATATATTGGTAGAATGTGAGCCGCGATACATGATCCAAAACTATCAAGATGCAATGGCTATGTGCCGATGGGCAGGCTATCCTAATTTGTTTATTACTTTTACATGTAATCCTAAATGGCCAGAGGTTGTTCGGTATCTTCAAGATAGAGTGTTACGGCCAGAGGATCGACCAGATATATTGTGCAGAGTGTTTAAGATTAATCTAGATTCACTTATTAAAGATCTCAGGCATAATGATATATTTGGTTCAGTTAGATCAGTTAAACAAAGAAGTGTTAAAAAACTTTATGTTTGTATGATTTATTATCATGTTTTCATTTGATTTTTTATTATCTTCTCACCTTTGTATTTAAAAAAAACATTAATATTCAAAATTTTTATTTAGTGGTTTACATAATTGAGTTTCAAAAGCGTGGTATGCCGCATGCACATATTTTGCTATTCCTAAATCCAGATGCTATGTATCCTGATGTGCAACATATTAACAATATAATTTCCACTGAAATTCCTGATAAGTTGATCTTCCACACTGCTATACCATTGTTAAATATCTAATGATTCATGGTCCGTGCAATATACTAAGATGGGATTCTCCTTGGAAGTCCAATGGTCGGTGCAGTAAGCGTTATCCAAAAAGATTTACTGAATGCAGAGTTGTTGACGATACTGGATACCCGGTTTATAGAAGTCATGACAATGGAAGAATTGTGAACAAGAATGGAATAGACCTTGATAACATGTATGTTGTACCTCATAATCGTTTTCCGCTTATGAAATATACTGCTCATATCAACGTTGAATGGTGCAATCAATCCCGATCCATTAAAAATGGAGGTAAAGACACAATAGATGAGATAAAAATGTACTTAGATTGCAGGTAGATCTCCCCATGCAAGGCTGCTTGGCAGTTGTTTAGATATGATATACACTTTAGGGACCCTCCACCCGTTGAGCGATTGTCTGAGTAGTGTATATTTTTTAATGATAATGTTTTGAATTGAAATATGGCAAGACAAAGTATGTTTACTGCATGGATGAATGCAAATAAGAAATATTTGGATGATAAAAGCTTTGACATATTCAGAATTTCCAACAAAGTTTATGTGGATAGCCGATAAAAGGGAGTGGCGATCGCGAAAGCGAGAATTCTCAATTGAACCTATATTTTATGTCGCTCCCGGACAAGGAGAAATGTATTATTTATGTACTTTATTGAACATGATTTGATGGCCTACTTCACGAGATTATGTGTTTGGACGGAGTGCAATACACGTCTTTCAAAGACGCTTGCTATGCTCTTGGTTTGCTAGATCACGATCACGAGTACGTAGATGGAATCACTGAAGCTAGCCATTAGGGGTTGGTCCATTCATTGAGAAGTCTATTTGCAACATTGTTGATTTTTGAATCTCTATCTAGACCTGAGTTTGTTTGGTAGGTCACCTGGCTTTATATGTCTGATGACATACTCTACATGCGGAGACAAATCTTAGGGCACGAAGGTAATTTATACTCCTATGTTACATCCAATTCATATGTTTGGACGTCGTAGCTTTTATTTGGAATTTAGCATTTATTAATTTACATTGATAAAACTAAAAATAACAAATTAATTTACATTTATAACTGCAATTGACAGATGAAGAAATTCAAAAAATTCACTCTTCTGAAGGTTGAAAAGAGTTTGCAGAGTCAAGGAAACAGTTTGCGTGATTTTTGTACCATGCATTATCTTGAGGGTTGTGATTCATCAATTAAAGCTAATAGACTTATATACGATGAGTTGAGATATGACATGTTATCACTGCTTGAAGAACACAAAAAACTCATGCAAATGATGACGGATGAACAAAGAAATGTCTACGAAACTATTGTGCATTCTAATTTATCAATGAAGGGTGGTATCTATTTCCTATATGGTTGTGGTGAAATTGGAAAAATATTTATGTGGAATACATATCAGATACCTTGTGGTCAAAGAATGAAATAGTGTTGAATGTTGCATCGAGTGGAATAGCTTCTCTTCTATTGCCTGGTGGCAGAATGGCTCACTCGAGATTTACTATCCTCTTAAACATTAGTGAAGACTTAGCATGTAATATTTTCCAAGGTAGCGAATTTACAGAGCTTATAGTAAAGGCAAAGCTTATAATTTGGGATGAGGCACCAATGATGCATAAACATTTTTTTTAAGACGCTTGACAGAACTTTACGCGACATAATAAGAATTGACAATCCCTTAAGCTACAATCAACCTTTTGGAGAAAAGACAATTGTATTTGTTGGAGATTTCCGTCAAATTATACCAGTTATTCCTAAAAGGAGTAAGCAAGACATTGTACTCGCAACCATCAATTCGTCATAATTATGGACACGCTGCAAGGTATTAAGATTGATGAAAAATATGAGACTCCAGAATCTTGGCAATGATGAGTGTGGTACGGAGTTAAAGGAATTCTCTAAGTTGATTTTGAGTACAGAAGACGGAACACTGGGGTTGATAATGATAGTCATACAAGAATAGATGTGCAAAATACCTACTGGTAGATGTGTTCGATACTTTGATAAGTTTATTTTATACGCTTATTTATATATCCTAAATAATTCATTGTCAATCTTGAATAAATTCTACATAATCGTTTTTCTATTCGTTTAGATTGCAGAAATATCCCCAAAGTCAAAAGAATGAAGCATTGGAGTGAAATAATGCACAACTGGAAGTCATTTGGAGCTAAAAGGGCAAAATAGATGTTGATGTCATCAACCGGGAATTCCAAGAGGAGCTAAGTGGAAGAAATCAGAATTCAAGGGCTACATTGAAGATGTATTGACGTTTGGAAGAAGAATTGAAGTGTTTGAAAAGTTCAGGAACTTAATTGGTGTAATAAGAAGATAAAGGACTTACGTGCAAATTAAGTTCAGGTACCTACGCATAGGAAAAGATAAAATTGCGCTGAAGAGTTTCTACTGCATGGCTATGGCTTCTCAACTTGGTGGCCGCAAGATGATTGCCAAAATAACAGAACCACTTTTCGGACACCTACGCGACCACCACTTCTATAACTGCATGGTCGCGCAGTTATCCGGCCAAGTGGAAGAAAAGCTCATGCGCGACTTTTAGTCTTGTTTTTACCTAGGTTTCTTGGGGGAATCTATACAAGAAACCTATCATGCACGTAAACAGAAACTTTACACACATATTCCAGAGGCATAATTCAAGTTTCTATCATCAAGATCTTCAAGGCGTATTTTGAGGCAAAGGCGTGAACATAGAGGATTTGCAAGGGGGAACAACTTCTTTGTGCAAGAGTTCTCTTTTTTGTATTTTATTTACTCATGATGTTTAGTTTTGATCATTACTGCGTTTTGATTATTTTCATTATGAACAATTAAACTATTTGTTGGGATTAACGATATAGCGTAGTTTTTTGTTTTTAATTACATTGTTCAAGTTTTGCGTAATTATTGCATGTGATGGTTTTATTTTGTGATTAATGCATGAATTAATTGGCCAATAATTCATAGATTTAATGGGTTGTTTTCATAATATGAGAGGTAAGCTAATGACCTAGATTTAGGAATAAAATCCGGTAATTAAACAAGCGATAGAGATATACGTTTGTTGTTATTGCGGTCTTTAATTGAGTTCTTGTATTCCATGTCCCTAAAAGTGTGGTTAAAAAGTGGTTTGAAAAATTGTGTTATTTATAAACATGTTTATAAACAAAAAAAGATTATTTTACCAAACGGATGCTAAAACTTGAAAGGTGGAATTAAAAGTATTGACTACGTGAACTAGTGAAATCCCAACTTTTCACTCATTGATTAAAAACACATTTGTTTTATTGTTTATTTGCTTTAAGTTTAATCTTTAAATTCATCACAATCTCAATTATTTGTCATTCAAATAAAGTAAAAATTAGAACATATTTGGTAATTAATCATAATCCTTGTGAGACGATATGATGCAAACCACGTAGCAATTATAGCTACACAACCCACAAAATATTGAAATCGACCCAAGAACGCTAAGAAATCACGATTTATGGATCCAATTAAAATTAATTGAACCAAGCAACCAATACAATCACAAGGATATATTGACCTCTTGATCACAAGCAATATTAATTCTCACCGATATTTGAACAAACAAGAATAACTCGCAAGTTCGAAATTTATTCAATGAAGAATAAGATTGTAAAAGCAAAATAGTCTCTCAATTATAATATCAAAGTTGTGTAAAAGTTTGTTTTACAATGAATAGAAAAAGCGTATAAATAAGCAAAATAAACCTAACCGCTAATTAGTCTCAAAATAGAATTCTAATTAAAGTAAAATAACTAAAACTGGAAATAAAGGAAATAAAATCCTAAAATTCTATCCGCTCCATACTTACGGCCGTGTGAGATAGGTTACGGCCGTAAGTCTAATTTCCTGGAAATCTTATTTTCGACAGAGAGACAGTTACGGCCGTGATGGATGTTGGTTACTGCCGTAACTTTAAGCAGAATATAATTTACGGTCGTGAGGATTTTTTTTACGACCGTAATGGTCTAACTGCAACATTTTCGTTATTCTTGGTCTCCAACTTGATTTTTGTAGTTGAGCCCAACATGAAACTTGCCTTTTTAGTCGCCAAGAATGTGTTTTCATCCACTGTTGCTTGAAGAATTGTATTCGGGATCTGGATCACATCATTCCCTCCTTCTTTAGGATGATTCGTCCTGAATCATAGCTTGGTTCATGGTGTTTCAGTGCACCGCCTGGATCAAAAGGAAAATTCTTGCCTCCATTATGATAAGTGTATTTTATACACTTATTTCTATCCTAAAAGTATGAATTTATATGTTTGTTTTAGAATATTTGCTATTTATTTTGTGTTATTTGTTTATATTTCAGAAATAATTCCAAAGTCGAGAAAACAATGGAATTGGAGCAAAAACAAGAAAATTGGATGATAAAAGAACCAAAGTATGCAAATCAAGAATGGACGAAGTAGATCAAGGGCTAAATTGAAAGAAAAGTCAAAGAAAGAACCAAATTGATAGATTTCAGAAGTTCAAGGACCAAATTGCAAATATTCAATAGTTGATTCGAATCAAGATAAGATACTTGAGGAGTTTTAGGAGTCAATTGGATGCAATTATAAGTCAAAAAAGAATGAAATATGGTAAGAATATTACCATAAATTCATTCCAATCAAACAAGATTTGTGGCAGATTTTTAGTCATATTTGAAAGCTAATTTCGGGGCAGTAAACGTTTGAATTGGGAAAATAATATTTCAGGAAGAATTGTAGTCCTTTCATTTATCTTTCTAACGGACTTTGAATCACCTAAATTGGATAAGGGAATAGAAAGATATTATAAAAATACTAAATGCTGTGCAATAAAAGGATGATGACCAAATTGCTGAAATTTAAAGAAGAAAACTATTGCTGCCAGTATAACCGTGCGGCCACACGGCCAAAAAAATCAGCGACTGAAGGTTGGCTTTTCGAGGCTGCGATCGCGCACTTTTGAACCGTGCGGTCGCACGGTAGCCCCGACTGGGCTTTTTTCGAGGAATTCAGCAGTTTTCTCCTCCATTAACCTAATTCTCGGGGAAATCTATAAATACCAGACCTAAAGCACGAAATTAGGGGCTCCCAACTTGCTAAATTCATGCCAAAACGCTGTCGAAGTGCCGAAGGATCCAAACCACGCCAAGATTAAGATTGAAGATACAATTGCAAGGAGATGAATTGGGTTACATCTTTTCATATCTCTTGTTATTTATTTTCTATTATGTTTCTAGGCTAGGTTAATTGTGTTGGAATTGTGATGAAGTTTTGATTTCTTGACTCCATATTTTAATCTATTATTTAATTTATGCAATTCATGATTTTGAGCAATTGAATTATGCTTTTTCTATCATGCAATTACTTGATCACTAGTTGTATGATTTTAGGATGTGATTTCTTAAATTCGAAAGATTAGGATTTCATTAGACTTGTTTCGATTGCTACAAAGTCCGATAGGGGATAGAAATATACCCCTATGCTTTGTGTTATCTGCTATAATATTCATAGTTCTTTTAATGCTTTCTTGCACATTCGTATTCAACATAGAAATATAGTTGGGTCGTGTGTAGGAATAGACGTTATTGCTTGTCCGAAAGGAAGTTTTAACAACATTAGGAATATGGATTTTCAAAACTCGTGAATTGTATTTAAACAATTGGTTAAGATATGGATAATAGAGTAAAAATGGATTCATAATTCTAACGCATTTATTTTCATTTGTTTAAAATCAAATTTGTCAATTTTTTAGTTTAATATTTATTTTAGTTTTCAAAATCAAAATTCTCAAATCAAAACAAATCTCTACTTCCGGTTAAGGTAGTAATCTAAAATACAATTTAACACAATCTCTGTGGGATCGACACTTGGACTCACATCCACTTTATTACTTGTGCGACCCGTGCACTTGCGGATCGTTACCACATTACATAGGATCAACCAATAGTCTAATACTTGGATTGGATGGACGAGTCGAAATATGAACTTCCTTGGCCAAATGTGGTGGGACTCAAACCTCCAAGTATATTCAACCTGCAAGAAAGAATTAAGAAAAATAGGGTGGAAAATGTTAGTTTCACAAAGTACAAGATAGGGATCCTTGCACTCATGGTATATCATCTCCAAATCCTCTTCCCTAACAACGAGGTCTTTCTCTTCACCTCCTTCCTTTGTTGCAACTTCTTCTATCATTTGGGGAATATGGCTTACGGCCGTAAAAATATGTCTCACGGCCGTAACTGTAAAACAGAAAGCTTCTTACGGCCGTAAGAATTATGTCACGGCCGTAACAGCCAATACGCGTAAATTTAGGATTTTATTTCTTTCCTTATTTTTAGCAATTTGTTTCCTAGTATAATTAAAACTCTTTAGTCAGGTTTTGACCCTATTTATAGGGATATAATTTTCATTATTCAACACACAACTTTGATATTATAATTGAGAGGCTATTTTGTTTTCACAATCTTATTCTTCGTTAAATAAATTCCGGACTTGCGAGTTATTCTTGTTTGTTCAGATCTCTGTGAGAATTAATATTGCTTGTGATCAAGAGGTCAATATATCCTTGTGATTGTATTTGTTGCTTGGTTCAATTAATTTTAATTGGCGATCTTGTCTAAAATTCTCAACTACCTCTTCCACATTTTTATTTTCAATCAACTCCTTCATGTTTTCATTCTCTACCCCGTCAACTTTCAATTCATGTATATCCTCATCAATAATTTTAACTTTTTGTTCGTCCACCTCTTTATTACCCAATTCCACATCTCCTCCCTTAAATGCTGGATTTTTTTCAACTATTTCTACTTTCAACTCTCCCTCCTTCTTCCCAACATTCATATCCTGAGGCTTTTCTTGCAACTTAACTACATTTTTGCCCCTCCGTGCAATCATGTCCTCTTCTAGAAGTCTTAATTGATAATTCAATCTGGATAATGGATTAATCTTTTCCTTCACCTCTTTATTGGGTATATTGATTGCTGAATTAGTTTGGGGTTTCTATTAGCCAAACACTTATTTTCCTACATTATCCAAAGTGCACTCACAAAGTGTTTGATAAATGTCCCAAAGAAAAATACTCCATTAATGCCTTATTGTTCAATACCCATGTATTGCTAATTAATTGGAGTTATCCAATTCCCATTATTAAGATTGTGTTATCAACATTTCATCACATATATCACTTGCTTCATACATTGGGTAATTGTTGACCATTCATTTCTTGTCACAATTGTGTGTTAGGGATTTATCATATATCCACGTTATATCCATTCAAGGCCACTTCAAGATTGAGTACAAAGTGTTTGCAAAATTGCCTCATTGAAAATTTACACTCTTGTGCTTATTTGCTCTACATCTATGCCTTATCTATTACTTGTGGTTATTCAATCCCCTTGTTGAAATTGTGTTCCTAACATCTTATCCCACATAACAAATTGTTCCTTTTGAGTATAGAAAGCATACAAATTCCACTTGCTATTGTGTCTACTTATTCTAAATTCGTTCTTCCTTGTTGGTGATTTCTTTAACTCCGCAAGAATTATACTTTGTGGTTTAGTTGATTACCTTCCTTGGAAAACTTGAGAAATGAGATTTTGATTGGAAAAAGGCAAGAGTGGTGAGCTCGTTAGAGGGTAAAAGCCTAAATTGAGTGAAACATGAGTGAAAATTATTCTTGTGAGAACACTTTCACACTTGCACACCATGTCAAATTCTAATGCTCAAATTCAATATTTGAAGTACTTGTTACAAAATCTTTCAACCACCATGACTAGACAAATGGAAAAGATTGTGGGTGAGTTGGAAAATTTAGGAACAAGAGGAGAGAGTACATGATGTGATCCAGAACCCCGATAATAAGAATCATAGCAGACTTGACAGGAAAATTCAAATATTCAAGCCAAACAAAGGAAAAAGGACCAGATTCATCCTTACGGCCGTAATGCCCAGCTTGTCACAGCCGTAATCCAATCTCGGGTTAAAATGCAGAATTTCAAGTCTTTACACTTACAACCGTAAATAATGAAGTCACGGCCGTAACTCTTCATCAGCAAGCGGCTTACGGCCGTAATTGGAGCTTTCACGGCTGTAACCATTCAAAGGCAAGACATTCACGGTCTTAATCAAATGTGCCACGGCCGTAATTGCAATATCAATTTTGGATCAGAGAATCATTTACGGCAGTAACTGGATTCTTCACGGCTGTAAATAGCTAGCGAATCAGATTTGCGAGATTTTTAATTATCTTGTTTCTTTTTCTTTATTTAACTATTTTACTTTAATTAGAACTCTATTTTGAGCCAGTTAGAATTTTGTTAGGGTTTTAGTTTGCTTATTTATAGTCTTGCCCATTCACTGTATTAGACAGACTTTAGATTATTATTGACATTATTGTGAGACAAATTTGCTTTCAAACTCTATTCTTCATTGAATACAATTCGAACTTGCGAGTTAATCTTGTTTGTTCAAATCTCGGTGAGAATTAATATTGCTTGTGATCAAGAGGTCAATATATCCCTGTGATTGTGTTGGTTGTTTGGTTTAATTAATTTTAATTGGATCCATAAATTGTGGTTCTTTGGCGTTCTTGGATCGATTCAATATTTTGTGGGTTGCGTAGCTACAATTACTACGTGGTTTGCATCATTTGGTATCAGAGCTTAGGCTCCAAAAATCAAGGTTATATCTTTATTTTGTTTTCTTGAGTTTTCTATCCACTTTGATTTTTATGTTTATCATCGAGTCCAATAAAAATCATCCATATCTTGTTGAATGTTTTGTTTTTCAATTTTTTGCGTTCTTCTTGTTCTTGAGTTTGTTGAGTCTTTAAATCCAGAAAATCGTTCCAAAAAAATTTCAAAAGTGTTTGTTTTGCTTAATTCTTATCCGAATTAAGTTTCGTTAGTTTTGTCTTGTTCGTTGTCAAATTTTCGAATTTATAAAAAAAAAGGATTATTTTATTTATTTATTTATTCCGAAAATTCATCCAAAATTCAAAAAAAAAAAAAAATTCCATTCAAGAACCACTTTCTTGAATTTCCTTAAATTCTTGATAATTCCTTACCTTCCAAGTCAAATTAAAATTCTTGATATTCTTTCCTTTCTAGTCAAAATTCAAGAACCACTTTCTTGAATTTCTACAATATTCTTGATATTCTTTCCTTTCGAGTCAAATTCAAGAACTACTTTCTTGAATTTCTTTAAAATTCTTGATATTTTTTTTCCTTTTCGAGTCAACATTAAATTCCTTCTTGATATATGTCAATATCTGGACCATATTATTTTGAGTCTCTCAAATTTTTGAAAGCTACATAAAGGGATGAATTATGAGTTCGATCCTACTTTCATGACTAGATGTCGTGTGGGTGATAAGCTGTGTAGTTTGACTATTGATAGAGAATATATCTCTAATTTGGCTACTATCAACATGGTTGAAAAATTGGGGTTGCATTTACTACAACATCCTAGACCTTATAAGATGACATGGTTGAAGGAGTGTGAGGAGTTCAAAGTGACCAAGCAAGTCTTAGTGAATTTCACCATTGGGAGGTATAGTGATGAGGTATTATGTGATTTGGTGCCTCTAGAGTCTTGCCATATGTTGGGGGGTAGGCCATGGAGGCATGAGAGGAAAGCATTTTATGAGAAGAATAGAAACAGGTACAAATTTGTGAAGGATGGAGAATCAATCACCATAGCTAGTTTAACACTAGAGCAAATACTTGAAGATCAAAAGAAGTTGAAGGAAAAGATTAATCCGTTATCCAGATTGAATTATCAATTAAGACTTCTAGAAGAGGACATAATTGCACGGAGGGGTAAAAATGTAGTTAAGTTGCAAAAAGAGCCTCAGGATATGAATGTTGGGAAGAATGAGGGAGAGTTGAAAGTAGAAATAGTTGAAAAAAATCCAACATTTAAGGTAGGAGATGTGGAATTGGGTAATAAAGAGGTGGATGAACAAGAAGTTAAAATTATTGATGAGGATATGCATGAATTGAAAGTTGACGGGGTAGAGAATGAAAACATGAAGGAGTTGGTTGAGGCCAAAAATTTAAAAGAGGTAGTTGAGCTTGAAAAGGTGGAGTTAGGTGATCAAACTCCAAAATTTGATAAAGAAAAATTGGAAGTTGGGGTAGAAGTTCAAATTTTGAGCTTTGAATTGGAAGATCCACATTTTGGTAGTTGATGAGATTCGAGGCGCGGAAGAAACGCCGGAAAGTTCCGAACTCAGGTTGTGGTTGGACGAATGAATCATGACCCGATATTCACGACGCGATGGCTCGACGATGCGGAATAAAGAACCACGACTTTCGAAATGCCACAAGGATTTGCCCAATCTCCTTGATGAGTCTCTAGTTTTGAACGCCACAAATATTCTAACAAATATTTGATAAGTTCGATATTTGAACGCCACAAGAAATATTCTTGATAAATTCGAAAAACATAGGAATCCACCTATAACTTTTATTGCATACTCAATAAAAACTGTTTATATCAAAATCAAGTCTCAAGTCTGAATTGCAATGAATGGAAAGGAATATAAATAAGTAAAATAACCTAGCCGCTAATTGACTCAAAATAGAATTCTAATTAGATTAAAATTCTAAAATAGGGAAACAAATAATAAAAAAAAAAATTTAACCTAAAAATACGCAAAAACCCTAATTTTCGTCTGCATAATTGATTTGCTATTTTGAAGCCTCAAATGATGGAATTTGGCCATAAAATTAGTCGGCTCAAGGGCTCTAGCCCATGAGTTTTGCTTAGTAGCCCATTTCTACTCGAAAAATACATATTATGCATCTAATTCCGACATAGTTGACTGGATTGCACTTTTATTTGGCTTGAATATTTAACTTTTTCTGTCAAGCCTGCTATGACTCCGATTGTCGAGGGTCCGGAACACATCAGTAGTGATGAGGTAGTACATGAACATGGTGATTTAAATGTGGAGGTCGGAGATGTGATTGAGTTTGAAGATAAAAAAATTGAACAAGAAATTGCAAAGGGGGAAAGAGGCGAAGAGAAGAGCCTCGTGGTTCAAGAAGTGGAGTTGGTGTTGGATTATCATGAATACAAGGATCCATACCTTGTACCTCATGAAGCTAACATGTCCCTCCCCATTTTTTTTAAATCTTTTTTGCAGGTTAATTATGTTTGGAAGCTTCAACCACACTATGTATGGAAAAGGGAGTTCAAGCTCCATCTCTTCCATGTTTTCCAATCAAAGGAGCATAATTTATTGAACTCAGGGCATGGAAGCATAAATTTTTCGTTTGATCTAGGGGGAGCAGTTGCATTCATGAACAAAACTATGATTCGGGACAAATCATCCTAAAGAAGGAGGGTATGATGTGATCCAGAACCTCGATAATACGAATCAAAGCAGGCTTGACGGGAAAATTCAAATATTCAAGCCAAACAAAGGAAAAAGGACCAGATTCATCCTTACGGCCGTAATGCCCAGCTTGTCACGGCCATAATCCAATCTCGGGTAAAAATGCAGAATTTCAAGTCTTTACACTTACGGCCGTAAATAATGAAGTCACGGCCGTAACTCTTCATAAGCCAGCGGCTTACGGCCATAATTGGAGCTTTCATGGCCGTAACCATTCAAAGGCAAGACATTCACGACCGTAATCAAATGTGCCACGGTCGTAAATGTAATATCAATTTTTGATCAGAGAATAATTTACGGCCGTAACTGGATTCTTCACGGCCGTAAATAGCTAGCGAATTAGATTTGAGAGATTTTTAATTATCTTGCTTCCTTTTCTTTATTTAACTATTTTAATTTAATTAGAACTCTATTTTGAGCCAGTTAGGATTTTATTAGGGTTTTAGTTTGCTTATTTATAGTCTTGTCCATTCATTGTATTAGACAGACTTTAAATTATTATTGATTATTATTGTGAGTTAGAATTAGAGTGGTTAGATGATAGGAGAAATGGAGTTGATGAAAATATTGATAGTGTGAGAATGCAAAATTCATCACTCCATGGAATGAGTAATAGTGGAGAAGTAGTGAAGGAGATTATTGCTAGGCCACCAAAATTTTTAGCCCATACTAATGAGATGGAGGAACATGGGGAGGATAATTTCTACACTAGGTGCCTAGTGAGTGGTAAACCATGTATTCTCATGATAAATGGGGGTATTGGTGATAAGTGTGCGTTTTACACACTTATTGTGCTTTTAAATAGACAATTTAATTGACAAATTGAGCAAATATCTACTTATATATTGTGTTTATCTTCTACAATTAGGTACAACCTCAATTGGAAAGCAAATGAACAATATTGTAGTGCAATCAGGCTAAAAGAGGAGCAAATTTGATGTCCAATGACCTAATCGAAAGAAATCAAAAGTTCGGGGACTCAATTGCAATATCTCAGAAAGATAGAGGACCTAATTTGCAAATATTGCAAGGGAATATTTGTAATAAAAGTCAAAATGCGATGACTAAATTGAAGAAGACCAGAAGATGGAGGACCAAATTGCAATCATGGAAGAACAAAGCTGCTGGTGAACCACGCGATCGCGTGGTTAGACCACGTCGCGTTCGCGAAGTCAGCCTATAATCCAACCCGAGAGTTTTCAAGTCCACCACGCGATCGCGAGGCATTAAACCAAGCGATCGTGTGGTCAAAAAATAGGGCGACAATCTGGGCCGACCCGGTGCGACCCGGTTCGGCCCAAACGCGGAAGGACGCGGATCTAAGCCAAAAAATGGTATTTTTGGGCATTTTGAGGAGGGTTTCAAATATACTTGATCCCCAATTTTCACTCTCTAAAAACCCTAGCCTCTTTTTCTCTTCTTTCTTCTTCTTTTCTTTTCTTTTCTTTTTCTTTTCTTTGTTTTTGATTTAGTTTGTAAATTAGTTTGTAGTTTAGTTTAGTTTTTAAGTTACTAGCATCCATTGGATCAAAGAAGCAAGAAGTAAGTAGAAATACAAAGCATTGTTGAAAGATTCTTGGAGCAAAAACTAAGGGAAGTGTTGTATTTCATTTTTCTTGTATTTTTATCCTTAATTTCTATATTTTGTGATGTATTTTCATAAACCTTATCTTTTGTGGAATATTTATATAATGGGCTAGTTGTTTTATGTTGGGATGATTGATGTAGCTTAACTTAGTTTAAGTAATTTTAATGTTTGTTTATTAATTTTGAGCTTATTTTATGTGTGTTTGTTATTGAGATTATTCCATGTGTTTGATTGATCACCAAATATATGTTTTGTGAAGTGTATGATAATCGAGAGATATTATGCATTTTAGACCAAATAACAAATGCTCTAGATTCTTGTTAAGGATAGAGATATACCTTAAACCCTAGATGATCCATTGAGCTATTTTCACAAAGAGTTAATGCAATTGATTGAGCCTTAATCGACATAGAGATATAGTAGGTTAGACCAATTGATTAGGGTTAATTTCACTCGAGAGAGGTAATTAGCTAAGCTTGGAAAATCGGGTCTAACATTGTAAATGAGTAATTTATTAATTTGCATGTGTTGAGAAATTATTTAAGCAAGAGTTAAGTGAAATCATAAATCCCAACTATTTTATCTTTCATTTTCCTTATTTTAATTTGGTTTAAAATTAGTTTCTTTAATTTAGAATTTTCCAACTCCATCTTTTAATTGTGTGTTTTATTTGTTAAGATTAAATTAACTAGAGTATAATAGAGTATACATTCCTAGTGGGATCGACAACCCGGACTCAAAAAGTCCACTTTATTACTTGTACGTGACCCGTGCGCTTGCGGTACACTATTTTGAGCGAACAATTGGCACTAATTTCGTGAGTGCTAGTAGAGTGGAAAAATTGGGATTACCAGCTATGAAACATCCTAATCCTTATGTGTTGCAAAGGTTGGGTGACCATGGGGAGGTGAGAGTGAGTGATCAAGTTCTTCTTACTTTCAACATTGGAACCTATAGTGACCAAGTGTTATGTGATGTATATAGTTCCCATGCACACTACACACAAAATTTTGGGAAGACCTTGGCAAAGTGATAGGAGTGTGACACATGATAAGAGGAAGAACCGGTGTAGCTTCCAAATGAATGGAAAAAGGGTTGTGATCCTATCTTTGAGCTCAAAAGAAGTATACAAAGACCAAATGAAGCTCAAGAGGGAATTTGAGGAAGAAAATGAGAAAAAGAAAGAAAAGAAAAAGAAGAAAGAGAATGCAAATGAAAATTCGATTGAGGAATTTGATGATAACACAAAAGTAAGGCTAAATGAGAGCATGAGAGTTGGGGTCACGACTCTAGAAAAAGGTGAGAAATTGAGAGTTTGAGTCACGACTCTAGAAAAATGAGAGATGAGAGAAGAACTGAGAGTTGATGTTTCTACCTCAGAAAAAGATGAGGGTGTGTTGAGTGCCACCTAGAAAATTGAGGGAAAAGATCACCCAAAAATGTTCTTTACTCTTGAATATTCTAACCATTCTCTCCCTAGCTTGGTTACTTCTTTATTGCATGAGATTGTGAGGCCAGCTTATCAAGGCAACAAAGAGCTCCAACAACATGCCGATTGGAAGAAGTTCATGGAAACATTTTCCTACAACAACGAGTACAACCGAGGTAAAGAAAATAACATAACCGACGCAACATCTAGGAGGTATGCTCCTAACATTTTCTTAAATGCAAGGTTATTGTGTCTTGAATATATTAGAGGGTTGTATGATATTAGTGTAGATTTGACAAGTGTGTTATTGACTTATGAAAATGAAACATTCGATAAAGATCATTGGCATGATGAGTGCTTAATTTGTAAATGCAACTTTTTGCATGTACCAAATTGCCTAAGTACCAAATCCTTTTGTGAAAATGTTGCATATAGTAAATTTTATGGGCATAATGTATTCCTATTTTGTGAAAATATATTTGATGTGCCTATTTGCCCTATAAAGGAATTGCTAGTTAAGGGAGTCCATGGGAGAAATTTAATGGGAAGTCTTGATGATAACAGGACTTCACTTCTAACATTTCTTGATGCCCCCTCATTTTGTTTTGAACATGTTAAGGGCATGCTTGTTAATAATCTAAACTTGTTAAACACTTATGAGTCATGTTGTGTGCGATATCTTGATGGATTCTACGGGCATGATAATTATTTTTTTTTGGAAAATTGGATTGTTTCTTTTTAAATGTGTCATGCTCGAATTGCTAATGGAAGAGGCACATGATGGTTGTTTGATGGGGCGATTTAAAATCAACGGGGTCTTAGGGGTATTATGTGATCAATTTTATTGACCTAATTTAAAGAAGTCAAGAATCAAGTTTGAGCCAAAAAATGAGAAGAAATTGGACTCAGCCAATTCCAGTCGACTGAAACTCTGCAGAGAATTTTAGAGCTAGCCTCAGTCGCGTTCGACTAAGGATTGATCGACCGAAACAATTTCGGTTGACCAGTTCGATTGACCGAAACACCCTATTTCAGAAAAACAGGGTTTTTCTTGCAATTTCCAAATTTACATCTTTTACCCAATTTTTGTACAATAAATACACTTACATTTCAAACCCTAGCTTTAACTTGAATGTTGAATTAAGCTTGGTCTTAGAGAGACTCTTTGAGGTAAGGTTAACCTCCTTTGTTCTTGTATTATCCTTGGAATCTCTTCAACTAAATCTAGAGTATTATAATTCTTGTGTTTGTTGTTGATTTTCGCCACCTTGAAATTTGTTTAATCTTTATCCATTAGACTTGGTTCTTTAACCTTTGAATTTTGGGTTAAATTTAAACTTGAGTTAATGTGTTTTATTCGCTTTCTTTACCACTTTAACCTTCTTGGGAAGATTTCAAATAGTTGTGGGAATTCTTGGTCAATATATCAAGAGGGTTCGCATCATCAGGTTTGAGAAATATTTTTTATTTACAATTTTATTCGTGATTTGTTCAATCTGACATACATCTACCAAAATGCAGCATGTTCGGTAATCAAGAACAATGATCTCAAGAGCTTAGTCAAATTTCCAGAACCACTTGTCACACAATTGAGGATGAACTGGAAAATAGAATTTGTGAAGTTAAGACACTGCACCAAATATCTGAGAGAGACAAGGTCCTTTATTTTGAATTATAACGTTAATTATCTAATTACATATGATTATACAAATTGTTATAAATATATCTTACATATTTTTTTAGGCTGAGTTTGTTTGGGTCGTTGCAACAATTACAGAAGTAATTGGTGAAAAGAATTGGTCTTATACTAATTGTAAGAAATGTCTTAGAAAAGTGGTCGAACGTGGATCTTTTGTGAACATTGTAATGAATACAATTACATGGAGACGAGATTTAAAGTGAATGTGAATGTGGTTGACGGAAAGTCTACAAAAAGAACTTCGTGAACGACACACAATGACACAATGGTATTCTTTGTCATTTTATTATTATTTTTCAATATAATATAATATGTTTAGAGCACGTTAATAATATATTTGGGATTTTGGCACGAATTACATAAGGACAGTAACCAAAATTTTAAAGCTAATGACATTTGTAAGTCAATGACACGAGTAGAGATTCAGTCTATTTTTGGAAAATAACTTCTTTTCAAAGTTAATGTCAAGCAAAAAAAATTTCAAAGAGGGCGATGTTGTTTACGCAATAATGCATGTTTTAGAGAATGCAGAGTTAATTAGGAAGTTCAAATCAACAGAACATATTATCTCCATTCGCAATGATACAAAGACAATGGAGATGGCACTGAACACTGGCGAACAAGACTATGTAAGTGACAATGAGGTGAACTCACCAGCTAAAACCTCATGCAAGAGATCTCATGATGAAGCAGATAGTGGAATGCATATTTCCGAAATTGACGAGGGTTCAACACAACAGTCATCGACCAAACTCAGGACTATAATCAAGAAAGAAATGAACTAAGAAATTTGGCTTTGTACTAAAATCCTACTTTATGATGTTTAGCCGACTTGCATCTATAAATAACCTGGATCACATTTACTGATTTCTATTCTTTTTTCTTTTTTTCACCTTACTTACATTCACTAAAGCTTTAGTTGATCATAGTTTATCATAAAGTAATGACAATTGGATTACTATTATTATATTAATAAAATAGGTATATCAATTTATCATTACAAAATTTATAAAGCATCACCTAAAATTCATAAAAAATAAATGCAAACAAAATTATTGATTGAGAACTTTATTATTCTCAAATATCAGTACTAAATATTTTCTAACTTTGGCAGTAATATATAAACTACAAAGCATCACCTACAAATTCATTAAGTTTGACAGTAAACTTAAACATTTGACAACCTTACTTACAATTCTATATTGATAATAATAAATAATAAAATATCGTAATAACATACCTTTAACAGCTAATTCCATTCACCAATTCAGGCCTTGGTAACAGACCTTCGACCATCTACAAAAAGGAAGATTTGAATCTCTTAATGTCAACAGAAACTCAAGACATCAACAAAAGTCTTGAATCAGATTCTCCATTTATTGATCTAACAAACAGAAAGTTACACAGTTTTATGGTGTATCCCCCTATTTTTGTGATATATTGGATAAATCAAATTTTTTTCAATCTATTGATTAACGATTTTTTTCCCACTTTCAGAAATGCATACATTAAGTTGGGAAAATTCCAAATGTTCAAAAAAATGATACTAAGGGCAAACGAATAATGATTTTGACTTCAGGGAGACATATTTTCATCGGCAAAAGTTTCCAACCATCAACCTATTTTCTTACTATTAATAATGGGAATGCTAGCGAGAATGATCTATCGAACGTTTCCGAAGCAGGAAATACTCAGGGTAAAATAAATTAGTTCATATTAGACATTCCTTTTTAATGATGTTTTGCGTATTTTAATACTAAAAAAGGGGGTGTGTTCAATTTTATAGTGGGAATATGGGGAAATGGCCAGCCCAATTTGTCATTTTATGGAAATGGCCTTTGATCAAAAATTTTTCATTTAAAATAATAGTAATAAAAATAAATTTTATTATTTCCTAATATAACCTTCAGTTTCAATTTCAAAAAACGTCTCCTATTTCAAATACTCAATTAGAATTACCCGACTCTTAACCTACCCCTTCGACTTCTCCTCTCCTTTCCGGCTTTCCCTTGGTTTTCTTCTTCGGCAAAACGAATTAGGCAGACATCTTCTTCTTCTGCAAATTCAAGAATTGGTGCATTCTTCAAAAGGGTTCTTTGGATTTGGGTATAATCTTCCCAGAGGCTGTTCTGGTACGGGTTCTCTACTTGATGTCTTCTCACTTTCTTCACCTATTCACTTGGATCATACACTGAACAGCCACACTTCTTAGCTAGTTGCTTGTGTTGTTTCTTTATTTTAAGCATTGTAATTGCGTGATGTTTTCTTGGGATTCTTTTTCTGTAATTTTGACAAATTTTGACAAGTTCTTAATATTTGGTAGATTAACCTACCATCAGGGGGTTAACCTACCTCAGTGTCGGTTAACCTACCCTCAGCAATCTGTAAATCGCCTTTTGATGGTAGGTTAACCTACCGAGAACCCTGAATTGTGACAATGATTTGTATGATTTGGTGAGGTTATGTGGCTCGATTTGTTTACCTTCGGTTACTAGTTTTGGATATTGTTTCCTTCTCTTCCAAGTAGCATTAAAATGATGTAGTAATTTATACCGAATCTCTGTTGATGATGCCATGAAAAAGGATATAATGAAGAGTTAACAGATGGCTTCTAAATCTAATTTGATGTATTCTTAATTTTTGTTTGTGAAGAGGTAGGTTAACCTACCCTAGAATCAAAAGGTCGGTTAACCGACCTTGGTCGGTTAACCTACCATTACCATCAGGTATTAACCTACCATTACCATTAATGGATTGATACCTGATGGTAATGGTAGGTTAACCGATCGTATGGTATACGGTCGGTTAACCTACCATTACCATCAGGTAAGGGTAATGGTAGGTTAACCATTAACCTACCATTACCCTTACCTGATGGTAATGGTAGGTTAACCGACTAGGCATTTGGTAGGTTAACCTACCTGATGGTAATGGTAGGTTAACCGACCAGGTTTGGTAGGTTAACCTACCTGATCGTAATGGTAATGGTAGGTTAACCTACCAACTTTGGTCGGTTAACTAACATTTTGTTGTTAGAACTTTCTTTTAAACAGTGTATTGTTATTAAATATTTTTCTGTGTTTCTTCTTTATTTCCTTGTCCATTTTCATAGCGTAATTAGCACACCCATTTGACTAAAATTGTCTTATATTATGCAGGATGGAGTTTCAAGTGGACATCAATGATCGGTTTACAGGAAAATGTACGAACCTCTGTAACCTAGATGCTATAGATGAGGTTTATAGCGTACTGGATGCAAATCATCGACAAGCTTTCCGTCGGTCTTGTTTTCGAAAATTCTATCTTATGAGAAAAATGCAGTTATCTGGACAACTCATCCATGGTCTAGCATTGAGGATGCTGAAGTCCGAGAATAAGAATGAGCTATGGTTTGGAGTCGGGAATAACAAGGCTGCTAGATTTTCATTGGAAGAGTTCACTCTGATTACGGGGTTGAACCCCGAGGATGAAGCATTGTACAAAGATCAAATACCGGTGACCAATAGACTGGCAGAGACATATTTTAACGGAGCTAATAAGATTGTTCCCGCCCAGTTAAAACTTGCCTTTGACAATTGCGAAGAAATGGAAGACAAGTACAAATTGGGTTTGGCGTATGTCTATGAGTCAATTTTGAGATCCAAACACTACAAGACATCTATTGATATGCATGTCTTGAATATAGTCGACGATAGGTATTTATTTAATCAATATCCAATGGGAAGAAGGTGCTATAATAGCACGATACATGCTTTTTTGAGGAGTTGGGGAGAAATTGCAACAAAACTCAAAGAGGGGGGGAAGAGCGTCTATAATTATTCCCTTGAGGGTTTTCCTTACGCATTGCAGGTAAATAGCAAACACTTGTAGTTCTTTATACTGTGCTTTATTTTTAGATGTGAGAATGAATAAATGATCATGTCTGTTTGTAGATATGGGCTTATGAGGCTTTGTCGGCCATTGGCAATGATTTTGCAACTAGGAAACCGGTGATTAAAGTTCCGAAGATGGTGAACTGGATGGCTACTGGAGTATTTGAACAAAATGAAATCAGTTCCGTTTTAGACCATCCACAGGTGAGTAACTGTTATATGGTATTATTTTATTACCTTCACACAATAATGTAAATGGTATGTAAATATTAACTCTGTCAACTTTTTAGCTTGAAGTTCGTGTCAGACTAATGGCTACAGAGGTTGAGAAGAGGCAACGACACATGCAATTGTTTGAACCTTTTTCAAGACGAGCAGACCCAGTCCTTGATGCTTATATCCACGAGGATGGAGGTGATGTTATGGCTAATAATGAAGGAGGGGACGACAACGTGGATCTTCTCCAGGGAGATAGAGTCTCTCCTCTTCGACATGATGAAGATCCAGGCAGTGGGAGAGATCAGATTTCTTCACCAAGACAGGTATAGATAACCTACCAAAGAGGTCGGTTAACCTACCGTTGACCGACCACTTTTGTATGTTCACCTACCATCAAATTCAAAAGGTAGGTTAACCTACCAAAGAGGTCGGTTAACCTACTGCTAACCGACTACTTTGGTAGGTGATAACCTACCATCAAATTCAAAAGGTAGGTTAAACTACCAAAGAGGTCGGTTAACCTACTGTTAACCGACCACTTTGGTAGATGTTAACCTACCATCAAATTCAAAAGGTAGGTTAACCTACCAAAGTGGTCGGTTAACCTACCTCTTTGGTAGATGTTAAACTACCATCAAATTCAAAAGGTAGGTTAACCTACCAAAGAGGTCGGTTAACCTACTGCTAATCGACCACTTTGGTAGATGTTAACCTACCATCAAATTCAAAAGGTAGGTTAACCTACCAAAGTGGTCGGTTAACCTACCTCATTGGTAGATGTTAACCTACCATCAAATTCAAAAGGTAGGTTAACCTACCAAAGAGGTCGGTTAACCTACTGCTAACCGACCACTTTGGTAGATGTTAACCTACCATCAAATTCAAAAGGTAGGTTAACCTACCAAAGTGGTCGGTTAACCTACCTCTTTGGTAGATGTTAACCTACCATCAAATTCAAAATGTAGGTTAACCTACCAAAGAGGTCGGCTAACCTACTGCTAACCGACCACTTTGGTAGATATTAACCTACCTCTTTGGTAGATGTTAACCTACCATCAAATTCAAAAGGTAGGTTAACCTACCAAAGAGTTCGGAGGTTAACCTGCCCTCAAATTCAAAAAGTAGGTTAATACCAAAGAGGTCGGTTAACCTACTGCTAACCGACCACTTTGGTAGATGTTAACCTACCATCAAATTCAAAAGGTAGGTTAACCTACCAAAGAGGTCGGAGGTTAACCTGCCCTCAAATTCAAAAGGTAGGTTAACCTACCAAAGAGGTCGGTTAACCTACTGCTAACCGACCACTTTGGTAGATGTTAACCTACCATCAAATTCAAAAGGTAGGTTAACCTACCAAAGAGGTCGAAGGTTAGCCTACTGCTAACCGACCACTTTGGTAGGTTAACCTAACCTCAAATTCAAAACCCACCTACCGTTAACCGACCACTTGGGTATGTTAATAGGACTTTGCTGTTTAATCTTTTTGTGATTTTCTTTTATTCCCTTGTCCATTTTCTTATTGAATTAATGCTTATTTTTAATTATTTGATTTGCTTAGGTTCCATCTTCAGTACCTGATGCTGCACATGAAAATCCACATGCTAGTCAGCAGGCTCCTCATGTATATCAGCCTTCTCACGATTTGGACTTCATATTGGAGGGCTTGAGGACGCACATTGACCAGATTGTTGCTCCTAGATTGTTCAATTATATGGATCGGATGGAGGAGCGACTGCGGTCAGATATACTACTAGTAAACAACAAAGTTGATAGCATGATGGAGTGGATGCAGCGCAATCAAACAAATGAAAATTATCAGTACTGGGAGGATGGGCCCAATGATGGATGGGGTGTAGGTGGAGGATTTGAGGGAGAGGGAGAGGGAGAGGGAGGTGAGGGATACGGAGGAGGATGAAGTGAGGGAGACAGAGGTGGTAGCTGCTGGGGATACAGAGGAGGCGGTAGAGGTGTGGGAGACGGAGGCGGTAGAGGTGAGGGAGACGGAGGTGGTGGAGATTAAGGAGACAGAAGTGGCGGAGATTAGGGAGACGGAGGAGGTAGAGATGAGGGGTACGGAGGAGGCGGGTGTAAGGGAGGCGGAGATAAGGGAGACAGAGGTGGCAGCTCCCTGGGATACAGATGAAGCAGAGGTGAGGGAGACGGAGGTGGCATCTCCTATGAATGATCCTCCTACGAGACAGACGGCCAGAACATATTCACGTAATAAGAGAAGTCTGGCCAGTTAAATACCCGAAGCTGATGTGAGACCAATGGAAAAGCGACTTCCAAAACGATCAAAGTACTTATCTTCTCCATTCACAGCCGAGGGAAAGAAGAGAAAATTTGAGGATGGCTCAACATTTCTTCCCTTTCAGAAGATTGATCCAGTGAAGGAGAAGGCATTTGATACTTGGTATTCACAATTAAAGGACGGGTAAATATCCTATCTATATTTTTATCAATTCAATTTTTTATAATTTATGTCCTTTAATTGATATTGTCCTTTTTAGTGTCGCATACGAGTTAGACTGGGTCAAAATAAATGACGCGAAGAAGTGGTTTAAGGAGGTCATGGATTCAGGTGCCTGGCTCGACTCCTATGTAAGTAAAACTTAAGGATTTGATCACATTTTATATGTTTTTTTCTGAGCTATTTGATAATATATATATATTATTTTTTTTTGCCTTCAGCATGTTGATTTGGCTATGTATTTGTTGCGGCTTCGGGCAAAGAACTACCCAAAGACATTCAACAGACCCGTTGCTATACTGGACAGTACATTTCTGAATCTTTTACAGTTTGCTTTGACGGAGGGGATCCAATGCGTAGAGAGTTTCATAGATTGTGATTCTCCAAAGTTGGGTAAGAGATGGCGAGATTGTACACATCTGTACATACCTGTTGTAGAAAATAGTCATAGGTTTGCGGTTGAGGTATGTTTCGACGAAGAAACTATATATGTGTATGACCCGGATAAAAGTTGCCTTACGGAAGGGCAATTGAAAAATATATTGAACCCACTGACTACACTTCTGCCGAGCCTTTTAAAGAGAGCAGGCATATCTACTATGAATGGCAATTTTACAATTGAAAGGGTCGAGAACACTGCAAAGCAAAGTACGCAGTAAGTTTTTTTAGTACGATAAATATTGTGTCCATACTGTTCTTCTATTTTTCTACAAAAATATACTCATTCTTTATTATCTCATTAATTGCAGAGGAGATTGTGGTATTTTTACCATTAAATTTATTGAATTTTTAATTGCTGGAGAGGAAGCTGAGAAAGTCCGTAACCTGTATATGCTCCAGTGGAGAAAGAAATTGGCGATTGATTTACACGGACTTGATTATGATCCTTAAATTTCTATAACTAAATGTTCTTTGTATTTTTCTAAATTACAATATCTGTAAATGACTATAATTTTTGAATATATTTTTTGGGATTTTCATGACATGTCCACTTGCATATATCAATTTTTGGGTACTGGTAGGTTTTTCAGCAGGTTAACCTACTCATAAAAACTCAGGTCGGTTAAATGGTAGGTTAACCGACCTTTAACCTACCCGTTAACAGACGTGGTCGGTTACTGGGTAGGTTAACCTATTAGTAACATATCAGGTAGGTTAAATGGTAGGTTAACCGACCTTTAACCTACCGTTAACAGACGTGGTCTGTTACTGGGTAGGTTAACCTACTACATATCAGGTAGGTTAACCGACCTTTAACCTACCCGTTAACAGACGTGGTCGGTTACTGGGTAGGTTAACCGACCTAGTCGGTTTTTGAGGGTTTAAACGACTGAATAACCTAAACCCTAAAAAACCGACTAGGTAGGTTAACCTACCCCTTAACCGACCACTTTGGTTAATAGGTCGGTTAACCTACCTTTAACCTACCTATTAACCGACTTGATTAGTTAATAGCTATTAAAACGTTCGATCAATTATTAAGTTCATTATTAAGTGTGACGTGAACAATCGATTTTACCAATCGAGGTCCTACTGTGGCATCTTCATCAAATCTATTAAAACGTTCTATCAATTATTAAGTTCATTATTAAGTGTGACGTGAACAATCGATTTTCCCAATCTGAATCAACATTAGCAACTTTCTCAAATCTGTCGCTAACGTTTGATAAATTATTAAATTCATTAAGTGTGAAATTGGACGAAGGATTTTACCCATCTAGGTCTTACGTTGGCATCTTTCTCAAATTTATTAAAACGTTCGATCAATTATTAAGTTCATTATTAAGTGTGACGTGAACAATCGATTTTACCAATCGAGGTCCTACTGTGGCATCTTCATCAAATCTATTAAAACGTTCTATCAATTATTAAGTTCATTATTAAGTGTGACGTGAACAATCGATTTTCCCAATCTGAATCAACATTAGCAACTTTCTCAAATCTGTCGCTAACGTTTGATAAATTATTAAATTCATTAAGTGTGAAATTGGACGAAGGATTTTACCCATCGAGGTCTTACGTTGGCATCTTTCTCAAATTTATTAAAACGTTTGATTAATTATTAAGTTCATTAAGTGTGACGTAAACAATCGATTTTACTAATCGGGATCAAGTTTAGCAACTTTCTCGAATCAATCAAAACGTTCGCTCAATTAGATCAAGTGTGACGTGTTGAATTTATCGAATCTTTCTTTTTGGTAAATGACTAAAAAATTTGAATTTATTGTTTAGGATTTTCATGACATGACTTGTATAGGTCTAATTTGATTGTATTTACTAGTAGGTTTTTCAACAGGTTAACCTACCTACTAACCGACGTGGTCTGTTACAAGGTAGGTTAACCTACCCCTTAACCGACCACTTTGGTTAATAGGTAGGTTAACCTACCTCTTAACCGACCTGGGTAGTTAATGGCTATGGTTAACCTACCTAGTCAAGACGTTTCAAACCCCATCCTAGTCGGTTAACTGGTCGGTTAGAGGTCGGTTAACCTACCTATTAACCGACCAAATCGGTTCGGAGGTAGGTTAACCTACTACAGAACTGAATAGCATGCATATACGCTATTTGATCAGTATGGTAACCTTATAAATATGAACAATTAATACTACCACAATTACTAGTCTATTGTTTTATTGGATAGTGGTACTCGATCATTACATCGTAGTTGGTTGTGCCCAGATGCACCACACCTACCACACTTACGTGTCGTAGAAAACTCTCCGGTCGATGGTATCCTGCTTTTGCGCTTACGTCCACTTTGTCTTGGTTTCATCAACGGTGGCAAGATATTCAACGTCCACCTAAGGTGTTCTGGAACCTCCCAATCAATTTCATTTGGTAGAGGCATTATAGTATCAGAGTATGCTGCTTTCCAAACTGTAGTAGTATAATATGGAGAGCACAAATCATATGCAGAATTCCCTGCCTGTCTTGAAGCAGCGATAGCGTGCTCACATGGAAACTTATCCAACTGAAACTGCCCACATGTGCAAGTTCTATCGATTAAGTTAACAACAAAATGCTTGATTTCATTACCCACATCAAACATATATTCATCCATAGGATCCGCTACGAACTTCTTGGACAACTCAAGTTTATTCCGAATTTTTTTCTCCATTGCCGGGGTTAGATTACTTGTACAGTTTTCTGCATTGATGCGCCTCTTATAAAACCATTTTTGCAATTTGCACCTGATATACTCAACCAAAGCAAGTACTGGACACTCTCGAGCTTTTCTGAATACCGAGTTCAGCGACTCTGCATTATTTGACGCCATGATGTTGTAACGGATCCCTGTAAAGTGTGACCTAGTCCAATTTTTATAGTCAGCCTCTTTTAAATAACCCCAAAGGTCGGGGTTCCTGCTAAGAATCTCATCCATATGTTTATTAAATTCTTCAATTGTATATGCATATGCCGCTTTCTTAAACAATGACACCATCCCGGAGATGCGATACTTGGCCTTTATGTTGCCTTGTATATGGTATATGCAATGAGCGTGATGCGCATTAGGAAAAACATCTCTTACACCCTTGAGTAGACTCCCATTCCTGTCAGACATAAAGACCAGATCTTCAATATCACCAATTATTGTCTTCAATTTTTCAAAAAACCAGTTCCATGACTCATTATTCTCAGAATCTACTATGCCCCATGCGAGAGGATAGATTTGCATATTTCCATCTTGACATGTTGCCACTATCAGTGTACCTTCATATTTTTCTTTCAAGAATGTTCCGTCCACAGAAATTACTCGCCGCATCGATGAGTGAAATCCTCGAATGCATGGTCCAACCGCCATAAAAAAGTACTTGAAGCGATGACTACTTGGATCGATGTCAACACATACCACTGTGCCAGGATTAGATCTAACCAAATTGTGGGAATACACCGCCAATCTAGCATAGCTACCATCAGGTGAACCCATTAATATCTCTAAGGCACGTTCTTTAGCCGTCCATGCTTTCTGATAGCTCATACTTACCCCAAACTCCCGACGAATGTCACTGATGATGTTTGCAGGTCTGTATTCTTGATTTGGATTTTGAAAATTATGCATGACATGTGTACCGATAACCCATGACCTCGCTTGTCTATGATCATTTCCATGTATACCCAAAGAACAAGTATGTTCACGTACATAACGACGAACTTCAAAATAATCACACTCCTTGTACTTCGTAGCATGCAAACGCCATTTGCAACTATCATCTATGCAAATAATTCTGTATGTACTCTTATTTGATTTTTTAACTTTGAATTCAAAGTTGTGCTTCAATGCAAGCAAATGAATGTGTTGTTGTAGATCTTTCTTGTTCTCAAACACCTGATGATCTTTCAAATCCTCTTCCTCAGGAATCACATGTGACGTATGAGCGTACCTTAAACTTGATCCAGCCTCAAATGTGTGGCTTGATGTGCTACCACGTGCAGACAATGCAACAAGATCCTCATTAGTAAAACGAATTTCAGCTTCATTCCGTTGAACTAGTTCTTGTCCACATGTAGGTAAATTAACATTGTTCCCATTTTCCTCAATAGTGTCACCATTGTTGTTTCGAACAACCTCCAAATCATTCCAATAATCATCTAAACCGCAGTTCCCATCATTGTCATCATCCAATCTCATCTCAGAATCTACACCATTACGGACCTCGTCTTCAAATTCATCATTAACTGCTACATGTTCATGTTCAACATGATCTACAACATGTCCGTGTTCAACTGTGTTTATTGTATGTTCAAGTTCAACATGATCTATAGCATGTTCATGTTCAACAATGCTTGCTTCAAATTCACGTTCAATGAGATTCTTGCTCACAATTGTTACACAAAGGGGAGACTGACCTTTTCTGTTGAGTTCTAGGAGCCATTTCACTTGCCTATCTGAAGTAATCTTGACTGGTGGAACAGAAACTTGTGTATTATTATCAAGGAAAAGAAATCTCATCTCCAAAGTGTGTAAAGAAGAATCAATATGAAGAAGCTCTTGTACATCATGATATAATTCTGTATACGTTGCATTTTTTGACAAAAAAATTGCTTCTGTTGCTTCTTCATTGCTCCAATTCCATATCCATTTAGATTGATCATTCTTCACAAACTCACCATAGTAACAAATAGGAATTAATGTAGTATCATTCATATCTGCATTTAAAAAAATTGAAAAATGTTACGTGTTAACACCAGAATTTATTAAAGGAATTTTTTTTGAACAATTAAGCAAGCAGGTTAACAATTGGTTAGTAGACTGCAAAGTTGGTTAACAGACTTCACTCAGGTAGGTTAACCGACTTTATTGGTCGGTTAACCAACCTACTGCAAAGTTGGTAACCTACTTACTGAAGTAGGTTAACTGACCAATGAGGTAGGTTAACCGACTTCATTGGTCGGTTAACCACTTCAGTACGTAGGTTAACCGACCTCATTGAAGTAGGTTAACCGACCTCATTGAGGTCGGTTAACCTACTTCAATGAGGTCGGTTAACCTACGTACTGAAGTAGGTTAACCACGTAGGTTAACCGAACTTCAATGAGGTTGGTTAACCTACTTACTGAAGTAGGTTAACCGACCAATGAAGTCGGTTAATCGACCTGTGTGCGTAAAATCATATTACCCACTGTCTAGAATGAGATTTTTGCAATGGATGAAGTTTATACTAAAAAATTCATCCCAAAACAAGCAAAACTTATATAAATACAATTTAAACAAATCAAAGCACCTCAAAATAAGATTAATTTTGGGATATCTTACCAATATCAAATGCATAAAACTTAGGGTTTTTCTCAACATTTGAGAAGATGATGAATAGTTCTGTAACAAATCCAAAGAAGGTGGAGAAAGATCACAGATAGTAAAACTGAGTTTATTATAATGTGGGTAGCTGGGGGGAGGATCTTTGTTGATGGACACGATTTTGAGAGAGAGAGAGAGAGCCGTTGGTTTTTCTTGAGGATTTTTCAGTCCTTCTAAATTGTTAGGTAAGTTTGAAAATTTATCAAGATAACAAGGATAATTTAGTCTTTGTATAAGGATGGAGGCCATTTTAACTTATCAAACAAAAATTTGCCCTTTTGACTTAATGCCTTTTGACCGTGGCCCTTTCAATAAATCCCCCCAATTTTATACCCAATTAATGTATTATTTTTTTTCGACCTATAAAAACGCAAGTACACTGCAGCATCTTCCTTTTCTAAGCCAACAAGTATATTTTATGCCAATAACAACACATCATACGAATTCGACCCCAATCCCAATTATTCAGGCTACTAATACTTTTAAAGTCAAATTGGGGGATGAATGATTTGAATAAGCAGAATTTTGTAAGAGTTTCCTATGATTCTAACAAAGGTGTACATTACATTTTTTTTTTTTATTTCAAAGTGAATTTTAGTCGAGTGATTTTTCCACTAATGCTTTTTTTCCCTTTATGATTATGATTTGGTAAAGAAAATTTTCCCAAATATTTGCACCCACTATTGAGCAAACAAATGTTGCAGGTAAGGTTTATTTTTTTTTTTTAAAGAAACATCACAGTTCTGCTAATAATATAACTACACTATGATTTACTATTTGGTAAATATAAAAAGACTATAGATTATTTATTAAAACCTATATCTCATCTAATATAGAATTTGTATAGACAATGACTATCTGATTCAGAATTTGTTAATTTCATTTTATTATTTCATGCGTTTTATTAGATAGTTATGGATAAAAATCTTAAATAAACCTTGCTCACAAATTCCAAGTGTCCGTTCCTTTCCCAAAAAAAGAAGTGTATTATACTAAATAGAACACAGGTTTTATTTTTTGCGATTTTCATTTTTTTGTGAATATTCTTATTTTTTATATTTGAGTTACAATCAAGATGTTTGGAATATGGATACATACGAAATCATTTATACTGTTAAAATGAATTTGAAATTATGCAAGGCAAAAAAAAAATGCAATAATAGTCGAGAAAATACTTGCTCCATATCATAAGTGCCTTTCCCGATATTGGTTGATCTGCAAGCTCCCGAGTCAAATGCGGCTTCATACCTTTTTACACCACTCATCTCACAAATTAATTACAGCCCATGAAACGAATAAATACAACATTATACGTTGAAAGAATGGGAAAAAGCCTAATATGTGGATTCCTGATCTATTAAAGTGTTGGATTTTTGTTAACTTCAGCTGACCTTCAATATATTTGTTCGGATACAAAATTAAAGTATGTATGTTATGAATTTGGTATATATAATCGTGAAACAAATTGCTTTATTTAAATAAAATCATGAGTACTTATCTTCTAAGTCATTACTCCTTCGTGACCAGTCCATTGATCAATGTTTTTGGATCCAATAAGAGTCGAGGACAATCATTGTCGCATGTTGGAGTTACAAATCGTTCTGGCCTGAAAATACTTATGCAATAAAGATGGCAAGCCCACCAATGTAACTGCAAATGTAGTATTTAAGGAAGTTTTCCAAAACTTGTATTAATTTCCAGTTTGTATAAACAGAATTTATAATATTTTCTTATTCTATTTTTTTTACATTGTCCTAACATAGTATATTTTTTCTACCATCTATTTCGGGCAACACACGGATGTAAACTAGTTAAGTTATAAATTGTAATGATTTCGCTAAAGAACTTTGTTTAGTCACTTGATTCATTTAATTGATAAGTCATTTCTCTTCTTTACAAAATAGTAATTTCATTAAAATAAGTAATTTCATTTGTTAAAATAACCTTTTCATATTATAAGATGACTTGCTGACTGAGATTGAAATTTTGAGTAGCAAATGCTTGAGGAAATTGTTACATCCGAGCCGTGTTTGATTTGGATGAGCAAAATAAAGAGTTGAACAAGAATTTTGTATTAGATTAGAGTTAAGAATCTGTCCTAAATGTCTGTGATGAGCACTTCAATATTTAGGATACACAAGACCTAACATTTCATTTCCAGTAAACAGAATGAGCCAATTCCTGCAAAGTCCCACTGAAGCTCATTGGAATATTTTGAAAAGAATATTCAGGTATCTCAAGGGAACTTTAGACTATGGCATTCGGTTTCAAAAGGGATAGGTTCTAAACATTGCAGCCTATGCAGACGCTGACTGGGCTTCTTGCACAGATGACGGGAGATCAACTGTGGGGTTCTGTGTCTATCTAGGAAGGAACCTGATCTCTTGGTGCTCGAAGAAGCAGCATGTAATAGCCAGGTCCAACACTGAAGTTGAGTACAGAATACTGGCTCATACAGCTGCAGAAATTACATGGGTACATTCTTTACTAAAAGAGCTGAATATTGAATTGGAAGATGTCTCTAAGATTTGGTGTGATAATCTTGGAGCAAATGCACTAGCCTCCAATCCTGTTCTACACGCTCGGACCAAACATATAGAGCTAGATGCTCATTTTGCTAGAGAGAAAGTGTTAAACAAAGAATTGGAAATTGAATATGTTTGTTCTACTGAACAAACAGCTGATATCCTTACTAAACCTTTGCCGCCAGCAAGGTTTCAGTACATCTGAAGCAAACTAGGAATCGAATTTAGGGATTGCTGTTTGAGATGGGGAGTTAAGAATCTGTCCTAAATGTCTGTGATGAGGACTAATTTGAAAACGCTATAATACATCATGGATATAAAAGTGCTATTACAAGACTTAATGATTAGCTTAAGCGTGGATGCAAAATGCAACTCTTACTTGAGGAATACACTTATAGCATACTCTTCACATATGCTCCAGCTTGGCAACTGGTACAACAGAAAATTCCAGCTGGCTTCATCTACATATCATCAAGAATGGAGGAATGAAAAGAGGAGTGATGAAAATTCTAGAATCTAGGATTCATCTTTCTGTTAAGAAACTGTATGTATTGTATCTCTATTCTTTGTAGTATATATCGTCCCTGTATCCACACGATAATGTATTGAAGAAATATATCCAAGAAGCTTTCTCTCTTTCGTTCTTCCTAGAAGTTCTATTTTTTAATTTGGTATCAGAGCATCTAACCATGGCAACCAATATAGAAAGTGGTGATTCAAACTCACAAATCTAAAACCCAGCCTCAAACACTCATCTCAGTCTATTCAAAATGACACTAACTCAAGTTCCCAGTGTCAAGCTTGATAGACACAACTATCTGCTATGGAAAAATATTGTTATGCCTATTGTTAGAGGCCACAATCTCAAAGGGTACCTGCTGGGGACAAAGGAGTGTCCCCCAAAGTTTTTATCAAATCAAACAGTTACACAGGAAGGTGCCACTATTGAAACCACTATTGAAATGACTCCAAATCCGTAGTATGCTAAATGGGTATCTATTGATCAGCTACTAATGGGGTGGTTATGCTCAAGCATGACTCCAAAAATTGTCATAAGAGTCATGGGATGTATTGATTCTAGCAAATTATGGACAGCAATAGCAGAAAACTTTTAAATCCTCAACAAGTCTAGAGTTACATTTCTCACGGCAAAAATGCAGAGGACCAAAAAAGGTGGAATGAGTATGGATGAATATCTAACTACTCTTAAGCAATTGGCAGACAACCTGGAAGTAGTCGAGAAGAATATGGAGCACAATGATCTGGTCACACAGGCTCTTGCTGGACTTGATGATGGGTACACTCTCATTGTTGTTCAAATCAATGGGAGGGACTCTATCAGTTGGCATGAACTTACTTCAATGCTGCTAATGAGAGTATGCTTGAACACTTGAATCAAGTAAGGAGTTGTTTTAATTCAATCAATCTGAGCTATGGAGGACCTAATAGAGCTGCTAATGGTTTTGGAAGAGGTAACAGAGGTGCTAGAAGGTTCTCACAGTACAGAGGGAGGTTCAAAGGAAGAGGTAGATCAGGTAGAAGCACTGAATTTAAAGCTCCCTATCAAATCTGTGGGTTTAATAACCATCAGGCCAGCTAGTGATTCAATAGGTTTGATGAAAAATATATGGGAAGCAAGCCTGGAAGTCAGAATTATCAGGGAGGAAGTTCTAAAGGGGCTGCATACATAGCAACACCTAGTGTGCTTTAGGATGATTTGTGGTTTGCTGACTCAGGTGCGAGCAACCATGTGACTGCAAATAAGAACAATCTCAACATAGCAAAACCCTATGCAGGTAAACATACTATGCTTGTTGGAAATGGTGAAGCTCTACCTATAACTCATACATGAACTAAAGTGCTTTCTCTTAATAAAGATAAACCTCTGTATTTGAAAAACCTGCTACATGTTTCTAATATAAAGAAAAATTTGGTCAGTGTATCAAGGTTCACCTCTGATAATTCTATCTCTATAGAATTTTATCCTAATTCTTATGTTGTGAAGGACATTCAAATGAAGAAGAACCTGCTGGAAGGGAAGCTTAAGAATGGTCTATATCAGCTTCAATTTCCCAACAAAAACTCAAATAGACACTCAATCCAGTCACAAAACAAATCAACCATGTCACTCAACATCAGTGAAGAAGATATCACAAAAGAATCCTCCTCTTAGTCAGTGTTAGAATTGTGGCACAGAAGATTAGGGTATCCTTCTATATCTTTCTCAAGTCATGTCCTGAAGTCATGTAATAAATTTCCAAGTGATAATAAAATGAAGTTACTTTGTGAAGCTTGTCAATTGGGAAAGTCACGTGCTCTTCCTTTCAGACTATCCACCTCAAACTCTTCAAAACCTTTGGAACTCATATTCACAGATGTTTGGGGGCCTGCACCCATTTCATCCACCTCAGGTTTTAGGTATTATGTTATTTTTGTGTATGACTATAGTAGGTTTACATGGATATATGCTATGAGATAAAAATCTGAGATAATTACTCACTTCACTGCCTTTAAGAAAGTAGTTGAAAACAAATTTGAGAGGAAAATTAAAATGTTACAATCTGACTATGGTGGAGAGTATAGAAATTCTAGAAAAATAGCTCAAGAATCAGGGATTGAACTTAGGTACACTTGTCCCTATTCTTCTGTGCAAAATGGTAGGGCTGAGAGAAAACACAAACACCTAACCGAAACTGGACTCACCTTATTAGCCCAAGCTCACGTGCCCTTGCGCTATTAGTTGGAAGCCTTCTCTACAGCCACCTTTCTCATAAATAACATGCCAACACCAATTCTTCACAACAAAACACCAACTAAACTACTCCTAAAAACACAACCAGATTACACAAACTTCAAAACCTTTGGTTGTGCTTGTTATCCCTATAGGCAGATATACATCTTAAGACATGTTGTCTTTCATGAATCACTCTTCCCCTTCCATACTAGTTTCCTTCATAAACAGCCTACAACTCCTAATTCCAATCTTATACTCTTTCCTCTACCATTTCAATCTACTACGGATCCCTCTTACTCAGCTGATATAGATCATACTACAGCTGCACCTGCCTCAGGTTCTTCCTATACTGGTCCACAACAAGTTGTTGTCGAGGAGGAGGAAGAGGATAATCATAGACATATCAATGATCAGTCTGTTAATGATGAGGAAGAACTAAGCTCACCCACAGAATATGAATTTGAGACAACAAATCAACAACTACAGATTGATACTGAAATAGCAGATGATAGGGAGCATCCTATGGTTAGTAGAGGCGAGGCAGGTATCTTCAAACCTAAAATTTTTAGTGCCACTCTCAGCGGTAAACCTGAGTCTGAACCAAAAATTGTGAAAGAAGCATTGGAAAGTAAGAATTGGAGTAGAGCTATGACTGAGGAATTTGAGGCACTTGTAAGGAACCAAACCTGGAAATTGGTACCACTTTGCACAGAAAGTCATTAGGTGTAAATGGGTTTTCAAAACCAAGTATGACCCTGGTGGAAATGTTGACAGGTACAAAGCACGCCTAGTAGCAAAAGGTTTTCTCCAAACTGAAGGGATAGACTTCCATGAAACTTTCAGTCCCGTTGTGAAGTCTTCTACTCTCAGAATCATATTTTCATTGGCAGTAGAAAGAGACTCATTGAAAAGGCAAGTAGATGTGAACAATGCTTTTCTAAATGGGATATTGGAAGAAGTCTTTATGACACAGCCAGAATGTTTTGAAGACAAAATGAGACCAGATCATGTTTGTAAGTTGGAAAAAGCATTATATGGTTTAAAGCAAGCTCCAAGAGCTTGGACCAATAGACTAAAGGATACATTGATTAGCTGGGGACTCAAGCAATCGAAGGCTGACAATTCTCTGCTTTTTAAAACAGAAGGCAAACATTCAATATTTATCCTAGTTTATGTTGATGATATCATCATAATTGGAAGTTGTAATCACAAGTTGGAGGAAATTGTTAAAGGGCTTAATGACACCTTTGCACTGAAGGACTTGGGATTGCTAAATAAATTTCTTGGTAAAGAAGTTAAGAGAGACACATCAGGACTATGGCTGACTCAAAAAGGGTACACTATTGAATTGCTTAAGAGGTTTGGACTTGAGAAGTTAAATCCAAGTGTTACACCAATGGTCAGTGGAAAGTTAATTTCAAAAAATGAAGGTGAACCACTTAAAAATCCTATGATCTATAGAAGTGCAGTTGGAGCACTTCAATATTTAGGATACACAAGACCTAACATTTCATTTCCAGTAAACAGAATGAGTCAATTCCTGCAAAGTCCCACTGAAGCTCATTGGAATATTTTGAAAAGAATATTCAGGTATCAACCACTTTAAGTTTCATGGTCATATTTTTAGATAGGATATTCAAGGGAACTTTAGACTATGGCATTCGGTTTCAAAAGGGACAGGTTCTAAACATTGCAGCCTATGCAGACGCTGGCTGGGCTTCTTGCCCAGATGACAGGAGATCAACTGTGGGGTTCTGTGTCTATCTAGGAAGGAACCTGGTCTCTTGGTGCTCGAAGAAGCAGCATATAATAGCCAGGTCCAACACCGAAGTTGAGTACAGAACTAGCTCATACAACTGCAGAAATTACATGGGTACATTCTTTACTAAAAGAGCTGAATATTGAACTGGAAGATGTCTCTAAGATTTGGTGTGATAATCTTGGAGCAAATGAACTAGCCTCCAATCCTGTTCTACACGCTCGGACCAAACATATAGAGCTAGATGCTCATTTTGTTAGAGAGAAAGTGTTAAACAAAGAATTGGAAATTGAATATGTTTGTTCTACTGAACAAACAGCGGATATCCTTACTAAACCTTTGCCTCCAGCAAGGTTTCAGTACACCTGAAGCAAACTAGGAATCGAATCTAGGGATTCCTGTTTGAGATGGGGAGTTAAGAATCTGTCCTAAATGTCTGTGATGAGGACTAATTTGAAAACACTATAATACATCATGGATATAAAAGTGCTATTACAAGACTTAATGTTTGGCTTTAGCGTGAATACAAAATGCAACTCTTACATGAAGAATACACTTATAGCATTCTCTTCACATATGCTCCAGCTTGGTAACTGGTACAATAGAAAATTCCAGCTGACTTCATCTACGTATCATCAGGATTGGTAGTATGAAAAGAGACGTGATGAAAATTCTAGAATCTAGGGTTCATCTTTCTATTAAGAAACTGTATGTATTTGATGTGATCTGAGGTGGGAGATCAAAGGAGAAAACAAGTTATGGGCAATTCCATAACAAACTACAAGGAAAAACGAGCAACTTTCGTGTTGGACTCGAGTCAAGAATCAAAACAAATCAAGTTGCTTCGAAGAGATGAAGATTGTTGCCGCCAGACCAACCATATGATTGCGTAGTGAAACGAAGGGAGCGATTGAGCCATCGCATCAAAATCGAGGTAGAAGCTATAGAGCTCAACCACGCAATCGCGCGGTTCACCTAAAACTAGATTTTTGCATTTTTTAATTAATTTATGTTTTCTTTATTATTTTCCTTTTTTTTAATTCTTAGCAACTAGAGCAAGGGTTAAACGCGTTTTGACATTATATTATCAACTTTCTATCATTGTAAACATAACTTGGAGATTGAATTTAATTATTAAGAGATTTTCTCGCGAATGGTGATTTTTCCCTTTTCTTGTTCTTCATGAACAATTGAACTTATCAAAAATTATTGAGTCTTTGTGGCATTTTAACCAGAACTTATCAAGGAGTTAACATCCCTTGTGGAGTTCACCAATCTTGGTTCTTTATTCCGCATCGTTTCCTGCATCATGAATATTGGGTCAAAGTTTTATCGACAATCTATCTTTTCTATTTATTTTCTTGTTTTCTTGTGTTCAATCTATTTTAGATCTTTCCTAGATTATTGTTATTGTCTATTCCACGTTTATCGTCAAGATTTTCGAGTGGGATCGCTTCAGTATTGTATCTCTATAATTTCTTTGTAGTATATATCGTCCCTATATCCACAAGATAATGTATTGAAGAAATATATCAATTAAGCTTTCTCTCTTCCGTTCCTCCTAGAAGTTCTATTTTTTCATTATTAGCTTGACTAAGGAAAATAACGTTTGAGGTTAAACAAACAGAATTAGTTGGCATTAGTTGACTCAACAAGTATAAATAAATAATTATGAATATGATGTGGAAAAAAGATAGAGGCTGTTTTTACCTCTTCAGTTCACACTATTAATAATGCTGGTTGTACAAGGCTGTTAACAAGCCTCTTGACAATTTTAATATCTCGTGATATTTACTTTACCAAAATACCGTGAGTCAGTCATTTGTTTAAACAATAAGTTTTCTTTCCATTTCTTCTTCAGTTTCCCAAATCGTTCCAGAACCCTTAATACCTCCCGACACTGCGCTTTCCTCTTCAGCGGCTCCCCTTCCATTTCTTGACTGCACCGCCGACCACCCACCCACATTGCCGAAAATCAACACCAACACAAGTGTATATTCCAGCTTCGATTTTGCTCTCTGCCTAGCTGCATCAGCACCTCCCCTCCCCTTCCATTTATTGACCGCACCGCCGATCACCCACCCGCATTACCTGAAATCAACACCAGCACAAGAGTATATTCCAGCTTCGATTTTGCTCTCTATACAGCTAGATTTTTACACCGGGAAGCATAAAATCCGAATCCATTGTGAAAATATTCCAGCTCCTTTCGTACTGTAATGTCTATCGGTAAGAGCATACTGTTTAGAAACTGTTAAATTTCTATTGATATTGTAATCTGATTATCAGGCATTATTGCAACTGTGTTTATTTTCTCCTTGCTACTGTCCTACTGATTTTCTACTGTCAGTGCAAAGTTTGCTAGTGGGTTTTTTTTTTGCATTGCTTATTTGGGTGGTTTGCATCTATAATGTTGCACTTTGAATTTCACTATGTTTGTGATCTATAATGCTATACTTTGAATTTCAACAGTTTCGCATTTATCAGTCCAGCCAAATGGTATCTTTGTTTATGATTCTTGATTGAATAGAAAAGGGTTTGACTTGTCACTATTTCAAATGTGCAAATTAGAAAGAAAAAAAAAGTGGCAAAGATTGTCCCAGAATTGGAAAATAAAAAGAACTTTGAGATGCATGAATTGATCATTTACAGGAAGTAATTTTGATTAAAAAAAAGTGACAAAACGAGTTCTCAATTCTCATTTGAGCTTACAAATAGAAAGGGCATTTGAGTTTTGTTGGGTTCATTTGGGAAGAAGTTTACTAATGATGCTTGGCACCATTGTAAAGAGTTTTCCTTGATGAGAAGCTAGTTTAAGCTGCAAAACTAAACAGCCTAATGCATTTTTTTGCTCTCAATAAATATGATAGTCTATGTAGGAACCATGTAATGGTGCGGCATATACATCTTTTTTGCTCTAAAAATTTGAGATGTTGAACAGGTAATGAATCACCAGTGTTTGAGGTCAATGATTTAGTTGGGGGTGATGATGGTGTGGATATAGATGAGATAACACCAGATAATTGGATAGTGGTGAATTAAGAGAATACAGATGAGGCTATTGGTATTGCGCTGGAGGTTGGGATGAAATTTTCATATTATGATGAGGCTTTTGAATTTTACATGCAGTATGCTTACAATGTGGGGTTCCCTGTACGGAAAAGAAATACCAAAAGAAGCCCAGATGGGGTTCTAACGAATGCCACATTTACTTGTAGCCGAGAAGGGAAGAGAGTTAGTTCTGCAACTAATTCTTTGAATCCTCATCCTACAATTCAAACCGGATGTAAGGCAAAGATGACAGTTTTCTCAGATCTGAATGGAAATTGGCGTGTTACCAAGCTCCATATGGACCATAATTATAGGACTAGTCCAACAAAATCGAGACTGTATCGATGTAATAGACAACTGAATGATCAAGTGAAGCGAAAGCTCGAGGTAGATGACATTGCTGGAATTCCAATGCACAATATTTTCAATTCAGTTGTCGTTGAGGTGGGTGGATATGAGGAATTGACTTTTACTGAAAAAGACTGCAGAAACTACATTGATAAAGTTCGACGTTTAAGACTAGGGGAAGGTGATGCAGTTGTAATACAATCATATTTTTCGAGCATGCAAAAAAGTTGTCCTGGTTTCTTCTTTAGCGTTGATTTGGATGATAAAGCATGTTTGAGAAATGTCTGATAAAAGGTCTAGACTTGCATACATCGAATATGGGGATGTCGTTACATTTGACACCACTTACCTGACGAATAGGTACGATATGCCTTTTGCCCCCTTGTAGGTGTGAACCATCACAGGAAATCCACACTGCTAGGTTGTGGCTTCCTATCCAATGAGAATACAGAGATATTTGTTTGGCTGTTCACGACATGGCTCGATTGTATGGATGGGTTAGCACCACCAGATATCATTACTGATCAAGATATGGCCATGCAAAATGCAATTCAAATTGTATTTCCAAATAGTAAGCACAGATGGTGTTTGTGGCACATCTTGAAAAAGCTTCCTGAAAAATTTGGGTATCATCCTCATAAGGGATCCATAATGCATACATGAAGTGGTCTATGAAACACAGAATCCTATCGAATTTGAAATGGGTTGGGGATTAATGATCGATAGGTATGCCTTGCATGAAAATGAGTGGTTGTTAGGGTTGTATCGAGAGAGAGCTCGTTGGGTACCATGTTATTTGAGGACTCAATTTTGGGCCAGAATGTCTATTACACAGCAGAGTGAGAGCATAAATGCATTTTTCGATGGGTTTGTTCATTCGAAAACTTCGTTGAAGCAATTCGTTGAACAATACGACCGGGCACTGAAATCAAAGGTTGAAAAGGAATTTCAGGCATATTTTAAGTCATATTCTGAGATGGTCCCCTGCGTAACAGGGTTTGGGTTTGAGAGACAATTCCAAGAGGCATACACAATTGCCAAATTCAAGGAGTTCCAAGAAGAGATAACGGGAAAAGTCTACTGCGTGTTATATCGAGCTAGGATGTGTTTGGGGGTATTGCACATGTTGTTTAAGAAGTGATAATCGTACATGGAGTGCCTAGAAAAAAGGAGTTCAATTACGACAGATGGATAAGTACTCCTTCTCAAATGAGGTATGATAAACTGTGTAAGTCTTTTGAAAGAATGGCGAATGTTGTTTGTGATGATGCAGTTCGCACTGGTGAGTTAATGGAGTGGATAGAAGCTCATACGAATGATCTTAGTGTCGGGATTTTAGGTACTAGTCATAATAGCAATCGCCTTTCTCAAGATAGGACATCAGATGGTAGACTGGTTGGCGGACATCATATGGGAGACTCAGTGACAGGACATCCGTGGATCAAATTTTGGATCTAAAGTGCAAAAATTAAAGGAAGCTCCTAGAAAGTTGCGAAAAAGGGTCCATTGGAGACAACGACAAAGAAATCGAAGGTATGCTTTAATTTTCATGACATGGTATCACGGTTCAGATAAAAAAAATTAAAAAATAAAAAGTAGCTTGTTTATCTCTTGTGCTATGTGTAGGTACCTTCAAAGTAAAAGAAAGGGAAGACCTCGATCCAAAATACTGTAGTTGACGGTCCTTCCTTGCCTCCGCAATTGCACGTACCACAATGTTAGATGATAACTCTGTTCTCTTAACACAGCTTGTGAGTGAGATATTAATGACACGAATGTTAATATAAATTAGTGCTTTTATTTAATCTCATTTCACTACATTTATTTTAGGGTGCTCAACTACAACAATTTGGTGGAGCTAATGGAGGCAATTGGAGTACAAGCTACGGGATAAATCAGCAAGTGTTGCCATTCTATAAACCACAACATCCCCAAGATGAAGACTGTGCATGAAGCAAAGATGGTTGGCTCTTATATTCTATTGGAACATAAAATTGGAGACATTATGCTATGTACTCGTGATGTAGTGTTGAAAAATGTTACATGATTTCTATTGAAGAACTATTTATTTTTGGTTTATCCTATTTCTCAAGTTGTATGTATGCACTGTAACTTGTTTCAGTACTAAATGAATTGATTTCACATCGAATCGTTATTGCAAACAGGAATTCGAAGCACAGATTTACACATAAAATCATTACTCCGTACAATCTGGCCAAGGAGTCTTTTGAAGTTGTATAATACAATTCACTTGTTCATAATTAAAAAGCCCTAAAACATTAAACTTCCCCCAACTTCACACGTACAATACATCTATTCATCCTCTAACTTCTCTTTCCTTTTCCCGTTCGGACTTCATTTGTTCTTGCGAATTCTTATGACATCAATTTTCACGTCCTCTTCATTTCATATTCGTGCACATGTTTTGAGTAGCCGTGACAAATCATTCGTCGCTTCTTCGCCAGTTTGATTCTCTTCCTTGTACCAATTGAAATAACAAGTCGTTCGGCCACAGGAATAGAAGAGCAATTGTATTTCATGTTGTATAGGAGCATAAAGGAAGAGAAAAGAAGAAAAAAGGACCAAAAATGCACTTAAAACGGAGAATTGAGGACCTTGGGTGCAAATAAGTCACGGCTGTAATACAAATAGTCACGACCGTAAGCATTTTCATAACATGGCGCAAAAGGGAGTAGAAAAGGAGTTACGGCCGTAAATAAATAGTCACGGCCATAACCTTCAATGGTGAAAAATGCGCAGAGACACATTTACGGCCGTAAATGGATTTGTCACGCCCGTAACTTCAAATTGAGAAAAATATGCAGAAACCGTGTTATGGCCGTAAAGGAAAACTCACGGCCGTAACTTTCCAGTCAAGAATTTCCATATTTTAATTCTTTCCATAATTTTGGGATTTCTTGAGCCCAAAGCTAGGGCACAAAATTGAGGCTATAAAAATATAATTTCATGACAGAAAAAGGAGAAAAAAAAAATTGAAAAGAAAGAGCGGCTTGCTTGGAACGTGGAAGAGAAACAAATCCGGAGAAGAAGATGAATAAGATGCAAAATTCTGGGCTTTTCACCATGACTATGCTCGGCTAAGCTTCCATACCTAGTTCAAAGGGGAAGTTGTATTTCATATCAATTTGTTTATTGCTTTTCCAAACTAGTAACGTAGTTCTAAATTCTTTACTTTGATTTGTTGGATTTTTATGCGTTTTAAATTCAATAAATGCAATTTTTTATTTGATTAAAGCCTTATCATTTAACTTGTTGTATTGAGATTTGCTATTTTGAATGATTGGATCCGTAATCGTCTTTTTGTTCAAATCATAGTTGCAAGTGAAAATTTAATATTTCCATAGAGAATTCCAATTTAGGTTAATTGTCACGAGCTTGTGTGATTGATAATCTAATTCACCCTAATTCTTTTTAACCATTATATAGTTGTTGTCTTAAATCTAAAGAACTTGTTTTAGGTTATTCAATGGCTAATGTTTGATTAGAGAGCTTATTTTAATTAAATGTAACTAAGGGAGAATAGGAATAGTCAGAGCTTATTAACTATTTACAGGTGATAAATCAAAGAAGAAATTGAACTCACGTTACTTGAAAAGTGATAACATTGTGATAGAGTACAACTGAACCTGAGAACTAGGACTCGTCAACATTTGATATTTATTCCAATCATTTTAATTGCTTAATTTTATTAGTTAAATCATTTATAAACAACTCAAAACAAAAAATCCCCTTTACGATTCTAATTGACATGACACTAAATTAATTCTCGTTCCTTGTGAGATCGACCCTTGCTTCCATTGCTACATTCTTAATAATAGTGAATAAAGAATTTATTTATTATTTTGATGAATCGCGACACGCATCGGGGTTATTTTGGTGATTTTGTCTGAAATTGTCAACCACCTTGTTAAGAGCCGTGTACAACCAGCATTATTCTGTGAGGAGATATCTGAAGATTGAGCTTATCTGGAAAGAATTTTTCTACTTGTACAATGTATTTGACAATTAGGTGATGTGTACGTTTGTTGATTGTTGATTTAAAAGTTGATGTGATGGGTGAAAAAATAGGATTATACCACGTAAGCTAATTGTTAACTTTATTGTCAAAATAATTATACATGTAGCAAAGCTCATCTGGAAAAGCAGCCTCATTCTTTGTTCATTTTTAGATTTTCATTTCTTTGCTTTTTCAGCCTCTGAGCCATTGAGTCTAGGAACAAATAACGAGACTCATGGCTGAATATGTTGTAACCTTTGTTTTAGATAGAATTGCCAGCTATCTGATAGAGGAAGCTAATTCATTGTTTGACATACATGATGGGGTTGCTTCGATTGAAGGGGAATTAAGGCGAATGAAATGCTTCCTTAAAGATGCAGATTCGAAACAGGATGCAAATGAAAGAGTCAGAAACTGGGTGGCAGACGTAAGAGATGTTGCATATGATACTGAGGATGTCGTTGAGTATTACATCTTTAGATTGGCCCAACGCAGGAGAAACGAATTCTTGCCATTTTTCAGAAGGTACGTTTTCGGCAATGAATTGATTTTGCGCCGTAAGGTTAGGGAACAGATCAAAGGGATTAGGGTTAGGCTTCAAGATATTTCTAACAGTAGATCTACTTATGGGATTGAAAATATTGTTGAAGCGAATCACGGGGCAGATCGTGCAGCTGCCAGTCTCCAAGAGAAGAGACGATCCTCTTATTATTGTGAAGAGGATGTCATCGGGCAATGCAATGCAAAAAATTAAAATGGGCTTAGAAATTTAGCATACGGTCATTACTTAGCTTATACTTGGCGAAATACACTCCACACAAAATTTATTTCCAACATGCATGGAATCACCACACGTCTAGACCGTCTCCTTCACCGGGTCGACAACCTCCAAACTTGTCTTACAATAGGATAAAGAGATTTAGAGTTTTGGGAAACATTTGATAGGTTGATAAAAATTAACAATACAAGCTCACAACCTAGTTCTTCTACTCCATTAACCTCATCACCCTTCAACAATTCCTAAACTTCACCAACAATCAATCATGACTATTGTGCTCAAGATAAATATGATCTTGCATAGATAAGCATTTTGTAAAAGTAGACACAAGTAGCATATTGGTCATAAATCATGAATCAATAACAATTTTAAACATCTAAGTAATCCTGGCCACGGCAAGGCTATCTAACATGTCAATACACAATAGGAAATCACCCCCAAACTTGAAATGCACATTGTCCTCAATGTGTAAAATTAAATCAAAGTAAGAGGAAAGAAGTTACTAGACATCCCAAGAAGTGGTAGGGCACTCATAAGTAGTCTTGGGCATGTGAACATCTCATTGCAAGCACCAACAATCCACCCCCAAACTTGTGTTGAAGCCTCCAATCGATTGAGCACAATTTTCTCTAATGAGGCATTTCACCGAATACCTTGTGAGCATCCTATGAAAACACAAGAAAAAAGTAGATAATAAGTGGTGATGATCCAAAAATTTAAATTACATTCATCATCTCAATTCTAACTCATAAATCCAATGTAATTTGCCCATCCACATCAATATTAAATCACACTTGAAGATAAAAGACAATATGAACCAAGTGATTTAAAAATGAGTTTTAAGCAAATTTTGACTTTGAAAGTTTGATATGAGTATATGCTAGAATTAAATGAGAATGTATTAGAGCTATTTCACAATACCCAACTTGAGGAAAATACTTATGGAAGATAGAGATTTGACCTAGCCAATTTATTTGCAAGAAAGTAAATAAAATGCAAGAAAGTAAATAATATGCAAGAAATAAAATGAAGCAAGTAAATGATAGAGAATGGGTTGCCTCCCATTAAGCGCTTATTTTAAAGTCATTAGCTCGACTCTCCGCACAAATTCTTCATGGCACTCTAAATATAGCTTTTGATGCCTTCCCCATTTTTCTTCTTTTGGCTTTGCCCCACTCTTCATTTGATCTAAACACTTGCACCTTGCTCCTTGCAAAGTCATGGGACTTGCCTATTCCCTCCAATTCAAACTCAACTAAGTAGACTTGCACCTCCTCAAGTGGCTTAATCACAAAATCAATTATTGGGCAATCAATGAAGTTGAGAGAATTTGATTTAATCTCTTCCTCATTAATTGCCACTCCTCCAAGCGATTCTTTTGTGATTAAATTGTCATTCTCTTCAAGCTCATCTTCTTTAGTTGATGTCTCCTCGGATTGAATGACCGATCCATAAGTTGAATCCATGGGCAACGGCAAGTTTTTCCTATTGATTCCCAAGAGTGGGTTATACCCCCACATTTGAAATCCTTCCCAATACATGGCATCCCCCATAAGCATATCCTCTTCATCCAGATTGGCAAGCTCATTGTAATACTTTGCAAGTACCTTCTCATTCAATAGTGGAGGACCATCTCCCACAAGACTGATGTCCTCATCCCAATCATCCGGTACACAATCCCCCAAGAGCATGTAACTCACATCCAATGTATCAATAGCTTGTTTTCGGCATTTCAAATATTGTCTAAACTTAATAAGCTTCGACGTAATCAAACTATTCCCCGAAAACAAACATTGTCCATTACAATGCATCTTGTAACAAAGTTCACAACTTGAATATTCTTCAAGCGTGTATTCATCACCCATGTTGAGATTGTTCATTGCAATTGCGTTCCTATTTTGCCAATGTTAAAATCAAATATGCATAGAAAGAAAACCAAATACAAGAGAGATTAGAATTGTGGTGGTTAACCAAAGATAATAAAATAAAACATAAAAACAAAAATAATTACAAATTTTTAAAACTAAAATCAACTAAAGTAATAATCAAAGTAAAAACATTCCCCGGCAACGGCGCCAAAAACTTGTTCGCTCAAAATAGTGTACCGCAAGCGCACGGGTCGCGTACAAGTAATAAAGTGGACTTGAGTCCGGATTGTCGATCCCACGAGGAATGTTTACTTTAGATTATATAACTTTAATTAATTTAATTCTAACAATAAAAGAAACACACAATTAAAAGTTGGATTTTTGTAAATTCTAATTTAAAGAAAAGATTGTTAAACTAAATTAAAATAAGGAAAATAAAAGATAAAACGTGGTTGGGATTCATGATTTTATTTAACCGTCGCCTAATTAATTTCTCAACATGCAAATTAACAAATTACTCATTTACAATGTTAGACCCGATTTTCCAAGCTTAGCCAATTACCTCTCTCGAGTGAAATCAACCCTAATCAATTGGTCTAACCTACTATATCTCTATGTCGATTAAGGCCCAATCAATTGCATTAACTCTTTGTGAAAATAGCTCAATGGATCATCTAGGGTTTAAGGTATATCTCTATCCTTAACAAGAACCTAGAGCATTTGTTATTTGGTCTAAAATGCATAATATCTCTCGATTATCATACACTTCACAAAACACATATTTGGTGATCAAGCAAACACATGTAATAATCTCAATAACAAACACACATGAAATAAGCATTTAATCAAATAGCAAATATTAAAATTAATCCAAACTAGGTTAAATTCCATCAATCATCCCAACGTGCAAAATTTAGCTAAACATGAAGTTGAGAATTAAAAATAACATAAAACAGTAAATTAAAACCCGGAGTTTGAATATTGTTGAAATTGCGTCACTGCTTTGTGTTGCGTCCAGCCGCAACCACCCCTTATTGCAACGCCGTCCTCAGCTCACTGCACTAGAAGTCCAGCACAGGCAGTAAATTATAGCAGGTGAACCAGCATAAATCAGCAGCAGCTTCCCCCGGTATATCCCAGCTAATCAACACAGCAGTTGCGTTACAGATAGCTCCCAGCAGCCTGCCTTCATTTCAGCACCAGCAACTACTCTCCAGCAACAGCAACTAAGTTCTTCTTTCTCAGCAGTAGCAGCACCTCTTCAGCATCAGCAACCAGCAATCCAGCTTTCAGCTCAGCAGCAGTTCCAGCAGCTGCACGTCCCCAGGCAGCAGCTCAGCAGCAACCAGATTCAGTCTTCAACAGCATAGGCAGCACCAGCAGTCAGCACTACTTCCAGCAGATTTCCAGCAACCAGGCAGCAGCTAATTTCCAGCATAAAATCAGCACCAGCTACTTCTACTTTCTGCAGCAACATTCTTTTAGCACCTCAGCTCCATCTTCAGCGTTTTAGCAGCAGTCCAGCAGATCAGCAGTAGTTCAGGCCGTAAGCTCTCCTTCTTTTAACCATTAGCTGCTGTCACCAGCCCCCCTTTTGTCCTTCCCCTTGAGCATCCGTCTGCACCCAGTAGCAGCAATCCCCTTGGTCTCCTCTCTCGCCTGTCCTCCTACCAGCAGCTGCAGCAGCAGTATGCTGCCTTTAGCAGCCTATCAATTCAGTGACAGCAGCAAAGCGTTTTTTCCAGTCAGCTCCTTCCTCTGGTATGCACAATTCAACCCCCGGTTTTCCTCCTCCCTTTCCTATATGCTCCCCCCTCGTTTTCCTTTTCTCTGTTTGTGTGTATATGTAGAGCCTCTTTCCTGTCCAGCTCACGAGCCAGCAGTTTCAGCCCATGCTTCTTTGTCTCTCAGCAACTTTTCTCCATCACTCTCCCATCATTTCTTGTCCTTCTCCAGCAGTGCACGTTCCCAGCCATGTTGCCCATGTTTTTCTGTCCAGCTACTTGTCAAATTGCACTCTTGGTCCTTCACTTTTTGAGATGTTGCAATTAAGTCCCTGAACTTTTGATTTCTTTCAATTAGGTCCTTGGACATCAAATTTGCTTATCTTTTAGCTCAATTTCTCTCCAATCTTGTCTATTTGCTTTCCAATTGAGTTTGTACCTAATTGTACAAGATAAACACAATTTATAAGTAGATATTTGCTCAATTTGTCAATTAAAGTGCTAATTTAGGAACTAAATAAGTGTGTAAAAACACACTTATCAATGACATTGCTGGAATTCCAATGCACAATATTTTCAATTCAGTTGTCGTTGAGGTGGGTGGATATGAGGAATTGACTTTTACTGAAAAAGACTGCAGAAACTACATTGATAAAGTTCGACGTTTAAGACTAGGGGAAGGTGATGCAGTTGTAATACAATCATATTTTTCGAGCATGCAAAAAAGTTGTCCTGGTTTCTTCTTTAGCGTTGATTTGGATGATAAAGCATGTTTGAGAAATGTCTGATAAAAGGTCTAGACTTGCATACATCGAATATGGGGATGTCGTTACATTTGACACCACTTACCTGACGAATAGGTACGATATGCCTTTTGCCCCCTTGTAGGTGTGAACCATCACAGGAAATCCACACTGCTAGGTTGTGGCTTCCTATCCAATGAGAATACAGAGATATTTGTTTGGCTGTTCACGACATGGCTCGATTGTATGGATGGGTTAGCACCACCAGATATCATTACTGATCAAGATATGGCCATGCAAAATGCAATTCAAATTGTATTTCCAAATAGTAAGCACAGATGGTGTTTGTGGCACATCTTGAAAAAGCTTCCTGAAAAATTTGGGTATCATCCTCATAAGGGATCCATAATGCATACATGAAGTGGTCTATGAAACACAGAATCCTATCGAATTTGAAATGGGTTGGGGATTAATGATCGATAGGTATGCCTTGCATGAAAATGAGTGGTTGTTAGGGTTGTATCGAGAGAGAGCTCGTTGGGTACCATGTTATTTGAGGACTCAATTTTGGGCCAGAATGTCTATTACACAGCGGAGTGAGAGCATAAATGCATTTTTCGATGGGTTTGTTCATTCGAAAACTTCGTTGAAGCAATTCGTTGAACAATACGACCGGGCACTGAAATCAAAGGTTGAAAAGGAATTTCAGGCATATTTTAAGTCATATTCTGAGATGGTCCCCTGCGTAACAGGGTTTGGGTTTGAGAGACAATTCCAAGAGGCATACACAATTGCCAAATTCAAGGAGTTCCAAGAAGAGATAACGGGAAAAGTCTACTGCGTGTTATATCGAGCTAGGATGTGTTTGGGGGTATTGCACATGTTGTTTAAGAAGTGATAATCGTACATGGAGTGCCTAGAAAAAAGGAGTTCAATTACGACAGATGGATAAGTACTCCTTCTCAAATGAGGTATGATAAACTGTGTAAGTCTTTTGAAAGAATGGCGAATGTTGTTTGTGATGATGCAGTTCGCACTGGTGAGTTAATGGAGTGGATAGAAGCTCATATGAATGATCTTAGTGTCGGGATTTTAGGTACTAGTCATAATAGCAATCGCCTTTCTCAAGATAGGACATCAGATGGTAGACTGGTTGGCGGACATCATATGGGAGACTCAGTGACAGGACATCCGTGGATCAAATTTTGGATCTAAAGTGCAAAAATTAAAGGAAGCTCCTAGAAAGTTGCGAAAAAGGGTCCATTGGAGACAACGACAAAGAAATCGAAGGTATGCTTTAATTTTCATGACATGGTATCACGGTTCAGATAAAAAAAATTAAAAAATAAAAAGTAGCTTGTTTATCTCTTGTGCTATGTGTAGGTACCTTCAAAGTAAAAGAAAGGGAAGACCTCGATCCAAAATACTGTAGTTGACGGTCCTTCCTTGCCTCCGCAATTGCACGTACCACAATGTTAGATGATAACTCTGTTCTCTTAACACAGCTTGTGAGTGAGATATTAATGACACGAATGTTAATATAAATTAGTGCTTTTATTTAATCTCATTTCACTACATTTATTTTAGGGTGCTCAACTACAACAATTTGGTGGAGCTAATGGAGGCAATTGGAGTACAAGCTACGGGATAAATCAGCAAGTGTTGCCATTCTATAAACCACAACATCCCCAAGATGAAGACTGTGCATGAAGCAAAGATGGTTGGCTCTTATATTCTATTGGAACATAAAATTGGAGACATTATGCTATGTACTCGTGATGTAGTGTTGAAAAATGTTACATGATTTCTATTGAAGAACTATTTATTTTTGGTTTATCCTATTTCTCAAGTTGTATGTATGCACTGTAACTTGTTTCAGTACTAAATGAATTGATTTCACATCGAATCGTTATTGCAAACAGGAATTCGAAGCACAGATTTACACATAAAATCATTACTCCGTACAATCTGGCCAAGGAGTCTTTTGAAGTTGTATAATACAATTCACTTGTTCATAATTAAAAAGCCCTAAAACATTAAACTTCCCCCAACTTCACACGTACAATACATCTATTCATCCTCTAACTTCTCTTTCCTTTTCCCGTTCGGACTTCATTTGTTCTTGCGAATTCTTATGACATCAATTTTCACGTCCTCTTCATTTCATATTCGTGCACATGTTTTGAGTAGCCGTGACAAATCATTCGTCGCTTCTTCGCCAGTTTGATTCTCTTCCTTGTACCAATTGAAATAACAAGTCGTTCGGCCACAGGAATAGAAGAGCAATTGTATTTCATGTTGTATAGGAGCATAAAGGAAGAGAAAAGAAGAAAAAAGGACCAAAAATGCACTTAAAACGGAGAATTGAGGACCTTGGGTGCAAATAAGTCACGGCTGTAATACAAATAGTCACGACCGTAAGCATTTTCATAACATGGCGCAAAAGGGAGTAGAAAAGGAGTTACGGCCGTAAATAAATAGTCACGGCCATAACCTTCAATGGTGAAAAATGCGCAGAGACACATTTACGGCCGTAAATGGATTTGTCACGCCCGTAACTTCAAATTGAGAAAAATATGCAGAAACCGTGTTATGGCCGTAAAGGAAAACTCACGGCCGTAACTTTCCAGTCAAGAATTTCCATATTTTAATTCTTTCCATAATTTTGGGATTTCTTGAGCCCAAAGCTAGGGCACAAAATTGAGGCTATAAAAATATAATTTCATGACAGAAAAAGGAGAAAAAAAAAATTGAAAAGAAAGAGCGGCTTGCTTGGAACGTGGAAGAGAAACAAATCCGGAGAAGAAGATGAATAAGATGCAAAATTCTGGGCTTTTCACCATGACTATGCTCGGCTAAGCTTCCATACCTAGTTCAAAGGGGAAGTTGTATTTCATATCAATTTGTTTATTGCTTTTCCAAACTAGTAACGTAGTTCTAAATTCTTTACTTTGATTTGTTGGATTTTTATGCGTTTTAAATTCAATAAATGCAATTTTTTATTTGATTAAAGCCTTATCATTTAACTTGTTGTATTGAGATTTGCTATTTTGAATGATTGGATCCGTAATCGTCTTTTTGTTCAAATCATAGTTGCAAGTGAAAATTTAATATTTCCATAGAGAATTCCAATTTAGGTTAATTGTCACGAGCTTGTGTGATTGATAATCTAATTCACCCTAATTCTTTTTAACCATTATATAGTTGTTGTCTTAAATCTAAAGAACTTGTTTTAGGTTATTCAATGGCTAATGTTTGATTAGAGAGCTTATTTTAATTAAATGTAACTAAGGGAGAATAGGAATAGTCAGAGCTTATTAACTATTTACAGGTGATAAATCAAAGAAGAAATTGAACTCACGTTACTTGAAAAGTGATAACATTGTGATAGAGTACAACTGAACCTGAGAACTAGGACTCGTCAACATTTGATATTTATTCCAATCATTTTAATTGCTTAATTTTATTAGTTAAATCATTTATAAACAACTCAAAACAAAAAATCCCCTTTACGATTCTAATTGACATGACACTAAATTAATTCTCGTTCCTTGTGAGATCGACCCTTGCTTCCATTGCTACATTCTTAATAATAGTGAATAAAGAATTTATTTATTATTTTGATGAATCGCGACACGCATCGGGGTTATTTTGGTGATTTTGTCTGAAATTGTCAACCACCTTGTTAAGAGCCGTGTACAACCAGCATTATTCTGTGAGGAGATATCTGAAGATTGAGCTTATCTGGAAAGAATTTTTCTACTTGTACAATGTATTTGACAATTAGGTGATGTGTACGTTTGTTGATTGTTGATTTAAAAGTTGATGTGATGGGTGAAAAAATAGGATTATACCACGTAAGCTAATTGTTAACTTTATTGTCAAAATAATTATACATGTAGCAAAGCTCATCTGGAAAAGCAGCCTCATTCTTTGTTCATTTTTAGATTTTCATTTCTTTGCTTTTTCAGCCTCTGAGCCATTGAGTCTAGGAACAAATAACGAGACTCATGGCTGAATATGTTGTAACCTTTGTTTTAGATAGAATTGCCAGCTATCTGATAGAGGAAGCTAATTCATTGTTTGACATACATGATGGGGTTGCTTCGATTGAAGGGGAATTAAGGCGAATGAAATGCTTCCTTAAAGATGCAGATTCGAAACAGGATGCAAATGAAAGAGTCAGAAACTGGGTGGCAGACGTAAGAGATGTTGCATATGATACTGAGGATGTCGTTGAGTATTACATCTTTAGATTGGCCCAACGCAGGAGAAACGAATTCTTGCCATTTTTCAGAAGGTACGTTTTCGGCAATGAATTGATTTTGCGCCGTAAGGTTAGGGAACAGATCAAAGGGATTAGGGTTAGGCTTCAAGATATTTCTAACAGTAGATCTACTTATGGGATTGAAAATATTGTTGAAGCGAATCACGGGGCAGATCGTGCAGCTGCCAGTCTCCAAGAGAAGAGACGATCCTCTTATTATTGTGAAGAGGATGTCATCGGTCTTGATGAAGATACAAAAGTGGTGGAAGCACAACTGATTAATGGAGAGTCCCGGCTATCTGTAATTTCAATTATTGGCATGGCGGGCATCGGTAAGACCACTCTTACAAAGAAAGTTTACCTAAGTTCTGATATTATGAAGCATTTTGATTGTTGTGCTTGGGTTTTAGTTTCTCAAGAATATAGAGCAACAGATATTTTGAATGAATTAGGAAAAAATTTATTGGGGCTGGGTAAAGCAGACTTAGAACACTGGAATAGTCAGGATTTGCTCAAGACTCTTTCTGTTTTCTTAGAGGACAAGAGGTATCTAATAGTTTTGGATGACATATGGAAGACTAAAGTTTGGAATGATCTAAAAGCAGCCTTTCCTGAGAAGAACAATGGCAGTAGAGTATTGCTTACGACTCGCTTCAAGGAAGTTGCTCTCTGTGCTGATCCAAAGTGTCCTCCCCATGAATTGAGTCTTCTGAATGATGACGATAGCTGGAAATTATTTTTGAGGAAGGTATGTGTAAGGATGGACTCATTCGCAAGTTTACCTCCATGGGCAGAAGAATTAGGAAAACAGATTGTCAAAAGCTGTGGGGGTCTACCTCTTGCCATTGTAGTATTGGGTGGCCTCTTATCTAGAAAGGAAGCTACCTTTATTGAGTGGCAGAAGGTTTTGCAGAGTGTTCATTGGCAGTTAAGACAAGATCCTGCACAATGTGCAGATATTTTAGCATTAAGCTACAATGACTTGCCGTACTACTTGAAACCATGTTTCCTATACTTTAGTCTCTTCCCAGAGGATTTTGAGATCTCGGCAAGGAGATTAATATTGTTGTGGGTTGCAGAAGGTTTTGTTCAATCCAGAGGTCAGGAGCCTCTTGAAGATGTAGCAGAGGATTACTTGGAAGAGCTGATTGGAAGGAGTATGATACTGACCGGGAAAAGAAAGCCCAATGGTAGAATTAAAACTTGTCGCATGCATGATCTTCTTAGAGAGTTTTCCATATCAAAGGCCAAGGAGGATCATTTTCTTGAAGTTATCCACGAAGATTCAAGCGACGGTTTTCTTACAGGAGGTCGTCGAGTTGGCATTCATTTGGGTATCCTTCCCACCTCTAGGAATGCTTCAAAACTCCGCTCATTGTTATGCTTTGATTTGAACAAAACAGATATTCGAAATTTGAAAAGGTATAGACTATTGCACGTTCTTGATCTGGAAGGTGTTTACTTACCAAATCTAGATTGTGCAGTTGGAGATCTCATTCATTTGAGGTACTTGGGTTTAAGAGCAACTTGGTTAAAGAAGCTTCCATCTTCAATAGGGTACCTTTTCAATTTGCAGACTCTCGACTTGAGATCTACTTTAATAGAGCTCGTTCCATTTGGTATATGGAAGTTTCCACACTTGAGAAATCTATATCTGAATGAGCTAAAAGAGATGGTAATCAATCCACCCAAGGGGCCAATTCTGGGTAATCTTCAGATATTGCGTGGGATACGCATTGGCTCCAAAAGCCTCGTGGAGTGTGGATTGGACAAGTTGATATCCATCAGGGAATTGGAGCTGCATGGAGCATTATATTTGCAAGAAGAGGCTCTAGCTAAATGGATTTCTTCGTGCAAAAACCTTGAATGTTTGAAGCTTGATGATTTTTCTACATTTGATGGAGGAAACTTTGGCAGAACATACACTTCTATTCCTAATTTGATGACATTTTCAGGTCATTGCCGTCTTTTTAAGCTGCATATTGGAGGATTTATCAAGAAGCTACCTGATTTAGAAGATTTCCCACCAAACCTAACTGAACTATCATTAGAAGGTTCCTTGTTGTTGGAAGACCCTATGCGGAGGCTGGAGAAGCTACCAAACTTGAGGGTTCTAAAGTTAAAACAATCTTCATTCGTGGGGAGAGAATTAATCTGTTCGAGAGGAGGTTTTTCCCAACTTCACTTCTTAAAGCTTTCTTTCCTTACAGTGGAGAAACTGAGGATAGAGAATGGGGCTTTAAGCAACCTTAGGCAGCTAGAGATCGTCGAGTGTAAACAAATAAAGATTGTTCCAAATGGATTGCATCCTGTGACTACTCTCAGAGATCTGAAATTGGGATACATGTCACATGACTTTGAATTGAAAGTTCAAGATCGCAGAGGGGAGAACTGGTATAGAATTCACCAAGTACCTCCAATTTAAGGTAAGACCGTTTTAATGGATTCAATCTTTTATTGAAGCTGTGAGTTCTTTTCTAAATTTTATGTATGCCTTACAAGTTTCATAAGAGCTTTTGTTCATACTAGTATGAAACGCGTGAAATGCACGTGATTTTGTAATATTATTGTGAGATGCATTTATTCAAATATTAAACAATTTATTTTAATCAAATCATATGTATTTTCAGTTCGTGTACTATTTGAGAAGAAAACGAGGATAAATTTATTCATGTCAAATATTGAAAGAATTGAAAAAGATTGAAATTGGAATAGAATATCATGCAAAAATGTTTCAGAAATGGGAACATAGTATGTTTTTCATGGATGCGTGTGTGTGTAAACAAGTTAAATTTATTTATGAAGGATTTGGACCAATTAAGTATGAATTGAATGTTAACCATGCAAAATCTACGTATAATATTTAATGAATATCGAATACAATACAATATAATACAGAGTAGAGTATTGTTATTTGATTCCTTTACACAATGAAAATAAATATCGAGCAATGTTTTCGAAAATAAGTATCCTAGAAAATATTATAATTAAAGTTGCAATTTTAATTCTTAAATGTCTTCATTTATCATTTATGTATAATTTCCAATTACAGTAACTAAAAAACTAAAAAATTCATATACCATTATTAGTATTTTATAATTTCTAATTTAATTCTTAATTAACTGTATAATTTTTTTTATTTAACAATGCTGATTGTATCAGCACAATCAATTGAGGATCCTAGTATTCAAGGAAAATATACAAATACAAAAATTTTACCCTTTAAATATTTGCTACAAAGCCTGCTGCATTATTTTTTTTCTTTGACAGAAAAGCTATTGGTCTCTAGCAGCTGCATTATTTTTCATATTTGTTTGACAGTGTGGAGTGGGAACTGCTATTGCTCACGACTAGCTGCATTATTTTTTTTGCATAGAGTAGTGATACATGTTTGTCAACAATCTGATGGACGTACCATCTCCATCTTTGTCATAACATAAACACTGTCTGAAAGCTTCTTGAAATTCAACAATCTGTTCTTTCAAAAAAGTCCGATTTCATATTACGCTCCATGTGTTCAACTTTGAGAATTAAATTTTCATATTAATTCAATTCACGATCATGTAATTATACTTTAATTTCAATTTTGTTTGATCGAGTATATATATTTTAATATGATCTCAATCTAGTAACTATATATTTTTTTTAATCTAAAAAAGCAATTGAATGGAGTGACTCATTGAAATCTATTTAAAATTTAAAGTGAGTACGTGTGATTGAATAAATTTAAAAGATAAATTGACATTAGAGTAAACTGTAATTACCGTGAAAATGTAATTTACCCTACAATTACCATCATATATAAACGTCAAGTTAGCGTCTGTTTGGTAAAATTTGTTTATAAACGATTAATACTGAAAAAATTACGTAACTATCTAGATGTAATGTACAGTAATTGAAAAATACTCGATTTTCAAACTATTCGTAATTTACTAAATTTCTTGTCATAACTTTAGAAAAATACTGAATTTTGAAGAGAGAGAATGTAATATTTGATTAACATGATTAAACGAAAATTCTTTTATTTAGGAAAATTGTTACCATTATTTAGCTAAATAAATTAGAAAATTTCAAATATCCAGAAATTTAGCCACACGTTTCCTTTCTTGGTAGACTACCACCTTCTATATTTGTATACTGATTAATCTCTGTCATTTTTATGTAATATTACATTGTTGCTACTAATATTATATATCGTGTAATGTACTATAATACATGTTGTCATTAGAGTGTATCTAATATCACAAAATGACAATATTTTAATTATATTACAAAGCTTGTAATAGTAGATAAAGTGAAATTAAACTCAGTGAATGACTATTGTACTTGTAATTTTGCCTCATGAATCCATAGAGTGTTATATAGTATCACTGGATGTAATACATGGTGCAAGTGCTGGGGTTGCTCGTAATACTACATTCCATGCAATTACTTAATATTTGTAAACATTACATTTGATGTAATTCAGAAGCAGGTATATGATTTTATCGATTAAATTTCAACGCCAGTTTGAGGTATGTTAAATTACATGTGGTTTTAATTAAATTATATAGCTCGTAATATCACGTCCGCTCTAGAAGATGACTTCTCATATTATTAAACTAATTTAATAATTGTAATTTTCATAACTAGTGTTGTAGCTACTAAGTAATTTCTCAAGTATTAAATAATTATTTAAATTTAAAAAAATGTGTCGCTACGATCTCACCTAATTTAAAAAAAAAAAATGGAACGTGTTCATTTAGCCATATCGAGTATTTTCAAGCCAAAAATGAAATCAAGTCCAATTTAATTTCAAGCCAATTCCAAGTTTCTAAAATTATTTAAATCCAAAAATCGTTTTTAATTCCAAAATTTAATTATTTTAATTCCCAAAATTATTTTAAATCAAATTATAATTTATTTGTGAGATTATTCAAAATTATATTTTTAATACAATTCTTGTCCCGTTAGAAGTCATAATTTATTCGGTATCCTAATTGTGTCTAACTTTTACACAACTCTATTTCAACTACTACACCTTCAATGTCAATGTCAATCTCTCTCTCTCTCTCTCTCTCTCTCTCTCTCTCTCTCTCTCTCTCTCTCTCTCTCTCTCTCTCTCTCTCTCTCTCTATATATATATATATATATATATATATACACTAGTGGTCTCACGTGCGTTGCACGGAATGTGGTAATAATTATGTATGTAATAACGTTGATGGATCAAAAGAAAATACGTCTCCTAAAAATATTACTTAGAATTTGAACACTACATTAAAACTCGAATAAGGTCATATGTGTTAGATTCTACAATCATTAATAGACTCACAAGTTGTGACCAATTTTCATTCATTTCTCTGACTTAAATCATAATCAACAATGTCTCGTAAGAGAAATTAAGTTCTAGACTTATGAGAAAAGGAAAAATGAAAAATCGATCAAAAGTTGAATATAAAACAAATAAAAAAACGGAACATAAAAATAGAAACGATGAACAATGGTGATTTGGACAATCGATCAAAATTTGAATAAGTACTACATACAAAAAAAAAAAAGAACCACACAAATAGAAATGGTGAACGGTGGTGATTTGGGGAATTCATATTACTTGTAGCAGTTTCTGGATGACGGTGATAACGCACGAGATGTGATAATAATTGTGTATGTAATAACGTCGATGGGTCGAAAGAAAATAAGTCTCCTAAAAAATATTACTTAGAATTTGAACACTATATTAAAACTCGAATAAGGTCACATATGCTAGAGTCTACAATCATTATTAGACTCACAAGCTGTGACCAATTTTAATTCATTTTTCTGACTTAAATCATAATCAACAATGTCTCATAAGAGAAATTAAGTTCTAAACTTATGAGAAAATGAAAAATGAAAAATCGATCAAAACTTGAATATAAAACAGATACAAAAAAGGAAATCAAAAATAGAAATGGTGAACAATGGTGATTTGGGCAATCGATCAAAACTTGAATAAGTACTACATACAAAAAAGGAAGAACCACACAAATAGAAATGGTGAACAGTGGTAATTTAGGGAATGCATATTACCTGTAGCAGTTTCTGGATGACGGTGATTTGAAAAATGGTGTTCATCGGAAAAAGGAGTAAAGACTATTGAATGAAATTGGGGAGTACTACATAGCATGGATGTTGCATGTTGATATGAACAAAGATAGTTGCAAAATAAATTCTAAATTAAAAATAGAAGATAAAATATTAGGATATTTATGAGTTTTAACATCAGGCTTATGAATAGTAAATGAATAATGAAGTCATTAACCTCTTTTATATATGTTTGGAAATTAAATAAAATAAGTTATTAGTTATTATATTACATAAATATAAATAAGTAGTTAAAAAGAAATAGGTAACACTGTAATAAAAAATAAAAAAAAGACATCACAATGACATCGGTCTTATAAATAGTAAATGAATAGTATAAACAAGTTAAATTAGAAAGAAATGGATAACACTATTATATAAAAAATAAAAGAAAAAAAAAAGAAAAAAAGAAAGAAAGATGACATCACAATTACATAAGCCTTATGAATAGTAAATGAATAGTATTTTTGTTTCTCTTCTTTTATATATACTAGTGGTCTCCCGTGCGTTGCACGGAATGTGGTAATAATTGTGTATGTAATAACGTTGATGGATCAAAAGAAAATAAGTCTCCTAAAAAATATTACTTAGAATTTGAACACTATATTAAAACTCGAATAAGGTCATATGTGCTAGATTCTACAATCATTAATAGACTCACAAGTTGTGACCAATTTTCATTCATTTCTCTGACTTAAATCATAATCAACAATGTCTCGTAAGAGAAATTAAGTTCTAGACTTATGAGAAAAGGAAAAATGAAAAATCGATCAAAAGTTGAATATAAAAAAATACAAAAACGGAACACAAAAATAGAAACGATGAACAATGGTGATTTGGACAATCGATCAAAATTTGAATAAGTACTACATACAAAAAAAAAAAAAAAAAAAAGAACCACACAAATAGAAATGGTGAACGGTGGTGATTTGGGAAATTCATATTACTTGTAGCAGTTTCTGGATGACGGTGATAACGCACGAGATGTGATAATAATTGTGTATGTAATAACGTCGATGGGTCGAAAGAAAATAAGTCTCCTAAAAAATATTACTTAGAATTTGAACACTAAATTAAAACTCGAATAAGGTCACATATGCTAGAGTCTACAATCATTATTAGACTCACAAGCTGTGACCAAGTTTCATTCATTTTTTTGACTTAAATCATAATCAACTTATGAGAAAAGGAAAAATGAAAAATCGATCAAAACTTGAATATAAAACAGATACAAAAAAGGAACACAAAAATAGAAATGGTGAACAATGGTGATTTGGGCAATCGATCAAAACTTGAATAAGTACTACATACAAAAAAGGAAGAACCACACAAATAGAAATGGTGAACGGTGGTAATTTGGGGAATGCATATTACCTGTAGCAGTTTCTGGATGACGGTGATTTGAAAAATGTTGTTCATCGAAAAAAGGAGTAAAGACTATTGAATGAAATGGGGGAGTACTACATAGCATGGATGTTGCATGTTGATATGAAAAAAGATAGTTGCAAAATAAATTCTAAATTAAAAATAGAAGATAAAATATTAGGATATTTATGAGTTTTAACATCAGGCTTATGAATAGTAAATGAATAATGAAGTCCTTAACCTCTTTTATATATGTTTGGAAATAAAATAAAATAAGTTATTAGTTATTATATTACATAAATATAAATAAGTAGTTAAAAAGAAATAGGTAACACTGTAATAAAAAAAAAAAAAAAAAGACATCACGATGACATCGGTCTTATAAATAGTAAATGAATAATATAAATAAGTTAAATTAGAAAGAAATGGATAACACTATTATATAAAAAATAAAAGAAAAAGAAAAAAAGAAAGAAAGATGACATCACAATTACATAAGCCTTATGAATAGTAAATGAATAGTGTTTTTGTTTCTCTTCTTTTATAATAGTTAGGATATATATATATATATCAGTCTAGTTCTCTTGTGCGTGTGCTTTGCCTTTCGGCAAAGCTCATATGATGTCAGCCTTTTAGCTGACACCTCTAACTTTTTTTTTTTTAAATTTTTTGTTTTATGTTGTAACTTTTATTTTATAATATTGTTTAGTTTATAAATTAGTTTAATTATGATTTCGAGGTTAAAAATAGTGGTTAAAAATATGAGAGAGAAAATATGTGTGGTTAAAAAGTAATTTGAAAAATTATGTAATTTATAAATTGATTATAAATCAGTTTATTTTATTTACAAAACGAATGTTTTTTCTACTTATTTTATCTTATAATTTGATTTTTGTCATGTATTTTTTTTATCATTCATTTTGTCATAATAAATTTTAATATACATACATATATTAAATGAAATTTAATATTCATAATAGCACTTTAAATTAAGTTTGATATTCAAAACATCGCAACATATTTAATACATACTTTGCTTTGTAAATAAAGAAAAAATGACTTACCAAAGAATTCAAAAAAAAAAAAGAAATAAACAAACAAACTTTGAAAATATTTTTATCCTTCATTTATTAATTTTTCTGAATGAAGTATATTTTTTGAATGAGTGAATGAAATGTACATGAATAATGAATTTAACAGGCACAGCCTTTGATAATACTGTTTAATTTATAAATTGATTTATTTATAATTTTGAGGTAAAAAAGCATTAGTTGAAAATTGAAAAGAGAAAATATGTGTGATTAAAAAGTAATTTGAAAAATTGTATAATTTATAAATTGATTTATAAATCAATTTATTTTAATTATCAAATATAGGTTACGATATATATATATATAAATTTTAAAAAAAAAACTAAAAAAGGTTGTCAGCCGCATAATTGCGACTAACAACCTGTGAGCTTTGCCTTGGCAAAGCCTAAAAGCTCACTTTTGTTCTCTTGCGCGCAGGAGAACAAAATCGTGTATATATATATATATATATATATATATATATATATATATATATATATATATATATATATATAAAATAAAATAAAACAGGTTGCAGCCGCATAAAAATTTAAAAAAATAAAATAAAACAGGTTGTCAGCCGCATTTGCCTTGGTGTCACGCAGTGAAAATGCTTATCTCCCCATTCGGTTCGGCAAGTCGGAAACAACTAGGCGGTTGGCCTATTTTACCATGAAGTGCTCTAATGATATGATCATATTGCAGGTATTTCCCTTACATCTGACTCATTAGCGTACGTGTGTGCCAGTTGTTCTGCCTTGCCTGCCAATGAATGAGAGATAAGCTACCTAGAGGCGAGAAACCTCGGGAGCTGAACCTGCGATCCTTGAAAGTTGGTATCAGAGCTGGACCGCTTGAATGCGTTGTTGGTCTTGTGGAGATCAATGACATGAATTCTCGCAGAGAAAAGATTTTGGACAACGGATCGTGTCGGCAAGCATGCGGAACACGAAGAAGGAAGCCGTGGGGAAGATGGGTGTGCTGGGCAGCGTTGCGCGATTGCTTTGAGAGAGTTTTGTGGAGCGCATTTTGCAGGGCCTACGAGAATGTAGTGGGTATGTGCTTCGGCATGTGTTGGATGCGTTGCGGCTGGAGACCGTCCACCGAAGAACTACTGCTTATGGGGGCAGATGGTGAAGGTTGGTGTCGGAGGCGGTATGTACGAGTTACAGCGGGCAAGTGTGGGAGGACCACCGTGTGAATGCTTGTCCATGAGGGGATGGTGCCGTTTAATTCTGCAATTGAGGAGTGCGTGTTGATGCGAAGTTCACTTCCCGCTACGAGGACGTAAGCGGATTCGAATGGAGGAGAATGTCACGCAGTGAAAATGCTTATATCCCCATTCGGTTCGGCAAGTCGGCAACAGCTAGACGGTTGGTCTATTTTACCATGAAGTGCTCTAATGATATGATCATATTGCATGTATTTCTCTTACATCCTACTCATCAGCGTGCGTGTGTGTCAGTTGTTCTGCCTTGTCGGCCAATGAATGAAAGGTAAGCTGCCAAGAGGCGAGAAACCTCGGGAGCTGAACCTGTGATCCGTGAAACTTGGCCTCACTTTTGTTCAGAACAAAAATTTCAGGACTCAAAATTTAAAGCATCAACCCGTGGTAAGTTTTTAGTTTTCTTCCACAAAAACCAAGTCGAGCCCTAAACTGCCATAATCAACCCACGGCCAGACTCACCAACGGTCCAACAGCTACAACCAACTGAAATTCCACCACCACCACCTACGATCCCCAAACTGAGCCAGCCCAATGTCGGATGTCAATCTGTCCCAAATCCAAACCAAGTAACAATTCACTACGAAATCAACCAAGAAAAGAACCAAACAAATTTTCACCAGACCAATTCTACCTCACATCACCACCGAGTTCCCCGGTCCTAGTCCAACGCCAAGAACAAGCATCACCACTGACCAACACCATAAATCAACCTTCCACTACCGAATGTAAACAACCAAAACTAGCCGAGCCTCCACCACCGCCTTCACCAAACGTATACCACCACTATCCTCAAAGCCCCTCAATCATCCACAAATCAATCCAAGAAAAGAATCCAAAGCAAAACCCAGAATTAATTAACCAACAACTTACCTTCATCACCGCCAGCCTTCCTTGTTGGAATTTAGCCGGATTTCGTCGGATTATCACTGAGAAACCCCAACTTCCACCCTCAGTTTTAGCCAAATTGCACCAAAATAAAAACTTGTCCTTTTACCTACACCACTCCTCGCCGTCGTGTGCTGGTGGTACCATCGCCGGCGAAGACCTGAACCCCCGTCAGCCGTCGCCTCTCCCTCTCCCTCTCCTCTCTTTCCTCAGATTTGTTCGACAATAGAGAGAGAGAGAGAGACGAGAGAGAGATAGATTGTTTTTAATTTAAAAGTTTTTATTTTATAAAATTATTCCTTAAGCCTCATAGTTTTAAAATTTATTTATTTCAACCCCTGCAAATTTAATTCTTTTGATCTCAGCCCCAACGTTTTCTATTTTAGTCCATTAATTTTAAAATCATTTAATTTCAGCCCTTGCAATTTTTAAAATATCTTATTTTGAACCCCAGATTTTTGAAAATTCTATTTTAGCCCAACTCTTTTTAAATCAATTATTATATATTTTCAATTTAATCCCTAAGCTTTCAAATTCATTATAAAAACTTTAAATTCCTTAATACTAATTTATATCACATTTTTTTTATTGGTTAGACGAAGCGTTCTGAGATTTAGAAGAATAAAGTGATTATTCCTGCTCAACTTTCAAACGTGTGAATTATGGTAGATTCGCCCATATTAATTTATTTATATTTTAATTGCATGTAAATATGTATTTTATGTGGCTTATGTGCATTTATTGCATGAGACGAGACGAGAACATATTTCTTATGAAATATTTATTATATTATGAAGCATTACATAACATATATGCATTTATTGCATTATACGAGACGAGAATTTTCATTTGTGTTCACTTCGTGGCAGTTATGATTTATTTGATGTTGTCACAATATAATTTGAATGTTTATGTGTTCAATTATTATGTACATTAATTAATTGGTGATGAGTCTAATGAGTATTTCTATGAAATGTTCATTCCTTTTTAATAACATTTGCAGATATAGGAGATGGAGGCGCGTGATGGACGTGGTGGCATATAATAATTAAATAATAGAATTTTATTCCTAGTACAGTTATTTACATTTTTTCATAGTAGTAAAGGATTTTTGAGAATTTTTTATTTTTAGCAAATTTTATAACATTGTTAATGATTTATTTATTTAGAAAATAATAAAAGATTGGAATTGTTATTTCAAATTTCAAATTATTAAATTTTATTTATCGATTTATGTTTATTTAAATGTTGCTAAAATTAGAAATTGTAAATATTCTTCCGCTAAAATCATTATTTTAAAAGTTAGACGAGACGATGATATGACGAATCGAGTATTTAAAACTCGGAGCGTCACAAGTGTAGAGTTTAATTAATTCATTAATATTTTATTTTATTTTTGAAAGTCATCAATTTTTACTCGTGAAAAATATCCGTCCACCATTTTTTACTCAAAATATAAAAAAAAATGTTGAAATATTGTCATCGTTGCTATTTCTTAACATCTATTTATAAACGTAGTATCCCGTCGGCAGCTGCGGAGCTTGAGAACAATGACTTTTGGTTTCTTCATGGAGACAACTATCTCATCAGGAAAAATTTCACGCGTGTAATTTACTACTCATGAACAGCTAGTCAATTCATCGAACACATCGCGCACTTGTTCTTTGTTGCTTGTCCCTTTTCCAGTTGCAAATGACAAATCAATGTACTTTAATTGGTATTTCATATATTAATTCACCAAGAATCAAACAGTATTGTAAAGAACAATGTCCAATTTTTAGTTTTCAATTTTCTTTCTAGATTCTTCAATCGAAAAACGCACACAAAAAGGCAAACTTTTTAAAGTATTTGTACCCAACCACGTGAATCTTCCAGCACTCTCTCTATCCCTCTTCAGTTCGCATAGTATATATATATGCAGACACCCGAACAACTTCAAAGGGTTCGTCAATTCTGGAAGCATAAGTGTTAACTAGTTAATTGAATGTCGGTTTCTTGTGGGGTGGAATATGTGGTGATTTTGGGTTGCATTAGGTGGGCCTGGAAGCGCTGCACCTATATCGGCGGAGACGACAGCGCCACCTGGCCCACCGCCACCCTCGAGGAGTTTGAGCCTATCCCGCGTGTCTGCCGCATCATATTGGCTGTGTACGAGCCCGACCTCCGTTGCCCTAAGTATCCCCCCGTCGGTGGCTACCGCCTAAACCCCGACTGGGTCATCAAGCGCGTCACCTACGAGGACACGCTCGGCCACGCGCCGCCTTACATAATTTACCTTGACCATAACAATCGTGAAATCGTACTAGCCATTCGTGGGTTGAATTTAGTTAAAGAAAGTGATTATAAGTTGTTATTGAATAATCGGTTGGGTATGCAGATGTTTGATGGAGGGTATGTGCATTATGGGTTGTTGAAATCGGCTATATGGGTTTTGACCAACGAATCAGAGACTCTGAAGAGAGTATGGGAAGAGAATGGCAGAGAGTATAAGATGGTTTTTGCTGGGCATTCATTGGGGTCGGGGGTTGCATCGCTTTTGAGTGTGATTGTGGTGAATCACGGGGATGAACTTGGAGGGATTCCGAGAAGTTTGGTGAAGTGTTATGCTGTGGCTCCGGCGCGCTGTATGTCGCTTAACTTGGCCGTGAAGTATGCTGATGTTATATGCTCAGTCGTGTTGCAGGTTAGTGATTTTCTATTCTTTGTAGAAAGGTAAATGTTGGCTTAGATATAGATATGATTTGTGTTTCGATTCAGCTGGATAAATATAGGATCTCGACTTGTCACTTGTGTGTTGGTAAAAAATGAAAAAAACAAATTTTTTTACTAAAATTCTTGTAAGAATTTGATCGTACTTCATAATGAGGTGATAAAAGATTCTGTATTATTAACTTCTTGCAGCCGCCTTTGTTTGGCAAGACTGTTTGGTTTATAAGCTGGTTTATTTATGATTTTGAGGTAAAAAGTAGTGGTTTAAAATTGGAGATAAAAAATGTGTTTATTTAAAAAGTAGTTTAAAAAATTGTGTAGTTTATAAACTGATTTATAAATCAGTTTATTTTTTTTAACCAAACACATGCTAAGTAGAACTAACTCTCAAGCATATGTATACCTGACAGACACTGAGTTTTTTTAGAAATTCTGGATTAATTATTGATGATAAAGGAATTTATTGGTGTGGAGAAGGGACGGGGATTGGTTTGTGGTTGATAATGCTTTTAAGTTTTAAGATCCGGTCAATGGCCCAAGGTGGGACGGGATCACTATCCCGTTATGAAGGTAATCAATTGAAAACAAAAGGGTGCTGCAACTTGTGCTACCTTATAGGAGTGAGAACTTTTCAATCAATGCAAACCGAGAACAAAACTTCTGCATTATTCTTCAGAAGGCTGCTTGATGCAACAGAATATTTAACCAACCTGCCGCATTATTAGCAAAGGATTTCTTCAAGGAATTGGGCAATCGGTTTTATTAAATAGATTTATAGATTTTTGGCTAAAAAAATAATAATAATAAAAAAAGAAAGAAAGAAACAGAAATCTGATGAGTTGGTGGCAGCCATGGTTTTCAAAGTTATGCCATGGGGGAAGAGCGGGGAAAGAGAAAGCTAAAGATTTTGTTTCTTTCTGAATTTTGCATGATTATTTACTCCAATGTATTCTGACAGAATACTTTGATTAGATTTCGGTCCTGTTATATTCTAACAGATATTGTATATCTGCTATTGTTAGAAGTCTGTTTCCGAATGAAGCAAAATGCCTGCATTACGTAGTAAATAAATGAAAATGTATAATGTCATCTAAATAATTTTATTTTTTGTTTTGGTTGAATATTATGCAATACTATCACATAGTAATATTGCTGTAAATTGAAACTGTCCAGGATGATTTCTTACCGAGAACACCCACTCCATTGGAAGATGTATTCAAATCCATCTTCTGGTTAGTTTTCACATCTCATAATGCTTAGAGGTTCCATGATGCTGTAAACAATTTCAATCTAGTGTATTTTTGCCTTAAAAGGAGTGAATTGTTAGTCATTTTATAAACCAGGCCTTAATGCTTTGGACAGTTTGCCTTGCTTACTGTTTCTTGTGTGCCTGAGGGATACCTTTATACCAGAAGGTAGAAAGCTCAGAGATCCAAGAAGACTGTATGCACCTGGTCGAATTTATCACATTGTGGAAAGAAAATTTTGCAGGTAAAATTGTTTCAAATCTAAGTGAAATCATTTATGTGCTTTTTATCCAAGTAATCCAAGAAGTAATCATGGTTTTGTTGGCTTATCAAAGACGACTGATAATATATTTTTATCACATTGAAGTGAATCCATTGAGTGACTGTGTTCTGGAGTTTCAGTATCAGAATTTTATGCTCTATGCATAACCCTATTGTCTAGAATATAACTGTGTTTTAAAATGTGTTATCATTGTCCACACCATTTTGATAGAAGAATCTTCTTAATAATCTTGTTTTAAACATTGAAATTATAACCTATAGGTTGTCAACCCATTTAGACTTGTTGGCTTCGCATTTTAATTCCTGCAGTATTACTTGGCCTTAATGCTGGAGAGAAGTGTCATGAAGATCTCAGTGAATAGCTACTGTATTGGGATAATCATATTCATCAGCTCCTGATTTCTAAGATCATTTTTGTAGATTCAATGGGGAAACACATTTTTTGCGTCCAAAATTAACTTCCCCTAAAATTTCTTTACCATAATAATAATAATTAAAAAGAAAGGGGAAAGCATGGTTAAAAATACCCAATTGAAACCTGTCTTGAGGCCCGCCTCAAAGTGCGCGTGCAAATAACGCATCAAGGTTCTGAACGTGAGGCGGTTTGATGCCAATGCCTTACAGAACCACAACCGCCTCAAGGCTTGTGACTCACAAAACATAAAAATTATAATATGCACTTCTTGAAGATAACTTATTTTTTTCATTAAAATATTTTAATGTTTTGTTTCTAATAGACCATATGTGACAACTGAAATAATAGTTTTTTCTTTTGTCTGTTTGCACATATAACACACTTTATTTTATTTACTTATAAATTTTAAAGATTATTTGTCAAGTATCATGAGCTTATTTTACATTCTAATAACCTTTTGACTTTTTTTTAATTTACGATGAGGCTTACGCCTCAAAACGCCTTGGCTTTTACGACCTGCCTTATGAAAGAAAAATGCATCAGTACCAGATTCCACCTTTTTAAAAGTTAACTTCATACGTCTTTGGTCACTGTAAGCCTTTTTCCAATTGTAGATTGGATCCATTGTATAAATTCATGTTGTCACTGTATGAGTTCCTTGAGAACTTCATTCAGTCTTCTCTTCGTCCAATTTTCCATGCCCATTTTTATAATCGTTATATATTTTTGTTAGTTTGGAAATTGTAGAAATCATCTACAGAAACTTGACAGTACTCATTTGTCAAGTCCGGACTATGAGAGCTTTGGGAGCTTTTGCATCACTATATTTTTGATGCAGTTCGTCAATATTTCCCTGATTAGGTTGACCCATATATCTGTATAATTAGTGAAACATATTTTATGCCATGCTTGATTATGTCAGAAGTGTTTCTTGCCGATCAATAGAGTTACCGTAACGTGTAGTTGAACATTACTTGAGAAGGTGCTCCCACAGAAGCGTTTCCCGAGTATATCCTACCATTGCAAGCCTTTGGGTTGGCTGTTGGCAAATATTCCGGATCTCAACTTCTTTTTATTTTTTTTGGGTACTTGGGAAAACCCCTTTTTCCCCAAAATTGAGAAATAAACTCTGTAACCAACCACTTCCCACATCTGTCATATCCAGCAATTATTTTCTTTCAATCTATATTCATCTATTTAGAAAGAGGATTGGCCGTATGATGCTCCGAATTTTTTTTTTTTTTTTAATACTCAACAAAAGAAAAACAGAGAGATTGATTGCTCTTAACTTGTATTCACCATTTGGTACTAACAGATGTGGAAGGTATCCTCCAGCGGTCAGAACAGCCATCCCTGTTGATGGAAGGTTTGAACATATCGTCTTGTCATGCAATGCTACCTCTGATCATGCTATTATTTGGATAGAACGGGAGGCAGAACATGCTTTAGAAGTAAGTAGATTAAAATATAATTTTTCATTTTTTTTTTGTTTTAGTCTACCAAAAATTACTATTATAATTGAGTAATATCTAGTTTAGAGGCATTAATTTTTCCTGTTTCTTCATTGTCCTAGAGAAAATGACTAAAAACCATTCTTTCAATTAATGTTGCTTTCTAAAATGGAAGACACTGATGAGTTCGAATTGATCTGCATGAAATCATTTGGCGGTACTAAATTAACTTATATTCGATGAATCTTGTCTTGTCAATTAGGTAAAATAAATTCAAGATGCTAAAAAAAACCTTTAGACCTTCGATTTATAGGACTTAAAAGTTAGAACTCCCTATCAAAGAGGTGTCCTTTTATTATTCTTCTTAGAATGCTATTAATAATGAATATATATATATATTGTCATGCAGAAGCTAAAAGAGCTTAGTACAGAAACCACGACGACACCACCTGAAGTCCAGAAATTCGATAGGAAGCAAACAATTGAAAAGGAACACAAGGATGCTTTAGAGAGAGCTGTGAGTTTGAATATACCTCATGCCGTGACCATTACTGGAGAAGAATCCTCTGGCAGTATCGAAGAGTCGTCTTCAAGGGACAAGAACGTCGAACCCTCAAAAGCTGAGATAGAGGATTCCAAGGAATCTAAAAAACCGTCAAGTAAAAATTCTAGAACTAATTGGAATGAAGTAGTTGAGAGGCTTTTCAAGAAGGATGAGTCTGGGAAATTGGTATTCAAAAGAGACGCCTCTGTCACTGAATAGCGCACACTTCAATTTTGTTTACCTCATCGATGGTATATTGATCTTTTTCACCCTGTTGGTTTTTACCATTCTTTCTTGTACAAGTTCACAACCGTGATGTATAATAATCACTGGCTTGTCCAGGATAATGTACAATTTCATAGTAGCTAACGGAAAAAAGACCTAGCTTTGCCTTCACCCCATGCTAATTACATCAACTTTAACTTAATTCACGTAATAACAAGAACAAAGATGCAGTTTTAAAGCTTTCAAATTAATTTGTATATATACAAGAGAAACTGCGAATGCGAACATCATTCATTCTACTTCAATCGATGAAAGTAAAACATATATACCCCAATATATCATATCATCCCTCCAAAACGTCTCAAGTACAACCAAAAACCATTTTATGGCTAGAACTAGAATATAAAATAGTAGTAATTAGACAACCATCCAAAAAGAGCTTCAAGCACCATCTAAATTTGCATCGCTTCTGCGTGATAGCTCTCAAGCTCCTTGTCAAGATCCTCAGCTGATTTATCCACAGTTTTCTTTACCCAACGAGCTCCACCACGACCACGGCCTCGGCCACGTCCTCCACCACGGCCCCTCCAACTGATCAAAATAGGGACAATCGCACATTAGGCTCAAATTTTAAGTTGCATAGAACTGTGGAACCATGATTACTCATTACTGTGAAAAAGTATGAACCAAGAGTAAAAACCCATAATTTACTTTCAAAAAGCAACCAATATTGTATTCAAGAACCACAACTCGCATAATAAGATCAAGAAGCGGCAGAATAATGGTTCAAAAGATTAGATATCAATAACAATATAGATAATGCAACATGCATAATGAATTGGTCATAGGCAACTTACACATAATTACGACTGGAAGCAATGGAGCTGATCGGGGGACGACCTGGTCGATGCCTGCACAATAGACGCATTCAGTTTAATAACCACGCCACAACATTAGAATACTAGGACTATGACCATCAAGTACATTTAAAACAAAATTCAATGTTTCTATAAAAAATAAAAAAAAATCCAATGATAACTGTTTGGAGTGATCTGAACTTAAGTCGTACAGCCAAAATACATTTTCCCAAATAATATGATTATAATGGGGCTCAAACAAGGGCTAATTGTTGAGAAATAAATAATAAGAAAATAAAGGAAATACTATTCCTTTGGTGTAAATTTAGTGTAACCATCCTTTCCTCAGATTGGTGTGAAAATTGCACCAATTTGGTGTAAAAGTTACACCCAATTGGTGCAAATAATGGGAGATGCCCTAATATTAGCATTATCAAAAATAATTGACCAACAAAATGAGCCTTGTCGCTTTTACTAATAGATAATATTACATGAAAATGAAGTAGCAGAAATTAATTTAATGTTTCTTAAAATAGCATTCAAATTTTGTCAAATAACATCAAATATCATGTGTTAAATATTTGCTGACAAAATAATGAATTTTTTTAAAGTAGATTGGCAAACTAATAAATATACGACTTGTTTATAATTTAATATCTAAAAATATTTTCAGTAAAATTTGGACAAAATTTGCGTTAAAAGCCTTTGCCCTGTTTGATTTTCATTATTTCAAAACCATGGTTTTCTGTCTCTTCTTTTCAATCACACATTTATCAATAAAATTATATTACACAAAAACTTAGAAAAGATTCCCTACATTTAAATCACACATTCTCCAAAAAATCACTATTCAAAACCACAAAAACTTTTTTAAACAACATCAAACACACCTTATCACAAACTTACATACTCAAAAAATTAAACTTAATTAAGCAAGCAAAATCTTTATATGATAAAAACAAATCCTAGTCGTCTTTCCAATGTTCAACAGGCCACCATTCAAGGCACACTCTACCAAAATGAAAAGGGGAATACAAATAGAATCAGCAGACAAAGAAATTAGAAGGAATTATAGTCACTTACGCCATGACAACTGTCCTTTTACCATTTGCTCTTCCAGCTACATTAACTCGAGCTGAAATAGGAATCTCCGCACTGACACCAATTATCTCAATCTTCATAGGCTTCCCATCCAATTGGACATTGTTATATCTCTTAAGTGCTTTGAATGCATCACTTCTTATGGCAAACACCACTTCAGCCGAACCCTGGCCAACAATATATTATTTTATAATCTTATATAAATATATTGTAGACAATGTTCAAAATGGAAGCAATATATCTCCAGACAGAGTACAAGGTAAGAAATAACGGTACAAAAATCTTCAAACACATTATGAGTACTGGCAAGGGAATAAAAAATGAAGCATATGCATCAGAGGTAATAGGTCTCCACTTTTTGTAGACTATGTTCTCATAGTTCAGGGGAATGTGCATGTCAAACAAGAACCAAGAAGATCTCAGAACAGAACAAATGTCTGAAGCATTACATTAACTGATAAATGTCTATGCAACAGTCAATACACAAAATAAAAATAAAATAAAATGAACATGAGTTAGGCAGCTAGTTCAATTACACCTGCTTATTGCTTTATAGTCCACGTGCATTATTGTAATTTAGAAAGATGCTGATCACTTTTTTTTGTGTCAACAACAGCTTACATGAAGGATATAGCTTGATAAATTAGAAATACATAAACATGATTACCAGAGCCGGAAAAGCTCCAGAACAGGATACAGAGAGCATGCAAAGATGGATCCCAATTTAAAGAAGTCTAAAATGACTTTAAGCATAATGAAATTTATTCACAAAGCCCTCATACTCACACTAGGTCTCCCAGTTTTGTCATAGTGTATTGCATATCTTATCAGCTCCCCAATCTCAGAAAAGAGTTCCTGCAATAGAAGTACTTTTTCAGGAAATCTTCAAAAGAAAATCCTCAAAAAGATGAGAAGACTCGGCTCAATATTAATACCCTTATATCCTGATTCGTCACCCCAGTGTCCAAGTTGGAAACAAATATCTTTGTACCATTTTCTAATCCCGATAATCCAGCTGATCTAAGACCATCTTCAAAAAGACCATTCTGCCATGGCAAATTCTTGGTTCTGCGGACAGGCTGATGCAAGCAAACCAAAAATATACTGAGATTGGAAAGGAAATGTCATCATAGGACCCAAAATATAATATTTTATCATTCTTTAAGATAAAGCAGATATCAGCAAACTTCCATGATGTAGTTATATCGAAATGCTCATGCAGGATAATCCAATTCCAAGGGAAATTGAGAGGTACAAATTTTAGTGCGTATGGGGATTGAGATTTGATCCACATCATGTCAACTGGTTCAATGCAAAAGGTGACAGCTCCAGTTTTGATATTCAGTGGAGGAAACCAGTTATCAAAAAGGCCATGAAGTCAGATAGTGACTGAAACCTTAATTTCCATCATAAAATGATCCACATTTCGCAATGTGTCACCAAAACTCCCCCTCTAAACAGTCCAGCGATAAAACTAGAGTGATCCTTGTTAAATATAATGACTTTAAGATAAGAAAATTCGAGCCTCGAGATCAGTAGTGGATGTTAAGTGGTGAGAGCTCTTATATTGTCAATTATACAAGATGCTAAGCAGCAGCATCCCTTTAGGGATCACTGAAGTTCTTTTGATGAATAGATCCATTGCAAAGTTCTTGAGCAAAAACCCACGTGAACAGAAGAACCATCAGGATCTTCGAACAAACTCACTACAATCTAGCTGCTTTGTTTCTGCTGAGTTACAGTGGTCTTCTCCCTGAACCAAACAGTCAATATATCTCTTGCACTTGATTTGTAAAGCAAAAGTAGAGAACTTTTTTGTATGAGACACTAGTTCATAGCAGATTGTCTACAAAATGCAGTTTTGAGCTTGCCTTGGCAATGGTGTAGACTGATGGTCTAGCATTTAAGCTGAGTGGGGCTCTAGGTTGAGTCCCAGTTGTTCTTCCACCTCTAAATGACCGTCCTGGACCTCTACCACGTTGAGGTCTGCCTTGTCCTCTACCTCTGTCACTATTACGCCTGTTCTTTATCATATCATCAAGAGATATGTACAAAGAGGCCATCGTTTATGAAGACACAAAACTCAAGCTGATGAAAGTAAATCTGAAAGAAAAAAAAATTTCAGGTTACCGAGTTGATGGACCAAAGATAGAATCAATCATCTCATCTACCAAGTTGGCTGTTTAATATCACTGGGTCAGACAAAAGCTCAAAATATCAAGTAATTCAGGAAACTTTTTTTTTTTTTTTTTTTTGTAACAAGCAGGTATAAACATCATGACAAAATGAAGCAGGCAGGAAGAAACATTAAACTCAACAGTGTCAAAGGCCATCCGATTAAGTAACTACATGTGTACCAGAAGTAATACTAGATAAATGTAATAAGTAATTCCTATATGAAATAAAAATAGATTATCAAAGTGATAAAAAAATATATATATTATCATACTGCAATGAGACTCCAAGAATGGAAGGTCGAGAGAGAGAGAGCATTTATTTCAGACAATTAAGTTCCCAATATAGTTAGGCCATCTGCATATACTATAACTGAAAGCAAGTTACCCAAATATAGGACGATTAATTAGTCAACCTCATAAACCACCCACCAATCAATACACCATGCCACTAAAACGCAGTTAAAATTTAAAAAGAATTGTTTGCACGCATGAAACTAAACAAATAAGAGTAACAAAGTTGACAACAAATTCTAATTATTTTATGCAAAAACCTGGATGTGGGGAAAAAAAATAGATCTTGGAATAAAACAGATATATGGTCATTATTAGGAAAGGAAAAATGAAAAAAGCTACTGGCAGTACTCGAGTAAAGGACGAAACAGAAGAAAGAACCAGTCGCCAGCAAGCTAGAAAAAATATATTTACTTAACATATTCAGAACCCAGGACAAAATCATACATAGACAAAAACCCAATACAGAAAAACATAACATTGAAAACTAATACATCCCAAGGAAGAAGTTACCTGAATTCGAGAAATACTAATGCTGGTAAATCTGCGATCTCTGGAACAAATTAACAGGGGAAATAAATTGAAAAGGAGGAGGAGAATCGGTTAAGATGTGAAATTTCTAGGTTTAATGAGACATTGGTGGAAGGAAGTATAGGCCGATGGGGGGTGTTTTGTTGAAGAGTTAGGGTTCAGAGAGGTATGTATATTAGGGAATTGGGTTGAAGTGAGGCGTCCGCGTAAAGAAAAGAGAGGCGGTGAAGAAGAAATATGGAAGTTTCCCACAATTGACCTTGACCAAAAAAAGCCCTTGTTTGAGTCCAATTGTGTGGAAAAAGTTTGTGAATAACACCCTGTATTTTTAAGTAATGATGATTATAATATAAATTAATTTATAAACAATACTTACTTTTTTTATTTCCATTATAATCAACTTAGCAACTGTTCGTCAACTATTATAAATAATAATGATTAGTGTTATTTATATTTTTGAGGTAAAATTTGTTATTAAAATTTGAAAAGAGAAAATTTGCGTGGTTAAAAAAATAGTTTGAAAATTGTGCTGATTATAATACAAAGTTCCCAAACGCAGGCTTATTTGACAAAATGTATTTTGGAATAGTGATTTTTGAAAGAATGTGTGGTTTAAAATAAGAAAGAGAAAGTATAATATTATTTTATTGGATAATATGTTGTTAAAAATAAGAGAGAAAAATATAGTAACATTTAATGTGTCTCAAACAATGGTGCAATTTTCCAAACAACATTTTAATCACACACGTTTTTTTCTTCAATTTTTAACCACACATACTTAGAAAATACCAAAATAAACAACAAAAATGACGGCTAAGGGCTGCCGAACACATTGTCATGTGGTTTTGAATAGTAATTTTTGGAGAATGTACGATTAGAAAATATTTGAAAAAAAAAAAATTGTATACTTGACTAAGATGAGAGGTTGAAATTGAGATTGAGTATTAAATAAATTTGATTTTGAAAAAAGGGAGCCAAACAAGGGCTAAATTTGGCTTGGGTAATGTCTCGTCCCACCCTCGATGGCCCGACTCGTGTGATTAAAAATACAAAATAATTTTGGAATTCTTGTATAAAATTATTTTATGAAATAATGTGAAGTTGAAAATGAATTTTGAAAAAAATAAAACTAAAAAATAAGCTAACACTATCTATACATGTGTTGAGACACTAACAAACCCAACCTATTACAATGTTCGATCTAGGGATGGCAAACGGGCTAGACAGTTCGGGGGTTCGTGAGTTCGGCTCGGTTCGGTTGGTTAAAAGTTCGGTTCGGCTCATGAAAAAATGGACTTAAATTTGGACCGAAAAAAAAATTTGAGTATTGGACAGTTTGAAAGGGGCGAAATGGGCCGGCTCGCGAGCCGACCCATTTCGGCTAGTGAAAACGAGCCGAAGCTCATGTTCTCACGAGCCAGGCCAAACAGCTTCAAACTGTCACAAAACCTTTTAGCTTTAATTTTTGTATTTTTTTTACCTATAAATATACCCATTTTTTCTTGATTTGGATCACAAACAATCTCAATTCTCTCAAGTCTCAACTCTCTAAGTCAATTGCAATATTCTACTTTCTAGTCATATTCTAATTTGTAGTGCTATAATATTTCGTTTTCATATACAATATTGTCTCATATTCCATATTTCATTTCCATCTCCAATTCCAAATTTCCAAATTCATTCTTTCTAATGGCACACTCGCAATCTCATGGTTATTCTTCTAACCAATTTGTTGATGAATTTTCCGGTTTCAAAGATATTCCAATTCCCGAAAATGTGGTGGATTTGAAAAATGAGATCGATGATATAGATACTAGAAATCCTCTTAATTTGGATGACATTGTTGATGAAGATGTTGCTGTTACATATGGATCCGGCTCCGCTGCACAACAGCAAACTCCAACAGAAATAAAAAAAGGACGAAAAAATCGAACTGATGGAATTTTTTCAATTTGATTAAAACAACGGCCAACGACGCTAATGGAAATCCAGTATTTAAAGCACAATGTAAAACTTGCGGAGGACTTTTCTCTTGAAAGAAGGGTGGGGGCATAACACACCTCAACAGACACTGTAAACATGTCGAAAATCGAGCAACAAATCAACTCTACAGTTTGGTCAATCGAGTCTAACCAATTGGGTCTTCAACCAAGAACTAGCGTGTCGAGAAGGGATGGTCATGTTCGTATCGAGTGGTGAGTTCCCGCTTTCAATTGTAGAAAGCTCACAATTCACGGAATTCATTCAAATCCTTTTTTAGAAATACTTTACGAGCTGATTGCATTAATAAATATTTCGAGAGAAAACAAAATTTTATAGATGCTTTAAATAAATATAATGGTAACTTATCATTTACTTCGGACTTGTGGACTGGTAATAATCATAGAGGTTACGTAACTGTTACTTTTCATTATATTGATGATACTTGGTTAATGAACAAAAGAATTACGACATTTAAAGTTATTGATTACCCACATAATGCGACAAATATTTTCAATGTACTACTTGCAATTATTAGAGAATTTAACTTCTATAGTAAAGTTGGTAATTTTACACTAGATAATGTTTATGTTAATAAAGCAGTAATAAATTGATTAGCTAACCACATGAATACTGAATTTGATGGAGTCTTGTTTCATGTTCGTTGTGTGTGTCGCATTTTTAATTTAATAGTTCAAGATGATCTTAAGCATATAGAAAATCAATTGAAAAAAATTAGGAATGCTTGCAATTTCATTATGATAGTGCGTTCTAGAAAACAAGCTTTTGATGCACATTGTGTAGAAAATGGTATGCCAGCAGATCATTTGTTACAGATGTAGGAAATAGATGAAACTCAACTTATTGAATGATTGAACATTGTTAATATTACGAGAATTTAATATGTGAATATTACAACGGTTGGCACTCACATGGCCCAAGTTTTGATTTGAGGGCTGATGATTGGGAACTTGTTTTTCATATTAAAACTTTTTTGAATCTTTTTACGATGCTACAAACGAATTATCCGGTGTTTATTATCCTATTGGTCCTTTAGTGTTGAAGCATTTTTATTGCATTGCTAATAATTTTAACAAGTACAAAATATTTCATATTTTTAAACAAATCATTTCAGCAATGGAGACTAAGTTTAGAAAATATTGGGAAGATATACCCACTTTATTTCATTAGCAACGATTATGGACCCTAAAATAAATTTAGAGGGAACTAAATACACTATAAATGCAATATCAAAAAAATTAACTTTTGAGACTCCCTTGACATGTACAAATTTAGAAACATGTTTATGTCAAATGTACGAGCTCAATGCCGAAAAGTAACTGCTCCCACCCATAATGTGATACAAAATGAAGAGGTGATTTACTTTTCTACCTTATGACTATGAAGGAAACTTCTAGTACACATGTCAGTGGTTCTGGTTATTCTAGTACATATAATAGTTCAGATGAAATTCCAAGCGAATTAAATAGGTATTTTTCACACGACCTTCTTAGCATGTTAGACGAGGACGAGAGAAATAATTCTGACATTCTTAAGTGGTGGAGATTAAACGAGCGTTAATACCCAGTTGTTTCTATGATTGCACGAGATCTATTAGCACATCCGGTATCAACTGTAGTATCGTAGGCTGCTTTTAGTGCAGGTGGAAGAGTGTTATCTGAATATAGGTCAAGGATTAAAGAAGACATACTGGAGACTTTAATGTGTTTAAAGATTGACAGTTTGCAGAGAAAATATTACAAAACAGGATAAGTTAAATTCTAGTAGAGGAATTCAGAGAACAATCGTATTGATGAGTAAATTATTCTGTATTATTAATTATTATCCTTACAATTATACTATAAATAATATATGCATTTTTCTTTTTCTTTTTTATTTTTAATTCTTTCTTTCAAATAAAAAAATTGTTTACGTAACATTTTGTTCGTGTAGAATTTTAACTCCGCCTACAAGAAATTAAATGTAGTCAGTTTCAAACCCAGATTAAAGGAGGAGGGTTTAAGTTTTTATATTTTTAATTATTCCAGTTGCTACCCGTTGAAAAAAAAAATACGAGCCGCTCGTACGGACGAGCCCACAAACTGGGGGGCTCGTCCCAAGCCATGGTCAAGCAGGCCGAGTCAGCGTTGAAAAAAAAAACAAAAGCAAAAACAAAAAAATACGAGTCGGCTCGTACGGACGAGCCCACGAACTAGGGGGCTCGTCCCAAGCCATGGCCAAACGGGCCGAGTAGGCTCGGCTCGGCCTGTTTGACATCCCTAGGTAAAGATAATCAAATTACCACTCTTTCAATGATTTACCTGGCATAACCATCAATAGATAGGAATATGGGATTTCCCCTCTCCTTCTCTTTCGATCTTTCAGAGTAGATAAGGGATCGAAGTTGTTTACCCCTTTCTAAAACTAACAAATTTAACATTTTTTTTTCTTCAAAAATCGGGTGTTTAATAATTAAAAATAAATATTATATTATATATAATATAAACATAATCATCTATTATATATTATATTAAAAGTTAAAACTAATATAATATTAAATCAAAAACTCAAAATTTGACATCAAAACCTCCATCACCCTACCCCTGCCCGCCACCTCACCAACCTCACCTACCCCACACACCCAACCCTACCCCAATTTTTTTCCCCTCTCGATGTTTTCCTACCCTTCCTCATCCCATCACACTCGACTCTTCCCCACATCCTTGCAAAGTGACAAATTGATATCACCCCAATCACAGTCCTTGACCCCATTCACCTTAAAATGATTTCAACAAACCCAACCCACCACCCCTAACCTACCCTACCCTACCCCCAAAAATAAGTTTTTTTTCTCTCTTGATGTTTTCCTACACTTTCCCATCCCAACCCACTCAACCCTACCCCACATCATCACAAAGTGACAAATTGATCTCATCCCGCCACCCGCCACCTCAAAATGAATTTTCTTTTATTATTTCACACCTCACCACAACCCCCCATCCCATCGCACCCCGACCTCAATCCACCCCACCCTACCCCAAAAAAATGATTTTTTCCTTCCACTTTTTCACACCCCCCCCCGATCCCAACTAACTCACCCCACCCACCCACCCCACGAAAATTAATTGATCACACAAAATTCCCAATTACAAATTTAATTGCAAATATCACCCTAATCCCAACCCCACCTCACCCCGCCCTTCCGTCCCCAAACAACGCAACAAAGTCACAAGTCACATTTTTATCAAAATTACAAATTTAGTCATAAATTTCACCCTATCCACCCCACCCCACCCCACCTACCTCACCCCCACCCACAAAGTCACAATTGGTCACACCTCACCTCACCTCACCCCACCCTATCCTACCCCTCACCATCTCACCCCAAAGTCACAGTTCGATCACACAAAGTTGTAATTAGGTCATAATATATCACACTCTACCTCAAAAATGATTTTTTTCTCTATGTTTTCCCACCCCACCCATCCCATCCCATCCTATCTACACCCAGATACAAAATGATTTTTTTTCTCTATGTTTTCCCACCTCCACCTCACTCAACCCTCAAAGTTTCAATTGGTCATACAAAGTTACATTTCAGTCACAAATCACAAATTTCACCGCAACCCCACCCCACCCCACACCATCCAACTCTACCCCACATTCAAAGTCATATTTGGGCACAAAAAAGTCACAATTCAGTCAAAATTACAAATTAAGTTGCAAAACCCCACCTTCGCACCCACCCCAACCCCGAACTCACGATCATACAAAATCACAGTTGATCACAAAGGTCACAATTCGGTCACACAAAAGCATAGTTAGGTCAGATGAGGTCACAATTACAAATTTGGTTGCAAAATTCAACCCCACCTCATCCCCACTCACCCTACATGCAAAGTCATAGCTGGTCACACAAGTTCACAATTACAAATTTATCAAAACCCCACCTACCACACCCCAAAGTCATAGTTGGTAACACAAAGTCACAGTCCAGTCACACAAAGTCGCAATTAGGTCAAACGAGGTCGCAATTAGGTCAAATGAGTTCACAGTTAGATAACAATTACAAATTTGGTTACAAAATTCAACCCCATCTCACCCCCCTTCACTCACATGCAAAGTCACAGCTGGTCACACAAGTTCACAATTACAAATTTAGTTGCAAAACTCCACCGACCCGACCCCCCAAAGTCACAGTTGGTCACACAAAGTCACAGTCCGATCACACAAAGTCGCAGTTAGGTCAAACGAGGTCACAGTTAGGTCACACGGGTCACAGTTCCATTACATAAAGTCATAGTTTGGTCACAATTCGTTCTCACAAAGTCACACCTCGGTCACAATCTCTAATATGATTGATTGAATCATCCAAATTGATCACATCTTATTTATTCATTGGTCACAATTACTGGTTTCTTAATCACGATTAATCAAACATTTTTAGTCACATATTATTTATTTATTATTGGTCACAACTTACTCATTTTCTTAATCACAATTAATCTATTTTTTTTCACAATTATCTAATAATTGCTCATATTCCGTTACTCATCACGACTTACATTTCTTAGATATTTTGGCCGCATTTACCTTTAATCGGTCACAATCACTATTCAAGTCACTTAACTCAACTCAGGGGCGGAGCCCATTAAGGCCCAGCGCGGTCCATAGACCGCGCTGGACTTTGGCCGTCTAGCCCAGGCCCAATAATTTATTTATTTTTTGCCCAAACTCACTCTTTCTTCCAGCTACAGCTCACCACCCTACCACTCCACTGTCATTTCACTTCAGCAAGACAGCAACTCAGTTCATCTGCAGACTACAGAGACTACACTCCATTTCCACACCATATATTACCATTTCACGGTCCAGAAGAAAGAACTAGACGTCGGCGAGTGGCGACTGAAGAAGACGAAGTCCTCCCCTGCTGGCTGTTGGTGGGCCGCTGGCGCTGTGTGCTTAGTGCAGTGTAGCCAGTGCTTACTACCTACCTTAGCTGATATCTGTGACCTGTCGATGGGACGACGACAGACTGAAGTGTGAAGAAGTCCTCCGCAGGCTGCAGCTCCGCCTCCGCTGGACGCCTCACGCCTGGACCGCCTAGACGTTGCCTCTGTCGATGGGGAGTGACGGCGACTGCTTTGCAAACTTCAGCCTTCAGAGCTCGAGGTTGAAGCCTGAAGGTTAGCTCCTGTGCTGTGCCTCTCCGGCCACCGCCCCTGTCTGAAAATCTAACTGGGAAATGCACGTTTGACGTTACAATGAATGATATTATGTTATGTGAATGAATAAAGTATGTGATTAATAACTTATTTGATTTTTGAATGACTTATTTAATTAATAACAATTTGCAACACTTTTTTTTTTTTTTTTTTTGAACAAATTTTTTTATTTTTGATTTTTGATACAATATCTTGGACTAATGGACTTGTTTGGATTTTTATCTTGAAATTAGATTTCAAAATATTGATTATTGGATGGTATTTTGGGGGTATTGAAAATAATATTGATTAGGCATTTGGGGGTATTTTTAATATATTTGATTAACTTTGTTTGAATTTTCGTAATTTAAGATTTGTGGTTTGTAATTGTTATTTGTTGAGTTTGTTTAATTTGAAAGTTGTGATTTGTAGGAAAAAATCATGTCTACCTTAGATAGATTTTTTAAAATAAAGTTTCCAGTTGTTGAAAATGTTGATGAGGGGACTTCAAATAGAGTGGATGTTGATGTTACACAACTTCCCACCGATCATGGAAATAGAGTAGATATTGATCTTGCACAACTTCCAACCGATCCTGGATTAAGAATTTCAATTTCAAATTACAATATTAATATTCGTGATCAAGTTCGAAGAGCGTATTTGCAAAAGGGTGCTTGTCAACCTTCAGATCATGTATTCCCAAAATGAAAGTTCGGAACATCCCAATTTAGACCATTCCAATCTTCCTGGTTCAAAGAATTTGGTAATTAGTTGGAGTATAGTATAGCAAAAGATGCCGCTTATTGTTTGTACTGTTATCTTTTCAATTCAAGTCATGGTAATCAAGGAGGAGGTGAATCTTTTGTCAGCGAAGGGTTCACGTATTGGAAAAATAAAGAAAGATTTCGACTTCATACGGGTAAACATGATACCGAACATAATAAAGCTCGAATGAGTTTTGAAGCTTTGATGAATCAAGATCAACACATTCATTCGATTTTGCATAAGCAGTCAACACAAGCACGTAGTGATTATTGTATTCGTCTTGAGGCATCAATTGATTGTATTAGAGTTTTGTTGCGTCAATGGTTATCATTTTGGGGTCATGATGAATCTGAAGGTTCTCTCAATCCAGGTAACTTCCTAGTTCAATTGTAATTTCTTGCTGATCGTAATAATGATATTAAAGCTGTGGTATTGGGAAATGCTCCTAAAAATTGTAAATTAACATCTCCTGATATTCAGAAGGATATAGTGAGTGCTTGTACTGTTGAAACGATTAATGTTATTATCAAAGATGTTGGAGATTCATTGTTCTCTATTCTTGTTGATGAATCTCGTGATGTATCAGTAAAGGAGCAAATGTCAGTAGTCCTACGTTATGTGGATAGTAGTGGACATGTGAATGACCGTTTGATAGGGGTTGAGCATGTTAGAAGTACCACAACTATATCACTTAAGACTGCAATTGATATGCTATTTTCTAGACATAATTTGAGCATAACTAGGTTGAGAGGACAGGGCTATGATGGGGCAAGTAATATGCAATGTAAGTTCAATGGTCTGAAATCGTTCATTTTGAAGGAGAACTCATATGCTTTTTACATACATTGTTTTACTCATCAACTTCAGCTAGTTCTTGTAGCTGTGGCAAAGAAGAATATTCCAATTTATAATTTCTTTCGTGTGGTTGGTGATGTTGTAAATGTCATTAGAGCATCTTGCAAACGTTCTGATCTGCTTAGAGAGAAACATTCAGACTTTATCGTTGAAGCATTGGAGAGAGGCGGTGTTTTAAGTGGACGGGGACTTAATCAAGAAACTACTCTTCAACGTTCTGGTGATACACGTTGGGGGTCACATTATAATTCTTTGATCAGTTTGCTTTCAATGTTCTTTGCTGTTGGTGATGTACTTGAATTTATTTCAGAAGACGAATCTTGTTCTGGTGATAAAAAAAAGTGAGGCATTTAATTTATTGGAGTCGATACATTTGTTTGATTTTGCATTTAATCTACACTTGATGAAAAAAGTCTTAGGAGTTTCGAATGAGTTGTCAAAGGCATTACAATTGAAAGATCAAGATATTGTAAATGCAATGGGATTGGTGAAAATATGCAAACAACAACTCCAATTGATGAGAGACAACGGGTGAGATTTGATTTTGGAAGAAGTTCATTCTTTTTGTCAGCGATATCACCTTGATGTTCCCAATATGGATGATGTGTTTATAAGCAGTGTACCTCGTGGTCGTCCTCAACGTAATCCACCACCAGAATTGACAAATTTACATTATTACTGTGTAGATTTATTCTACGCTATCATTGATTTGCAACTTCAGGAGTTGAATGATCGTTTCTCAGAGGTAAATACAGAATTACTCCTTTGTGTAGCTTGTTTATGTCCAAAAAATTAATTCTATGATTTCGATAAGAAAAGATTGATTCAACTTGCGGAATTTTACAAAGAAGATTTTTCAAGATTTGATCTTCTCACACTTGATGATCAGCTTGAAACTTATATTTTTGATATGCGCTCTAACATCGCATTTCAAGAATTGAAAGGCTTTGGTGATCTTGCAGAGAAGTTGGAAATGACAAAGAAAAATAAGGTATATCCATTGTTTTATAAGCTTTTAACTTTGGCGCTTATTCTACCGGTTGCTACAGCTACTGTTGAAAGAGTATTTTTTTGCAATGAGCATTGTGAAGGATAGATTGCGCAATCGAATGGGTGATGAGTGGATAAATGATAGACTTGTTGTTTATGTAGAGAAAGATATATCTTTGAAGATTGATAATGAAGTTATTGTACAACAATTTCAAAGTATGAAAACACGCAAGGAACGAATTTAAGGTACTACATTTGAGTTGAGATTTATTTATTTGTCATTTGTGAAATTAAGTTTTCTTTATTTCATTTAATTTTTCTAGAAAAAAAATTCGGGGGCGCTGCCTCCGAACCCCCCCCCCCCTCAAGCTCATTTAATTTTCGCCAACACTGACTTCAAATCTTGACTCCGCCCCTGACTCAACTCAAACTAATTACCCTCCTCCACTGCTACTCTTTCTTATCATTTATCTTAACTTACATCATCTAGAAGATGAATTTGGTGGGACGTAATTCTTCAATAGGGGTACTCTAGCTGGTAGATAATCATCATCACTTTCATAGTATGTAATAGAATGAGGTCCAAGAGCTTTGAGAATCATTGCCAATAAAATAATTATTAATCCATGTAAACCCGCTATTTTCAACACAATCCATCTGCATAGGTCAAAGTTATCCTTAATAAATTCCTTTAACTCGTCAAGATTCCCAGTTGGGTCATCTGGGAAGTCCTCTTCCTAGTTTCTGTTTAAGAACACATCTGTCGTAATTGCAGCTTCCAGCACTAACAACATAAAGATGAAAACCATGTAGATGAATAAACAACAACCATTAGTAGTCTCTGTTGCAATGTAACTGAAGCATGTGATCACACACAAAGTAGCCCCAAGTCCAATTATAGTGTATATGAACCAAGGGATCGGAGCATTGGGGGCAGAGTCAGGGCTGAGGTGGTATTGCCAAACCATAAACATCCAAATAGCCTATACAATCAAGGCAATACCAACTATTCCTATCCCAGAATTCGCAACCTTTAGCAGTGCCTTGTGAGCATACTCCCCATCGCAGTGCCACTCCCCACCCAACACAACAATCACCTCACCTGCGCCATCATTGAAGCTACAAGCAACACCACCAAAACTACCACAAGCTGCCTGCATCAACTTCACCACAACCTCACAAATCGCCCATTGCACCTCAACCACCACCGGCACTGGCACCACCACAACCCTAACTAAACCAGAAATTACAACGAACACAACCTAAATAGCCAGAAAACACAACGAAGACAACCCAACCTTCACTAACTTCACCAGAAATTACAACTCCACTGTCGATTTAGCAAGGGTCTAGAGGTCATTCCAGCCCAAAATTGTTCATTCTTAACCACCAATATATGCAAATCACACCGGATGTGTAGAGGCAAAGTTCGTCGTTGTTAGCGGTGAACTCGCCACTGGAGATCGAAGCTTCAGCGACGATCTCTTCGCTGGAGGCTGCCAGCGTCGAGATTGCCATTGCTACACCTCGAAGGTGGTGACCTCACCGCTATGCTGTCGATAGTCTGGTTGGGGACAATAATAGAGAGAGGGAGAGGTCGTCGCCTGTTCCAGATGAGAGATGGAGAGGACTGTTTGATTTTGAATGAGTATGAGAAAGAGGGTTGATTTTTTGACGAAGATAGATGTTTAATTTGATTAGTTAATAAAATATTTCAATTAGTTAATTATATTAATTAACACCTGAAAATTAGAAAATATTTGTACAACACAAGAATTCTGAATTGCATATTTAAAATACAAGTTTTCATGTAATTTTTCTTTTATCTTTATTATGTATTTACACACATTCCAAGAACTGAAAGTGATTTCTTAGAACTTCTCATCTAGTAATTTTCTTGGTAAAGAAGCGTTTGGGCCGGTTCATAGAGGTATCATAAATGAAGGAATTAGGCCCAGTTTGAAGACATATCATGTTGCAGTCAAACTGCTGGATGAGTGGGGACAGGAGTTTCGCCATCTTCATCATCATTTTTTGCTCCATTTCCTGAGAGATGTGGGCCACATTCAAGAGGGTCTGAATGGAATTCATATCGTTGGTGGACAAAGATAAAGAGGTCAATGTACAGGTTCTGCTAAGATGCAGGTGAGTCTTCTAGGTTTTCATTTATTCTTTTTAATGTTAATCAGTAAATGAACGAAATTGTGGATTTCTGCTTTTAGGTTTTTAACTCACAAACATGGAAAGTTATACTTGATACATATTTAAAAGGTGAATATAGGTAAATGGGTTTGCCAACCAAAAAGTTTTGGGATATAGACTTTGACCAAAAAAGAGATTTTTAAATTAAATCAAAGAGGATATTAATGCTCGAATTACGCGAATGCCCCCTCTTCAATATACCATAATTTCAAATCATTCTGTCATTTTCTCTCACCATCATCGACGTCCTACTCTTCTTCCTCCCTCCATTTTGTTTGTGAAAAAAATTTCAAAAATTAACTGCTCTCTTCAACTCCTTTTAGCATCCCAACGACGCCACCATCTCTGTGAAGGAAATCATCGACAACAATCTCTTCCAAACAAGAAACAAGAAAGACTGTAAGTGCTCACTTTCCATATCCTTTTTCTTCTTTTTGTGTTTTGACAACAGTTGCGGTCTACTGTCATCGTTGGTGTTTATTCTTGTTTGGTTGGTTTATTTTTGGTGTGTTGGGTTAAAATCTTGGATTGTGTTTGAATCAAAACCATCTGCATACTAGATTTTTCATACAGAGGGGTGGACTGAATTATCGATCATTTTTTCCAACCTCTGCTCGTTTTGGGAGTTTTTTTTGTTGCCTAAAATTTGAAGTAGTTGAAGAGCCGCAAAAGTTAGATCTCTCTCCATGTTGCCCATTTCACACTATTTACTCTATGTACTGAATTATCCGAGGTTCGTTTCTTCGAGATTTTCCTTTTCTTTCCTTTATGGATACGATAAGGGTTTTGAAAATTTTAAATATTCTGATTTTAAAATATATGTTGTAATGCCCTCAATTTGATTGCACTGAAATTTTTTTTCTCGATGCCATTTGGTTGATTTTTTAGTTATGCTGTGATTGATTTTTTGGTTGATGTATCTGTATTCAATTGCTGAGAGTTCTGCTACATTTTTCCATGATGGGTATGTTATACTTTTCATCTTGGGGATTTTTTCGTATCAGATATTTTTTCTTTATTTCCAACGGCAGCAATTGAGAGGGGAATTATATGTGATGAACGTATATATTTAAGCCTTGCCACATGTTGTTTTGTTCAGCTGCTTCAGAAATGAAATTGGGTCGGGATTATTGAATTTGTTCCAGCTAGGGATGGGCAAAAACCGACCCAACCCGCCGAACCCGCCCAAACCGACCCAACCCGATCGGTTTGGGTCGGTTTTTCATGAAAATTGGGTTGGGTTCGGGTTTTTTTTAATTTTTTTTTCGGGTTGGGTCGGGTTGCGGGTTGGGTGAATAACCCGACCCAACCCAACAAAAAAAAAGACTTTTTTTTTTTTTTTTAAAGTAATAAAACTTAACTTATTTAAATATTGATTGAACATATTTTAATTTTATTAGAAAGTGTTCAATTTATTGTATTTTTTGTTATTGTAGTGTACATAATTGATTTGAATTAAAGATGGATTTATGAGTTTTTTTTTTTTTTTCAAAATTTTTACTAATTGGGCCAAAGCCCAAACCGACTAACCCGACCGAAATTTGGTGGATTGGGTTTGAATTCGTAATTGGGTTGGGTTGGGTTTGGTTGATTTTTTATCAACCCGACCGTAGTGGGTTGGGTTCGGGTTGGGCAAAAAACCGACCCAACCAACCCACGCCCACCCCTAGTTCCAGCTTCCAACCCAACATATCTACAGTTTGTCATGATAATTGTTAAAAACACCGGGATAGCAACAATTAAATTAGACTACTTAAATCTAAAGTCCTAGGGCTTATCAAATGTTTAAAACTGATTTTGGCATGACGAGTTCATATTTTTTGCATATATTTCAGATAGATTGAGCAATATAAAAAAATTGCTGGACAAGTTGAAGGTTTCTGAAAATTATAGATGAATTATAGGTGAGAATTGAGATGCCTATATAGTTCAAAATTCTCAAATTGTGTGGTCACACGAGACCCTTCACATGGTTCGAAAAATTTTGGTTTGTTGAAATGACATCAATACACATAATTCTTACAGCTGGTAACAATTTTTCTTTCAAGTAAACAAAGATCTTTTTTTTACATCAATGACAACCATTATTGAAGCGGGTGAAACGTTTAGGATGAGACATACTTGAAAATAAATCGAGTTCATAATACTCTTATTGGATGGTTTCTTCCCAAAAAAAAAAAAATGCCTTAAAGGACTGGTGGAGGAAAACAGCAAATAAGGCATACACCTCCTCATTAAGAGCTTCATTCACAACAGACACATTATTGCTCTAAACCGCAACCATGTATGGCTTAACAAGATGCAGGTGGTCCCCCTCAAATGTAGAAATGTGTAGTGGGGTTACTATAATCTGATTATAGGTTTAGTGTGAATTTGTGCCAAATTGGGTATTTTATCGTAGAAATTAATCTTTTTAGCAACTGTTTGAAGTATTTGGGATCTACATATTCTATTTGGATGAATGATCCACAGCTAAGTCTATTATTGAATTATGTAATGTTGTATGATATAATCAACATTTCCTCGCTTTGTCTTTGCAGATAGGCTTTTCAATGGAGTATGTGTTGTTGATGTGAAAGACAGAGTTCGAGGCAAAATAAGTAATAGATGTAGGCTTCAGATTATAACTGAGGTGTATTATAGTTTGGATGGTAAGTATAAAGAGCAATTTAGGGAGTCGTGTTTTGGCCACCTATTGGACGTTGCTGAGATTAAAATGTCCCTTCAAATGGTTCATCAAATCATTCTTAGGGTGGTGAGAACAACAAAAGAGAATGAAGTATGGTTCAGATTTGGTAACAGACTTGCTAGATTTGGGCTTGAAGAACTTATTTTAGTTATGGGCTTTAAAGCTGGAGATTTGGAATTTGAGGATGAGAACTTAGGCCTAAATAGTTATCTGATACAAAATCACTTCAAGAAGTGCAAAGGAAAAGTGACCAGAAAGCAATTGTTAAGTACATTTCAAAGGTGTACTCACCAGCCGGACAAGTTGAAGCTGGGACTTTTATTAATTTTAACATATGTTTTGTTAGCTGTGGAAGAGAACATGACTTTTAACTTATGGTGGTTTTATTTGGTTGAGGATATGGATCGCTTCAACAATTATGCTTGGGGAAAGAGATCCTATGAGTGTACCATTGGGATTTTCAAACTCAATCTCGAACAGACAGTTAAGAAATACGAGAAAAATGAAAGATATCCCTACAACTTTCATGGATTTCCTCTTGCAATCATGGTAACAGTTAAATTGATTTTATTGTTTCTTTAATGCTTCGATTAGTAATTGACAAGCTATCTTTTTCTTTCTACATATTTGGGCATTTGAAGCAATTCCTGGACTTGGGCACGAGTTTGGTCAAAGATTGGAAGGTGAAAGAATCCCAAGAATGTCGGGTTGGGATTTACAACAGCTGAAGTTGGATGGTGTAAAAGTGAATAGGTTCTTTGAAAATGAAACTGAAATGATGAAGTTGAGGGTGAAGCGCACATTAGTTCCTTCATTGGAAGAAGCTAATGAAGAATTCTTCCAGGGAATTATACTACTTGAGGATGCAGAAGACTCAAGAGTGGATCACAGTTTCAATGAAGATGGAGGAGAGGAGTCTAAGAATGATGAACCACATGTCTCCATGCACCGGTCGCCATGCGATAGACCATCCTCATCTCATAAAATTGATGCAATGGAGGTAATTGGACAAGAAATGAGAGAGATGGAGGGCAAGATAAATGGTCGATGTGATCAAATTAATGCCAAGCTTGATAGACTACTCCAATTCGTTGAAAGTGGTTGCTTTCAGTCAGACAGGGAGCATATCAGTCAGAAATGAGAGGATTTCATATCTATTCACCTCATCATGAGAGTAGTGTGCCCAAAGAGAAAGGAAGGCAAGAGGAAGAGAATAAGGAGCAAGAAGAAAACTATGTTGTCCAGGATACAGTTAAGAATTCCATTATTGTGGAAGACTGCACCTACAAAGAGGAGCAAGTCACGCCAATACAACATGAAGGGCCAAGGAATGCTACTGGTGAAGGTTGTTTCTCTTGTATTGATTTTATATTTTTTGGTTCTATAATTTCTTGAACTTAATCAAGAATGATGTGATCAATGAAGATGGAGGAGAGGAGTCTAAGAATGATGAACCACATGTCTCCATGTACCAGTCGCCATGCGATAGACCATCCTCATCTCATAAAATTGATGCAATGGAGGTAATTGGACAAGAAATGAGAGAGATGGAGGGCAAGATAAATGGTCGATGTGATCAAATTAATGCCAAGCTTGATAGACTGCTCCAATTCGTTGAAAGTGGTTGCTTTCAGTCAGACAAGGGATCATATCAGTCAGAAATGAGAGGATTTCATATCTATTCACCTCATCATGAGGGTAGTATGCCCAAAGAGAAAGGAAGGCAAGAGGAAGAGAATAAGGAGCAAGAAGAAAGCTATGTTGTCCAGGATACAGCTAAGAATTCCATTATTGTGGAAGACTGCACCTACAAAGAAGAGCAAGTCACGCCAATACAACATGAAGGGCCAAGGAATGCTACTGGTGAAGGTTGTTTCTCTTGTATTGATTTTATATTTTTTGGTTCTACAATTTCTTGAACTTAATCACGTTTCGATTGATCTCCTTCATAGGCATGGTCTCGAACCCTTCAGCTGTCATCGTGTTGTACCGAGGAATGCCTCGCATTTTGATCTCGGATTCCAAGCACCTATTAGGGGAGCGTGAACCTGTTGACATCATGATGTCAAATCAACTGGAGCAGCCTGTGGAAACCTCTCACGGAGGTATATTATCTATAAATTGAATAAAGAAATAGACTTTTGATGCATCGACCACTGTGTATTATACACGTTTAACCAATTTGTAGATCAAGTCGGAGAATCTTCTGCTATTTTGCTTGAGGATCAGACAGATGAGGAATCTCCTAAAGGTAGAGGGCAAAGGAAAAGAAGGAAGGGGAAATCACGTGCCTCCTTCAACGCGGAATTCACAGATTCTGCGTTGTTTGTTGTCATGATATTGTATCGAACTCCTTTAAAAGGTGCTCTACTCCAATAATGAAAACCACCAACCTCGTCTTCCAAGTAACTTCTGACCTTATTCTTTATACCACAAAGGGCAGCCATGTATGCCTCGAAATCTGTAACGGCATAAACCTCTGCTGCCTTTCTGAACAAAGAGGATAAATCAGCTTTTGGAAATCTAGCCTTCAAGTTATTGTTCAAGTGCCATATGCAATTTGCATGATGTGAAAACTCGTATACATTACTAAATGCACGAGGAATGCTTTTTCCACGGTCAGAAATAATCACTAATTCGTCGGAGTCACCAGTTATTTCCCGCAAGTAACGAAATAACCAAGTCCATGACGCTTCATTCTCCGAGTCAACTATACCCCATGAGAGTGGATAAATTTTTTTGCTCAAAATAGTGTACCGCAAGCGCACTGGTGGCGTACAAGTAATAAAGTGGACTTTTTGAGTCCGGGTTATCGATCTCACGAGGAATGTATACTCTATTATACTCTAGTTAATTTAATCTTAACAAATGAAACACACAATTAAAAGATGAATTTTTGAAAATTCTAAATTAACGAAACTAATTTTAAACCAAATTAAAATAAGTAAAATGAAAGATAAAATAGTTGGGATTCATGATTTCACTTAACTCTTGCTTTAGTAATTTCTCAACACATGCAAATTAATAAATTACTCATTTACAATGTTAGACCCAATTTTTCAAGTTTAGCTAATTACCTCTCTCGAGTGAAATTAACCCTAATCAATTGGTTTAACTTACTATATTTCTATGTCGATTAAGGCACAATCAATTGCATCAACTTTTTGTGAAAGTAGTTCAATTGATCATCTAGGGTAAGGTATATCTCCATCCTTAACAAGAACCTAGAGCATTTGTTATTTGGTCTAAAATGCACAATATCTCTCGATTATCATACACTTCACAAAACACATATTTGGTGATCAATCAAACACATGGAATAATCTCAATAACAAACACACATGAAATAAGTTCAACATTAATAAACAAGCATTAAAATTACTTAAACTAAGTTAAGATACATCAATCATCCCAGCATAAAACAACTAGCCCGTTGTATAAATATTGCACAAAAGTTGAGGTTTACAAAAATACATTACAAAATATATAAATCAAAGATTAAAAATACAAGATAATGAAATAAATCACTTCCCTTGATTTTTGCCCCAAAATTCCTTCAACAATGCTTTGAATCTTCACCTCACTTTTTGTTTCATAACTTCAATGGAGACTAGCAACATAAAAATAAAACTAAACTACAAACTAAAATTACAAACTAAAGCAAAAATAAAGAAAAGAAAATAAGAAGAAAAAGGGAGAAGAATGTTCTTGGATGAAAAAAATGGAGAAAAAAAGTTATGAACCCTAGCCAAAAAGTGCCCTAAAACCCCTCATTTTCGTGTAGATCCGCTTTCTCAGCATTTGGGCCGAACCGGGTCGGCCCAAAATATTTTTCAAAATTATGACCACGCGATCGCGTGGCTGAATGCCTTGCGATCGCGTGGTTGGGCTGAAAACTCTCGGGTTGATTTTTGGCCTGATTTCGCGAACGCGACCTGGTGAAGACACGCGATCACGTGGTTCACCTGGCAGCTCCGTCCTTCCATAATTTACAATTAGGTCCTCCAACTTCTGTCTTCTTCAATTTAGTCCTCGAATTTTGACTTTTATTACAAATATGCCCCTGGAATATTTGCATCTTAGTCCTCCAACTTTCTGAGATGATGCAATTGAGTCCCCAAACTTTTGATTTCTTTCAATTAGGTCCTTAGACCTTAAATTTGCTCCTCTTTTAGCTCAATTGCACTCCAATCTTGTCCATTTTCTTTCCAATTGAGGTTGTACCTAATTGTACAAGATAAACACAATTTATAAGTAGAAATTCACTCAATTTGTCAATTAAATTGTCGATTTAAAAGTAAAATAAGTGTGTAAGACACACTTATCACATATTACCCGTCTCATTGAAGTTTGATATCCACGTATACTTTGTCCTAGGGCCATGAAAAAGTACTTGAAACGTATGCCATCATTAGTTTCAATGACAGTCATTGTGCCAGGATTTCTTCGCTCCAAAACATGACAATATGAAGGTAACTTAGCATAACTATCATCAGGCGTCCCTTGGACGAGTCCATAAGCAAAATACTTTGCTGTATATGCCTTATTATATGTTATAGTTATGCCGAACTCTTCACGGATATCATTGATGATGTTTCTCGGTCTGTAAATCCTTTTGGCATCTTCAAACTTTGAGGCAATGTGAGCTCCAATAACTGAATAGCTAGAATGTCGATGATCTCGACGACGAACACTCAAGGAGCACGTGTGATGGTTATAGTAGGTTTGAACTTGAAAAAAAATCCGACTATTTCAACTTTGTTGCTCGCATACGCCAGTTACAGTTTGTATCCAGACAAACAACTGTATAAACAGATTGATTTGACTTCTTGACTTTGAAATCGAAGTGATACTTTAGTGCAAGCAAATACATCTTTGATAACAAATATTTCTTAGTAGGGAATAATTGTTTTAGTTGCAAATCCTCACATTCAGGAATCCTTGATGACTACTCACTAGGGAATGAACCTAAATCTTTCGTTAAATTCTCAATGTTGTTGTAGGTAACAACTTCATGTGTATAGACATGTTTTCACTAGGCACAACTATCACATGAGAACTTTCGTGAAGTTCTTGTCTTCTAGGGCTAAAGGGAACTACATCCAAACCATCCCAATCTGTAAATTTCCCTTCAAAAATTTCATCTCCTACATTACTGCACTCATCATGCACATCTGGAAATTCTCTACTTATGATTCCACACTCCGTCCCACCTTCTGTTTGCATTTCACTAAGTGAGTCACCATGTGATTCAATAGTAGCATGTTCTCGATCTTCTTTTAAACCATCATTTTCTTCATATTCCTCAACATCTTTCTTCAAAAGCGTAACACAAAGAGGAACTTCTCTATAAACAGAGAAATACCACTTCACACTGTTGTCACAATCAATCTTCATTGGGGGAACTGAAATGTTAGACATGCCAGGGACAATGGTTGCCATTTCTATCTTATATAACCTAGAATCAAATTCCAAAACCTCTTGTACTTTAACGCAAAGATCCACATAAGTAGTGGTTTTTGAAACAAGAACAGGAATCATATTTGCTTGACCATTGTCTATATTCCTCCATGTCCATCCACCACATTCTTTCTCCACAAACTCAACGAAATAACAAACTGATATCCACACCTTGTCTGACACATCCATGACTGCAATCCAAAATAAAATAAATAGATTTTAGTTGATTATATCAGAAAGTGCTACACTATACAAGTCAAAATGCATAACAATAAACTTTTCAATCAATACATGATGAGTACTAACAACAATACTTGTCTTACTTTAAATTAGTAAGCAAATGGATATATTAGTAATAATGTAATATCCCCCCAAATTTATATGCAGACTGATAGTGGAAAACAAAGATAACGACACGTGTGACGTTATGCATCACAGATAACGGTATATGTGACGTTATGACAAATTCTTAAGAAAATGTTAATTTCTTAAGCAAATGTATATCTGAGCAGCAATATTGTAAACCCCAAAAGTTATATACCAACCGACAATGAAAATATTAGATAACAGCATGAATGCCGTTATGCATCACAAATAACGGCATATGTGACGTTATGACAAATTCTTAAGAAAATATATAAAATCTTAAGTATATGCATACACAAGCAACAATGTCGTAAACCCCCAAATTTATATACATACTGACAATTGAAAAATAAGAAAACGGCATGGATGCCGTTATGCATCACAAATAACGGTATATATGACATTATGACAAATTTTTCAACAAATGCATGAACCAGCAAAATTACACTACACTGAACAAAAAATCAGCAAAAAAAAAATTGCAATAATTGATTTTTACCTTTTTCTTCTTCAATTACAAATCATGAATGTGAATAGTTTTGCAAGTTTTCAAATATTCAAAGCATCAATTTGCTAAAATGGAGGACAAACAAGAAATTTTGTTGGGGTTTTATGTGGAAAAAGAACAATGAAAGGGAGGGAGTTGAGGGAGGTCGAAGGGAGAGAGATGTCGAAGGCTTCTGCTACTAAATTAAGAAAATGAAAGGATTGCTGGTAATCAATGAAAAATTAGGGCATGTTTAGTTGGTGTTGAAGGTTATATAGTTAAAAGGATAGTTTGGACATTATATAATATATTTTATCTTTTATTTAATGGTGAGGGTTATTTAACAAAGCATTGTAGAAGTGGGCTTATTTTACTAAAGTTATGCTTTGACAAGGTCTTTTAACTCAAATCCCTTATTTAAAATTATTATAAATGTAAGGCAAGCATATTGAAATCCATGTCAAAATTAAACAAACACGTTTCTCACTTTAATTAGGCCTAAATTTGTAAATACATCAATAGTGTTGCAGATGAGAACACTCCATTTATGAAATTTTCTTTTTGATTTTATTTAAATGGCTTATTTCTACTATGTTGACAGATTTGTTTGAATTTAATTTTATGTCATAGAGTGATGATGAACAAAGGACAAATGTGCCAAAAGTTATCTACTGTAATGAAAATAAAAGAGACTCCACTTTATCCGTTATGTTCTCAAATTTGCAATTGTTACTAGAGTTAAAAATGTAGATTGCATTAGCTTTCGATAAAAAAAAAAAATGTAGATTGCATTTAAGTCTTATGCATATTGTATCATTGTAGAAAATTTTGTTGAGTGACGATACTATTTGAGAAATGCTTGAGGGATTCTACTGCATTATCTTTGATTATGGGCAAACTGGAACAGGGAAAACTTATACAATGGAAGGAGGGGTGAGAAATAATGTATGAATGTATCATCCTAAGAAACAGGAACAGGGTATTTGTCCATTTTTCCCTGATTGTCTTGAATTCAACAATGTTGCACTGGTCCTAGGGTGGTGAATTGTGTGCTGAGGCTGGTGTTATTTAACAGATCTTTGACACCCGAAGCACAAAATACTGACTATAGTATGAAAGCGGACCTTTTTGGAACTCTATAAGAAAGATATAATTGACTTGCTTGCTCCATAAGATAATTCAAAATCGACTATGAGGAATCAATAATTTAAGGGATCGCGAGGAGGGGGAATTTAATGTTTCACTTTCTTTTCCCTAATGGTTATCAAAAAATGTAAAGGGGTATTTTTTAAGATAGGTAAAAAAACATGTTTCCTTGATATTAAGGAAGACGGAATCATGGAAAGATGGTGGGATACTAAGAAGCTCACTTTATAGTTTATAGTCAGCAGCTGGGAAGTTGGGATGGGGGAATACATTCCAGCAGAACGTATTATATATGGTGATTTTGATTGATTTAATTTTACTTACAGAGATGGTTATTTTTCTTCTTTTTCTTCATGATTGGACTTTAATGGTTTGTCAAATATGTGGGCATTTCTTCCTTAAATTTTAATTTATTTTCATGGAAATATAATTTGAAAATGACTTATAATTATTTGGTCTGTTACAAATTCTGTTGGCATTTTTATGTGTCTTGTTTTTTTGATGATTGTTTTTAAATAAAGGCATGATTGTAATGTCAATCACTACAAAATCTTTAGACAAGAAAATGGAATCTTCATTTGTTCATTTAATTTCATAGTCAAAACGTTAGTGGGTTCAATTTTTGTTGCAAACTGGACATGAGTATTGACTTGGATTGTAATTGTGAGAAAGACTAATAAAACAAGTAACGATAAGGTCCCCAACAAAATTTACAAAGTTAAATTTATTCTTTTAATTTGTGGATTTGTATAGAAGATTGATAAATGAGTTGCAATTTAGAAGAATAAAAATGATTCTTTATATATGTTTTCTCTTCGAACAAGAGAGTCAAAATTGTTTAATTTGAATAAGCAAACAAAATAAGGATATTAAAGCACCTTTTAATTATAATCTATTATACTTTTACAGTAACAGAATGTTTAAATTATTATCTTTAGATTTGTACTTATAATTATTCTTGTGTAAATTTAAGTTGGAATTATCCATGTTGATAGATAATAGATTCAATGGTTTATTTTGTTGGTTGCAGATGAATGTCACACCTTCAGATAACAATGTTTATGCACTTTCGAAGGCTCCTGAGCTATCTGTTAGAATTAATGTACAAGCCCAATCGTTGGGCCGGACTTTACAATTAGATTAATTAATATAATTAATTAATCAAGGCCCATTCAAAGCCCTATTGTCATTAGGGTTAGGGTTTTGAGGTGCACATATTAATATGTGCACTATTGTAGAGAAATCAAGATAGTCGCTTTTCATAATATTCTAGCGCAGATTTTTCTCTTGCTAGCACAAAGAGAAAAATCAATTCTCTCGAATCCATTCCAAAGGTTGGAGATTGATGGAGTTCCAGAATCAACTCGCTGTGTGGATTTTTGTTAGAGGCTGGACAATTGGACAGCTGGTGGTGACAAGTTTGTACCTCCTGTTTCAGATTTCAGATTCACGGCGTTCATCAAAGGTATTATTGTAATCACAAATTCTATCTAAGTGCAAGGTTGATCCGGGCTATGGTTTCGTGTTTGTTTAATTTCCGCTGTGCATATATGAATCGAAACCTTACAGTGGTATTAGAGCCTATCTTGTTACTTGTTAGAATTTGTTTAATTCTTTGATGTATTCAATGTGATTGAATTAATTTTAGTTTTCTAGTTTTTAAAAAAAAAATCGATTTTCTTGTTCTAAATTTGATTTGGAAAAGAAAACTAATTTTTGGGTCGAAAATTGGATCGAGAAACGGATTGGAAAAGGCATGGCGAGCAGCTAGGTGTTGCTGCTACGTCGGCGTTCAAAGCCGCCGCCGGAGATGGCGGCGCAGCAGCAAAGGGTTGCTACTACGCTGGTGTTCACAACCACGCGGTGCTTCACACAACAGTCATTGCCGGCCATGGATGAAGTCCTCACGCCAGGGGAGGTACGACAAGAAACTCGCAGTAGCGTCTAGCGTTGCGCGAACACTGAACAGCACGACCACAAATGGCACTTCATGTCATTGCCTCAGCAGTGAACGGCGGATGCCACTGTCTTTCGTAGCGGCGACCGCCGCTATGGCAATCAGCAGAGCTGCTGCTGCTGCTACTACGCATAGCAGCGCGGCTGCTGCTTGCGATGATTCGCTACCGCCGTTTGACGGTGAGGGTAGACCCCGCAGTGGGGCATCTGTGGGCTGTGGTGGCGTTGGGATCGTCGGCGTCGCCCTGAGAAATTTTAGGGCTTTCTCAGTTGACTGAAATTTTGGGGGCGGGGGCTCTGTTGCAATTTATGAAATTTTGAGCCCCTGATTGTAATTATGAATTAGGGTTTGGCTGATTAAAGGCTGGAGCTCATTTGCAATTTATGAAATTGTGAGCCTCTGACTGCAATTATGAAATAGGGTCAAAATACAATTTTAGAATGAAGGACCTGTCATGTAATTTGCGAAATTTGAGGGTCTGGGTGTAATTTTAAATATGGGTCAAATTGCAATTTTTTGAAAAGGGTTTAAAATTTGATTTTGAATGGGTTTGACCCAATTTAAAACTTTGACCAGAAAATTAATTTTGACCCAATTCAAAATTTTATTTTAAAATTTACGACTTTTAAATTATTGTTAAAATTGGATTTTAACAAAATATATAATTTTGACCAAAAATTGAATTTTATTTTATTTAGGAGTTTTGTCCTAAATTTAAATATTAATTCAATTTGCCCTAATTCTAGAATTAGAGTTTGGACTCTAATTTGATGTTTAATTAAAATTTGATTTTAATTAAATTTAATAATTAGTTAATTTGATTAATTGATTATTAATTGAACATTATTTAGGATTTGATCCTAAATTCAATTAGCCCTAAAATCTTGTAATTGGAGTTGGACTCTAATTTAGTATTTAATTAAAATTTGATTTTAATTAAATAAACCCCTCAATAAAGTAATTGATTAATTTGATTAATTAATTACTAAATTAAATTAAGATGTTAATTTAATTTGTCTCTTTTGGAATTAGAGTTGGACTCTAATTTGGTATTTGATTAAAATATGATTTTAATTAAACAAGACCTGCTAACTAAAGTTAATTAATTAATTTGATTAATTAATTATTGTTCCGATCCATTTTATCTAAATTAGTTTAGACGACCTAAATTGCTAGAAACTTGAAATTTGTTTATATAATATTAGATATTATATTATAATACATTTATATGATGAATGTGTATTTAGTGGATGATTATGGACTCGACCCATGTGATTGGTTGAATGTATGGTTAATTTATTCTGCTATGTTGGTTGGGCCTGCGAGCCTATTATTATTTGATTGGGCCTGCGAGCCTATTATTTAATTTATTTGGGCCTGCGAGCCTACTATTATTTAATTGGGCCTGCGTGCCTATTATTTAATTTATTTGGTCCTGCGAGTTCTAGTTTGTAGACATGGACCTGCGCGTCCTTTGATACAGGCATGCGTGCCAACTAGTATAGGATACAGGTTGGAGCTGGCCACAAGAAGACAACTAGTATAGGATACAGGTTGCAGCAGCAGATGGAGATTATTGCATTTATCATTTGATGATCGAATGCAATGTCCCCTAAGAATTGACCAACTAGTTTTCTTCATGGCTCGAGAAGACTAGATAGATATTGTCCATAATCATCCACATTAATATTGTATGTATGATTAATTGCATGGTGGATGTTAGTTAATATACATAGGAATGATGAGACAAACCCCTAAACTTAATATTATATTAAGTCATACGCTTCCCATTGTTATAATGAAAAATCAGAGTTTACTATCGATGTCAGCTTGTTGAGTTACTCAAGGCTACTCGCTGGTAGATATGTTTCTCATTATGAAGTATTAGATACTTCTGAACAATGGGTCAGACATAACCAAAACAATATCATTTTTTGAATCAATCGAAAATGATATAATTTTGGAAGCAATTTATTAAATTCGTATTAATTGGTTAATATAAAGTGCCTTCCGTTGTTATAGTGAAAAACTAGAATCCACCCTCGATGCGGTTTGTTGAGTCACTCAAGGCTACAAGTGGGAAGGTGTGTTTATCACTATGAAACATAAGATGTTTCTGAACAATGGGTAGAATTTAACCGAAATCTATCTTTTGTTGAGTCACTCAAGGAGATGAGATTTTGGAGGCACAGTCAAGTAAATACATAAGATATATGCGACAAAGAGTTGTCTACTTGATGATCTAGGAGTCACATAGAGATGTGATTGATAAGAGTATCTACCTGAATGTTTTATTAAGAGCTTGTTGAGTCACTCAAGGTTCTAATGGAATAAACGGGATCCTAGCCTACTGTGAATCTAACAGGATTCTACGAAATTAATGTTGAGGGTCATTAATTTAAGTAAAACAGTGAGAGCAATCGATTTAATAAAAGACCTTATTAAATTGATCAAAACATGATAATATGTGATTCTATTGTAATTATTATTGTTGTTGTATGAGTTTTAAAATTTGAGTTGTTACTTGAACTTATGGAGTATAATTGATACTCTATAAGTTCATTAGACTGAAATCCTTAAATTGATGTCGTCCTTTGAGAAATGATCTCAAAATACGATATGATCGAGAATACTCTTCTCGAACATGTCAATAATAGGAAGCTACATTTATAATTGTGAGGTTTCCTTAACCGAACTGAAGAAGTGAGAAGTTTGGTGAATCTTCTACTTCAGTTTTCTATTTGATAGAGGTTAAACTGAAGCGCCCCGAGTTCCGTATACCCGGTTCACCACGTCATCTTCTTCGTCTCACTTTTCGAATAATATTTTTGCGGAAGAAATAATTGAAAAGTCATTTTTAACAACATTAAATAAACTGTAATGGCCGATAAAATTGAAAACATTTACGAAACCATTTGAAATAGTAAATCGAACCATTAATTTTGTAAAGAAATTGACAATGTCATTATTTTTCAAATAACTGAAGTTCTCAAATTATTCGATGTTTGGAAAATACGAAAATCTTTAATGTCAAACTTTCATCCATTTAATGTTTATTGCCACCATCATTCATCGCTCGCCACCGTCTCCGAAATCTGCAAAACTATTAAAAAGTAGGGTGAGCATTTCATGGGGGAAATACTCAGTAGACTCATCGCCAATTAATTAATCTACAAGATAATTGAACACATAAATGTCGGCTCTTTATAAAACGGGCATTGATAGGGCTTCTTTATAAAACGGCTCTTGATAGATCTCATATTGTGCATTACAGCACGGGACATATTTTGAAAATCATAGGTTCTTTGAAAACAACTCTTTGAAAACCATATACTTATAAAAACACATTTTAAGTATGCCAAGCATAATTTTCTTTTGAAAGCATAGGGATCATTTTCATCATAACATAGTATAGGATCGAAATCCTCATAAACATAGGGAGGCACAAGAATTTTACTGAACTTAGGTGGCAAGAATTCTTATGCAGTAAGTATACCAAGCATAATTTTTTTGAAATTCATAGGGATCATTTCCATCATAACATAAGATAGGATCGAAATCCTCATAAACATAGGGAGACACAAGAATTTTACCGAACTTAGGTGGCAAGAATTCTTATGTGTAGCGCTACTAAAACTCCGGTCCCCTTAGCATAATCATAAACATATCATATGGGACCCATAGCAATCTTGGGAGATTGATTTCATAGCAATCTTGGGAGATTGATTTCATAGCAATGATCCAAAACATTTTCGTGAAAGCATAGGGTATACTTACTTTTCGTAAAAACATAAAGTATATTTTCTTTTCATAAAAACATACTTACTTTTCTTAAAAACATAAGGTATATTTACCTTTCATAAAAACATACTTACTTGTCATAAAAATATAAGGTATATTTACCTTTCATAAAAACATACTTACTTGTCATAAAAACATACTTACTTTTCATAAAAATGACTTTCACAAATCATATGACATTATCATGCAATTATAATTTAAATCAATTAATAGGGGCGAGTCTACCTCAAACTTGACGAGTGCAAAGTTGAGCGGGAATGACTTCAATTTCTTTAAATTCTCCGTACGCTTTGTCTTAGCCAATAAGTCACTTTAGTCTATCGAATATATAGTTCAAAATGATAAATTACTATTTGAGGACTAAAATTGATGTTTTGAAAGTTGAGGGACTAAAATGAATACTTTTGAAAGTTCAGGGACTAAAATAGATACTTTGAAAGTTGAGGGATTAAAATGAATACTTTTAAAACTTGGGCTTAAAAGTAAATCAGCAGGTACTGAAATAAAAGAGTTTAAAGTTAAAGGGCAGAAGTAAATCATTTTAAAGACATAGGGACTGATTTAAATAGTTTAAAGTGAAAGAGGCTGATTTGAAATAACTTAAAACTTTAAAAGTTAGGGACCAACGTGTAAATTCTGGAAAGTTAAAATAAAATATCCTCAGATCAATCTTCTCTCTCTCACGTTTCTCACTTTTTCTCTCAACTCACTCTCTCTCTCAACCTCTACGCAGCGGCGGAAGCTCCGTCGAAGTGGTGATCAAAGGTAGGTACTTGGGTTCTTGGGTTGATTTTGGGTCGAAACCGAGGGTAGATGTTGGCATTGTGGTGAATAACTATCTGAGCTGTGAAGCAGAGGTTTTCGATTGGTGAAGCTTCAAGCGACGGTTGACAGTGGTTCGTTGGTGGAAATGGGTTGAAGATGATGGTTCTGTTGGCTGTGAATGGTGGTACTGATTGATGATGATGAATTTGGTGATGGCTGCAATGTTTGGTGATTCGGCAGTGGTGGTATTGGTAGCTGAAATGGAGGAATCTGAGAAGAGGCTGGCTTGATTTGCAGATTGGATATTGAAGTTTAGTTGTAAAATTTGATTTGGATTGATATATATTGTGGTTGAAATCTCGCATTAGGACAATGGTTGTGAAATTGATTCGATCGGCAACAGAGATGGCTGTGAAGCCATGACAGTGAACTGGTTTGGCAGTGATAATGTGATTGAACATGGAGGTATGTACCGTGGCTGGTGATGAGAATAAACGAGGTTGCTGGGAATATATTTGTGATATGGTAGTTGGAGCCGGAGATGGAGATGGAGATGGAGCTGTAAAGTGTGGAGTTTGGTGGAGAGGATGATGAAGTAATGGAAAGAAAAGAAAAGAAATAGATTAGAAAATTATGGGAATCTTGAATGATGGAAGTATGAGTTGTGCCATTTGTTTTTTGAAGTGGAGGTGTAGCTTTAGCTGTGTCAAGATGCTTTGTTGGGTGGAAAGAAAAATAAAGAAGGAAGCAAAAACGTGGGAAAAATTAGGTAGGATTAGTTTAAGGTAATCAACTAAAAATTTGACTAACTTCGATCAAGAAAAGTATTTAAAACTGATATATTTTGGACTGAAAAATGATTTTGAAAATAATACTTTGAATAAATAATTAAAATAATATAATTTTAGAAATTCGGACATATAATTTAAAATCGAACAAATTCGATATTTCTTGACTTGGCTAGACGAATCCGTCGCGGCGTTAACTTCAAAACAATGGGTGAAATAGTAGCGACACAATTTTCTAAATATTAAAATAATTATTTATTGCGTAAAAATTCTTGGTCGCTACAATCTTACCCCCTTAAAATAATTTCGTCCTCGAAATTAAACTTACTTGATCTTTGATATCTGGATATTTAACCAGAATTTTTTCTTCTTTCTCTTATGTAGCATCATCGCTGCCATATTTAACCCACTGGACTTTGACTAAATGCATCACTTTGTTTTTTCTTAAGACATGGACTTTTCTATCAATAATAGACATATGTGTCTACTCATAATTATGACTCAAAATGAAAATTCCCAATGGAATGTAAAAAAAATCCATCATATCTTGTAGTATTCATGTAACATGTCACTTATCATCGTATCATGTGACCTCAGATATTCGTATATATCTCTAAAATTTCAACAAATCTTTACTGACATATCATATCATAATAATTTTTCCTTTCTTCTTATCCTCGAATATTCCCAAAATAATCAAAGAATTACCTGAATATTCTCTCTACGTAATATACCCAATAACATATCAACATAATATCATCAACTTATCTTTCCAATATTTGTAACCCAAAATTCAGTAAACAAATATCTTCCAAATAACTAAGATTCTTTACTTAAATGTCACCACATTTCCTGCAAAGTATTTCTTTCACTTATACATACTTATGAATTCTGATTCAATACGGTCCTTATTTCTCTTTCACGTATTCCCGTATTATTTCTATACCTTGATTATTATATCAAAATATCAGTACCCAAAATCCAAGAAAATATTCCAAATCTCCAATCTTATCATCAAATCTTCCTTTTATCAAGAAAGTAAACGGCGCATAAACTCTTGTTCCCTCTTTTCCATTATTCTATTCCGCGCTTTCTTGCTGGACACAAAATCACGCGGATTCACTCAGATCCTTAATGCTTTTAAATAGTTCATACTGGGAAGAGGTTGAATCATCAAACAATGGATATCATCCTTACAAACATCCGCAAGTATTATTCCAGTCTTCCTATGAATGATCTGAGAAAAATTTAGTCACAATGCCAAACTTCATAATAAATTTCTCTTCAACATAGAGGCATAATTCATTTACTCAACATCTCATAAAACTTCATAAAATTGGCTTGCTATTTCTCGTTTAATCTAAACGATAGATAATCTGAACATATTTCTAATCATTTCTGTTGACTTCTCATACTTAGTGCCATGTCTAAAATCAATTATGCAAAGTCCATCTAGGGTTCATCATTTCTAACTCGAGGACAAAAATTATTTTGAAATCATTCTTAAATCATATTATTCCCATTATGCTCAATTAAATTGTCGCTACGACTTCACCCGATGAAAACGTGTTCGCCTAGCCAATTAAATTATTTTAAGATTTCAAGAAAGAAATTTAAATCCGTTTAAATCTTTAGGTCCGAATTTCGATTTTAAATTTGTCCGAAATTATTATTTCATTTTAAATCCAATATCACGTTTTCTTTATTTTGTCACTATTGTTTGAACCCCAATCAATACACTGATAGGATGAGTAATCCCCAGCCAAATACATTTCTTCATATTCAACCGACCAATTTTTTTTTCATTCAATATTGTCATTCAATAGAAAAATTTATTCATCATCATTATACACAGGAGTTACAATCCTTTCAACTTCCAAGAATAGTCTATAATTCTAATCCAATGCCTCCATTCGTTCCTCGCACACACACTGCAATTCTGGGCAAGCATTTCCTTTGTTTCAGCCATTAGCTCCCTAGTTCCTGCATCGATTTCATAAGCCAAACCCAAAATCACCATTCACAGACATTATACTGGTTGTCCTTCATCCAAATTATCGGCCACTCCAAGCACGAGCTACTGTGATAACCAAGTTCTCATCACTGAGACCTCACCATCATCATCACCGCAAGCCATCAATCCAAATTCAATCTAAAATACTGATTTCAAAAAGGGAAAGAACTCAAAACTCAATTCAAAACCTCCATGGCTGCAAATGTAGAAAGCCACACACTGCTCATAAAAAAACTGCTCACTAATAGCCAACCCAACTGATTTCAACACCACCAGACACACACCATAAACCAGCCTCGCTTCCACAACCCAGAAACGTAATAGCCCTTCGTTCAAAAAAAAAAAAACCAAAACCACCACCGATGCAGTCCACCGCCACTGCCACTGCCACTTCAATCCCAGTCGAAATCAAACCCAAGATTTAAACCCAAAATCATAACCAAAAACCAAGAAATAAATTAGACCCAACACTTACCTCATCAATCGATTTTGCACTGGAAACATGACCGGAAGTTTGTCATGCCCAATTTCGAGCCCCAGCCTCAATCTTGCACAACAATCTGACCCAAACCTTCACTTTTTCATACCACCCCCACCAACTCTGCTGTTCCCTCGCACCGGCGGCACAACCGTCGCCGTCCAGCTCCCCGGCGGTCTCAAGTCAGAGGGAGGCAAGCCCCACTCGCCATCCCTCGCATCTCTTCTCTCTCGGTTATGAGAGAAGAGAGAGAGACATTTTGTTTTTATATAAAAAAAAAAATTGATTTTCAAATTTTCCCTTAAGTCCCTCATCTTTGAAAAGTGTTTTTAAGTTCAACCCTCTTATTTTAAATAGTTATCTTCAGTCCCCAAGTTTCAAATACTATTATTTTAGCCGTTGCAGTTTTTTTTTTAAAAACGATTTAGCCAGCCCTCTTATTTCTGAAAATTTTAATTTAGTCCCAAATCTTTTAAGTTAGTCCCAAGCCTTTTTAAAATTTAATTATGTTAAATCCTCTAATTAGCCCCCAATCTTTTATTTTATTTTAAATACTCAATTCTCCAAAATTTGTAATTCAAATTTTTTTTTTCTTTGGCTAGACGACGCGAACGGACGATTAGAGACTTGAAGTTTTTCCCGCTCGATATATATACTCGTTAAGCTTTGAGGTAGATTCATACTCAATAATTTATTTAGCTATGATTTGCATGTGAATTTGGAATTATGTAAATCATATATGATGTTATGTTCATGTGTTTAACCATGAGGGGTAAGACGGGCAAATGCTCTCCCGACAATGGTGTATAAAGAAGAAATGTTATATGCGCTGTAACTTCCATGCATCATTGCATGTTGAATTAAGACAAGACGAGGCTACTTTCCGCACTTATGTGAATATGCGATATGTTATGATGTTATGAGAAAAAAATATGTTAGCATGATTACATGTTTATGTGCAATTTATGGATTAAGTGAATTATTCGGTTATGAGTTTACTGAGTATTTCTTAGAAATACTCACCCTGTTATTAACAATTTTTGCAGACTTCGGAAGCGGTGGCGAGTGATGGACACAAGTGGCAAAGAAATAATTAAATGTTATTTTAAATATTAAATTTTCCGTTTATTTTAAGTCGAACTTTATTTTTGTATCGACTAAGGAGGATTTGAATTTTATTTTATGCAAAATTTAAAATTTAAATTTATTTCCGCTAAATGAATATTCTTTTTGAAATTGAGTTTGAGACGATGAAGTGGCGTTTCGAGTATTTAGAACTCGGGGCGTCACAGCTAACTATACAACCGACACCAAATACATAAGTGCTTGTGAAGCAATATCGATCGTTAAGTTCATTAGTGAGCTATAACTGTTCCTAGCATTGTAGCTCCAGTAATGAGTACTGTGACGAAAATGGAGCCATCGCGCAAGCGAGGGAACTGAGTCTCATCGATAATCTAAGTATGTATTTAGGGGCTACTATCTTATTCAAAGAATGTAGAAGAATAGAATTCATGCCCACTAACCTTGCAAATGTTGAATATGTGAAGAGTCACATGTCTAAGATCCACCTGTAAATCCACTATCCCAACGGGAATGTGATTGTCACATGAACTCGTTATGTATAAGATACATGAGTTATTGGATCGAGTGGGAGAATGTCAGTGTTATGCTCTAAATCCAATAGTTGAGATAGCATAACACATATTATCATTGTTACAATAAAGGAAGATCTATTATTAAATTGAGTTTAACTCACTATTTAGATAATAGAGTCCATAAAATAAGTTTAAGTAACTTGTAAGTCATAAGGTGTTGTGACTGTGAGATACAAGTCATTAATAACTTATTCTAAAATTGTCCCTAGTCGAAGTAACAGCAAGATACGGATATTGTTGTTGCAGTTAGACTAGCATGTGTTGCATTTCTTTCTTATGAAGAAAGTAGCTTATCTCACAAGCTAGAATGTAGAGGGACATTCGAATGAACACGTGGATGCATTGTTAGATGAACAAAGCATTGGATGACCCGCCTAGAGATTCCACATGGATAACTATCCAAGCGTCAGTGGTGAATCTCTAATGTGCGGTTGTGGATTTGGTCATTTGACTTGAGGACGTCATAGAATCTTATATGAGGATTACTATGCTTTGGCGAGCGTTGATGTTGGCTCCTGAGAGGGAGTCATCAGGATGACGTCGTACGGGTATAGTGAGAGTCATATGAAGGTTGTGTATGTCCAATATGAGAATTCGTCACTCCTGGGTAGTAGGAGATTATAACCTATATTTCGCTCACTTAAGTTGATATAAATTCCTCGGCCGGGGTGAAGTTATGAGTTGAAAATGGTGTTTTCAGTCATAACTAAATCAACTAAGATAAGAAGTGAATAACATAATTGGTTGAAATGAGATTGACGCTATCCATATCTCTTAACCAATTGGGTTATATTGATGAAGGGATTGTATTTCCACAGTAACCGCACATGAACTGGTCTTGTCATGCCACATGACTTTTCCTTTCACATGGATTGCCTGACACATTGCTAGATGTCAATCTAGGACGGCGGCGTGAATTAATCGATCTTTGTGAGTCGAGGATGAATTAGAAATAGGGATTTAAATTCATCTTATTCCAATCAGATTGGAATAATAATAATATCACGATGTTTGCCATCGTGAATGGAACCTAATGGGTCACACACAAAAGGCGAGAATTGAATATCTGGAATTGGATCTTGTCCAAGTGGGAGATTGTTAGAATTAATGTACAAGCCCAATCGTTGGGCCGGACTTTACAATTAGATTAATTAATATGATTAATTAATCAAGGCCCATTAAAAGCCCTATTGTCATTAGGGTTAGGGTTTTGAGGTGCACATATTAATATGTGCACTATTGTAGAGAAATCAAGATAGTCGCTTTTCATAATATTCTAGCGCAGTTTTTTCTCTTGCTAGCACAAAGAGAAAAATCAATTCTCTCGAATCCATTCCAAAGGTTGGAGATTGATGGAGTTCCAGAATCAACTCGCTGTGTGGATTTCTGTTAGAGGCTGGACAATTGGACAGTTGGTGGTGACAAGTTTGTACCTCCTGTTTCAGATTTCAGATTCACGGTGTTCATCAAAGGTATTATTGTAATCACAAATTCTATCTAAGTGCAAGGTTGATCTGGGCTATGGTTTCGTGTTTGTTTAATTTCCGCTGTGCATATATGAATCGAAACCTTACACTATCAAATAATATGAGGGTATTCTGAAAGGACTCCCCCCCCCCAGGTTTGGTCATTTGAAATTTATTTTCGCCTTCAAGCATATTTTCATGTGCAAGTTGTTGTGTGTTAAAAGTTTTTTCGTCTTTTACTAATTTTTAAATGAACCTTCTTAGTTCTCCATTTCAGATTTGAAATTGTAGTCTAGATGTTGTAATGAGCCATTGGCTTTCAATTTTAAACTTCTTGTTTAGATAAATATTTTGTTTTGGTTAATTTCATTTGCAATTTTTCATCCAGCTTCTCATTAACTAATTCTTGTGTAACTGTGTATATGCTTGTGAATGATATTTCATTAATTCATTTGCATTTTTCATCCAATTTCTCATAAATTGATTCTTATATTTTTATCGTGATGATAAATTTTTCGATGTGGGGTTTTTATTGGGATTGCCACACTTTTTCATTCGTACACACCCCAATTTTAATCACCTCAATTTAAACATTATTATATACAACGTTGGTATTACATCCCGTGCATCGTACGGACAAAGACTAGTATATGTATAATGTTGGAAGAAATGTTATTTATTGTTGTTCTTATTCCTCAACTTGTTGTTTTCTCTAAGTATTATTTTAGAATGGTTTAGGTGTTATTTATTCTCCATTGTTGTTGTTGTTGGGTTCCATCTATTGTATTAGATGATGTATATTGTGGTTGTCAAGATTGTATTTTGAAGGTGTGTGTTGGTTTGCTTCTAGATTTAGGGCAAAAATTTAGGGAAGAAAATATTGTATTCCTAGTATTTGTTAATAGTGGAATTGTCGGTTTGACACGTTGATTTTCCCTTCTCATTGGAAGGTTTTACGACGTTAAATAATTATTGGTGTTATTGCATTATTATTTATAATTTTGATATTCTATTATTTGGATTGACTTGTTTGGGTTGTGAATTCCTATTTTAATCGTACGGAGTTTGGAGAAATATTTTTAGCGTTGCTACTTATGTTGGCAGTTCTACTCCATCCCAAAAGCGCGCCTATGAGAGAAGGTTTGCCCCAACCCTTATAAACTAGCCAGCAACGCCCCCAAGTTTCGATGTGGGATTGAACCTCCTTGGCTGGATCACATCAAAGGTTGTAACACTCAAATCATTAGAATACACATTCAAAATCGGTCAATCAAAATTTAATAGAGTGCATGCAAAAATGCAAAATAGAAGTCCAGAAACTTCTGATAATGCTAGAGATAATACAAAATTCAGAAAGTGAACAAGAATATTTGTAATACATAAAATCTTTAAATTCGTGGTAGACTAATATCATCATGTAATGAAATCTCATTCTTTACAAAATCACATCCGGTTCATCATTTTTGTTACCTACTTTATACTTAACAAACTCTCCCTGCTTCTTCCTTTGGGATCGTGAGTTTGAGATGATGTTAGAATTAGTGTTTTGTTTATCTTTTGTAATTACATAGGGGTATTTTAGTCTTTGTATGTATACTCTTATGTACGAGGAAATACATGAAAATACCCATAAAAACTTACCAATTTTTGAAAATACCATAACAATTTATATCTTTTAAAAATAGCCTTAAACACTATAAACTACCATAAATACCCTTATATATCATATTTCAACTAAACCCATTAAGATTTTAAAAAATTACAACCTAGTCCTTGAAATTTTATATACTTTTATTAATTTTGTTTATGATTTTATTTGATTTTTGTTCGCTCATAGTAGCATCCCTCACTTGGTATCAGAGTCAAATGACAGATCTAAAAGATAAATATTATATGACAAAAAATAAAAATATTATTAATATTATAAAGAAGGATAGTTGTTTAGAATTTTGCCTCCACAAATTTCCCTCCACAAGTTCATCCAAATGGCATTTTGGCTCCAACAAAACTTCTCCAGCAAGCAAACAATCTATATCTTTCAAACAAATGATTAAAATATAAAAAAATTTAAATATGAGCAGTACCGATTTTTGAATTTTCTGCACTAATACAGCTCAACTTTTTAAAAGTTGTGATAGGAAATGATGATGGACATATCACCTTTTCAGACAAATGATTAAAATATAAAAAAATTTAAATATGAGCAGTACCGATTTTTGAATTTTCTGCACTAATACAGCACAACTTTTTAAAAGTTGTGATAGGAAATGGTGATGGACATATCAACTTTTCAGACAATTGATTAAAATATAAAAAAATTTAAATATGAGCAGTACCGATTTTTGAATTTTCTGCACTAATACAGCACAACTTTTTAAAAGTTGTGATATGAAATGATGATGGACATATCACCTTTTCAGATTTCTCTTTCCTCATTGCTCATTGTTGGTTCGTTCCCAAGGTTAAAGGAGCCTGTCTACACGCTCTCATTTTTCACCCTCATTTGTAAAAATGCTGGAAAGGTAAGCCAGTTCATTTCATATCCCATTTGCTCTTTTGTTCAAACCGACTTCTCCTTCTGTTCAGCCGACATCTCCTTCAGTTGGACACTGCTGCTTCGCTAGGGTTGCTGTTCTTTCACCATGTTGAAATAAATCTGGCATTAATGGTAAGTTTCGGCTTCAGTTTTTCAATTTTTTTTATTCTTATGGAATCGATGTTGGTTTGTCGTTCATCTCTAAAATTGAACTCCAGGCTGAACCATCACTCAGACACTACTTTACGAGGGAAGCAGTAGGGGTGAAAACACAAAGATCGCATGACCTAGGTTGCAAAAAACCCATCACCAATGTCTGCACCACACCCTCATCCAACGAACCACAAACCACCGCCTGCACCCAACCCACCATCGCCTGCACCCAACGCACTAGCACCACAACCTACACCCAACTCACCACAAAACACCCCCGACTCACGTAGTGCGTCAAATCGACATAAAGGCGATGCAGGACTTGGGCTCGCCATTTGCAAACTGGTGAATCTTTCAGTGCTCAAGCTATAGGTTGATAAATTTTGTAGACCAAATTGGTGTTCTATCCATTTGGTTTTGTGAGAAAATGATGAATTTGTGCCGCTACTGAGGTACATAATTTATTTTTCTAATTACGAGTTTGAGCTGTTATTTTGTGATGTTAAAGCAGTTTTGTGTATACAATTTGTTAATACCTCATGCAACTACCTAATAAGAACCAAAGGCTTGAGTTGGCAATTAAGCTGTCCAGGCAATTGGTACCTATAAGTAGATTAACATTTTTATTTCTTGATGAGTAGAATAAGGATGCTAAATCCAGTAAATTTAAACATTCTGTTCAGACTTCTAATTCTGCTACTTTTGGAGACAGTTAAAGCAACCAGAACGAATGACATGATTATGGCTTCCAAGGGTGTTCATCAGCAATCACCTCCTTCATTAAGGATGCATCTACCCTCATTGGTAATGCCAATCAGAGAGTAGCTAATGGCCAGGGAAGTGCTTTATTTACTCAAACTGCATCGAAGAGCTCAAATAAGGTGCTGCCCCATCTATAAATTCCAGATTGGTTATAACAACTTTAAATAAGTTTATAAATTCCAGTTGCTGCCCTATCTAATTCAGTGGCTAAAACAACTTTAAATAAGTTTTTATTTCTTGGGTTCCACTCTCTAAATGGAAATATAACATTTAATTTTTATGTTTGTTGGGTTCCACTCTCTAAATGGAAATATAACATTTAATTTTTCTTGGGTTCCACTCTCTAAATGGAAATATAACATTCAGTGGCTAAAACAACTTTAAATATGTTTCTTCATCGCTACCTGTAAATCTTCTGAAGAATTATACACTTCTTCACCGTCTCGACTCAATTATTTTCTCTGAAATATGTCAGTGGTAGATGGTATTTAGATTTGGAGAGTTGGGATTCCTCGCTGGCGGTAACTGCCCGAGAGGAGAGGCTGTCAGTGGTATTTGTTATTGGAGAGTTGGAATACTCACCCCCATTTTTTGTTTTTGAAATTGAGGAAGAAAAGAAATTTCGAGACATGGCAAAGCAAGGTCCTTGCTATCACTCTGGTGTTACAAGTGAGTTTTTGTTTCTTAGGGTGTTTCTTTACGATAACTTCCTCAGATATTCATGAAATAAACAATTTCTCAACAATTATCTCTATGTTATTTGATCAAAATAACATAGGGATAGTTGTGCAGATTGTGGGAGAATATTTTCGAAGTGTTAAGATAATATTTTTACAGGAAAGCAAGTCTGTATGTCAATTATTTGGATTGTATTTTGATTTTGATTTTTGTTTTTGTTTTTGTTTTTGTTTTTGAGAGATAGTGTTTTGCCTATTTACCCACCTCATATTTTTTAGGGTGGAACTATATTTGCATGTCTTCGAATCTTTATGGGTTGAACTTTGCTAATGAATACATGGTGGGAAAGGTACTCTCTTAGACACTTATTTGAGATTTTGGCAGCACGCTTAAATTTAAATGCTGGCAAGATACTTTTTCTACTTTAGTCATTATAAGATAAGATGATGGGAATAGGAGGCTAATATTCATCCCCTGAAACTATTGAGAGTTTCTTTTGATACAATTTTTTCGTCTATACAATCATCAATAGTGTTTAATTATATCCAATTTATGAATTTGATAAAATTTTCATGTAAAAGTTAGGAAGTATGATTGATAAAGGTTATGTTATTGTGTTTGTACTTTGTAAGATCTATAAAAATTTACATGGGATTACAATATTAAAAAGTTTTAATCTATGAAGAAGCTATTCATTGGGAGTTGGTATAAATTGATCTTTAGATTATTCTTGAAGTTATTTTTAACTTCAGCTTTGCTGTAATATTGGACCAATAGATAATTATTGATTCAAAAATCAGTAACTGTAACATATGAGCATTTATAGGTCATTTGCTAACAAATCAAGATTCTGAGTTTATCAAGAATATGTTTTTCTACTTTTCAAATTTTTGTTTGGTTTTTATTTAGCGTAAATCTATTAATAAGTGATTAATTTGTATCAAGGTTGATTTGTTAACCTTAACAATCAAATGGCAGAATATTTGCACACTTCCCCAAATTTAGTTGATTTTATGCGGTTTTTTTAGAGCGAATATATGCTTATATTTCGATGTTGAGTAGTGTCAAGATTGATTTCTCTGAACATTAATGTTGCACCTGTGGAATTATTGTGCAAAGTGTTGCTTTTATTTGTTTACTTTAGTTTTGCTAAATCTTTAAATTAGCTACGCTATTCAAATTATTTACTTATTTAAAGTTCTATCGTAATATTGGAACTTGGAAATTCAACTAGAAATGTTAAATCAATAAGCTTGGGTAACTCAAATTTGATCTTGATTTGTAATGAATTAAGAACTTCTCATTTAATCGATCAATTGTTTTTTATTTATTAATCATGTGATTTAGAGGATTATCTATTTAGTAAGTGTTTAATTTGTGTCAAGATTGGTTTTTGTTAACATTAGGAACAAAATAGTGAACATATGAAGGAGTCTAGGATCATTTATGTAGCAAGATGATCTACTTCCTCAAGTTGATCATGTTGTTCATTCTTTAATTTCATGAGCACTTTGATTATATATTATGCTTGCTCCAATATCTTGTGATATTGAATTAAAAATCCATGCTTTTACAAGATTATTGCAGCGCCTCCAATGCTAAAGTTCTATGGTGCAAGTCTTTGAAGGCTGTTTGACGGAACAATTGAGTCATTGACAAAGCCTTCTTCGTTTCTTGATAATAAGATCCATGAGCATGGCATGACTCCAGGTACTGTGCTTTTCTTCATTCGGTAGCGATGTAACGAGCACAAGACTAGCTTGATCAGAATGATGAAAGTATAAAGGATAATTTGGATTGTTGAACTTGCTTACTCAGGATTGGCCGAGTATTGACTTTCACATTTTCCTACCACGTGTAGCTCGAAGCTTGTAGGTAATTCCTTGTGCGTGAGGAGAATAAAACAAAAGGTTCAGGAACATAGTTGCTCTCATACCATGAAGATCATAATGAATTTCAAATTAGAAAGATGTCCCAAAATTTGTAAACTGGTCGACTTTTCATTCCTTAACGGCTAATAAATGATTTTGTTTTTGTCTTCCTTTATAGCCATCCTATCTAAGATACCTATAGAGTATGCCCTCTTATCTGTCTTTAAAGTTGACATTTCCAAAATTCTTGCTGCTTAAAAAAAATTATTAAATATGAAGTTGTTCACCAAGCATGTTCCTGTTTTGATTCTGCTGATTAGTTATATGTGATCTTAGTTTTGATGCTTCTTGCTCATAGAACTTACCATTAGCTTCAGATATTGAACCATTGTTTGAGGAATCTGAGCAGGCTTTCTTTTACCTTTCAATAGATGCTTTGACATTGCACCATTAACATTTATTCATTCTTTAGATATCCATAGTCTTTGTATATTTGAATACACTAAAACAACTGCATGATATATCTGTAGAGGAGTTGCAGAAAATTATAAGTACAAATAGAGGGTTTCCAAGTTATTTGTTGCGTAAATCTTCATCAGTGAACTCAAATAGTTTTACCCTTTCTCATAAGGATTTGGGTGATTAGTTCTGATTTTGATTGCTGGCATTTTTATCCTTATGTATTTTTTTTGGAACATATATACATTTGTATCTTTATGTATTTTTTGGGAACATATATACTAAAATACTTTCACATTTGAGCAATGTTTAAATATTTTTTACTTGATGGATTTGGCTTCTTAGGTCCAATTATAAAAAGTAAAAATCTTTTTTTGCATTGGTTTCCTCCTAATTTACTGAAACATTTTCTGCTTTTCTCTGAGTTATGCTTAATCTTTTATTGTCTTCTTGGTTTATTATTTTAGTTTGAAAAGTATAACTTCTTACTTTCAATTATTATGTAGAAATTTTAAAATTTTTATCATTTGTTTTGATGAGTGACATTTCGAATTATGCAGGGATATCATACACAAACCAGTTGTAAATTTCTTCTTAAATTATTGATTTGCAACTAATGACTCCGACAGTGGTGGCCTGGATATGATGTCACCTGTTTTAGGTCTATTTTTCTACCTTTGTGAGATTCTTGGCACTTTCTCCATCCATGTTTGTTTTCTGGTAGAAATTATATAATATATTTGAAATGTATTTTGGAAGTTTCAACTTTAATTTGATTGAGATTAGTGTAGTTTGCCTAAAAAGGTTAATATCTATGTTTGGTGTAGAAAATTGTAATAACGTATGGCTGGATAGCCTGTATTAATAAATACATTGCTTTTGTTCATTATTATTTTGAACCACGAAATTAGAAGTTTATGAACCCAGTTAAATTTTCATTTTTGCTTGAAATGTAAATTTCTTAGGTGAGGAAATGCTATTATTTGCTTGGATTTATATTAAGGGTTTGATTGAGCTATATTTTTTGGGAAAATAGAATTTATAATTGTGATTTTTTGGAGAATGTGGTTAAAAAGTAAGAATTTTTTTTGGATTTACATGTGAAATTATTTTATCGAATAATGTATGGTTGAAAATAAGTTTGGAGAAAGATGAGATTTGTAAGAATGAGTTTTAAGCTTGAGCTAAATTATTTCTTTTCATTTTTCATTGCTAATAGGCCATGGATGAATCCTTTAATTTCATAGACAAATATCAAGTCTACAATTATGAAGCAGATTGAGATAATAAATCTTTGTGAATAAATTTGGAAGATTGTTGATTATATACTATTTATGTTATAGTCCTATGATTGTCTTGGTTAATTATTGTAATATAATATTCTTTTTTATATCTAATACCGTGCATCGCACGGGTGGTAGAACTAGTGAATATATAATATATACATCAAGATTTATAATTATGCATACATCAATACTACCCGATAATTATAAAATAGAAATCTTGAACACTTTAAAAGATTTAGATAAAGATATAATAAGAGAAATATATGATCTAATAAATTTCGATATAATAAAAGAAGATTTTATCATAAACGAAATATTAGATTTAATTCACAAATATATACTAGAAGAATTATATAAAAATTATATAAATTGATTATCATAGAGCAGATCCTCAATTAGTTAGATATCTAGACATAGAAACAAATGAAAAATTAGATTTAATAGTAGAACAAAGAATAAATTTAATGGATCAAATAAGAGAAGAAAGAAATATAAAACGACAAAAAAATTAAGATTAAAATTATTGGAGAAAAAAAGAGAATATTTTGACAGAATTTTAAATTAATTACCAAAAATTCAAACAATTTTAGAAGACAAAGAAAAAACTAGAAAAGAAAAATATGATGAAACAAACACATTGGAAGACTATCTAAAATATTATAGAATATATCATAGAAAATTAATGATTGGATCAATAGAAGAATATTGTGAATATCAAATAATGAATTATAAAGAAGCAAAATATGAAACAGAACTTATCTTAGAAATCGAACATATTAAAGGAAGGAATTAATAACGGAATTTCCAGAAATAAAATTTGAAAAACAGATAATAGAAAATATCAATTTACCAGTAGGATCATACCAAATAAAAGGAACTAATACAACTATGTTTCAACCATTAAGCTCATGGGGAGAATCTGATGAATTTCTTAACATGTAATTAAATTGGATAAGTGTCTTTTTATGGCAAACATATAAAAACATAAATTTACAAGATAAATTAGCTGTAGAAGAATTACAACAATTAAATATACAGGACATGAATATCAAAGAAAAATTACAAAATATTCAAAATAAATTAACAATACAATTAAAAGAATTAAAAGAAATGATAGGAGAAGTTAAAAATATAGATGAAGAAAACTTAAAAGAATTCCAAAGAAAATCGGGAGAATTAATTAATCAAGATAAAATTGGAATAATTATAGAAAAAATAGATAGGTTAAATGAAAAAAATAAGAAATAATGAAAATGAAATAATCATATCAATATAAGAAAGAATCAAAAAGTTAGAAATAAAAATAGATGATATGTATGACAAACTATTTAAGGTACAAAAAACTCAAAAACCAAGAGTATACAATGTCGATAAGTGAATATATTGAAGATCTAAAAATATTAATAAAATCATTAATAAGTGATGTACAAGAAGTAAAAAATGAATTAAAAGAAATAAGAAATGATATAAATATACTAAAACTAGAAATTAAAGAATTCAAAGAAAATAGTAAAACCAAAGATAAGAAAATAGACAAAAAACTCATAGAAAAAGAAATACTAAGAATAGGAAATAAACACTTTGAACAAGAAAAAATTATAATAGAAGCAGGAAATATAGATGATGAATTTAGGAGAAACATATTATCAAAAATACTAGAAGAAGAATTAGAATTACAAAAATTTACAGAAAAAACTTTAGGAAAATTAAAAGCTGAAGAAAAACTGAAGAAGAACAAGACAAAAATGAATGAAGAATTATATTTGCTTATAGAAAATTTTGACCAGTTAAGCATAGAAAATTTTAATGAATACCAAATTTTAATGAATACCGGAGGAGCACCTAACCCAGCTCCAACAGGAACTTCCAAACAAAAATTACCAGATCCAGATGAAAGTTATGCACCCTTATATAGTAAACCACCCCGACAATATTATGATAGAATCATAGATAGACAACCACCTAGAGGAAATAAATATAAAGATAGATTTGAACCAAATAATAATTATGATAAATCCATTAATCATGGAGGAACAAAATTAGACCTGGATTGTAAAATAGATACTAAAAAAGCCTTATTAACTTGGGCAGATTCAATGATACTATTCTTTTTATACAATAAAGATGATACATGGGAAAATACTGATAGAATGATAAATTTTTTAGTAGCATCTTTTGAAGGACATGTTAGAAATTGGCGGGAAGGAATAAGTAGTGATACAAAAACATTAATAAGAAGAAATGTACAAACAAAACTAATAAAATCAGATAAAAAAGGAATAGAAAAGTTAGTAGATTATATTGCGGATTAATTTTTAGGAGAAAATTGGATAAGTAATGCTGAAGCAGAATCAATTAGAGAAAAGGATAATGCAAGAGTGAGATTGATAAATTTAACAATATGTGATATGTGTAAAATCAAAGAATACACCTGTGAATTTAAAGAATACTATTATGTCCAATTCTATAGTAATGAAAACCAAGAAGTATATAAAGATATGTATTACAATAAATTGCCAGGTTCATGGGGAAAATACTTTAAAATAGAATTTGAAAAATTTATCAGAGATAACCCTGGAACACCTAGAACATTAGGATCAAGAATAAAATTCATATTTCAAAGATTAGCATATATATGTCAACAAAAACAATTATTAAAGAAATCAGGAAAATTAACTAGAATATGTTGTGAAGATATGAAAAAACCTACCCAATGGGGATGTAACCCTGAAAGAAGAAAAAATAATAATAAAAGAAAATATAAAAATAGAAAGTTTAAAAAATTCAGAAATTTTAAGAAAAGATATATAAAACCGAAGAGAAGATACTATAAAAGAAAATATAACCCAAATAGAAAACAGAAAAATAGGACATATAAGAAAGACAAAAGCCAATGCAAATGTTGGAATTGTGGAGAAATGGGACATATAAACCCTGATTGTAACAAAAAGAAAGTTAAAATATTACAAAAAGAATATCTAGAAATAGAAAGCGAACTAAGTGAAATATCTGATATTGAAGAATACTATGATCAAGAAGTCTATATAAGTGAAATAGATTCAGCAAACAATGAATCAGGATCAGAATAAAGAAATAGAAGAAATAGAAACAAATAAGAACATAGATAAGAATATGAAGGAATAGAATGTTATGGATTAAAAGTAACTTTTGATAATAATAAGTTCAGAAAAATACAAAATTTATCTTTAAATTTGAAAATAGGAAAATGGGAAATATTAGACACAATATGGAAAAGAGAAAAAGTAGCAATAAATGAATATCATAAAATTGAAAGGGCAATAGATGTTAGAACTACTCAAGGAACACAAAAATTAAATCCTCTAACAAAAAATACGGTTACGGAATTATTAACAAATGTCAATAGAAAACAAAGTGAAAAGATTCAATATGTTTACTTAGCAGGTATCCAAATAATGTTTAAATCCCTGTTTAGAGAAGGATTAGATTCGTCTTTGACTGTAAGTTTACATGATGGAAGAATTATAAATTTAAAAGACAGTCATTTAGGAATAGTAGAAGGAAATCTAGCATATAAGAAACTAATATTTACATGTTACCCAAAATATTGTATATCATTAAAAGATAGAAATTTTAATGAAGTTTTAAAACTACATTTCAAATTATATAAAGATGATATAATGGAATCAGGAGATAAAATTATGACTATAAAATACAGAGCATTATACACATTTACTAATTCTAATTATGGAAGCATTTATTCTAAAAAATCATATATTGAAATTCATAAAGAATGCAAAGATTTTGGTAAAGTTGTGGAACCAGATAAATAAATAAGTTTAGTTTCAAGAAACTATGAACTTACTATAACAAAAAATAAACCAGAAATTATAGAGTTAAGAGAAGAAGAATACCCTAATAATAACATAACATTTGAAGATGACAGATTAATTAGAAGATCAGCGAGTTTACCTAATAGAAAATAATTAGGAGAAACTAGTAATACAAGAGAAATAAAACTTAATAAAAATGCTGGAAATATGAAAATAGAAGGTGAATATTTCAATGGAATAGAACATATAAAAGGAGCAAATATACTATTTGACACGGGAGCTAGTGAATGTCATATAGCTTCAAACAGAAATAAATGACTAATATCTCATAGAACTGATCCGTATAGATATATAAATTTTGATGGACAAATACATATAACTGAACTTGAAGTTAAAGTGCCAATAAAAATAGGAGGAATAAATCTCTTAGTATCATGTCATGTAGATAACAGTATGGTAAATCCTCATGTATTATTGGGAATGAGCTTCCTAGATGGACTAGAAGATTATAGTATAAAACGTGAAGGATTATATATAACTCATTATGATCAAACTATACTATGCAGAAAAGCTGAATAAATGAATAACCAAATGAGTTTTCCATTAGCTGTTTATATTCAAGTTACTATTGTTGAAACAAATGTAACAACATGTGCATTAATAGACACAAGAAGTGATATAACAATATTTAAGAATTTCTTAATAAAATCATGGAATACTGATGGGAGAATAAAAATAACAGGAGTTACAGGAGAAAGTACCAAAATATTGAATTTGCAAATGGATAATATCAAAAAATCATTGATAGACGCCAAAAAGCGAATGAACTTCCTCACATAGGAAGCTGAAGATATAAAGCTTGGAATTGAACAACTTGCAGAAACGCTCCAAAGAAGTTTCAAGCAATTGATGGAAATCTCAACATTTCATCACAATTATACTAAAGAATTGAGCGATAATATAATTGAGATTGAATCTCAGTTTGAATCGTTAATTACCAAACAGGTTATATCAAAACTACAAACAGGTACATCTTCTGGAAGCAGTGGTGGACCAACGATTAAAAGAGATGAACCAAGTCCCAAAAAAGTTTTTATAAATGAAGCTAGTCCTCGAAAAATCACAATCATTGCCAAAGATAAACATACAAAGGTAGTCAGAATTCATGTTGAAGAGGAAGATGATTCTCCTTTTTTACCAAAAGAAAACGAATATAAAACTACTGTCGAAGTTTTATATGAACTTCAAGAATGTGATTCTTATTACATTTCGTCTAGAGACTGTGATACCCACGATTCATCGTTACTCAGGGAAAAGATCCCGTCATGACAAAAATGGCAGTTGATTATGGATTTTTGGATCTTATCTATCCAGGAAAAGATCTGAAAGAAATCGAAAAATTTGATGATTTACTAAAAGGAGAAATTTCAAAGTTTGCCCAAGGAAGACCCATATATTTAAAATTTTATTCGATCAGTCCTGAAATTGATGGAAGGATATATTATCCTGCTGAGCATATTATCACGATTGGGTATGCTGCTCGAAATTTTCAAATTGAAGTTGAAAAAAATACCAAGCCAATACCAAACATTACAAGATCATGGTTTAGATCCCGAAGAGTTTTTTGAACTAAAGTTCTCTACAACATTGCCAAAAACCCGTGTGAGAAAAAATTCAAATGTATATGTCAGTATAATGGATGGACCCTACTCACTAATGGAGGAAATGAAAAGTCAACAATCTTGCAGGAATACATCAACAAATTTGACACTCATCAAATTCATGGAAGCTTTGCCACTTTGCAAGAAGCGTGCATAGCTAGGAATTGCCCCACATGCCAAAGGAATTGATGGACAGGTGGAAGTCACTTGATGAATCTGTTTTACATGCCAACAGAATTGATGGACAAGTGGAAGCTGTTTAATAGATCTACTTTAATGCAACAATGCAGAACAATGTAGGTGCCATGTCAAGACCAAAAAATAGAAGGATAAGTGTTCCTATAATGTAAGAGTCATGTGATGTAATAAATAATAGAGGGACATGTGTGTCCTTAGATGATAAAAGATCTGAGATTGTTAGGTCGATGATGTAAGCAGTGATATAATTGTATCCAATGTAATATTATAAATAGAGGCCTCTGGGCTAGTTGAAAGATAGAACTCTCTTGAGCACTCAATTTGTGAGAAAGCCAAAAAATTTCTGTTTTTGAAAAATTCTCATACCAATCCTTTGATAATCTTCATATTATCAATAAAATCCCAATTTACTTATCATATTATGATGAGTTTCTAAATTCTTGTCTTCTAAATCCTATTTCCAAAAAGAAGATATATTATTAAGAAAACTCCATACACTCTGTCCTAAAATATTTTCCATCTAAAGAGTTATACAGTGAAGGCATCCAAGTTTAGTTAATAACCCATAAAGGCAAGAAGCCATTGGAGGGTGTGAAGCAGAAATCTATAAGCCTGAAGGTCACTAACAATAGAAGGAAAATACAAAGGTACTGAGAACAGGAAAAGAGGTTAGTATTCTTAATATATCTATATTTACGGAATTAGGAGGAAGAAGAGTTTTTAACATGACATAATTCAGAATTGTTAAATTTAATTATCAAAATAGTCCTTATAATGAGGAATATCATAGCATAATTGAACATTTATTCATGCATAAACAGTTTACTAGACCAAATAATGAAATAAAAAAGTTATATCATGCCTATATGCAATGTTTGTTAGCTATCTTTCCAACATTAAAAAGAATATTAGGATTAGAAATTACAAAATCAATTATTTATTTTTGGCTTGATATTGATAACACTGAAATAAATAATGAATTATATTTAGGATATGTGTTTAGTAGTAATAATGATTATGATCTTGTAATAAATTATGACAATGATGGAAGAGATGAATCTTTCTTTACCAGTTTTTGAAAATCTTAATATCATGAATGAAAGTAATTATATCATGAAAAAATCCTGAACTAAGAGAGGTCCATATAAAGTAAAAAAGAATATCAAAAGTAAAAAATGTATTGAATATGAAAATGAAATTGATAAAATAGGATACCAAGAGCAACTATACGCATCACAAGAGATATTAAAAAGTTTTAAAGAAAATTTAATAGAAAACTTTGCTAGAGGAACTGTAAGATCTATAATGATACATGATACTCAAGATATAATTGATAAATTAGAAAAGAGAAAGAAAAGTATTTCAAAATATAATATATCATTTGAACCAAGTATAGATATCATGGCTGATATAGATATTATCAATTCTTAAACATTGATAGAATTTGAAAAATTACTTGAAACTTTATAAATTATTTATCTCTGTGTTTATAATGCCTGGATATATTATTAAAGGATTAGATAATTTGTTAGAAAGAATAATGGAAAAAATAGATAACATTATATCTCATTTAATAGATATGGATGAATCATCTGAACAATATTATATTCTTTCAAAAAATTATGATCAGTATATTATAGATTATTCTAATATATTACAGCTCAAAATGGAATTAGAAAATAAAATTACGACAAATACATTTCAAACTTAAATGCCATGATATACAATCGAATGACTTGATAACCTTTTAGAAAATCTGAAAGATAAAATGGAAAATGAAAACATATATTCCGAAGAATATAATAAACTTTTAGAAAAATACGAACAATATATTGCAGATTATTGTATTTTACTAGATCAAAGGATGAATTTACACTAGAAAATTTTGTATAATAATTTACCAACGCAATAATCTATGGATATTTCACAAGTATCAACTTCTAATAACTACGATAATAAATTATATTTAGAAAATAAATAATTTTCATTTTTATTAACTATTGCTGAAAAATCTAAAAATATACATTCTGTTGGACAATCTAAATTAAAAGAAATATACGAAGATATTGACTATACTATCTTAAATAGAATAGAATTTAATTATGTTGAAACAGCAAAAAATATAAATACGATTCATAAAATTATAGAAGAATACGAAGATATAGAAGATGAAGTTTCAGATGGAATAACATTAGGATATATAACTATGAAAGAACATCTTAAATCTTTTGAGAAATTATCACAATATAGAGCATTTTTAGAAAAACTTAAAAGATTAAAAAATATGAATATAATAAAAAGTATTGAGTTAAATCAACCTGACTAATTCAGGGATATATCTTGCAAAGAAAATAATTCAATTCACTAAGGCTGCGTTTGATAGCGAGAGTGGAATTTGGGTGGACAGAAAATAAATTTCAGGGAATTGAATTCTTGGGAATTGGACGTTTAATGTATTTGATTGGTTTAATTTTCTAGGTGGAAAAAGTAGGAAATTTTCCAATTTTTGTTGTTTGACTGACATTATTTTCCATGAAAAATAAAGTAAAATTTATCTATTTTAATAAAAAAAATATTTTTTTATTTTTTCAAACATTTGTACTTGATAATAATAATGTTAATTTTTAGAAAAAAAATAAAATCAATTAACAACAGCAAAAAAGATAAAACGTAACGAAAATGGTATATGATTTTCCATGGAAAATAAAACTTCCTCCTCCCCTAGGAAAACGAATTCATTCAAAATAAGGAAAATATCGAATTTCGAGGCAAGTGAAAAAATGAATTCCATGAAAAATTTAAACAATCAAACATCGCAAAATTGAAAAATCACATGAAAAATTATATATTTTTCATGAAAAAGAACGCGTATCAAACACACTACACTCTAAGGATAATAAAAATATTTTGAATAAAAAGGACATTTTGAAAAATTATTCCTCTGATAAAGGCTATTCCAACAAATCTCCATGTACTCATTATCTTACCCTAATTTCCAGTTGAAGAGATCGGTTCCTCCTTCACTTTTCTTGCTCTCTTGTTGTTTCTTCATTTCTTCAGCTTGTGTAATTCTCACAGGAAGGAAGTCTGCTTTGATTTCTCTCTTATACACAATGGCGAATCTATCCAATTCCGATGACGAAACAGAGGTTCTCTGTTACGAATACAAAAATGTTTCATGTCTACTCACAAGCCCAGGTCTCCTTTCCCATTTGCAAGATTTAAAAACTGATGGAGGAGAAAAAGTTGTTAGCTTTCAATGGCTCGGCCCACACTTTTTAACTTTTCTCGAATATGAAACAGAAAAGTGGAAGCATCTTTATTATTTTGATCGCAAGCATGGCACTCATGTTCCGTGGAGACGGGCAAATTTTATTTATCTGTTGAAGCGTCTTGATGATTCAGCCTCTGATTGCATCTTATACGGGGGAACTGAACATTATAAAAACTTTTTAGATACGATTCTCTATTTCATGCCACGGATTGAGGGGTTCTTCACATTTCAAAATCCGCTGCGGGGGGGATATATTGAATACTTAAGCTCTTCGGCAAGGTTTATCGGCTTTATTGTTGAAGCTATAGGAGATATACTTAATTGCAGAATGGATGCTTCTGTTCTGGTGAGTAACCAAGTCAAAGTTCTTCTGAAAGAGCTGAAATTTCTCCTCACTTTTGTTGTTGATACAATACAAAGCTGCAACCTAGAACGGAACGGTAATATATTGACAGAAATTGAAGCTGTATTTAATGAAGCAGGACTTTTCTTGCATTCTTTCTATTTCACCACAGACCTTGTTATCGCTGCCAAAATGGATCTGGAAGTTTCGGTTCTGTTAAAAAGGATTGAGATTGTGCAAGTGAAGATCAAAGACTGTTGCACTGCAGTCTCAATGAAGCTGAGTCCTGGAATTGGAAGTCTACAAGTTGCAGCAAGTCGAAGTGAATTATCTTCTAGCATTCACATGGCAGAAGAGATGATTGTGGGCTTCGAGGACATGACAACACAAATTGCAAACAAGCTTCTTCGAGGACCAAACCACCGCCAGATTATTTCCATAGTTGGAATGGGTGGACTTGGCAAGACAACTTTAGCAAAGAAACTATACAATCATTCCAATGTTCGGTACCATTTTGATAAGCTTTCTTGGTGTGTTGTTTCTCAAACTTATAAAAAGAGAAAGTTGTTAATTGACATTTTGAGCTCCGCAAGTACTGATAATCTGGACCAAATTTCGGAAATGGAAGATGAAGAGGATTTAGCTTATCGACTTTACAAAAGTTTAAAGGGTAGAAGATACCTCATTGTTATGGACGATCTGTGGGATAAAGAAGCATGGGATGTTTTGGAAAGATTATTTCCAGAAGATAGAAATGGAAGCAGAGTATTGCTCACTAGTCGGCTGAAAAATATGGCATCTGAAATTTCACATGTTATCACTGAACCCCCTCTCCTGTCACCAGGTGAAAGCTGGAATTTATTACAGCACAATGTGTTCAAGAAAGAATGTTGTCCTCAAGTATTGCAAGATATTGGAAAGAAAATTGCAACAAATTGCGATGGACTCCCACTTTCAATCATCACGATAGCTGGAGTTCTTTCAAATATGGAGAAGAAAGAAAGTTTATGGCAACAAGTTGCAAAACGTTTAAGTTGTTACATTTCCCAAAACGCCAACGACTACATTCCCACGTTGAAACTTAGTTACACGCATTTACCAAGTCACTTGAAGCCATGTTTCCTATATCTTAGTGCATTCCGGGAAGATGAGGAAATTCCAACTCGGAAGCTATTATTATTATGGATAGCCGAAGGATTCATAAAGAAAAAGGAGCACAAGAGCTTAGAAGATGTAGCAGAGGAGTATCTGATGGAACTAATTGACAGGAGTCTAGTGCAAGTTTCCAAAAGAAGATCTAACAATGGAGTAAAATCATGTACTCTTCACGATCTGGTACTCGATATGTGCAGTAAAATAGCAGTGGAAGATGAAATATTTTTGTTTCAACAGTAAGTTAATTTACTCTTTCTAGTTCCTTCTTATTTTACTTTCTTTTCCAATTCTGCCTACTTATTTGTGGTAATTATGTCAACCATGTTGCTGCTGCTGGATGATCCTCCATATTCTTGTTATTCTGCTTCTGACCTGGCTGTAGTCAATTCTTAATATCTAAGCACCGCCGTCGCTTGTGTACAGATCGGTCTCATCATCTCTCCAAGGCCTTATCCATTCTTTACTCTTCGGAAAAAATTAGGATATTGGAATCAAGATATGATGCAAAAGTGCTTCTAGGAATCAAAATCATGCCTGACTTGAGGTTTCTGGAAATTTCATCATTAGATTTATCAGTAGGCAGACTCCAAAACCTAGAATTTCTTCTTGTGAAAGAGGGATGCGAAATACCAGCATACCTTCTAAGTATGTCTAAGTTGAGACATCTGCATATCGGGAAAAAAGTTAGGCCCACAAGATTCAGTAAGAATTGTGTTAGCTCTGGACTAATTAGCCTACAAACATTTTCTTACATTTATATTGATGATTCGAAAGACGAAGAAATCTTGAGAAATTCACCAAATCTTCGTAGGCTAAAATGCAAATCTTCAGTGCATCGCTTTCCTGATCTCAACTTGAATCACTCACAATGGCATATGAAAGTAGTTTCGAAGTTGATTACTCAGTGGTTAACTTCCCCAGGTATATCAAAAAGCTCACTCTTTCCGAAATCGGTTTGCCATGGGAAAGTATGTCATTAATTGGAACATTGCCCAACCTTGAGATCCTGAGATTAGAAAACAAAGCTTTTAAAGGAGACATATGGAACACAAAGGACGACGAGTTCCAAAAACTGAAATTCCTTAAATTACATTACTTAGATTTTAAATGGTGGAATTCCTCGTACGATCATTTCCCTATTCTTGAAAATTTGTTGTTGCGATATTGTACGAATTTAGAGATGATTCCTCCTGAATTTAGCAACATTCCAACACTACAGAAGATTGAGGTTTATTATTGTGGAAACAATGCCGAAAGTTCAGCTCTGAAAATTCGCGAAGAACAACTGGAGAATGGTAATGAAGAGTGTGATGCAACCGTCCATAGAATTTTCTACATTTGACATATTCTGATTCTGAGTAAAGAGGGCCTCTGTTATATTGCTGTACATCCAAGTAAGTCAAAACTCATCTCATTCATACTTCCTTTCTGTGAAAAATAAAATAAAAATCATTTCTATTATAATTTTGATTAAATTATTTTAATTTCTTAGCAGGAGATTCATTGACATCTCACGGGGAGTAAAAACCTATGTTGTTCTTATTCACGAAGCCTTTTTCTTTCTTGCAAGTAATATTAATCAGTGGACAGCAAACAGCAGACAGCAGACAGGGACTTATCTTCGTTCAAGCCATATTTTACTGTTATAATTATTTTGACAATAAGGTTGGATTTTTATAACTTAACCTTTAATTTTTTTTATTTTTTGTAGTTCTCTGCTGCTTTTTTGGCCCAAATGTGAAATGAAATTCAGTTGCATTCACTTTGTTTGTCTACTTTATTTTTTTACGTCTTTTCCCATCTAAACTTAGAAAAATCTAAAAAAGCTTTATCCATGATTTTCTTGTTCTAGCATTTCTACAAGGGTGAAATACTGATTATGTCACCTTTGTTTCAACAACCTAAAGCTCAGAGACTGTTTTCTTCGTATTTTCATAATAATATTTTTGTATTCCTTAATGGGTTGTGTAACGTGTTGCACATTTTTCTGATGAGAAGTCACAAATGTGTGTCTCGCTACATCGCAATGTTTGGATAAAAATCGTTTGAGTAGATTGGGTTTACTTCCAAGTATTCTCTAACAAAATCTAAGCCCATACAGTGTCAAAATAGAACCAAAAAAACTACTTATAAGCTTAGCTCTCCTCCAAGTTCCTTCAAATATGGAGAGGGGAGAACGCATGGCAACATGCTGCAAAATTTTGAACGGAATATAACTCCGGTACTTGCTGGAGGCTCTTCTAACTCGATGAAAAATTCGAATCTTGAAACAAAGCATGACGAAATTCCTCAATGATGTGGACGGATTAATGGCTATCATCCTATTCAAATGCCAATATCAATAGGAGGAAAGACGAGGAACAAGAAGATTACGATGAAGAAGAATAATAAAACGACATCTTTTTTCTCTGTTTCTTGAATGTTGTTATATGTAAAGTTTCATTATTTCATTTCATTGCAAAATCCTGCTTCTTTTGTCGAATCTTTGGTACTTATGTGAAAAGTCTAAAAATAATTATTCTTGTAATCATGGGATAGAATGGGAGGAGGAAAAAAAAAGAATTAAAATAGCTTTGATCTTGAACTTGAGTTTGAGGTTTTGCAGAGCATGAAAAATTTATGGGTTTTGGTAAAATGATAATGAGAGTTGTGTTTATCTTGCAAGAATTTTAATTCATCTAGTTTGATAAAACTCGTTCATAATGAAGATGATGGGAGGTTGAGTAGTAATAGTATAAGTGGTTTATGGGATAGTATGTGTTAGAGTAATGATGAAGTGAATTCTGTTTGGTCTAACCCAAAAAGCTCACAGTGTTACATATGTTGTGAAACTAAAATTACGAGAAAAATAAGGATTAGTTGTGGCCTAAGAGATCGAGTGTAAACTTATTTTATGATTGGTCCCGCATATACTGCTGTATTTTAGGGTTTTGGATTTTTTATAAGTAGTAGCAGTAAAACAATATATTGTAATCATCTCTCGTATAGTGAATTTATCCTCTTATACTTGTAGATTTTCTCTATGTTTTATGTATTTTTACGTAAAACTAAATTTGTGTGTTCTTTATTTTCGTTGCCTATTTATGTGTATCTCATAACAAACCGGTATTAGAACATGGTTGATTATGATCACGATAATGGCATAACTATGAGATATGACATTTTGTTATTGGATCGCAACACTAGATTTTTGCTATGACGGGTCAAGATACGGGTTGTGCGCATGCATATGGATTTAGATGATGCATTGTTAGAGTTTGATAAGATTGCTTTATCTTGGAAAATGGACCCCGTTCTCTTTGCTGTTTTGAGCTCGTTTTGAGTTTTCGATTTTTGGAAATATCGAAAACGTGTTCACTTTGCCCATTTTCAAAAACGAGTTTTCCAAAACACTAAAAAAATTACAAAGGAAACTCAAAACGAGTTTATTGCGATTTGAATATTTTGTGTTAAAAAATTCAAAACGACCAAAACGCGCGTTTTGAATTTTTTTTTTTTTTTTTTTTTTGTAAATGTGAGACATTTTTTTCACTTGAAGTTCTTATATTATTTTACCATTATATATAGATTCATGTTAAGATTTTTTTTTTTTTTTGTAATTTTTTATTTATTTATTTATTATTATTATTATTATTATTATTATTATTATTATTATTATTTTTTTTTTTTTTTTTAAATGTGAGACACTTCCTTCACTTGAAATTCTTATATTATTTTATCATTATATATAGATCCATGTTAAGATTTTTTTTTTTTTTTTATAAATTATTATTATTATTATTATTATTATTATTTTTTTTTGTAAAAGTGAGAGATACTTCCTTCACTTGAAATTCTTATGTTATTTTGTCATTATATATAAATCATGTTAAGATTTATTTATTTTTTTTGTAATTCTTTTTTTGTAAAAGTGAGACACTTCATTCACTTGAAGTTCTTATATTATATTGTCATTATATATAGATCAATTTTAAGATTATTTTTTTTATTTTGTAAAAGTGAGACACTTCCTTCACTTGAAGTTCTTATGTTATTTTGCCATTATATAGATCCATGTTAAAAAAAAAATCTTTTTTTTTTTTTTTGGTAATTTTTTATTTATTATTATTATTATTATTATTATTATTATTATTATTTGTAAATGTGAAACACTTCATTCACTTGAAGTTCTTATGTTATTTTGCCACTATATATAGATTCTTGTTAAGATTTTGTTGGTATGGGGTTAAATTTTTGTTTAGCTGAAACAATATTAATGATGAATTTATTGATATAGAGAATTAACTGATTTATTAACATTAAAATTAATGATATTCAACAAATCAATCATTTTTTACATATAAAATATTACAAAATAATTATATCAAAAAATTACAAAGTAAACGCGTTTTTCAGTTTTCTATTTTGAAAACAGTTTTTCAAAATCACAAAGAGAACATGTTTTCAGCAATCCCAAAACAAACAACCAAAATCCAAAATTCAAAATAAAATCAAAAACTCAAAATCCAAAATCGAAATACAAAGAGAACGGCCCGTAAGGATCTAAATGCCTTATCTCAAATTCATATTCATTTTCCAAAGAAAATTCTAAATAACATTCTGAAGGAAAAAATTACAATTGCATTGTTGTTAAATTGGAGTAGTTGTACATTACAAAAAGTCTAATCAATAAGTTGCATCTAAAACAACAATTGAGAAGGCCACCACTACTCACGATTAGTCGGACGAAGCTCGGATAGCCTGAGTCATTAAAAAAAGTTTTAAATGTTTGAGTTTTGTTGTTGAGGTTTTATCACAAGAGATTGTACCTTTTTTCATATTTTGTCACTTCTTTGAATATTTACCATTTCATTAAATAGCTTCCAAATCCAAGTTTATATCCTAATTAATAGAACAAAAACATAATCACAATGAGACAATAAACATAAGATAATCAATCGTCAACTAGATTTATTAATATTTTGACGGAACATCAGTCAATTTTTTTAGCATGTCCCTTTTTTTATTGTCTTTTTCTTCAGTTTTTTGTGATTTTTTAATATTTTTAATTTAAAAAGTGACATTAATTTCTTTTTTTTTTTTTACACTTTTTATATAATTTTTCAATAGGTCCCAAATTTTAAAGGTATTTATGTAAGTTACCCAAAAAATATAGGGTGGGCCTGAGTGCTAGCTCAGTGGATTGGCAGGCCTGGACGTGGAGGCCCAGTATGCCCAAAGCCTGCACTCAGCCTATTTTTAAGGGCTGGAACACGCGAGGCCCAGATGGTTTGACACCACCAGATTCTGCTCTATTTGAATTGTGTCACACAGCTGATGCTATATCTTGATTAGCACATACACACAACACAATGCACTTGTGTTAATTTTACCGTAAGAATTCAAAAATAGTCCAATATAAAAATGACATTCTTTAGAGGATTAGAACTCGAGGGAGTTTTGATGTCCAAATGAATAATCATCCTAAACTAGATCTCGTTACTTCGTACGCCAAGAAGCACGCTGCGTTTGCAGGAATGCTTCGAGCCATTGCAGGCCCGAAACCCTTGTAAAGCCCTTTGACTCCTTCCGATGCCAAGATCTTCCTAAATGCATCAATAGAGCCCGAGAACTTAGGACTTTTGTAATCATCAACCTGAATTACACTCTTGACCACATCAGTTGGGTAAACAGAAATCCAAAATGCGGCTCCTGCCAATCCTCCTGCTAACATTAGTGAACCTCGTCCCAATTCAGAAGTGTCTCGTCCTCCAGAAAAATAGTTTTTAAGGGCTTCATATACACCAAACATAGCAGCATTTCCTGGTACTTCACGTGCTAAGGTGGGAACCAACCCCTTGAACAAACCCCGCGCACCTCCCGTTTGAAGAACATGCCTAGCCACGTCCATTGGTCCACCATACTTGACAACAGCAACAGCAGCTGAGTCAGATGTCGCCAATGCACTCTGAGCTTGCAATCTGCATTTGTATAATAGAACTCTGAATTTAAATAGGCAAAACACTGAATTCGTTTCAAAATTTTACTACTAATATTACCCATTCGGATTCCGATGTTTACATCAGAATATATGAATATATCCATGTACATATGAGAAAACAGAGCAAAAAATGTCCATGTGTGAGCAGTATTCTGGCGCCTACACTATTTCGAACCTATGTTTGGGTTATTGCAATGCACTAGGTAAAGAACAGAAATTATCAAAGGATTCAACAAAAACTGACCTGCATTTTATCAATTCGGTAGGACAGGCCAGAAAAGACACAGCAACCCCAGCCCCAGCTCCACAGACGACTTGCTGATTCACTGTAAGAGGAGCACCGGGTTCAGACCTCAATAATGCCTCCATTTGACCCCGAACTGTGAAGAGAACTGCATTGAAGGCTGCTACAGTAGCAAGTGGGGCCCCCATGCCTTTATACAAACCCCTCGGACCTTCTGCAGCTATTGTTTGTTTCACAGCATCAATAGCACCTGAGTATTTGGGAGGCTGACCAGGAAGTGGAACCGGCTGGCTTTGAAGTTTGACCTTGATGGTGTCAAAAGGGTGCCCACAAATCAACTGTGCTGCCCCTCCAACAGTTCCAGCAGTTAGGTCTTTAGCCACATCACCCATCTGAAATTTTTTTAAAGGATGGAGCTTCAAGTAATTGTGGGGAGAAAAAGGCAAAGAAAAAAATTCGACCTTAAGCGAAGAAAGCAGGACTAATCCTCAAAATCCTCAAATTCACACACCAGTTTTTCTTCAACAGAGTTACAAAAAAATTCAGAATTCAGAAACTTTTACAAGATCCTACTTCCTATGAATTCAGTTGAAACGGGCATATCCAATTATTACAGAAAAGAGGAATATCAGAACAACTAATCCACATAGATTTACAATCTCAATAGTGATGTATAAATAAATACAATTATACAAGACACGAGAAACAGATAATCATCCATTTCCATGAAAACTAACGAAAGGAAAGAAAACTGAGAAACGTACCTTGGGCGATTCCCTTTAATCCCAAACGAGAATATCAGAGAATGAACAAGCAAATAAATCAAAACTCCGGTGCTAAAATCCCGATCAATGCAATCTGAGATTAACACCACGCAAAATCACCATCAATAACTTAATATATAGTATATACTCCGCATAGATACATATCCATACTCAAATCAAGAACACAATTTGCAAAAAAAAAAAAAAAAAAATATCAAATGGATATTAATAGCTTTCCATTTTGAGCACATTAAAATCTTGAATATGGGATTAGCTGTCTAAAATCATGGAGTAGGAAAGTGGGTGTATTTGTTTCAGTTGTAGAAACCAGTGCTGCGTGCATAAAAAACAATATTTGGGGCCAGTCACAGCCACATGAATGAAATCTAAAACATGACAAAACCCAAGAATTGTTTCTTGAGGATCAAATTCAAACCATTGACGGGTGGGTGTGGGAGTTGCGGACTCGATTTCTTAAGAAAATTCAACCTCTTCTCTTTTTATAAGAAAAAAATGTGAGAGGCTGAACAAATTTTAGTGGATGATACACACCTAATCTAATCACCCACCAAACACATTACTGGTTAGGTCCAACTTATTTTGAGTATTTTTTACATATATATTTAATTTAAGGAATTGCATAATGTGTTATATTTCGGTTTGAAATTTTATAAATTGAGTCCAACTCAATTATTTATCTTAATCACACATTTATAGTCTTTACATTCATTTGGTAAGATTCATCATAACTCTTTATTAACTATTTATAAATTTATCACCGGAAAATAAGAAATAGTTAAAAAGGTTGAACGCCAAACTTAAGTGTCCACATCCTGAAATTCCCATCATGTCCGGTAATTGAGGCATAAATGCGAGAACATAGACAATATTTTCAAATTTAAGGCTCTACTTGGTAATATTGTTACTGTGTAACAAATATAAATTGTGTTATTTATATTTTTAGGTAAAATGTGGATAGAAAGAATATATATCGTTAAAAAGTAGTTTGAAAAGCATTTTGTTTATAAATAAATTATAATAATTACATTAAAGAATAAAGACTAAATCATACTTTAAAGATCACAAATAATCAAATGCCTTCCGGTAAATATAATTATTTAATCACGTTACATTTTGTTTTTCACGACATCGTTGCCATCCTTGTGAGTTGGCAAATATTACGAATGACATAAAATTTATATTGAACTCAATCTAGTGATTTGATTGACACAACTTAAAGTTTAGTAATTCAATTTTAAGTTTTGCTAAAGTTTCAATGACTTGAATATGAAATTTACCCAAATATTTTCAATGGATTGGTAGAGCAACGTTGATATTCATGATCAATTCAAATATTTAACTTCTCGATTAAATAAAAAAAATGGAAATAACATTCTGATATATCTCAAACAACGTTATTTTAAGAGCTTATCGAACGATGCTCCCATCCAAGGTGGGCACAGATGGCTAAAAAAATTTAATAATAATACCCAAGTCTTAATTGGGAGTTCGCATTCTCAATGTTCTTTTTCTTTCTCCATCAACTCAGGACATGAAAAAAGGCGTTTTCTTATAGCCTGTTTGGTCTGGTGCAAGTAATTTTTGAGAAAATTTGAAAATTTTAAATTTTTTGGAGAATAAGTGGTTAAAAAGTGATTAAAAATGTGAAAAATAGTGAGTTCATAAAAATGTGTGATTGAAATTAAATTTGAGGGAATGATGAAATTTGTTGTACATGAACAAACAAGCTCTTAAAGTTGTTTTTATCCTTCAAATCAAATGAATCTAGACTTTTATTCTCAAAGATACTTTTTTTTATTGAATGATTCTCGGCCTCATGTGTTTTCTTTTACTTTTTATAATTATTATTTATCGCGTTTGTAATTATTTTTAAGTTTACTGTTATCCATATTGTACTATAAAATATTAACACAAATAGAGACGGAGCTGGAGGGGGATTAGGGGTGACGATCACCCCCAAGAGTTTCCACCCCTCCACTACTCCTCGTAAATTTGTAGTATATTTTTAGGTTTCGTCACCGCAACATTTTTCATTCATCCCTGCAAAATTTTTGATTTTTTGAATTTTCTTTCAATTAATAAATATTGACCTAATAATTTAAAGTCTAAAGCTCAATAATACAAATGCCTTGGACTTACCTAGAAACACAACCCATTATTCAATTTTCAATTCATTCCATTGAATTTATTCAACGTAAATCTCAAATTAAAAATTTGACAACATTTACCGATGTATACTAAGTGTTGACACTAACAAGAAAACCAATGAGTTATAATCTTGTTGATGGATTGATTCGTTTTGTCTTAATTCTTCAAGTTTCAATAGCAACTATAGAACATGCATTTTTAGCTATGATATCATTAAGATGAGGTTATAAAATAGAATGAAAGATGATTTTTTGTCGTACCGTACTTGTGTATATTGAGAATGAGAGATTGTTGAGACTTTTTCAGTAGATTCTTTTATTGACGAGTTTGAATAGATAAAGACGAGGACGATGAGTGATCAATTTAAGATGTCCAAACCATCTCTACCATTTATTATATCGAAATTGTTTTTGTATCAATAAATTGATTTTGTCTTCTTAGTCAATCAATTTAACTTGCCTATTTTGGTACTCAAAATCGTTGTTTTCAATCTTCTTGGTTTTTAAAAAAAAAAAAAAATTAGGGGTGGCTTCATCCCTCGTATTTTTTGCCCCTACAAAATTGAAATCCTATCTCCGTCCCTGCACACAAATTGTTATATGGTTCACGTCATGTACTCGTTATAAGTCGCATAAAGTCACAATTAGAGCACAATGGGCTATGTTCGGTAATACTAACAATTATAAATTGATTAATTTATATTTTTGATGTAGAATATATGGTTAAAAGGAGGAAAAATATATATATATATAGTTAAAAAGTAATTTAAAAAATTGTGTTATTTATAAGTTGTATTGATTGTGTTAAAGAATAGAAGCTAAAAATTTAGTCGCAAATCAAGGCTCTATTCAGCTGCTATTATAATCAGTTTAAATTGATTATTTGAGTTTTTTAGGTAAAATATTTGGTTAAAAACTGGAGAAAGAAAATATGTGTGATTAAAAAGTGATTTGTGAAACTGTGCAATTTAAATTTGTGTTTAAACGACAGTTACCAAGCAAAGGCCAAATTTTTTGATCGATAATTTAATTAAACGGGTCATAGCCCGTACTCGTCACAAGTCGCACAAAGTTACAATCGAAACAAATTTTGGTCACAGTTACAAATAGTGTTGCAACAAACATTTTTAGCCACATAATTTATTGATCACAACTTACTCATTTTCTTAGTTACAATTATTCAATATTTTGGTCAAGATTGTGACCGATAAAATTTTATAACATATAAATTAATTAAATAGATCATGTACCGTACTTGTTAATGGTCATACAAAGTCACTGTTGACATAAAATTGTAAGTCGCAATTACAAATTTTCTCACAGATCAATTTGTTATCGATAATTTAATTAAATTGGTCGTATCTCGTACTCGTTACAAGTCGCACAAAGTCACAATTAATCAATATTTTGCTCACAATTACTTAAAAATTGGTCAAAATCACCTATATGGTCACATTTGTGATAAATAAATTTTTTCATACAAAGTAATAATTATTAAATAAATTAATCATAATTACCTAATAATTGATCACAATCACTCATACTCGATCACAATCCCCCATAATTGGTCACAACATTATTTCAAGTCAGCTACCACCTCACCATCACCACAACTAGCGTCGCTTACTGCTGCTAGCGTTGTCGGGCACTACCCACCACCACCTCCACACCGTCGACACCACAATCTAAAAAATGTCATCACCTAAAACACCATCAAAACCATCACCTGAAACAACAGTAAAAAAAGCCCAACCAACCACCACCATTACCAGCAACTCACCACTAACCACAACTCACTGCCATCCACCCCACCGCTGTAGCTGCTACTCCCTTTAATTCCATATTTCTAGATAAACCAGTGATGATAAGATCTCTACTTCAACCTCATGGCCAAATAAACTAGTGATTTGCTACCCCTCATAATTCATATCTAGCAATGGCGATCTCATTGCTGGAGATCTAGACTTCTTGCCTTATAATCCAAAGACTGTCACTGGCTTTCTGTGGAAGTAAGGGCACTGGTGGCTGGTGCTAGATCAAAGTAGCTGCACCACTACTAGATCGAAGCAGTTGTGCCGCAGCGAGAGGACGGAGGGGAAGGGATCTAGCAGGATGGGACCGGGTTGAGAGAGAGAGAGTAAAGGGATGGGAAGCTATAGAGAGTAGCTCCGACAGGATCTGTGGTGTTGGCAGGATCACCTTGGGTGAGAGAGAGAGAGAGAGAGAGAGAGAGACGTAGGTTTGTGTTTAAAATTGATTAAAAATCGAATTAATGTAAATTATTCCCTAACCTAATTAATACCTAACCTTACCTAATTTATATTATTTGTTTATAGGTATGAATGACTTATTATGCCCATATTGAATTCTATAAATAGAGGCCTAAATTTTGTAAATGAACACACTTGAATTAAGTGAGAATTCTCTCTTCTCATCGCTCTCTCTATCTCTATATCTAGTATTATTATTATGGTAGTTTCACAACACGTTATCAGCACGAGTCTCTAACTTATTGAGTAATATGACGGGAGTATACTCTACAATTGCATCTAAATGATGAACTTCTGTATCAGAAATCTGATTATTATTAATCAACGTGAACCACTCAATTAAATCTCATATCTAGAAAAATTCTTCTTTTACCAACCACTGCCGAGAACTCCACTCCACTACTGCAATTATTTTTTGTTCCATATTGTTGCTAAGACTGCTGGAATTGCGAAATTGATCTTGAAGATGAATACTTCGATGAAAAAAAATGAGAAGAGAAAAGTATCACAACCTCTGATCTAGAAAATTCAGATTAAAGGCATGGCTGCAGTAGTGATCGCGGTGTCCAACACTAACTTGGTGGAAACTAACAAAAGTCTACCAACTTGGTAGGTATAGTGGTAAGATTTTAAATCGTTTCATTATAATTATGCATATTAATTATATGATTAGCATTAACAATAATTACAACTAATTAACATTAATCTGTGATCAATAAATTAAAGAGTTTAAACAAGGTATAAGTAATATAATTATTGTCATGCCGTGATGGATTGAGTTATTATGGACTGGATTTATACCTTAACTGGATATGACTCATTATCGTAACGGATTGGACTATTATGAATACCTTGACTGTATTTGAAGATATGACTCGCTCACTCATGAAAGGTAATTATTTCATTATATTGACACCGCCTATATGGTCGGTCTATCAATTGAATACATGGAATATTTTACATATATTCAAATTTTATATTATTTCAAAAACACCTCAGTTGTTGGTTAATTATAACATATTAGAGGTTGTTATCAACATATATACGTGGTGGTATAACCCCCAGTATTATTATTTTTAATATATATACAATATTATTGTTATTTGATATTTCATTGAATGATATCAGAAGTTATCACTACTAAAGTTAGATAATATTTTATCAAATGATACCAGAAGTTATCATTACCAAAAAGTTGGTGAATGTTGATAAAAAAAATATTTTATCAAGCGGTACAAAAAGTTACCATTATCTGTATTGAAAAGATAGATAAAAATGAAATGATATTATTATTATTGCTTCTGAAGAAGTATAAACGAGACATACATGCAAAATATAAAAGGGGGAAACATTTATGATCCTCAAAAGTAGAGGTGTGTATCAGGTGTAATAATACTCCATACTCTACTACCCCTAATCTTTTTTGTGTGTCTCAAGAGTAAGAATACTCCGTACTCCACCACACCTAATCCTTTTGAGGTTCACAAGATTAAGTTCAAATACTCATCAATATTAAAGGTGTGTCTCAAGAGTAAGAATACCCCGTACTCTACCACCCACAATATTTTGGAGATTCACAAGGATAAATTTACATTAACCGGACTCCATTTTCGCTTGGCACCCCTTCCTTGAGACCAATTTATCTTTAATCCTGCTGGATCTTGTATTGGAATATATGGTTGCAACTTATCCAACAGTTCCTCGATAGTAGGAGCAGAAATAAGGAATCTTTAATCCTGCTGGATCTTGTATTGGAATATATGATTGCAACTTATCCAGCAGTTCCTCGATAGTAGGAGCAGAAATAAGGATTCTTCTAGAAAATGGAGAGATGAATCCATGTTCCACAGCCTAATCAAGAAATGTTAGCAAACCATCAAAGAAATTGTTAACATTTAAAAGCCCAATAGACTTGGTATGGAGATCTAATTGAGCCCATGAGGTAATGTTAAAGATTTCCTCTAAAGTACCAAAACCTCCAAGCATGTCAATGAAGGCATCAGAACCATATAACATGCAAGTTATGCTTTCATGGATAGATAACGTCTGTGCTTCATGCCCTCGTGTTTTGCCTGCGATATCAGCTAAAGGAACGGGTATAATACCTATCACTCTTGCTTTCTCTGTTGAGCGGATTGTGAAACACAATCCATCAATCCACTACTACCTCCTCCATATACTAGATTGATACCTTTCTCTCCCAACTTCTTTCCTAAATCCACTGCTGCTTCTAGATACCAAAAACATTTCCCTACTTTTGATCCACAAAATACACAGATAGTTTTGATCTGTCGAAGTTTTGGTCCTTCCATCTTTGAGAGTATAAGGAAAGAAAAACTTACAAGAAATTGTTATTTTAGAATGCTTTAAACTGCGAAATTAGCAGACGTTTTAAACTTGAAAATATTCACTATTTACTGCTTTTTTTTTTGAAAAAGTTTCTATTTACTTTTGATTAAATGGCACCACTTTTGATATTGTCTCTGACAGCATATATTTTGCTCCATAATGGATAATCTTTCTTTGATCTCTCAGATACCATCTGTTAATACGCGAAAAATAAAAATACAAAATACTTTGTTAAAACATATATACTATACTGACTTACCTTATATCAATTTTGAGTACCCAAAATATCATTGTTTATAACAGCCTGGCAAACAGGGTCTTTTGCTATTATATTTTTGAGACTATAACGGTCTTTATCACTGATGAATTTAGCCCATAAAGATAGTAGCTCACGCTGCACATACTCACAAGGGTGCTCTCAAGAGTCAATCGAATATAATCCAATGACTCCTTACTCAGTCCACCCTTAATGAAATCTATTTTATCATCTCGATTTCTGGATGAATACCCTATTGATTTACAACGGGTATTACATGTCCATTGAGCACATTTGTAGCAACCATTTAATCTTTTTGCTCTTCGCTTCTTTGCAAAAGTACTCTTACCTAAGCCAGGCATGTACTTAGAAAATGAATCTGGTAATTCACCAGCTAAAAGAACTTTTGCTTCGATCAACCAACGAACATCTTCTGGGATACCTTGATCCATCAGCAGCCTCAGTCTTCCGAGTCGAACTCGGTAAATCTTTTTCAAAACATTTAACGGAAGATTTGAGTAGTATTTGCGGATATTTGATAATATAACATCCATTTTGATGGATCTGATCTTCTCCCAAAGTGATCTATTTAAATGCATTATTTAACGCGTAAAAGAGTGGTGGCTCCGCGTGTCAGTGATTCCACCAAGAAAAGGGAAAGATTTGTAATCAAAAGGTGGGGACAATGATCATTTTCTTGTGATGTCATTCTAATCACCTTTTTGGATATACTAAATAAAGGTATACTGATTTGTACTATACAGAAATACGAACTGATGAAATGAATACTATATTGAATCAGAATTTCATACATATGTACAAGTGAAATATCTTAACTAAACCAGAAGTTCTATAATTTAGCATGATTGGTTAGATTCCAATTCAATAATGAGATTTATTGAGAATGCAAAATGGCATTCATTAATGAACCAGAAGATTGTTCAGGTTAACAAGTTATCATTGCTGCTTGTTCTCAAAAGTAAATTAATTATCTCACTAAGAAAATGAATGACTGATTATTTGCTAAAGTAATGATATTACGAGAAAAGTGATAAATGGTAGCATGAATATATCTTAAAGTCATTAATGATTTTACGAATTAGTTGAGATAATAGCATTATGTTGCTAATGGTTTAGCAAATTAAAAGTTTCCAATTATTTGCTATGAGAACAACTTGAATATAAATATTTCTCATGCAGCAATATTCTACATACAAACATGTCAATATGATGAAATAAAGATTTGCTTGTGAAGTTTTATGATTTCTAAGAAGTGCGATATCTATATACACTCCAACAATACGCACTTGATATATGATTGTGATTATATCCATAATTACGAATGACATGTGCTGCGACATTTTTAGCCGACTGATATAATACAAGATTCTTGAATATTATGGGGAAATTAAACAATAACACGCATGAAGCGTGATCAAGCTTAAAGCGTAATTATTCCTGAAACATAATGACAATCGATTTCAAAAACAAATATCTCTTGAATAATTGAAATGATTTCTTTTGAGACTAAATACTCATGGTGAGTAAAAGAGACATAGTTAAATGATGAGAGATTCAGGTACCTGATGATAGAATATACAAAGAGATCTCTCTATGTTATGTTTATATTGAGATAAAATGGAATCGATAAATAAGTCGACTACACACAACCCTCTTATGAAAATGAGGTTTTTGAAATTATAATACTTTGGCCAAATATAAAAATCCCAATGTAGAGATTATTGTTATAGGACCTGAAGTCCAAACACTTAAATGTGTAATGCCAGTAGTTATTTGTACAAATGAAAAACATTACACAGTCGTAAAAGACGACTCGTTGCGCGCGAAAATTTTCAAAGAACTGGCATGACATATGGTGGATGAGACTATAATCTAGATCAATAGTTTGAGCTCTTTGATATACCAATGAGTGAGATCAAAAAGTGTGATTCTCATCTGGATACTTTGGGAGTTTTCTTTGATGTACCAGTTGATCGCGGTACGTTGGGATTTCAAGCGAAATGATTATAGATTATATGTCGAAATTGATATCTATTTCAATGATTGATTATACTCCTGCAAATTAGAAATTGCAGTTTATAAAGTACAAGAACATATATGTATAAATCATTGAAAGATTCAATTTGCTCAGAATAGTATCATTATAGAATAAAATGTGATTCTTAAAATAAAATCACATGAAGAATGATACATATGACCCCATAATATAATATGTTGAAAATGAAATTGGAGTGTACTATCATTATATTTGAATATTTGGGCATGCAATTGATTTTCAATATGCAAAATAATATTATCCACCGAAAATGAATATTCACCAGAAGTGAATTTGAAAATGAATATTTAATTATTCATCAGAAGTGAATTAATTCTAGATTTGAATAATGCAATCAGTCAACTAACTAAACATTGCTTGGTATAGCATGATCAGTACATCATAAATGAGCTATGACATCATAAATGAGTTATAAACTATTTATAAAAGCTCATCACAAACTATATGTTTGATGAAATGATTTGAGATTGCATTAATATACTTGTAATATTCCTATGAAGGGAACAAATACTCGCTGTACTCTTTTTCCCTTAGCTGGGGTTTTGTCCCACAGGGTTTTCCTAGCAAGATTTTTAACGAGGCATCAATTATGGCGTATCAATGAGAATAATGTACTATTTTTCCCTTCGCTAAGGTTTTGTCCCACAGGGTTTTCCTAATAAGATTTTTGAGACATTGTCACAGCTATCTGCAAGTAATAATTCAACAACAAGCTCTCTCTTTAAATTGTGCTGGAATGATATCAACAAATGAAGAAAATCATAAACATCTGGAATGGTATCAACAAATGAAGAAAATCATAGACATCTTATGAAGAATGTTATGATATCAACAAATGAAGAAAATCATAGACATCTTATAAAGAATGTTATGATATCGGCTACACACAAGAAGATTTTCATATATACATATTCTAGACGAAAGATCATTATTCTAAAGGTTCATGAATACTTGATAGCACACTTCAGGGGGAGAATCATGCTGTACTCTTTTTCCTTCATCCAGGTTTTGTCCTACTAGGTTTTCCTGACAAGGTTTTAACGAGGCAACGAATGTACTCTTTTTCCTTTCTTAGTAAGGTTTTAACGAGACACACAATTGAGCTATTGAGCAATAAGTCATTCAAGAGGGAGTGTTGTAAATTATTCCCTAACCTAATTAATACCTAACCTTACCTAATTTATATTATTTTTTTATAGGTATGAATGACTTATTATGCTCCTATTGAATTCTATAAATAGAGGCCTAAATTTTGTAAATGAACACACTTGAATTGAGTGAGAATTCTCTCCTCTTCTCATCTCTCTCTCTATCTATATATCTAGTATTATTATTATGGTAGTTTCACAACACGAATTGGATATAAAATATTTATTAATTGGACTAAAATAATAGTTTATAATAGTTAAGGACTAGTTTGTTTTATGTTTCTATTTATACCTTCCATTGTAACCATTTTAACTTCTAAGAAATACAATATTATTCCACATTGCATTTTTTCATGGTATCAGAGCCAAAGGGAAAACCCTAACAGCCGCTTCTCCCTTACCGTCACTTACCTAGTTCAATCACGCAGCTGGCGAACTACCAAGACGCCAGCAACTAGACCCTTGGCAGTGGAACCCTCTCTTTCACGATTTTTGGGTCTGCGCGTCTGTCATCACAACACCTTGGGCTATTCGACTTCTGTCCTCTAGAGACCACTCCCTACGCGACTCAGATGGGTTCTCTGGAGTCATCTCCGATCGATTCTCCGGCCAAAATTCTTATAGCTCAGTAAGCTATTTTTCAACTAAGTGTTGTTGTTCTATATTGTAATTTCTGTTGAAATCCTTTTTTTAGGGAAGTAATTGGTCTCTATATTGTGTTTAGAAATACTTCCTATATTGTGATACTTTTGATTTGTAAAATCTGAGGGTGCTTGTTGGGTTGTATTATGTATTTAGATTTGGAAAATGGTTGAGAACAAGATAGTGACCTCATTAATTCATGAGACATCTTCTCTGATACATATTAAGTTGGATAAAAAAATTATCATCTTTGGTCAAAACTTTTAGAAATGCACATTGCTAATAGGAGAAAAACCTAGGTTGCATCGATACTATCGGGAGCTAGCGTGTCATGTCCGACACCGACACTCCTCGACACGTGTCAGAGTTACATCATATACACTAAAATGAAAAAAGGAAAAGGGGCGAAAAGCCTGCAATTAAAAAAAAATGATAAATCTAACTTATAAATTTGTTTTTATTTGATATTCTTATTTTGATTCAATAAATATACAATGTTTTGTTTATATATAAGACTAAAATAATAATAAATCAGAAAAATTAATTTACGTGTCTCCAACGTGTCGTGTCCTAACTTTAAAAAAAAAATCACGTGTTGACGTGTTCGTGTCGTATCGTATCGTATCCGTATTGCATTTCGGTGTCCATGCAACCCAGAAAAAAACATATCACATATCTGGTGAGAAAACTCACCAGGTAAAAGTGAATGTGACTATGGTGAATGGGTGGCAAATAATGCCAATGTCAAGTCTTGACTTATAAATTCTATGATCAATACTCTTGTGGCACATTTTGTTCAGTGTAATACTGCCAAAGATTTGTGAGATGCGTTTAAGAGAAATTATCATGATGTTTTTTACTCATCATAGATTTATGAGTTAGTGAGAAGATCATTTCAATTGAGTCAAGTGGGACGCCCTCTTATCACGTACTACATTAAAATGAACTCCATTATTTGGAGCTTAACTATCTCGGCCAAATACTATGAAGTGTGCTGTCAATATTGAAGGCTGTTGAAGATAGAATTTATATGTTTCTTGCGGGGCTTGACCATAACCTGGATAAGGTGTGTAGTCGCATTTTGATTACAACGTGTTGAAATGTAGAATTAATGTTGTAGAACCAAAATAATATTTATGAAGTAATATTGACTCACAATCTTATTTTTACGAAGTAATATTTAAAAATAGGGTTCCATGTAATTTTCTCAAGTCGTGTATTGTTGACAAAAAAGTTTAATAGGCTATTTTAGAGAGAAGTTTGATCTGTTACCCATCGTGAACAACATAAAATTTGACCACATCCAATAAAAAAAAACTGTCAAGTATCCAACATTTTGAACATTAGACACTTGACAATTTTTTATTTATTTTGGGAAATTCTCATGTTGTTCATCGTGGGCAATTGATTTTAAAGAAGCAAATTATAAGTTTCTCCAATCTCTAAAAAAGTTCTAATTGAGCTTTTACTGGAAGCTATATTTTATATTTATATATCCATTTAACAAAAATTTAAGGGTAATTGGCACAAAATACCCTTATATTTCGACAATCTTGTACAATTCATTCCAACATTTAATTTTTTGGCAATTTCACCCTCACATTTACATGTCTTTGCTGAAAACATCACCGTCATTTGATTCCGTCCAAAGAACTGTTAGTTGACTCACAAATTACATATTGATCATTTTAATAAAGGACAAAAATGTCATTTTATATTACAACATTGAAAATTATATAAAAAGAAGGATAAACAAAAAAAATAAAAAATAAAAAAGTTGTTCATCTTTTTCTTCCAGTTCCATGCCCAGCCCCCCCCCCCCCCACCATCGCCAGCTGACTTATAAACATGTATACAGTAATAAATTTGTTGTGACATCATAGGTAAAGATTGATGAACTGCTCCTCTTCTACCAGGATGTTGGCCTTGATGAACCAGTGGCACAAAGAAATTTTGCATAGGAGCTTCACAAGGACGCATTCCAGGTACAATTAATTCCAAAATTTATAGTACTAAATTCCAAATTCATGACACCTCAAATTAAAATGTTTTTTAAGTTTTCAAATTCCAAATTCATAGCAACCATTTAACCTTTTTTCTCTTACAGAAACAGGAAACCGGGAGAGAGGGAGGAGAAAAAGAGGACTGACAGTATCGTAGTAGCAAAAAATGTTGATAACCAACAAAAAAAATTGACAAAAAAATCATAAAAATTACCTAAAAATTATAGCAAGGGGAGCTTGTCCATAAAAGAATTATTTAATTCATAATCTCAGAATTTTAATTTTATTTGTCATCTGGTTGTTTGTTTAAAATTCTAGTTTTTTGTGATGGCTGTGAGTTTTGATTTTATAGTAGGGAGTAATATCGTCGTGGTGATGGAGCTAGGGCTGAGCTTGAGACTTGGGCTAGGGGAAGAAGACGAACATTTTTTTTTTAACCTTTCTTTTTATATAATTTTAAATGTGATAATAAAAATGACATTTTTGTCCTTTATTAAAATGATCAATGTGTAATTTATGAGTCAACTAACGGTTCTTTAGATGGAATCAAATGACGATGCGTTTTCAGCAAAGAAATGTGAATGTGAGGGTGAAATTGTCAAAAAATCAAACGTTGAGATGAATTGCACAAAATTATCTAAAGGTGGAGACATGTTGCACTATTACCCAAATTTTAAAATTATCAAAATACACACTAATATATCAACAAATTCTAACTCCCAACTCAATTAACTAATTATAAAAAAGTTCTTTTATTGTTATATTGTCAAACAATCAATCTATCCCCAGATTGGGAGAAATTCAAAACATAATTTTAATTCAAGTCAAAGTCAATAATTAAAAGGAGAAATGGTGAGTTTTCTTTGCTTTTCTTAAAAAAAGAAAAAAATTCAACTGTCAAATTATCTCTACATAATTATTTTCTTTGATTAGTGATTAACCTAATAATCATTCAGTTCCCCCCTTCCATGTATCTACATTATGAATTAAATGCAGCCTGTTTCTGTATCATCATTTTCATCTTCTTCTTCTTCCTTTGGGCTTTGGTTCATCATGAATCTCCAGCTATCTCCTTCTTCAATTTCCCATTGTTTCTTCAATTCACACAGAGTTTTTGATGCAGCAGCAGCAATTGCAGGGTTGCTATCTTCTGCCAGTCTCTGCAATGTAGATTACACTTCCATGATGGTTGAGGGATGGAAAACAAATCTGATAAGGTCAAAAGGATTTAGTAACTTCTTCTCACTACCTGCAAAGCTCCCATGCCAGCATTTCCAAGAGTCCACATGGACGGCGCTACTGATAACGCATTAGCTAATGCTCTCCTGCAAGCCGGAGATTCACGAAAAGAAAAATTTAGCAAATTTAGAAATTTTAATTGTCAGGGTGATGTTAGAATTAAGCAATAACTCTAACCAGAGAGCAACATTAATATTATGAAATGTACAATAATATAAAAAGTTGTACTGATGATTAAGAAAATTAATTTTAAGCCATCCAAGCAAACAGCCAATCAACACATAGGCATGAAAACATACTAAATATCAACAATCAAGATTATAAAATGGAGATTAGTTCAGGTTTTATACAAAGGGAAGAAATACTTGAAATCATTTAAGTCCAACCACACATAATAAATAGTAGGGATATATCATTTAGATTAAATTTGTATTATTGCAATAATATAGTTTTATTTTACCTGGTATTAACATCAGGAGAACTTGAACACTCCGCCAATAGAGATACACTGCTTTTACCGTCCATTGCATCAAGATCAATAAGAGTCGCAACCAATAACTCCAGCTGTTCCAAACAGAACACAGTAAGTATGTGAAGAAAAAAAGCAGCCTGAAGTTCCAACAGACATGAAAAGACTTGAAGTGTGCACTCATTCGACTTTGACCTCTTCAGGATCAGTATAATCAATTCCATCAGCTTCCGAAAGTGCAGAAGCCATGCTCCAATAAGCTTCCTGTATTAACCAACATAGAAAAATAACAAGGTGCGGTATTTAATTCACAAATATATCTGTAAGTTCAACAACTCGTAACAGACAAACCTGCATGGCATTAATACGATCAGCAGACACCTCTATGAAGTCGAGTGTTTTCCCATTCTTTTCCAGCGTTACACGTCCAGTCGTCTCACTAGTATTTATAGAACTGTTCTTCCTGCATGGAGAACAGAATACCATTAAATAACTTGAAGCCTAGATTTACTTGTTTATCCATTTTGACTGGGAAAATAGAGTATTGTGGAAACTTACAATCTGTACAATTTTCTCACCATCCTATCATGTATGTTTTTGACTAACTGCAAATCCAGAAAACAAAAAGTATGAACTCTCTAGGCGATTAGGAAAAGTGGGTACGGCTCGAAGAACTGGAGAAGAGTTTTGCTTCTACTGAGTAATGCAAACAAAGGAGTGTTGTCTGATGATAATAATACCTCCAAAGCCATGAACGCATCTTCCATTGCACGTTGCTTGGCAGCAAAATCTGCCCGCCTCAAATCAGCCTGAATATGATCAAGAGAGGTTGGTCTTAAGTGCGTTTGGATCAAACAACGCAAAATTCACAAACACGGGGAAAGAAAAAAACCAAAAATCACTATTCAGTTAAGAAATGAGAGGAAAATTACAAGTGATAATAGATCTAAATAAGCAGTGATCGAGCATCAATAGTCGCATTCAGTTTATCATATACACAATAAATATCAGGTGTCAGCCTTGAAATGACCGAGGAAGCAAATCAAGAAACAAAGCTAATTATTCTTGCACATGATGAAGCATTAATCAAGTGAATTTCAAAACTGGTGCCATCTCTAGAAAACTTAGAAAAGTAATAAAATTTTACGATGTATAATACATCTCAAATAGATAATTACTGAATCACCTTCTTTAAAAGACATTCTTTTTACCGAGCTAAGTGAATGCAGAAAAAGGAAAAGGGATTTGGCACAATATATATAGAAACGTATATTGAATAAAACAAGCAAAGGAAAAAACTTTCTAATTTAAAACTTGGATTAGATAGATATAGAAAAAATGCTATTAATTAAGTAAAGTTATGCATGAAGATTTTAGCATCTAAGAAAAGGAACCTCTAAGGCACCATCACTCCAGTGCTTGTCTGCAGCATATTTCAATCTGGATTGGGCTTTGTTTTTCAGAATCTGAAAAGAAAACCAAGATTAATTAGAACATCATCCTGACAAGATCATTCCCATATGACTTTTCAAGTTTTTATTAACAATTCTTCGAAGAAGAATACTTACAATGGCAACATGATGAAGCCTTTCAGCTCTTCTCTTCACATCATGGTCAATTTTCTCGGTGTCTTCTCTAGCTCGTGCTACCAGAGAAGAAGTTAATAATCTAGATGATGAATCATAATCAAGTAAATCATTTTGTTTAATCTTTTCCCATCTCCACCGCTCACTAACAAATTCCCAGTTCTTGTTATTTAGCAATGTTCGAGCCCCATTATCTAAAAATTCATTTTTCTCCAAATTCATTTTCAACCACAAAATAATTTTGCACGTAAAATCAAAAAAACATTCTCTACTTTTTAACCACACATTCTTCAAAATCATTACTATTACAAAATCTTCTTTTTTTTTTTTTTTCTTCAAAAAATGGAGTTCAAACATAGCCTTAGTCTTCTTATATTTTTCAGGTAGACTATACATTTTTCTTGTAGTCTGGGAAATATTAAATCGGCTCAAGTTTTGATTGTATAGACTAATTTTGATTTGCTCCAATGCAAGACACAGCAATGATTGAATAATCCAAACCAAATTAGCCATTATGTCAAATGCTGGATAATTTGGTTGCAGCAAGTCCTAGCAGTCAAGATACTTGAATTATAGCAAAGCATATTTTCAGGATAATTTATAAAGTTTCAAGATAGTATAGCCAGAAAATTTTACCATCAAGCTTAAGGAACTCTGAACCAAGAAAAGCAACATCTTGACGTGCACGAGCATCCAACCTCATTATGCTCCTATTTGAAATGGTAAATTATTAGCATGTATTCCACACGTGAATGGTTATTTTTCTAAATATGACATATACTAATGAATTGTTGAACTAGTTGATCTAAAAGCTTAATCTATTAGAAAGAATAACTTGTATGTCATTTAAATAGTCTCAAACTGAGGATGGAGATAGGGCAGGGTGGGATTGGCGGCCATTACCATCCCACTGTATCGGAAAATGGTTCGGCGAATCATATACAAAAAATATAGAAGTATAATAAACAAAAGGATTCAGGGCAAGTTCGGGCATTTTTGGACGGGGCGATGCGGGGATTTTGTCATCTACCCCTCAGGCCTCACATGTACTCGGGTTTCATTTTTTCCAAGCTCAACACAGTGACAACAAGACTTCCCGAGGAACTTTGCATTGATCAAAAGGTTTAAGGTATTATCATTTAAATAAACAAAAATGGTAAAGGTATTCAAACTAGAAATTCATATTCTTCCCACCTCTGTGATGTTAAAAAAAAAAGGGTTACAATTGGACACACTACTAACCGGGAGAGCAATACAATGTCATTCTTAGCTCTTTCATTAACAAATTTTGCGTCCTCACAAACAAATTTACATGCATCAGTCAATCCATGGATTAAAGTAACATTCTTTCCTGTCTCCATGAGATCCTCATCTCCAGCTTGAGCACTGATGCATAAAAAGAATATAAGCTTCAAAATCATACATGTTAGACCTGATCTATGCAAAAATTTAGGAAAAGAAATAATTTGTTGGTGGCAAAGAGGTGTTGTACTTAAGGTCTCAATGCCTCTCAAGCAATCATAGAAGATAGAATGCGGAAATCTACCTGTATCATCATATAAATGGCATAATCAAACAATAAACTAGCCAAATAAGATGATGAGATAGATCCATGCTGTTGCCACTTGCCAATCTGAATGATTTATGAATCAGAAATTTACTTACTCCAAGAGACAAAATGTGGAGGAGTAAAGTGAGGGTTTAAATGTGATTTTCTGTGTGTGCGTATATGTAATTGTGCTAGTAGTACATCCCATGCCTAACAGCATATCCAACCTACTAAATCTCAGACACTTCAGTTGAGACAAACAAATGAAATGTTTTACTATAATTGAAGTTCAGAACATGTTATATTAAATAATAAATTGTTAAGCCTGTCTAGAAAGCTTAACCTTTTTACTCCATTTAAATGCTTTTGAGACCTTGAAGATCAATTAGTACTTTTATACTAGAAAAAGAATATTGTGATCCTGAGATTTGTCTTTTTGGCTGATTTGATGAACGTAAATGCGATGTTCTAATGGATAATACAAATGAACAGGAACATTCTGCAACACGCACTGTAAAAAATTATTTGGAAAGAGATGTGTGTGCTCTTCCATTCACTGGTACTTAACTAATACTAATCTAACATGATGCAGGTCCATCCAACCTATCAAGATTGAGAACAAAAAATCAATATGAAAATCATTAGCTGGAATAGTTGTCTAAGACCTAACAGTTAAAGAAATGCTATTAATCATTTAAATATTTCATTTATTGCTTAGTCATGTAAGTGATCATCAGGAATTCATCACATGCGTTTTTATATTAGAGCTCCTATACCTAGACATGTTTGAATTAATCATCAGTGTGTCTCACATACTCTTTTGTTTCCGTATTGCGTGTTTCTGTTGATCGACAGAACAAAGAAGATCCACGGGATCCAATCAAAGTATTTAGTTTTCCACCAAAACGCCAGAATCCATTATCAGATGACCTTGATTTCAACACAGAGAGATGTCCATTGCTTTGTTTAGCATATAACTTAGGATGCTGTGGTGACTTGACAGATGAATGAATAAACCCATTCGGCTTAGCCATAGTGTTCCGATCTTTGATGGAAGCTCTAGTGTCGATGTGGCTTTTGTAAGTGATGGAGAGAGAATTAATACAGAAAACAAATTACCCAAGCTGGCATTTTTCCTTCAAAATTTCGAGACTGTAAAAGTGAAAAGAAGTGTATGAGGTGAATCCAGAATAATATTTCATGCATAAGTTCCTACACAAATCTAATATGGACAAAAAATAAATGACGTTATGCAGCTGTAAAAGGATTGTTGATACAGTTTTAGTACATATCTCATAAAGTTAAACATGTTGGTATTCCTTAGACTACTCATAAGCATAACTTCAACAAATTTTGATGTTCAAATGGTAATCTCATGTACACTGTATCTTAGACAATTTTGGTGCAATTCCTATTATTTGCAGAATGATTCCTTTCAAAACACCGACAGTCTTACCGACAATATATGTTTTACTTCCCTTTTCTCGGATCAATAGTGTTTGTTCTTAAAGCACCAAAAGAAGCCAATCTCCTATAACTGCGTATATTTTCTACTATCTTACGATTATACTTTACAATCTCATAACCAATCTCTCAAATAAAGCCAAAAGGCACATCAAGTTTATCCATACAACCAGGGACTGAGCTGGTGGAGGTCCTTGTGAGGGCTTAGACCCCCCAGTTTTCTGATACTACACCATTTTTCTTCTTCTTCTTCTTCATTTTTTTTTTTTTTTTAATTATTTTGTATTAATTTGTTTTTGTATTTTAATATGGGGACCCCCAAACAAAAAATTTCTGGCTCCGTCCCTGCATACAACAATCGAATTTTAGGCTTGTCAAGGTAAGTAATTTCAGCAACATGCCCAATTTTCTAGTAATTACTCCTATCGAAAGAGCTTCTGTATTTTAACCAGTCGAATGAAGGTTGGTGCTAAAACATGAAAAAATCATACTTTAAATATCGATCAGCATTTATAATTGCGAATATTACTTCCGTAATCATAGGAAAAGTTTGAAATTTCTACACAAAGACTTTAGTCTGTCTGTTAATATCATAGTATATACTCAACTAGAAATAGTGTCAGCACTGATTCTCAAAAACCCATTTCAGAATTTATCCTTCCCACCCCATTAAATAGTTATTCTCAGGAAAGAACAGGGCCAGAAAACGAGTGAAGTTCAAAACAGTTGCTAAATATTATCACTCACAACTCACAAGTCATATATCTAATTTGTTTTCTTCTTTCCAGTCAAATTAAGAAAAGAAATGGGGGGGAATAAAAAACTTCTTTAAGTGGGAAGGAATTATTGCTATTTTTCCAAATTGAGCTACAATGATCATCTAACCTCAGCTTATTAGTAGTACATCTTTCAAATTAATTCTGACTGACCAGTAAAAAATGACGATGATAATCTAAATACAATCATATTAAACTTCAAACAACAGGATTAACTGTTATGAACAATACCCACAAAATTTTGAAGAACAGATCACAAAATTTAGAAAACCCACACAGGAAATCAAAGCGTGGATAGTGAGAAAGTGAGCAGCTGAGGAAATGCATACCTTTCTAGAGAGAGAGGGAGATATTAGAGGGACGAGAGAGAGAATTTATGAAAGCTGAGTGGTTAAAATATTTATGAGGAAAAGGAGAGTAAAATGAAAGTTACTGGACATGCAAAGATTGATACAAATTTGAACCACAAGCACAATTTGTGGCCCCTCGGTTTCCAACACTATCCGACAAGGAGGAATTAAATAGAGACATGGCTCAATTTATTTTGTTTTTTGTTTTTTTTTTTTGATCGTAAATGGCTCAATTTATTTTTTAATTTGCCGGTACATGATTAAAAAGTGAATTCGATTGATTTATTTGTTTTTCAATGTAATTATTACAATTCATAAACAATATAATTTACTAAAACACTTTTTAAATTAGCACATTTTCTCTTTTTATTTTTTAACCATAAATTTTACTTCAAAAATATAAATAAATCAATTTATAATTGTTACAGTATTACAGAACAGACCCGTATTTATTACGATAAAGAACAGAGCACACGAATTACTCTTGATTCGGTCAAACAAGCAAAAAAATTACTTATAGTACACAACTAATACGATATCTAATTATAGGAAGTTACCATAAAATATATCATTCAATTTTTCAATATGGAAGTTAGAAATTAACAAAAAATAAATTACGTAGTTATCGACTTATCGTCATTCCTTAAGTGTAGTATCATAAATAGACAAAATTATAAATTAGCCAAAAATTTGTATAAACTAATCATTGTGCTAGACATTACATGATTGTATTGACTCCGTTGCATGACGTGTAATAATTTCGTCATCACACGCATCTTTTTAGTGCAAATTAGCATAATGTTTGAAAAGAAATCGTGATTAGAAACAAAATATGTTAATTAATTGAATGTTATAAATAATAATGCAATTAAAAAAAAGTTGAGGATACAAAAGCAAAAGTAAACAAACAATGAATATCGTTCTTGCAATTAAAATGTGGTGTGGATATAAAAAAGTGTGGTGTGAATATAATTACCTTAGAGAAATGTCATTAAGGTGATTTTCTAATTAGTTTGAAATAAAAGTATTTATCTAAAATTACTAGATGAATGTAGTATAGTATCTAAGCCCATGATTGGTAGAAGTGCAATTTTAAATTTTAATCTAAATCAAAGTCAACATTTATTCAACATAAAATGACATGAGTGTTTATATACACGAGCAAAACATAAGCTAAATATGAGTTTCTAACCAGAAATTCCACCGTGTAAAAAGGCTAACCAGTGTAACAACTTTCAAACTATCCTTAAAAAAGGTGTAATAATCAAATTGTAAGAGGCATCATAATCAAAAAGTAAAAGGACTTCGACACTTTGTAAAGAGACAAGCATGCTTTTAAAATAATAAATGGAGAAGTTGCGTTCATGCGGACCAACTTCAAAAGTTCCCGTGCAGGCGTGCACCCATCTAATCTTCTGGTTGAGTCTGGACACAAGTGTCCCCCCTCTTCAGAAGGACTAGGCAACGAATTCGTAGGAAAAAAGTTAGCCCCGCTAGAATGAACCGGTACCTCGTACAACAGCACAAATTGGAATAACTTTAACCTTGGTTGGTACTGACTAAGCACCGCAACTTTACTTCTTGTTGGACCGAGCTCATCATGCTTTTATGAGCACTAGTCTCCTTAATTTCTAGTTACACGAATTGACTATTGAGGCTTTCAACATAGACAACTCTCTTAGCTAATCTTGGGCCATATGAGCATGGTAACAACGTCCTTGTCGAGATTTTGGCTGCAAGAAATTAGTGTCGCAGTTAAAATTAGAAAATAATTAATTCAAATTTGAAAGGAATGATATTCAGTTCAATTCCTAACCCAATTATGTGCAGCAATAGCAATGCAAAAATCTCTACTATAAAAACCAGAATGATCAAGAAAGCCATGAGGTGGTGTTCCATGAATGATCCTTAAAGTTTCCATGAACACATGAATAAATTTGTTGCAAACCCAAGTAGAAACTCAAGAATTAAACTGCAGTGCAATTAATATTTTAGCCTAAATTATCTCTATATTAATCAAAATCCATCAAGATATTAATTGGCCAAATTTGCAAGAACTTTCAATTATACCACCATACAAAGTCGACAAATCATTATTTATTAGAATAGTGAAAGGAAAAATATGAAAAAACAGAATAATGCATCTTGTTCATACATAGGCTTCTTTGGTACAAAATGAGCTACTTCACATAGGCGGAACAAAATCCACTATTAACTAGAGGGCATGGGTTCAACATGCAAATGGATCAATGTCTAATGTCAAACTATTGGCGAATTGTACCAAACTTTTTTCAAAAGTAACTTACAAAGTTGGGAAAATGACGAAGAATATAAGCAAACAATTTATTTGGGAAGCACAAGTGGTTTTATAAAACTGAGTAAATTTTCCCATTTTAGAGAACTTGTCCACAACTATGTAGAGGAAATAGTGACTTCTAGAGGTTTTAGGTAGTCCTAGTATAAAGTCCATGCAAAGGTAACACAGGATTATGTGGAATTGAAGGTGGAGTGTATAACTCAATGCTTTGTTTTTAAGGCATACCCACTTGAAACGTACGACACTGGGAGACAATGCAGGCTGTCTCTCTTTTCAGACAATAACTGTTCCTCAACTGAGGTTATGGTCTTATACCCTCCACCGAAATGTCGAGCAAGACCTCTAGTGGGTAATTCCCAAATTAAGAATTCTCTACATGAAGTATGAAGGATTAACAATGTACTTCATCCGAAAAGATGCCCATCTTGATTTATTTAAAAAATTACATGATCTCTAGGAGGGTATCTATGAGGTCATTAAAGATGACACTAAAATCTGGAGAATTAGGGTATTCGTTCATTCTTTTAAGTCTCAAGGGCATCTGTAGCCATATTTCAACCACTGCATAGTGTCTCAAGAAAAAATGTGCATTCTTGGAAAAATTCAGCCCATTTAACATGTCGTTCCCTCAGCCTCTCCACATGTAGAATAAGGTATTTATCATTTGAACTGCATTCGAAAGATCTTTTGAGCTGGAGCAGCACCAAAGTTGATCAGCCACATCCTTAGACTGAGAGTTGAATGGCCAATTTAGAAAGAAATGGGAGGTGGTAACTAATTCATCATATTTCAGATTTGGCTGGAGCCTGGAAGCCAAAACCAGAGGTTGCACCAATGATTCCTTTGAGTGGAGTTTTGGTGGGAGATCTTAAAGGGACAATGAGATGTTCTGGTTCGGGTGCTTTGGTGCCAGTCATGATAGGAGTTATTAGAGATTTCCACAGAAGATAGTTGCCCCTTGTAAGTTTTTAAGAGGAAGTTATGTTAAGACTATTCCAAATGGCGACTGGGAGCCCTGATTCAACTGTTTGCTGCTGGAGTTAGAGATCACGGAGATTTCTAAAGCTCCAGTGTAGATGGTGGATCCTTTAGTTGTCAACAGAACTGCCACGCAATCAACTCACTTGATTGTAGGGCTTATTTTCAGAAAGATTTCTTTGTCCATATCATTGTAAACTTTGACTCATTAATATATTCTCAGCAATTTTTGGATTTATATTGGCTGTACTTACCCAATCCCAATCTTTAGAATTACATTTAGAATTGTCCTTGTACAAAATGATTCATTTGACTATGAGAATGGTGGATCTGTATGTTGTTCTTCTATTCTTGTGTTACAACTTACAAAAACTACGAAGCAGAGCACAAAGAATAAAAAAACACATAGTCCAGTGTTCATATGCGGAACCAACTTCTTGTATAACAAAATACTTCACACATAACTACTCTACTGTTGACAGGTAAACACGTTGAAACTTTAATTCTAAACTACAAGAAATCTTTTTCTTGATTTCCCAATCCCTTGAGCCTGTAAATTTCCAGACAGCAATTACATCTAAAACGTAGACACTATTTTCCTATTTACATTGCTTTCAGTTCTCGAATTTTCACATGAGAAAATGATAAATCACAGAGTAGCTTAGCAAAAGAAAATACTCTACTACAGCACCTGACCATATAGCATTAATAATTTCTATCTGCTGCCCAGCTCTTTAGTCATATAAAGTGTGAATGATTTTTGCATTTGATCAATCAAGAAATGAATGCAAAGAACTGACATTTTTTAAAAAGGTTTTCTGGTTTTGTGCGGCTGCTTATGCAGGGCCTCTGTCCATCCACAGCCACCAGCGCGCCACCAATTGCATGTCCTAGTCCTAGTTCTCATCCACATTTATTCATTACAATACTAACATCAAAATATATGTACAAGTACAATGGATCATAAAAATAAAATGCTGAAGTGTAATGAACATATTAAAAGGTAAAGAATCTTGAATTAGGACCACATTTCGCCAGCAAGAAAATAAATTGAACACATCCAGTAATTAGAAGAGAAATAGCACCTGAGTTTCGACATCCCGAACGTCCATTAGAGCCACTCAAGCACAATAACCCGAAAAAGCATTTTACAAAAACTTCAACAATTCAATGAACCTGATAACGAAAACCAAAAAATCGGATCATTACTCACCAAAACCCCCCAACAAATTGGATGGAACCTCAAATTCAAAAAAAAAAAAATCAGATTTCTCGGCGAAAACTTGAACAATTTTGATGAACCAAGCCCTCAAGTATTCAACAGGAAACCTCAATAATCTAGATACAACTGTAAATCAGAAAAAGTTCAAAAAAAAAAATAAAGGATAATTTCTGGACCCTAGCAATAAATTCAAACCATCAGTATTCGTTCAGAAAACCACACAATCTGAATGAAACTGAGAAAACAAAAAAATATATATATCGGATAATCTCCGAACAAAACACTCACAACCTGTGAAACCGCAGAGAATAGAAATAAAAAAAATTTGGACCATTTCTCGATTTGTGCGTGTCATCCTTGCGCAGGGGCCATGCTAATCTTCTCTGTATCGTTCCAATTTTATCGGATGTCCCCGAAGGGACAACACATTACATTTTCTCAGCGTAATATAAAGCAGTAGAGCTATTTCTATCTGGTCGGTGTGGGATTAAATAGTTGAGATTTAGTTCAAATACGACTAGTAAGTTTTTGGGCTTCGTTACAGTTCGATTTGTGGGCTGAGCCTCATTATTAATGGGCTAAAGGAACTAGTTTGTGTCATACGGAAAAGTCGAAAAATACATAACTAAGGTTTATAAAATACACATTTTCAAACTTAAGAAATTTAAGCATCCGTTTGGCAACACATGTTTTTAAACATGTTTTTTCTACACAATTCCCCAGATCACTTTTTAACCAAACACATTTGCTCTCTCTAATTTTCAATCACACATTTTACCTAGAAAACATAAAAAAACATGTTTTTAAACAAAAACTTTTTAACAAACAGAGGCTAATATTTTAATTAAAAAATCAGGTCTTAATTAATTAATTAAATGTATTTTATTGTTTAAATAGGTTAAGCCTTAAGGTCACAATCATATAAATTGATGATCACAATCACAATTTATTAAGTCACAACTTATTTTTTGATTACAAATCTCGAATTTTATAAGTCATAATTTTTTTCAATCGCAAATCTCGATTTATTTGGTTACAAATTAACCAAATACGTGTCACAACTAAACAAATTTAACAAAGCCTAAAAAACCTTGTATCATTTGCTTAGATAATAGAGAGTTAATATTCAATGAGAAATTTTTCTTAGCATAAAAGTATGTTACGTTTAGCATTAATTAAGACAATGATCACTGAAATTTGAGTAATTATTTCAATGATCATTAATAAGGTTATTTTCCTGAGGACGAGTACTAAGAACAATCGTTGCACGTTTTACGTATAGAATGAATGTGATGCGCAATATCTTCGTAGAACTAAAACTATTTTCTAAAAGTTATTGAGGTAAAAGATATCATTGAAAGAAAAATTGAAATTGTTGAAATGTTGTATATGAATTATTTTATTATTTTTTTTGAATTTATGTATATAATGTGAAAATGTTGAGTAAATCGAAATGTAATTTTTAACCATAATAAAAAAAAAATGTACATTACACATTTTATGTAAATGATGAATAGTTTGTGCAATTTTTCTAGTGATAAATAGTTTTTGAACAATATTTGCAATATTTCAATGAACTAAAATGTAATATTATGGTTACAATTAAAAAAAAAATTGTACACGATATTTTTTGTAAATGTCCTACAATTTTTGTTTTTCGGCTTTTACAAAAATCATTGTTGTTTGCATTGAAATTTCATGTAAAAGTGTGATATATATTTGTTGAGGGAATACATGTTCAGAAAGATATATTCCAACATTAGGTACTGTTTGACTTTGAGCCTTCTTAATTGTCATCGCAAAGTACAGACGTTGTTTCATCTTGAATTTGAATTGATATATTTTATCATTTGTTGGACTTAATGGGATGTGCGGAAGGAAAACTTGTTTTCCAGCATATTGCCCAATGGTTATTTCTGCATGGATAATATATATTTTTTGAAATTACGACAAATCATTCTTGTTCTATTGTAAAGACAGTTGGACGAGTCTTAATTCCGTTAGAGCATCATAGGAAAAATTCTTTTCAAGATCAACTTAAGCAGTGGATCACCATTTGGTAACAATGTATTGAGGAATCTTCTTGGCAAAATTGATTTGTATCATTAGTTGTTTGGTCAAAGCTCACAAATTTTTCACTATATCCTGGAAATAACCCGATCATTTTGTCGTTGAGGTAGTTGACATACTCCTTTTTCGTTTAAAGAATTCCGCATTGTGTTATATAATCAGAAGAAGGTGCATTATCTGTTAAACTTGAGAATACTGCATTTATTAATTGTAACTCCAAAGTTGTGACATTATCACATGATGATATAACTATCTCATTTGTTAAGTTAATCATCATCTATGTAAACTTTTGTTCAATTACTAATTTGGATCAAGTATTGAGCAAATTGATTATCATTATGAAGATGCATGTTTTGACTTACTTGGTGGTTTTCCATTTTCTTCCAAAGATATAATCTAACCAAACTCTAATTAATTGTTTAATATTGTCTTGTTGCTCATAGAACAACATGGACTGCCAAAAATAAAAAGCCTTTTCACCAAATATTTTCGATTTTTTCTCAGATATCTCTGAAAGTTCTATCAACGGTTTCCATTATATTTTCTAGGACATTTCTGAAAGTTCTATCACCAGGATTTGCAACTAAAATTCGAGAGATAACATGTTATTTCTTCTGTTCTGTCCTCTTCAAACGTGTCATGTTCTACACATAATATTCTAGGAATTTTATATACAAAATATTTCTTTCTGCAGCAAATTTTTACACAATTCAAAATACCCTGTCAACTTTGTTCTCGTGACATAAAATGAAAGAACAACTTGGGTCAAGTTCTGTTGATCCGAAAATGAAACGAATTATTAACTAAAACTCGTAAAATATTTCTTCTAAGTAATCTATGGAATTAAAAGTCATAGATTAATCGAATTGTATTATTTTGGATTTAAAAGCAATGTGTTTATTACGTTCATAATGTATTATATCATTATATTATAGCCATAATAATATTTATTAAAAGAAATATTTTTCTTCTTTTCTTAATATACTGAATAAATGAGAATGTATAATATTATGAAATATTAATAATTTAATATTTGTAAATTGTTATATAATAAATTAATTTAAAACTAAATAAATGAGAAAATATAATTGTATAAAATTATAAATTATATTATCATTGTAGATTATTATACAATAAATTAATGTAATAAATTATTTAATAATCATAGTCGATATGATCCATTCGTTCATGAAACTATTTAAGTTCTGAATAAATACTTTGAAAAAAATGAGAGTAAAACCAACAATGACAAGGGTCATGATTAATTTTTTCATCCAACAGATGATCAATAATAATACATCTCCAGAGGATGGCCACAAAGAGGTTCATTGACACAACGGATGTGTGATTAGGAATCTGCAACATGTACAATTTTTGCATCCAAACACCCAATTTAAACTCATTATCCATTTTCGAGTGTATATGAACCAAAATAATCGAAACTTTATCGTTTTTCCTATGAAGAGGTAATTCAGTTTCAAGTCTCGAAAATGTATGCTTTAGAGTCCATTTTTAAAACACTGTATGAAAATAACTTTGATATGTTGGAATACACCGAGCTGAGAACAATTCGAATTTGTTTATTTCAATTTTGTAGAAGATACAATAATTTTAAAAAAAATATAATGATCTCATCACTAACCTCAATTAATTTTCAACTGTGGATGAGAATTGTTCAAAAATACTATGGTTAAATCGAAAAGAACCAAAAGTCAACTTTAGCAGGGAGAATGATGATGTCGAATGATGTGTCCAGCCTTTATTAATGCTTGCTGATTTTTTAGTTGATATTGAGAATTTGAACACTTTTTTTATCTCCACGAGAAGATATCAATGTGAGAAGTAATCATCGAAATTGAAAATAAAAAACTATGTAAATTTGAACTAAGAAATAGTAAGTAGTGTGTTGGACAATTAATCTGAAAAAAATATGTTGCAAGTTTTGTATAGTAAATGATGTTATTTCTCTAATGGGTTTTCTAAATGAGATAATAATTTAGATATTATTGAATAGGACAATGAGTATTGAATAGTAGAAAGTTACAAAACAATTCAAATTTCAATCATATTTTCTTTATTATTCAATTAACTGAGAATTTGTAAGAAAGATTCAATTATGCAGATTTTCAATAAATTTCACAAAATATTGTTGAACTTGCTATCAAATCTTATATTTTGAATTAAGAAAAGATAACGTAAGAAAAATATTACCACAGCACATGCTTTGGGCAACATAGATGTTAAAAAAATTGTGAAAAACTTCTCTACTACTGATTTTAGTCAATTTTCACTTTAAATAATTTCAAACACTCATCTCAATATCTTATAAAGAAAATGATTACGGAGTATCTAATTTAAAAAAATTTAGAGATAGATTGAAAAATTTCTTATTTAGTCTATCACGATATTGTTGTTTTCACTCTAGTACAATTGATAACCAAACAATAATAATTTGAAGAATTTCTACAATGACAATAAAAAGAGAAATATTTTACCAGTGACGAATTAAGGTGAAAGAAATGACTCAGAAATCTTATAATTGTGTAATGTAATGTGCATATTTTAGCAACAACATTTGAAGTTTTTATGTTATTATTTTGCATTTATGGGATCATACTAATGTGTCTTTGTTTTATTTAACTTAATTAATTAGTTAATGGACAATACAAGAGGGAATAGTTGGTTTAGAGCAAAAAAATGCGGGGGTAAAATCCTGATGTGAAAGATTCTCCACTATCTATACTTTTAAGGTAGTGTAGATGTAGATGTCGTTTTCATTCTAGTGCAATTGATAACCAAACAATAAGGTCCCGTTCTCTTTGTTGTTTTGAGCCCGTTTTGAGTTTTCGATTTTTGGAAATATCGAAAACACGTTCACTTTGCCCATTTTCAGAAACGCGTTTTCCAAAACACCAAAAAAACACAAAGGAAACTCAAAACGATTTTATTGCGTTTTGGATATTTTGTGTTAAAAAATCCAAAACGACCAAAACGCGCGTTTTGAAATTTTTTTTTTCTTTTTTTGTAAATATGAGAATATGAGACACTTCCTTCACTTGAAGTTCTTATATTATTTTGTCATTATATATAGATCCATGTTAAGATTTTTTATTTTTTTTTGTAATTTTTTTATTTATTATTTTTTTTTTATTTTTTTAAATGTGAGACACTTCCTTCACTTGAAATTCTTATGTTATTTTGTCATTATATATAGATCCATGTTAAGATTTATTTATTTTTTTTGTAATTTTTTTTTTTTTTTGTAAAAGTGAGACACTTCCTTCACTTGAAGTTTTTATATTATTTTGTCATTATATATATATATATAGATCAATGTTAAGTTTTTTTTTTTTTTTTTTTTGTAAATATTTTATTTTTTTTATTTTTTTTTGTAAAAGCGAGACACTTCATTCATGAGACACTTCATTCACTTGAAGTTCTTATATTATTTTGCCATTATATATAGATCCATTTTAAGATTTTTTTTTTGTAATTTTTTTTATTTATTATTATTTTTTTTTTGTAAAAGTAAGACACTTCCTTCATTTGAAGTTCTTATATTATTTTGCTATTATATAGATCCATGTTAAGATTTGTTTTTTAATTTTTTATTTATTATTATTATTATTATTTTTTTTTTTTGTAAATGTGAGACACTTCCTTCACTTGAAGTTCTTTTATTATTTTGCCATTATATACAGATCCATGTTAAGATTTTATTGGTATGGGGTTAAATTTTTGTTTAGCTGAAACAATATTAATGATGAATTTATTGACATAGAGAACTAACTGATTTATTAACATTAAAATTAATGTAATTCAACAAATCAACCATTTTTTATATATAAAATATCACAAAATAAATATATCAAAAAATTACAAAGTAAACACATTTTTCAGTTTTCTATTTTTGAAAACAGTTTTTCAAAATTATAAAGAGAACATGTTTTCAGTAATCCCAAAACAAACAACCAAAATCCAAAATTCAAAACAAAATCCAAAACTCAAAATCCAAAATCAAAATACAAAGAGAACGACCCCTAATAATTTGAAGAGTTTCTACAATGACAATAAAAAGAGAAATATTTTACTAGTGACGAAGTAAGGTGAAAGAAATGACCTAGAAATCTTTTGATCGTGTACTGTAATGTGCATATTTTAGTAACAACATTTGGAGCTTTTGTGTTATTATTTTGCATTTATGGGATCATACTAATGTGCCTTTGTTTTATTTAACTTGGTTAATTAGGTAATGGGTAATAAAGGAGGGTATTGTTGGTTTAGAGCAAAAATGTGAGGGTAAAATCGTGATGTGAAAGATTCTCCACTATCCATACTTTTAAGATAATGTGGATGTAGAGAGATGTAGACGTAGAAGTAGATAAGTGACTTAAGTTTCTCAATGTTACATTAAATAGTTACTTGATCTAAGATTTTACATTTTTTTTTTTATTTACAATGAAACCTGCAGCCGTTACCCACTGGATGCGCATTGGGTAAACCCTCAGATTGATGCGATTTCCTACAAACCAAGTCAACCAAGTAAACTGTACTAGACAAGCTCGGTGCGACGGACTTGACCAAGAATGTTAAGTAGGCAACAACGTGTCACCAAAGGACATTATTTATACAATGTCGATGAAATTGGAGAATTAAAATGTTTATATAGAAAAGGGAACGTTGTTGTAGTTTTAGTTAGATTTTTGGGCTTAATTGTTGGGTGATTTTGTGTATAGTGACGCTACAAAATTGAATATTTATATGAAATTTGTCCCGATAAATGGACAGAATAACAGTAAGGAAACAAGAAAAAGAACAGATGCAAAGTATATGTAAGTATTGAATACTTTGTCCTTAAGTCAAATTTGCCTTGCAACGATACCTACGATCTATGGCAATCAACCCCGAAGATACAATGACTACCACTTGTAGGCGTGAATGTAGTTCCATATGGTTCTAGTTCCTAGGGAACCAAACCGAACCAGACCCGATGGTTCTTTTGAAAAAAGAACCGTTTACAAGGGAAGAACCGAACCGAAACTGAATCGTGCAGTTCTTTTGGTTCAGGTTCCGGTTTCCTAAATTAAAATTTTCAAAATTAAGCGATGAAGCTGTTGAAACCGTGCCCAAAAAACATAGTACATTGAACCACCAGTGAAGGCCCAATGGACCTTAGCCCACGATTAAAGTCTAGGGCATCACATTGGGCCAACTGCCGAGGTAGAATAGCACGTGAACTTCTTTGGCCAAACTGATTTACATTTAGCCGATGTGCTTTACGTTGACGCCACAGATGAATGATGGGACAACGGATGAAGTCAGAGATGTGACACCACCTTTACCAAAAGTGACAGGTACCCATCCCCTACCAAACGTAGCAATGATTACTGTCAAAAAGTAATATTTTCCTCCCCAACCGCTAGGGTAAATACACGTGTAAAATCTATCACGTATCGCCATCCAAGATTACAAATTCCCCTATAAATAGAGCACTCCTCCGGCCTGGTAGAGGGTTAGCATTTTCACTCTCTTAACTGAATATTTTACTCTCACTCCCCTTTCTCTCTTTTACACACTTATATTTTCTGCACCCAATTTATATTTGCTTCAAATGAGCACTGACTTTGGCATCGGAGTGCAAACGGGAGCGTTGTCCCCGAGCCCCCACGAGGGGCGCTTTCCCCTGGATCCCCTGCTACCTGATCGCGTAGGTCGATTCAAGTTTCTTTGCCCCGAAGCGGCAAACTGTTTTGCCTAAACGGATTGGGTCGGTTCTAAATATTTGACCAACAAAGAAATAGTTATTTTAGAACTTACTCACATTGATATTTATGAGTACATTTACTCATATATATATATATTAATCTACAACACACTTAATAACTTATTTTAATTTTAATTACTTCCAAGTGAAAGACTTACTTGTTTAAAGTAATTCTTAGTTACTATCAAAGTCATTAACTTATTTATGTTTTACTTTATTCAATAAAAACGTTAATATATATTTTATAACTGACCTTTATACTTACAAGTAAATTTAGATATTTTCATTATTCCATGTCAACTAAATTCTCATACTATTCATCGTACGGTGAATTAAAAATCCAATCTAAACTCATATCATAAAGTGTACAGATTTAATTCGTTTGACTAAAGGAGGTTAATCTCACCAAATTAATTTAATTCAAGTATTATTTATACTAAGCATCGAATGAATTAACTAAACTAATCTTTATCTATAATTCGATAGACAAAAATGTCGATGAGAATGAAAATTGTAGATGGAATTGAAGGAAATGTCGATAATAATGAAAATGTAACTTTTTGGAAGTGGCGTTCAGATTAGTATGTTGCATGTGTTATGTATATTAACTTTTCTTGTAATCTTTCACGGGAATTCACCCACTCCGGCCCTCTCACTAGATCAGGGGCGGATCCAGCATAGGTCGAGCCCGTTCGGCCGCTCGTGCTGGATCCGGTCGAATTTTCAGATATATTAATTAACATATATATATATATATATATATATATATATATATATATATATATTTTAAATTACACCTGCAGATTTTTTTTTCAGCAGCAGAACCAGAAGAAGGCAGCAGCTAGCAGGAGGAAGAAGCAAGAATTTCTTTAATTTCGAAATGGGCTATAAAAGAAAAAAATGATGTTGGTCTTGGCCCAAAATCTAAGTCTAACCTTACCTAACCCAGTTACCCAGCCCAGCACTCTCCAATGATCCAATCCATTACCTACCTTACCATCCATTTGCTTTGCACCGCACTTCTGGCTGTAGCCATCCAAAGTCAGACAAACTGAGAGGCTGAGCCGCTGAGAAGAAAATTTCTGTTCCAAGACCCAAGTTCCAAACCTCGACTCGAGCTCGAAGTGCTGTGCTGTTGCCACGGCGCCGCCTGCCGGACTCGGCGACGCCAGACCAGTCACTCACGCCATCGTCTCGACTCCAGATTCCAGTCCATTCCACGATCTCGAATCGAAGTCCTCCGTGCTCCCTGCTCCGCAACCGCAAGTCTGCCAGCGCCCAGCAGCTCCAGCTTCCACTTCCAGTCAGGCAGTCAAGCCTGAAGCGGCGAAGCCTCGGTTCTGTTGATCCGTTCTCAGTGGTTCAGACTTCAGAAATCAGACTTGGTTTCTTGAATAAGGTTAGTGATTTTGGGATTAAGAGTTATGAAAACTTCATTTCTATTTAATTTCTGTATTTTCAATTTTGTGATCTGATTGTCTGATTCTGATTGTGATTTGTGACATTGTGTATTTGGAATTTGTGGATTTTTTATTATTTAGCTTAGAAATTGCTAATTTGTGAACTATCTGGCATGAATTCTGATTTCTACAGTGATAGTATTAGTAGATTTTAATAATTTTCATTTAACTGGATATTGATTGTATATTTGGAATTTGGGGATTTTTGATCATTTAGCCTAGAAATTGCGAATTTGTGAATTATTTGTCATTAATTGTGATTATTGAATTAATTGTGATTTTTACATAAGCTTACCGCTACGAAGTAGGGTTATATCTTGTATTTTTGCTATTATTTTTGTTTGTATTGGACTATATTTTCATATTAATTGAAATTACGTTTTATAGCATTTATATGTTATTAGAATTTTTAATTTTTTTTAAATTAAATAAATTTTCGCTGTTGAGGGTCAACGGTCAAAGAGTCAAAGTTCGCTCTAGCTCAACATCAATCATGGATTCGCCGCTGCACTAGATCCTCTCTCAATATCAACAAGTTTCCACAAAATTTACGGAATTTACGGGCTCCAAACGTTTAATTTCCACCACATATTAACTTCAAATCGACAAAACTTTTTTAGTTCGGTGGGTATTGACATGTCACTATGAACGTTACATTGCAATAGTGTAATATTAGTGGTATCAAAATGAACAGGGGCATTCCATTTTCCCTATCCTTTCCAATTTCATTTTCAAAATCTTCGATACATTATATGTTATTTTTGTTTTCTTGGAATAGCGATAAATAAATATGGCGATTTTCTTTGCGTAGCGTTCAGCTTTGAAAAAATTACGTACGCCGTTGCAAGGATTGCTAAGTCTTAACAAGGTCAATGTTGGTGTAAGTCACTGGTCAAAAAAAAAAAAAAAAGCACACATTATAATAGTATTTTATACGTGGTGTATTTTACAATTTAAAATTTTACACACCGATTAAATAGAGTATGAGTATAATCACGTTGTTAAAAAAGTTAGGTACACTATAATTTGTCAAAAAATTACAAAAACTGCATTTGTCGGATTAATTCTTGCAGTGCTGGTTGAAGTCGTAATAATTTGTAATATTTAAACAAAAATAAGTACTTTCCATTAACACTTCAATGTACAAGTCTATAAAAGGCACATTAGCCTCCAAGGCAATCTCCCAGGGGTAAAGGGGATGACTGGTAAGACTCAGCGCAGCGGTGTTCAGGGTTCGAATCCTGAAATATTGGATTTGTACCTTATCGTCACCAGGAGATACCCAAACTTTGGGCTTACCATCAAGTCCTCCACCCTAATTCTGGGAGGCATAACCTGCGATTAACCTCCCTAATCAATGACTCAGGATAGAGTTAGTTGAGGCCCTCAAAGTGTGAGGTCCACCTATAAAAGGCACATCACATCTATATCAAGGAATTATGTCTACAATGTTAGATATTTTCCTAAAATATGAAGGGAGGGAGGGAGGGAGGGAGGGAGGGAGAGAGTAAAAAAAAATATAGATGAGAGATAAATATAAAATTTCAACATTTAGCCTCTGTCTGGACCCTGTATTTGGCCAAAAAATCCAAGTTTTCTACAGTAAATTTCAGTCCACAATTGTGGGCGCTAGAGATAAAAAATTCATGAGCCTCGCAGAAAGTCAAAAACACTGTATCAAAAATTGCCAAATAATTGGTCCCAGACAGAGGCTTACTGTAAAAAAATGTCAAGAAAGATGTCGAAAAATGAACGTCAATGGACATCCTCTTAAACGTACATCTTTTTATAATAAATGCGCTTGCATATGATTTGTTCCCACATCTTACTTAATATTGAATGTGGAGAATTTTTCGCCAATTTGACACAACTTTTTGTGATTTTTTTTAATACAATATTATATATTATATATTTCATTTATTTTCACACTCAACTTTTATTGCTTTCACACTGTAAATACCAAAACTTAACTTTTATTATGTTCACACTGCTACTTCCACTTAAATATTTTTATGGAGATTTTTTTTTTACTGATTTATATTTGATTATTTGTGTTTAAACCTCACTTTTCATAATTTTTTTTTTTTTTATCTTTTAATGTTTTGAATTTTGCAAATAAGAATTTGTGTGCAGTCATACAAATTCAATACAAAATTTTCAGTTCAAAATTATATCGAAGTTGTATCACGCATCTAATACTAAATAAATATTATTGTATAAAACTTTTTATAAATAATCTTATTTTTTTAGTTATTTAGTACATCTAAAAATTTGAGCTCCTTTGTATGCGTTCTATTAACTTAATTAGTATTTTTATAAAAAGTTACATTTAATACGTAAATAATTTTTTTCAATAATTGTGATATTTTATTGGTATCAATCTTATGGATGAATAATTTTGTTCTGTCATACAAATCTAATATCGACTCCTCCCGTCAATTTGACACAACTTTTTGTAATTTTTTTATACAATATTATATATTATATATTTCATTTATTTTCACACTCAACTTTTATTGCTTTCACACTCCAAAGACCAAAACACAACTTTTATTGTGTTCACACTGCTACTTCCACTTAAATATTTTATGGAGATTTTTTTTTACTTATTTATATTTGATTATTTGTGTTTAAACTTCTCTTTTCATAATTTTTTTTTTTTATCTTTTAATGTTTTGAATTTTGAAAATAAGTATTTGTGTGTAGTCATACAAATTCAATGCAAAATTTTCAGTTCAAGATTATATTGAAGTTGTATCACGCATCTAATACTAAATAAATCTTATTCTATAAAACTTTTTATAAATAATCTTATTTTTTTAGTTATTTAGTACATCTAAAAATTTGAGCTCCTTTGTATTGCGTTCTATTAACTTAATTAGTATTTTTATAGAAAGTTACATTTAATCATTTGTTGCAGTTTAATTCGATTTTGCGGTTTATTTGGTCACCCCTACTTTGTTTTATACAAGAGAAAGTGAATATTTCTCTTATGGAAGATCATCCTCTAATTTTGAAAGATTTGTTATATGACAGGGAGACAGGATTAAAAATTCCATTGAGAACATTCGGACATATAATATGATGTTTTCATTCACTTCTATGGGGGAATAGATAATGAGCTAAATGATGGTAGAGGGCCTCCCCTCTTCAGATTACACGATCAAAATTGTCATAAGATTGCGAGTCTATTGTCTGATGACGGTTCAGCTCTGCAATTTGCTCACTTTACATTGTTGACAATGTGAATGAGGTTGAAAGCAGAAAAAGGATCGTGAGGTACGTATTATGTATTTATTGCTTTTACATTTATATTGTTTACGGATAATTTTGTTGTGATATTCTAAAATTTAATTTATGTCTTTTAACTTCACCGGGTAGGAGTGAATCATGCGATTCTATGTTGCATGATTTAATAGTTTCTGATTCGAATGATATGCTAGACAAATACAACAAATTGTTAAGACAATTTAGGTTGGTTTGAGAAAAGATGATTGAGGAAACACTTCAAATTTAAGACTTATACTTATTGGTTGATGGGCGACCAATGATGGCCAATATGATTTTTCTATTGTCGATGAAATTGTCGAATTGATTGTCGGTGGATTTTGACACACTACCTGGACACATGGATATCACTATTGCGCCACGTGGTGGACCTTTGCAACAGATAAGTGAGGACACAAGTTCTTTCTGAGAAATATTGATCATACACAGGGATTGAGTAATGGAACAAGGTTGATAGTTACAAAACTTGGCGACCATGTTCTAGAATGTCAAATTTTTTCTGGCATCAATGCAAGACACAAGTTCTTTATTCCAATGTTATCTTTGAACCCTTCTGATTCTAGGATACTTATTAGATTTCAAAGAAGACAATTTCTATTGATGATGTCATATGCCATGACTATCAATAAGAGTTAGGGACAATCATTCTTGCATGTGGAACTTCTTCTTAAACGGCTGGTGCTTACACATGAATAACTTTATGTTGCGATTTTTAGGGTGACAAATCGTTCCAGATTAAAGATATTGATTTGTGATAAGAAAGAAAGAACAACAAAATCAACAAACAACGTTGTGTACAAAGAAGTATTCCAGAATTTGTAGTCATATGAAATCAATAAATGATGATATTATCTATTATTTGTGAAATTTATTTATTTTATGAAAATAATTTATCTAATTTCATATTGAATTATTTTTATACAAACGTTTCTTCCTGTGCATCGCACAAGTGATTAACTAGTTATTGTTACGTTAACTGAAGATTCAAAATATAAGGTAGCGCAGTAGATGCTTATAAATGAAAAAGTAGGCAACAAATTCCTAAAATAAAAAGTTGAAAGCAATCTCTTCACAAAACATGACTTTTCGTGCTTTGATATGAACATCAAAATGTTCCTTGATGTCCAATCAACCTTTTAAATTGTCATGCCTTGGTAGTTGGTACCAATTAATTTTATACTTTGATATTGTTTAAAAATAATTTTTTAATAGTATTTTTTTGAACTATGTGACAGTTAAATAGATAAATATCTCACTCATATTTATAAAATAGATAATGAAATTTAAAGTTTATCTCCAATAATTTTTGTCTACAATTTTTTATGTGTACACATGTCATAAAATTAACATCATTTTCTTAGATTAAATTAAATAAATGAAAAATTAACAATTTTCTAATCACTTTATTTAGCACATTATCTATACCTAGACATAACACAAGATAATATCCATGCCACATTTGTATCTATAGGCATAAAAACTAAGGTCATGTTCTCTTTACTGTTTTGAGGTCGTTTTCTATTTTTATTTTCGAAAACACTAAAAATGCGTTTTCTTTACCATTTTCGAAAACGCATTTTAAAAAAAAAATTGTACACAAAACACAAACCGTCTAAAACCTCGTTTTGGGCGTTTTAAGTGTATTTCAACAAAAAATATTCAAAATGCGGAAAATGCGTTTTGAGAATTTTTTTTTTTTTTTAAAGAATTATCCTAACTGGAACTAAGCTTAAATTTTTATTTTTGTTTTATTTATTTATTTTTTTGGAAAATTATCCTAACTTGGAATTAAGTCTAAATAATTTTTTTTAATCATAACTTAGAACTAAGCCTAAAATAAAGTTTTATTGAATTCAATATCAACATTACAAAAAAAATTAAGTAAGAATTCTTGTTGTTATATTTCAAAAAATGCCTTGATAAATGGACTTTGGTGGTTTTGAAAGAACTTGCATTTTTTGGATTTTAATAGAACCGGAGCTTTCTCAAATCTCGAGTTTGACCAAGCTGTGTTAATATAGACTCTTAGTGCTCACATTAGTGCGTTGTAGGTAACCATGTTTTCAGTGTATTGTGAAAGAAAATTTTAGTTTGAACCGTTGTATTCTGCAAGCAAATTAATTAAAAATAGTTTAAGTATTATTCTGTAAAATTTTAAACAGAACATGTTTTCTAACTATTCATTTTCAAAAATAGTTTTCATAAATGACAAATCAAACGCGTTTTCAGCAAATTTGAAAATAAAAATAAAAACAAGAAACATAAAATATTTTCCAAAATGAAAATACAAAATAAAATACAAACAGAACGTCACCTAACCATTGGAGATGAAATGTTTAAATTATTATTTGTTTTTCCTATGTGGCAATGATTTTTTTCACAATTCATAAGCATGTTTTTGGTAAAAGTCAAAAAATAGTTTATAAACATATTTATAAATTATATGATTTTTCAAATCACTTTTTAATCATACACTTTTTCTCTTCAATTTTCACAATTACTTTTTACCTTAAAATTATAAATAAATTAGTTTATAAACTAATGAGTGTTATCAAATGGTGTTTAATATTACAAATAGTCACTGAAATTTCAAATATCTCCTAAATTAAAGTAATTTTTTAATAATTTGGTCAATAAAATTTAATTTATTACATAATTGCATAGCCGGCCCTGAGCATGGCGATCAAGGCCATCGTTTAGGGTCCCCGACCAATTAAAGCCCCCAAAGTCAAAAAATCAAACCAACTATACATATATATATACTATGAAGTAGAATAATTGATAATAATTTAAGCTTAGCACAATTGGTACAATAATGGAATGTAATTTTTGCTATATACTATAGATCATTGGTTGATTCCTTAGACTTGCAGATTTATTTTTCTTTTATTTTTAGTTTTTTTAACCAATAAATATCAATTTCATATAAAAAATTTATGAAAAGATAGCTGTTACAATATCTAAAATAAAAATATTAAATGTCAAAAATGCTTTAAAAAATTTAATAGATCTTTTAATATTTAGTTATTAATTATTGGACCTTTGAAAATAACAATAAAAAATTTTGTGCTCGACCTACAATCTTAATAAATTTTGTGGTTGAAGGTACGCGTAGGCACTGACGGAGCCACAGCATGGCGAGCCGACGCGACCGTCCGTGCTGGATCCGCCACCGGAAAGTAATAGGTTGATATTATGAAGATGCAGCATCCCCATTTCTGAAAAAATTACTGGCATGTCTAGTAGAAAATGGAGATCGTGGAATCGAGGCTACCCGCTGCCGCCTGCCAAGCTAGCCTGGATAATTCTATGCATTAGAATCTACCGCCATTGAAGAACTCTCCAGAAATTGCTACTTGTTCTGTTGTTTACCGCCATGCCAGAATCAAGAAGGAAGGCAAGCAACCACGGTTTTGTCTGTGACTGTGTGTGTATATATATATATATAATGGCTGCCTGCATGTATTGTGTATCTATTAGTGAATTATGAATGAATTATGAGTGGTCAGTGGTACAGTGTGTGTGTGTGTGAGAGAGAGAGAGAGAGAGAGAGAGAGGGGGTAGAGAGGCAGCGTGATCTGTTGGTCTAGCCTTTTTTTTTTTTTGAAATTGAATGAATAAATAATATATATGTATGTCGGTGTTGTGTCCCATATTGTACAAAAAGTTACTCTAGTATAATAAAAGAGTTTATTTAGAGTTAAATTCAACAATTTGGTATTAGAGTGTTGCTCCAAAATCAATATATTCAAAGAAATAGAGAATGAGATGATCTTGCAACCGATTCGGACTATATTATATGATTTTTGAAGTTGTACTGAACACTTTTTAGCATTATTACGGCTTGTATCAGATTATATGTTCATTATTAATGATTTTCTTATTATTTGATAAGTTAAGTACTTATTAAAAATATTTTTACATAATTTATTTACAAGCATCGATCGTTGACCAGTTGAAAAAACTTTCTAGATCTGTCACTGCGCGTAGGGCCACTCAAATCAGGCCCGCCATGCATAATTGGTCACTCTGTTAATAATAGTGTTCAGTGTATCACCTTTAAACTTGTCATTGACATTGACATTTAGCCGTGTCATACTGTGAAATTACAAATCTTGTAAAATTCAACATAATAATACTCGAAAAAAAACCTTGTTTGGCTAAAAAAATATAGAATTTCTCCTTTAACGTATTCGTATTTTTCACCATTAATAAACAATAAAAATATCTCGAAGGGACCACTTATATATGTAACATTATTAATTTTAGTTTATTGACTAAAATAGGTAAAAGAAATACCTTAAGGAACAATATGAAACATCTCTTTAAACTTTAATAATCATTTGTAAAACTAACTCACGAGTCTAATATGTGCAAGAATATGTCTGCTACACATTGATAGAAGATATCATAGGAAAACTTGTTAAACAGTGAACAAATCAAACTTCAGTAACGACCTCCGTTTGATAAAAGCATATTTTTGGTTTATAAGTCAATTTATAAATCACACAATTTTTCAAACCACCTTTTAACCACACACATTTTCTCTCCCCAATTTTCAACCACTACTTTTTACCTCAAAATCATAAATAAACCGATTTATAAACCAAACCAAACAGTATTACTAAACGAAGAATTGTGAACAATTAACAATAAAGAGAAATAGACTCATCAAAAGGTGGACATAAAATCAAATAAATGTCATGAAGCCAGGGTATGTGTTCAACACATTGTCCTTAAAACAATATTCGCCTAGCCCTCTCACCGAATGAACTCGAGCTTCTGCTTCCCAAGATACAACGTTGTGACTTGTAATGTTGCAGTCGAACTAGAGATGCGTTGGAAGTGTTGTTGTGTGTCTGCAATGAGGGCAATGTTGCTGTATATATATGTAAGGAGGAGCTAAGTACACGGAACTTCAAATGGAATCAAGTGTGAGATTGCTTTGCCCATCAGAGAAAAATAAAAAAACAAATAACGAAATGATCACTTACCTAATTGCATGCTTGACAAGGTAAATTGACAATATAACATCTCATAGATGTCTCTTGTAAATCTTATTAACTAGATTTGTTAACTTGGAGGTTCAGATTACATTAATTAAAAACTTGATAGAGTTTTTTTTTTTTTTTAATTAATGATCAGACGTCCAAGTTTCATCCGACTAATCCTAGAGGAGGGCGCCCTTCCCCCGGTTCATCCTCCAGATAAATTCAAAGACGGATATAGTCTATGCATACTTGAAAAATCGTAGACCTCCTTTATTTCGTACGGAAGGAAGCTCGAAGGGGTAATAAGGCATACTAGGACATTGCTTCCATGTAAATACTTTTTCAACATTAATGATGCATTTTAAGAGTTAATATTCGAACTCTAATTCTTTTAATTTTCCTCCTTCTTTACTCCTACGGGTGTGTTCTGCTAATGAATTAAAATGACAATTGTTGAATCCGGGCCCAAAGAAAGGTACAGTGATCCACCAGCGGAGGCCCAATAGTGGCCCAATGGACCTTGACCAACAGCTAAGGCCTAGAATATCACCTTGGGATGAATGCCGAGGTGATATGTCAAGCAAACCTTTTTAGCCGACCTGGTTAACGCCCAGCCGATGTGCTTTATACTCAGCCGGGGCGCTGTATGGCGTTGACCAGAAGAGAGAGATGGAGTCAGTGATGAGACACTGTCTTTACCCAGATGTGACAGGCGCCCATCCCCTACAAAATGTAGCAATGATTACGGTTGAAAAGCAAGATTGTCACATCCATAAGCTAGGGTGATGACAAGTGTAAAGTATGCCACGTGTCGCAATCCGAGACAAGAAGTTTCACTATAAATAAAGCACAATTGTCTCCAAGTAGAGGGTTAGCAATTTCTCACTCTTAACTCTATACTTCTCTCACTCCCTTTTCTCTCTTCTACACATTTATATTTCCCGCACCCAATATACATTTGCCCAAAATGAGTACTGACTTAGGCATCGGAGTGCAAACGGGAGCCACCTCGGCCCCCTTTGCAAACTGATTGTTTGTCACAGTGCACAGGAGATCCACGTGTTCAAGAGGGAGGAGCTGAGACGTGTTGGTCTAAGGTCCATCCGGATTTTGTGGTCAACATTCTGGCGCCGTCTGTGGGAAACCATACTGTTAACCACGAAAACACATGGTAAAAAGCCACACATAGAAAGGTAGTCCTGAAAAAGGACGAATAACCTCTTACAATAGAGCGGATAACTGCAAAGAGCTTTGAAAGATAAGCTGATTGGCTTTGAAAAAGGTAGGAACTTTGAAAAAGGTAGGAGCTTTGAAAGATAAGCTGGTTGGCCTTGAAAAAGGTAGGAGCTTTGAAAGATAAGCTGGTTGGCCTTGAAAAAGGTAGGAGCTTTGAAAGATAAGTTGGTTGGCCTTGAAAAAGGTAGGAGCTTTGAGAGATAAGCTGGATAACCTTGAAAAATGTAAAGAACTTTGAAACATAAGTCTAAACATCCTTGGAAAAGGTAAAGAACTTTGAAACATAAGTCTAAACACCCTTGAAAAAGGTAAAGAACTTTGAAACATAAGTTTAACAACCTTGAAAAAGGCTTGAAACAGCGAGACAAAGGTCTATCTATCCTTGAAAAGCAATCTAAGACCAGAAACTCTTCTGAAACATGAATGAAAGTGACGGTGATGTTAACCCTCGTAAGGGAAGAAGTGGCCGACACAGCGAGGACGAAGTTCCTCAAGAAATCCATGAAAACGCCAACGAGGAAGTGGCACAACCTAATCCACCTCGCCGGCACCGAAATCACCACATGATGCGAGACATGACACGTATAGCGGCCCAAATGCTGGAGATGCAGAGGCAGCAAATAGAACAGACTGCTGCAATGAATGCCTTTATGGCCAGAGGGTATGCTGTGAACGAACCCGTGATGCCTCAACAATACTCACAGCCACATTATTCACCATCCGAGGCGGCCACTGTATCTTATTATTATCAGGACCCGCAGGCATACGCCGAAGTGGAATTCGAGCCCATCTACGAGAGAGACCCAGAACATGAAATGCATGGGGAACAAAACCCACTCCCAGCTAGACGCAGGGAGGCTTCTCCCGCAAAATCCGGCAGTGTTTTCAGCCGAATGGGAGGGTTATTCAGGGGACAACGACGGGGACAAACGGACCCAGGTCGGCATAATGCAGCAGAGCCTAGAAATAGGCGCGAGCGACGCGCTGAAGAAGCCTTGTCACAGGATCAAATGTACAGGGACCAACAAGGTATGGGGGGAGAAAGGATGGCATCAGTACATGAGCCTAGGAATAGGCAAGAAAGAAGAGCCGAAGCAGTTCGGACTAATCCTCGTAATGAATTACAGAGCCATGAAAGGCCAAACTACGACCGCGTTCCACCACCACAAAGGCAGGAGCACGCTCCGCCGCCCTATGGCCAATACCGTGACCCGGAGTATTTCGGTCACGACGAGAACAGCGAGCTGCCGTCATACGAGTTGGATGACGAAGAGGAAGTAAGTCCCTTCACAGAGGGCCTCTGTAGATGCCCCGTTCCCCATGACTTTGAGATGCCAGAAATAGCAAAATACTCTGGCCGAGGTGACCCTGATGATCACCTGTTAAATTACCGTGCCAGCATGGAAATAGCTGGGGCGACCCCGACACTGAAATGTAAAGCTTTCGCTTTAACCCTTGAGGGGAGTGCCATACGATGGTATAAAAAACTCCCTCCGGGCAGCATCCACAGTTGGAGGGATATGAAAACTGCTTTTAAGAATGGTTTTGTTTCTTCGAGGCCTGGCCAACTCCCCCTCCAACGCCTTCAGGATCTGAGACAAGGAAGGGACGAATCTCTGAAAAGTTACCTAGCTAGATTTACTGAAGAAATGCATATCTGCGAAAATATCACAGAAGCGGAGATGTTTTCCGCCTTAAAAGGAGGGCTAGATCTGACCAGCACGTTTTGGAGGGATGTCCGGAGCAGGAAACCAAGGGATTACAATACCCTGGTAGACCTGATGAAGGAAGAGATTGTATCGGAGGAAATGGCTAGGGCCAGGGATAATCACCCCCAAGGGAGATACAACCTTGGGTACTCCAATGAAACGGACCTCAAAAAGGGTGGAAACAAGGATAGGGTCGGCAGTAACCGAGGTGGTGGGCCTCGTCCATTCCCGGGGACAGGATCTAGCTTTGCAGCAGAAATCACGGAAGCTATCCCTCACTTGCACTCTAACACCCCTTCTCAAAATCCTCCCACGGCACAAGGGAGAGTGGAAAGCAGCCGAAGCGGGAAACAGCCCATGATTGGGCTTACTGCGCCTACCACAGATATTACGGTCACGCAACAGAGGATTGTAGGGAAATCCATATGTTAGCTGAACAAAAGGCGCAGGGGAGAAGGGGAGGTGACTTCCCCCCCGACACATGGAGAACTCAAAAATCTGGTGGTCAGAAGTTCAACCGAGCCGATAGGAGAGCCCCGTGGAAGAATTCAACCAAAGAAAGGATTGACAATCGTCAAAGAGACAGGAATAAGGGTCAAGATACTGCCTCGGCACAAGCTAAAGATACACGGGAACCACCTATGCCTGTGGCCGACCTCCCCATTCGTGAAATCGACACAATACTGGGAGGCCCCCACCCAGGTGGGAGCACAAACAACTCCCAAAAGAGGTATATAAGAGAGGCCAAGCAGCCCGCCAACGTGAACTATCATATCCATTCCCATCCTGTTGGGATTCCTCGGACGGAACCTATCACATTCACACAAGACGATGCCGTTGGAGTGCACTTCCCACACAACGACGCATTGGTTATCAGAGTGGTGGTGGCTCGGAATGGGCTATCTGTAGCGACCAAGAATTTTTACGCGATTAATAATTATTTTAATAGAAAATCGTGTCGCTACTATTTCACCCATTTTTATTAAGTTAACGCCACGACGTATTCGTATAGCCAAGTCAAGAAATAATCGAGATCGTTCGATTTTAAATTAAATTTCGAATTTCTAAAAATATCTCCATTCTCTTGATTTAAAGTATATTAAGTCCAAGTACTTAATTCAATGTTATCCCAATATTTATTTATACAAAAATTATTTTTATTATTGAAATTAAGAAAATATATGCAAGCATGAGAGGTTCCATTATATATAATAATTATGAGAATCTTAATTTAATAAATATGGAAAAGTATATAAATGAATTATATACTCCATTATATGTAATCATGAAGAGCATAATATTTGTATAAATATGGAAAAGTATATGAATGAATTATATACTCCATTATATGTAATCATGAAGAGCATAATATTTGTATAAATATGGAAAAGTATATGAATGAATTATAGACTCCATTATATGTAATCATGAAGAGCATAATATTTGTATAAATATGGAAAAGTATATGAATGGTTGATAAGATTCCATTATATGTAATCATGAAGAGCATAATATTTGTATAAATATGGAAAAGTATATGAATGGTTGATAAGACTCCATTATATGTAATCATGAAGAGCATAATATTTGTATAAATATGGAAAAGTATATGAATGGTTGATAAGACTCCATTATATGTAATCATGAAGAGCATAATATTTGTATAAATATGGAAAAGTATATGAATGGTGCTTTACTTTAAGAAAAGGATGTGTTAAAATTAATAGAATTGAATGATTATGTTTACAATATGCCAACTTTATACATCTATTTAAACCCATCTCTTTTACACACAACTCTACACATATACACTTATTTCCAATCTCTTGACAAAATCCACAAGTAAGAGAAATTCAAGGTGGTCAAGAAAGTTTTGGTCCATTTACTACTACACTTCATTTTAATCTTTTAAAAGGTAAGTATATCTTATGTTTTTATGAAAAGTAAGTATGTTTTTATGAAAGGTAAATACACCTTATGTTTTTATGAAAAGTAAGTATGTTTTTATGACAAGTAAGTATATCTTATGTTTTTATGAAAAGTAAGTATGTTTTTATGAAAGGTAAATACACCTTTTGTTTTTATGAAAAGTAAGTATGTTTTTATGACAAGTAAGTATATCTTATGTTTTTATGAAAAGTAAGTATGTTTTTATGAAAGGTAAATACACCTTATGTTTTTTATGAAAAGTAAGTATGTTTTTATGACAAGTAAGTATATCTTATGTTTTTATGAAAATGTTTGGATCATTGCTATGAAATCAATCTCACAAGATTGTTATGGGTTCCATATGATATGTTTATGATTATACTAAGGGGACCGGAGTTTAGTAGCGCTACACATAAGAATTCTTGCCATTTAAGTTCGGTAAAATTCTTGTGTCTCCCTATGTTTATGAATATTTCAATCCTATCCTATGTTATGATGAAAATGATCCATATGCTTTCAAAAGAAAATTTATGCTTGGTATACTTACTGGGATTTTATAAATCTCACTCCACGATATTTACCATTTTCAGATAATTGAAGGTTCGAGGCGGTCAACATGGAAGTGGCAAAAGTGGTTAAGATTGATGAGATAATTATGTTGAACTTTATGTAAGAAAATTATGTTCTATTTTTATTCACAAATAAAATTATGGGATTCTAATTATTCTTTTGAATAATTTTACATTACTATTTAAGTCTCGATAATATGATATGAGTCACTTTTTGTGGCACTCGAATGGTCGAGAATTCGGGTCGTCACACTATCACGGATGATGGTGGATGATGGTGCCTCGGTAAATGTGATATACAGGGTAACTTTTGATAAGATAGGAATCAGCACCCCACTCATTCCAGTCCCTGATCCAATATACGGTTTCACGGGGGACAGCATAACCCCCAGAGGATCCATAACACTTGTGACTGAAGTAGGGAAATCACCGACCCTCTCCAGAATTCCTATGGAATTTTTGGTAGTTGACAAAATCTCCTCCTACCATGGTTCAATTGGAAGGCCTGGCCTTATTGATTTGGGGGCTGTAACGCATACCAAATACATTTGCATGAAGTTCCCCACGGAGCATGGCGTTGCAACCGTAAGGGGAAGCCAAACAGAATCCCGGGCTTGTTACACAAATGCGATCCGGAAGTTTCAGGATCGAAGCCTGAACATGATCAGTGATGTAGCTATGGCCGAGGCTGCCCCAGACCCTGAAAGATTAGGTGAAGGGCCATCTGAAGATAAGGATGTCACGATGACCCTAGAAGAGGATTTAGCTAATCTAGACCCCAGGATGGCAGGTGACAATTGTCCCACCCCGGCCGAAAAGTTGGAATGCTTCGGCGTAGACCCACTTGATCAAATCAAAGAATTACAGATCGGACTGGACTCGCAAACAGAATACAAGAGTCAATTGAAGGACTTCCTACTTCAAAACCTCGATGTATTCTCATGGAAACATGGAGACATGATTGTGATTGATCCTAAGGAGGCCTGTCACAGGCTCCAGTCGGATCCCTGAAGTCCTGGGCACAGGCAAAAGAGAAGGCCCATGAGTTCGGACAAGTATGAGGCCTTGAAATACGAGGTCGCAAAGCTATTGAAAAATGGCTTCATAAGAGAGTCACGATATCCGAAGTGGATAACAAATCCTGTTTTAGTACCAAAACACAATGGGAAATTGAGGGTATGCATTGATTTTTCCAACTTGAACCAGGCATGTCCCAAAGACAGCTTTCCATTGCCCCGGATCGATCAGCTGGTTGATTCCACAGCAGGACACGAGTTGCTAAGCTTCATGGATGCATATTCCGGGTACAATCAAATCCCCATGTTCGAATCGGATGAAGAGCATACTTCATTTATCACAGATAGGGGACTCTATTGCTACCGAGCTATGCCATTTGGCTTGAAGAATGCGGGAGCTACCTATCAGAGGCTGGTAAACCGCATGTTCTCGGAACAATTGGGGAACACTATGGAGGTATACGTTGATGACATGCTAGTCAAAAGCATGGTCGCTGCGGATCATATCCACCATTTGTCAGAAGCATTTGATGTTTTGAGAAAATATAGGATGAAACTCAACCCAGCGAAGTGCGCTTTCGGGGTAGCATCTGGGAAATTCCTCGGATTCATGGTGAATAAGAGGGGAATCGAAGCCAATCCGGACAAAATTAATGCTTTGCTAAACATGCAGTCGCCTCGAAACCCAAAAGAAGTGCAAAGCTTAACGGGGAGAAGTGCGGCCTTGAACCGGTTCGTATCAAAATCCACGGACAAATGCTTGCCATTTTTCAAGGTCCTGAAGGGAGGAAAGCGATTTCAATGGACACCAGAATGCGAGCAGGCGTTTGTCGACCTGAAAGCTTCTTTAGGCCGTCCCCCATTGCTATCAAAACCAAAATCTGGCGAGCCTCTCTACCTATATTTGGTTGTATCCAAAGAGGCTGTTAGCTCAGTGTTAATCCGAGAGGAGGATGGGAACCAGTTGCCAGTATATTATGTAAGCAAAGCCATGCTGGACGCCGAGACGCGCTACCCAGATATGGAAAAACTTGCTCTCTCGTTGATCACAGCCTCTCGTAAGCTTCGTCCCTACTTTCAGTCGCACTCCATACAAGTGCTCACCAATTTTCCCATGAGGCAAGTGTTGCAAAAACCAGACGTTTCTGGGAGGTTACTGAAATGGGCGATAGAAATCAGCCAGTTTGACCTGCATTATGCGCCTCGGACCGCAGTAAAGGATCAGGCGTTGACAGACTTCGTAGTTGAATTCACCCATCCACCTGAGGTCGAAATGGTAGATAGCACCGAGGACAGCGAACATGATGGACAAGAGTGGAAATTGTTCGTTGACGGGTCCTCGGCTGATGGACGATCTGGCACAGGAATATTGCTAGTAAGCCCAGAAGGGTTTAAGTTACACAGTGCAATCCGCTTTGGATTCAAAGCCTCCAACAATGTTGCTGAATACGAGGCGTTATTAGCTGGGCTAATACTTGCAAAAGCGTTGAAGATTAAGTCCGTGGTGGCGAACAGCGATTCACAGCTTGTTGTAAGCCAATTCAATGGACAATTTTCTACCAAAGAACCTTCTATGGTCGCTTACTTGAAGAAGGTAAAAGATTTAGCTATGCACTTCGAAAAAATGGAGTTACAGCACATCCCCAGAACAGAAAATTCCAACGCTGATGCTCTGGCCAAACTAGCAAGCAACAGCGATTCGGAGCTCCACAATCTGATCCCTGTAGAGCACATGATGACCTCTTCCATTGAGTCGGGACCGGAGATCCTGGCGATTGAAGAAGAGGGATCCTGGATGAACCCCCTAATCGCCTATTTAAAGCATCAGACAGCTCCGAATGAGCCCGAAGCAGCTCGGAAATTGCAGAAATACTCTGCGAACTTCGTGCTCTTAGACGACTTACTTTATAAGCGGAGTTATACCTCTCCTTTGCTGAGATGTGTGGGGCTAGAGGAAGGGCAGTATGTGATGAGAGAAATCCATGAGGGCATCTGCGGAAACCATGCCGGGGCTTTATCGCTAGCTCGGAAAGCCCTCAAACAGGGATATTTTTGGCCTACAATGCGAAAAGATTCCCATGACTTTGTGCGGAAATGTGATAAATGCCAAAGACACGAGGCCATACCACATCAGCCGCATCACGAGTTAACTGTGGTGACTAGCCATTGGCCCTTTGCAAAGTGGGGGGTTGACATTATTGGTCCTATGCCCAGAGGAGTTGGTAACAATTGCTTTGCGATAGTAGCAATTGACTACTTCACCAAGTGGGTCGAAGCGGAACCTTTGATGAAGATCACCAAGGCCAACACCACCAAGTTCATTTGGAAAAATATCATATGCCGGTTCGGAATACCACATTCGCTGGATAGTGACAATGCAAAACAGTTCAAAAACAGAAGCGTGGATGAGTTGTGTGACGATTTGGGAATCAGGAAGCTATTCTCATCTCCACATCACCCACAGGCCAACGGGCAGGTCGAAGCGGTGAACAAGACCATAAAAAATACCCTGAAAAGGAATTTGGAATTCAGAAAGGGCGCGTGGGTAGACGAGCTACCACAAGTGTTATGGGCGCTTCGAACCACCTCGCACACCGCTACTGGTGAAACACCCTTCTCGCTGGCTTACGGAGCCGAGGCGGTATGCCCCGTCGAAATCGGAATCCCTACGCTTCGTCAAATTCATTACGACGAAGTTAGGAACGAGGAAGCACAAAGGGCCGGTTTAGACTTCCTCATGGAAAAGCGGAATGATTCCCAAGAGGTAACGGCCAAATACCAGAAAAAGATGGCTCGATACTACAACAAAAGGGTGAAGAGCCGACGCTTTAATATTGGGGACTTGGTCCTCAAAAAGGTTCTTCCTTCAACACAGGAGCCAGGAGTAGTGACTCTGGGTCCTAACTGGGAAGGCCCTTACAAGGTCGTTGCCGAGGTGGTACCCGGAACATACATAATTGAGGACTTGTCTGGAGTACCTCTATGTAATCCTTGGAACACGGACCACCTTCGCCGTTATTTTCAATAAAACTAAATTCCTCTATGATTGCAACATTATCATATTATTTCAAAAAATCGTGGGCGAGCTGCGTTAAAAATTACGCCAATCTCTATTAGACAACCATAATGATAAACGCACATTCTAAAATTATTTTGGTCATGACGCCATACGTCCACACTATGCATAAAAATTGTTAAGGACAAGGGACTCTCATAAGACTAAACTACGATCACCACGTAAGGATTGGGAGTTTTAATACAATAAATGCTTCGGACCACTCAAATCTAAGGTGCTGCACTCGTTCACCGTCATTCACCGCGCAATATGTTTGGAATCATTCAAATATAACCAAATGTTGTCACATAAACCAAAATCCTTGGTGCGTTAAGTTAGTTTATACATCCGGACAAAGCGTTTGCAAGATATATATATATATGTTAAGTACTGTGTGCATAAGCGTAAAAGACAAACGTAAAAAATTCTTATGTTATTTTGGCCGCAAATACCACACGCCTCCGCCAGGCAGGATCTTTGTCAAAAACAAGGAACTCCGGTGAATTTACACTGCGACATTAACAGAGGTTCATACAAAGTTGTAAATGTAGATGTCACATAGTTTTAAGATGAAATCGCTCAAAGGTTGGTCAAGATCAGATCTAATTAGCAAACGTAAGTACATCAACTGTGTCGGATCTGGGGGTATAGCCAATGATTAAACTTGAATAGAATTATTGCTGCGAAGTGATGACAAATTCGACCCGCTCATGAATGACCACATCGGATTTGAGGGACTAGCACGCCTAAAATATGGCCATTTGGCCATCCATGACCAAAGTTTAGATATAGCCTTGGACTAATGGCCGAGGAGGAAAGGCCCAAAATATGGCCATATGGCCATCCATGACCAAAGTTTAGATATCGCCTTGGACTAATGGCCGAGGAGGAAAGGCACAGAAGCCCCTTCAGCCCCTTCAGCCGAACTAAGTTATGCCTATCCGAGATGCTCTAAATCAGATGTATTTTACAAATCAAGACATTTACAGACAGACATTTACAATATGTGCATTTCACAAATCAAGACATTTACAGACAGACATTCACAATGCCCCACATATCATCATACAATTAGGAAACACTCGCACTTGGAAATATTCATGCTTAAACAGTTAGAAATATTATTACGCCGAAATATAAGTAGACTATTCCATTCATGAAATTGAGGCATTTACAAATCAAATAAAGGCTACACTCACAATATTAGGTGCCGGGGCACTCACAAAAAAAAGGGAAGAAGAAGAAAACAGAAACGAACATACTAACTAACAAAAAGGTAAAAGATGGAAGAGGATCATTGTGGAGGAATGCCTTCTGGAGAACCCTTGTTGGATGCGTCTAAAGGATCTGCAGGAGCATCTTGAGGCTCGGGGTAAAATGCTTCAATGGAGGACAGGTCCAAGGTTGGAAAAGTTTCCTTCATGTCCCCCAAGGCCATCCTAGCCCCTAAGTTCCCAAAAACCCGCTGCATAGCCTCATACTCAGGGGTTTCTTCAAAGGTGTCCTTGAAGTCCTGGACAGCTTCCGACACTCTAGTTTTTAAAGCATTCTCCACCCGTGTTGCGACGGTCTGTTCCAAGACTTCAGTGATCCTCGTTTGCATGTGTTTTTCCAGCGAGGCAAGGTCCTACTCTGCTTTCGCCCTAGCCTCCAGCTCCCTCCCCAGTTTTTCGTTTACCGCTGCCGCCTCAGCTTCTAGCTTCAACTTTCCTGCATTAGCGGCGACCAGGGCCTCAGAGGCAATAGACTGTGCACGATTGGAATCATCCAATTTTTTGCATAAGGCCGCCACGTCTGATTTAGAGGCATGGAGGTCATGCTTCAATTTGTCATTGTCCTCTTGGAGGCGCTTCGCATTAGCTCTCTCTTCTAAAGAAGATTTGCGGGCTATGGACAGCTGGGCCTTAAGGTCATTAATCTCCTTGAGCATATTGTCAGCGTGGCGGAGAGCAGTCTCAGCATCCCTCTTATCCCGTTGAGCTACCTCCACGGAGGACTCTACCTCGTTAATGAGAGCCAGAGTTCTGGCGTTCATAACCTTGGCAGCGAGCAGCTTCCGAGACGGAGTAGCACTGGAGGAAAAGGCGGCCCAACCCTCTGTCCCAAACTGTTCGGTAATTAAGGCCGCCCTGGCTGGAGGCGAACTGGGTTAGTCGAACAATGAAGGGTTGAAAGTGACATCTCTGGGGAGGATGCTGGTTTTAATATGCTTAAGCTCTTCCGCCCCTTCTGGTGTCACTTCATAAGCCAAGCCCGGCATGGGCACGGATGGCTCGTCCTCCAGTTCCTCGATCATTGATGGCGGAGGTGCGGAAGTGGACTCCTTGCCTTTTCCCCTTCTGAGCCTTTTTAAGGGAGCAGGCTCCTCCTCAAGTGCTTGCTCAGAAATGTCCTCGGACAAGGAAGGTGGCACTGGGGCATCCTTAGTCTCCCTGCCCCTCTTGGGTCCGCCTCTATCCGACCTCTTCCCTTTCCCTTTGGCGACTCCTTTTTCAGGATCGGCCTCTCCAGCAATGTTGGGTTGTTGGGGACCCACTGGCAGCAAAGTGGGCGGTGGCAGTAGAGCTGAGAGAGGGCCCTGAAGTTGGGCAGTAGACTTCTCAGACACTTCTCTTGCCACCCCAATTTGCAGGTCGGCCAAGATCGCTTTCTGCTTTCTTTCAACCTCACTCCCATGGCGCAGAGCCGGAGGAACCTTCGTAGCCATGAGGCCCTTTAAAGAAATCTTTGGGAATTCTTTGGAACCTAGCAAGGAAAGGAGGACAATGGGGGTTATAAAAAAAAAAAGGAACAAACACAAGATGTAACAGCAATAAGGAGGCGAACTTACTCATAGCTCGCATAAGACCGTGTTTAACGAATAATTTGTTCTGTTGTATGACCCCTTGGAAAGTTCCCTTGTAGGCAAATAGACGCCTCACTGTCGCTAGATCCGCGTCAGGGAGGAGATGGGCAAAAGTGTCCCCTGCCATAAGCCAATAATATGTTAAGAAGCAGCCAAGAAAAGTGAGTATGGATGAAAGAGCAAAAGACGCATGACACTTAAAGAGTCTAAAGCAAATATAAGACTCACTAGGTAGGGAAAGAGTTCGGGGAACTGTAATTTCTGGACTAGGGTTCACAGGGGAACTCTGCCACTCCCCAGCAACCCAGAACCACTGGTTCCTTCAGTTCTTTATTGAGGTAGGGTGACCGATAATAACGGGAGTATAAGAACCTCTGGGGGACAAATAATACCAATCCTTAACATCCGATCTCACGTCTCTCTCCCTCCTAACTGATTTCTTCAAAGTATAGAGAGTGTGAATGATGTGCAGTGAGATGGGATGATCCGGGTTGACCTCTTGCCACGCCAACCAAGTCCCCACAGCCCGAGTCCAGGAATTGGGGGCCAGCTGGTATGGGCACAAGTTATAGCTCCTAAGTAGTGCCCTGAAAAAGGGATGCAGGGGGAGCCTCATCCCGCAAGAAAGGGCATCGTGGCATATAGCCGCCTGGCCCGGGGGAGGGCTGCAAGGTTGGCAGGAAGGGGTAGGGAGCACCAGATGGACCCCTTCTGGCAACCTGAATTTTGTCGAAGCCGAGGCCAAATCGATCCTTCGGATTTCAGTAGCAACCTCACGTCTTTCCCATGACTCTGGGTTTGGATCGGGGTTGACATGGTAGCCCGAAACTTTGTTGACCTGGTCAACCCAATCTTCTACCTTAGCGATCTCCTCAACAGTCAAACCCAACTCTTCCCTATGCGCCCTAAACGGTGCCCTAACGATCAAGCCGAGGTCCTGGTGACCTGAAGAGGAGCCCGCCGCCATTTCTCCTCCCAAGTCCCTGTCTCGTTTGCTTCGGAGTTCCCTAAGCGCGGATTCCTCCTCGGATGACAGATGAGCCATGTAGTTCTGGTGTTTTTCTTCTTCCCTGTCAGAATCACTCAAATAAATTATGCCACTGGTTTTCCTATTTCTCCTCTTAACCTACTCCCTAAAGAAACGGGAAATAAAAACCGATAAAGAGATGGGGCAGAAACCTCTGATGGGAACCGCCATCGCTAACATTTCCTGTGAACTCGTTCCCCCAACTCTTTCCATTTTTTCTTTTTGTTTTAAAGGAGAGTCAGACTCAACAAAAGAAAAACAAAGTGCAAAAACAGAATTCTCAAACCCACAATGAGAAACTAAAAATAAGAAAGTCTTGCATATACAGGGATCAAGAGATTTACCTTCAAAAGACGAATGCTTGACACTGTGCACTTGAAATGAAGAACTCGCCAAGGAAAACTGTGGAACGTTAAGGGTGGATGTTGGGTAGAAAACCCTTGAAGAAAAGACACAAAACTCGCAAGGAAGAGAGAGACGGCGCAAGTTTTCGCGAAAGTATGGCTGCAAAGATTCTAAGAAAATGGTAAAAGGTGAAATGGTAAAATGAAGAAGGATTTATAGGCATCCTAACGGTCTAGATTCCTTGAGTTTCGTGAGCCGCATGATTAATGTGAGTAACCCATGCTTCTTGGAAAATGAGCTAATCAAAGCGCCAGCCTTCAAAGGGAGGGACAAAAACCGTTCAGCTACCACAGTGCATGCCACGCGCTGCGAAATGCTGCCCCCCTCCCATTTTATATATATATTTCTCGAAAATAAATACCGATAGCTCCTCCGAATTGAATGCACCGCCTAGGAAATGCGCTGATATGATCCTGGTCAGTAGGGAGAGAAAATCCGAGGCAGAAGGTCGGCTATGATATGGATCCGAGCCTTACCTAAGGAATTTCATTATTGACTCCCTAAAAATTTAATGCTGTGAAATCATGGCAAATCCTACACGACCATGAATGATCCCTTCGGATTTGAGGGACTAGTGTTGAATCCGGGCCCAAAGAAAGGTACAGTGATCCACCAGCGGAGGCCCAATAGTGGCCCAATGGACCTTGACCCACAGCTAAGGCCTAGAATATCACCTTGGGATGAATGCCGAGGTGGTATGTCAAGCAAACCTTTTTAGCCGACCTGGTTAACGCCCAGCCGATGTGCTTTATACTCAGCCGGGGCGCTGTATGGCGTTGACCAGAAGAGAGAGATGGAGTTAGTGATGGGACACTGCCTTTACCCAGATGTGACAGGCGTCCATCCCCTACAAAATGTAGCAATGATTACGGTTGAAAAGCAAGATTGTCACATCCATAAGCTAGGGTGATGACAAGTGTAAAGTATGCCACGTGTCGCAATCCGAGACAAGAATTTTCACTATAAATGAAGCACAATTGTCTCCAAGTAGAGGGTTAGCAATTTCTCACTCTTAACTCTATACTTCTCTCACTCCCTTTTCTCTCTTCTACACATTTATATTTCCCACACCTAATATACATTTGCCCAAAATGAGTACTGACTTAGGCATCGAAGTGCAAACGGGAGCCACCTCGGTCCCCTTTGCAAACTGATTATTTGTCACAGTGCGCAGGAGATCCACGTGTTCAAGAGGGAGGAGCTGAGACGTGTTGGTCCAAGGTCCATCCGAATTTTGTGGTCAACAACAATGATTGCTCAAATTAATTTACATAATTTCACAAACCGCTTTTTAACTATACACTTTTTCTCTCTCAAATTTTTAAACACACATTTTATCTAAAAAACTTAAATAAATCAACATTATAATTTCAATTCTCTTGAAATTGCAGCTGAAGAGACCCTACAACATTATCATGATGCTTGATGGAGATTTCTTTATGTGAAGAGAAGGGGGTAAATGAGTGGGGGTAATAATGTAATGATTTATAAAATGATTTATTTATTATTTTGAAGTAAATTGTGTGTCTAAAATTAAAGAAAAAATATGTGTGATTAAAAAATAATTTGAGAAATTATATGATTTATAAAGTATTTACCAATCACTTGCTTAGGTGAAAGGGACGTTACATAGGGAGAAAGAGAAATCTAATGTAACCTCTAGCCTACTACTGCTGGCTGCTGATTCTGCTTGTTGCCTACAAATACTACAAAACTGTACTTTACTACTCTCTGATTTCACATATCTATCACATTACATCAACTCTTTCTTATATACACCATCCCGTCCACACTGTCGACGCCTCTCAAAAAGATAAGAAGGGGAGAAAAACAAACAACTTTCTCTCCATCTTGTAACGTTGTTTGATTTATAAACTGATTTATTTATGATTTTGAGATAAAAAAATAGTGGTTGAAAATTAAAGAGAAAAAAATGTGTGGTTAAAAAGTGATTTGAGAAATTGTATGATTTATAAATTAGTTTATAAATAAAAAAAATTACATTTACCAAACGGTGGTAGTGTCTGGCTAAGCCTAAGATTTTATATGTAGTAGTGTAACATTGTTTGGTGTATAAACTAGTTTATTTATGATTTTGAGGCAAAAAATAGTGGTTGAAAATCGGAGAGAGAAAAATGTGTGGTTAAAAAGTAATTTGAGAAATTGTATAGTTTATAAACTGATTTATAAACTAAAAATAGTACAATTACCAAACGGAGGCTTTGAATTCTAAGGAATATAGATTAAAAATGATGTTTGACAAACTTATAAGTTTGAAAATTATTGATCAAACATGTTGCTATTGGGTAAAGTTTCTTAGCAAGTGTTTGGTAAAGAAAATAAATTGGTTTATATGACTGTGTTCGGTTACTTTTATAATTTCAAATTATAATGAGTACAAATTTTTAAATAATTTTTTAACCACATATATTTTCTCTTTCCAAATTTTAACCACACATCTAATTACCTAGAAAACCTAAATAATACACATTATAAATAAAATTTTATTTATTTTAGTCGTCAAACGAAGCCTAAACTATATAAATTTTCAAATCACTTTTTAACAATACATATTTTCCTTCTTCAATTTTCAACTAATACTTTTTTTACTCAAAATCATAAATAAACAAGTTTATAAACTACACATTAGCTAATTGTTAGAACTTGGTTGGACAGAGACAGACCACATATATATTAGGGGCGAACGCAATTCGGTTTGGGCGATTTTTGACATATTGTCAAACCAAACCATTTCAAGAGGTTTGACATTTTTCCAAACCAAACCAAACAATTTGTCGCAGTTTGGTTTAGTTTTAATTTGCGATTTTTACTTATCGACATAATATAATATATTTTAGATGTTAAATTAATTCATATATTTTAATATAAAGATAAAATATGTTAATATATAAGTTAGTACGAGAATTAATAATGTTAGATGTTAAATTCATTCGTATTTGTTTTCAATTCAAAATAAAAACATGAAGTTGAAAAAAACAATTGTAATTGCATTGTATTTGTTCCCTAATTTCTTTTTGAATAAACATGACAAGTCATCTTCACCAAAATCCTTAGAAAAATCAATAGTCTTAGAAATATCATAGCTAGTCATTTTTTTTTCCTTTTATTTGAAACCATGTATGGATACTTCTTGTATAATGTGCGATATGATTTCATAATGTATTAGTCCCACAATTTTTATTCTGATGCTCATAAAATTTTCTATAATAATTACATTTTGTTTTGACTCTCTTCTTGTCGGGCTTAGGTTTATTGTTCAGATTCTGAAATTCAGCAAGGAATAAATTCTAGAAAGTAAAATAAAATAATCGAATGATATTGCTTGCAAAGAAATTTAAATATGTGATATTCAAATTTTTACCATGATTCGAACCTTCTGATATCGATCGAAAAATCTTCCATGACTCTCCGATATAAAATCAAATACATGAAGAAATAGGAAATACACGTATTGCCTATGTCTATTGTTCTAAGAATCTAATTGACATTAGTGGAGAGGAACTTGGAAGCTGGAAGGAGACAAGTAAGACGAATGAAAAAAAAAATGACTGATTGAATTAGGAAATGTGAACGTTTTAGTTTTGAATCTTAATTAAATGGGCTTTTAGGGTTGGAGTATGTGGCTAAAAGATTATATGAGTTATATATTAATGGAATTTTGTGGTTGGGCATTAGACAATAACTTTTTTTTTTTTTTTTTTAACTAGACGATAACTTTTATTCATTAGATAAATTTGATTTTTTTTGGGAAAAAGCTCTAAATTTAAATGAATAAAAATTAATTTTTTAATTAATTAAAAAAAAATTAGCGGTTTAGTTTGGTTAGGTTTAATCGCTTTTTAAAAATTGAAACTCAAACCAAATCATTTTGAAACTATATGGTTTGATTTAAACAGTTTTTAAAAATTGAAACCTAAACCAAACATTTTTGTTTGTTTTGAAATTATTGGGGGGTTTCATGTGAAATCGAACCAACGGTTTCGATTCGGTTTGATGTTTAACGATTTTTTTGTGCAGCCCTACCACATACGCTACTTGACTTGAGTGAATAAAAAAAAAAATTGAAATTTTATTTGTCTAATCATTCTAGCATTGCATATAAAAAATTCTCGCTTGTTCAAAAATTTCGTTTGAGAACTTTCATAGAAATGGAATTGTGGCTATGGAGTCGTTCAATAGAAATTTGGACTTGTAACTTCTAAGGAGAGAATAAAATTATGCTTCTTATTGATTCCTATTATTTTTATTCCTTTTAAGAATCATGTCATTACTAAGCAAATAAAAGTGTCTCGTATCTCTATATTTGTGTGAGATGAACTAATATTTATGCTCTATGATTTCATAGATTGGAGATTAGGCATTTGCCAATCATAAACTTATTTATATTTCCCTTTATTTTCAATTAGAGACTTTTTGTTAATGGCAAAAATTTTACCTCAACTTTTTAAACTAAATCTTATCCATTCATTCTTAATTAAGTCCACTATTTTTTATTTTTCAAACTTTTTTAAACCACACATCCATAAAAAACTGAAAAAAAATAAAAATCACAAAAGTCAAAATTTTTCACATTACCAAACAGGCTCTAAGTTTCCCGTCTTAATTTAACTACTTATATTTTTAGATAAGATAGTTCAACATAGTATTATAAATTAAATTCTGAAATCAAGTCTCATTGTTGCGTATATGAAAGTACTTGTGCATGTCAAATTTTTATTGTTTAAGCATTTAAACAAGTCGGAAAGTAATCTCAAATCTTGGTGTAAAAACTATTAATCACGTGGCTGTTTCATTGCAGTATGGACCCCTCCCTCTCATTTATACATTTTCCTCTCCTATAATTTCTCATTGTTTCATTTTCACATTATCTTTCAGGAACCTTTGGATCTCTCCATTCTGACTGATTTTAATTAGTTCATATATATATATATATATATAAATCTTGTTCTTTCTTTGATGAAGATCACAGGAGCCCATCTTCACATCTACCAAATTCATGCATGAAACCAATGAATTTTTACTATTTTGACAGCTCCATTCCTTCAACTGTTTGATATTAATACAATCTTGTGAAAAAGGGCTATAGTTTGTTAATTTCTCAGAATGTCACCAGAAAGTTTGGTTGAAAAGGTAGCCGGAAAAGGTGAAAGCCAGGGATCCGGCAGCCGGAGAAATGCGGCATCCAGACCCCAAGAACCTGCCCTGAAGTGCCCTAGATGTGATTCATCAAATACAAAGTTCTGCTATTACAACAACTACAACCTTTCACAGCCAAGGCATTTATGCAAGACTTGTAGAAGGTACTGGACTAAAGGCGGTGCCTTGCGCAATGTTCCGATAGGCGGTGGCTGCAGGAAGAACAAGAAGATGAAACCTTGTTCTAGGCTTTCTGGGGATTCAAAGAATTCTAGTGGTTCATCTGATATTGGTTCAAAATTAAATTTTATTCTGGGTTTTTCACCGGCAATGGATTTCCAACTTGGAGGGCTAAACTTGCCTAGAGTTCACCCTCCAAATACTGGTCTTTTCAACCTGGTTCCATCATCTTTTAGAGACCTGCCAGATTCATCTGGTGAAATTGCACCAAACCCTTGTTTTAATCTTGATTTTCCAGGAAGTTCACCACTAATGGGATTCAATTTTCCATTACCATCTCCACTCAAACAAGGAAAAGGGATTCAAGAAATTGGCTCAACATTGAATTTTCAGAGCCATCTTGCAAATTCTATCGAGTCCTTTAGTTCAATGAACCAAAATCTGCACTGGAAGTTACAGCAAGAAAGATTGACAATGCTTGAACCTAACCCGATTCAGAAACCCCAGCCCATTTTGTTTCAGAATTTGGAAATTTCAAAACCAGAAGCTGGTGGAATGAGAAGTTCAAGAATGGAGGGTACTGAGACTCCAGTTGGAAACTTATCAACTGAATGGATTTTTGACAGCACTTATGCACAAGTTACTACTACAACTCCTCCGGCTTCCAACAGTACTAGCTATACAATTGAAAGCAATACCAGCAACTGGAATGGAATGGCATGGACCAATTTGAATCAGTACAGTGCATTGCCATAGCTAGCAGACAAAAAATCGAAAGGTACCATTGTAAAAGCCGTCAGAAGAATTGAAGCATAGAAGATAACATGTAGGAATATAAACCAAAATTACGCTGACTTATCCTATATTTTAATAGTTAATATTTTTGAATTTCTGAATCAAGATGTGAACTTTGGGAATTTTTTTTTTTTTTTAAAGGTGAATCAAAATGAAAAGAGTTGGGTAATTTGTGGCTAAGTAGGTGTTAAAGTTTCTTTCTTGTTAAATTAGATTTTAGTGAAAGACTAACGTTAAAAATTTTAAAAATCAAGAAACCTTGTAGTTAATCAATGTGGAAATTAGAACATTCTTTAGCAGTCTTTTCTACAGTGTTCTCTATATGATTAGAGATAGTTAATGAATGGATCGATGCCTATTATGAGATACTAGTTCCGAGTTTTCGACATTTGTATACATGGAGTACTTCTAGTGAATTGTTTATAAATCAATTTATAAATTACATAATTTTTCAAACAACTTCTAACTACACATATTTTCTTTCACTACTTTCCAACCATACGTTTTACGTAGAAAATACAAATAAACCAAATTTATAATCTACTCTAGCCGCCAAAGAGAGCATAAGTCGCCACTCACATAAAAATAAGACGTCTTGGGTGTCATTGTCTGAACGAATAGATTGTAAGTCTTTGTTTGGTAAAATTGTTTGATTTATAAACTGATTTTTATGATTTGTAAGTAAAAAGTTGTAATTGAAAATTGGAGAAGAAAATTGTGTGTGGTTAAAAAGTTATTGAAAAATTATGTAGATTATAGTTTATAAACCAATTTGTTTTCGGGGAAATGCTACTTGGACAACATAGTTGAACAATATGGACTCCACCTTATGTGAGTGTGTTGTTCACTATGTTGTCCATTATTATTGTCCAAGTATCATTTTCCTTGTTTTGGTTAGTCTCACATTTTTTATGGAATGAATGACTTGAGAGTTCACGTCTATGCATATTACACGTAAATATCAAGCTACATCTTTTTATTTTCGGAAACTATTAGTCTGCATTTTTTTTTATATTTTCATTTTAGAAAACGTTTTCTATTTTTATTTTTTGTTTTTAAATTTGTTGAAAACATGTTCTGTTTGCCATTTTTGAAAATAGTTTCTACAACTGAAAATTGAAAAACACGTTCTGTTTGAAATTTTACAAAATACAAATTTGACTATTTATAATTAATTTGTTTGTAGACTAAATTATTAAATTTCTTGTGTTTTAAAGATTTAATCTATATCAAAAGAAATTAGCTTATCTAATTTTTGTTTACTAATTTAATAATGGCTAGAAAAATATTACAAAAATAGATAAAAGTCATGAATGTTCAAATCTCAAAAATATTATAAGAAATGAGTTATCTAATTTTTGTTGCCACATTAATATTCAAGTCTCAATTACTTCCCCGTCCATGTAAACATAATAATCACAGAGTTTGACTCACATGAATTAAGACAAAGGAATGATGGTATACATTTTCTAGTATTTTTCCATCCACCACACCTTAAAGCCCATAAAATTTTAAGAATACGGCAATGACAAAATCAAAACCACGACTATATCAAGAAAACAGAAGGATTTAAACATTTGGCGAAATTCACATTTTCTTATTTGATAAGAAACACACACTAAACAATAGAGATGTTACTACATTGTACATGCACAAGCTAAAGAATCTCAATTTCCAGTCATTTATCAAGGCAAAGATACTCAAAGGCACCATCATCTATATATTGGCGTAGTCCACCGTGGAACTTTCCATCAACTATGCCATACAAAAATTCTGGATCATGTTTTTTCGATTTATAAAACATAACGTGAAGGTCGGGCTTGGCAAAGAGGCTAGAGAGAATCCCTCCTAATACACCAACTACAGCATGGATGGAAAAACTCCAAAAGTATCATCAACCCAGACAATGCTCACTTCATTATTGCTGCTCAAGTATCCACAATTCCTGTCATTAGTACAATTCTCACATCATTTTAGTATGAGAGAGTTTAATCTGGTTTTTAGGCAAATATAAAAGTGATGATAAACAAGTAGGAAGAATTTACCTCCACCGAGGTAATGCAAACTAGGCCAGTGATCATTCCTTGAAAGGCACCAATGACAGAGCTTCTGAAGTAGAAAATCGTGTACAGGGAAAGCCATACCAAAAGGCTTATGGCAGTGCAAATAATAATATTACTTTTCTCAGTTGAAATTTGACAGAAACGAACAAAGAAGCTAGGAAGGAGAAAGAACTCCATTCCATGCAATTAGCTTCAGGAATAATGGGAAAAACTGCAATTTAAGGTAAAGATTAGACGAAATACACTAATATGTTTTACGGTTTCTATAACTGCACTTTCCAAATGAAAAGGCGATGAGAAATGCTTCATAACAAATGAAAAGAAAGGCATTAATCATTGCTACAATTACACTCTTAAGCTATCTATTAGTTTATTAATGATATAAATCTGTAGAAATAACCAAGGACATAGAAGTGAACTAAGGGCACATCAGAGTAATCAGGGGAAAAGCCATACTCAAATACACTCTTACAACTTTCCCAAGATGCTTTTGGCAATGGTTGAACTCCTTTAATCTACGGTGTAAGATAATTCAGATATGTATATATATATATATGTATGTATATATTATCCTTGCTTTCCTCAGATCACATAGATAGAATTAGCTCTATCATGCTTCAATTTCATATATATTGACCACCACTTCATTGAGCTCATAAGACCTTGATTCCCCTACCTATTCTACCTATTTTCTTGGCCTCAGATTTCCCACATTCCTTTTCATTTTCTAGTCTTGTTTCTTGATCTTTCGCCTATGTCACAGCCTCCATCTTTTTCTCCATCAGTTCTAACTCTGCATTCCCCATCATTGCTGACTTAGATTTCTCAAGCACGATATCTCCCTCGCCCATAATAGCTACTCTCAAAGTTCATAAGTTCTCCAACAACTTTTGTTGCTGATCTAAGCAATTGCCAGGGAAAAAATCTTCCATCAGAGAAATATATCCAGTAACATAAAAAGGTAAAAACACAGAATGTTAAAGAAACAAGTGTTAGAAGCATTGATAAAATAAAAACAAATTATAAAATATCACCCAAAAGTTGGATGCATCTCCGGAAATTAATAATATCGGGAAAGATCTTTGCACACAGTGAAGGGGCTCAATAGAATACATGCTCCCACATAAGAAAATCTTCGAGTCCTAACAAATTCTAATGTATCAAACCACGGGTTCAATTTCTCAAAGGACTCAGTGACTACTAGTTCACAAAGCAGAAGGGAAAAATCACAAATTAAGCAGCAAAGTTATCAATCAAACTCAATTCTCCAAAACAATTATAAAACCCTAGCCTGAGAAGATTCACTTTTAAATTCTAAAAATCGCACAAAGAACAGTAAAATGCACAATTAAAGCTTCATATATTGTAATTAAACCCAAATTTAAGTAAGAAAGAAGAAACTTACTATGATATGATAGCAAATTTTTGCTATCCTTTCGCTATAAGACCCGCATCAAGAAAATATACCTGTGCTATCTTGCGGATATGAAGAAGTAACAAAGAATCATATTGAAGCTTGAAGGTCTGGTTCGTCTTCTTCCTTGGAAATGGGGTGAAGTGAAATTGTGAAAGATTATATAAAAGAAAAAACAAATTGCTTTGATTTGCAACGTAGGTGAATCGAATAGGTGACCTTCACTTCACCATATGTTGTTGCCAATTGTTTGGCAAAATATGTTTTAGACATGTTTTTTCCTACACAATTTTTCAAATCACTTTTTAAACACATATATTTTCTTTCTTGCCAATTGAGCCTCCGTTTGGCAAAATATGTTTTTAAACATGTTTTTTCCTACACAATTTTTCAAATCACTTTTTAAACACATATATTTTCTTTCTTCATTTTTCAACCACACATTTTACCTAAAAAACATAAAAAAAAATATGTTTTTAAACAAAAAAATTTTAACAAACAGAGGCCCACAGGTCTTTAAATTATTGAGCATTTCCCGCGTTTTGAGCTTTCAGCTCGGTTTTGCTATAAAACACCAAAACGATGAGTTGGCCATTTTATGTTTTATGCGTAATCTTTATTTTTGTTTTTCAAAATACATTTTCAAAAATGGAAAAGCGAATGCGTGTTCACTGTTTCGAAAAATAAAAATAGAAAAAGAACAAAAAGACACTTAGAGTCCCAATTCTTTCTGTGAAAAAATATAAAACAACATTGTCTCTCCAAATAAATTTAAAAATAAAATACTCATTTTAATAATTTTTATATTAAATCTCACCAAGGGTATATGTTTGGAATATCTCGTTGTCGAGTTCCATCCTAACCTTCTCAAGCTACTCGTTAGTAGCTGTCCAAGACATCCAAGATTGATAGCATTCATCTATCTTGCTCGGCAACTTATCACTTAGCTCTTGTATCATTTTCTCGTACTTGGCTGTTGATTTCATTCACAGAATTTTATTGTGTGTGCTCCAAATATTATTAAGTTATAAGTAATTGCAAAATTACAAAAGGTTAGAGATTACTGAAGTCAAGCCCTAGCCTTTATAAATTAATGACGCAAAAGATCAGCTGTACCATACCTTAGCTGATGGAGACTCTATCTTAGCGACACAGTTATAGCATACAAAATGTTCGTGATTAACTTGAGGGTTTGCAACCAATAAGAGATAATCAAAGAATCATAACTTTCTCATTTGAAAAATCTCAAACTTTGTCATGAAGTTTAACGACATAAGAAATACCTGACTCTCTAGGTGATCTTCTCCTAACGCAGATCCCACTAACTACACGGCTTCCAAGTATTCCTTCGAAGCGTAACACAAGCAACCCATCATCCTTAATAGGAACTCTAGCATCAACTAATTGCAAAGGTTTATTAGAACCAACAGTTGAGAATATATCAAAATCAGATATCATCTGCAGTGAAGATAACCCCAAGTTATAAGCTATAATCTTGAATACTTTAGTATTGCAAATAACAAAGTTATTTAAGTATAATAATCAACCAACTTGCCATTTCATCTTGTGCAAAAATATTGAACACTCGCATTCCTTTAGGCCTATATATATTTATTAACTCAACAAAGTGAAGATCCAGACAGAAATCTCCAGGGGGAAGACCATCAAGGCGGTAAAGGAAATCTCCCAATCTTGTTGATTGATAGATGAATAGATAGTCACCACCACTACTGATTAACTCCTCAGTTTGAAATGTGTCTCCCCCTTCAAATAATTTGTCACCTAGAAAGCTTATACCTGAATCTGGTTCAATTGACTCCTTGGCACCAGCATTAACAAAAAGCACAATTTCCTCTAATTCAAGAAACCCATGCAATGGACTCAGAACATAATACCCAGTATTTAAGACACAGGAACATTTTATACCTTCATTAAATTCATTGGAAGTTTGGAACCAACATAGAAGGAATTGTAGTAGTCATATAAAAATATTCAAAAATTTCCATCTACTTTTCTTGTTTAGCTAAGAAACAAACTTCTCAACCAAAAATTGATAACAAAATCTAGAAACCTACATTAACTTGTGAATTGCTATTAACTCATAGAATGACATCAATTTAATTTACTGATATCCAAAAAGACTGATGCGAACCCCTTCGGTGTGTTGACCGAAAATTTCCACAACAATTTAATACAAAACTCAAGAAAGCTAAAGTGGTAAAATAAAGGGATAAACACATTAACCCAAGTTTAAATCTAACCCAAAATTCAAGGATTAACAAACCCTAACCCAATGGAGAGATTAAAACAAATTTCAAGGTGGCGGAAAATAAACAACAACACAAGAATAACAATACTCAAGCAAAGTTGATTAACTTCCAAGAAAATACAAGATCAAAGAGGTTTAACCTTACCTCAAGAAGGGCCTCTCAAGAGAGCTTTTCACATTGAACATCCAAAGTTATCTTTACAAATGAAAAGAAAAGAGTATATAATGTACAAAATTGGGCAAAAGGTGCAAATTTCGGAAATTGCAACAAAATCCCGTTTTTGTGAAACGGGGTGTTTCGGTCGACCGACACGGTCGATCGAACCATTTTCGGTCGATCACATGGTCGACCGAAATGGGACTTTCGGTCGACCAAGCCTCAGCCGAACGCGACTGAGGTTGCCTTCAAAAATCTCTGCAGACTTTCGGTCGACCGGAATGACTTTCATTCGACCGAAATTGGTTGAGTCCAATTTCTTCTTCTTTTTGGCTCCAACTTGATTCTCAGCTTGCTTTTCTTGACTTTAATTACTTGTTTAGCCTCGAATCTTAAACCTCCTTGACATCGGATCTCGTCATGGGTCCCACATGCTTGCGCATCGAGGTTTGACTTTCTCGATTCTCATCATCCCCTCCCTTTTGAAAAGGATTCGACCTCGAATCTTGCTTGAGTGCACTGTCGTGAGACTCCTTGAACTTTGATCTTGCAACATTGTGGATCACAGGTTCATGCGATGAAGTTGGACCTTTGCGATTCTCATCATCTCCTCCATCTCGAAAGAGATTCGACTACGAATCGACACCTACAATAAAAATAGAAAATTCAGACACAATAAATGTGACTGAAATTTCATACTCACCGTGCAAAATCAATTTGTAGGCGTTGCCAAAAGCTTGAGATGTGCCCACACCGCAGAGTAGCAATTTGGATTTTATTTGATCGGGGGGTAGCTCCTTCCACGAATGGGAATACATCCTGCCGCCCGGATCAAATGGAATATGCTTACCGCCATGGTTGGCATTGGAAGCACATTGCATACTAATTTCCCCAAATAGAAGCTTGAACCTCCTGCAAGGGGGCGTAACCAAAGGTGCATTCTTGTGCCCACCTAAACCAACTCTTTCTTCGATAAACATATGCATAAAGTTCAATATAGTTAATAGGATAAGGTCACAAGAAACTTTAAGTGGTGAAAACTTGCTAATAGGATGAACAATTAAATTGTAAGCAAATTTAACAACCACAAAATTAGCACCAACTTCGTGCAAATGCACGACTTCCCGAAAGAAAATATGAGCTATGTTGATGGCCTTGTTGGGTTCGTGGCATGCAATCAAATGTAACATTTTAACACTCCCACCAAAAAACGCAAAAATAGCATCATTTTCTTTCTTTGTTCCAAGTAAACCTACTATAAAATTCATAGAATTATTAATCCAAGGTTTACTCAGGATGGGCAAATATGTATGAAATTCTTGGGGGCAAAAACTCGAGTTTAGCCATTTTGAAAGTTCGGTATTTACTATAAGTGCAAACATGTTCAACACCAATCTTCAAATTAGGCCAATAAAATTGATCACATAATACCCCAGAGACCCCGTTGATTTTAAATCGTCCCATCAAACAACAACCATGTGCCTCTCTCACTAGCAATTTGCACATGGCACATTTAAAAAGAAACAATCCAATTTTTCAAAACAAATAGTTATCATGCCCATAGAATTCATCAAGATATCGCTCACAACATGATTCATAAATGTTTAACAAATTTGGATTATTAACATGCATGCCCTTAACATGTTCAAAATAAAATGAGTTGGCACTTAGACCATTAGGCACACATAAAAATTTGAATTTACAAAGGAGGAATTTATCATGCCAAGGACCTACATTACATGCAACATTTCCACATGACAAAATTTCATTTGTCAAGTCCACATCAATGTCATACAATCCTTTGATGTATTCCAAATATAATAACCTTGCTCTCGAAGAAGTGTTAGGAGCGTACCTCCTAGATATTGCATCGGTTACCACATTTTCTTTACCTTGATTGTATTTGTTGTGGTAGGAAAATATCTCCATAAAGTTCTTCCACTCGACATGACTTTTGAGTTCTTGGTTGCTTTGATAAGTCGGCCTCACGATCTCCTGCAACAAAGAAGTAACCAAGCTAGGGAGGGCATTGTTAGAAAATTCAAGGGCAAAGAACATTTTTGTGGGATCTCTCCTCTCAATTTTCTTTGTGGCACTCATCACTCCCTTACCTTTTTCTAAGGTAGTAACCTCAACTCTCGGTGCTTCTCTCGCGCTCTCCCTTTTCTGGAGTCGGGGCTCCAACTCTCATTGTCTCTCCTTTTTCTAGGGACGTGGCCCCAACTCTCTTACTCTCATTTTTATTTTCTTCAATTCTCTCAATTGAATTTTCATTTTCATTTTCCTTCTCCTTTTTCTTTTCTTCTTCATTTTCACTTTCATTGTCTTTCTTTTTCTCCTCTTCTTCCTCTCACTCCTTCTTGAGTTTCTTTTGATCTTTATGAACTTCCTCCAAACTCAAAGATAGGATCACAACCCTTTTTCCATTCATTTGGAAGTTACACCGGTTCTTCCTCTTGTCATGTGTCACACCCCTATCACTTTGCCAAGGTCTCCCCAAAATTATGTGAGTAGTGTGTATGAGAACTACATCACATATCACTTGGTCACAATAGGATCCAATGTTGAAGGCAAGAAGAACTTGTTCACTCACTCTCACTCCCCCATCGTCACCCAACCTTTGCCATACATAGGGATTATGATGCTTCATAACTGGTAACCCCAATTTCTCCACCCTACTAGCACTCACCAAATTAGTGTCAATCTCCCCATCTATCATGAGACTACATGGTTTATCACTCACTAGGCACCTAGTGTAGAAATTATCCTCCCCATGTTCCTCAATCTCATTAGCATGGGCCAAAGATTGTGGTGGCCTAGCATTTATCTCCTTCACTACTATTCTACCTTCACTACCTTCCCTCCTATGGAATGATGAAGTCTTCATTTGCTCAATATCAACCTTCTCATCCATCTCATCTCCACTCCTATCTACCCATTCTCTTCTTCTCCTAGTCATACTCCAATCTCCCTCAACTTCCCCTTCATTATCATCCCTCTTATGGAATGATGGACTCTTTATTTTTGTTCTATCAATATTATCATCAATTCCATCTTCACTCTTATCTACCCATTCTCTTATTTTCCTATACATGCTCCCATTTGGTTCATCATCCCCTTCATCATCCCAAACATTCATTCTAATTTTCCTATTCAACTTCCCATTTGGTTTTCTACTTCCATTCCTATACACAATGTTCCCAAATTTATCCCTCAACCTTCTCCTACCATCCCTATTTTCTTCACCCATACTAGTTGATGTACTCTCCCCTCTTGTTCCCAAATTTTCCAACTCACCCCCATTCTTCTCCATTTGTCTAACCATGGTGGTTGAAAGATTTTGTAACAAGTACTTCAAATCTTGAGTTTGAGCATTGGAATTTGACATGGTGTGCAAGTGTGAAAGTGTTCTCACAAGAATATTTTTCACTCGTGTTTCACTCAATTTTGGCTTTTACCCTCTATTGAGCTCACCACTCTTGCCTTTTTCCACTCGAAATCTCCTTTCTCAAGTTCTCCAAGGAAGGTAATCAACTAAACCACAAAGTATAATTCTTGTGAAGTCAAGGAAATCACAAACAATGAAGAAGGAATTTGTAACAAGTAGATACAAATAGCAAGTAGAATTTAGGTGCTTGCTATACTCAAAAGGAACAATATATATGTGGGATAAGATGCTAGGAACACAATTTTAGTAATGGGATTAACAAACCACAAATATTTGATAAGGCATAGATATAGAGCAAATAAGTATAAAAGTGTAAATTTTCAATGTAGCAATTTAGCAAACACTTTGTACTCAATCTTTAAGTGGCCTTGAATGTGGATAATGTGGATGTATGAAAACTCCCCAACAACTCAAATTGTGGTAAGGAATGAATGATCAACAATTACTCAATGTATGGAGCAAGTAATAAATGGGATACAATGTTGATAACACATTCTCAATAATGGGAATTGGATAGCCCCAAGTAATTAGCAATATGTTGGTATTGAACAATAAAACACTAAGGGAGTATTTTTCTTTGGGACAATTGATCAAACACTTTGGATAATGTAGGAACCCAACTCCAATCGCAATCCAAAATCAAAACCCAAAACCCAGATTAAGCCAAGTCCAAATACTTACTTCAAATCGCCGCTCCCTTCGCCGGAATTTCAGACCCAAATCGCGAACTAAGATTTGATTTCTTTTCGGTTTCGCCCTTGTTTCTCGCACCCAAGCCCTCAAACCAGAATCCCACCTTGACCGCAGCTCGCCGCCTCTATGCGCCGCTGTTTCGCCGGCCAAATCGTCGGTTTTTGGCGAGGCAGCCTTCTCTCCGGTCGCGTCTCTCTCCCTGGCTCTCTGATCGTGAAGTGAGAGAAAGAATAGATCTGAATATATATTTTGATTTTCATAATCTACACTTTGGTTCCTAAGTTTGCAACATGTTTTAAACCAGTCCCCGAAGTTCCAAAAAGGTTTTATTTCAGTCCTTTCAGCTTTTAAACTTATCAATTTCAGCCCTTAAGCTTTAAAAAGTTTCAAATCAGCCCCTTTCACTTTAAACTATTTAATCCAGTCCCTGCTGATTTACCTAATTTGATTTTAAGCTCAAGTTTTAAAAGATTTACATTTTAGTCCCTCAATTTTCAAAACATCAATTTTAGTCCTCAAATTATAATTTATCATTTTGAACTATATATTCGATAGACTAAAGTGACTTATTGGCTAAGACGAAGCGTACGGAGAATTTAAAGAAATTGAAGTCATTCCCGCTCAACTTTGCACTCGTCGGATTTGAGGTAGACTCGCACTTATTAATTGATTTAAATTATGATTTCATATGAATGTCATGTGACTTGTGAAAGTCAATGTTTAAGAAAAGCAAGTATGTTTTTATGAAAGGTAAATATACCTTATGTTGTTATGAAAAGTAAGTATGTTTTTATGAAAAGAAAATATACTTTATGTTTTTACGAAAAGTAAGTATACCCTATGCTTCACGAAAATGTTTTTTTGGATCATTGCTATGAAATCAATCTACCAAGATTGTTTTGGGTCCCATATGATAAGTTATGATATGTTAAGGGGACCGGAGTTTTAGTAGCGCTACACATAAGAATTCTTGCCACCTAAGTTCGGTAACATTCTTGTGTCTCCTATGTTTATGAGGATTTGCCACGAAGTTCGGTAAAATTCCTATGTTTCCATATGTTTATGAGGATTTGCCACCTAAGTTCGGTAAAATTCCTGTCGCATATGTTTATGAGGATTTCGATCCTATCTTATGTTATGATGCAATTGATCCCTATGAATTTCAGAAAATTATGCTTGGTATACTTACTACATAAGAATTCTTGCCACCTAAGTTCGGTAAAATTCTTATGTTTATGAGGATTTCGATATTATCCTATGTTATGATGAAAACTTACTGTTATTATGATTTTACTGCATAAGAATTCTTGCCACCTAAGTTCGGTAAAGTTCTTGTGTCTCCCTATGTTTATGAGGATTTCGATCTTATCTTATGTTATGCTTTCAAAAGAAATTATGCTCCCCGAGTTCCGTATACCCGATTCACTACGTCATTTTCTGTCTAAATTTTTTTCGAATAATATTTTTGCGGAAGAAATAATTGAAATTCATTTTTGGCAACATTAAATAAACTGTAATGGCCGCTAAAATTGAAAACATTTATGAAACCATTTGAAATAGTAAATCGAACCATTAATATTGTAAAGAAATTGCCAATATCATAATTTCTCAAATAAATGAACTTCTCTAAATTATTCGATTGTTTGGAAAATACGGAAATCATTAACGTCAAACTTTCAACCGTTCAACGATTATTGCCACCATCATTCATATGAAATCATAATTTAAATCAATTAATAAGTGCGAGTCTACGCATTGTTCTTTCCATGAAAATACATTTTCATTTCCTTTCATAAAAATAACTCTTCACAAGTCACATGACATTTATATGAAATCATAATTTAAATCAATTAATAAGTGCGAGTCTACGCATTGTTCTTTCCATGAAAATACATTTTCATTTCCTTTCATAAAAATAACTCTTCACAAGTCACATGACATTTATATGAAATCATAAGATTTCGATCTTATCTTATGTTATGCTTTCAAAAGAAATTATGCTTGGCATAATTAAAATGTTTTTATAAGTATATGGTTTTCAAAGAGCTGTTTTCAAAGAGCTATTTTCAAAGAGCCTATGATTTGCAAAATATGTCCCGTGCTGTAATGCACAATATGAGTTTTATCAAGAGCCGTTTTATAAAGAAGCTCTATCAATGCCCGTTTTATAAAGAGCCGGGATTTATGTGTTTAATCATCTTATAAATTAAATTAATTTGCGATGAGTCTACTGAGTATTTTCCCCATGAAATACTCACCCTACTTTTTAACAGTTTTGCAGATTTCGGAGACGGTGGCGAGCGATGAATGATGGTGGCAATAATCGTTGAACGGTTGAAAGTTTGACGTTAATGATTTCCGTATTTTCCAAACAATCGAATAATTTAGAGAAGTTCATTTATTTGAGAAATTATGATATTGGCAATTTCTTTACAATATTAATGGTTCGATTTACTATTTCAAATGGTTTCATAAATGTTTTCAATTTTAGCGGCCATTACAGTTTATTTAATGTTGCCAAAAATGAATTTCAATTATTTCTTCCGCAAAAATATTATTCGAAAAATTTAGACAGAAAATGACGTAGTGAATCGGGTATACGGAACTCGGGGCGCTACAAGTTGGTATCAGAGCTAGTCTGCGTTTCTGTAGACTGGAAAAATTTTCAAAAAAAAAAAAAAAAAAAAGAATTTTCAAGAAATATTTTCCATTATAAAATTTTATTGATGAAGATTGCCACTGCCATCATTCGTTCCACCAACTCCAAGGTAAAGAAGTTTATGATGTTTAAAGTTATTTCAGTATTTCGAATACTCATTTTACTGATTTATGAGAAAGAATGAAGAGTATTTCGGATACTTATGATTTATGAGAAATAAGAATGTATTTCTTCGAAAATAATGATGTTGTTATGCTTTGTCATAACTTATATGCTTTAATGTATGATTATGAGAAATTTTTTTTTAGAAAGAAAACGAGTGTTGAGCATATTGGGAATAATATGATTTAAGAATGATTTTTAAATAATTTTTGTCCTCGAGTTAGAAATGATGAACCCTAGATGGACTTTGCATAATTGATTTTAGACATGGCACTAAGTATGAGAAGTCAACGGAAAGGATTTGATTATATGTTCAGATTATCTATCGTTTAGATTAAACGAGAAATAGCAAGCCAGTTATGAAGTTGTGATAAGATGTTAAGATTATAAGTGATATGATTTTATTGAGACTTTTATGAGAAGCATTATGAAGTTAGAGATTTAAAGATTTGGTTCTTAGTTTTTGGTATTTAAGTAATGGATATTATGTTGAGAAAATGAATTATGCCTCTATGTTGAAGAGAAATTTATTATGAAGTTTGGCTTTGTGAATAAATTTGGGGAATATGATTTATGGCATATATTTATAAGTATGAGTTATCTTTTGAGCCATTAAGGTATCGAAGGAAGTGATATTGAAAAATATAATTTGAAATTGTTATGTTGAGGAATTATGAATTGAATTATGAGATATTTTTTTTGATGATATTGAAGTGTTGGAATCGTTTTCAATATTTTAGATCGTTGTGGATAAATGTGGAGTTATATGTTATTGTTAGTTATGAAGTATACTTATGGTTTGGGATAAGTTCAAATTATAAGGGAGACTCTGTCCAGAATTTTATCATTTGGAATTAAGAGCATAGTATGGTATGCAATCACTAAGAGAATTGAGTTTAGAATTGCAAGTTCATAAGCAAGATTGAGTAAATGATAAGTTATATTTTGAAAGACGAGTGAAGACAAGTATAAGGGCATTATTGGGAAGAATCTTAATTATTCTTGGGAATGGATTGATCACTTGTAAGGAATGATCACTTGTATTGGAGAGTATTATAAGGATATGAATTTTGAGGAAAATAGGGATAAGATTTTACAGTGATGACTTATTTTGGAATGGTGTTCAGAAGAGGGACCACGGTAGAATCCAAGATTTTTTTTTAATCTGAGAAATTGATACATAATATTGAGTTGATGATCTTATTTTGATGGTTTATTGCATTATGGTGAAATATTATCTACGATTGAGAATTTTCATTTTTAGTCATAATATATGGGTTTATTTAAAGATTTAGTGATGCAGTTCGATTAATTATTATTGGTTGTACTTTTGAAGTGAGTAAATATTTGGGCTACAATAATGGAAAATCTGAGATGATCAGTTGTGTGATTTTTAATTATGGGATTGTATCTTTGGGTTAAGCAAATTTGATGAGGAATCCTATATGATGTACAGAAGTCTTATTTAATGGTGATAAGATTAATCAGAGTATTGTTCATAAAGTGTGATATGAATTGAAGTTTGGGAGAATAGAAAATTTTAATTTTGAATTTCAGATTTGGGAAATTAGTGAAGTTTCTTAAGTTTGAGAATAACATATCTGATCCTTGTGATGCTGTTTTAAGTTAGTATCTTAGCTCTCAGCTAGAATGAGTATTTGATACCGAGTACTTGATGTATGATTTAAAGTATAATGAAAAGTGGGAACAAGAGTTAATGCGCTGTTATTTTTCTCGACAAAAGAAAATTTGATGATAAGATTGGAGATATGGAATATTTTATTGGATTTTGGTACTGATATTTTTGGTATAATAATCAAGGTATAGTGAGATGATACGGGAATACGTGAAAGAGAAATAAGGACTGTATTGAATCAGAATTCATAAGTATGTATAAGTGAAAGAAATACTTTGCAGGAAATGTGGTGACATTTAAGTAAAGAATCTTAGTTATTTGGAAGATATTTGTTTACTGAATTTTGGGTTACAAATATTGGAATGATAAGTTGATGATATTATGTTGATATGTTATTGGGTATATTATGTAGAAAGAATATTCAGGTAATTCTTTGATTATTTTGGGAATATTCGATGATAAGAAGAAAGGAAAAATTATTATGGTTTGATATATCAGTAAAGATTTATGGAAACTTGAAGAGATTTTTTATGGAATTACAGAAATTAGTAAAGAGACATGATGTTGTTTTGGGTTCATAAAAATGAAATTCAAAGAATAGTGAACTTTCAGTCACTTATGATTCAGAAAAATTTTTGAGTAGACACATATGTCTATAGAAAAGTCCATGTTCTTAAGAAAACAAAGTGATGCATTTAGTCAAAGTCCAGTGGGTTAAATATGGTTGGGTTAAATATGGTAGCAATGATGCTACATAAGAGAAGAAGAAGAAGAGATTCTGATTAAGTATTTAGAAATCATAAGATCAAGTAAGTTTAATTTCGAGGACGAAATTATTTTAAGGGGGTAAGATTATAGCGACCCAGAATTTTTACGCAATTTTATAATAATTATTTTAATATTTAGAAAATTGTGTCGCTACTATTTCACCCATTGTTTTGAAGTTAACGCCGCGACGGATTCGTCTAGCCAAGTCAAGAAATATCGAATTTGTTCGATTTTAAATTAAAATCCGAATTTCTAAAATTATGTTATTTTAATATTATTTTCAAAATCATTTTGAATTCCAAATTTATTAAAATATCCCAATGATCCTTATCAAATTATTTCAAGTCTAAATACGAAATCCAATTTTATCTCAAAATTTACTTACTTCTCAAATATATTTTTTCAGTCCAAAATATATCTGTTTTAAATACATTTCTTAATCAAAGTTAGTCTAATTTTCAGTTGATTACTTCCCACGTTTTGTATTTCTCTTTATTCTCCTTTCCACCTCATTTTCAACTTATATCTCCACCAAACACTACCGTGAATTTCCCATCACGTTCACAGCAATGATATCCACCATCAAAGCAAACACCAAATATTCTTCATCATGATTCCCCACCCCATTAACCATTTTCTTTCTTTCTTTTTCTTTCTTTTTCATATGCTTCCTCTCTTTACACATTATCACCACATGGAGAGAACAGACTGGAAAGTTTGGGAGATCGTGAGATAGGAATTAGGCTGATAAAATCTATACATATACAACCAACAATTCACCATCCTCATTCATGGCCAACACAACATTCAGACTCCATTACAACAGCCTCCTTCCAACTTCATTGCAGCCTAGCAGCTGTAACCAACCTCACTGCAACCATAACCTGCAACCAAGAACCCAACCCAAACTTCTCACTGCCACGGCCAATTCACCACCACCGAATCAAGCAGCAACCATCATCCACCAACACTGCTATTATCAATACCACCTTCACCCAATCAGTATTTTCCATCATTATAACAATACAACCATCACTGTATTCTCACCTGAGCCAAACAATCTGACATCACCACCGCAAAACTCAACCATCAACACCATCTTTAAGGAATCAAGCCTCAACCAAGAATCGAGCAATCCACCATCACCTCCATTTTCCACCAACTTCATCACCAATCAGTTACACCGCAATTCCATCACTGTCATTACTCAATTTTTCAGCCATGAACTTTCATCATCATCGTATTGGCATCAACCTGCAAGACAACCCACAGCCGCAACCTTCATCATATACATCAATCTGTAATCAATCATCATCACCACTATCAACCAGCATCATCATCAGATTTTCACTAACTGCACAACCCATAATCATCACTGCCAAACCAGTTCACTGCCATGGCTCGCAGCCACCTCTATTGCCGATCGAACCTCAGTCACTGCCCCAGAATCACCACCAATCTGTATCACCTCTTCCACCAACACCACTGCACGATCAAATCCCTCAATCTGCCATAATCGATACACCAAAACACCCACTGCCTACTGCTTAACATCAAACCCAACTCCAATCGCAATCCAAAATCAAAACCCAAAACCCAGATTAAGCCAAGCCAAAATACTTACTTCAAATCGCCGCTCCCTTCGCCGGAATTTCAGACCCAAATCGCGAACTAAGATTTGATTTCTTTTCGGTTTCGCCCTTGTTTCTCGCACCCAAGCCCTCAAACCAGAATCCCACCTTGACCGCAGCTCGCCGCCTCTATGCGCCGGTGTTTCGCCGGCCAAATCGTCGGTTTTTGGCGAGGCAGCCTTCTCTCCGGTCGCGTCTCTCTCCCTGGCTCTCTGATCGTGAAGTGAGAGAAAGAATAGATCTGAATATATATTTTGATTTTCATAATCTACACTTTGGTTCCTAAGTTTGCAACATGTTTTAAACCAGTCCCCGAAGTTCCAAAAAGGTTTTATTTCAGTCCTTTCAGCTTTTAAACTTATCAATTTCAGCCCTTAAGCTTTAAAAAGTTTCAAATCAGCCCCTTTCACTTTAAACTATTTAATCCAGTCCCTGCTGATTTACCTAATTTGATTTTAAGCTCAAGTTTTAAAAGATTTACATTTTAGTCCCTCAATTTTCAAAACATCAATTTTAGTCCTCAAATTATAATTTATCATTTTGAACTATATATTCGATAGACTAAAGTGACTTATTGGCTAAGACGAAGCGTACGGAGAATTTAAAGAAATTGAAGTCATTCCCGCTCAACTTTGCACTCGTCGGATTTGAGGTAGACTCGCACTTATTAATTGATTTAAATTATGATTTCATATGAATGTCATGTGACTTGTGAAAGTCAATTTTTAAGAAAAACAAGTATGTTTTTATGAAAGGTAAATATACCTTATGTTGTTATGAAAAGTAAGTATGTTTTTATGAAAAGAAAATATACTTTATGTTTTTACGAAAAGTAAGTATACCCTATGCTTCACGAAAATGTTTTTTTGGATCATTGCTATGAAATCAATCTACCAAGATTGTTTTGGGTCCCATATGATAAGTTATGATATGTTAAGGGGACCGGAGTTTTAGTAGCGCTACACATAAGAATTCTTGCCACCTAAGTTCGGTAACATTCTTGTGTCTCCTATGTTTATGAGGATTTGCCACGAAGTTCGGTAAAATTCCTATGTTTCCATATGTTTATGAGGATTTGCCACCTAAGTTCGGTAAAATTCCTGTCGCATATGTTTATGAGGATTTCGATCCTATCTTATGTTATGATGCAATTGATCCCTATGAATTTCAGAAAATTATGCTTGGTATACTTACTACATAAGAATTCTTGCCACCTAAGTTCGGTAAAATTCTTATGTTTATGAGGATTTCGATATTATCCTATGTTATGATGAAAACTTACTGTTATTATGATTTTACTGCATAAGAATTCTTGCCACCTAAGTTCGGTAAAGTTCTTGTGTCTCCCTATGTTTATGAGGATTTCGATCTTATCTTATGTTATGCTTTCAAAAGAAATTATGCTTGGCATAATTAAAATGTTTTTATAAGTATATGGTTTTCAAAGAGCTGTTTTCAAAGAGCTATTTTCAAAGAGCCTATGATTTGCAAAATATGTCCCGTGCTGTAATGCACAATATGAGTTTTATCAAGAGCCGTTTTATAAAGAAGCTCTATCAATGCCCGTTTTATAAAGAGCCGGGATTTATGTGTTTAATCATCTTATAAATTAAATTAATTTGCGATGAGTCTACTGAGTATTTTCCCCATGAAATACTCACCCTACTTTTTAACAGTTTTGCAGATTTCGGAGACGGTGGCGAGCGATGAATGATGGTGGCAATAATCGTTGAACGGTTGAAAGTTTGACGTTAATGATTTCCGTATTTTCCAAACAATCGAATAATTTAGAGAAGTTCATTTATTTGAGAAATTATGATATTGGCAATTTCTTTACAATATTAATGGTTCGATTTACTATTTCAAATGGTTTCATAAATGTTTTCAATTTTAGCGGCCATTACAGTTTATTTAATGTTGCCAAAAATGAATTTCAATTATTTCTTCCGCAAAAATATTATTCGAAAAATTTAGACAGAAAATGACGTAGTGAATCGGGTATACGGAACTCGGGGCGCTACATATTTCGAGGGATCGTACATTATTCATCATGAATAAAAGCCAACCTGAACAATTAGGTTTTTGGAATCCATTTGTGACTAATCTTGAACTAGAAATGCAGACCATTGAATCAGCTAATGATTCTGAACTTTCACCTTCTTCCGTGGTCGAAATCTCACTTTCTTGATTTAAGATTTTCTCTTCTTCCCAATAAAAATTGCTAGAAGAAACACATGGATCTGGGATTAGGGTTTCTGGGTTATTCCCAAAAGGATTGATTTGAACGTTGTCCATTAATTTTGGTGCTCGTGAGTGGGGAAAATTTCAAGCTTACCAAAAAGAAAATAAAATGACTTCTTTTTGCAGTAGGAAGCATGTCAATGTGTGAGATAGGTTTTTGTGTGTGTTTTGCCGTTTGAATTTGAATCTTTTGGCCGTTTAGTATTTTATCGTTACTCCATTTTCTCAACAGTAGTGTATACTCCGTACGATGCACGAATGACATTATCTTTATATTTGTTTGCAATGAAAAGTGTTAATGAACAAAGTGACATAATAAAGTGATGAACGCAAAGCAATATAATTGGATATTGATGATCAATTTTCAAATTTGATAGATTGAAAAATCAAATTAAGTTCTGGAAAACTTTTTTAAAAACAACAATTTTAGTGGAACTTGTTGGATGCTCATCCTTATCAAAAATTAGTTTCTTCAACCCAGCACGATTTGGTAACCCGAGACACTGCTACATATAGTTGTCCATGATTAAATATTGATCTTTTAAAAAAAATCCCAACATGCGAGCGAGAGAGATTGACCTTGACTCTTCTTAATAGTCATAGCATATGATACTATCAAAAGAAATTGTCTTCATTGAAAATTGAAAGGTAATCTTAGATCTGATGAAGTTAAAGTCATTCTAGGAATAAAAACTTTATATCCAGCATTAGCAATGCTTCCTGAGATTACCTTCGCCTCCAAAACATAATTACCAAGTCTTGTAATTATCAATCTAGTCCCATTACAAAGTCCGATTGAATTATCAATATTTCTCAATAACATAATTGGGACTCCAAGTCTTGTAATTACTAATATGCGTAAGTCTATATACGTGAGCTTACATATTTCTTATTCTTTTGTAAGTTGAGATTTTTTTAAGCAATTATGTTACTACAAATAAATTGAAAGTTATTTTACTTTTGTTTGATAAATATATTTATATTTAAGGGTAAAAATTCAAGGATATACTAATTTTCTTAAAATATCCGTAACATATCATTTTCTCCTTAGATTACCATTTTCTTTTACATAATTCAATTTCATAAATCAGTAACATATCATGTACCTGTGTTTGGAAAAAGCAAAATCTCCATTGTTTTATAATTATATGAGAATACTAAAAAATTATAATTATAATTTTCAAATAGGGCCTTCTTTAACAACACAATTCTCAGACTACTTAAGAGCATCCGCATTAATCGTGGTGTAATTTAACATTCCGAAAAATCAATTTTACAATCAAATTTTAACCCTCGTGGATCTAAATCAAGATTGTCCTCTGTTTGCTGAAATATGTCTACCGCAAGCACAAGGGTTGCGTACAAGTAATAAAGTAGACTTTTTAAGTCCGGATTGTCGATCTCATGATAAATGTATGCTTAATTACACTATAATTAATTTAATCTTAACAAACCAAACACACAATTAAAGATGATTTTTTTATAAATTCTAAATTAAAGAAATTAATTTTAAACTAAATTAAAATAAGGAAAATGAAAGATAAAATAGTTGGGATTCATGATTTCACTTAACTCTCACTTAAGTAATTTTTCAACACATGTAAATTAATAAATTATTTATTTACAAAGTTAGACCTGATTTTCCAAGTTTAGTTAATTACCTCTCTCGAGTGAAATTAACCTTAATCAATTTGTTTAAGCTACTATCTCTATTTCGATTAAAATCCAATCACTTGCATTAACTCTTTGTGAAAATAGCTCAATGGATCACCTAGGGGTAGGAGTATATTTCTATCTCCTAAACTAATACCTAGGGTATTTTTTATTTGGTCTAAAATGTACAATATTTCTCGATTATTATACACTTCACAAAACATATATTTGGTGATCAATCAAATACACAGAATAATCTCAATAACAAACGCACATGAAATAACCTCAAAATTAATAAACAAACATTAAAATTATTTAAACTAAGTTAAGCTACATCAATCATCCTCAATATAAAACAACTGACCCATTATATAAATATTTCACAAAAGATTAGGTTTATAAAAATACATCACAAAATATAAAAATGAAAGATTAAAATACAAGATAATGAAATAAACCACTTCCCTTAATTTTTACTTCAAAATTCTTTGAACTTTGCTTTATATTTCTAACTCACTCCTTGTTTCTTTGTTCCAATGGATGCTAGAAGATTAAAATAAAAAACTAACAACTAAAATGAAACTAACTAAAACAAAGAAAGAAGAAGAAAAGAAAGAAAGAAAAGAGATAAAGAGGTTAGGGTTTTGTGGTGTAGATTGTGGATTGAGAAGTGAGGAAGTGAGAGTATTTATACTCCTCAAAATCTGACCTAAAAATTCCTAAACACGCATCCAAAATCGAGCCAAACACGCCATTAGGTGAAAATAAAAAAAAATATAGAAATTAAGTTCTGAAAATGGCCGACGCGATCGCGCAGGCTAAAAGCCAGTAACTATGTGGGCATGGAAAAATGACACTACCCATTCTGGGTAGTGTTGTACGACCGCACGGTTGCAATAACTGTGAGGTCGCGTGGTAATAAGTCCACAGCCAATTTCAAATGTTTTGCAATCAGGTCCTTCGTTTTCTGATCTTCTTTAATTTAGTCATCGAATTTTGACTTTCATTACAGAAATTCCCCTTAAATATTTGTACTTCTAGTCCTCCATCTTTCTGAGATGTTGCAATTGATTTTCCATATTTTTGATTTCTTTCAATTAGGTTCATAGACATTAAATTTGCTCTTATCTTTTAAAAACATAATTTTTTTAATAAATAAAATATAAATTGATTTATAAATTGTAATAATTACCTCTAAAAAGCAAATATTTTATTAAATAATAAAGCATGTCAATTGTCAAATCGTTAATCGCCATACGCGTGTCCACCCTCCTAATGCCTTCCAGAGACTTCTTCATTTCTCATGTCTGAAAAAATCTCACGAAGCAAAGGATGATTCATTTCCATTCTCATCTCTTCTCTCTACCAGCTCACTCACAAAATTCTTCCAAAAAAAAAAACCAAGTAGCTCTTACAGGTCCTATGTTATCTTCACAAATCATCACAACCGATCGTCATTTCAACCATGTAGCCTCTTCCGACTCACCATTTTGAGATTTCCTAGATAATTACGGCAAAACCTTTGGGTTCAGTTTGTTGTTGCACCTTTCAATATTTGGTATTTCTTGCCGATTTTCTCGCAAAATACCATTAGGGTAAACCCTTAAATTTAGTTTTTTGTTGCTTATTTCAAATTTTTAACAGTTTGATTATGTTATAATACATTTTTTTTCATTCTTCTTTGAGAGATGTGCAATATCTTGCAAGAAATCGTTAAAGACCATCGAATCTGGAACATCTTATAGACAAGATACAAACGTACGTTTACTCTTCTTTTTTTCCAATTATTTTCTTAAGATTTGGAAATAAAACTAAAAAGTTGTATGTTTTTTTTATGAATATAATTTTTATTCATATTTCTTTGCGAGATCTGTGCATGGATCATCGGAGCTTTTGTTGTTTGAAAACGTTAACATCCAACCACAGAAAAGGCAGATACTAAAGATATGGATGAGTTTTCTGAGTTTTGTTTTGTTTAATTTTTTTTCAAGTCTAGAAGATTTTTAAAAGTACGAAATAAAATCTACAAATCTAACTTTTTTTTTTTTCAATTTCCCTGTACAGTTATTGATACCACTGCAGATCAAGCCAGAACCAAAGATCGACCTACAAATCCAGACCATTTTTTCCTGTGAAGAATGTTCAATAAAACGATATATTGTTAGGTATATTGTCGATTTACTATACATCATTTGTTGTACTGAAAATTGAAAACATGAAATTGTATTTTTGTTCCAGTAATAATTTGTTTTCTTCATTATGCTTGCGTGATATTTGAAGTTAAATTGCTTAAATTTGTTATTTCTTAATTTGATCGGTAGAGAATCTGCACTTTATTATGCCATTTCCATATGTATATACAAAGATCTTATACGAAGTAGTAGTTTATGAAATGTTAACCTGGTGATGAGGTGCGTGTGTCTAATGCAGAAGAACAAGTCCTTGGATAAATTTTCATAACTTTTGCATACGTGGTCTGTTTTGGGTCCATAAGTACTTTTCGGAAAGGTCTCGACAATTCCCATTGAAGTCACTGCTTTGTTATGATGCATGATGAATTTTGGGCATTTGAGATCTTTTACTAGGTCAAAACGGCAATTGAAGTTTCCCAATTCATTATTTTTCCGTATTTGTTTATTTCGTTTGTAAGCCCAGCCCATTAAGGGATTATTGACTCATTAGGTTATTCATTCTCTTATTTAAGATGCTTAAACATATTGTAGGGTTTTGATTACTTATGAAATAAGAAAAGTGTTTGTTTTCTTGATTGCAATCTATTCTAGAACAGTTATTCTTATGTGTTGTTGATTCGATCTACATCACCTGGGTACTGAAACTAATACCTAACATACTTCAACTCATTCAGTTAATCAGATCAAAGATATTTCAATCAGAATGTGTAGGACCCATTAATCATAAGAGAATTACCTCTATTTGATTAGAATTCATATAAGCATTTATGGCATCTTCAATCATCAAACAATCACAGATGCATTAATGAAAATAGCTGTACTTTTCCAACCTCCAATAGATCATTGACTTCCATTTATTGCAACCCCTTGTTTTTCTTGTCTGTGTTTCTCCACTTGTTTTCCAATTCCATTTGCTCCAAAAAAACTTTCCTTGAGATACATGGTTATATATCAACTCCACTGCACGTTGTCATGAAGACTGCACTTAGTAAAAAAAATTCAAATTTCAAATTTTTGAAAATTTCGTACATTAAAATAAAGTGGTTGAGACCATGTGAGCCATGTACCGTTTGATGTGACACTAGTACAGACAGACTGATTCACGTCGGTTGTAAAAGATAATATGCGTCGGTTGTAGAGGCGATGTATATAACGTAGACGCGTAAAGTCTCGGTTGTAAAGTTACAACCGATGCCTAAAGTCGGTTTTTTTTTTTTTGACATGGCCACTGTAGGTCATGGCTTGCAATTATCTTAACGTGGCATGCAATGGTCCAAGTCGCTGCTGCAGGTCATGACCTGCAATCACTTGAAAGTGGCTTGCAATGACCTGGGCCCAGGTCGCTGCTGCAAGTCATGACCTGCAATCACTTGAAAGTGGCTTGCAATGACTCAGGTCATTGCATGTGCAATCATCTGAACGTGACCTGCAATGATCCAGGTCACTGTAGGTCATGACTTGCAATGACCTATGTCACTGCAGGTGCAATCACCTGAACGTGGCCTGTGATCACCTGAACATTCTCCACATACACATCACCAAATATATCGTCATCGAATATATATAATCGACATCCAATATTCTCAACGTCATCTAGGTAATCAGTACAAAATTCAATAGCTTCCTCAGCAGCATAACCTTCAATGATACTGCATTCAGGTCGAAATTGATTTCTCACATATCTTTCCAATATACCCATGTATCTCTCATATGGATACATATACCTTAAGAACATTGGACCATAGATCTTAATTTCTCTTACCAAGTGAACAAGTAAGTGCACCATAACGTCAAAAAATGAAGCCGAAAAATACATTTTAAATTGATATAGAGTAATAACAATATCAGCCTGTAAATCATTCAACGCCTCCGGATCAATAATTTTACTCCAAATTGCGCTGAAGAAAAAACACAGTTTTATAATGACATGTCTAACGTGTTTTGGAAGTATGCCTCGAATTGAAACTAGTAACAAGTGTTGCATTAAGACATGACAATCATGAGACTTCATGCCAACCAATTTCAGGCTCTTCATCGACATAAGACTTTTGATATTTGAAGAGTATCTAGATGGAACCTTAATAGCATGCAGGCACTCACAAAAACTTGTTTTCTCTTTTCTGGAGGTAAATAAATATGTTTTTCCGACTCTTGCGGTGCTAACTGATCCCATATTCCCATTTCTATCGTGTCCTTCCTGACTTTGATATCATCTTTCCTGGAATGTTCAATAATATCCCAATGATGCTATCACAAACATTTTTCTCCACGTGCATTACATCAAGGCAATGTCTTACCGATAAATGTTGTCAATAAAGTAGATCCCAGAATATGAACCTCTTCTTACAAAGACTCTTCTGAGGAGGCTTAAAAGGTTTTCCAAACAAAACATCAATATTTTTAACTCGTTCATATACCTCACCTCTTGTTAACGGCAAGCGAGCTGTTCGAGCCTCAATTTTTTCATTGAATTACTTTTTCTTCTTTAAATAAGGGTGGTCAGTAGGGAGAAATCTTCTATGACTCATAAAGACAATTTTCTTATAGTTTTTCAACCAAATATCAACCGTGTCTTCTTCACAAATGGGACACGCTTTAGATCCTTTGTTAGTATAACCCGACAAGTTACCATAAGCTGATAAATCATTTACAGTACAAAAAATCATAGCACATAAGATGAAATTAATCTGGCTATGTGCATCAAACACTGACACACATTTATCCCACAACAGTCTTAAATCTTCAATTAGTGGGGCTAGGTAAACATCTATGTCATTCCTCAGTTGTTTAGGCCTTGATATTAATAAACACAACATGATATACTTGTACTTCATACATAACCAATGAGGAAGATTGTAAATCGTCAAAAGAATCGGTCAAGTGCTATGTCGACTACTCATGTTACCATGCGAGTTCATCCTATTAGTACATAGTCTAAGCCTAAGATTCCTATATTCTCCTCCAAATTTAGGAAACAGACAATTAGTGTTCCTCCATTGAGGAGAATCAGCCACATGTCTTAGTTTTCCATCTACTTTCCTTCCATCAGCATGCCACCACATGTTCTTCGTATCCTTTGCATTTGCAAACAAACGTTTAAATCTTAGTATTACGGGTAGGTACTATAACACCTTTTTCCGGAGGATGATAAGTGTATTTTATACACTTATTTATATCCGAAAAGTAGGATTTTTATTGTTTGTTCAAGAATATTTGCTATTTATTTTGATTGTATTTGTTTATCTTTCAGAAATAACCCAAAGTCGAGAAAATAATAAACTTGAAGCCAAAATCAAGCAATTGGATGATAAAAGTGTCAAAGTAAGCAAATTAAGAGTTGACGCAGTTAATCAAAGGGCCAATTTGAAGATGAAATCAAAGTTAGAAGAAATCAGAAGTTCAGGGGCTAAATTGCAACAATCAAAAGTTGGAGGACTTGTTGTGCAATTAAAAGATAGGGACCAACTTGTAACATTTAAAAGACAGAAATTGCAACTCAGTGTAGAACCGTGCGGTCGCACGACATTATACCATGCGGTCGCACAATTAGAAAAATCAGCGACTGAAACATACCTGCAGAGTCGTGCAGCCACAGCATTTTGAACCGTTGGTCGTACGGTTAAACTTTTAGGCCGCAGCTAGGATTTTTGTGCGGAAATCAGCATTCTTTCTCCCCAAGTAACCTAATTCTCGTGTACATCTATAAATACCAGACATGAGGCACATTTTTAGGGGTTCCCAACTTGCTGAATTCATGTCAAAACGCTGTCGAAGTGCCGAGGGATCCATGCCAAGCCAAGAATACAATTGAAGACTGAAGATCAAGGGATGAATAAGGTGACATCTATCCATTTTTCTTGTGATTTTTATTCAATTATGTATCTAGGCTAGGTTTTAAATGTTAGAATTGTGATGAAGCATTAAATTTCGGATTTTATGTGTTACTTTGATGTTTAATTTAATTAATTCATGGGTTTGAGCAATTGATGCGTGCTTTTATTATTATGCAATTACCTGATCACTAATTATATGATTTTAGGTTATGTTTTCTTAAGTTCGAAAGATTATGAAATCATTAGACTAGCTTCAATTGCCATAAATTCCGATAGGGGATAGAAATATACCCCTATGCTTTGTATTATCTGTTATAATATTCACAGTTCTTTAATGCTTTCTTGCACATTCGTATTCAATATAGAAATATAGTTGGGCCGTGTGTAGGAATATGTGTTATTGTTTGTCCGAAAGGGAGTTTTAACAACATTAGGAATATGGGTTTTCAAAACTACGTGAATTATTATTAGACAATTAGAGTAATGCATAATTGATGAAACTAATGTGGATTCTCAATTCTAGCATATTCGTTTCATAAGTTTTCAAAAATCAAATTTTCTTTGTTTCTTTAGTTTAATCTTTATTTTAGTTTTCAAAACAACTTTCTCAAATCAAAACAAATTTCTTATTCCGATTAAGGTAATAGTCTAAAATACAATTTAAAACAATTTATGTGGGATCGATACTTGGACTCACGTCCACTTTATTACTTCACGACCCGTGCACTTGCGGAGCGATCAAGTTTTTGGCGCCGTTGCGGGGAATTGTTCTTTAAATTTATTTTTAGATTACTTTCACTAATTCGGACTTTTACTTGTTTTATTTTATTTTTATTTTTAGGATTTTAATTTTTACATTTAGTTTAGTTACTAGTTTCTTTACTTTTCTTGTAGTTGTGTATGTTACATTCGAAAAACGGGAATCTTTTCGAAGCTGACATGTGACGACCCGAATTCTCTTCCATTCGAGTGCCACTAAAAGTGACTCATATCATATTATCGAGACTTAAATAGTAATGTAAAATTATTCAAAAGAATAATTAGAATCCCATAATTTTATTTGTGAATAAAAATAGAACATAATTTTCTTACATAAAGTTCAACATAATTATCTCATCAATCTTAACCACTTTTGCCACTTCCATGTTGACCGCCTCGAACCTTCAATTATCTGAAAATGGTAAATATCGTGGAGTGAGATTTATAAAATCCCAGTAAGTATACCAAGCATAAATTTTCTTTTGAAAGCATATGGATCATTTTCATCATAACATAGGATAGGATCGAAATACTCATAAACATAGGGAGACACAAGAATTTTACCGAACTTAAATGACAAGAATTCTTATGTGTAGCGCTACTAAACTCCGGTCCCCTTAGCATAATCATAAACATATCATATGGAACCCATAACAATCTTGTGAGATTGATTTCATAGCAATGATCCAAACATTTTCATAAAAACATAAGATATACTTACTTGTCATAAAAACATACTTACTTTTCATAAAAACATAAGGTGTATTTACCTTTCATAAAAACATACTTATTTTTCATAAAAACATAAGATATACTTACTTGTCATAAAAACATACTTACTTTTCATAAAAACATAAGGTGTATTTACCTTTCATAAAAACATACTTACTTTTCATAAAAACATAAGATATACTTACTTGTCATAAAAACATACTTACTTTTCATAAAAAACATAAGGTGTATTTACCTTTCATAAAAACATACTTACTTTTCATAAAAACATAAGATATACTTACTTGTCATAAAAACATACTTACTTTTCATAAAAACATAAGGTTTATTTACCTTTCATAAAAACATATTTACTTTTCATAAAAACATAAGATATACTTACCTTTCATAAAAACATACTTACTTTTCATAAAAACATAAGATATACTTATCTTTCATAAAAACATACTTACTTTTCATAAAAACATAAGATATACTTACCTTTTAAAAGATTAAAATGAAGTGTAGTAGTAAATGGACCAAAACTTTCTTGACCACCTTGAATTTCTCTTACTTGTGGATTTTGTCAAGAGATTGGAAATAAGTGTATATGTGTAGAGTTGTGTGTAAAAGAGATGGATTTATATAGATGTGTAAAGTTGGCATAATGTAAACATCATCATTCAATTCTATTAATTTTAACACATCCTTTTCTTAAAGTAAAGCACCATTCATATGCTTTTCCATATTTATACAAATATTATGCTCTTCATGATTACATATAATGGAGTCTTATCAACCATTCATATACTTTTCCATATTTATACAAATATTATGCTCTTCATGATTACATATAATGGAGTCTTATCAACCATTCATATACTTTTCCATATTTATACAAATATTATGCTCTTCATGATTACATATAATGGAATCTTATCAACCATTCATATACTTTTCCATATTTATACAAATATTATGCTCTTCATGATTACATATAATGGAGTCTTATCAACCATTCATATACTTTTCCATATTTATACAAATATTATGCTCTTCATGATTATATATAATGGAGTATATAAATCATTCATATACTTTTCCATTTTTTATACAAATATTATGCTCTTCATGATTACATATAATGGAGTCTTATCAATCATTCATATACTTTTCCATATTTATACAAATATTATGCTCTTCATGATTATATATAATGGAGTATATAAATCATTCATATACTTTTCCATATTTATACAAATATTATGCTCTTCATGATTATATATAATGGAGTATATAAATCATTCATATACTTTTCTATATTTATACAAATATTATGCTCTTCATGATTACATATAATGGAACCTCCCATGCTTGCATATATTTTCTTAATTTCAATAATAAAAATAATTTTTGTATAAATAAATATTGGGATAACATTGAATTAAGTACTTGGACTTAATATACTTTAAATCAAGAGAATGGAGATATTTTTAGAAATTCGGAATTTAATTTAAAATCGAACGATCTTGATTATTTCTTGATTTGGCTATACGAATACGTCGCGGCGTTACTTAATAAAAATGGGTGAAATAGTAGCGACACGATTTTCTATTAAAATAATTATTAATCGCGTAAAAATTCTTGGTCGCTACAAACTTACCCCCTTAAAATAATTTCGTCCTCGAAATTAAACTTACTTGATCTTATGATTTCTGAACACTTAATCAGAATCTCTTCTCTTCTTTCTCTTAGTAATCTCATCATTATAATATCTAACCCACTGGACTTTTACTAAATCATCTCTTTGTTTTCTTAAGAACATGTATTTTTCTTATCAATAATAGACATATGTGTCTACTCATAAATTCTAACTCAAAATGAAAATTTCCAATCGTATGTGATATTTCATCATATCTTGTAGTACTCATGTAACCTGTCACTTATCATCGTATCATGTAACCTCAAATATTCGTATTAATATCTCTAAAATTTCAATAAATCTTTACTAACATATCATACCATAATAATTTGTCATTTCTTCTTATCACCAAATATCCCAAAATAATTAAAACGATTACCTGAATATTCTCTATGTAATATACCCAAACATGTTATTCACATATCAACATAATCATCAGTTTATCTTTCCAATATTTGTAACCCAAAATTTCTGCAAAATTCAATAAACAAATATCTCCCAAATAATTAAAATTCTTAACTCAAATATCATAACATTTCCCGTAAGGTATTCCTTTCACTTGCACAAACTTATTAATCCTGATTCAATACAGTCCTTATTTCACTTTCACGTATCCCCGTATTATTTCTATACCTTGATTATTATATCAAAATATCAGTACCCAAAAATCCAAGAAAATATTCCATATCTCAAATCCCGTCATCATCAAATCTTCCTTTTATCAAGAAAGTAAACGGCGCATAAACCCTTGTTCCCTCTTTTCCATTATTCTATTCCGCGCTTTCTTGCTGGAATCAATATCACGCGGATTCCCTCCGATCCTTAATGCTTTTAAATAGTTCATGCTGGGAAGAGGTTAGATCCATCAAAAACATGGATATCATTCTTACAAACATTCGCAAGTATTATTCCAGTCTTCCAATGAATGATCTGAGGAAAATTTATCGAATAAGACTCGAAAGATTGAGGTTGCTGATGGCTTTATAGCCCTGCCCGGAGGTTTTGGTACCTTAGAAGAAATCTTTAACATTACCTCGTGGGCTCAACTATGTCTCCATACTAAGCCTATTGGGCTTCTGAATGTTAACAATTTCTTTGATGGTTTGTTAACCTTTCTTGATTATGCTGTGGAACAGGGATTCATCTTTCCATTTTCCAGAAGGCTCCTTATTTCTGCTCCTACTATTGATGAACTACTGGATAAGCTGCAGTCATATATCTCAATACAAGATCCAGCAGGGGTTAAGATAGATTGGTCGCAAGGAAGGGGAATCAAGCGAAAATGGAGTCCGGTTAATGTAAACTTAACTTTATGAATCTTAGAATAGGTGGGGGTAGAGTACGGAGTATTCTTACTCTCGAGACACCCCTCTAATTTCCTAGGATTTCCTTAATATTTAAATCTTGTGTGTACCTCAAAGGTTCCAGGTGGTAGATTACGGAGTATTCTTACTCTCGAAACACACCTCTTTGAAGGTTTCTTTATTTCCTCAAAAGGTCAGAGGTGGTAGGATACGGCTACTCCGGAAACACATCTCTCAATTTGAGGAATTTCCCATGTTGCTTTCTTTTGCTTTTGCGTGTTTCATGTATTTCTTTTCCAGTGTGACTCTTTGTATGTTCTCCTTATGAGAAAATAATAAAATCTCTGCTATCATCTACTAAATCTCGTTTGTGATGTAACTGAACTTGCATGTCTAACCTTAATTCCTTTAGTGGATGCTTATCATATCATGCTCTTAATTCCAAATGATAAAATTCTGGACAAAGTCTCCTTTGTAATTTGGACTTATCCCAAACCATAAGCATACTTCATAACTCACAATAATAAATAACTCCACATTTGATCACAACGATCTAAAAATATTGAAAACGATTCCAACACTTCAATATATCAAAAAAAATATCTCATAATTCAATTCATAATTCCTCAACATAACAATTTCAAATCATATTTTTCAATATCACAATATCACTTCCTTCCATACCTTAATTGGCTCAAAAGATTACTCATACTTATATTTATAAGTCATAAATCATATTCCCAAAATTTAATCACAAGGCCAAAGTTCATAATAAATTTCTCTTCAATATAGAGGCATAATTCACTTACTCAACATAATATCCATTACTTAATTCCCAATAATCAAATTTTTAAATCTCTAACTTCATAATGCTTCTCATAAAAGTCTCATTAAAACCACTTATAATCTTAACATCTCATAAAACTTCATAAAATTGGCTCGCTATTTCTCATTAAATCTAAATGATAGATAATCTGAACATATTTCTAATCATTTCTGTTGACTTCTCATACTTAGTGTCATGTCTAAAATCAATTATGCAAAGTCCATTTAAGGTTCATCATTTCTAAACTCAAGGACAACAATTATTTTGAAAATCATTCTTAAGTCATATTATTCCCATTATGCTCAACACCCGTTCTCTTTCTTTCTTTCCGAATTTTTTTTTCAGAATTGAAACTTGAAGAGTGGTACCAATAATCATCCACAGTTTTTCCTTGCTTTTAAGCAAAGGTAGTGATAAAGGGATAAATTATTGAACCGAAAATTGAAACTTGAAGAGGAAGTACTAATAACCATCCACAGTTTTTCCCTTGTTTTTACACAAAGGTAGTGATAAAGGGATAAATTATTGTACGAATTCATTATTAATTTTGTTTGTTTAATATATTATTCCATATATTTTGGGCAAAAGTTACAACCCAACTTAATTTCTAATTGAGTCAATCTTACTAAGCTTAATATGAACCAAAATTCATATCAATATCCTCTATGTCTCATGATTCTACATAAAAAGGAATAAATTAAAATTCAGGCTTCTATCAATTCATATCATACTCAACATGTATATTTCACTTAAAGATTCATAACATATGAAGATTTCATACTTAACATGTCTTAATAAAATCGTAAATGACTTGCAAAGCATATAACATACCTGGTTCGAGGAGTCAATACGTGGAGAGTGACATAGTAGAGTGATGAGTTAAAATATTTCATATAATCTTATTTTCCTTTAATCAACAATAATTTAATGTGGTTGTATCCAAATCAACATTTTCTTGAATCATAATTCCTAATTAATAACAGTCTTCAAAACAAATCCAATATCGATATAGTAATTATCTCCCCATCAATAATTAATAACTTAACCCAAATAAAATTTATCGTCAAATCTTATTTTTCCTTTAGTCCCCGAACTTCTAGAAATTTATCAAAGACATCAATATAAACATCATATCACTAACTAATTATATTCCATAAAATTTTCAGGACATTACAAACTCCCTTGCTTAAAATGAATTTTGTCCTTGAAATTCGCACATCAAATTTCATCATACTTTTCAAAATCATAACCATACTTGACATGTGAAAATTCAACTTTTTTTTTATAATGAATAGTGATTTCGTTCACTGTTCATCATGAATAGCACGTCGTTTTACTGTTCACGTGAATAGTGATTTTTTTTTTTTTTTTTTTTGAAGAAATAAAATTTCAAAAATCTACAGAATCGTTTTTAAAACTCTTTTCTCTGATACCAACTGTGACGACCCGAATTCTCTTCCATTCGAGTGCCACTAAAAGTGACTCATATCATATTATCGAGACTTAAATAGTAATGTAAAATTATTCAAAAGAATAATTAGAATCCCATAATTTTATTTGTGAATAAAAATAGAACATAATTTTCTTACATAAAGTTCAACATAATTATCTCATCAATCTTAACCACTTTTGCCACTTCCATGTTGACCGCCTCGAACCTTCAATTATCTGAAAATGGTAAATATCGTGGAGTGAGATTTATAAAATCCCAGTAAGTATACCAAGCATAAATTTTCTTTTGAAAGCATATGGATCATTTTCATCATAACATAGGATAGGATCGAAATACTCATAAACATAGGGAGACACAAGAATTTTACCGAACTTAAATGACAAGAATTCTTATGTGTAGCGCTACTAAACTCCGGTCCCCTTAGCATAATCATAAACATATCATATGGAACCCATAACAATCTTGTGAGATTGATTTCATAGCAATGATCCAAACATTTTCATAAAAACATAAGATATACTTACTTGTCATAAAAACATACTTACTTTTCATAAAAACATAAGGTGTATTTACCTTTCATAAAAACATACTTATTTTTCATAAAAACATAAGATATACTTACTTGTCATAAAAACATACTTACTTTTCATAAAAACATAAGGTGTATTTACCTTTCATAAAAACATACTTACTTTTCATAAAAACATAAGATATACTTACTTGTCATAAAAACATACTTACTTTTCATAAAAAACATAAGGTGTATTTACCTTTCATAAAAACATACTTACTTTTCATAAAAACATAAGATATACTTACTTGTCATAAAAACATACTTACTTTTCATAAAAACATAAGGTTTATTTACCTTTCATAAAAACATACTTACTTTTCATAAAAACATAAGATATACTTACCTTTCATAAAAACATACTTACTTTTCATAAAAACATAAGATATACTTATCTTTCATAAAAACATACTTACTTTTCATAAAAACATAAGATATACTTACCTTTTAAAAGATTAAAATGAAGTGTAGTAGTAAATGGACCAAAACTTTCTTGACCACCTTGAATTTCTCTTACTTGTGGATTTTGTCAAGAGATTGGAAATAAGTGTATATGTGTAGAGTTGTGTGTAAAAGAGATGGATTTATATAGATGTGTAAAGTTGGCATAATGTAAACATCATCATTCAATTCTATTAATTTTAACACATCCTTTTCTTAAAGTAAAGCACCATTCATATGCTTTTCCATATTTATACAAATATTATGCTCTTCATGATTACATATAATGGAGTCTTATCAACCATTCATATACTTTTCCATATTTATACAAATATTATGCTCTTCATGATTACATATAATGGAGTCTTATCAACCATTCATATACTTTTCCATATTTATACAAATATTATGCTCTTCATGATTACATATAATGGAATCTTATCAACCATTCATATACTTTTCCATATTTATACAAATATTATGCTCTTCATGATTACATATAATGGAGTCTTATCAACCATTCATATACTTTTCCATATTTATACAAATATTATGCTCTTCATGATTATATATAATGGAGTATATAAATCATTCATATACTTTTCCATTTTTTATACAAATATTATGCTCTTCATGATTACATATAATGGAGTCTTATCAATCATTCATATACTTTTCCATATTTATACAAATATTATGCTCTTCATGATTATATATAATGGAGTATATAAATCATTCATATACTTTTCCATATTTATACAAATATTATGCTCTTCATGATTATATATAATGGAGTATATAAATCATTCATATACTTTTCTATATTTATACAAATATTATGCTCTTCATGATTACATATAATGGAACCTCCCATGCTTGCATATATTTTCTTAATTTCAATAATAAAAATAATTTTTGTATAAATAAATATTGGGATAACATTGAATTAAGTACTTGGACTTAATATACTTTAAATCAAGAGAATGGAGATATTTTTAGAAATTCGGAATTTAATTTAAAATCGAACGATCTTGATTATTTCTTGATTTGGCTATACGAATACGTCGCGGCGTTACTTAATAAAAATGGGTGAAATAGTAGCGACACGATTTTCTATTAAAATAATTATTAATCGCGTAAAAATTCTTGGTCGCTACATGACATGTAAGTAGAACGTACGTTACATCGTAGATTAAGAGAGGTTAGAGAACTAGATAAATCAAAAAATTCAAATGGCGAACAACAACAATCTTCTACCCCCTGTTGATCCAATAAATGAAGATGACATGTTGGTTGGTGACTTCATGACACCTCAGGTGGTTCAAAGTCAATCCAGCATAGTCTATCCACCATTTGGGCAGGCAAACTTCCAACTAAAAACTAATGTCATCAGTATGTTCCAAAACGGATAATAATTCATGGGAGACCTGATGAAAACCCCCACACACATGTTTCTAAATTTTTGGACATGTGCCAACACTTTCAATATCAGGGTGTGTCTAATGATGCTATCAGACTTAGGTTATTCCCTTACACTCTAAAAGATAGAGCTGTTGACTGGTTAGATTCTCGCCCCGCTGCGAGTATAACCACTTGGAACGACTTGGTTCAGAAGTTTTGCACTAAATTCATGCCTCCAGCGAAGGTTGCCAAATTGAGACATGACATCACAGTATTCCAGCAGCATGATGCTGAATCTTTTGATGATGCGTGGAACCGATTTAAGGGCATGCTGAGGAAGTGTCTAAACCACGGGATCGCTAGAGGAGACCAAGTGAAGTTTTTCTATGAATGATTACTTCCACACTTTAAAAACATGGTTGACTCTTCATCAAATGGTGCTTTGGGAACAAAGACCATCGGACAGGCACTGGAGCTCTTTGAGAGGATAGCAAACATTAATGCCATGTGGGGATCAGACAGGGTGGTTCTAAAGAAGACATCGGGAGTCTATGAAGTGGATGCTTACACTACCATATCAGCAAATATTGACTCCTTGGCTGCAAAAGTGGAGAGCATAGCACTGGTGAGTCATTCATCTAAAAGTGCTAAAGCGACTTTTGATGCAAACCATGCCACTACAGATTGCCTTATTCTGGCTTGTCCAGTGGAGCAAGTTGACTATGTACAAGGGGGTCAATGCCAGAATAATCCATACTCAAATACCTATAACCCAGGGTGGCGCAATCATCCTAATTTTTCTTGGAAAGAGCATTCAAATGGACACATTGTGCCCCAGTTCAACACTAAAGAGAGGAAGCCTGCACTGGAAGAGATGATAGGAAAGTTTGTGGAAAGAACAGAACAATTCATGGCTAAAACAGATCAATTCATGAGAAAAATTGAAACCACCTTCCAAAATCAGCAGGCATCAATCAAAAATCTGGAACATCAAGTAGGGCAAATAGCACAGCTTATCACAACCAGAGCCCCGGGTACATTACCTGCAAATACTGAGGTAAACCCAAAGGAACAACTCATGGCTATAAATGTGGTGCAAAATGAGATAAATCTAATCACTACGCGTAGTGGTGTGCAACTTCCTGAAATTAAAGCCAAAAAGCCAATGGAAGTTCTTGAAAAGTTTGTGAAAAATGGTGAGAATATGGTTGAAAAGGAAGATGGCCATGAGGTGAAATCAACAATTAAGCCTCATGAGTCTCCTATTCCATTTCCACAAAGGCTGAAGAAAACAAGAGAGGATAAGCAGTTTAGTAAATTTGTGAATATGCTTAGAAAACTGCACATAAATATTTCTTTCTTGGAAGCCATTACACAGATCCCAAGTTATGCCAAGCTACTAAAGAAGATGATGTCTAGCAAGAAAAAGCCTGAAGAACTTGAGGAGGTCACTTTGAATGAAGAATGCAGCGCAATCCTGCAAAACAAGCTGCTACCTAAGCTCAAAGACCCAGGGAGCTTTTCTATACCTTGCATTATAGGTGATTTAAAATTTAACAAGGTCTTATGTGACCTAGGTGCAAGTATAAATCTAATACCCTTGTCTGTGTACAAGAAGTTGGGATTGGGTGAACCAAAGGGTCGTAATATCATTTTACAATTAGCAGATAGATCAATTTGTTACCCTTATGGAGTTGTGGAAGATATGCTGGTTAAAACTCACAAGTTCATATTTCCAGCTGACTTTGTCATCTTAGACATGGAGGAAGATGAAAAGGTTCATCTGATACTGGGTAGACCATTCCTAGCCACTGCACGAGCACTAATTGATGTAGAGAAGGGAGATGTAGTGCTTCGTGCTGAAAATCAGGAAGTGACTTTCATTATGATGCAATTTAACACCCACGATCCACAAATTGAAAACTGTTCCAGGATTGATGTGTAAATGGCCATTAGATGCTCGGAGAGGTGATAAGTGCCTTATTAACATTTATTTTGTGCACTTATAACCTTGGACTAGAAATAATTTGATCATATCTAAGTATTATTAATGCATTTTATATTTTATATTGTATAGGATCATAAAGGAAGAAAAAAGGACCAAAATGCACTTAAAACTGAAGATTGAGGACCTTGAAAGAAAAAGAGTTACGGCCGTAAAAAAAAAAAAAAAAAAAAAGCCACGGCCGTAAACGGTTTCATAGCATTGTGCAAAAAGGAGCAAAAAAGAGTTACGTCCGTAAATAAAGAGGTCATGGCCGTAACCTTCAATGGTGTAAAAATCAGCAGAAGCCAAGTTACGACCGTAATTGTAAAGCTTACGGCCGTAACCTCAAATCATGAAAAATCAACAGAAACCAAGTTACGGCCGTAAATGATTTTTCACCGCCGTAACTTGCTCGTCAAGAATTTCCTTTTTTTGATTCTTTCCATAATTTTGGTATGTCTTGAGCCCAAAGTTAGGGCACGATTTTGTGGCTATAAAAGGGGAATTTCATGACATAAAAAATTGTTGAAAGAAGAGCGGCTTGCTTGGAGCTTGGAAGAGAAATCAAGCGACTAGAGAAGGTGAATCAAGAGCGGAAAATTCTGGAATTCTTCATGGCTTTAAGCGGCTAAGTCCTCTATCTAGTTTAAGGGGGACGTTGTATTAACTTTCACTATGTTGTTATTTTCCAAACTAGTAATTTAATATTAAATTCTATATTCTTGATTGTTGGATTTCTATGAATTTTATTTCAATTAATACAATGATTTATGTGATTTAGGCCTATCTCATATTTTGCCAAAACTTTCATTTACCACTCTTAACTCGGTTTTCTTCCCCCAAATCATCCAACATTAAGTCCCCAACTATTCCTCTATAGTTGCGCATCATTTAAACTCATAGTCATGACTTACTTCACCTCAAAAACATTTAAAGGTATGTACTTTTCCACCATGTTACAAAATCATGCATATACTTTATGTTCGTCATTCTTTTTGTGATTTGTGAATTATGGATGATTGGTGATGGGTTTAGGCTAATATTGGAGATATTGAATTGTGAATTGTAGGGTGAAAATTTTTGGCTTAATTTAAGTCTCCAATTCTGTGAAATTTCTTGATTTCTTAATATGCATGCAAGGTGTTTGATAAAATGTTTCAATGAGTGTTTTGTTAAGTTTTTGCAATTCTTTTTGGATAATCACCTTCACTACATGTCATACATCATTGGTGTATCATTCAGTCATTGTTTACACTGATTTAATGCTTAGAACTCAACATGAACATCATTGCACTGCAATGCACCTCATTGCAAGGCATCTCAGCATCACTGCACCAATTTCAGCCTCACTGCACCTACTTTGTCACATCTTTTCATGGCTCATATGAACTTTAAATTTGCTGAATTTTTGATATGTTGTAGACCAAGTTATGTATTTTCATATGCCCATAACATGTCTCGGGAAATTTTCACTTTTTCGAGGCGATGTCAAGGGTTGAAAATCAGTGGTCGACTATTTTTTTCAAAAATCTCAAAATTTTTCTAAGTCCTAGTTTGGGTGTGTTGAGTTGAATTATTTTAGTTTTCATGCGATTTTTATACATTCTAATGTTGTTTATCGTTATTTTGCATGAAACATGAGGAGAAAACACCTTGAACCAAATATGAGAAAGCTAGTAACGGGGTATCTCGTTCAACAAACTTTAAATTCCAAACTTCAAAATGGGAACACCAACTCTCCAAACCCCGGAAGTACATTAACCCTCTTTGTTATTGTGTGTTTATTTCTTTATTTGTTTTGAATACATTGAGGACAATGCATATTTCTAGTTTGGGAGTGAGAATCTCATTCATGTGCTTTTAACTGCACATACATTCGATTTTGGGTAGAAAATTCATAAAAACTTGAAAATTTGAAAAAAAAAATCATAAAAGGTGAAAAATTTGAAAATTTTTGTTGATTTATTTATTGTTTATGACATGATTTGAATTGACTTTTGTGCTTTAGTTAGAAAATTGGACAACATGTGAACTAAAATTTTTCTTAACGTTAATCCATGTAAGACTTTAATCAATTTGAGTACATAGCCACTTTTGAATAATAACTTGTGTAGGAAGATGCTTGATACTTGTGGGGTAAACTTGTGCAATGTGAACATATAATTGATTATAAAATCCTAAACCTTAAGAAAATTAGATTCCGACCTGAAATGTAGAACCAAACTGCTCAAGAAACAGTTTGGGGGTGGGAAGGTTAGTATGAGTATGCATTGATGGATTTAAGATTTGAAGTTTTTAATTGTGCATCTTTAGCGTAAGGGGTTCCGATCAACAGGTATAAACCATAATAACCAGCATAAAAATAGAAAAATGATGAAGGTCTCATTCTACTCTTCAAATGCCTTTTTGACTCGAGCAAGTAAGTCTGAGGGGTTCTCTGAACCTGGTACCCTAAGCTCAACTGAGTTGGGAGCTGTCGACTTAAAGCTCGCTACAGGGGTCAACTAGAAAGTAAGTACGGAGAGTGGACTTACACATAAGATACAAAAACATTTTTAACTTTTCTGTTTAAGCCTTTATGACTCGGGTAATTAAGTCTAAGGGGTTCTCTGAACCTAGTACCCTAAGCTCAACTGAGTTGGGAGCTATTGACCTAAAGCTCGCTACAGGGGTCATATAGAAAGCAAGTATGAAAAGTATTGTACAAAGATGGTAAAAGACAAGGACATTAAAAGAAAAAGTCACCCATAAGAAAGAAAAATGGAATAAAATGGTATAAGCTTTGTTGATTGAAATTTCTAACACTTTGTTAATTATCCTTGGTCTGTCGTGCATACTTGTCTAGTCCTAACTGCCTCGTATGGAAAAATGCAATTTATACATGTTTAGAAACCACATCAATAGGAAGGACCTCGGGATATGAGAGAAAAGTAATAATGTTGTGATCATCCATGAGAGTGTAAGGAACATCAAAAGAAAATCATTGTTGATCACATGGGATTTGGGCTTACTCTTGCATAAAAAGTCACACATTGTCAAGTTTATTTTTACATAAGTTTGCATTTGATTTTGGCTATTCACACACACAATGAAGTTAAGCATCGGATGAATGAAAATAATTTTTGTTGTTCATATTTTGCATCAGATGAATGAAAATAATTTTTGTTGTTCATATTTCTTCTCTAAAGTGAATCATCAATTTGGATTGTTGAAGCACATGGTAAATAAGTTGACAAAAATAAAAACATATTTTTTATTTGCATTTTTATTTTTATAGTTTAGTTTTATTTTTGTTCAAGGACGAATAATAGTTCTAGTTTGGGGGTGTTGATAAGTGTATTTTATACACTTATTTCTATCCAAAAAGTAGGATTTTTATTGTTTGTTCAAGAATATTTGTTATTTATTTTGGTTGTATTTGTTTATCTTTCAGAAATAACCCAAAGTCAAGAAAATTTTAAACTTGAAGCCAAAATCAAGCAATTGGATGATAAAAGTGTCAAAGTAAGCAAATCAAGAGTTGATGCAGTTAATCAAAGGGCCAATTTTAAGAAGAAATCAAAGTTGGACGAAATCAGAAGTTCAGGGGCTAAATTGCAATAATCAGAAGTTGATGGACTTGCTGTGCAATTAAAAGACATGGACCAACTTGTAACATTTAAAAGACAGAAATTGCAACTCAGTGTAGAACCGTGCAGTCGCATGATATTATAGCATGCGGTCGCACAATCACAAAAATCAGCGACTGAAACATGCATGCGAGTTGTGCGGTCGCAGCATTTTGAACCGTACGGTCGTATGGTTAAACTTTTGGGCCGCAGTTAGGATTTTTGTGCGGAAATCAGCATTCTTTCTCCCCAAGTAACCTATTTCTCGTGTACATCTATAAATACCAGACATGAGACACGTTTTTAGGGGTTGCCAACTTGATGAATTCATGCCAAAATGCTGTCGAAGTGCCGAGAGATCCATGCCAAGCCAAGAATACAATTGAAGACTGAAGATCAAGGGATGAATAGGGTGATATCTATCCATTTTTCTTGTGATTTTTATTCAATTATGTATCTAGGTTAGGTTTTAAATGTTAGAATTGTGATGAAACATTAAATTCCGGATTTTATGTGTTACTTTGATGTTTAATTTAATTAATTCATGGGTTTGAGCAATTGATGCGTGCTTTTATTATTATGCAATTACCTGATCACTAATTGTATGATTTTAGGTTATGTTTTCTTAAGTTCGAAAGATTATGAAATCATTAGACTAGCTTCAATTGCCACAAATTCCGATAGGGGATAGAAATATACCCCTATGTTTTGTGTTATCTGTTATAATATTCACAGTTCTTTAATGTTTTCTTGCACATTCGTATTCAACATAGAAATATAGTTGTGCTGTGTGTAGGAATAGGTGTTATTGTTTGTCCGAAAGGGGGTTTTAATAACATTAGGAATATGGATTTTCAAAACCACGTGAATTATTATTAGACAATTAGAGTAATGCACAATTGATGGAACTAATGTGGATTCTCAATTCTAGCATATTCGTTTCATAAGTTTTCAAAAATCAAATTTTTTTTGTTTCTTTAGTTTAATCTTTATTTTAGTTTTCAAAACAAATTTCTTGTTCCGATTAAGGTAATAGTCTAAAATACAATTTAAAACAATCTCTATGGGATCGATACTTGGACTCACATCTACTTTATTACTTGCGTGAACCGTGCACTTGCGGAGCGATCAGAGGACTTTTCTTATCCTCACAATTATCATTAATGTTCTTTCACTTGTACCGTGATGCCCCACACTTTGGACACACACGCAAGTCCTTGTACTCATTTCGATACAGTATACAATCATTTGAACATGCATGTATCAGACACAACGATTTCTTTGCCTCGTAGATTGAACTAGGAAACTCATTATCCTCCGGAAGCATCTCTCGTAAAAATTCCAGTAATGCCATGAAACTCTTAATTCTCCATCTATTGTTTGTTTTCAAGTTTTACAATTTCAACACATCAGACAATTTTGAGAATTTATTACAACCAAGAAACAAAGTTTCTCAGAATCATTGAACAAGCTATCAAATACATGAGGCATTTCAATGAATTCCCCTTGTATATCACGCATCATTTCGTGGAAGCTCATTATCCTCCAGAAGCATCTTTCGTAAAAATTCCAGTAATGTCATGAAACTCTTAATACTCCATCTATTGTTTGTTTTCAAGTTTTACAATTTCAACACAGCAAACAATTTTGAGAATTTATTACAACCAAGAAACAAAGTTTCTCAGAATCATTGAACTAGCTATCAAATACATGAGGCATTTCAATGAATTCCCCTTGTATATCATTCTCAACAATATTGCTCAAATTATTCTCTTTATGATCACCATCATCCTCACCAGTGCTCATCCTAGGAAGCATACTCTCATTATGCCATTTCTATCGTGTATAACTTTCCTTAAACCTACGACGAATCAAATAGTTCTTCACTTGCTCAAAACTATGAAACTTTCTCAGATTCTTACAATCACAATAAGGGCACAAAATCATTGTTTCACCTTTCTCTCTCATGTGTTCCTCTGCACATTTCATAAACTCTTCAACCCCTTTTACATATTCATGTGTATTACGCCTGCCAAACATCCAACTCCGATCCATATCTAACGACCTATATGTGAAGATATAATTAAATAAATTATTAGTTTTGAGTTAATATTTTTCATGATAGAACCTTAAATCAACTATATACTAATAATTGAAATCAAGTACGATAATTTATTAGGTTGGATACTTCATAACTTTACTAGGATGATTATATTATGCCCAGTTATTTATTTAGTATGATCAATTATGTACTAGCGAAAATCATCTTAAATTATAATTTTCATTTTTAATTTACAAAATCCTACAGAAATTTCAACAGAATCTCCCCTATAAATTGGACTTAGCTTACCTGTAAGAGGAATCAAAATGCCATAATAAAACCAAAATGTTCAACCTTGACATATTCAAAACTCAAACACAACTCCAGTTAAATCAACATCATCAACTACTCCAAAATTAATCCAAAATCAATTCCCAACTCCTAAAATCTCAAACTAAGATTTCATAACTTAACATTCCATAATTTCAATAGAACTCCAATAATTCAAATATTGAAATATATCCATCTACTAATTCAAAATCAACAATATGAAAATAACATTCAAACTAAACTAATAAAAAATTTATTTACACCAATTATTAGAATATAAATTAATAAATTCAATCATGCATAAACTAACAAATAAATCAATTAACTAGTTGAAATACCCATATTATATTAAACAAATATATATTAACACACACACACACACACACACACACACACACACACACATATATATAAAAGAGGGAGCTGGGTTCTTAGGGGTGAGGGGGGCAGGTTAGGGGCGCAGCGGAGGTGCGGTAAAGGAATGATTTTTGGTTTTTGTGAGAGGAAGAGATAAAGAGAGAGGGGAGGAATGTGGTGGTGGTGGTGGTAGAGGTGGGAGTTGCCGAAATGGTGGGGTGGTGGTGGTCGCGGCGTCGGGTGTGAGTCGAGAGAGGCTGAGGCGGGAAGATGATGAAGAGTATAGAGTGTGCATGGGTTAATAGAAATATAAAATTGGATGGGTTTACGAGTCGGTTGTATCTAAATCGAAGCGTCTACAATCGACATGTAAAACTCGTTTTAAGCGTCGGTTCAACATGAACCGACGCCTAAATCGGTGCAAACCAGGTTTACGAGTCGTTTCACACTTAATCGTGCCTTTTTACGTGTTGGTTTCAATATTACAAGCGACGCGTATTTCTGGAATTTATTTACAAAAATGCCACGTCTATTCCCTTTTTTTGGTACAATTCTATACTAGTGTGACCTAAACCATTTGTATAAGTTAATGCTATGATCCAAAATTAAATTATAATCTTTTGATTTTAAATACAATACAATGATGTAATAGTGTGATGTATTAGCTGCCTTGAGGCTAGCAAGCTATGTACTGTTTGCAAGTTGCCTTGAGACCTGTGAGCCGTGTACTGTTTGTAATGATGTGACGTGATCCATATGTATAAAATTAAAGTTGTGAATGACTAAAGTTGTGATATAGATTGCATTCCATAATATAAATATAAATATAAATATAAATAATATAATATATAATGTATAATATGTATAATAATGTTTATTTTGTATAAAATTAATGCTGTTATATAAATTGCATTCTGATTTTTTATTTCACTTGCGTATAATATAACATACAAAATATAAAATCATATTGATTATAATATGTATTCTAACAATGTGTATTTTAATAAAACTATTATTTTTATACCTGTTCAATTCAATGTGTTATGACATTATGTTCCATTTTAAGTTTATTTAGCAAACAATCATGTTAATAAGATAGTTAGTAGCAACTTGCATTAGGAGAATAATCTATCCATACTTGCATTTACTGAAGTTTGTTTAGTAATAGCCCTAAAAAAATTTTGAATGTCCACACTTTTCAACTTATTCTAACACATAATTGCATTTTCATGCTATTTACTGTGTTTAAATAGCAAAAGTTTTACCGTGTTTAACACATACTTGCATTTTTTAAACCTCATGTATAGCATTTCATGAAAGAAAAAAGTGCTTCATACTTACATGTCTTGGATGCAACTGTTGTTGCTGGACTGGTAACGAAGAAAATGCCGTGTATATGAGACTAGACCGTGAATGAAGAAGACTTTTCTGGTAATTACTTTTGGATTGGATGGGTCTATTTGTGTACCTGTGTACGTAAAAACATAATTAAGTGCCTAATCTCAGCATTAAATGCTAAATACATTGCTCGTCTGAAAAGGAAGTTTTCAGGCAGCTAAGCTTTATTTCAAAGGGCAGAAAGTAGATATATTGTTTCATTTTCGGGTGTGTTTCAATATATATATAGACATAATTAGTTGTGCCTAATGACTGTCAGATTTTTAGCATTAAACAGGTCATTTGTAAGGCAAATTTGAATCAGATGGAACATGTACTTGTTTCAATTTTTGGTGAAAATCACCAACAATATCTGTATTTTATTTTCAATACAACCATGCTTCATTTGTAAATTCAAATACATAATTCAAAATGAAATCTGCGTATTTGTACACTTCCATTTGCAAATTTAACTTTTTTTCTTGACCTGAAGAGACTTGGGTGGGAGAATTGGACAGACTTTCTTCCTTTTATATATTAAATAGAATATATTATCAACTAATTAGCCAAGTTCATCAAGTCTTAAGATGGAAACTTCGAAAGTGTAGGAGCAAGTTTGACAAGCTTATAAAGTTCATTTAAAAGTGCATTTGCTTACAAGTTACGAGGTAAAATAACTACTAAGGTAGGCTCATGACTGCGACTTCCTGAAAGTTAAGAATGTTTTGTGCAAGACAGTGTACGAACTTTCAAGTATAAATTATGTCCTTCCACCAAATATACCCTTAATTATCAACAAATAGTGTACTTGTTGGTCAAGTTCGAGCCATTGATTTAATTGCTAACCACACTTCCCTGCAAATAGAGTAAAAACATGTGCAAAGTCAAAAGTGTAGTCCAAAAAGTAATCAAGTGATAAGAAATTAACTGTCTGTTTGTTTTTATTTATTTATTAAAAATCAGATTTTTATGAATGTCAAAGTGAACAATTAATCACAACAATATATTTCATGGGTTTCACAGTTTTTTAACCACGCATCTCATCAAGTTTTATTCAATTCGCTAAAGATTTGATTTTAATCTCTATCAAACAGGGGATAAAGTCCCTTGTTAATTTATTGAATAACAATGATAAATATCCTTAGATTCATATGAAAAGATACATTGTTGAAAGCTGTAAGCTAATTCTTACCAAATGAAATACTTTATTATATTCCTTTTTCTAATGTTCAGTGATTTCATTATTGTTGGAAAATTTGAGTTAAAGAAATATTGAGAATTGGAGTAAAGATTGATCAAATAGGAAATAAAATTTCATATGCAACATTTTATAGCTATCTGATTGCATGGGCCAAAGGCCTTGCGATCGCAACCGGTGCATATTGCTGAAGCATATTCAATTTCGGTAAAGCCATGCGATTGCTAGGTTTGTTTTTGACAAGATATTTTGTGGGGATAGCATGCACTATAATCATGCGATCGTATGGTGGTCTCAATGTGACTGTTGAGAATTCGCAAATTTGATTTTTCTCAAGCATTTTGGAAGAAGGACATTTCATGGTGTAGCTTGCACCATTTCATGAAAATATTCGAAAATCTATAAATGTGTGATTAGATTTCAAAACAAATAAGATCAGTCATGATCAAAAGTTTTGTCCAAATATACCAAATTTATTTCAATTTTGTGTTTTTCAAGTTCTTAGAAGAAACTTGTACTTTAAATTTTCTTCAACTCTTGACTTGATTTTATCCTGCAAACTATTTACCAAGTAGTCCTTAAGCACTCAAATTCATCAAAAAGAGGCAAATATCGTTTGATAATAGCGATTTACATGATCGAGCCTATTTGATCATTTTCAATTATTTCTATTATCCTTTTATTTTATTCCTTTGTTTTGATTATTTTCTTTTTTCATCCTACTACAAATTCAATTCTCAAATGATATCTTAATGGATAATGAAACTACCATATCTACTATCAAACTCATGAATCAAAACTTGATAAGATTGGAACTTTGATGGAACCATTTTACAAGGTGGCAAGATAAGATCAAATTCCTCCTAACGGTATTGAAGATCTTCAATATTCTTGATACGAAATTGGCATCACTCTCGGAACCAACTGAAGAAGATATGGATGTGATGAGGGCCGAAAGAAAAAAAATGCCAAGATGATGAACTCATATTGTAACATCTCAAATATTTTGTACCTTAGTTTTATTTATTTATTTAAAAGTTAGATTCGGTTATTTTCTTCGAAAATAGCCATTTTTCGCGTTTTGTATGACGAGAAAGTAACGGATTTATAAGAAAATGGAAGAAATTTGCATGAATTGTAATATTATGGACTAAATTAGCCTAAAATAAAGTTATGAATGATGTTTGAGCTAAATCGAACTAAATTCATAAATGGGGGAGTAAGCTGAAAATTTTAGAGAACTTCAGCTTATTTATAGTTTTACCATTAGGTTGAGCCTAACTTTACGATCCTTGTGTGCAAGGTGTGTTGATCCATAGCCAATGCGTGTTATACTACTTTGTAATTCACATTGAGACTTATGGATTGATATTAAAATTAAGTACATTTAAGGTTGGGAATTGCCTTGAAAGTTAAGTTAAAGTTGTAAACATGAAATTATAAAAGTGCTGAAAAATCCAAAAAATTTGGGTAAGTATAGAAACTCAAACAAGCAACCCTTTTTGGACGTATGGTACGAGCTGTAGAATGATCCGTTATAGATGCATGTGTAGTCATTGTAAAACTTTAAGTATGAACTTTATAACAATATAAATATTGACATAAACATATCTAATCTTGACCTTCAAATATTGATCCAAATGAGACAACTTGAAAAATGAAATATGGAATAAAATAATATAAGAGGGAAACTTGTCATCTCACCGTTAAGGGTGTGCTTGGCAAATCAACTTATTAGTTAGAAACAATTATTTATCAAAGTTGGGACCTTAAGAAGAAACAAACATAGCCTAACTCATTTCTATATATAACACACTTATGCTCACATTCAGAATTGGATGCTGGGAAGAAAAGAATTTCTACAGCGACGAGGCTATTATAAGCCTGAGCAGAGGCAAAAAAAAAAAAAAGAGAGAGAGAGTCTTCTAGAGGCATTTCCCCGTTCTGGGCAGAATGCTCAACATCACGAAATTCTCATTTTTTAGGTAGATTTTTCGAGTAAAATTTAGATTAAGAAGTAAGATTTTTAATATATTGAAGTTACTATAACACTTGGTTAAATAATTGTAGGTGTAAGGACTCAAAATTATCTTATCTAAGTTTAAAGGTGAATAAAGCTTTGTTTATGTATTTTTGGTGTTAGTTTTTCATATTGTGCTAAAGTCTTTTACATAAATTATACCATTTGATATGATTCTTATTGATTGACGTTGATCTAATGACTTACGTGCCAAGATTAATGTTAGAAACACAAGTGACTTCTAAGTATTGATGAAATGTGTGGGTAAAGCACTTAATTGATTTTATTTTTTAAAAGTTAATTCATTTTATGGGTATGCAGATATTCTACACCAATTAAGTTTCCCCATGATTTTCATCTAATTGCACCAATTAAGTTGAAGAGAAAATGGTTGTTAATGAATACTAGTATCTAATGAATTTACATGTTCTTTTATATGTTTCTAAGTTTATAAAGGTATGATTGAATGATATATTTGATTGTGCATGTGGAATATCTATACTTCTAAGGGCCGATCTAATTATGAATCCTAATTTTCTTGAGTGGAAAATGTGAAATTATGTGCTAATTATGTTGGATATGAGTTATAAGGAGCAAGATTAACATTTGGTAACCTAATTGAGTTAAAATATAATAATAAAAATGTTCTAAACATCCCCTTATGAAGTTTTCTCATGAATTGAGATTTGAAATTACATACCTTAATTATTAAGTTAAAGAATGTCGTGAATTGTTGTTCAAGTTTTAGACATTTTATGTCATTTATAAGACCCCTTATGTGTGTAGTACGATTAAAAATGGCTAATGATAAGAAAGATTACATCTTTATGTGTTCCACTATCTTTTACCGATCATGCATGATGATCTTATACACATATAAATGATCTTATGTCTAAATGATCAATTTTAGGAATGTCAATTATGTAGGAATTTATTGAGCATTTTGATGATCCAAATATTATTCATGCCACACCAAGAGAATGATACATAAGGAAAATGTCAAGAGTTCTTGATAGTATGCTAGAATGAGATTTAATGATTTGCCTCTTTGAGTGAATTTTTTATGTTAATGTGGCATTTATTCTATGAATTTTAAATGCTTGAGCATCCTTAATTAGTCTATCAATTTTGATTCAATTGCATGTCTCAGTTAAGCTAAGTATGATTCTATTTTAGTTCAAGCTTCTCTATTTTGATGTACATGTCAAGAAAACTTCTATTACTATGCTTCTAGAAAATCTAAATGATCATATTCAAATTTCTGTAGAAGGCTTGTAGAAGCCTCCTGCAACTTGTTTGTTAGTTTAATTCAGTAGCTTCTAGAAGCCATCAGCATTTGAAATGCCTAAGAGTTTCATGATCAATATACATGTTAGAGCACGAAGCAAGATTATGTGCATTCATGTTGAACAAATGAAGTACTTAGAAGTTTGACTTCATGTGTGTCAAATATTGATATAGTTATGAGTTCTTACATGCAGCTATCTTGCAAAATCTCAGAAATATTACATTCATTCAAGATACATGATTTACTCTCTAAGCATACAGTTATGTTTAATAAGTATACCTAAAAATGTGCATGATAAAAAGTAGAACTTTAAGAGTTAAGTATTAATCAATTTGGGATTCTAGAAGCCCATGAGAATTGTTTCCACATTTTAAGGTCATGGAAGTGGGCCGAGATTCGATTTTAGTGCTTCCAATAGTTATGTACAGTTAAAAGTAAGCTATATGCATAAGAATATCACGAAATAAAATGTGTAAATCTTCAAGTTTTATAAGATTACAAGATAGGTGACCCAGGTTTTTTTAAGATGAGTGCTCATGAGTACTTATTCTTAGAGAAGAGCCCAATACATTAAGAAACAAAGTTATAGAGATGGTGCATTCCATCATATCATATATACTATTTTGATTACATCAAGTAATTTGAGAATGTTATGTGATATATGATTTAAAGTATTCTTACGTTGAATTTGATGAAACATTCTTATTTATATGCTAGAAGATATATGAAATAATTTTGGATAGCTCGACATTATTTGATTTAGTTATTTTCCTCATATTTAGGAGGTAAAGTGTATGATTTATATTATTCAAAATAAGTAATTTAAAGATTGACAAGGAATATGTTGAGAATAATAGATGGATGTATGACTTAACACACTCTATATTGAAAATACATTCTTATTACATGCACCAAGTTTTATTCATTGCACCTCACGATTCACAGTCGTTTTATGACTTTCTTTATATGAAATGGAGCATTAATTCTTGGATGTGTGGATTTCCTATGGAGAATGTACCAAGAAGAGTACTTATTAGTAACCAAGAGTGATGAATGATTAAGCCCTTTTGTACCTAGAAATAAACGTAGAATTAAAATCTCATTCTTTTGTCATATAAAAGTCAAATACCAATATAAGCTCAATTTTAAGATTTAGAGGTAGATTTTTATGAAAAGAAAGGGGCCATGTATTTTAAAGTTTCGCTTAGTGTTATTTTTATGAAGTTCAAAACTATTATCGACTCAGTTGTTATTAAAATATTGAAGCCTTTAGTAGTTTTGTTATAAAAAAAATTAACTAGGATTTTGAGTCGTCACACATATGTAAGGTCATATAATCAATGCATTGTCTGATTGACTCTATGATATATATACTAACAATACTTTTACAAAGGAGATTTGGGATGCATTAAAAAAAAAAAAACAAAGCCGAGTCGAGGAGGAATGTACTAAAAAATTCCTTATCTCTAAATATTTGGATTTCAAATTCCTTGATAATATTCTCCTACTCCCACGAGGGCATGAAATGCAAGTTCTCACGAACAAATTAAAGACTGTCAAAATTGATCTTCCGAAATCATTTCAAGTGGAGGCTATAATAGCTAAATCATTGAGAACTTGGAAATGATATTGGAAGAAGATTCTTCATATTTCCTGTGACTTCTCCTTGGAATAATTTCAAAAAAATTTGAAAATTAAGGAAGAATTGAGAGCAAGAGATAAGAGTGACAAGTTTTATGAAGGTAAATCAAAGGCTAATGCTATTGAAAGACCGAACCCTTCAACAAAAGTCTCTAGCGCAATTTTTCAAAAGGAGAAAACAAAAAGTTTAAAGCGATACCCAAAGGAGATTGTTTTGTTTACTGAAAGCTTGGACATTAAACGAAGGATTTAAGATATAAGAAGCAAAGGAAGGGATAAAGAGGGCATAGTGAACTCCATAAAAGAATATAGCATAATGGCCACAATAAGCGAATTAAATGCTATTCATGAAAAAAATTATGGTTAATGATATGATATGATGCTTGTGCTACGATGAATGTACCATGTGATAGATCACTCATCAAAACATATCAATAGACACGAGATAGTCAGGAAATACAAATGAGTTATGAAGGACGTTCTAAGGTTGTTGAAAAACGAAGTGTTGACATTATCTTCACTTCTGAAAAGAAGGTTACCCCAATCAATGTATTGCATGTCCCTCATATGAATAGAAATTAAGTGATTGGAGATTTGTTGAGCAATCTAAGCACCAAGAATTATTGTGTTCGAAAAACTTGTATTATGCCGTGAGAACTTTGTTGGAAATGAATATTCTAGTGATATGATGCTTAAGCTTTTTACTTTTGAGAATGGTATGCATAAAAATGTAAATTATATTTATTCACTTGATTTATTTAATTTATGACATGCTAGATTAGGTCATATTGGTACAAGTGCTATGAAACACGTGTTGATAGTAGCTTGTGACGTCCCATGCCATACGAATTGAACCTGGGAAGGAGTTTTTGTCCTAAACTTGACTCTATGCGTCCATAGGAATTCGAACCCTCAACCTTAAGAGGGTTGTTGGGTGATATCCATTACTTTGTCCTATTGGTATCAGGGATGACCAACAAACTTCTTAAGATTGAAGGCTGGAATCCCTGGGATGCGTTCAGCCAAGCCTGGGATAAGAATCCATTCTCAGGGGAAATTTGTGTGTTGTGGGATGCAGGGACGGATCCATGGCATGGCGAGCTCCCGCGCTCGCCCGTGCTGGATCCGTCCCGAAAAAAAAAATAGTAAGAATTTTTGGCATTTTTTTTTGTTGCGACTGAAAAATTACTGAAGTCCGCCCTTACTGAGATTTTTTTATTGATATCCGCCCATGTTGAAAAAAATCTTCTGGATCCGCCACTGGTGGGATGCCACATGCTACAACCCACATAAAAATGCATGTTTCATATTGAGTTTTTAAAAGAGGTATTTTAGAATACCTCTTTCGAGAATTTTAATGTGGGTTGATACTTCTAGAGTAAGTTGCTCTAGAGGTACCTGAGATCACTCAACGAATATTTTAAGATTGAGGGTTCGAATCCCAAAGGACACGTCCAGCCAAACCTGGAACAAAAATCCTTTCTAAGTGGATAATCTGTATGTTACTGGGCACGTTACAGGATGACATCAACACACGAATCATCCTCTGAGATGGGATTTTTGTCCCATACTTAGCTCAATGTACACCACAAGCTACCATCAATAGCTTGATTAAAAAAAATTGATTTCATATGACACAAAAGATGTACATAAATGTAAAATTTGTGTATAATCTAAATTGATTGAGAAACCTTATCATAGTATGAATATATTTTGCAATATTTTAGAACTTATTCACACCGACATATGCAAGTTAAATGGAATTTCAACTATTTCTATCATTGGAGCTGAAATAAGGGCACATGATAACGGTTTAAAACTTTTTTCAAATAATGGATTTAAAAGTGTTTGGATAGAAACTGATTCTACTATGGTGGTTTACTCGTTATATTTCCAAATTTTCCTTCAAATTCATTTTCAACTACTATATATTTTATGAGATCCATTACTTTTCAATAATTTTTTAATCACACATTCTTTAAAAAATAAACAAATTCATCAAGAACTTGAAAATATGGCTGAGACCAAACATGCTCCCAGTTTACCAAACACACTATATATAAATTAGGAGGATTTGGGACGAACACTTTTATCCCTAATCCAGAGTCTAGTTTAGCGGAAGACCTCACTCCCGCATTTTAGGATCATTTAGAGATGACAATGGGTAAGGTATGGGTCGGATTTGAAAAATCCATATCTTACCCACTAGAAATTTACAATATCCATACCCTACCCATATACCCACTTAAAAGTGGTGGGTCGGGTGTGGATATGATACGAGTAGGGTACAAGTATACTTTTATACCCATTTAAAATTCGTTACATATTTTAATTTTAATAATTTTAATTTTTAATTTTTTTGACATTGTTGGAGGCCCAAAGTGGTAATATTGTGTGTGTATGTGCGCGCGCGCATGTGTGTGTACATGAATTGTTAATTAGTATATTACATGTAAAGTTCATGAAAAAATTACAATTATATCCAATCCCTGCTCTACATAAAAATATCAAAATGAATTAAAAGTATAACATTCACCGTTCAAAAATAAGTTGACTCTAATTGTCCAAAAATAAGCAAATATCAAAGAGTTTACTAGTCCAAAATTATATACTGTTAAAATTTAAATACAATAATTTTTTTTAAAAAAAATTAATAAACTTATATCCAAATCATACACATGTCGGGTAACTTTCGTTCATTTATGTCTGAAATTCAAAGAATTTCGGGCTTTTTTTTTTTTTTTTTTTTTCGGGTAATATGACCATCGTTGTTACAAACAACACCGCACCTCAAAGTCTCCAAAAGTAGTGGTGGGGCAGGGGCATTCCCCGATCCTCTTTTACCCAGCCATCGTCGAAACCTTCAAATAATTTCCACTCCCCTCCCGGCACTCACATTTATGTATATGCGTGTGAATTTACCATGTTAACCATATTTTTCTGTCACTCTCCCTTGTTTCTTTTCGATGAGCAAAAAATTTAAAAGGAATTGTGATCGCCGGCAAATCGTATGGTTACAAAACCCATTTCTTTAATTTGCGAATAGACCCTGGAAAAAGGTTGGTCCCCTTTGTTTTCAAGAAAAATTCACTGGTTTAAATACATTTGTACTTGGGTTCCTTTGGCATTTCAAGTCATATCAATTGTATTGGGTTCTTGCTTAAATAGATTTTTAAATAAAATTCATGTCTTGATTTGAGTGTTGCTTTTGAAGTGTTCTTAATTAGTTGTATATTAGTTGACGTTTCTGTTATAATTAAAACTTGATTTCAAGCTTAGTTTTGAGGTTTAACTAACTTTTAGAATAGTATGAATTTGGCTTCTTTGTGCCAGAATTCCGATACCGTTCTTCAGTTCAAGAGTTTTACAAATTGACTAGATGTCTTTCCACCATTTTTAGTTCATATGTTTCGTTCTATATTATTATTCCTGCCATTTACATTTAATAATCAGGATTCCCAAGGTAAAGTACCAGACATTGTTGGGTTTGTTTAAAACTGTTTGCACCTCAGCTTTCCAAGTATAAAGTAAACTGATTTCTCCTATACTAGTATTAGCATTATGTGTGGTTCTCGAATGGATTCTATTATGATGGATAGAAACTTCGGGGGTTGAATTGTGTTATGAAGATGATTTTCAAATGAGAAATTATGGATGACGTAGCCAAGTTCACAACCTCGGAAACCAGTTGATTTGGCTGTTCCTAAATTATGACGTTCCTACTAAATTATAATCATGAAGCATTTATCTAGAATATATATGCCATGTGCTCTATGGGTTTCTCTCTATTGCTTTCCAAAAATTAGAGTATGAGAGAAGTGGATTGTGATTGTAGAATTGCATCTAACCTTGTCAAGGAACTTATATATTTTATGTTTAGAAGGTGCATATATCAATTTTGTTCCTTAGCACGTGGATATAAATTTTCTGAGTAGTGGGTCAGTATGTTTATGTAAAAAGCCCTTACCTAGCTGGACAGTGGAGGGCCCTGTTATTAGGACTGGTCTTAGTACTAGTAGTTAGGGTGTCAATATCGTATAGAAGTACCGAAAGCTTGCTTTAAATTGAGCGAAGAGGTTGAAAAAGTCAAATTTGTAAATTTACTTAGATCTGGTACTATAGTTAGTGAATATTGCGTGAATTCCGTTTCTAGGAAAAAAGTGTCAAAAGAGTTTGTTATCACATAGGTAGAATATTACGGGTATGATAAAGAGCAGTAGGATGAAAAAAAAAATTAATATAGTAATACATGTGTGTGTGTGTGTGTAAGCGAAAAACTACATACCTATATTTTCTAATAAGTTTTAGTAAGCCTTCAGGAGCCACGGCACTGACAGGTGCCCTAGGCAGTTTCCCCATGCTTGTCCGAAAGCACAATTAATTTAGGCACCTGTTTCTTGCAGGTAAAGAAGGTTATGCTTTTATTCAAATTTACTTGATTTCTCGTTGTGGTTCCTTAAACTTCTATGTTTTCTCTATTTGAAAACTGATGCCTCAACGTACTCCATCGTCCTTAGCCAACTTGAAGTAGAACCTATATATTAGACATTTGAATGTAATGTCTTTTACCAAGTTTTATTTGCTGTGATTTTTCGAAGTGGTATCTTACTTTTATTCTATTTTCTGCCAGATATTTGCTTGTGCCTGTGACGATGGAAGCACAATGTCAGTCAGAGATCAGTGGGCAAAATTTGATGCGTCCTCCTCAACCAGGAACATTTCAAGATCGTGACGACCTTATCAAATATGTTCGTGATTTTGGTGCCAGTCAAGGGTATGTGGTGACGATCAAAAAGTCTAAGAAGGATAGAAGAGTTTTACTTGGCTGTGATAGAGGAGGTGTTTATCGTAATAGACGCAAGATTGAAGAGAGCAAGCGCAAAAGGAAAGTGAGTTCACGCCTCATAAATTGTCCTTTTGAAGCTGTAGGTAAAAAAGATGATGATGTTTGGGTGCTTACAATTAAAAATGGTGAGCACAACCATGAAGCTTTGAAAGACATGTCTGAGCATCCCTACAGTCGTCGTTTTACAGAAGAAGAGGTGTGGCAAATCAAGCTAATGACAGAAGCTGGCATCAAACCTCGTCAAGTGCTAAAGGCTCTGAAGCAAACAAATCCGGATCTTCAATCAACACCAAGGCATCTTTACAATATCAAAGCTAAAATCCGTCAGGGGAATTTATCAGGTTTAATGCATTCTTATGAGTTGAAAGTATCTGTTTGCTGATAATTGAAAACTTGTCCATCACATCCTTTCAGTTAACTGGTGCATATCCTGAATGGATATTTTAGCGGTTATATTGTGCTTGTAGTTGATAATTTTTTAGTACTATTGAGATAAATTTCATAACAGCTTGGTAAGTTCCTGAGCATAGCAGATTGTTCCTATGAGGATAGGATAAGAGTGTTTTTGGTTGTTATGATAAGGATCTGTTATAGCTAAGTTTGGGAAATAGAGGTCAAAGAGAGAAAATTCGAAAGAGCAACAGGATAGTTTGGATGGAATTGTTTTTCTGGACGGAGGACAGCAATGGTTTTCCTTTATGGGGTGGTATATTAAAGTTTTCATAGAGAGGTTGATTGCAACAGCTAGAGGTTGACAAGTAAGCTGGTTTGTATACATTAAAAACCTGGTACATGTTTCATTAAAAATCTTGTAAAAAATCCGGCTTTTATTGTGACGGATGCAATGGCATTTGCTCCTCTGTTATGTTTCAGTAAAACAAATGACAGATGGGTAAAAATATCTATTTCAATCCTTTCAATGATCATAGTTGGGGCTTTAGTGTAGAATCTGTTACCCGTGCTTGATGTACAGCTACACCACCTCCTTTTTTAATCAATGTAGCACCTAACTTCTTATTTATTTGAAACATTTTGTAAGACAGCATTATGTGAGGTTGTTGAAAATTCTGTTAAGATTTGAGGTCCATCTTAAAAGGTCAACCTTATTAAGAGGAGTAACCCAAACTCTTATAAATTGTTCAATATTTTCATCTTTAATCGATGTGGGATTTAATCCCTTAACATGCCCCCTCAAGATGGTGGCTCATGTGAGCAGACCAATCTTGAAATCCATGTACTCATTTTTTGAGTCTTAACCGGATCAAATTGCTCGTTGGAGCTTAATGGGCTCTGATACCATGTTAAGATTTAGGGTCCATCTTAAAAGGTCAACCTTATTAAGAGGAGTAGTCCAAACTCTTATAAATTGTTCAATATTTTCATCTTTAATCGATGTGGGATTTAATCCCTTAACAAATTCAACTTAGTGTTGATGTCTCTAATAATGGATAAACATACTAAACTAAAATGCTGTGGTAGAACTCCTAAATCTTCAGTCAGTTTAATCTCTGGATTTATTTATTTATCTATTTTTTCATTGTATCTTTTGCCAAGCCAGCATGATATTAGCTTGTTGCCAATTCATCTGAGATGATACGCATCTGTTTGGTAAACAGTTTATAAATGGTTGTTTATAAATATTGTTTATAAATAGCAACGTGTTAACATTTTGTTGGTTCATTTTTTTTGAGAAGTAAAAAATGGTTTTAAAAAAAACCGTCCAATAAGATTATGTCACGTGACCGTTTATAAACAAAATTTATAAACAATTTTTACCAAACAGGGATATGTCTTGGATAATGTGTAAATGTTCTAGACTAAGAATTCTTTAGTAAATAACTTTAGTGCCATTGTATGTAATTTTTTTTTTTTTTTTTGGGTTGTTACTGATTGTTGTTCCTTAGATATAGGTGGATCTTCTTGTGGCTTGAATGCTGGGATCTTGAATCCTTAAACTTTAAGCAAAAATAAGGACAATGGCTATTAGGTTATCTAGCTTAGCAATTTCTTTGGTTATTCACGAGATAAAAAAGTTTCATGCACTGTTACTGCTTCCACAGAATTTAGATTGACATTTAAAGTCATTAATTATCTGCCCTAGAGTAAAATGCTATCATCTCTGCAGATAAAAGTTTTAAATCATGGAGACCCAATATGTCTGTTCCTGTAAACACATCAATTGAGACTTCAACACACATCTGCCCTGTAAGTTTTGATGGAAGAGAATATGTATAATATGCCTTTTATATATTATCCATTTCTCTTGATTCCTTGTCCAAATGATGTTTGACACTAACTTTCAACTTTTTTTTTGCTGGTTGTCTGAATTCAATTGTGGTTGAAGGTTACTAATTATATAGGCGGGAAGTTTGTGGAATCACAAGCATGTGAAATAATCGATGTTATAAATCCTGTAAGCTTTGTCTCCGGACTCTGATTCCTTTTACTATATCCTTTTTTTTTTTTCCTGAGAGCTACCAGTGATGTACGTGGTCTAATGGATCAGTTATACAGGCAACGCAAGATATTATTTCTCAAGTTCCCATGACTACATATGAAGAGTTCAAAGCTGCTGTACGTGCAGCTAAACAGGCTTTCCCTGCATGGAAGAATACAGCTGCTTCCACTCGTCGGAGGATCATGTTCAAGTTGGAGGATCTCATCCGCAGAGATATTGTATGGCTGATTTTATTTCAACGTCGGGCTGCTAAATTTCAATAAACATTGGAATTTTTGTATTTACAGGACAAGATTGCCATGAACATTGCTACTGAGCAAGGGAAGACGTTTTACGGTGCCAAAGGTGATCTGCTCTATGGTTTAGGTAACCTGCCTCGTATGTTGCTGTTTTTCCCTCATCTAATTTTTCTCAAATTTCACAAGATTGATGTATAATTTTAGCTCAACCTAGTCCCTCCTTTGCTTGTAGAGGTAGTTGAACGAACATGTGGTATGACTACTCTACAGATGGGGGAGTATTTATCTAATGTTACTAATGGAGTCGATGCATATTGCATTAGAGAACCACTTGGTGTTTGTGCTGGGATATGTCCCTCAAGCTTTCCTTCAATGATTCCCTTATGGGTATGTGTATACTTGTGATAGCGTGCTTGTGATATCTGATGCTGATTTTTCTGAATTATATTGATTAAAAGAAGTGTTCTCATATGAAATTCCTTAATTTTACCTCATACTTCACTAGATGCATACAGTTAGTTGATTCATGTATTTCATTTCTGGGACAAGATTAAAAATTACTAATATTTTTCGTTGAGTTCTATATCTAACCTTTTCCTTACTTTTCAACCAAAAAATCACTATTCAAAAAATCTCCCTCTTTAAAGTGGGCATCAAATAGAGACTAAATTAGTCTGTAAGCTTTTTTTAGTCTAATTTATGGTATAAGTGCACCCAAAGCTTACTTTATTAGGATTGAATACTCCATTATACATTATCTTTTGTTTTTTGCTGCTAAATTTTTTCTCTGTATTTGCTGTTTCATGTATAGCTGTGGAGCAAGATAATTTTTTTTTTTTGGTTTTGAGTGCAAGTTTACTGCTTCTGCAGATGTTTCCTATTGCTGTTACGTGTGGAAATACTTTTATTCTGAAGTCATCAGAACATAATCCAGGTGACTGCCACCAACCTCTTTCACAATTTTATCATATCTTTTTGTGCTTTATAATCTGAATTATTATTATATGAAATTGAGTTTATCTATCACATATTTGTAATGTGGTGAACTTGAGTTGCCAACTGGGAGATGTCCCAGTAAGTACAAAAGAAGTTAAAAATAAGGTATCTGGTGACTGGAAATGGATGATTGAATAAGAAAGAAGTTCAATAAGTAAATGACGTGGAAATTCACCATATATTGAAACGGATATCAGAAAATATTAAAAAAAGAAAAAAAAGAAGTCATATCTTTGTAGACTATTGACATGACTCAGTTAGTGTTCATCAAATTTTGTAGAGACAATTAAGCTGGTGAGGAAGAGTGGTTAGGGTTAATTGTCTAGGAAGCAGTATGTTTGAAGTCACTCAAGAAAGCAAGATACCGAGGAAGATGTGGTAGTTCGTTGTCTTGTGTAGTGAATAGCATAATATGACGTAAGCTGCATTTAGAATTCTTGTTGATGATGCCCATGATAGTTAGGGGTCAATCAAGTTGACTTGGATTCCTCTGTTATCTTGGCTTTTGATTGTTCTAGATAAGTTGCGGCATATTTTCATATTATGTCTATCAGTCAATAATAGTCACAAGGGTGGGTGCCCCATCTGTGCAAATAGTTTACTAAATCAGGCCTTAGGGGAACAGGTTGACGGCAATTGATACCGCAACCAAAATGAAAATGAAAACAAATTCTTTTTCGCTACTCAATTTCACATTAACATTTCGTTCATGAAGAAGAAATAAGTAATTAGTATATTTTTGGCTAAGCTTTCAATTGTTTATAAGCTGATAAAACATCATTTTTAATTACACAGTTCTTAGATCCTACAACTTTTATCTACTTTTTTAATAATTAAATATTATTTGGGACCCACTGATTGTAAGCACTTAAAGCTTAGCCAAGCAAGCACAATTATACTCTTATCATTCCCTTTTTAGCACTTTCAACAAGGAAATAGCGATCCATGTTTAACCTTGTTATGCGATGGACATAAGTCTATGCAAGTCCTTTAGCCAATAGTTTCACCTTATATCTTTCAATTGCTTTGCTAGATTTGTGTTTAAATATAAACAACCATTTACGTCCTGTTGGTTTCAACACCCATTGACATATTTTCATTAACAAGTCACGATATATCATTTTTTCTAACGCTCCCATTTCCTCATGGATGGCTTCTTTCTACCTTGGAACAATTATTGCTTCCGTACAATATTGAAACAAATAACAAGAAGATTGATTAGATGCAGATGCTCTATAGGAAGGAGATAATCTAGGAAAGAAATTTTGAAATAGGATGTGAGGTACAAGATCTTACACCTTTCTTATGAGCAATTGAAAAAAAATCAAGGGAATGTTTTTTAGTCAAATCAAGATAAAAAAGATGACTTTTTGTGCTTGGTTTAGGTGACTATTGACGTTGAGATAGTTGTGAATTGTTCCTCCTGGACTGGACCTTTAGATTCTGGTCCTATCTTGTGCACTCATGGAGTTATAATATTTAAAGGAGAATGGGAAATTTTAGGGTTATTATGAGTCTGCATTTGATAAAATCAGAGATTCTTGGGGAGGTTGAGTGATGGAGAAGTTGTGAAATAAAGAAGATTGATAGACCGAAGGCACTGATGAAAAAAAAAAAAAAATCTAAAGAGAAGCGTGTTTCGTGTATTTCAACTCCATTTTTCGGTGGGTCACGCTGACAACACTATTTGAATTGCGCTGCCATGAATGTTTTCTTCAGGCAGCAACAACCAATAGCGACAACCAGCAGCAGCAAAAACCATAGTAGTAGAACATGTCTTTTAGTTAAAATTCCAAACCTGATAGTGACCACTTTTCATTTATAAAATGGGACCCACCACTAACCCATGTTTTACATTGTCGTGGCCCCCAATATTAAAGTTGGATAATCAATTGCATCTATTTCTCAATAAAAAGTGAATCCACCACCTTACAATTTCAATAACAAATGACTATTTCAAAAATGAATAACATAAGTATCCCATCTTCTATTGATTACACTATAAATAAAAATTGTAAAATCATAACAATAAAATTTATTGAAACAATATTATATTAATAAGGAATCACTAACGTTTCATTTAATTACTTTTTTCAAAAATCATTTGTTGGCATTTTTAGCACGACAACTTGTGCTTTGCTTCCTAGACAAACATTTTCTTGTTGGAGGGTGATAAAAATTGTAACCTTTTTGATAGGTGAATCTCCTTTATTATGTCCATGCTCATTTTCCTGCTAGATATGGACTCAGAATTGATGTAAATATTCCTTCTACTATCATTTCAAAGAATGTGAAGGTTGGCATGAAATTGAGTTGGAATCATTTGATTAAAAAATTGAAAGACATGTTTTGCCACAGATTTTTGTTGGAATAAATATACCCAAAGCACGAGTATCCCCATCAATGATGTAATAAACCATTTTTTTAAAGACATTAATAACATGGATGGTCCCCAAATATCACTATGAATAAGAGAAATATGTTGTGATTTGTGTAGGTTATGTAGGAAATTGACTACGATGAGGTTTTGATATTTCAATACATTTCAAAATGCATATCATGAAGATTCTTGTTCTGAAATATTGTAGAAAGTAACGTCTTTAGTCGTAGAAAACTTGGGTGACCCTATCTCTTATGCCCAAAGTTCAATTTCATTAGAAGAACTTGAGTATGCTTTAGATAGATTACCTAAACTTTGTAACTTTACTTTTGAAGTAATAAAAGGCATTAACCTCCTTAGCACATACAATCACCTTTCCCATGCACATATCCTGGCAATTAATTCACGTTGAGCAGGAAAGAAATTTAGCAATACAATTAAGATCTTTGGTGAGTCTTCCAATTGAGAGTAGATTATAGGAGATGTTTGAAATGTGTAAAACATACTGAAGAACAATTTCTGAAATGAGAATACAACCTTTGCCCGCTACAGAAGATAATGAATATGAACCATCAATTGTTTTTACCTTTTGTCTACCCGAACAAGGAACAAGAAGCAAAGAATTTGGAGTGGACAGTCATATGATCGGTGGCCCCCAAATCATTGATTCAAAGGTAAGTAGACAGAAAAGGGAAGAGAAGAGTTTTGATTCTTATAGATTATTATGATCTTCATGATTCATTGAGTTTGTTGCGTAGTGATATGTTAAAGTTACCTCTTTCATCCTTGTAAAAATGTTGATATAACGAAGGATGCCCACAACAAACAACAGAACTTCCGGCGAAAAACCTTTAGCAGCAATCAATGAAACTTTTTATGTTGCATAATTTCCTGCAAAGCTAAAATCATTATTGCAGAGGCAAAGTGAAACTGAGAACATAGGTTATGTTTAGAAAGGAAATGAACTGTCAATGGAGGCTCAGATTTGCGAAAAAATTCCAAGAATCCTAAAGAGGCTCCACCATCTTGAAAATAGCGTTTTAATTCATAATCTGTGAAAAAAAGAGTTGTATACAAGTGCATAATCCTATCTAATAAAGGAAACTAATTTACAGATTACACAAATTAAGGAACATAAAAAAGGAAACTAGAAAATCAAATCCCTGATATTCTTCAACCAATCAATGAAAAAAAATAGGGGAGAGAGAGAGAATAATTCCTAATATTCTTAAATCTATCAATCACAGAATCAGAATTAAATTCCCTGATGGTCTTCAATCATTTCTTCAACAGATACGTTTGAACCTTCATTTTTTCTCTAAATAGTTACCTCTTGAGCATTTCAGAATAAATTCCGCCACCGGATATGCTAATAGGGGATCTTACATAACCAGTTCCCTGAAATACTAATTAAAATATGGCGTTTTCTTTTACATGGTAAAAGAAATTACAAATCACATTATATAAAAATTTGTGAGGCAGTGATGTCCAGTTTTTAGGATACTTTTGGGTCATGTCCGGTGTCCAATTTTTTTGATGCTTTTATTTCTGATAAAATAAAAGCCTTGTTTCTTATCAAAAAAAGGATCGAGACATTCAGTGGAGAATAGAGTATTAATAAGTCATGATAATTTTTTAAATTAACAATATTTTTATTAGCTTAATGGTAAGCATATACTTCAAATCACAAATCATTGTTAGAGTGGGGAAGGTTCTAGACATTGACTGCCAAAATCTATGAGGGCATATGAAACATTTTCCAGATTATTCATTAATCAGCACTCTGATAATTTTTCCTCTGATAAATGGCTACTCTTTGAGTTTAACTCCTTACTTTGTATGAAATCCTATGAAATTCTGTCGTATCTTTTTAACTCGAAGACTTGTTTTATATATCACCAGTGCTGACAGGGAGAACCATGTGAATGCTTTTTGGAACTTTAATTTTGCAGTATGAACTTTTAATTTTAGGTTTTTGTGTTTTTTCAGGGGCTACAATGATGATTGCTGCATTGGCAGCTGAAGCTGGTTTACCGGATGGTGTTTTGAATATTATTCATGGCAACCATGTAAGCCCCTGCCTCCAAGAAGCATTTATTACTACATATCCCTTGAATGACGTTAGGGAATTCGTAGGATCTAATTTATCTTTTCTTTTTCAATCTTCACCTTTAGTTTGGTGTACTCTAAGACATTGCATGGGAATCTGTATTTATGCACATCTTCTTCACAAGTTATTATAATTGTTCTTCTGGGAAAGGTAAATATTACTATAGAATGACTTTATAGAGGTTTTAATTTCAGTATGACAACCTCTTTATTGATAAACACCCCTCTTTGCACCTCAAAGTTTTGTGTTCTCCATTCTGTCCTCCAAAACCAACTAATGCTGTATTTTCACTGAGAATATTATTGCGCAATTCTTTTATTGATCTTACTACGTTAATAGTTATTGTTTCTGTTAGTGATTAATTGTTTAAGTTCTAACAACAGTTGTGTCTATTTGCAGGAGATTGTCAATAATATATGCGATGACGATGATATAAAAGCCATATCATCTGTTAGCTCAAATACTGTATGGTGTTCTTCCTCAGTAGTCCAAATTATGCTTTCAGTTACACTCTATCAGTAAAAAAGATCTATACAACTGGATACACATTTTGGTTTTTATGATGCATCTATTTCTAATGCTAGAAATTAATGACAACCCCCCGTATATAGTTACTTTTTATGCCTCAAAAGCCTTGCATTTTTCTATGTGTATATATATAAAGATTTGTGATTTTGTTCTTATTGATTGATTATTTTGTCACTTCGTCTTCTCTCTAGCATTTCACTAAAGAATATGCATCTAATAGAGCTTCTTTCTTTTTTCATTTGACTTGAAGGCTAGAATGCACATATATGCTAGGGCTGCTGCCAAAGGTAAATATATTCAAGTGAGTGTTCTATTTATCTAAAAGGGGTTCTGCCTTTGCTAGACTTAACTGATCATGTAAATTTTATTCTTACAAGTGTTTTTTTTTTTTTTTAATGGTTCTGCTATTTACCAGTCTAACATGGGAGTAAAAAATCATGTGGTAGTCATGCCTGATGCAAGTGCTGATGCTACATTGGATGCTCTGGTTACTTCTGGTTTTGGAGCTTCGAGAGTCCAGAATTGCATGAGTCCAAGCATAGCTGTTTTTGTCGGAGGCTCGGCCCCATGGTGTGACTTAGATTCTGCTTGATACCACTTCCATGTACTTCTATAGGTTTTCAGAATAGAAATTTTAGTGAGAGCTGACTAGCATATCTTAGCAAGGAAACTAGCTAATTATAGCTCTACCATCAATGAAAAAATATTTTCAATTGCTATGACTAGTGTATCTGAGCAAAGAAACTAGCTAAGAGAGCTAATTGAAACTGTACCATGAGAGTTGAGTGTATCCGAGCAAGGAACTAGTTAATTATATTTCTACAGTCAATGAGAGAATATTTCCAAATGCAATTACTAAACTAAATAAAGAATTAAAACCAGATTATGACTAGAAACACTTCAGTTCATTTACCCCGTGAATAGAAGTCTCTGAATCATTGATCTAGGATTTTGCTGGAATGTTTTTAAATACTTCCAAAGCAAATAAATATCACTTGGTAAAATGGGAAGAAGACCCCTCTGAATCATTGATCTAGGATTTTGCTGGAATGTTTTTAAATACTTCCAAAGCAAATAAATATCACTTGGTAAAATGGGAAGAAGACCCAGATTGATCTAACACCATATATAGTAGCTCAAGTTGATCATTAGTAAAGGGGGTCTATTCTGAGGATTGAGATGTCTCAAGTTCAGTGATATCTACAACCTTTGGAGGGCCTACTTCAAGGGTGTTTTGCCTCCCTCATCTCTGAGAGATGGTTTCCCATACAGTTTCCCACAAATCTCCATTGTATATCACAGCTTATGACACTGATCGTACTAGCAAATATCCTTTTCTCCAAGAACTCTTTTGCTTCCGAAGTCTTCATCTTCAATGCCTAAACCATCTTCAATGCCTAAACTACTTGAGAGTTTTAGTCCCAGCACTTTCCCCATCACATATGTAAGATAATACATTGCTAAGAGAAGGATTAGGTTCTTTACTGAGGACCACCCTTCTTGCCACATCGAATTCTAGTTGCTGGCTAGCCAAAACAGATGTTCCAACATCTCTGCCAAGGTTGCTGCATCTTCAGGGGCTACCATCAGTAGTAAAGAAGACATAGCTCCTGCAGTGAAACCATCATGTTATAGTATTTGTCATGGCCTGATAATGTTGCTAGGCATTGTGGATTGCCATCTTAATTCATAGATATGAGAAACATTCCGTTTCACAGAATAGGTCCTTGACACAACCTCCCTTACCTTTTTAACCATTATAAGATATGAAGAAATGGCTTCCCAATAACTGGTTTCATGGAGGTCAGCAGCCACTACATGACCTTTGAATTCTCGTCATCCAACATCTCAATTTCAGGGTTAGATTCATTCAGCTTCTTAAAAATTCTCTCCATTTAGTTTTTCAGTTGTAATCTGGAGTATGGAGTTCTAAAAACTGGTGATGATCATGGTTGGGTTTGAATAAGAAATAGAACCTGAGTTGTGTGAGATTTCTGACCTGACTAATGGTAGAAGAGATAAGTCCACGATGAAGAAATTGCCACAAAAATTTCTGGTTCAGATGCAGTGGTATTTTACAATTCAAAACTGTATTCTTGACTAGCCTACTTAAATAATGAAACTGGTTAATTATATTTCTATTTCAAGGAGAGAAAATTCCTAATTAGTAGCGAAATAAATATGAAGAAATAAAATAAGATCTTGTATCACCATGTTTTCTATCAATTTTCTTTATTTAGCACAACTATGGGATCTGAAGGAGAGAGTTTTCTAACAACTTACTTTATTTATCACCTTGTTGACTAATGTCCTTTAATGACCCGTTCCATATGATTTTAGGTTGACCTCTTCCCTTGATTTAGTATTTCCCAATTGATGTGTCTAGCTACTATAACCAACTCATGAATGTTATAATTTTATATTATCTCTTATTTTTTACTCGCATCTCTTAATGTTCTTGTCTCAAATTCATTGTATTTCTCGAGCTGTATGAGGAGAAAACTTCCTCTCCGTTTCTAGGGGGTATTACCTTCATCTTGTGAACAATTTGTCTTGTAAAGGCTCAGCACCAAATACGATTAAGTATGGCTGATTCAACAACTATTATATGGCCCTTGCATTATGCTTTTGTCAAATAAAATTCATGTATCACTTCTCTTTTCATCCAACCCACTTTAATGCTATGTATTACATCCTTGTGAAGCCCTCTTATAACATGTTTTAATGGAATTGCGTAGTTGTATGTAGGAGCTTCTTGAGGTCTACGAAGACACGTCATAACCATGTCCTTAACTTTATTATCCTCAAGTGTCACCTCTACTTATTGACATATAGCATCATTTCTTATTCTAGACGTGGTGGTTTGATCAAATATCATCTCTACATCCTGCTTTCATCTTAAATACATTTTATTGTTAATGGCCCACTAATGAAATTTCTTTCAGAAAGTGACCAAACTTGATATTATTTGCAGGGAATGTGAGCTTGTGGAGCGTGCCAAAGCCCTTAAAGTTAATGCAGGAACCGAAGCTGGAGTTGACATTGGACCGGTTATTAGTAAAGAGGTCTGACACGCTATTTGTGCCCTTGTTAGTATGCTTTGTTAGAAAAAGGACATCACTGTGTGCCTTCTTGTTGACTGCCTGTCTCCCCAGCTTTTGCTGGAATTTCTCTTTCCATGTACTTTTGAACTATGACTTATCTTTTTGTGGTTCTTACATAGTCTCTAAGCTCATTCGGCCTTGGTTAGTGGTATATCCTGTGTATTGCAAAGTGGTATCAAAGCACAGCAGAAGTGTTTCTATACAACTCTTCTTTGCATGTAACCAGGGATCTGATGGGGGAGTTGCTAACACCTATGTTGGAGCTTGTTTGAATGGTAAAATAATATCTGCATATGCTTCTAGTTGGTCACATGGTATATGCACTTATAACACCTATGTTGGGGCTTTTTAGTTGTAATCAGATTGAGTGTTAATTGGAAATGTGGCTATCTCGTTAGGCTGGTACAGCTGTGTACAATTAATTATGCCAGGGCTTAGACCTCTGAGATTTTAACCCCTGTCGGAGAATGAATGTTTAGAAATCATTTGAATTTTTGGTTCTGATACTTAGTGGAATATGGAGATTTTAGTGCTCGTTCTACAATGGATATACACCTTATCATCGTACATCTTCTGTTGATTAACTGGATGGGATATACATTAGTATAGACTGGCAGTGAAGTTTTAGTTTTTAAAGATTGTATTTTGGTCATAAATGCAAATATCTTTTACCTTTGGGAAAACGGGGCAAATATTTTGGGTTAGTAATGCCGCACTTTAAGTTGTTTGGGTTATTAGACTGGACTCTGATATCTAAATCGCTCTATGGAATTACTGTTTCAATGTCTGGAACTCCACTTCTTCTGGACTGAAAATTAGCTAAGATGATGGGCTGCAATGCGTGCTAGCTTAATTTGTGACAGATTAGACCTTAGACATTGTTCATGTGCTTTACATTTAGCCTCTGTTCAGAAAATAATTTTTTCTTGTTTATAAACCAATTCCCCCAAACCGGTGAGCTCTGTCAAATTTCCAGGTGTCCCTTCATCATATTTTTTTGGGCCAACGTATGGGGCAAAATCAACCAGTGGGCCATCCACTTTTGACTAGCCATTCACATCATTGTGCTCCAACACGTGTCTAGAGATATTGTTGAAAAAAAGGTAGAAATTGGGGTGGTACACAACACAGAAGTGGGGGCCGTTGATGGTGTACTGACTGCCCTGCGAAAGCCTGCAGCAAAACAGGTTACGGTGCATCATTTATAAACGTGAAAAAATTCTTACGAACGGAGGCTTAGTTAAGGCTGCTCCAAGATGCTCACCATGACCTGTCTTTGGCACCTTCCCTTCATGTTAGCTTAGCCCCTGTTTTGTTTTGTAATTTTAATCTGAAGTCGAAAGTCAACAATTGCCTTTAACCATGCATTTTATGGGACCCACACGTTTTCAACCGCACATCTCATCAACTATTATCGAAATCCACAAAAAATCTGATTTTATTCTATACCAAACAGGGGCTTAATCTTTTTTACCGCATAAATCCCACACAACTATTTACTCGATTTCATCACTATCAATGATTATATTGTTTTTCCTTTCTTCAAAAGAGGAAGCTTCTGTATGTATAATTTGATATCTGTGTTGCTACTGTTCAAATGTCTGGAACTCCACCTCTTCTGGATTGAAGATTAGCTAAGATGATGTGCTTCAACACATGCTAGGTTAGTTTTTGATGGATTAGAACTGGCTGTTTGTCTCTGTCTTTGACATTTAATCGAGGCAGCTTCAGGATGCTCACTATGACCTGTCTTTTGTACCTTCTGTTCATGTTAGCTTAATCTTTTTTTACTGCATAGATCCCACCCAAATCCTAGCATTATCATTTTTTGTAGTTTGGTGAAGTAAGATGCGGAGACCTGTTGGTTTCGTGATGCTTAAATTACTTTCATTACTTCATATGTACAATTGGGCGTTGTATAATCTTATATATATTTTGACATGGGACAAATATGTTTACTTGACGGCATTGGTTATATACATTTTCCCCCCTTTTTCAAAAGAGGAAGCTTTGTATGTATAATTTGTTATCTGTGTTGCTGTTGACTTTTATTCCACTCTCTGTATTTTGGTTTGTTTATTTGAACTATGCAGGAAAAGAATCGAATATGCAGATTAATTCAAAGTGGTGTAGAAAGTGGTGCTAGACTTGTTCTTGATGGGAGACATGTTGTGGTATGCTTAACTCTTCTGAATACCTATTTGTTTGCTTTTGCACAGTCTGTTAAATAATTGGGTGTTTATATCCTACAATTGGAAAGTATTTTAATGAGCATGGCCTCTTGCACGACTTAAGTGTACTCCAATCCGCTGATATTAACTCGATTTATCCCTTGATAGAAAATTCACGCATTCTAACGAATAACACATATCCGTAGTAACAATTATAAAGGGTAATCGAATTTTTGTAAAATATTGATTTACTAGCTAAGGAGTTAAACCAAGTGTAGATATTTCTCTCAAGATTGTTCAATTGGGAATACTTGTTCTCTTTTATTGAGCTGTTAAAACTTCATCTCATCAATTATCTTCCTCGAGGGGAAAAAAACACACACACAAACCCACACTAAAATTATAAGAAATGAAATAGATACAAGTTTGTACTGTTGTGTCTCAGTTTCGTTCAATTGTGATACTTGTATATTACTACATGAATTCATTATATCTTGGACTTCAGAATCGAGTCCCAGGAACATCTTCCCGCCAGTCTTGCCAATCCACTTGGGGGTTGGGGGGGTGGGGGGTGGGGGGGTGTTAAAAGCATGTGAAATAATTGAAATTATATCAAAACAACTTTACACAAAAAAGCATCCATTCTCATCACGATAAGAAAAAGTAAATTTAGCACAACTGACCCATACAAATAAATAAATAAATAAATAAAATGTTCGAAAAGATTAATATAGATATGAATTAAAAATGTTGAAAATCATTACTAAACTAACAATCCACCTTTATATAAGAATTTAATTAATTACAAATTTATCTTCTATTTCATGACAAAAGGGGAAAACGCAAAAAAAAAAAAAGGAGAAAAAACACATGGAAAAGAGATAAATGTAAGGCTGCGTTTTCTTTGCCGTTTTTCAACTATTTTTTGTTTTCGAAAAGTAGAAAACTCGTTCTGTTGCATTGTTTTCGAAAATGAAAATGGAAAATAGAAAACAGATTTGTAAAGAAAACAGAAAATGCAGTTTTGAAGTTTTTCGCGTTTTCTTTACAAATTCGATAATACAGAAAATGCTCGTTTTCAATTTTTTTTTTCTAGCCAACATCACTTTTTTTCCCCTTTTACAAATTATCATTTCTAATATTATTTATAGCTAAAATTTATTTCTAGTAACTAAAAAAAAAATTTATTTTTAGTATTATTTACAAATTATCATTTCTAGTATTATTTTTAGCGGAATTTTTTTCTTTTACCTAGTATCATTTCTAATATTATTTATAGCTAAAGTTTATTTGCACAAAACTCTCGAAGTTAGCTAAATAAGAATAGTTTTCCTCATTCAAAAACCATCGAAGTATAATTACAACTACATAAAAAAGTTTTTTGCGAAATTTCAAATAGAACGTGTTTTTCAACTTTGAATTTTCGAAAACAGTTTTCAGAAATAACAAACCAAACCCGTTTTCAGCAATTTTGAAAAAAACACTGAAAATAGAAAACAGAAAATATTTTCGGAAATGAAAACAAAAAATTGAAACATAAAGAGAAAGCAGCCTAAATATCTCTCTCTTTATCAATTTCATAAATAAATTGAAATTTAATCATGGCACTAGAGTTTTTAGAAGGAAAAAGAAAATAAAAATATTAACAAAAGAACAAAAATCATAGATTGAAAGACGTGTTTTTTTTTTTCCTCGAAAGTCTCCCAAAGTCTTTAAAGTGAGTGAGAGACGATATATGAGGGTCTTCATTTTTCATAAAACTTTATAAAAGGTCATTGATGTTTTGAATACGTGATTTCTTTAAGATTTTGAAAGGTTTGGATTGTATATTCCATTACTTTAAATGTGTTTTAAAAGTCTATCAAAGTTTAAATTGAATACACTGCGACTTTTATTGAATTCAGGTCTCCAAGAAAAGTCTTTAAATTTAATATAGACTTTTAAAGACTTCTATGGTGTTAAAAAAGTCTCAAGTGTATTAAAAAGAGTTATGAAGTTATATAATTTTTGGGGTACTTTTATAGACTTCTAAAATGAATTTTAAGGTATTCAATCCATATTTTTTGAAATTCTACGAAAGTTGAGGGTATTAAAAATATTAATGACTGTTTAAAGACTCTCCATATACTAAATTTTAAGCACAAAGAACAAATGGAAAGCCTCACAGTTTGTCTTTCAATGAAATTTTTTATAAGATTTTCTACGTGCTAACTTTGAAAGACTTTTGGTAAAAGAAAAAATCTTTCTTTCTTCAATTTTTGCCTTTCTATTTTCCTTGTACGAACCTTAGAGCCATGATCAATTACCGTCTTTTTTTTTTTTTTTTTAAATGAAAAGAATATTAAATTTTTTTCTTCTACGTGATTCTTTCTCTCTTTAATATTCTAATAACTATTTTTTTCTTGCCTTTTAATTGTTTCTCCTTTTTTCACTAAATAATAGATAATTTGTAACACACACCCCGTTTGGTCCCATTCATTTTTTTTTAATTTTTTCCTCAAATTCATTTCCAACCACATATTTCTATGAGACCCATCACTTTTCACACTTTTCAACCACACATTCTTCCTAAAAACTCAATTCCTCAAAAACTTGAAAAAATAGCTGGGACCAAACGGGCTATAAATTCTTAAAAATTGGTTGATTGTTAGTTTGCTTGTGAATTTCAATAGGTTTAGGTAATAAAAAAGATCAATCTTTTATTAATGTACTTTTTTATTTTTTTTCCCCAGTGTTAGTTTTTACCCTTTTTTAATTGTTAATTGGGTCAATTAATGGAGAGCTATGTTTTCTTTTCACTGTAATGACTATGGGTGCCATTTTATTTTATTTTTTTTTAATAAAGTTGTTATGATATGGTTTCAATTATTTCACTTGCTTTCAGCCGTGGTTTGATGAATATTTACATTATATTTTATTGAAATTCCATGAAAATCTTTTAACTGAAGTCTGGGAAAGTTTCCAAAATGAATAGAAGTTCATAAAAATCTATGTCAGTCTTTATAAATAGAAGTCTATAAAAGTTGGTGAAAGTCATCCATAATTCTGTAAAATCTACAAACTTCAACAAACGATCATGACTCTGCAAAAGTCGGTCACTTAATAAAGTCCATAAAATTATTTGAAGTCTAAATTGAATACATCCCCCTAGATGAATGTCTACAAAATTGAATTATGAAGTAGACATTCATATAGATAAATCTATTTATTTTCTAAGCGGGAGTAGGGAGGTTGTTTCGGTTGAGTTTTTACTACATAATAAGTTCTCTGATCCTACCATTTTACACATAATATCAACTGTTTATCTTTACTGCACCACAAGGTGCTTTGAGGTCACTTTCTCGTGTTGCGCAATTAAAATATCTGGATAGTTTTATATCTAGATATGATTGAATCAAGAAGAAAGGCCCTACTTTATGAAGCCTTACAAATGTTCTCTACTGGACCTGCTTCTATAGGTACCGTGGTATGAGAATGGAAACTTTGTTGGTCCTACTGTCATCTGTAATGTTACAGCCAACATGGATTGCTACAAGGTAATCTTTTATATCTTTTAGTTTTTATGTTTCCATCAAAAATAAAGGGAAGAAAAATTGTTGAGAGATCATTTGGATAAATGAACGGTCTTGATGTTTTGGCTTAGCAGGAAGACATGCTTGGGCCTGTTCTTCTTTGTATGCAGGTGACCTATTTTTTTGATGGCCTATTCTTTGTTATGGTTTTAGTAATCCGTTAGCGTGGTTAGTTAATGTATAAACTATTTTTGACTACTACCAGGCTGAAAGCTTAGAAGAAGCCATAGCCATTGTTAATAGAAGCAAGTAAGCTTTTACCTTGAGTTTTTATGTATTGTCATCAAGGATTCCAGATAAAATTATCCAGTGGGTTCTTTTTATGTTTTTCGGGATGTTGAAACATAGCTTGTTTTATTAGGCCTCTTGATAAACCTTATGCTTTCAGTTTTCCTCCCCTTTCACTGTTCTCTAGATGAGTGAAAACTTACAAATATGAATCATGTGGTAGCGACGGTGAAAGTCAAAAGCAAGACTTAATCTTGGAGTTCATGGAAATGTGCTTTCCATGGAGATTCTTAGGGATATTCATGGAAGACTTGCCATGATGGCATCAACTTTAGGCAGAAATATAATGGATGGTATTTTGGTTTCCATAGTTATTTAAGTTTCAAATTACGTAATTTCCTGTTCTGTTGGTTTGGTAGCTTTTCTTTGCTGGAGATTTTAAGTATGCTGAAGACAAGATATAAAAGAATGCACACAACCTCTCTAATAGCTTAAGCTCTTAGATGAAATGGTTAACATGGTATCGAAGCCAAGCAAAAGACTTGGTTTCAAGTTTTGCCATCGTGCTCGTGTCTGACATTTGATCAAAAAACGAATCTGGTTTGCATGTTTGGGGGTATATTGAAGAGAAGAATTAGATGAATACGTGTGGCCCCTCGCTAACAACTTTAAGCTTTGAGATGAGATGGTTAATAAATTATATGTATGTGTAAGGTTTTTTCATTATAGTCGAATTAATGAAATCAATTCATATTTGTATTGGTTTGGTTTGGTTTTCCTTCTCCCAAATTTTCTCTTTTTCCTATAATCTTTTATTTGCTATACTGAGCTGCATGCTGATTTACAGCAGATCCTGCTTATTATGTTAAAAAAAAAAACGTAAAGGGCTCATCTATCTAACTTTTAATCAGCCTTTAATTAATGATTTTTTCCCATGACAATACTTAGTTTCCCTTTGTTATAGGCATGGAAATGGAGCTTCCATATTCACTTCATCAGCTGTTTACGCTAGGAAGTTTCAAAATGAAGTTGAAAATGGGCCGGTAATCCAAACCTTTTCACGTGTCATGTAGTTCCAGGATTATTGTTAATGATTCATATCTGCTAAGTTTGAGATGATCTGGACCGATGTAGGTTGGCATAAATGTTCCTGTTCCACTTTCATTGCCATTTTCCATGTTTAACGGTTCCGAGGCTTCTTTTGCCAGTGATCTTAATTTTTGTGGTATGCATTTTCTTGATGTCCTTTGGTTGCATATTTTTAATCCATCTCCTCCTCGACCCAGCCTCTTTAACTAGAATCTCTATCTTTTAGAAACAAAAATGAAATATCTTGAATTTGCAGGGAAGGCGGGTGTACAATTTTTCACGCGAATAAAATCTGTAGTTCAACGGTGGAAGGAATTACCAGGGCGAAGAATGTCATTTCTCTGTCCACCTCCATCTGAGACAGATATAAGCAGTCAAGAAATAGCCATGGCACAACCTTCAACTTATGAAAGTGATGTGCACGGGTGTGAAATGTCACCTGCTATGCCTCCACCATCCAACGAGTTACCAAGTCATGATGTGTCCCTACCCTTTCTTCCAACAGCTGAAGACGAGTTGGCAAATCCTGAGGCATTTCTTTCTATATCATCTGCAGCCGAAAGAGAATTATCAAGTCATGAAGCAACAATACTAATGCCTCCAGGAACGGCAATAGATGCAAGAGACAGAGGAGTGCCCACGTCCGAGCCTCCACGCCAAACATCTCGACTGGGAGAAACTACTCTGGCATTTAGGCAGAGTGAAAATATGTCGTCTGATGAAGGAACATATATGGCTCTGACCTCTCGAAGGATTAGCAAATTTTCACCTTCCGTTCAATCTATGGACATTAATGTTGCAGCCAGTCCCATGTCTGAGAGATTATACATTCCTATCACGTGCAGCGATGAGAGTGTGAGTCCAATGTCTCTAAGGAACGAGAACATGGGCATGCTGTCGTTTGGGCATGATATGCATAGAACAGATTCTGATAGAATATATATACCTCTATTTTCTCAACAGAACGATAACGTCGTTCCAACATCTCATGAACCAGACAGTATATATCTGTCTACTTCTCATGGGAATAATGATGTGGGCTGATCAGTTTGAGAACGGGTGCTCCTGTGCATCAAGCTGCTGGGAGTTTGTGCGCGTCTGCTGCTTATAAAACCGACTCACTACCACCTCAGATGACAAGTACAGTGCATTCAACTTCCGAGATGTATTTACAGCCGGCAGTTCAGAGGAATGACGGTACAGCATCTACATCCGAGAGTTTATTTATCCCTGCAACTTCTCAGGGAATATATGTCCAAACTCCATTAGTAACAACAGATAAATATCGTGGCCAAGGTGCATCCCAAACTCTTCCAAAATCTAAGCAAGAATAGGATTCAATACATGTTTTTTTTTTTTTTTTTTTTTTTTTTGGGGGAATTTGGTACTTAGGGAGTTAACAATTTTGAAGATCTAATATTTCTGTTTATATGAACGGAGATGCTATTTTTGTTCTTCTCTTAGACTGTTGTATTTTCGTAGTACGAGCAAAATGTGAGCCCCTTCTTCAATATCTCACAATATTAATTAGCTTTTTACTTCAGGGAGAAAACTGGCTAGAATTTGAGTTTCCTTAGGTGATGAAGTTTTTTACAATTGATGAGAATGAGTGAATTCAGGAAATGGATGATTCAGGGGATCATACAAGAAACCATGCTATAATATGCAGTAATTAAGATTTTACCTGAAGAATTTATTTTCCTTGTGTTTGATACAATGATTTGACGATTTGTCATGGAAATTATTTTTTAGATACAATCACGTGATGCATATTTTAGGTCAATTTTCTCATGGATATATATATTTGGTGAATTAAAGTTCCTCACTAATATTTTGAAACATGATACGGTTAAACCTCTATAAACTAATAGTTTTGGACCAAGGAAATCTATTGATTTTAATGATAATCGATAAATGACAATTTACACGGCGCTCACAACTTTTTTTTTTTAATGATTACGTGTTTTAAATTGCACAATTTTTCGCATCATTTTTTATCTACACATATTTTTTCTCTCCAATTTTTAAACACATATTTTACCTTAAAAAATCAAAAAGTCAAATTAAAAAAAAATAATAATTCAAACCTGTGGCAGCTGAACAGAGCGTATTATTAATTTATCCATTAATTAATAACTTATTTATCAAGGTATTCTTTATTTTACTAAATATTGTTCATTGTATTTTGTTTCTCATTTTACAAACTACAATTCTATGTCTTTGCTTAACCAAGTAAAATTCATGAATCTACTTATTTTTCACAAAATAGATATTACGTTATTCAATGTACAAAATTATTCTTGCGGCTGAACAAGTAAGTTTTCTTTGAGAAACCAAAATCTTGTTCCAATAAGAAGGTTTCTAATGGTACCAAAAATCACTCAACAAATTCCTTAAGTTCGATTGTTCGAATCATTGGAGACGCCCTCAGTCAAACTGGGATAGACTCCCTTCTCAAGGAAATAATCCGTGTGTTTCGGGACGGGACAGACTACCTTTAATACTCTTCATTTTTTGGGATAGGTTTTCAGTATAACTTTGAAGTAATAAATAAACTTCACAAGGCTATGATAAATTGTAAGATCAATATAATAGCTAAAGATGGATACTTGAAATGAATTTAATAATCAAGTTTTTTATTTTAGTTTTTTAATTTGACCTTACATCTTCGGCTTATTTTCGAGCTATGTTCTTCACTTGTCGATTATTGGTACAGTTTCAATTAGGTTTTTGGCTTAAATTTATGAGTTGGATCTAGTGATGGCAACGGGGGTGGGTTCGGGTTGGGTCCCTTCGACCCGTGCCTCCCCCAGCGATTTTTTTTTTTTTTTAATTCCAACCCATCGAATTTCGGGTCGGGTTAACCCGTCGCCACATTTACAGTCCTGTTTAATTTTTTTATAGTTTTTTTTTTTATTTTTTTGGTATTTTTTTATTAATTTATTTATTCAGAATGGCCAAACCCGTCCCCGCCCCTGCCCCGTAGACCCATGGGGCGGGTTTTTTCGCCTCATTTGGGGCTGGTTCGGGTCAGTTACCTGTCAGGTCAGGTTTTTTTGCCATCTCTAGTTGGATCACTCAAATGATGGTGATCAAATACAAAAGAGTTGGGTCTTTCTTAAGTGACACCTATGGATTTTCAGATAAGATGATTACAAATGGATTCTACCGATGGCATTAGGTATAGGGTCATGGTTTAGAGTATGTTGGGTAAGTCAAATAAACTAGTTTGAGCTTATTTTAGTAGATGAAGCTTATAATTATATAGACATCACTCGTTTTGTTAATCACACCACATTATATATACACATCTACTAAAATATAAATTTTATAAACACACCACCTTCCCTTTTACAAAAATAACCTTCTTTAAATCAAATGAAAATAACAAGGTACACCACAAACATCCAAGACTTTCCATGATCTCTCTAACTCGGCAACACCTCTTCAGTTTCGTCCATTTCCATCTACCCCCAGCCCTCTATCATTATAGCAACGATGATTATGGTAATAAGGTGATGGCTATGGCAGTGATGGTGGGAGTGTGCCGAAGTGGGAGGAATTCAAAATTTTACGATCAACTTCAAGGTTTCTGGGTCTACCCATTGAACTACCATTTTGCTCCATTGATGTAAATTTTTAAATTGCTGATTGAGCAAAACTTTTTAAACTGGTCATTATCTTGTCCCGAAATGAACATCATAGGATAAAATTGAAGATGGTCTGATGGTTTTTGCCTTTAGTGACTCATGTCAGATTTTCAAAGTTCTTTTGAACAGAAACTTCGGAATTTTTCTTGGTGAAGCAGGGATGTTTGGTTTTGAATTAGTTGTTTTATAACTTGATTGGTAAGTGAATGTTGTATAAGCAATTTGTGTTTTTTCACCTACTGGTATTTCTTGGTTGTAAGAAAAAGCTTCATGTTATTATTATCTAAACCTATACTGTAAATCTTAAACGAATTAATTCCTTTATAATTGTCTCGGTATGTCATGTTGGAAATTGTGACAAGATTCAGGTATTGATGCAGTTTCTGTCTGCTGAATTAGACTATTTTTGGGAGCAATCACATAAAATTTAGGGGTTTTAATATTTGTGGTGTACATGAGAATACAAATAAGAAAAACTAATATAATGGGTAGTTATTTAAGTCAATTTAATAGTGGCAAATTTAGTAATTATGAAAAGTGTGGTGTTATTCACAAAATTAGTAGTGTTAATATAATCACCCTTTCAAATAAGTTCCATGAATTTTTCATTTTTTATTCCATTTTTATCCTCTTTATTTTTTATTATTATTTTTTAAATTATACCCATATGCCATTAGGGTATTTAAAATATATTTCATTTTATGTCATTTTGTATTTTTGAGCTAACTTTTTCGCTAATTTTGCCAAACAATTCTATTTCAATCAACTAACTTATTAGCTATCTGCTATTAACTATCAGCTCCCAATTAACTTTTCAGATATCAGCTAGTTTATCAGTTATCAGCTAGCTTATCAACTTGGTCTATCAAATATAGCCTTGCAATACTGTTACATTGAGTGAGAGATTTGTCGGGAGAAACAACATCGATTTAAGTCCATTGGCTGAGTTACTCAAATGATGGTCGTCAAAGGCCATAAAATGTTTGGACTTCTCTCATTGACACCAATTGTGTTTTAGATAAAATGTTTAAAGCTCGATCCTACAAGCTCAAATCTCTCACCCCTGAACTGAAACTACGACCCTTATTGGAATAAAAATAAAAAATAAAAAATAAAAAAATAAATTAATGACCGTGAACAACAATTCTTGATTAGAATACAAACCATGTCACACACTGCATCTGTCTAGTTAAATAATAAATTAAGTTCATATATATATAGTTTTTGAGCACAAAAGCCAATATAAAACTCATAATTAATACCACAATCAAAATATTTTAAAATCACATGAAATTCTTTATATTCGTATAGTATACAAACAAATGATTTGAAATACAATGAAATCTATTAATAATAATGGTAGACATAAACATTAAATGTCGTGGCACTGGCACATGAATTCTAAAAATATAATGTGTTACATTCTCTGTAAGGACCAAGTGGTCCAAGTCAGGTTCGAAAACTAAGACATTTATGTAAGAAAATGACTCAATATGGTCCATATTTTATAATACACGTGATAAGAATATGAATCTCGAAGTATTAAAGAGGCGAAGTTCAGTCCAAATGATAAGAAAAATATAACACTAAAATTTTCAAAATAACACATGGCAATCGGTCTATCTTCAACCCAAGCAAAACTAAGCACGTGCCAATGTTAATCCCCGGTTTGATTTAGCTAAAAGATTCGATAAAAATTACGTCAAAATCAAAAATTAATTTTAACCAAATATTATATGAGATTTAAAACTTTTATTGACTTTGTAATCATATGTTTTATCAACTTTTATCAAAATCTACTAAAACCTAATTTTTAGAAAACTGAACAAGGGTTATATTTGAAGATAATTGATGGTTGAATGGAAAAGCTTGATTTTAATAATGAATAATACACCTATTTATAAAATTATAATGCAAGTGATTCACCTATACTAGGAAACAAGAACAATTAAATATAAAAAACCTATCTAATAATAAAATATTACAACATAATAAAAGATTACAACAATATTGTGGTGATCATGATCTTGAAGATTCTGAATTATTTTTGATGAAGATATCCTTGATGGGCCCCCGCATAATGGATGATCCATTGGAGATACCAATCTTGGACTGCAATTGTTCAAACTTTGAAGGTGGTAATGACTTTGTTAGAATGTCTGCAAGTTGGTCTTGGGTAGGGATATAAGAGACACGAAACGAACCATTGGAAACATGAGTTCGAACAAAGTGATAATCAATGAAAATGTGTTTCATATGGGAATGAAACACAGGATTGTGAGATAGATATGTGGCACCAAGGTTGTCACGGTAGATAGTAGGAGTTGAGGGAAGAGAGATATGAAATTTAGAAAGAAGATTACAAATCCATAGGAGTTCAGAGGAGCAAGAGGCAAGAGCTCTATACTCAGCTTCAGTGGAGGATCGAGTAATGGTTCATTGTTTCTTTGAACACCAAGAGATTGGAGAGTATCCAAGATAAAGAATGTAAGCAGATGTAGAAGAACGATCATCAATACTGGTAGCCCAGTCTGAATCGGTGAATCCTGACAATGAAAGAGTAGATGATTTGTGAAGGAGAAGACCACGGTGAATGGTTTGTTTGAGATATCTTAGAATGCATTTGACTGCTGTCCAATGAATCTCAGATGGAGAGCTCATAAATTGAGATAGTTTGTTTACGACAAAGTAGATGTCAGGTCGAGTGAGTGATAGGTATTGAAGAGCTTCAAAAACCCGTCAATATGTTGTGGCATACGTAGAGGGAGAACTATCACTCATTCGAAGAGTGGATGAGCTGGAAATAGGAGCTGAAAGAGTTTCAGCACTAGTCATGTTGACTTTTGTAAGAAGATCAGAGATATACTTATGTTGATTCAAGAAGATGAAAGAGGGAGTGTGAATGACTTCAACACCAAGAAAGTAGTGTAGAGCACCTAGGTTTTTGACTGAGTAACGAGAGGAAAGAACATTTAAGAATGATTGAAATTCTCCTGCTTGATTTCCAATGACGAGAAGGTCATCTACATAGACAAGGAAGTATATAGTAGTGTTGTTGGAAGAATAGAGGAATATGGATGGATCATAGTTAGAATTGTGAAAACCATAATTTAGAAGGAAAGTCTTAAGTTTTGTGTACTAGGCTTGAGGAGCCTATTTAAGACCATAAATGGCTTTATTGAGTCGACACAGATGAGATGAAAATTGGGAATCAGGAAAGCCAGGTGACAGTGACATGTAGACAGTTTTAGTCAACTTTCCTTGAAGAAAGGTATTGTTGACATCAAGTTGATGTATTGGCCAGTTTTAGAGAAGGGCAAGGGTGAGAAAAACTCAAATGGTGGTTGGTTTAACCACAGGGTTGAAAATTTCAGGGAAGTAGATCCCAGATCGCTGATAAAATCCTTTGGCCACAATTCACGCTTTATGGCGGGAAATGGTGCCATTAGGACTTTTTTTTATGCGGAAGACCCATTTACAACCAACTGGTTGGGCATTGGGTGGAGGAGGAACAAGATTCCATGTTTGATTAGTGATCAAGGCATTTAGTTCTTCTGCCATGGCATTACTGTTAGCCCAAGAGTAATTAACCAAGAGGGGGGTGAATTGGTTTATAATAATTTTTTTCGATTAATAATCTCAAACTTAAAAAAATAATGGGTACAAGTATGAGCACTTAGTGTTGTAAGGAAATTAACTATCAATGTAGTTGCTATAAATGTGTAAACTTAATTGATAAAGCAAGTATAGCACTTAGATATAATGTTGCACAAAATAAATTGATAGAATAAAGTAAATGCAATGCAAGTAAGTAAAATGGATAAGAGAATGCAAACAAGATTTAAGGAGGTTCAATCAACCAACGTGATCTACGTCCTCCGTTACCGAGCTCTCCGTCACAAGCAAGGCCAAATCCACTATTTTTGATAACTTACAACAAGGAGTATCGAACCCTTAAGTGACTTATAACAAGGAGCACTTATCTTTAGGTGACTTTACAACAAGGAACACTTATTATTTACAATCGAGTTTTCACAAGGATCTCGAAACCGTAAGCAAATTACAAATGAGAATTTTACAATTGAATAAACTCTCTTAACAAATGATATGATCAAGTCAATTATCTTAAGAGTTTTAGGATAACACTTCAATAGATAGCAAATATTTAAAGCTCAAATGTTTATGAAAACTTTGATAAATGATATGAGATAGTTTTGCTTGAATCAAAGTTTTTCAACAAATGATCTATCTTTCCAAATAATACTTAGTTAAGTATGAAGAGAGATATACACTTCAATAATTGTTTGGTGATGAAGAATTCAATCAATGATCAATAATGAAGTAAGAGAAATGAGTTTTTGCTTGAATATAGAATTCTTGATAAAGATATGAAAAGTTTTGATCAATCAATAAATTCTTTGCAATAAATGAAATAGAATGTAAAATAAAGTAACCTCAATGATTTTTAAGTAAATATGCTCTCTTAATTGCTCTTGTGGTTGTTGGAATTGAATGCAAAAGAAATGACTATTTATAAATCAAGAAAATGACCTGCAGGAATTTTCGGTCCATCATTTCTACACTTTCGGTCGACCAAAAATTCAAAACTAGCCGTTATATTATTTGAGCCGTTAGACTTTCGGTTGAGCAAATAATTTCAGTCGATCATACTTTCGGTCGATCAATGGACTTTTGGTCGACCAAAATAGTAAATTTTGGAATTTTTATTTTTATATCAAAAAGTTCTTTTTTCCAAAATTTATTTCATGTAATGATTTGAAAAATTATTTTTATGCAAATAATGATTTTAAAAAATATTTTTGAGCTTTATGAACTTGCTAAAAATTGATGAGTACGATACCTTTACAAATGAGTTGAAATTTTTCAACATAAATCTTCTAAAACTTTAATTTTCGACTATCTTGTTCACTTCAAATCTCTTTTATGATTGCTTTGTACTTCAATGGATGACGATTTTGATCTCGGAGTATTCAAATGACATATATGATAAAACTCAAGAATCGAAACCATTAGTAATACAAGAGATCTTGTTTGTTATAATCAAAATAATATACACGTGAATAATCATAGGTCAACAATTACGCCATTGTAATGATTTTAGGGCTTGATTTATACAAGTTCGTCCAAGAGACTCGGGAAGAGGATGTCGAGAAGAAGTGATGTTTAAATGTTTTGGACAAAAAATGTTGTTTTTGGCGTGAGTTATCATAGGATGAGAATTGAGAGATTGTGGGAAATTGGAGGTCCAAGTTCGGATGATTGTTGAAGATGTCCAGAAGTGTTCCTATTTGCTGGAACAAGGTCGGGTTCGGCACAAAAGGAGGCTACTAAACCTGATGCAGCCTCGGCAGATCTGCTGCCTGATGGTTGCAAGTCTGGTTTGACAGAAGGGAATTTTGTCGAGCCAGGATTGGGTTCGACAGAGTAGGAGTTTTCAGAACCAGAATTGGGTTAGGAAAAGGTTGAAGCTGTCGAACCAATGCTAGGTTTGGCAGCAGCGGTACCTGCTGAAGGAGATTGAGGCTCGACTGATTGTGAGGCTGCCGAGTAGGGTTGAGTGAACTTCAAAATGGAAAAAGTTGGTAAAGGAAGAGGTTATGATGCTGGAATGGAGGAAGAGAAGGTGTCATAAGTGGATGAAGAAGATAAAGAATTTGTGTTAGAGGGGTGGCGAAAAATATGTTCAACAAATTTGACATGGCGAGAAGTGAAGATTTTTTTACTGTGTAGTCTTGACATAGGTAAGAATGGTGTTTTGTGTCATACCCTAGGAATATACAATCTTTTCAACAAACCTCAAGTTTATGAGTAGAATATGGTCGAAGCCACAGGTAGCATAAACAACAAAATTGTCTAAGATGTAAATAGGAGGGTTTGTGTTTAAAGAGAGAAAAGAATGGACTGTCATGTCCTAGAGTTGAGGTAGGAATGTGGTTTATTAAATAGACAGCAGTTTGGAAGGCGAAGGACCAGTAGGGAGTGGGAAGAGATGCTTGATGGAGTAAAGTTAGGCCAGTTTCAACAATGTGTCTGTGTCGACGTTCAGCAAAACTATTATGTTCAGGAGTGTAAGGTGGAGTTATTAACTGTTGAATTCCTGATGAATTGAAGATATGGCTAAGAGCTAGGAATCTCCACCACCATCTGAATAGACAGTTTTTATTTTTGTGTTGAATTGATTTTCAATTTGCAATTTGAATTTAGAGAAAATAGAAGAAACATCAGATTTTAAGTGCATTGGAAAAAGCCATATAAATCTTGTAAAGTGGTCAACAAAAATAACATAGTAACGAAAACCATCACGTGAATTGACCGGACTAGGTCCCCATACATCGGTGAAAAGAACTTCTAAAGGCTTATGACTCTTAAGACTAGAAATACTAAATGGAAGCATATGGCTCTTATTACATTGACACGAACGACAAGAAAAATCTAAAGGTAAAGTGGAGCTAGATGTCAGTAAATCGGACCAGAGGAGAAATTGAGTAGTTTTGAGGGAGGGATGTCCAAGTCTGCCATGCCAGAGAGTTGAGGAGACCGTGGAGGTAGATGGAATCATGGGCAGTTGATGATGGACAGACCGTAGAAGGTCATTCATACAAATCATTGATTTCCTGGTCGTAGAGTAGAATTTTCTTGGAGTCGAGATCCTTCGAAACAAAGTAAGAAGGAAATAATTCAATAGAGGTTGAGTTTTGTTTGCAAAATTTTGCAACAGATAATAATTTAATTCAAGGAAGACACAATAAGAATATTAGATAAATTAAAATTTGGAGAGAGTTGAGTAGAACCTGTGTGAGAGATAGAAATAGTATTATCATTACCCAAGACCACATCATCAGGACCTTCATATGGATGGTGAAGAGACAAGTCTGACAGTTGAGAAGCAACATGATGAGAGACACTAGAATCCAATAGCCAGTTGTTTATTGTAGAAGAAGAAACTCCAGCATGATGAACCTTCGATTTGTTGGGGCATAAATAAGGAAATAATTTCCAACGACAAGAGTTGTGTGTGTTTTACCTCCACAGTATTGACAGATAATAGAAGACTCATCACGAGCAGTAGATTTGGGGTTAAAGTATTTGGCGGCATTGGGGTTGAAAGGATTCCTGCAGCAGGATTAGGGTTGGACTGGTATGAACCTCTGCTATTGTTTGAGCGATGCTAGTTGTTAGAATGAGTATTGTTGGTATAGTTCGAGGAAGGACTTGAAGACACAGTTTGGTTTTTAGCATCTTTGGGGAAGGTTTCATGATCAATTAACTTGTCAAATAATTCCTCAAAGGTTATTAGGCTATCCTGGGTTTTGAGAGCTACAATTACCTCTTTGTAGATGACACCTAATCCTCTTGTACAATATCTATGAAGATTAACATCAGACAGCGGAGCACCAAGGGATGAGAGTTCATCGGACAAGGTTTTGATTTGGGGAAGGAATTCAAAAATTGGTTGAGTTCCTTTGTTGAGATTAGTGAGTTTTTCCTTCAAGTGTATAATATACTATTGTGATCGTTTAGCAAATATACGATTTAGTCACGTCCAAACTTCATGTGACGTAGTAATTATAGCAATAAGGGGAATGAAGCTTTCATTAAGAGAGGCAATAATGGCATGAAGAATCAATTGATCTTGATGGTTCCATGCTATATAATCCGAATTTGGAGTATGAGAACCAGTAACATTCACCATTTCCAGTGGAGAAGTTGAGGTTCCATCAAGAAAGTGAAGTAAATTGAGTCCATAAAACAAAGATGTAAATTACAGCTTCCATGAAAAATAATTGGTATGAGTGAGGTGCAAATGAAGATGTGTAGAGGCATTTATTTGAATGGGAGGTGAATTTAATGGAGTAGGTGTTTGGTCAGTTGGTGGATCAATATTTTAGGTTGGTGTAGTGCCAGTGGAGTCTCCTTCGGTGGACATAGTGAAAGAAAAGAAGAGGAATCCTAAGGCTGGGAGAAGTGGGGGTGGTGGCTGGAAAGAGAAAGAAGGAGACTGCTGGGTGGAGAAAAAAATATGCGACTGAGTGGTATGGGTGGGCATCGGGTAGTTCGATTTGGGTATCTCAAGAACAGGAACCGAATTATACTTTTCGGTTCTTGTAAAATGGAACCATTCGATTCCATTGAATCGCAAGAACCAAATCATTCAATTTTGGTTTGATTTCGGTTCTAATTCGGTTCTACAATAATAATAATTATTAATAAGTTAGTCTAATTCTATTTTCATTTATTAAGTATTTCAGTCCAACTATAAAGTTAAAGGCTATATAGTGAGGTAGAGACGTAACAAATTTCATTAAAAGAACTTAATAATTTACAAATTATTTTGATTTTTAGTTTTACGACAACCAATTAAAACCATAAAAAAAAAAAAAAAAAGATCAAAGACTTGGTTCTAACTTCAGTTTTTCGATTTTAAAGGCAGAACCGAGAGCCTAACCGAAAACCAAAACCAATCGATTTTCGGTTCCAAAATCGATTTCTTATTTAATTTTTTAAAACCATACGGTTCCAATTTTTTCAGTTTGGTTCTAGTTCGATTATATCGATTCCTCTTTTTTTGCCCACTCCTACTGAGTGGAGAAAAATAAGGTTGCGACTGGAGAAGGAAAAAAATGGAAGAGGGAGAGGTAGGATGCTAGCCGAGTTTGGAGAGAGAGAGGGTTTTGCTCGTGAGAGTCTTAGGACAGCTCTGATACCATAAAGATAATTGATGATTGAATGGAAAAGCTTGATTTCATTAATGAAGTATACACCTATTTATAATACAAGTGATTCACCTATACTAGGAAACTAGAAAAACAAAAAATCTATTTAATAATAAAAAATTACAAGATAATAAAAGATTGCAACAATATTGTGGTGATCATGATCTTGAAGATTATGAATTATCTTAACAATATTAAAAATTAGATTGGATTAGGATCTCGTAATTTTCTCTTCACATTATAGGATCTTCACATAAAAATTAGTCATTCTCATATAATTTAATTTTTCTGGATTTTCTCTTACCCCAATAAAGGAAAATCGCTACATATCACAAGTTAGAGGTGTCAAGACGGACGGGTCGACAGGTTCGTGAAAATCGGCCCGATCGATCCGGGACCGTGGGCCGACCCGTGACCCGTGAGGGCGGTTCACGGGTCAAGAAGTTGTGAACCGCGGGTTTCACGGGTCAAACCTTTGCGGGCCGCGATTAACTCGCTGACCCGAAAAAAAAAGTTTTTATTAAATATGGTAACATTGAAAATCTCTCTTCTTCTACATACTCTAATACAATTTTTAAAGCAAAATCTTATTTTTTCTCTAATAGCTAAAAAACGTAACGTTCTTTGATAATAATAATTAAATACATTTAACATTCAATTATTATTTGTTTATGTTTTACAATGCATTCAGCAAAAGTGTTAAATCAACACGTTTTTCCAACTCACTTTTTAACCACACACATTTCCCAAAATCACTTTTTAACCACAAATTCTACCTTGAAAAAAAAAAATCAAAATAAAGACGGCTCCCCAGCCGCCGAACACAGCTAGTATTTAAATTTGTAAATTTAGAAGTAATTCATATAATATAAAATATAACTTTAAATTCTGTGTAAATATTTTATAGTATAAATATGAATTTATCAATTTAATTATTTTATATTTAGAAACTTGACAAAAAAAATGCTATAAATATGAAAAATCTATGTTTTTATTCATACGGGTCAAATTAGAACGAATTGTGACCCGCATGGGTTCGACCCAGATGGGCCAGCGGGAGGGCCTGGGTTGTAGTTCGAAATTTGTGGGCTGACCCGGAACCGGCCAGTAACCCGCAGCAGGCGGGCTTTTTTTAAAGCGGGCCGTTATCGGACTTTTCTGTCGACTGGCCGACCCTCCCCTGACCACCCGGATTGACACCTCTATCACAAGTCGGCGTTATTTTCCAATACTAATTATATTATTTTTCTAGTCCAAATTTACCCCCAACTAACAAGTACTATTTACATAGACAATGTTCAAAGTGGTACCAACTACAACTACCAACAATTCATATAGTTGAGATTTTTAGCACCGTTGGCAGGTTGTGCTTTTTTTGTCCTTGTATAATTTATTATATATATGTTCTCGTGGGATTTTCATGCACTTGTAATATGCAAATGCATGTCCCATGGAGTGTTCAAGCGTCAAGCGTGACGCTCGTGCACCGTGCTCACATTAAAATATGAAAACAATTCTTGCAACTTGTTGATTGCCCAACCCTACTCTCTAATCTTTTCAAATATTATTGATTTTTCGATACTAAAATTGAGTGGTATATCATTTGATTTTTCGAGAAATTACTATTTTAAGTATGCTTTTGGAGTATTGTAAGTAATTTAATTTGTAAATGCTACTGATGAAGAACGATGTACATAGTAGTGAGATCTCTGTCATAATTTTCAATGAAGTTAGAACGCATTTTAATTTATTGAAAAATGTGATAGCGACCCCGTGTGACACGGACGGTTGAACATCAACAATGCTTACAAATATTATTAGAATATGAAAGAAAATATTAGAGTATGAAAGAAAATAATTCTATATTGATCAATATTCAAATTGATATTATAAATTAGGAAATTATATATTTTGATTTATTCTTTCTATTCTAGAGTTAGGTCGTTTTTTCTATATATAGTGTGATTGTATTTCATTATCATTATCACCAATTATAACAACAATATCAATTCCGCTTTTATATTTCTAACATGCAGGCCCGGACCTGCCTAGAGGCCCAAGAGGCCGCCGCTTCAGGGCCCACAGGCCTTTTTTTTTTTTTTTTTTAAGCAGCCCAGTCAGTATTTTTTTTTTTAAGCAGCCCAGTCTACTAACTTAACCAACCAATCCATTATAACAAATCTGAATCCAAATCCAATAATCAATCCAATCCCTCTCAATCTCAACACACGACCACCGACCACGACACAGCTGAGCCCACTGCACTGCCCACCCACTCTTGCGACGACTGGTGACGTGATGAGGCGGTGAGGGCCAACTCCAAGTCCAGCCACCGGCGGTCCAGCGAGTGGCGAATCGGAAGTTCCGAACTTCCACCACCAGTGTCCGTCCGAGAAGTCCAGCTCCGCTGCTCCAGCCTCTTCGTGACTCCGTCGGAACTCCAGCAGTGCTGCAGGTAGTTCCTCTTGACTTGAGTCCTCTGTCCTCCTCTCCACGCTCACGCCTGTGCCAGCGGCCAGCTCCTGCACGGCTGCACTGCCTCCGGCTCAAACCTCCAGTTTGGTGGTCCACTGGTAAGTTATAAATTTTGATTTATTGGTTTTGTAAATTGTAATTTTTTATAGTTCTTAATTTCTAACTTCTAATTTGAATCTGTGTTTCTCAATTTCTAGCTTCTAACTAAGCCCTAATATTCCCCTTTCGTGAATTATGAATTGAGATTTGGTAAATATTTGATTTGATGTGTGAATTGTGATTATTAAGTTATAAGTTGTAAATTGAGATTTGGTTAATATTTGGTTTGTTTGTGAATTGTGATTATTGATTTTTATGTTATAAATTGGGATTTGTTTGTAAATTGGTGATCATGGTTTGAATTTAATTATGTTGAGGAGTTTGAGATAAATCTTGGACTATTGTAGAAGGTTGGATGTTGAATGAGTTGTGTTTGATGATTTAAAATATTTTGAGATTCCTCTACAGGTTGGTTAAGTTCAATTTATAGAGGAGACTCTACCAAATTTTTTGTAGAATCTTGTAATAGATAAGTGAAATATTTATATTTGAAATGTTTTAATTTCGCGTTTTATGTGAAAGGAAGTTAACATGCCTAGGTTTAAGATTTTAAACTTAGAGTGTTATATTTTATTTAATCTTTATTTTCAGTTTTTTCCTTAAAAAAAAATTTCGGGTGCGCTGCCCCCGAACCCCCGTATAGCCCAGGGCCTATATCTCGAAAAACAACCGTTTGTTTCAGGCCTACAAAATCACAGGTACGGCTCTGCTAACATGGTATCAAAGCTCTAGGTTTTTGGTCAATTTCCGTTTCCCGGTGAGCGGCCTTTGTGCCGCTCGTCCGGCCAATTTTTTTTTTCTTTCTTGGTTTTAGTTGATATCATTCTTTGTTTTTACTCTTTTATGTCAAAATTTTGACTCCAAAATCCAAAATTGTGATCTGAAATTAGCAAAAAAAAAACAAAAAAAAAAAAAAAAAAAAAAAATTCTCCAATACGTGAAATTGAACCCTAACACTTCAATTCCCTATTTTTTTCTTGGTATATTTATTAGCCTTCTATTCGTAAATTCAATCTCTACTGAGTCGACCTCGATAATCAATCGATTCTCATATCTATTGGGTTTACGTCTCCTTTTGCTGGCTTTTATATATTTGGTGTTCAGTTTAAGGGTTCCGTTAAAATTGCGGGTTTAGGATGTATATATCCAACAGATCCTTTGTTATGACATCAATCCAAGAAGACTATTGGGTGATTGATGATTCTGCACACTTATTTGCAAGTTGGACGTTCTTGCCATTCACGCTCCAACTTGAGGGGGAGTATAAGAATATGGAAGAAAATATTAGAGTATGGAAGAAAATAAATCTATATTGATCAATATTCAAATTGATATTATAGATTAGGAAATTATATATTTTGATTTTTTCTTACTATTCTAGAGTTATGTCGTTACGCCTATATATAGGGTGATTGTATTTCATTATCAATATCACCAATTATAATAACAATATCAATTTCGCTTTTATAATTATAAAACAAATATCATTACTTATAAAATATTGTGAATGTATATATATAAAAGTTATGGTGCCCATAGGGGCATCATAACATCTATCCACCTGCTCATGTGTCGTGTGAGGATTGATTAGTGATTGATGAGCATCACTGCCCATCCACAATTAGGAGGAAGGGCCCACAAATGGGTACCAAGAGGTGTGAATGAATATGAAACTTATTAACCATGCTACTTGAGCAACTCAATTGAACAAACCTCTCACGATTAGGTTGTTCATTTAGAGTCTTTGCAAACTTATATACTTCTACTTCACCAAATGATTGAGAATTGGACCAAATCAGTCTACTATACCCGTCTTTGATCCCTATTATTTAAAAATTTGCCCCTATTTGATATAAATTAGAATTTTAATTTCAGTAGGTTTAGATAAAAGTTAATAAGAAATGTGATTAAAAATATGTGAGTTTTATAAAATGTGATTAAAATTAATTGTTGACTTAGACTTGAGTTTAAAATTATAATTTAGTTAGACTCAATATTAATTACACATTCTTTAAATAAAATCATTTTACACTTAAATTCAAAAAATTTCCCTATATTTTACCACTTATTCTCTAAGAAGACACTATTACGAAACCTATTTCAAAAAAGGGGACTCAAGCCAGGGCTACATCTTGAGGGACTTGAAAATAAAAATCTACACGAAATTCAGTACTTGCTAGTTCCTCATTTTACTTTTCTTCAAAATTTAGCCAACAAAGATACAATGGCTCGGGACAAGGGTCGGTTCGGGCCCTCAAGACGTGAGTTACACATTTTTTATTTTTTAACAAAATTAAGACCAAACATGGGAAACATTGTAAATAATTACACTTTTTACCTGTAATATCAATACAATATTTTCTGGACTACTAGACTACTAGTTAACATCGTTTGTATCCACATTGGAATTTAATGTAAGATTATTTATGTTAGCATTTTGAGTTGATAGTATGTAAAAACTTAAATGACTACTACTATAAAAATAATTACTTCAGTAACCATTTCGAAATTTTTAATAAACTTGATCGGGCTGTCTAAAGCTCGACACTGACTTAGTAGTTAGGGAAGATTTCATTGGCGTGGGGGTGGTTATAAGGGTTTGCGGCGGGAATGTACTGGCCGCCACGAGCAGACGAATCCAAGGACAATTTACACCAGGCGTGGCTGAGGATTAGCATTCAGGGCTGGACTTCAGTTTGCAAAACAGAAACAGGTGCTCATTGATATGGTCGAACGTGATGCGCGACGTCAGCTAGGGGTGGGCGTCGGTCGGGTTGGGTCGGTTTTTTGCCCAACCCGAACCCAACCCACCACGGTCGGGTTGATAAAAAATCAACCCAACCCAACCCAATTACGAATTCAAACCCAACCCAACCCAACCCACCAAATTTCGGTCGGGTTGGGTCGGGTTGGTCGGTTTGGGCTTTGGCCCAATTAGTAAAATTTTTGAAAAAAAAAAAAAAACACTCAAAAATCTATCTTTAATTCAAAATCAATTATGTACACTACAATAACCAAAAATACAATAAATTGAACACTTGCTAATAAAATTAAAATATGTTCAATCAATATTTAAATAAGTCAAGTTTCATTATTTAAAAAAAAAAAAAAAAAAAAAAAAAAAAAAAAAAAAAAAAAAAAAACGTCTTTTTTTTTTTGGGTTGGGTTGGGTTGGGTTGGGTCGGGTTGTTCACCCAACCCGCAACCCGACCCAACCCGAAAATTTAAAAAAAAAAAAACCCAACCCAACCAAATTTTCATGAAAAACCGACCCAACCCGATCGGGTTGGGTCGGTTTGGGCGGGTTGATCGGGTTGGGTCGGTTTTTGCCCAGCCCTAACGTCAGCTATCTCGGGACGTACAGAATCTATCGCCTTTGGCTATTTCAGCATTAGTTATTCAAGATACTCGTGGACATACGGAAGACCTTGATTGTGGAACTTGCTGCTATATCCCGTGAGTGGGGAATTGTGTGGTCCATGAGCTAACTTTAAACGCCACTTTCTTGGAATATTTGTTTTCTTTGGATTGATTTTATTTCGTACTTTATTGTGCCCCAAGTTCGGAGCTATTTGAATTAATGAGAATGCCATGCATCCTTATTTGATCCCCACCCCACCCCACCCCACCCCCCAAAAAAAAAAAGAAAGAGGACCTTGTTGGTGCATTGCAGGAAGGTTAGTTTTAATTGTTTACATTTCCGTCCTTATATTAGCTCTTGATTTAGCTAATGCACAAGGTTCTCGGAATTAAGTAGGTTTGATACACTATATTAAGCTCCTGTTTGATGAAGATTAAAATCAAGTTTTGAGTAAATTTGATAAAAATTAATTAAATGTATAATTGAAAACTTGTGGATTTCGTAAAATATGTGATTGTCTAAATTTTAATTTGTAAAAAACATGTATTAGATTTATAGAATGACTAATCACGCTACTAGAAAAAGTGCTTTTAACGACCGTGAAATATATCGCTGAAAATCAATATTTTGTTGTAGATTGTATTAACGACAAAAAATAGTGCAATTACTAGTTCATCATTAAAGGCTCGTCGTTGAAAGTATTCGTCGACAAAATTTTATTTCGTCGTTCAATATGAATATTCAACGACGTAAACTTTAGTTGTTGTTTAACGAATTTTTGTTATTAAATCATAAATTTGACTACCAAAATTGTTTATCATGATTTTCAACAAAGATAAATATGGTCGTAGTAAGCTCTTTTAACAACAAAATTTTACTAATTTATTTTTCTTTATATATCACTTTTCAACAAAGAAAAAAATGGTCATAGAAAAGTTTTTAACAACAAAAGTTGACTAATTTAATTGTCCTTAAATATTTTCATACATTCATGATTTTTTTGTCGTTAAAGTTATGCTAAATAATAAAATCGATATTCCTCATCTAAAAGTTCTTGCTTTCATTAATTACTTTGAACAATAAAATTTTAAAAAATTAAGATACATTAAAAATAAAGACGTCTTCATACTATTAAAATAATATCAATGTAATAAAAATGTCAAAAGACAAATTACTAAACATGAGTAAAAATTAACAATAAAATAAAAAATTCTCTTGAAAGCTATAATACTTTATATGTCTTCATTTGAAGTTCGCGACGAGGGTGTGCTGGATTGCTCTTGAAGAAGAATATTTGGAGGAATACGAGCAATAATCTTTTTCAATGTTTTCAGCTCAATCAAAATTTCTTGATGAGTTGGATTGTCTGAGGAGAGACCTTCAGAGTAGCCATCATTCAATCTAGTCTTTCTTGTCAAATCACGAATTTTCAAGTAACTATTCTTTTTACCCTTCACTTTCTCAATTATCTGAGCTTCTGTCAATAGTATAAACAATTAATTTTTTTTTAAATAAAACATGTACTAGTTAAAATTTATGGAGTGACTAATCATAATAAAAACAATTAAATAATGTTTTAAGATATTACATGTACATGCCACCAAAAAATTTAATTATAAATATATTTCAAACCTAATCAATGGTTGTACTACGTTAAAATGTAACATGTTAATTTCACCTCATCATCTGCCAATATCCAATCCGTAAAATACATCTGTACAAGCATAATTTTCCTTAGAACAATTACGTGTGTCTTTTTCAATTGCTTAGCTAGCGATTCACTTTTGAACCTTTCATGCAAGTTACTTCGAGTTTGTGTAAATATATCGTCTCATCCTTTAAAGATGATACAAACTATCCAAAAAGTGAAATTCTTCATATATTGAGAAAATTAAATTCATCAAAAGTCTGAGCTCGTGCCTCGTCTCAAAAGAGATGGCTAACCTTAACAGATCCAGCTCTTGCCATAATCATGATCAGAGACAAAGCTGGAGGGCGAGAGTGGCGATCACCCCCACAACATTTTTCCACTTATTCATTACTCCTAATTAATTTGTAGTGTATTTTTAGATTTAGCCTTCGCAACATTATTTGCTTGTTCTCCCAAAAAATTTCAAATTATTTTAATTCTTTTCAATTGGCTATTATTAGCCTAATGGTTTAAAGTTTAAAGCCCAATAATACAAAAGCCTTAGACTTCACCTCTATTTGATGGAGATTAAAATAAGATTTTTAGCAGATTTTGATAAAAAGTTTGAGATTTATGTTTGAAAAGTTATGAGTCTCATAAAATATGTGGTTGAAATTTATTGTTGACTTTGACTTAGATTATAATCTAAATTTTTATTTGTAACAAATCGGAATTTAACTAGAAAATCTAGACGACTCGTTATTCAATTTTCAATTCATTTAGCGTAACTCTTAATTTAAAAATTTGAAAACACTTCATGATGTGTGCCAACTATTGACATTGATAAGAAAATCGGTGAGTTATAATCTTGTTGATAGATTGATTTGCCATGTTTTAACTCTTCCACTTTTAATAGTAATTACAGAACGTGCATTTTAAGCTATAAGTGTCATGAAGACGAGGTTGCGAAATAGAATGGAAGATATTTTTTGTGCAGTACCATGCTTGTGTATATTGAGAATGAGATTGTTGAGATTTTTCCAGTAAATTATCTAATTAACGAGTTTGAAGAGATGACGACTAGGAGAGACCAATTTAATTTAAGATCCCAAGTCATCTCTACCATTTTTCATATAGAGAGGCAGTTTGCCTTAGTATTTTTGATACCCATCTAATATTCGTATTTATTTTCAAATTGAATAGTGTCACACACACACACACACATACATACATACGTGTGTATATATATATTGTACGGATAAACTAATTTTGTCTGTTTGGTCTATCAATCTAACTTGTCTATTTTTGTACTCAAAATCCTCAGTTTCAATCCTTTTGTTCAAAATGGATTTCGAGGAGGGACTCTCTCCTCCACCCTCATATTTTTTGCCCCCACAATATATAAATCTTAGCTCAGCCACTGATCATGGTGGTTAAGCTCATCTCATCGAAGGTGGTTGAGCTCATTGCAAATGCTTATTACATAGACACGTATAAAAGACAATGCGGCCTGGATATTGAGCTTAATATATCTAGCTCGGGCCTAATAGTTTTCCCCCCGAAGAGAAAGGCAACGCCCACCATAGAAAATGTATGACAAAAGTACTGTCAATGCACGTAGTTCTATAACAAGTGGCGAAGAACTCAAACTCCACTCAATTTAGCTAATAAGAAATAAAAGTTGAACTAGAGACACACGATTTTGAGATGTATATCATCACCATCGATCAGTGTTGAGTTAAGGCGGTGATTGGCCTAAACATTCTTTCTTGATATAAGTCAACTAGGAATATTCTTGGATTAGTGAATATGATTACATAAGTGCTCTTCGATCACTATTTGTCTTAGTATCTAATGATGCTAAAAAATCGCAAATGCAATTTTCCGAGCTTGAACAATAAAAAAACACGATCTGAATCTCTGAATACCTTAAACAAAGGCGATAAGGTGTGACCTCATTGCCCCTCCGATACTTAAGTTAGCAAAGAGAGAAAATATTTATGCAAGATGCTATACACTGTAAGATGATTGTGTACCTTGATTGTGATTGAAAGGGATGTGTTTATAGGGGTGAATAGGAGAATCCGGATAGGACTAGGATTCATGATTTTAGGTACAAGTCCTATTAGGAGTTCTCCATTTGTTTGAGATAAGGTTGGAAGAGTTGTTACGAAGGATTAGGGTTTTGTGGAATATAAGTCCTATTATGATTAGAAGATCGTATATTCCATATTTTAAGAGAGGGATGCCCGACCAGTTAAGGGGTAAATACCCGAGCATCATCAGGCTCGAGCACACTGCCTATTAATTGGGTAAAGTTGGTCCTCGGGGTTGAAGATGTGTTCAGGGTAAGGTAAGTGCTCGGGATGAAAATATGGCATGACTAAATATTCAAGCACTCGGGGTTAAGGACAAATGTTGTGCTCGGGTTAAGGAAAATAGGTGTGGTCGGGGTTGATGGCAAATGGTGTGCTCGGGGTTGAGGATAAAATAGTGTGCTCGGGTTTGATGACAAATGGTGTGCTCAAGGTTGATAATAAATGTATGCTCCGCTTATCAAGATATAATATGGGATAATATTCATGTGCTCGGGTTCAAGCCCTTCATGAGGGGTCAGGTTCAAGGTGGTTCTCGGGGTTACACATTTGATTAGGATATTATGTTTGTCAAAGTGCTCGAGTTTGAGGACTTTATGAGGGCTCGGTTATAGATAAAATCTGTACTCATCATAGGCCCCCGCGCATCCAGTATTGAGTTCATGGAGAGATGGATGCGCAATAATGAGGTCTCGTGGTTTTGGCAAGATGTGATGCTATGATTTTGTTAAGGAGAAATAAGCAAGAGCTTAAGTTAAGCTAGCAATAAGTACGAGCTTATGTCAAGCAAAAAATAAAATTGAGCTCATGTTAAGTAATAAACTAGAGTTTATGTTATGTAAAAATAAGTTTGAGCTTATATTAAGTAATAAACTCGAGCTTATGTAGACCCGATGACTAAATTATTTCTATTTTATTACTTGATTGTTTGGGGTGATCGTGTGTTCTTGCGCAGGCAAGTATTTTGTATGCTTGCATGGGACAAGACTTTGTTTGTTTGCACGGGGCAATGCTTTGTTTGCTTGTGCGTGGGCAAGGCTTCAAGTGCCCTTGCGTGAGGGCAAGATTTTGTGTGCTTGCGCGGGGGCAAAGTTTTGTGTGCTTGTGCGATGCAAGACTTTGAGTGCTTTCTCTTGGGCAAGACTTTGTTTGCTTGCACGAGGCAAGACTTTATGTGCTTTCATGGGGCAAGACTTTGTGTGGTTGCGCATGGTCAAGATTTTGAGTTCTTTCGTGGGGCAAAGGTTTTAGTTCTTGCATGGGGCAAAATTTTGAGTGCTTGCTCATGAGCAAGGCTTTGAGTGCTTGCTCGTGAGCAATGCTTTGAGTACTTGCTCGGGGTAAAGCTTTGTGTGCTTGCACGTGGCAAGGCTTTGTATGCTTGCGCGGGCAATACTTTGTGTGCTTGCGCGGGGCAAGCCTTTAGTGCTTGCACAGTGTAAGACTTTGAGTTCTTGTGAGCATTGCTTTGTATATTCATCAAAGATGGAGAAATTTTAATTTTATGGGGATGACATCTCCTAACGCTTACGTAGACCCAACCTATCTACTAGGAAATTAAAGGTAGGCACGTAGGCCCCCAATGATATTTATAAAAAAATGAAATAAAGAGAAGAAATGGTAAAGACTAGGGCATGAAAATCAATACAACTTATAAAATAACGCATGATCAGTAGCTAGCAAGGCTTGTGCTAACGTTGTGTGAGTCTCTCCCTGAGGCTGTCCTAACAACGATGACGTTTACTGTTCATGCCGTGGTTTTGTTGTCGTCCTTGGATTTTCGTTGAACATGGTCATTCCTCGGGCGTTTTTCATTACTAATGTAAGATTTAAAAAACCTCATTTTTTTTAAGGATTCAATCTTTTGGTGATATGCATGGCATTCCTCGGTGGTATGCATGGCATAGTCACGATGAAATTCGCATTACTTGCTTTTATCAATGAGGATACTGGCCCTTATGGCATTCAGACGTTTGAATGGTGTAGGAGGATCATGCTCCTTCTTGGCCCCGAGCCTCATCGTTCCATGTACTACAATCATGCTGTCTCTTGTGTTCGTGCTTACTTTCTATATGATTTGAATTTTCAGTTGGCAAGCCAATTTTCCTGAGATATATTGTTTCTTCCATATTGATGTACTTCACTTCTCAAGTAAGGAGCTCGACCATTGACTTTGGTGGGGTTTTCGGTAAAGACATCTTGAAAGATTCGCGTCTTATAGTATGGGTGAGGGCGGAGACATCAACGGTAATTTGAAGATCGAGGATTTGGAGCCTTTCTGATTTGAATCTTGTCATAAAATCACGTAGCGACTCGTTATGCCCCTGACTCAACCTCATAAGAGTTGCGACTTTTTTTTTTATGATCTTGTGACTTGCCAAGAAAGCGGAGAACTTGTTAGCAAGATCGGCGAATGATGGGATGGAATTGGGCTTAAGGGTTGAGAACCAATCCCTGACAGCTTTGGTCAATGTTTGGGGGAATGCCTTGCACTAACCTGATCGGGAGCGACTTGCAAGTTCACGACTTCAGTGTACACATTGAGATGATTCACAGGGTCAGTTGTGCCATCATATTTTTTGATACTTGGATACTTGAACCTGTCCGGTACAGGGTAGGCTAATACCTCTGGTGTAAATGGTGTGTTGGGGTGTGAAACCTATTGGAGCATGAGTGTTCTGTCGTATGCCTACTACTATACCATCTTGAATGATTCTTGTAAGCTTAGCGGGGGGTGTGGAGACCGTTCTCGAGCTTATCATAATTGAGGGTGATCGGGTAACTTGAGGAGCTTGCCCCATCACCATTGTGCACTTGGTTTTGGGCTCAGGCCTATGAGACATTCCCTTCCTCGTGTGTTGGTGGTGCACGCTGGTTCTGTTGGGTGAGCAACTGACTCAATGCGGAAACTTGCTGATGGAGTTCTTCCAGTGTTGCTTGGATAACGACATCAGATTGGGGCTGTGACCCCTGATTTTCTAGATGTGTTGGGGGATTTTCTTGCAATGTTGAGGGCACCTGCGTCTCCCCAACAGGATGATTAGGAGCAAGGAAATTCGATTGTGGAAGTCCAGAAAGTGTATTAACCATGACTTTTAGTAATGATTCCCACATACATTGTCAATGATGATGCTAAAAACTTGCACCTACAATTTCCCCAACTTGAATAGCAAAGAAGCACGATCAGGATCTCCGAATACCTGAAACAAAGGCGATAATGTGTGAGCTCATCACCCCCAATGCTTAAGTTAGAAAAGAGAGAGAAAATATATATGCAATAGGCTATAAAAGATAATTGGGTACCTTAATTGTGATTGAAATGCATATATTTATAGGGGTGAGTAGGAAAATCCAGATAGGATTAGGATTCATAATTGTAGGTACAAGTCCTATTAGGAGTTCTCCATTTGTTTGAGATAAGGTTGGGAGAGTTGTCGCGAAGGATTAGGGTTTTGTGGAATGTAAGTCCTATTAGGATTGGAAGATCGTAAATTCCTTGTTTGGAGAGATGGATGCCCAACTAGTTAAGGGGTAAATACTCGAGCACACTACCTATTAATTTGGTGAAGTTGGTCCTCGGGGTTGAAGATGTGCTTGGGGGTAAGGTACGTGCTCGGGGATGAAAATATGACATGACTAAATATTCAAGTGCTTGGGGTTGAAAACAAATGTTGTGCTCAGGGTTGATGACAAATGGTGTGCTGGAGGTTAAGAATAAATGGTATGCTCGGGGGTATCAAGATATAATATGGGATAATATTCATGTGCTCGAGTTCGAGCCCTTCGTGAGGGGTCGAGTTCAAGATGGTTCTCGGGGTTACACATTTGATTAGGAGATTATGTTTGTTAAAGTGCTCGAGTTTGAGGCTTTTATGAAAGCTCAAGTACAAATAATAGATACAATTTGTACTCATCAGTATCAAAGTTCTTTCGATGGCCGCACTCTCCATTATGCGACGCTAACAGGGTAAACAAAGCTTAAATTTTTGTGGATTTCCAGTTGTAGAACACGTGAAATTGGCTTAGAAGTTAACACACAATTTTAAAACTCAGCAATTAGTATTAACTTAGGTATTAGAGTAACCTCTTAAAAACAACATTTTTATTACCATATTGATTTTAAAGTATACAGCTAAAATCAGATTATGGAACTAACAGACAACATAATGCTAAGATATAAATTAAAAACTAAGATGATTCCTCTATAATGGTGAGAGTAGAGCATGGTTTACTCCATGGGTTTTTATTAAGCAACTTCCTACTCCACTTGGCGAATTGAAATAGTTGACTTGCATCGAAAAATACAAGGTTGTCCCCAGCTAGCCCAATTATTAGCATATATAAGTATTTATGCTTGTATACGAAGTATCATACGCAAATGGACATCTAAATACGCGAACACTTCTATAAGGTAGTTTGTTCGTGTTTGTATTCAACGTATATCGTGTCTTATCGGGCACTCAATTTAAACAAGCCACATGTCGTGTTCTAGTTTTTATATATTTTTAAATTTTTTAACCTTCATGGATATCTTAGAGATGTTTGTGGAGCAATTTTACGAAATGACGTGTTGTATGTTGAGGTTAGAATATACGTCGAACGCAAACACAAACCAACCACATCAAATAAAATTATTGAAAATGGAAATACTAGCTAACACTCTTTAACAAAAAATGACCTTTAAGATGGATACTGAATAGAGTTATAGACATCTTAGTATCCTATTATTTATTTATATATATGCCCACTCTGTAACATTGAGAAATTTAGTCTATGTTTGGTATAAATTAAAATTTAGATTTTAAATGAAGTTAAAGTCAATAATCAATTTTAATCATATATTTCATGACACTTGCGAGTTGCGATGAAAATTGTCTCCGGGTTATACTAAAGGAAGGAAAAAATGCTTGTACGTGATAAGACGTGTTGAAATCAATTAAACACTCGGTTAAACTTGAGGTGGACGATAGTTAACACGGTATAATAAAACTTATGCTTAAAAACATTGTGGGACAGTAACCCGATTTTGTCGCCTACAGAATACAGACAATCTCGTGGGAAATGTGTATTATTTTTATGTTTTAAATCATAAGATCTGCTCTCCACTTCTCATATCATATATTATAAATTTTCTTCACATTGCCATCCTCCTTCTAAGAGGGCCATTCTCTCTGCACTCAGTTAATACATTTGGAAAAAAAAAAAAAATGGCAGTTTCAGGGCATGTCATTAGAGTAAATCATCCCACACTTCAATATTTGACAGCCCAAAAATTCAACTATGGTGGAAGAAGACAGGTTATTATTGTTTTTAATATTCTTTTATATATTATTGTGTTTGTGTGTGTAGTTTAGTTCGTTGCCGGTCTCAAACCTGAGTGAACGACGATGATGGCGCATAGAATAAAACTTTGTCGTATTTCATGACATTTCATCTATATATGTATTAAGACTTGGAGCTTTTATGTGTGTTTTTATTACATATATTTGAATGTGAGAGTTATCCTTAACTAACACTGTGGATATTTTTTGTTCCAGTTCTATGTGAAAGCATCTGCTGGTAGTACAGAAGCTGAAGAAGGAAATATCATAATAAGGAAAGAGAGAGAGAGTTGGCAGCCTGATTTCTACGACGAAATGCTGCCGACTCCGATACTCGATACGATTAACTATCCAGTTCATATGAAGAATCTTTCTCTAAAGGTATTTATCTGATGCATTCCGTTGATACATAAAATCTCACATCGAATAAAGATTTAAGTATTGACTAATTTAAAAGGGTTTGAGTTACTCCTCTTAAAAATGTTGACATTTTAAAATGGAACTCCAAATTTTAACATTGTAGTCTGAGCTCATCTCCAAGAAGCAATTAGAACCGATTAAGACTTCAAAAAAAAAGATTGGTATGCTAAAATGAGCCACCATCTTGAGGAAACATGTTAGGGGATAAAATCTCACATTAAATAAAGATGTAAACATTGACCAATTTAAAAAGGTTTGAATTACTTCTCTTCATAAGGTTGACGTTTTAAGATAAAATCTCAAATCTTAACATATTAATCATCAGTTTTTTGTGCATTTTTGAGCTCGACAATGAGTCTTTCTCTTCACTTTATATGACCTGACCTGGAAGCCTTCGGCTTCGGATCCCAAGATTTGCCTTTGTACTAAAAGTTTTTTGGTTCCTTTTGTTACCAGGATCTTGAAAAATTAGCAGCAGAACTTAGAGCAGATATTGTACATACTGTATCAAAGACAGGGGGACATCTAAGTTCAAGCTTAGGAGTTGTCGAATTGACTGTGGCTCTACACCATGTTTTCAATGCTCCGGAAGACAAAATTATCTGGGATGTTGGCCATCAGGTAAGGATTTTATTTTTACAGCTAAACATGACTAAAATGATAGCTTTAAATCATCTTATCTAAAAGTTTGACTTGCTTCAAAACCGACAAATATGGTATCCCCTGTTTGGTAACTCTAAAAAATCTGATTAAAATCTAAGTCAAAGTCAATAATTACTTTTAAATTCACGTTTCATAGGTCCCGCAACTTTTCAATCATATATTTTATCAACTTTTATCAAAATATACTAAAAATCTGATTTTAATCTCTATCGAATAAGGGCATTCAACATGCCTTTGATGTAGGGCTGGGCAAAAACCGACCCAACCCGATCAACCCGCCCAAACCGACCCAACCCAATCGGGTTGGGTCGGTTTTTCATGAAAATTGGGTTGGGTTGGGTTTTTTTTTTTTTTTAAATTTTCGGGTTGGGTCGGGTTGCGGGTTGGGTGAACAACCCGACCCAACCCAACCCAACAAAAAAAAAGACGTTTTTTTTTTTTTTTTTTTTTTTTTTTTTTTTTTTTTTTTTTAAGTAATGAAACTTGACTTATTTAAATATTGATTGAACATATTTTAATTTTATTAGCAAGTGTTCAATTTATTGTATTTTTGGTTATTGTAGTGTACATAATTGATTTTGAATTAAAGATAGATTCTTGAGTGTTTTTTTTTTTTTTTCAAAAATTTTACTAATTGGGCCAAAGCCCAAACCGACCAACCCGACCCAACCCGACCGAAATTTGGTGGGTTGGGTTGGGTTTGAATTCGTAATTGGGTTGGGTTGGGTTGGGTTGATTTTTTATCAACCCGACCGTGGTGGGTTGGGTTCGGGTTGGGCAAAAAACCGACCCAACCCGACCGACGCCCACCCCTACTTTGATGTGTAGGTCAATTTATTTAGGTGTGATGTGCACAATTTTCGTAGAGGTGTGTTGGCAACACCTTCTCTAATCTGAAACTAGATAATTTTTTTTGGTAGAATCAGTGTGACAAAATTTGGTTTTTCTATATGTTTAATTTTTTGTATCATGTTGTCAGTTTCTGTGTTAACTTAAAAAAAGTTACAACAAAAAAATTGCAGGCTTATGGGCATAAAATCCTGACTGGAAGGAGGTCTAAAATGCAGACAATTAGGAAGACTTCTGGGCTTGCAGGCTTCCCAAAAAGAGAGGAGAGTGTCTATGATGCTTTTGGTGCAGGCCATAGTTCAACAAGCATCTCTGCTGGACTCGGTGAATTTTCATTAATACTCCACGAGTCGAAATTCTGCATAGTTTTGTTACTGGCATGTCCAGTAACAGGACAGTATTAAAGAAGAAAAAGAAGTCAAAAACATTTCCATTCTACTGTCCAGTGTGCACTAAATGTAAATTCCATGGCTCAAATAAGGTGGATTTTGGAGAGAATTGCTTATTTAAGTTTTACATTCGTAGGCATGGCGGTGGCAAGAGATTTGATGGGGAAGGACAACAGCGTTGTTTCTGTTATTGGAGACGGCGCGATGACTGCAGGACAAGCGTACGAGGCGTTGAACAACGCAGGATTTCTCGACACTAACCTTATTGTTGTACTGAATGATAACAGGCAAGTTTCATTGCCCACAGCTACACTCGATGGCCCGGCCACACCTGTTGGCGCCCTCAGTCGAGCTTTAAGCAAGCTCCAAGCGAGTCCTAAGTTTCGACAACTTAGAGAAGCTGCAAAAGTAAATCAATTTTCATTAACATAATCAAACTGTTAAATCCAAGAGAGATCTAATGGGAATTTCATGTCTTTGCAGGGTCTTACAAAGCAAATCGGACCACAAGCACACGAAGTCGCAGCAAAATTCGATGAGTATGCAAGGGGCATGATAAGCTCTTCTGGTTCTACTTTCTTCGAGGAGCTCGGATTATATTACATCGGCCCAGTGGACGGACATAATATCGATGATCTTGTTACTATATTCCAAAAAGTAAAGACAATGCCAGCACCAGGGCCAGTTCTAATTCATATTATAACCGAGAAAGGAAAAGGCTATCCCCCGGCCGAGGCAGCAGCTGATCGAATGCACGGTGAGATTATAAATTTATAATCAAGCCTGAAGCAAGAAGCAAATAATGGTTTTGAAGAATACTAAATCCATTCTCGTGTCTGTGTTTTTCCAGGAGTCGTTAAGTTCGATCCTAAGACAGGAAAGCAGATGAAGGCGAAAATGCCTACGCTTACTTATACTCAATACTTCGCCGAGTCATTGATAAAAGAAGCTGAAGCAGATAATAGGATTGTGGCCATTCATGCAGCAATGGGTGGTGGCACTGGTCTAAATTATTTCCAGAAGAGGTTCCCTGAACGCTGTTTTGATGTGGGCATTGCTGAACAGCATGCTGTTACATTTGCAGCCGGTTTAGCCACCGAGGGTCTCAAGCCATTCTGTGCCATCTATTCATCCTTTCTACAACGAGGTTACGACCAGGTGAGAAACAGCTATTGAACCACCCCGTCTAAAAACTTAAGATAGCCCCCCTCACATGGAGGGCGGATTCATTAGACACGTCCTCAATTTTCATAATTTTGTTTTTAGAATAGAAATTTAAAAAAATTTAAATGGACATTAGGTGGTACATGATGTCGATCTTCAAAAGTTACCTGTCCGGTTTGCGATGGATCGAGCTGGTTTAGTCGGTGCAGATGGACCGACACATTGTGGGGCATTTGACGTCGCCTTCATGGCTTGTTTGCCCAACATGATAGTCATGGCTCCATCAGACGAAGCAGAACTTATGCACATGGTTGCAACGGCAGCGGCCATAGACGACAGGCCAAGCTGCTTTAGATTTCCACGCGGTAACGGCGTAGGAGCAATCCTTCCTCCTGATTACAAAGGAACTCCACTTGAGGTGAGCACATGGAAATAATCTTAGGCAATCAAGAATCTAGATATCACAATCTCATTTAGAACTTGTTAATACTTCCATATCTTAAACATCGAGCGTTCAATAGATTGGGAAGGGAAGGATACTCAGAGAAGGCAATAGAGTCGCAATTCTTGGATTTGGTTCAATAATCCAGCAATGTCTAGGAGCCGCGGAAATGCTAAAATCCCACGACATATTTCCGACAATAGCCGATGCAAGATTCTGCAAACCATTGGATGCTGATCTTATCAGAAGACTAGCCAAAGAACACGAAATCTTAGTCACAGTCGAAGAAGGTTCAGTTGGAGGTTTTGGATCCCATATCTCACATTTTCTAAGCCTACACGGTCTTTTGGATGGACCTCTCAAGGTGCAATTTATTTTGTGTTAACCATCTCATCTTCATTTGAATATCTTCGTCATACTCTCATCTAAAATCTTAAGTTATAGAGGACTCAGAACATATTCATTTAAATATCGTCTTCAAATGCTCTTCACGTGTAGATGAGGTCTTTCACTAAGTTATCTCATCTAAAAGTTTAATCTATTAGAGAGGAGTTGAGTTCAAGATGCACTTATTCATTTAAACATAATCTTTGACATTGTTAAATTAATCTTTGAGAGTTCTAAGAGAATATTTGTGAATGAGTGCAGTTGAGATCAATGGTGCTTCCTGATAGATACATTGACCATGGTGCACCCCAAGATCAGATTGAAGAAGCAGGTCTCTCTTCAAGACATATTTGTGCTACAGTTTTATCACTTCTGGGTCTGCCCAAAGAGGTTGTAAATTTCTTGTAAATATATTAAACTTGTGTTTTAGTATTTTAGTATTATGCCAGCTAAAGAGGCCTCAATAAGATGATGGATTTTCTTTAATGAAAGTATAAGATACAAGTGTAGCAAATTCTCTTGGTATCCAATGTTGAAAATAGCGCACTTTAGCGTAATTCTCGACCTCACCGCTTCATCTAACTTTACGTTTTTAGAACACTGATCTTATCAATGACAATTGTAGCAAATTGGTTGAAAGATTTTCATTTTTCAAAAAATTTCTCCCCAATGAACTTTTTCCTACACATCATCTCTTGTTAACTAATGGGTAGACAACATTTGGGGTGTAATCAGTTTATTCCCATTGATTAACAAGAACTGACATGCCAACTTGTCAAGTTTAGTGAAAAGACAGCCATGGTGACAGCATATCCGAACTCCGTAGTTGCGCACGACTAATACATTATTGAATAAAGATACGTTGAATAAATCGCATAGCATATTCGCGATCGAGAACCATTATTTAAAGAGTTTCACAAGCATCAAAAAGTATTTACATCCACATTATACTATTCCAAAACCACAAGAAAGTAACTCCCCTATGTTGATAGAAGCTGTGTATACTTGCAGGGGCAAAGCATTAGCAAAAAGCATAGCATGGCTATTTACCACAGGAAAAAGGTATTTTCAAGGATGATTATAGAGCCAGTAACTAACTAAATTGAAATAAAGGCTTGAAGCAGGCTCTGGGCAATCCGGATTTGCTCGGGCGATCCAGATATGATTACCTTCCCTTTATCATCTCCAGCACAAGGATTTCGTACTCCAACATTTGCACCCGAGATCTGATGAGCAAATCAGATTAAAAAAAATGATGTTTGTCTGAATTATAGGATGCAAACTGTATGCCGTTCAACAATTCAGCAGTTGTGGAAATTTACGGAGAAGTCAAAATACCACCTAAGAAATAAATGAGACAACTATTCCAAAATAAAAATTGTACAACAGAAAGGAAGGGAAGGGCTGGCAAATTTTCTGGCCATGTCACTGGGAAGCATGTTTGCGGAAGCTTAAAAGTAAAAGTTACTTTTTAAGTTATTTATTTAATTCCAAACATGTTTGGATAAGTTAAAGTGTGTTAAGAAATAACTTATTTCCGAAATATAACCAAATTTATTTATTTATTTATTTTAAATCTTATTTACTTCTAAGCTTAGCTAGACATGCTTAAAGTCTTGGTCTGAATACCCCACCCCAATGCTTCCTGATAACAAATGTATAACTTATACGGGAACTTGATTTTTGCTTATAAGATCTATTTGAGACTCGGCTCGTGGCTATTCCTCTATTTCTTCCAATGGCTTGCTTTTGAACCATAATTTACCATCTACTGATCAATTTTTATAAGATATACTTTGAACTTTAATCCTCTCTGTATTCTTCCAATTAGTAGGGAAGCCCCATTGAAAACAATCACCAAGTAACAAAAGAAATTACAGAAATAAGGAGAGCAAAGGCTAGTTCTACAGGTCCAAAATTTATATCATATATGATCCTCGTTCCTATCTCACAAATACAAGAGCCGGATATTAAAAAAATTCAATACCATTTAGGCTGCATATAACCAACAGAAATGCCCCTGTTTGGTAAAGTTTTTTGTTTATAAACAAAGAATATGATGTTTTCAGGGTAAAATATGTGGTTGAAATGTGATTTGGGGAAATGTGTGGTTAATAAATTTGTTTATATCCAAACAGCTGGCAGTTTGTGTTACTTTAAAAGAAATTTAAAGCTGTTCGCCATGTACGTAAATCTATCAATTGTCATACTACAATTCCCATTGTAAAACCATTTTAGTTTCCCCTTAACTTGCAATAAAAAAAAAAAAAAAAAGCAAAACATAACACAAGAAGAGTCAAACTGGTAACCTCAAGGTTAATAAATCGACAGGACCACATAAAACAAGGAAGTAGATTGGAAGTTTTAAAACTGTATACCTCTTTTAGGCGTATAATATTGCTGCCATTGTCGCCATAGACAAAACAAAAAACATCACGTGGAATAAAAAACTCCACAGTTTGATGTGGTATTGCATCTACAACCTTGCTGCAAAAGCCATTGAAATTGTCAAGAAATAGAAATATATATCTGAAAATATCACTTTTTCCAAGAATGAGAATCAATGAGCTTCATTTAATACAAGAGTGTTGGGGGGGTGTTGATCAGCCTCTTTCAACAAATCTTCGCATTAACTAAATACTAATTTACTCAATTTCGTCCACAACTCCAGCTATCAAATTTAGCCCTTGTTTGAACCCCATTATAATCAGATTATTTGGAAAAATGTATTTTGGAATAATGATTTTTGGGAAAATGTGGTTTAAAATAATAGAAAATATAATATTATTTAATTGGAGAATGTATGGTTAGAAGTAAAAGAGAGAAAAATGAATTAAAATTTAATGGATCTCAAACAAAGGCTAAACACATCAAGATAAACATATTTGAGTACATCAAGATGAACATATTTGAGTACATCATCACATATGTTGCTTGGACTTGAGTGCACGTGTCTAGTCATGCATAACTATGAGTCAGATTCAATGAGGGTAGGGGGGGCTAAATTCCAGGATATGCAGATACAATAAAATGGGTCCAAAAAATTTGAATCAGATACTCGGTTTTACAAATTTAAATTTTATATGCTATTAGTTTAAAATCCATTTAATGACCAGATTTTCTTAAAATAGCAATTAATACTTTAGAAATCACAATTTAAGCTTAGAAAATCACAATTGATTTTCTTAAAAGAGTAATGCTATATAGCATCACTGGTGCAATCTAGGTTGCATTAATTGTTAGGTTCCATATAGGATTATGCATCCCAATTAAGATGACCTATCAATTAATGCGACCAGGACTGAGTATTTAGCACCTACATAGTATTAATCTTTGTTAAAAATAGCCATTCATGCATTAAAAGTCACAGAGCTTCAAAATGGTTGGATCCTTCAAATCTGATGCAACCAAGAGTCACCATTGGTGGAAGTTGATAATGCAAGAAGAGAAAGGTAATTGGAAAGGAACCCTGACGCAAGAAACAGCCTACAATTTTCAACATAAAGCATTATAAGTGATTTAAAACATCAATTACTACTTTTAAGAAAATCTATTGCCATTTTCAAAGCTTCGATTGTTTTTTGAAAGAAACCTGATCCCACAATTTATAGAGCAACAATTACTATTTTAAAGAAAACCAATTTTGATTTTCCAAAGTGAGAATTGAGATTTTTGAAGCATTAATTGTTGTTTCTACAAGTCATTAAATGCATTTAAAACTACTGTATATAAATTTCTAATAAATTTTATGTTCGTTAGTCGTATTGGCATTTAAAACTACTGCATATAAATTTCTAATAAATTTTATGTTCGTTAGACGTATCCAATCCATCAACCAGTGTCTGAATTTTGGATCCTTTATTACCATACATATCCTAGAATTTAGAAAGGAAAAATAACGAATCTGGGTCAAATATATGTTACCCGTATTCGATGTCCACACATGAGCCCAAGCAACATAGTAGTAGTTTATTTCCACTGAATAAACAATCAAACTGAAACCGTTTAGTATCCATCTGGCATCATAGTTACCTTTTATTCTTGAGCCCAGAAGAAAAAGTATTCAAGTTTCCAGCATCGTCTTCAGGTCTTGTGACATTTCCTCTGGTTTTATTCTGCTATCATAGGACCACGTGAAAAATGAAATTCTCAAATAGAGAACGTTATGTGTGAAGAATGAAGAAGATTTGAGAATTATAAAGCTAAAACAGAAAGGACTTTACGTTTTTTTGTCTTAAACCTTTTGATTGATGATGGCTTGGCTTGTGTACAAATCTAAGGTAATCTAGTTGAATAATAGAAGACGGTCCTGATAATTGTTTTGGTTGAGAAGAGGAGTCTATCACCCTCTCATTAGTACTGCTGCATGCCAAAGCTGAATCCGACGACTCTATGAGCTCAGATCCGTTAAACCCCATTCTGGGGAAGTAGTTCTCCCTAAGTCTGCCAGTAACTTGAAACAGGGCACTTTTAACATTTTCATACTCGCCGATAATCTGCAGAAGGAAAAATCATTGTGAACTCAGAAGTGGTAATCACCAAGGTCAATGTATTTAAAAATAAAACAAACCCAATATATCTCCAACTGCCTAAAGAAGTCTATTGGACTCTTCTCTTTTTTGATAATGATAATAAACTGGACCTTTATTCAGAATAAAAGCATCAACAGTGGATGAGATTTCCACCCAAAAACACTCAAAAAACATTAGTGGGGAGCAAAAACCAACAGACACATAGACCTATTAAAAACTGGAAGCAATGGTATATATAAAACTAAAGGCGTCTAAGCGGAACAAATGATTATCTAGATCACTTAAAAAATCAGCTGCCTTAGTCCATAATCCTGTGAAGAAAATTATGTTGTCCCATATGTCCTCTAGAGACCGCTCTTGATTTTTAAAAATTTATCTTATATTTTAAGAACAATGAAGGATGAAAACTGAAGACAAAAACTAAGATTTACAATAAGTTAAAAATAATTTTTCCCTCTCATCGAACAACTCATAGTAACTAATTGGAACAGAAGAAACATTTACTGCTTCTAGTCTCTAGAATTATCAGACGAACAGAAAATTTTTCTAATCAAAAATGGCCAGATATCAGTCAACCAATAACGTAAAGGAACGAGGCATGGATGGATTGATCATTCCCTGAATGAGATTCAGTAAGCAGAGATGGTCATGGTCAATATTTCAAAGCTTTTAAATTTTATCTGAAAAAATTTGACTTACTAAAAGTCTTAGAAAGAAGTGGGAGCTGCAGCTTTCAAGAAGCTATATTTGATACACTGCTTTATCTTAATCAATATAGTTCCAAAAAGCAGACTATCATGATGGATTTTATTAAGGCTTGGTGAATTATAAGTGTGACGACCCGAATTCTCTTCCATTCGAGTGCCACTAAAAGTGACTCATATCATATTATCGAGACTTAAATAGTAATGTAAAATTATTCAAAAGAATAATTAGAATCCCATAATTTTATTTGTGAATAAAAATAGAACATAATTTTCTTACATAAAGTTCAACATAATTATCTCATCAATCTTAACCACTTTTGCCACTTCCATGTTGACCGCCTCGAACCTTCAATTATCTGAAAATGGTAAATATCGTGGAGTGAGATTTATAAAATCCCAGTAAGTATACCAAGCATAAATTTTCTTTTGAAAGCATATGGATCATTTTCATCATAACATAGGATAGGATCGAAATACTCATAAACATAGGGAGACACAAGAATTTTACCGAACTTAAATGGCAAGAATTCTTATGTGTAGCGCTACTAAACTCCGGTCCCCTTAGCATAATCATAAACATATCATATGGAACCCATAACAATCTTGTGAGATTGATTTCATAGCAATGATCCAAACATTTTCATAAAAACATAAGATATACTTACTTGTCATAAAAACATACTTACTTTTCATAAAAACATAAGGTGTATTTACCTTTCATAAAAACATACTTACTTTTCATAAAAACATAAGATATACTTACTTGTCATAAAAACATACTTACTTTTCATAAAAACATAAGGTGTATTTACCTTTCATAAAAACATACTTACTTTTCATAAAAACATAAGATATACTTACTTGTCATAAAAACATACTTACTTTTCATAAAAACATAAGGTGTATTTACCTTTCATAAAAACATACTTACTTTTCATAAAAACATAAGATATACTTACTTGTCATAAAAACATACTTACTTTTCATAAAAACATAAGGTGTATTTACCTTTCATAAAAACATACTTACTTTTCATAAAAACATAAGATATACTTACTTGTCATAAAAACACACTTACTTTTCATAAAAACATAAGGTGTATTTACCTTTCATAAAAACATACTTACTTTTCATAAAAACATAAGATATACTTACTTATCATAAAAACATACTTACTTTTCATAAAAACTTAAAATATATTTACATTTCATAACAACATACTTAATTTTCATAAAAACATAAGATATACTTACTTGTCATAAAAACATACTTACTTTTCATAAAAACATAAGGTGTATTTATTACTTTTCATAAAAACATAAGGTGTATTTACCTTTCATAAAAACATACTTACTTTTCATAAAAACATAAGGTGTATTTACCTTTCATAAAAACATACTTACTTTTCATAAAAACATAAGATATACTTACTTGTCATAAAAACATACTTACTTTTCATAAAAACATAAGGTGTATTTACCTTTCATAAAAACATACTTACTTTTCATAAAAACATAAGATATACTTACTTATCATAAAAACATACTTACTTTTCATAAAAACTTAAAATATATTTACATTTCATAACAACATACTTAATTTTCATAAAAACATAAGATATACTTACCTTTTAAAAGATTAAAATGAAGTGTAGTAGTAAATGGACCAAAACTTTCTTGACCACCTTGAATTTCTCTTACTTGTGGATTTTGTCAAGAGATTGGAAATAAGTGTATATGTGTAGAGTTGTGTGTAAAAGAGATGAGTTTAAATAGATGTATAAAGTTGGCATATTGTAAACATAATCATTCAATTCTATTAATTTTAACACATCCTTTTCTTAAAGTAAAGCACCATTCATATACTTTTCCATATTTATACAAATAATATGCTCTTCATGATTATATATAATGGAGTATATAAATCATTCATATACTTTTCCATATTTATACAAATATTATGCTCTTCATGATTACATATAATGGAGTCTTATCAATCATTCATATACTTTTCCATATTTATACAAATATTATGCTCTTCATGATTATATATAATGGAGTATATAATTCATTCATATACTTTTCCATATTTATACAAATATTATGCTCTTCATGATTACATATAATGGAGTCTTATCAATCATTCATATACTTTTCCATATTTATACAAATATTATGCTCTTCATGATTATATATAATGGAGTATATAATTCATTCATATACTTTTCCATATTTATACAAATATTATGCTCTTCATGATTACATATAATGGAATCTATCAACCATTTATATACTTTTCCATATTTATTAAATTAAGATTCTCATAATTATTATATATAATGGAACCTCTCATGCTTGCATATATTTTCTTAATTTAAATAATAAAAGTAATTTTTGTACAAATAAATATTGTGATAACATTGAATTAAGTACTTAGACTTAATATACTTTAAATCAAGAGAATGGAGATATTTTTAGAAATTCGGAATTTAATTTAAAATCGAACGATCTCGATTATTTCTTGACTTGGCTATACGAATACGTCGTGGCGTTAACTTAATAAAAATGGGTGAAATAGTAGCGACACGATTTTCTATTAAAATAATTATTAATCGCGTAAAAATTCTTGGTCGCTACAATAAGAGCATGGAAAAAAAACAAAATGAATACGAAAAATCAACAATAATACGGCACAAAAATAGCAACATTACATACTAATAGCAACATTACAAACTAATAACATGCACATCTATGATCATTGTCCACCCATAGTTCTGTATAGAATAAGTTATTTCCTAATTTTTAAGTGTGCTACCAAAAGTCAGGAGATATAATGATTTGAGTCATTAAAAAAAAAAAAAAAAAGGAACTGACGCCCAGACCTGAACAACTTTATCATCTTCAACGGTACATTTTGGGATAAGACCTGCTCCCAATAATTGTATTTGAACACCAAATGCAGTACTAATATCTGAAGCAAATCTACCGCCTTCATCTACCAAGCATTCCATTTGATTTCTTTCAACCAAAATTCTTGCAGTCACATTCTCACCTTCGCCCATGCCAGGTATTAAGCCATGGTCAAAGGCAACTTCTACAGATCTGGTAAAAACACGTATTATAGCAATCTGTGCAGGAGAGTATAATGAATTTGGGTTCTGCAATGATCACAAAAATAACTTAGAAGAAACAAGAAATTCTGAGAGACAATTGATGGCAGTAGCAAATATATAGCAAAAATTCAGTATAATGGAAAACCTCCACTGAAGAGATAGTGGCAACACGCTCTCTCAATCCAGATACAAGAGGTGAAAACTTTATACAGGCCCCTGTTTCTTTTTCCAGAGATTTAACCATATTTGCACCCTTTCCAATCACGCCCCCGGCTGAAGCATTAGAACATAATAATCGAAACACCACTTTCTTTAGCGAATAGTCTTCATCCGGGCTGAGCTTCAGCATAATACATTAAGTTGGTGATTTCAACAAATATTCGCTTAAACTAAATAATAATTTACTCAATTACGTCTACAGCTCCAGCTATCACATTAAACATATAGCAAGATGAACATATTTGAGTACATCATCACCTATGTTGCTTGAATTCACGTGTCTAGTCATAAAAGTACATATCTAGGAGTCAAATTCCCTTTTTTGATTAAATTCTAGAATATGCCAATACAGATTCCTTGTTTTTGGCTAAATTCTAGAATATGCCGATACAACAAAAAAGGATCCAAAATTTAGAATTGGATACGTGGTTTTATTTATATATACACTAATAGTTTAAAATGCATTCAATGGACCAAGCTTCTTAATATAGCAATTCATGCTTTAGAAACAACAATTGATTTTTTTAAAAGAGAAATGGCGTCACTGGTGCAACCTAGGTGGCATTAATTATTAGGTTCCACATAGGAATATGCGTCCCATTTCTGATGATCTATCAATTAATCCCACCTAGATGGGTATTTAGCAACTACATAGTATTAATCTTCTTTAAAATAGCCATTCATGCTTTAAAAATTCTGGAGCTTCAAAAACAAAAATTAATGCTTCAGAAATTGCAATTGATGCTTTGAAAATTGCTATTTTGCTCAAAGTTAAAAGTTGTGGGGACTCAAAATCTTCCCCTTCCGATTTACTTAACGGCCTTCCCTTTGAAGTTATGAGGTTAGGCATTAGGGCTTCATTTTCAGCAACCGTCCTCTACATTCAACTTTAGCCTCCACCAATGGTGCATTTTCCATGCCCTTTTCAAATTTGAAGAATATGAGCCCAATGTCATAGTCGTACTCATGTCGACAAAATAATTCTTCCATTGTGGAGAGTTCAAGCATCAGAGAACCTCACTAAAAAATATGGTGTTTCCCTATTGAATCAGATTCACTATAGCACTCTATTATCCTTAGTAAATACGGATTACACTCAAATGGTTGGGATGCAAATTTTGATGTTAATTCAACCCTTCGGGCACAATGGAAATCAATTGCAAAAGCTTGGAATAAATTCATAGAATGCACCAAATTGGTAGTTGGAAATGATAAAGTCTTGTTTTGGCTAGACAAATGAGTGGGTAATCAAACCCTCCAAGAGTTGTTACCTCCTTTATTTCGATTATCGAACAATAAAAGTTCGATGATTAAAGACCTCATCTCTTTCAAAACCCATCCAATCCAACTTGGAACCTTGAATTCATCAGGTACCTTTAACGATAGAAATTTTGATTATTTGACTTCCCTATTAAACATGATCGGAACCACAAAAATTGATACCCTTGTCCCGGATAAAAGAATTTGGAAGGATCATCCCTCAGGTTATTTCTCATGTAAATCATTTCTGAACAATCTTTGTCAACCTTCATGTGCTTCTTCTTTCCCACAATTCAAGTTCGTATGAAAGGGTGTGATGCCTTCGAAAGTGAAAGTTTTTGCTTGGTTAGTGTCTTTGGGAAAGGTAAATACTTGTGATTTGATACAAATGAGAAGGCCTTTTTTATGCATATCTCCATCTTTTTGTAACATGTGTAGAAAGGAAAATGAAAACATTGATCATACACTCATCTATTGTGATTTTACCAAAGGGATATGTGACAGAATTATGCAGCTTTTTGACGTCTCTGGAGCACTACCAAATAATGGGCAGAGTTGATCCTCAATTAAATGGTCATTTGGGGTAATAGGAAGCAATAAAATGAGCTTTGGAAACTAATCATAATGGCTTCAGGCCTTCAGCTTGGGTATCATCATGGAAGGAGAGGAATAAAAGAATTTTCAACAACTCGGACAGATTTGTAGATGACATCTGGGATAGCATCCTATTCTTCACAGAACTTTGGGTTAGAGCAGTTGGTATTTTTTGTGACGTAGAAAATTTTTGTGCCGTTAAGATACTTTAGTTCCCTTACTACCATTACTTGTAGCAATTAGATCTCTTTTGCTATACATTTCTCACGCTACTGATTCCTGATGATGGACAGCTTGCCCATAGTTTTTGTAACCAATTGATTTTTGTAATAAAATGACAAGTTTCTTATATAAAAAAAGGGACCTAGGCTATAACTTTCAACATCAAGCCATCAATTTCTACATTTAAGAAAACATATTGGGATTTTTAGAACTACAATTGTAGTTTTTAATGATCCCAAAATTTGTAAAGCATTAGAAGCTATTTAAATCATCAATTGCAAATTTAAAGAAAACCAATTTAGTTTTCCAAAGCAAAAAGTCAATTTGTTGAAGCATTAATTGTTGTTTCTAAAGAAAACGAAGCTCATTAAATGCATTTAAAACTATTGTATATAAATTTCTAATAAATTTTACGTTCGTTAGGCATATCCAATCCATCAACCTGTGTCCAAAATCCAAATTTTGGATCCTCTACTGCCATGTGTATCCTAGAATTTAGAAAGGAAAAAAATTGAATCTGAGTCTAATATATGTACCAGTATTCAATGCCCACCTGAGCCCAAGCGACATAGTAGTAGATTTCTCCCACTGAATAAACAATTAAGCTGAAACCGTTCAATATCCATTTGGCATTATAGTTACCTTTCATTCTTAAGCGCAGAAGAAAAAGTATTCAAGTTTCCAGCATCATCTTCAGGTCTTGTGACATTTCCTCTGGTTTCATTCTGTTATCATAGGACCACATGAAAAATGAAATTCTCAAATAGAGATCGTGATGTGTGAAGAATGAAGAAGATTGGAGAATTATAAAGATAAAACAGAAAGATCTTTACGTTTTTTTGTTGTAAACCAGTTGGCGGAGGATGGCTTGACTTGTGTACAAATCTAAGGTAATCTAGTTGATTGACAGAAGAAGACAGTCTTGATAATTGTTCCGGTTGAGAAGAGTCTATCACCCTCTCATTAGTACTGCTGCACGTCGAACCTGAATCCGACGAGTCTATGCGTTCAGATCCGTTAAACTCCATTCTGGGGAAGTAGTTCTCCCTAAGTCTGCCAGTAACTTGAAACAAGGCACTTTTAACATTTTCATATTCGCCAATAATCTGCAGAAGAAAAAGCCATTGTGAATAGTCAACCAAGATCAATTTATCTAAAAATAGAAACAAAACCAATAGATGTCCAACTGCCTAAAGTAGTCTATTGGACTCCTATTACCACCTAACATCTAAGGGGGTTAATTCGATGTAGGTTTTAAAAGATATTTAAAAACTTTATTTAAAGGACCTTTTTTAATGGATTTCATCGGATTTATTGACTTTTATGGATTTGTATAAATTTTCAGAGACTTTTGGAAGACTTTTATATAAAAGATTATGAAACTTTCAAAGACTTTCGTAAACTTTTATTTAAAAGATTTTCAAAAACTTTTATAGACTTTTTTTCTTCAATTGAAAAACTTGAATATTAATATATTAATTTTCCTATGGCGTGAATATTAATTGTTAATAATAATTATATGTCAAGTGAATAAAAAAAATGCGACATGAGAGAGATAGTTTTAGAACAGAGAAACATTTGTGATAAAAAGGGGGAAAATAAAATCACATTCGATATCGACTTAAAAAATATTGTACTACGTTAATAATCGCACTTCTTACATTAAGCCCTTGTTTGTTCTTCATCAAAATTTTCTCATTTTTTTACCGTACTCAATCTCAACTATCCATTCTCCTACAAAACACTATTCATTTTTTAAAAACTCATTTTAAACAATACCAAACACACTTTAAGGATGATGTATTTAATTGGAACTTCTAATTAGATTTTTTGACTATACAAACCTTTATATATTTTGATTGACTTTTAATTAAATTTTTTGAATATACTTCTTTCTAGAGAAAATTCTAAATTTACTTTGCTTAAATATTATTTGTCTTGATACAATTTAATTATTATTTTTCGATAAAATTTTATAAAACTTTAGTTGGATCTATATTCATAGAAAAATTGAAGAAAACAATGAAAAAGAAGAGAGCGGAAATATATTGAGAGAATATTAAAATATATATATATATATATATATATATATATATATATATATATATATATATAACATGTTGAAGAGATAGAGAAATAATAATTTGTTCAGTCAAAGAATGAAGAAAAATGTAAAAGAAACAATTACAATTTAAAAGAATTTTTTTTTTTTTTTAAGTCTTTCAAAATCTTGGATGTTAATGAGAGACAAATTAAGAAATTTTGTGGTTGTACTTTCTGTTTAAAAGTTAGTACATAGAGGATTTCGTAAAAGTTTTTAAAAGTTATTGACATTTTGATTAACATAATACACCATGATTTTTATGAACTTTTAGAAAACCCATTAAAATCTATATTAAATACCTCAAGATTTTTATGGAGTCTCTAAAGTTTAAATTGAATATACTCAAATTTTTCAAAACCTTTAAAATCTTTAGAAGTCTTTCAAAATTTACATTGAATAAACCCCTTAAATTATCAGATGAATAGAGGTCAGATATTAGTCAACCAATAACCAAAAGGAAGGGCACATGGATGGAATGACCTTTCGTTAAATGAGATTCAGTAAGCACAGACGATCATGATCAATATTTCAAAACTTTCAAACGTAATCTGATAATTTTGATTACAAGTCTTAAAAGGAAGTGGGAGCTGCAGCCTGCAAGAAGCTATATTTGGTACTCTACTCTACTTTGATAAAATTAGTTCCAAGAAGCAGACTATCATGATGGATCTGAAAGAGCCCGGTGGAAAACATAATGAATAAGAAAATACAATAATAAAGCAACTCAAAAGGCAGAAATAGCAGGAAGCATTAGAGGCATATATGAAGTCAATTCCTTCTCTAGTTTTTTACAAACTAACGTGCATGTCTATGATCAATTTCCATCAATAGCTCTGTATAGAATAAATTATTTCCTAATTTTTAAGTGTGTTACCAAAACTCAGGAGATATAATAACTTAATCACTAAAAAAAAAATGAGGAATCGATGCCCAGACCTGAACCACTTTATCATCTTCAGCAGTAAAATTTGGGATAAGACCTGCTCCCAATAATTGTATTTCAACACCAGATGAAGTACTAATATCTGAAGCAACTCTTCCACCTTCATCTACCAAGCATCCCATTTGATTTCTTTCAACCAAAATTCTTGCAGTCACATTCTCACCTTTACCAATGCCAGGTACTAAGCCATAGTCAAGGGAAACTTGTACAGATCTGGTAAAAACACGTATAATAGCAATCTGTGCAGGAGAGTATAATGGATTTGGGTTCTGCAGAGATCATTAAAATAACTTAGAAGAAGCGAGAAATTTTGAGTGACATTTATAGCAGTAGCATACATATAGCAGAAATTCAGTATAATGGAAAACCTCCACTGAAGAGATAGTGGCAACACGCTCTCTCAATCCAGATACAAGAGGTGAAAACTTTATACAAGTCCCAGTTTCTTTTTCCAAAGATTTAACAATATCTGCACCTTTGCCAATCACGCCCCCAGATGAAGCATTAGAACATAAGAATCTAAACACCACTTTCTTTAGGTTACTGGCTTCATCCAGGCTAAGCTTTCGGTCAATATCTGCCAACAGAGAATGGCCAACGGGATGATAATCAACAACATTTCCAGAAAATGTTGGTGAGTCCGAATCATGTGAAACCCCACAGGAAGACCTCTGCCCAGAAGTCCGTTCCCTTAGTTTGCAATCTTGAAGACAACGGGAGACAGCAAGTAGTGCTTTCTTTACGGACATTACCACACCCGTTATCTGCATGCTATTAACCAGTCCTTAGTAGCCCAAGAAACAGAAAACCAAATGTTAATTGCGCGCGTGCACACACACACATAATTGAAAACGAATTAAAAGTACTCCACATGTTTCTATAGGAATTAGAATTTAAAGTGCCAATGTGTACAACCTTTTGAGCTCCAGATTGCCACATGTTTCTATGGAAGTTAGAATATATTATACTTTTCTGCTCTGAAATATTGAAGTTTGTTCTATTATTGGAAAATGCTGTGTGTACACACTAGTGTACACACAAGAAACGTGAATAGTATAATGAATATTTTACCCCCACCCCATGTGTCTAGCGTGTACACCTAGCAAGGTCCTCCATTAGTAGTTGAGAAAAGAACGGAAAAGTTAGGTTAACAATTTGTAAATTTTATTGTTTTATACTCAATACTTATACAAGGTTAGGTTTAGAAAATTAAATATATTATCAAATTTATTAATTTTTTAAAATAGAAGTTTCATATTTGACGGGGTAGACAGTTCAAACTGAAAAAAAAAAAAATGTTCTTGACTATATTCAAAATAATTAAAAAGAAGGTTATATTCAAAACATATTATCACAATATAGGATCTTAAAATTTCTAATATCGAAGAATAATTATGGAAGAATTATCTATCCACGTTCAATCACTCTCAAGCTTTACCTTCAACTAAAGTAACAGGTTCCATACTAGTTTGCAATGGAAACTATATATAATGTTCTATAACATATATTAAGAAAACATGTACTATGCCTGTTTGGTGTAGGTAATTTTTGGGAGAGACTATGGTTGAAAAATGATTGAAAAGTGGTGGGTCCATAGAAACGTGCGGCTAAAAATGAATTTGAGGGAAGAGTTGAAAATATTGGATAGGGCAAATAAGCTCACACATAATGTTTCCATATTCAACAAAAAGACAAACCTGACAAGTCAAATCAACAATGTCAACATAAGTTGTTCGATAAGTAAATTTCCGATGTTAGTAATGTTGTAAATGTCACGTGATTTATTTACTCTGTATTTATCACGCATGACATATTTATAGGGGGGCGAAGGGAGTTCAATTCTCCACTTTCCATTTCTTTCAAAATGCCGAACCGACATTTCCCTTTCTTCTCGCGTAAAAACAAACCCATTCTACAAGTTTATTGCATCGAATATAAATTAATCAAAGAGTCAGAGAAACCACAATAGATTAAATCCAAATGCACGGGCAATAATATGAATAAAACCCAAAAAAATACAAAGATCACCTGAATCACTGCCTCATGGGGTTCTGCACAAGCCGGAATCTGCTCTTTCAAAACCGAGATCTTCGCCCCCGAATTATTCTGGATTCCATTCACAATCTTCCCTCCCTTCCCTAAAACCGCCCCTATTTGAGCCGTGGCCGCTAATAATCGACACCCTATCAACCCTTTACTATTACTATTAATGTCATCATTTTCATTTTCACCATCCCCTTGAACCTCTAAAATCCTCTCAAAAACCCTTATCAAACCCTCCTGTGCTTTTGACACCTCCACCATTTCCTTGTCTTCATTTCCGCCGTTTTTAAAACTACCTATAATCGATATCTTCTTCTTGACTGTGGCATCACCCAAAATGTTAATCACGCGCTCGTGGCAGTTGGGGATGCCCTTTTGGATATGAATTTTCACCCCGGTAAGTGCCTCGATGCCCTTAATGATAGAGCCAGAGCTCCCAATAACACCTCCGATGGTGTGAAGGCGGCAGAGCAAGCGGAACGCCGGCTGGAGGGGAACCGGTGGATCCAAATCCTGCTTCGCGCTACTGCGCTTCGAGGTGCTGCACATGATTTCGTGAGGAAGCATAGATAAAAGGTTGCTTTCCTATATTTCTATGGATGATTAAACTCGTCCACACCCAACTTTTTCTCAGTTTGAGGCTCTTTGAGCTTCTAGACGGCGGCGGAGGTGAGAGAAACCGCTAGGTAGAATCGTAGATGAATGGATTGGTAAGGTATCCTGCGGGGTGCGCTTTTATGGATTGATGTCGTAGGGGCGGATGGTTCAATTTTCTGAGATGACAGATGACACACTGTAGGTAGTTACTAGTTAGTACGACGTTGTTAATCATCCCTATTTAACACAATTATTATAATTTATAAATAATATATTTATCAAATTATTTTAAATTTTTATTCACGCACATTTTATATTTTCACTTTTTAATAACTTTTACTTTAAAAATCAATTTATAAATATAACAGTGTTAATGAACAGAGGTAATATTTCATTATGTTTGTTTTTGTTTCATTCATGTATATTATGCACGAGTTGGGAAGCATGTAAAAAAATAAAAAAGATAAATAGCACAAATCGGCTTCATCGTTTGCATTCATTGTACAAATTATCTCTATCGTCTTGAATTTGACATTTACACCTTTATTTTAAACTTTTATTGTGGAATGGTCATTTTCATCTTATTCCTTCAATTTTTTCATCAAATATGGATAATTGATATAAAATATCCCTATCTTTTGTTTTTATTGCACAAATCGACCTTGTCTTTTCAAACTATGTGGACATTTTGTGCTATTTAACCTTATAAAAAACATATAAAAAGATCACTTTATAATTCACCAATATACCAGCATCATATCATACATAAAACAAAAAATAATTATGTGTAACGAGCTGCAAGTTAAAAAAAATATCGCAAGTGTCGATTTCTTGAGTTTTCCAACAAAAAGAGTAATATAATAAATTCTATGTGTAGCCATTAATATAAAAATTGTGTTTTAATTATTAATGGTCAAATCATTTGTTATTTTTAATATTAAAAATCATATTTTCTAAAATATGTATATGGTAAAAAAATGTGTTGCTTATAAATAATTTATAGAAAATGTTATTGAACGAAGACTAATATTAATATCAATAGAATGATTAATATTTTTTTAACCATTCTTAATTTCAATAAATTTTTAAAGATTATAGGGTATAAGATTTTTCGTATAATTTCGTGATCTCCAATTACTCGGTTTTTGATTATTTGATTTTTATTTTTTGAGAATTGTTTTTGTGAAAAAGTGATTTTTAGAATGTATAGTTAAAAAGTAGTATGAAAAATTGTAAAAAATAATTTTTTAAAGAATGCGTGATTGAGAATAAATGTTCAGAAAAATTGATTCTTGAAAAATCAATTTCATATGGGTAAGTGATAAAGTACTATGTCTTGTGAGTTAAACAATCGCGCCACTTTTAAGAATCGAGATGTATAGATGATTTCTTAGTATATAAAATTAAATGTATTTGTGATATACATTCATTAAAATTTAATCGAAACTAAAATTTCATGTTGTTTAATTTGCTACATCCATTTAAATATATGACCACAATTATTTAATTTATAATGTTAAAGTAAATATGAAATAAAATATTTGTTTAATAAATTTAAATACCATATATTATAATAAAATAGTTAGTACCAATTCTAATAATATTATTTGGATAGTGGTAAATTATTTGTGATAAACTAGAAATTATATTTTGAAAAGATTAATTACATCAATAATTATTAAAATTGAATAGTTATGCAAATGAGTTATGCAAATGGTCATTGAAGTATTTTTTTAAGATATATATAGATATATATATATTGGTTCCTATTCAGTACACTTTATTCTAACGCTCATCTATATCTATATCTATATATTAATAAAAATAGAAGAGATTCTGAGAATTTTCAAATCAATTTTCAATTTTGAATAGAATCTGCAATGTGAACAGAATATTTGGTAAAAGTTTAAAATTATGCACGATTACTATATATTGTGAATGTGGTGAGCAGTTTTCACATTATTGGGTGGTTAAATTAGTGGGCGGTTTTTGCACTACTCTGCAACTCCACTCTTCCACCACATTTTCCTACGTACTTCCACACAAACCCAAAAGTAATTTTCAATCCATATGTCGTAGCGGTAGAATCACACCTACATCATTTTCACCATCAGGAAATGTAGCTGTTATGATCAAGAATCGCCTTCCAAATGGGGATCTTTATATTGGGACTTTAGGGAACAATACGTCCCATGGATCCGAGAAGTATTTGTGGAAAGATGGGTGTACCGTTTATGTATTGGAGAAGGGGGAAGCCTCTGGTAAGCGAAAATTTTCATTGCCATTGGATGCGACATTTGAAGGCGTTTTCAAGTGGGGTCGAATGGAAGGCTTGAGGACTTTCACTGGATCTGATGGAGATATGTAAGGGGTCATGGTCCATGGATCGAAACACGTGGGTTTGGAGTGAAGCATTACATTAATGGGATTGCTACAAAAGATACTGGAAGATGACGCCGAAGTCGCCGAGTAGGAACGGGAAGAACTCAGAAACCATGATGTTCCAAAGGATTTCAGCAAGCCATTTGCAGAAGTAGAACTCAATGCCTCTTCCTCCCATTAATGACCTCACATGCATCATCACAGGCTCTACTTACAGCATTGGCGAAGAAATTGCTCGGTCTATATCCTGTATTTTTCTCAGTATTTTTTTTGCATTTTGCATCGGGTTCTTAATTTGGTGATTTAAACTGTTCGGATGTACCACTTGATTATCAAAATAAAAGGTGCTCGTGATATCTAATCAATTTCATAATTGTGAAGGTTTTTTTTTCATTACCTGTTGCACTTTATTAGTATTGTTCCATTTTTCGTTTGGTAAATTGTAAGGGAGTACGTAGGGATTAAACTATACCATTTCATAATCAAAATAAAAGTGCTTTGCAATATGAGATTTGAGGGTGGAAAGTAATTTCATAACTTCAAAGTTAATATCATAACCAGCTGCATTATTAAAATTTTGCCGCTTTCACTCGAGCGGTGACGCCGGTGAGGATGTCGACGCCATCGAGGAAACGGTTGATGAGGGATTTCAAGCCATTACAGCAGGACCTTCCTACCAGCATCAGTGGCGCACCATATATGATAATAACATCATGCTCTGGAGCGCCATTATTTTTAGCCCCGATGACACTAGTTTGGACAGAGATGGAAGTTATGCTTGGATATTTTGCAAAATCAGTGGAGTCCAATATATGATGTGGCAGTTATACTTACATCTATCCAGTCACTGCTCTGTGATCCGAATCCAAACTCACCAGCAAATTCTAAAGCAGCTCGGCTGTTTAGTGAAAACAAGCTCGAATATAACAGGAAGGTGCATGAGATTGTCGAGTAGAGCTGGACAGTAGACTAAATATTCCATTAAGATATGATGTTGAAGATTGTCAACTACTTTGACAAGATTAATATTACATGATATTCTCCAACTTCGTTTCTCTGAAATGGGGTCGATTGATGTAGGAAAAACATTCTTAAGATCATATATTATTTGTTGCCTTTAGGGATTGCAAGTGTCATTATTTTGGGCAAAGTTGCTTTCATTTGGCTGTGTGTCTTGCTAATGATATCGTGTAATTTGATTGTTCAAAAATGTATTTAAAAAATAAATAAATAAATAATTGACTACATTATTTTAAATTAATATTCTTACTGGTTATTCAATTAGAACAACACAAACTGGGGTGATGGTTTGATTTTTAATAGAATTGTGCCATTAAATCATCAATTGCAGCTTTGTCATAGTTTAACTGTATGTAGAATTTGTTAAGTGTATTATCCCTTCCATATTATTTAAATATGAAAATAATGATCGCATATCTATGGGAAAGACCTCTTAGCAAGTTAGAAATTATAAGATGGAATCTGAAAATGAAATAGAATCTCATAAGTAGGAACATTTATATTTAAGTTTTAGTGTCTTAAACTTATATTATCTATGTTTTATTTTATATAGTAATAATGCAAAATTCTCAGCACTATTAACTTATTAATACAATATCAGTGTTCATTTTGGATTATAGTCGCATGACTTTTTCCATGAATTAACATATCATATGTTAGTAATAGGTTTATTAGTTTGCACGTGATTAGGACACCACTAAAATTGAGGATATTATGGGCATTTTAGAAGAGCCCCAATTAATGGTATTAGGGGCGAAAAATCAAGTTAAAACGTCTCTAAGAAAAGGAGAGGCGAATTAGTAAATGCCCCTATAAATAGTGTCCCTAATAATAAATAGGGGCGCATTGAACACTAAAAACGTCCCTAATAATATCTATGCCACGTAGGATTATTATTATTCTCGTAATTCTATTAGGGACACTTAATTAAATGCCCCTATTTAATTTTAAACAATAGAGGCACTTATAAATGCCCACAAATCATAAATTAATATATTAATTATAGAAATACATCTATTTGCCCCTAATACATTTGAATTAAATTAAATAAATAATAAATTCAGCACCAATTTATTGTAAATATAAATATTCAATAGAATTAAATATTTCCATTATATAAAAATTTTAATATAAATATAGAAATTCTATTCAACACAATGGTTTATCAGCAATCACAATATTTAGCCATATACAACACTTTTTCACACCTAGGTTATAAGCTAAAAACTACATCTAGCAACCTTAATCAAGTCGATTACTCTAGCTTCTACTAGATTCTCGTAATTGTCTGTCATCGTTTTGTACCTCCCGCTCACTAGCCTTCACTTTCTCTACGACAACTTCGCCTTTAATCCCTGCATTCTGGGAAATCAAAGATACAAGTATCACTATTGCCTCAAAACACTTCATAATATCAAACTCACTATTTCGCTATCTCTCCTTCTCTTCAATAAGTTTTAAAGTGTCCGTCTACTCCAAAATGATGAGTATAGAAGTTAGGTTCAAAACAAAGTACAAAAATATGCACCATTTTATCTTGCAAGTCCTTGTCAAGATCTATTGACTTACTTTTATTCGATTTATGAGATTCGAAGCAAAATCATCGCTGGAGGGACAATTTGGAAGAGACCCTAAATTATGCTTCTCGAAGAGCTGTTGAATTATGAACCCTCCTTCATTCTTCAAGGACATATGAGCCTGAAGGTCACAAATAGAGAATTATCTATCACAAAAATAAAAAATAAAAATGCGCTGAATTAGAATTTTGATGAGTTAATTGATGAGAAATTACTTCAAAAGCAGTTAATTACTTCTGTTGAGGCTTTCAGATCGGCCGGTGTACAAGAAGAGGGAGTCACTGATAGCATGTAGCTAGTTTATTGTGATTGAAGGAGCAGCGATAGGGCACGAGGAGAAGATTCGAAGAAAGTGAGTCGCAATCACTTAGAGGAGGGTAGAGAGAACTATAGACCAGAGACAATCATAATTTTTTCTTTAATATGCAGAACAACAGAAGATTATCTTTAAAATAAAAATAAAGGCTTTCCCCCATTAATTAAAAGAAATATCACGTACACGAATATTTTGCTCCAATTTTCCCTCTAGAAAAATTTAAGAAAAATATTAGTGGTTTTTTTTATCCGTTTTAATTAATATTAATAGGGGCCAAACTTATTTTCACCCCTAATTAATTGCTAATAGGGGTGTGATACTTATTTTGCCTCTAATCTTGTGCCCCTAATAATCTTAATTTTCAAAAAAATATTAGGGGCATTTTTATCCGCCTTAATTAATGTTAATAGAGGCCAAATATATTTTCACCCCTAACTAATTCTTAATAGGGGCGTATAACTTATTTTTCCCCTAAATTAGTGTCACTAATACTCTTAATTTTAGTAATGAAAATTGTATCAATACCAAAATAAGTGAGTTGTTCTAACATACACCATATGCTACATTGCATACCTACTTTGTTAGGTTTTTTTTTTTTTTTTTGAATTTTGATTTTTTACCAATTGTTATGTTTCATTACAATATTTTTTGTCAATGAAATATGTTCGTGCATCGCACGGGTGTGTAACTAGTTTGTTTAAAAATCATTTTCAACTAACATTCTATTAATAAAATAATCTACATATAAATTAAAAAAATTCATACATTTTAAAAGCTCATTGTACCAAAATTTACTGTTACTAACTACGTTATTTGAAATAATGAGTCTCAAATAGGTGCTTAAATATACATTCTCCACAAAATCATTATTATTAAACTCATTTCCTAAAATTGTAATTAGTAGTATTAATTCGCTATTTATTATTCGTTTTGGACAAAATTAAAATTTAAAATAATCTAATTGAATGTAATTTTTTAAATAGCTGTATTTTTCAGGTCCCGAAATTTCTTGGTCCGTCTTTCCCTCTTGAAAATCAATTAAATTTTTTTTTTTAAAAATTAAAAAAAAAAACTTTATCAATATCGCATAAATATTTTTATTTAAATTTAGAAAATGAAAGAGGATAAAATAAGAACGTTCATCAATTTATTTTTCTTTTTATTTTCCTTTTCGTTTTAATAAAATTCTGAGCGTATATCACAGATATATATATTTTTTCTACTTATTACAAATTCTATTTAAATGTAAGTTTTCTTTTCTATTTTAAGTTTTAAATCAATTCAAATTACAATATTTAAAGAAATTTCTGGAACGATAAATATACGAACCGTAAAAAAATTGAAAAAAAAATTAAGCTATGTATATTGTATCTTTGTAATTAATTATCTTCATTCCTTTCTTATTTTTAATTAAGTATTAATTTCATATGTTAAAATATAAATTTGATATATGTAAGTAACAAATGACCGTGCTCGCACGGATGTAACACTAGTATACTATATATAAAAGTAAGGTACTTCCCAAAAACATATTTTGAAACTTTTCCCGCCTAAACTTCATTTCCTAAAATAGAAGTATTTCAATGAATAAGAATACTTTTGATAATTATACAATTATTTTGAAATCGAAAAATATGCAATATGGGTATCAAATCGAAGATCTCAACGAGAACTTTAATATGAACTTACAAGTTAGAGTCAATTGTAAACATGTCGTCCTTAAAATCACATTAAAGATTAAAGGTAAAATATTAATTTTGTACCTTTTACTTTTTCTTAATGTCCCTCTATTTCAAAATCGTTTATTTTAAGTTTTATAATGATATTTATAATTTCTTAACTAGATTTAATTTGGTCAAATATAATTAATTTCAATTTGAATTGATCAAATTACAAGAAATAATAAATATCCGAACTTTTATGTAATTTAATTTGGTTCGAATAATTTTTGCAACTTTATATTTCGATCAATTCATGTTGCTTAATTTGTTACAATCATTTAAATATAGAACCACATGTATTTAATTTGTAATGTTAAAGTAAATATGGAATTAAATATTTGTTTAATATGTTTAAATATCATATTAAGATAGTTAGTTCCAATTCTAATAATACTATTCTGTTATTCAGGTAGAGATAAATTTATTTTTGATAATCTAGAAATTATATTTTGAAAAGATTAATTACGTCAATAATCATTTGAGCTGGGCCTCTATCTTGATTAGCTGGGCTCTTCCTCTGTTTGTTAAAAATTTTTTTTGTTTAAAAACATGTTTTTTGTATTTTTTAGGTAAAATATGTGGTTGAAAAATGGAAAGAGAAAATGTGTGTGATTAAAAAGTGATTTGAAAAATTGTGTAAGAAAAAATATGTTTAAAAACATGTTTGTCAAACACAACTCAATTGTATTCTCGTTGTTGACGAGTCGGGTACAAGCTAGGGTTTCGAATATGTGGAAATTACATCTAACCCTGATATATAAGAATCAAATTCAAAAATAAGATCAAATCTATAAAATTTCAAATTTCAGGTATTAATAAATTTTTAAAAAATATTTAATAAATTATATTATAATACATAATTCCCAAAACTGCAAACCCAAACCCTATCTCTCTCATTTCACCCTCTTCCTGCACGATCTCTCTCTCTCTCTCTCTCTCTCTCTCTCTCTCTCTCTTCACACCTATGGAGGGGGCGGCACAACCCCCTCTCTCTCTCTCCAAACCTCCACCCAAGGTGATCCGGCCACCACCACCGTTCCGCCGGAGCTGAACTGTCAACCGGAACTAGCAGGTGGCGCAGGAGAAGCAGGCTGTGCACCTTCAATCTCTCAAGCTGTCCCTGTACCTTCAGCTTTCATCGCGAAGTAAGTCACTTCTCGCAGAAGAAGCGTTGTTAACCTTCAGCCCATCACCAACCTCCATCCTATAGAATCGGCTCTGTGACTGCTGTACCTCACCGACGCAAGCGACGCTTACATTGTCGATTCTGCTGATGCATATTTCGTCACCCGATTTGGAGATCTGGTGGTGGTAGAGGTCGCGGTGGCGTAGATGGCGGCTGCAGGTGCTGTGGTAGTGTTTTGTGTGTGCGGTGGTCAGGGGAATACTTTGATTTTGAAATTTGGAGAACTGGTGGTAGTGGTGGTGGAGGTCGCGGTGGCGTAGGTGGTGGCAGCGGGGGCGGCAATGGTGGTGGTGGTGATGGTGAGGCGGTGGCGTAGCTGAAAATCGCGATGGTGATGAAAATGGCGATGTGACCTTGAGTGCTTGACACCTATTTAAGAGTCTGGATTTTTTTATTATTTGATGTTGTATATTAAGAGTGTCTGAAATTAGTTGAATTGCTTGTTGTGAAATTGCTCTTTGTGGTGGCGGTGGTGAGATGGTGGTTGTGTGGCGGTGGTGAGATGGTGGTTGTGCGATGGCGGCAGTGGTGGTTTCATGTGAGGCAGTGGTGGTTGTTTGTAGGATTTAGGTTTGATTTCTTCGTGTCATCGATGTTCACATTGCAGCGTCGTGGTGGCGGAGGCGCAGCATGGTGGTGGTGGAGGAGGAGGTGGGTGGGGTGAAGTGATTTTATAATATGTGACTTAAAAAAATTATTGTGACCTAAAAATAAGTCTAATTTGTGACCTAATATTTTGATAATTTATAATCCTGAAATTATTTGTGACCTAAAAAATTTGTTTCTGTGACTTGAATATAATGTTTGTTTTTTGTGACCTAAAACTGTTATTGTGACCTACTATTTTGATAATTTGTGACCCTAAAATTATTTGTGACTTAAGCAATTTACATTTTGTGACCTGAATTTATCTTGTATTGTGACCTGAATTTACGTGGGCAAGTTTTCGGATATACTGTGACCTAATAATTAATCAGTGAATTGTGACTTAATAATATGATAATTGTGACTTAAAAGATTAGTGACCTCATAATTTGATAAGGTGTGACCTAGAAATAACTCGGGATTGATTAATTTAAAACTTGTGACCTTGTAATTATTTGTGACTTGATAAAACTGTTATTGTGACCTACTATTTTGATAATTTGTGATCCTAAAATTATTTGTGACTTAAGCAATTTACATATTGTGACCTGAATTTATATAATTAATAAAAAAATCTAATTATTTAATTTAGTTAAATAGATACCTGATTTTTGAAATTTTTGAAATTATATATTAAAATTGAAATTGTATATTCTAAACACCTCATATATGTATTTTTCCCTTCGAATATTTCATCACCATCACCACCTGAGCACATGGTTTTTTTTTCTTCTTCTCTCCCACTTATTTCAAGTGACAAAAAATTAGTATTTTCATTTTTACTAGACTCTTGAAAATCTTCGATCACAGTAAATAGTATTAAAGTAGTCAAATCATAAATTTCTCAAATAAGATACATATTATAAGTTTTTTTCTTATAATCGTCCAAGCAAAAGTTTATGTTTGCTTATACTACTTGACACTTAACGGTCACCCTATCATATGCACTGTCACTAATTCAATTCTAAGCATTTCTCTTCAAATCTCAGTTGATAGTTCAATAAAAATTCTATAATGAACTCGAAATTTATTATAAGAAATACATGGTATTCATAAGAAGAAATTCAGAAAATATAAGCACTTGGAAATAATTCTTGCTCCTTCAATTCATAATCATCATCCAAGATATTTTTTTTAAATAAATTTTTTAATATAAGAGCTAACTACAGTTTATTTGTCAACATGAATTGATTCACAATATAGCACTCAATTAGAAACTTAATACTATTATTGAGCTAGTTTCAACTCAAAATTTTAGACGAATATGTGTCTTTGTGCTCGCTTTGAAATATACTAATTCATTCGTTGGAAATCCGCGGTTTCAAACTGCACCAAACCGCAAAAAAAATAGTTTGATTTGGCTTTGTTTAGAAAATTAAAAGGTTTGGTTTGGTTTGAAAAAAATTCAACACCGTTTTAAATGGTTTGGTTTAAAATATTATTACAAATCGCCCAAACCAAACCGTGTTCACCCCACAACAAAGTGAAAACTTCGGATTACAACATGTTTTATAACGCTTATCCACTATCCCCTCGCACCAAAAATTTGCCTTGAAAAATAAACACTTAAATTAATCTCCAATGTCCATGCACTATGAACAATTAAACAATAGATGAAACAATTAATAATATAGATCATGCATATAAAAGATAAGATTTACTATTTTGACCATTGACAACAAAAAATAACACGTATAAAAAAAGAATTCGATAATCATAAATAAATAAAAAAACTAAAATTGTAAGATTGACAAAGATGCATCAAATTCATGGTATTATAGGTTTTTCAATATTTATACAACGTAATTGTTTTCTGATGGAAATTATAATATAGCATTGATCATCTCAATTTTCAGTTAAGTCAATTGTGAGACAATTTACTTATTGTTGTTGAAATTTAAGAATCATAAATATTGAATTAAAATATAACAATTAATATCATGTCATAGTTAATTATGTTTTAAAATTTAGACTTAACAGTTAGGACAAAAACCATTAATAACTATATAATTTCAAAGCAATATAAATAAATTTGTTAACCGTTAATGTTAAAAAATGTGATATGAGACTTTCTGGAATAAAAAATTAAATAATAATTAAATGTAATTGTAAATAAAATTATTTTGATAAGTAATCTGATATAGAAAAGAAGGTTATTATGTATATTTAACAAAGAACTTAGAAGTATGATTATTTACAACAAAATTTAATACAACTTGATTAAATATTCAATATAAATGAAAATGAAAATTAGATATTAGATTTGTATGATCGAATGAAATTATTCATTCATAAGATTTAGACCAATAAAATATCACAATTATTGTAAAAGTTTATTTACGTATTAAATGTAACTTTCTATAAAAATACTAATTAATTTAATAGAACGCAATACAAATGAACTCGAATTTTTAGATGTACTAACTAAAGAAAAAAATAAGATTATTTATAAAAAAAAAATTATACGATAAGGTATAATAAGTATTAGATGCATAATACAACTTCAACATAATTTTGAAGAAAATTTTACATTGAATTTGTATGACTGAACACAAATACTTATTTTTAATATTCAAAACATTAAAATATCAGAATAATTTTCTAAAAAGAGAGGTTTAAATACAAATAACCAAATATAAATAAGCAAAAAAAATTCTCCATAAAAATATTTAAGTGGAAGTAACAGTGTGAACACAATAAAAGCTGATTTTGGAGTGTGAATACAATAAAAACTGAGTTTTCCCGTCAAAACTCAGCTACTTTTATATATTATATAGATATAGATATAGATTAAAAACAATTTTTTATAAGTAATTTTTCAGAGTATAAGACTTGCTTAGGTATTAAAAAAAAAACATTTAAAAATATTCAGTTTTTGCAAATTAATTAACATCGAAAATTACAAACACTTACAAAACGTGAATTGAAGTTATTAGAATTAGAATTAAAAATTTTTGTTTTGTTTAAATTTATTTGATATTTGAATAAATTTGCAAAATCAAACATCCAATTTTTTAAACTTTTGATGGTCCATTTAAACTTTGTATGGTTTATTTCAATTAAAACCGTAATATTTGTTACGAAATACATTTAGTAAACACACTAAAAAAGTATTTAAAAAAATCAGTTTTTGCAAGATTAATTAACATTGAAATTTACTAAGAATTTTAATTGTATTATAATAAATGAAAAACGTCTTTTAGTTTTTATTTTTTCATAATACAAAAAGTGATTTGAAGTTATTAGAATTAGAATTAAAATTATTTTTTGTTAGTAATTTTTCATAGTATAAATAATCAAAGTATAATTTTTTATTTATAAAAATAAACTTAGGTTGAAGATTCCGATAAAAAAAAAATTATTCCGATAAAAAAAAAAAAACTTAGGTTGAAGTCAATAAGTCAATAAATATAATAATTAACAGTTGTAGTGTACACCAAGAATTGAGTCCCACATAGAATTGCATTCGTTGTTATCTCGGAATTGCATTCATTGTTATTTATTATTACTAAATATATATAGCTTTAGTGTAGGCACAATTTGATATGAGTTTAGGTAGGAAAACATGAATTGGGACCCACACAAGCTCAACAAGTTTAATATATAATAATAGATGTGTCGAGTCTCCATCAAATCTAGGTCATAAAAGCCCAAATATCAATTAAGGTTTTAAGCCCAATTCTAATTAGTGGAGAGTTTATATCAAGTCATCAATTCTTTCAAATATTGTTCAGTTGGTCCTTGAGTCTTCAAATGTGCGGTCCATTTCTTCACTTATGCTACTTCAAGTCCTTCAACTTTTGATTTGTTCACTTGAGTCCCACTTTGTCATTTTTTGTACGGTTTTGATTCATTTTCTTCGTTCTGCCTCCAAACGCGTCCAAATTAAAGTTTTTTCCTAAAATAAACAAAATAAATACATAATTAGCAATATCATATCCTAAAACACTTGTAATTGTCTAAATTTAAAGTCAAGATAAGTACGAAAAACGTACTTATCAAACCCCCCCAAACTTAAACTCTTATTCGTCCTCGAATAAGATAAAGCAATACACTCAAGCACACATAAAATATAAAATTTAACAATGACTCTTAACAAAACGTGTTAAATAACTTGCTATATTTTTTTTAATGGTTTAAAACTGCTAGTAATCCATAAACAATTTACGAGCAATGCCACACAAATATTAATTCAATCCATGCTCGACGTGTATATGTGTGTTTAGTCAACCCAATCATGCTAATGCGCCTCATAGGTGATCTCCCAATCCTAAGTGGTCAAATTTTCGTTTTCCCTCTCGTGGGATGCACATTCCCCCCAAACTTGTAATTTTCTTTCTAATCTGGGGTATAATTTCTAAGGTTGTTTTCTCTATCACTACTCTTTTCCCGCTAAAGTTTGGGTAAATTTAACCAATAATAACCACTATCTGGATCCGTGACGATTATCCTTTATTTTGAGTGCCCCAACCTTCAAGTATCCACTAGGTAATTCAAACCCTCTAGTCATCTCAATCCCCTTATGCAACCTATCAAATAAATTCTAAATTATGCAATACATTTCTCCATTAAGTCTTTAGAAGACCCCTGTAACGAGCTTTAGACCGATGGCTCCTAAGTTAGTTGACTTTAGGGCACCAAGTATTAAAATACCCCTACGAGCTTAATGACTCGAGTCAACTAGACTCCGAAGAAAGGTGTCAAGTGTATGCTTCCTAACAACATTTTTTTTTCACTTTTTTGTTTTCTCATTTTTTTCCTTTTTTTTTTTGAATAAGAGAAATACCCCTACGAGCTTACTCACTCGAGTCAAAAAGGCTACAAAGAGAGGTAAAGTATGCATGCATGTTCCTACTTATGCAATAATTTAAAAAATAGGGATTAAACTACCAGTATTTGGTCATTACCTAGTTTCCACATGTCAATTAAGTTTTTGCACACATGGAATCAACACATCCTCAAATAATGACTACTACTGGTTCTACTCCCCCAAACTTATCTATCTAATAGGTCAAGTGATCGAGTAGCATTTTTGTTTGGGTGTGTATACTTAATTCCATACTAACAACCTATTTTTCTATTCATGTACCACCTATATGCGCAATAATCAAGTTGACCATGTGCTCAATAAATAATCTAGCATGAATAAAATTAATAAAAGTATAACATCTCTGTCCACAGTTCATAAATTATGCAATTTCAAATAATAACAATTAAGAGCTGACAAGGCTATTTAACCAAACACACAAACATGCAAAAGACTGAAAAGTTTTTTTTTTTTTCTTTTTAACAAAAAGAAAGGAAAAAAGAAAAAAAAATTTAAAGAACTACTCGAATTTTTGCGCACACCCCCAAACTTAAAATCGACATTGTCCTCAATGTCTTAAAGCAAAAGTAAGAATATAAAGGGTGGGGAAGAAAAGGAAGAAGGTGCTCCCTGATTTTTCCTGTGAAATGTGTGAGACACCATGGGTGATGGCTAGACAAATTTTTTTTTTAATACTCTTCTCTTGATTGATGATGATTTGAATGGTCCACGATGTCATGTTCCTGCATATAGCAATCAAATTAAACATTAAATATCACTCAACCTAGAACATGTGTTACTTAGCTCAAACAATCAAAATAACCACCCATTCCAACTTTAGGTTCATTTGGGGTTCATTTGAAGTGTTAATCCATAATTTCCACCTGTTCCAACTTTCAATTTTCGAAACTCTACTTGTCAATTGGAGTCTCGAGTTCCATAGGTCTTGATTGTCAGCTTCAAGGTATAATTGGTTAGTCAAATTTACGTATTTCACTTACATATTTAAACTTTTAGTTTTATAATTTGTTCTTTTATTTGCACAATACATTGCATTTACATAAACCTTAGAATGTCGTTTAAAGATTAGTTTGTTAAGCACACACATCCTCATTTTGGGCTGATTGATGTTTACAAACTAATCTTTGAATTGTCCAGTTCGGACAGTTTGATATTGATTTGAAAGTTACGAGTTGTGTTATCATGTATTTTTCCTATGATTGCCTATTACGTGTAATTTTTGGTATTGCCTCCATTTTATTCTCCGGGTGTGACTATGTTTAATGATCGCTCCACAAGTGCACGGGTCGCGCAAGTAATAAAGTAGACGTGAGTCCAAATATCGATCCCACAGAGATTGTTTTAAATTGTATTTTAGACTATTACCTTAACCGGAACAAGAAATTTGTTTGAGTTTGAAAATTTAGATTTTGAAAATTAAAATTAAGATTAAACAAAAAAATAAGAAAATTTGATTTGTTAAAACTTATAAAATCAAACACATTAGAATTGTGAATCCATTTTAACCAAATCATCCATGTATTTGACCAAATCATTTAAATACAATTTATGAGGTTTTGAATATCCATGTTCCTAAAACTTTTTAAGTCCACTTTCGAGCGATGCATAAAAACCTATCTCTAAATGCCAATTGACTATATTTCTATGACAATTAACCAATTAGAAAAGCATTAAAGGTCAATGAACACTATATATGATAACACAAAGCATAGGGGTATATTTCTATCCCCTATCAGACTTTGTGGCAATTAAATAGCTTCTAATAAAATCCTACTCTTTCGAACATAGAAAATCATAAAGACAATCACACAAAAGCTGGCCAAACAATTGCGTAATAATAAAGGCACTTATTTAATTGTATCAAACCCATAAACTGCATATATTAAATAATTGGTAAAAAACATGGAATCAAATAGTTATAACTTCATCACAATCCTAACACAAGATTTCAAGCCTAAAAACATGATAAAAGATAAATTACAACTATGATAATTGGAGTTCATCACCCTTTTCACCATGTTGTAGAAGGATCTTCAATCATGCGTCAGTTGGTTCCTTGAAAGTTTGACAGCCCTTCGGGATCACCTTTGAGAAGTTTGGAACCCCCCATCTCGTGCCTTATGCCCTGTATTTATAGATTTCCACGAAGTCTAGGTTAATTGAGGAGAAAAACTGCTGAATTCAGCCCAAAAAGCCCAGCTGCGGCCCAGTCGGATAACCATGCGACTACACGGTTCAAAAGTGCGCGATCGCACGACGCTGACGCTGCAGGTCATCTTCAGTCACGAAATTTTTTGACCGTGCGACCGCACGGTATTTCGGTTGAAGGCAATTTCTGACTTTTAAATGTTACAAGTTGGTCACTGTCTTTTAATTGCACGGCAAGTCCTCCAACTTTCGATTGTTGCAATTTAGCCCCTGAACTTCTGGTTTCTTCCAAATTCAATTTCTTCTTCAACTTGGCCATTTGATTGACTGCATCAATTCTTGATTTGCTCACTTTGGCACTTTTTACATCCAATTGCTCAATTTTGACTTCAATTCCATTGTTTTCACGACTTTTGGGTTACTCCTGAAATATAAACAAATAACATAGAATAAATAGCAAATATTCTTGAATAAACAATTAAAATCCTACTTTTAGGATAGAAATAAGTGTATAAAATACACTTATCATTTAACATAATGCATGCACTTAGGAGAATAGAAGGGTGATGTTGCCGAAATTCACATGCGAAACATAGGCAATAATAAGAAAAATTAATGCAACTCGTAAATCTCAAATCAATGTCGAATGGCTAGGGCCCACAACTTAAATTAGATTTGGAGCAATAAAGGGTTCGGACATTCTCACGTCACTTTTATACTACACTTAATTATATTTTTTTTTTGTTGTTGTTGTTATGTTTTGTGTGTTGCAGCAAACCTAAAGCGAAAATGAAAATCGATAAGAGTTGGATAAAGCTAAATAGAAGACGGGAAAAATCTGTAGATTTTTGGAATGGTATGAAAGCATTCATAAACATGGCTAGACCACTAAAAAATGATAGGGGGATGATTCTATGTCCATGCAAAAGATGTGTAAACATGATGATGCAATTGGTAGATGATGTGGAGTCTTACATACTTCGTCACGATTTTTACGAGAACTATGATAGGTGGATTTATCAAGGAGAACATGAGGAAAGGGCTACGAACATACAAGGACATACCGAAGGGCTTGTTATAGGAGATGAGATGGTGGATGTTCTTAACGACGTGGTCGGGGATGACTCAACTACTGCAACTTCTGATGTGGGTTATGATGCTTTGTTCGATGCTCTGCATTCAGAGTTGTATCTAGGAGTATCATCTTTCTCATCCCTAAATTTTTTGACTAAGTTGATGCATTTAAAGGTGGTCAATAAGTGGACAAATAAATCTGTAGATGGTCTATTGAAGTTGTTGAAGTTGGCCTTTCCTAAAATTAATCTCGTCGACTCTCACTATGAAGCTAAAAAACTAATGTCGAAGTTGGGATTGGGGTATGAATCTATTCATGTTTGCAAGAACGACTGTGTATTATTTTGGAAGGAAAATGTTGATAAGGAACTTTGTCCAGTCTGCTATGAAAGTCATTGGACACATAAAGGTGGCAAATCCTCTGGGAATAATGTCTCGCATAAAGTATTGCGTTATTTTTCATTGACCCCTAGACTGAAGCGTTTGTTTGCAACAACACATACTGCGAGACTAATGAAATGGCATAATACAATTCGCTCGAGGGATGAGGACAATATGGGTCATCCTATTGATTGAAAAGCTTGGCAGGACTTTGATAAAAATTATCCCTATTTTTCCCGTGAGATACGAAATGTTCGAATAGGTCTATCGTCAGATGGTTTCAATCCTTTTGATAATATGAGTCAATCTTATAGCATGTGGCCTATGGTTTTTGCAACTTATAACCTACCACCTTGGTTGTGTATGAAAGAAGAAAACATAATGTTAACCCTTTTGATCCCTGGTCCCCAATCACTAGGTAAAAATATGGATGTATTTTTACGGCCTTTAGTGGATGAATTGAAGGAGTTGTGGACATTTGAAACTGATACACATGATATATCAAGTAATAACAGTATATTTAGAATGCGAGCAGCGTTATTATGGACAATTAGTGATTTTCCTGCTCGAAGTAATTTATCGGGGTGGAGCGGTCAAGGTTATAACGCATGTCCAACTTGTAACGAAGAGACACCATCGACGCATGTCATCGGTAAAAAAACTTATGTGGGTCATTGACGTTTCTTACCAAGTAACCATCATTGGCTAAATGATCGTACCTTCAACGGAAAAACAGAGAGACAAAGGCCACCGCCTAAATTGACTAGTGCAGATATCCTACAACAACTTATTCGTGTCAAAAGTAGAACACCGGGAAAACACCCTAGCTATGGGGGTGCTAAAAGAAAGATGGATAAAGATGAACTAAACTGGAGGAAGAAGAGCATTTTCTATGAGTTGCCCTATTGGTCGACAACTGAGTTGAAACACAATCTAGATGTCATGCATGGGGAAAAGAATGTCTGTGATAGCTTTTTAGGTACATTTTTGAGTGATCCTAATAAATCTAAAGATACAGACAAAGCGAGACGTGATCTAATGAAATCAAATATCAGACCAGAGCTGCACTTATAAGAAGATAGGGGTAGATTGATGAAGCCTGCAGTGGATTACACATTTACTGATGCAGACCGTCGAAATTTTTGCAATTTTATACGTTCGGTCAAATTTCCTGATGGTTTTGCATCGAATCTAAAGAAGAACATTGCTCCAAATGAAAGCCGTATAATTGGTTTGAAGTCACATGATTCTCATGTCCTCATGCAAAGATTGTTTCCCGTCGGATGTCGAGCATTTCTGAACAAGACAATTTCAGCAACTGTTATTGAACTTTGTACATTTTTCAAAAAAGTGTGTGCTAGGTCGATAAAGGTTAGCGGCATGGTTAATGTTCAACAGCAGCCCATACTCATATTGTGCAACCTTGAACGAATCTTTCCACCAGCATATTTTGACATTATGATTCATCTTGTGATGCATTTGCCTGAAGAGGCAATTCTTGGTGGGCCGGTTTGGATGAGGTGGATATATCCTTTCGAGAGATATCTTAAGAAACTAAAGGACTAAGTGGGAAATCAAGCAAAGCCCGAGGGTTCTATAGCCGAGGGATATGTCGTTGAGGAAGCATTGACTTTTTGTTCACGTTTTTTTGATGATGTCGAAACATGATTCAACCGACCAGAGAGGAATGTCGATGTCTTTGTTCCCAAGAAGCAGTTATCCATTTTTTTAATCAAAATGTCGTCCTATAGGAAAGAGAAGTTTAGTTGTCCTCGATGGTGATGTTCAAACTCGAGTTGAGTTTTATATACTCAACAACTGTATTGAAATTGAAACGTACTTGAAGTGAGTGCAAGCGTATCTTTATGTATTTTTTTATTAAATTTTTTCTTTATTATAACAATTGATCAATGTAATATTAATATTCACATTCTATTAATTTTAATTATTTTTTTATAGAACATTTCGAAGACGAACAAAGTAAACAAATCAAAAACAAACTATGCTAGTCTGCAGGGTTCAAAAACTATCGTTGCTATGTGTTTCAATATGGTTAGTACAACATATATTTTTTGAAATGTATTTTCATTTTTAAATTATGAAATACGCTTGAGTTAGTCATTTAATACTATATACTCATGCAGCGGGATTGCTAAACCCAAGAGTGGCCAAGTGTCATAGAAACTTTTTGGGTCAACCATCAGAGAAATAGTGAGTAGGTGAACGAGAAGGCTGCGCAAGATTATGTAAGTAAAAGTTCATACAATACGATGTATTGCTGTTATTTTTTATATTGAATTCTAATTAATGACTATTTCGAACAGGACAACATGGTGGAGGAACGGGAGAAGCAAACACAGCAAGCCATCTCTAGCGGTGTGAGTGTTAATGAGCAAAATATTGTTCTTAAGGTCCCGAGGGAGAGGAGGGGACACTGACGCGCACTTGGACGGATTGTGAGGGGCACTTCTCGCTATCACTCGTCCATTGCAACATCACGGGACCTACCTAGTACTAGTCAGTCTAATGAGGCTACCAATGCCCTGAAGTCCAATATGAAGACATACATGCAACAAATGAATGAATATGTTCGCTGCTTACGAGTAATATACAGTCTTTCATACCAGGACTCCAGCCACCGCCACCGCCACCGCCACCCTCCCTATCGCCTATTCATGAGGAAGAGTTGAATTCGTTGGACGATGACGAGTCCTTATCTGATCTTTAGTCTTCCTCTATTTGTATATTTTGTTTTGGGATACTTTTGTTTTTGTACATGATGGCCATTTCATGTTGGGAGCATTTGTGCATGCTTCTTTAGTTTATATTGGCCCACTTTTGTTTTCGTACATGATGGCCATTTCATGTTGGGAGCATTTGTCCATGCTTCTTTAGTTTATATTGGTCAACTTTTGTTTTTGTGCACAAATATGATAATATAATTAATGGTATTTAACTTCTTTTTAAACCGTTCATTTGTGTTGTTACGTAACGTTTCTTCTAAATCATTCTTATTATTGAATTATAAATAGTATTATTAATTTTATATTGAAAAGGTAATTTTAACGATGAAATCGGTTTTTAGTAGATTTTTTATCTATTGGGGACAACCATTATCGTCCTAATATCTATATATACTGGGACGACTTTTTAAGTCGTAAAAAAGTCGTCCCTATAAATCCAATATTTATTGAAACAATTGATTGTGTCAGTAGCTCGCACTTATAGGGACGACTTATGTCGTCCCTATACATCAAATATTTATTGAAACACTATCGTCTCAGTAGATGAAGTTATAGGGACGACAAAATGAAGTAAATGAGCTCAACCATCTGCTACGTGAAATGGCAGCCCAAGATAAGGCACGGAATGATCCAAAATAATGATCAAACGGTTGTACAAAAGAAATTTCATAATTATCAATCTAGAATAATAATCAAATGGTTGTACAAAAGAAATTTCATATTTATCAGTACTAGCTAACCGCATATCATCAATATATAATACCACATGCGACGAATTTTTGCCTCCATTTTCATTAGAGTATAAGTATGTATCATAATTGCTTCTTTTGAAACAAAATTTTAAGACAAAAATCTTATATATAGATATAATTTCATCCAACTCAACATACAAGAATGCAGTATTTACATCTAATTGATCAAGTTCCCAATAAAACTAAGCAACATGAGTAAGAATGCATCTAATGATAGTATGTTTAACAACAGGTCAAAGAAATTCAATACTCAACATCCTTTTTTGTGTAAAATCCTTGGAAACTAATCTAGTTTTATATCAAACGTTATTATTGCCGCATTCCCCTTCCTTAATTTTATAGATGCATTTGCAGTCAATCAATTTATGATTTGGAGGTCTGTTAACCAATTTCCAGGTTTTATTTTTATAAAGAGATGCCATTTCATCTTCCATGGCAGCTTTCCATTTGCTAGTCTTTACAATTTATAGAATATTCAGAGGAACAAGAACCATTATTAGTATCTTCTTAATAAGTGAATGAGGAAACAAAACTCATTATTATCAAATTTGGCAGGAGTTCTAATCTGCCTCATTTATTTGTCTCCAGTGAGTTGATACTCATTAAGATGTAGAGTGTAAAATACAATATGATCATCAGATTCAGTAATCCCTAATGGCTCATTTTCAACACGTTTAATTTCTTTATTAATAGGTGCTGAAATATTTCTTTCGATATAAGATGTCTTCACCTCAATATGAACATCATTTTCAGTTAAATTTCCGGTCTTACCTTCTAAACACGGCACGATAGATTTATTGAAAATTACATCCCTTCTTATAATAACTCTATACCATCTCTTCTTCTTTTATCTAGAGCATTTATTCCTTAACATTCTCACAATAACCTAGGAAAACACATTAAGATATCTAGGTTCAAGTTTTTGTATATTTTGATGAGAATATGCAGCATAACCAAGTATTTTCAAATGAGAACCTGCAACATGACTTTTTGTTCATGCATATTCAAGCACGTTGAAATTTATAGAACTTGTAGGACTTCTTTTAATCAAATACGCAGCAGTTTTAACTGCTTCACCCCAAAACAATTTACACAAACCAAAACTTAATAACATGCATCTTACTTTATTTAATAAAGTCTTGTTCATTCTTTCAGCCGTGCAATTTTTTTGGGGGTAAACAGTATAAATGATCCTAAACCTTTGAGTTTCTTGCGAAACTGGTCCCCAACGTTTAGATTTTGGCATTTATACCCTCAGAATCACCAAACATTGCGAAAATGGTCCCTACCGTTAGATTCCTTCAGTGTCCACCATTAAAACCGTGTAAATAGCACAATGTTCCCTAACCTTAGAGTTTCTTGCGATAATAGTCCCTAACATATCAAGGTCATGTTTGGAATATTTAATTTCTAATCTTCAAACGTTTGACGTATTTAGTCCGTAACATATTAAGCCCCTATACGTTTGATGTATTTAGTCCGTAACATATTAAGTCTCTTTTGAGACTAATTATTTCAAATAATTTATTTTGTAATTGTAATTTTTTAAAGATTTTGTGGTTAAAGAGTAAAAAAAAATTTAATTTATTTGTAGATTATTTTATTGATAGAAAGTGTCGTTGAAAACTAGTTTTAAAAAAATAAAGTTTATTCTGAATTTTTAAAGTGCACAATAAAATATTTAATAAAAATTCACCGCACTAACAGTTCAACCTATTGGTTAAAAAAAAAAAAAAAAATTCATGTAACATAAAAAAAAATACTTTGGACATCATTTTAAGAATTGAATAAAAAATATGTTTTTATCAATTCTATTTTTGATTTCGATTTTAAGAATCGATCAATATCGATTTTCAAAATTTCATTTTTTTCAAAACTCGTTTTCTTCCACACATTCTATTAATATATATATATATATATTTTAAATTTATGCATAAATTAAAAAATAATTTTCCTATTTAACTCAAATTCTCCAAACTTATTTTTCAAATAGATCGATTCTCAATATCGAAAATCTAACTGATAAAAACATATTTATTATTCAATTCCTAAAATGATGTCGAATGTATTTTTTTGTTTATTTTTCATAAATTTATTATTATTTTATAACAAATAGGTCGAACTGTTAATGCGGTGAATTTTTGTTAAATATTTTATTGTGCACTTTAGAAATTCAGAATAAAATTTATTTTTTAAAAACTTATTTTCAACGACACATTCTATCAATAAAATAATCTACAAATAAATTCAATTTCTTTTTACTCTTTAACCACAAATTCTCCGAAAAATTACAATTACAAACCACTTATTTGAAATAATTGGTCTCAAATAGGGGCTTAATCTGTTGGGGACTAAATACACAAAATGTATAGGGACTTAATATGTTATGGAATAAATACGCCAAACATTTGGAGGTAACAAACTAAATATGCCAAACATGAAATTAATATATCAGGGACCATTTTCACAAGAAACCTAGAGGTTAGGAACCATTTGTGCTGTTTATCCATTTTTTGAAGAGTATAAACAATAGTTCTATATCTTAGAATGACATGCTCTTTGCAGATATTATTGAACTCATAATTGCAAGAATCCTAACAATTGTCAATCCTTAAAGTTTTTATTTTGTGACCAGTTTCATTTCAATTTTGGTTTTTTAATCTATGAAATCATCAAAGGTTTCATCTTTTGTTTTCAATAAATATACCAAAATTTCTAAAAAAATTATCAATGATCAACAAATAATATCCGTAACCAGATAGCGTACTCACAGTCAATCAAATTGCAAGTATTCAAGTATTTGTTTGAGGAGTTTTAAATAATACAGTGATATTGATAATATAGTATGTAATAATCTTTTCGAATTGAAATAAAGATGATGTAGGATTGATGCAAACTTGTGCATTACTTGTAATCACGAGACTGAGACTGAGATTAAAATTGAATGGATGACCACGGATTTTTGTACTGTACTGTTATGTTGTGTTTTGTGTTGCATTACTTCTTCAAGAATTGATACTGAGTTAATTTTTGTGTTGTACTACTTAATTTTGCAATACTTATCAAGGTTAAAACATCAAATCTTTACAATAGTTACGGTTACGAGTTACGAAATGAATTCATGAAAGCTCATGTTTATGCTTGTGTGGGATTATTTTCCACATTTTGCTTTAATGTGTAATGTATCTAGTGTGTTGATACTCATAAAGTAATGGACAGTTTAATATTTTTTTAGTACATTAAGTACTATCCAAAATTACTAGGTGATTAACTCGGGTTAATGGTCTTGTTGTAGATGTCTGCAGCAATTAGGTTTGATGCGAGTGTGTTGTCTTGTTTGAAGTACTTAGAGGCTGCTCCATGGGCTGAAGATGAGGAAGAGAAAGTAGATTCACTGTTATTAGAGCTTCGACTCGAAGGGATTGGAGCAGGGGAGGTTTCGAAGAGGGTTTCTCTTGATGTCACATTAGGAGTTGAAGATAGTGATAGAAATTGGAAGACAAAGAGGAGGAAATCTGAATTGGATTGAAAATCACAAAAAATGACAGTACATGACTCCATATTATAGCCATACATTGATACAAAAGAAACTGATTTGCTGTCAAGCTTTTTACCTACTACAACCACTCCTTATCAAATACATCAACTTGCAAATATATAAATTAACTGGTTCGACTAGCTACTAAACCTAAACTGGAAACATCACAAATGTGTGATGATTCATAGCAAAATACATGACTTTGTAACAGCAAATGTGTCACACAAAGTTCATCACTCCTCCATGACACTTTTGCTGGAAATACCAAGGCAATTCCTTAACGTTTCAAACCTTTCCTTTGCCAATGCTTTGGTAAATATATCAGCAACTTGCTCTTCAGAACTGCAATGCATTAGCTTCACTTCATTCTTCTCTTGAGCCTCCCTAATGAAGTGGTATTTGATGTTTATGTGCTTAGTTTTCCATGAAAAACCGGATTCTTCACAATTGCCACAGCTGATTGATTATTGCACAAAATTGTTGTATCACCAGATTGAATTTGCTTCAAATCATTCATTATTTTTCTCAACCAGATTGCTTGATTTGTTGCCTCTGTTGCTGCTATATATTCAGCCTTTGCTGTTGATTGTGCAACTGTATTTTGCTTGATTGAATTCCATCAAATAAGGCTTGATCCAATGTAGGAAGCATAACCCGAAGTGCTCTTCATATCATCCATTGAACCAGCCCAATCACTATTAGTAAAACCAGTCAGCACCAGATTTTCTGGCTTCTTAAAATTGATTCCAAAGTCCTCTGTCCCTTTGATGTGTCTTAGTACTCTTTTAGCAGCTTGGAAGTGAACTTGGCTTGGCTCTTGTCTGAATCTAGATAGCAAGTTCATAGCAAACATTACATCTGGTCTTAAGGCTGAAAGATACAACAAACAACCAATCAAACTTCTATACATTTTCCCATCAATTTTGATTGCACCATCATCCTTCATCAGCTTTGAATTTAGAACCAAAGGCATGTTAACTAGTTTACAATTCTCCATATGGAACTTCTTTAACACCTCCTTAACATATTTCTTTTGGCACACAAAAATTCTTTTGTTGGATTGATCAATTTTAATTCCAAGAAAGTACTTCATTTCTCCTAGGTCTGCCATCTCAAAAACCTTCTTCAATTCGTTCTTCAACTTAGAAATTTGGTCTTCATTGCTTCCTATGATTAAAAGATCATCTACATAGAATGAAATGATGAGCAAATCCTCCTCCACAGATTTAACATACAAAGTTTGCTCATTCACACTCTTTTGAAGCCCAGACTATATAGGTGACTGTCTATCTTGCTATACCAACATCTTGACACTTGCTTCAAACCATACAAAGCTTTCCTTAGCAAATATACTTTGTTTTCCTGTCCCTTTTTGACAAAACCTTCAGGTTGATCAATGAAGATTTCCTCAGTCAAGTCACCATTGAGAAAGGAAGATTTTACATATAATTGGTACAACTTCCAGTTTAATTGAGCAGCCAATGCAAATAGAACTCTAATGGTTTCAAGTCTGGCCACAGGTGCAAAAGTATCAATAAAATCAACTCCAAATTGTTGAGAATAGCCTTTAACCACCGCCTTACCTTGTGCCTATTGATTGAACCATCAACAATTAATTTGGTTCTAAAAACTTAACTCTAATGATGTTCTTGTTTTTTGGTCTGGTAACAAGAAGTATTGTTCTTTTCAATAGCCATCATTTGAGCTTCATAGCTTCCATCCATTCCTTAGAGTGTGTAGCTTCTTCATAGCTTACCGGTTCCAAAATTGTAGTGTTACAGGTTGCATAAATGTCTTGAAGTGATTTGGTTTTTTGCACTTCATCTTCATAATCTGATTCAGTTTCATTTTCATTTTCTAATTGATCATCACCAGCATCTTCATTTGGAGAGATTAACCTTTGAACTTCAAAATTTTTCACAGCATTTAACTCCCAACTCCAAGAGGATTTTTCATCAAACTTAATGTCTCTGCTAGACACAACTTTGCTGGTTATGGGATTAAGGGTCCTATATCCTTTGGCATCATCACAATATCCAACCAAAACTCCAACCTCGGCCTTCTGACTGAGTTTGTCCCTTTTAACATCAGGTATATGCATGTAGCACACACTTCCAAACACCTTTAAATGAGATATGTTTGGCTTGATCCCATACTAGGCCTCATAGGGAGTTGATCTGTCCAAAGCTTTTATAGGCAACCTGTTGAGGAGATAGATTGATGTGTTCACAGCCTTAGCCCACAGAACCTTAGGCACATTTTTCTCCAACAAAAGGAATCTAGCCATCTCCATTGCTGTCCAATTTTTTCTGTCACAGACCCCATTTTGTTAAGGAGAGTAAGGTATGGTCAGCTGGTGTTTGATTCCCACATTTTCACAAAAACTGTTGAACTGGTTGCTGGTGTACTCGGTGCCATTATCAGTCCTAATAGCCTTGATTTTCAATTACTTTCATTCTCAATGTAGCTCTTAAATTTTTGGAAGACTGCAGGCACATCAGACTTTGATTTGAAGAAGTAAACCCAACACATTCTAGTCAAATCATCAATGAATAAGATGAAGTATCTGCTGCCATTCATAGAAGATGTCGTCATAGGTCCATAGACATCTGAATGTACCAACTGAAGCTTAGATTGAGCCCTTTTTGATTTTTAGGAAAAGGAAGTCTGGTTTGCTTTCCTTTTTGACAAATTTCAGATACACATGCAGCATCACATATCTTGGGCATGTTTTCAACTAACTCAAGTTCACTTAAAGACTTAAGTGAGGTACAATTAGCATGACCAAACCGTTTATGCCAAAGCTTAGACTCATTTTCAACACAGGTAAAGGCTTGCAAGTTTACATTCTCCCAGTTTAGTGGAAAACTCCTGTTCTTCATTTCAATTGTCGTTAGTTCCAAGTTATTTTGGTCCATAATCGTGCATCTACTGTCCTTTTTCTCGATTAGTTGGTCAACACTCATCAGATTTTGGTCAACGTTTGGAACATATAAAACATCATATATGAATTTTATACCAGTTAAAGTCTGAACTTAGACTTTTCCTATGCCTTTCACAGCCACATGCTCTCCATTACCAACCTTTACTTTTGATCTGTAGCCTTCATTCATCTCTACAAAGATATTGGCATCTGAAGACATATGGTGAGTGCAGCCACTGTCAAGCAACCAAGTTTGATCCTTGTTGCCGATCGACTGATTTTGTGATGAAAAAAGATGTTCTTCACACTGATCTTCAGCAACTTTGGCAAGCTGAACCTCCTTATGTTCCTTTTGATTTTTGCATACTTTTTCAACATGTCCAAATTCCTTACACGTCCTGCATTGCACACCAGGTCTGTACCAACACCATTTAGGTGGATGGCCCTTCTTTTTGCAATGTGGGCATGGAGGATACTTTGAATCCTTTCCAATGCCTTTAACTTCAGCTTCTTTCTTCTAGTTTTGTGGCTTCATCCTACCACCAAAACTTGTTTTTGTAGTGTGCTTTCCTTTAGCAAACAAAGCTTCTTCAACTTGCTCTTCTTTCCTAAACAATCTTCTTTGTTCAATGGCATGAAGAGCATTTACAAGTTCAGCTAAAGAAATGCTTCCCAAGTCCTTTGAATCTTCAAGTAAAGAGATATTAGATTCAAACTTTTCTAGTAGGCTGATTAGGACCTTTTCCCCCACTCTCTTGTCTGGTAAGTCTTCTCCCAGAAATCTAATTTGATTTACCACTTTCATAAGCCTATCAACATAGTCTTTTACGAATTATGTTTCCTTCATTTTTAGGATTTCAAACTCCCTTCTTAAGTTGAGCACTTGCATCTATTTAGTTCTTTCACTTCCCTGAAATTCCTCCTTAAGTTTATCCCAAGCTTCTTTTGCTGTATCATAAGTCATTATCCTTGTGAATATTGCATCTGTAATGGAGGACTGAATGCAGGAAAGTGCCTTGAATTTCTTAGAGACATCCTCACTGTGCTGCTTGATTTTAGCAACTGTGGGATTGGCTCTCAAGGGTTCTGGTTCTGCTCCATTTTCTATCGTTTCCCAGAGGTTAAAAGCCTTGAGATAGGCCTTCATCTTTACATCCCATAAGTTATAATTTTCTCCATTGAAGACTGAAGGTAGGGGAGCTGAAAAACTGCTGGAAGCCATTACTCTTACTCACACTTTTGACTAGTGAAGGTTACTCACACGTTCTCTCTCAAGATTACTTGGTTTTAGCTATTTCGATCCCTCTAAGATCTTGGATAACTCTGATACCACTGATAGAACTTGGAAGACAAAGAGGAGGAAATCTGAATTGGATTGAAAATCACAAAAAATGATAGTACATGACTCCATTTTATAGCCATACATTGATACAAAAGAAACTGATTTGCTGTCAAGCTTTGTATCTGATACAACCACTCCTTACTTATCAAATACATCAACTTGCAAATATATAAATTCACTGGTTCAACTAGCTACTAAACCTAAATTGGAAACATCACAAATATGTGATGATTCATAGCAAAATACATGACTTTGTAACAGCAAAAGTGTCACACGAAGTTCATCAGATATGAGTGACAATGAAGAAGTGCTTGTCAAACCATTGAACGTTGTTCTCGAAGGTAAAGATGAGAAGGCTAAGGAGAGATGAAAGTTTTGGTAACCAAATGTTACATGAGACTATCCCTTAATTTCATGATCGATTTTTTAATGGAATTGTCAGTTACCAATAACAAATGTAATTATGTAGCTGAAAGTTTTTTACTCAAATTTTTACACTATTGAAATCCACAAATGGCAACGCACTACATCATTGCTTTACAAAAAAGGCAGTTACAAAGTGCATAATTTTTACATTACGTTAACTTATGGATCAAAGCCACAGAGTTACACCAATTTAGAAGCTAATATGGACAGGAATGAAGTCAAAATGTTGGCTGAAAAATGGTGATATATTTTTAATAATGAAAAATTCAATTCCATATCAAAAGATTTAGTTACACATGCCAATGGATGCAATATTGTTATTCATTTTGGTGCCAAAATGAAAAAGCTCAATTTTATAGCTGATGACTCCAGAATGTGAGGTTAATCCATACCAAAAATGGTAATATATTTTTACTGATGAAACATTCGATTCCATATCAAAAGATTTAGTTACACAGGCCAGTGGCCACACTATTGTTATTCCTTTAGTTCCAAAACAGTAAAAAGCTCAATTTCACAGCTAATGACTTCTAACCGTGAGGTTTCTCCATACCATTGTTAGTCATGTCATCGATTTCGGAGCATCCAATTTCTGAAGTGTAGTTGCTAACAAGCCGAAGCTCTGATAACAACTTTTGCATGTGTGTAACAATATGTAGTATGAGTTGTGGACATCAAGCATCCAAAAGTCAATATCAAAATGTGCTAGTAACCAATGATGACTTCTTTCCATCCACATACGATTGAGTACATACTGTACCGAATGCCATGGAGTATTGAATCTAATTTTCTCTCCATCAGAATATGAGAAAAGAGATTTATATTTGGTGATAGCACGAGGTTTGTCACCAACTCTTTCGAGATGCCTTTGATTCTATTTTCTAAGTTGCAATCTGTAATTGTAGCCAAAAGTTTCGAACAGCCTGGGATTTGATCCACATGTGAATGATGTAGAATGCTACATCGATGTGGAAAAATAATATTGGAAATCAGGTTACCGAAGTCATGAATGTGTATCATGGACATAGGTTTTCCAATCTCAAACTACCATATCTTTCAATAAATCCATATCGACCTGACTGAGTCTTACGGAAGGAGAAATTTCAGTAGCTACTAGATTAAACTTCTTATTTCTTTATGCCAAATGGAATTCGAAACCCAGAAATGAAAAACTAATTTAAAATTCACTAGTTTTTTGTCTTCATCAGTTCATTCATTTCAAATTATTCCAGGAACTATAAGAGTGAGAGACAGATATGCTCCTCGTGACTTTTAAGGGCAAAGGTACCAATTTTAGGCCTTCAATTAGGCACAAAAATAAGAAGTCCAAGACTAATTATTCTAGAGCCAATTTGACGTATCATAATGAAAACTTAAAGAAACAAAACTTATTGAGTAGAGATGCAAAATATGTATCTGAGTGTACGTCTTGTTTAGGTTTAGGAAGGGATTATTTGACAAAAGTTTGGTGGATCAGTCCTATCATACTTAGGATTTTCGTAATTCTGATGAATTAAGGAGTGAGTCTGCCATTTCAACGTTGGTTGTTAAGCTTCAGAATAGGGATTGGGTTCATTCACCATCGAAGTTTTTGAAGAGTCGTCAAAGCACAATTGCAAACGTGTTGACATCTACCTCCACCAGTAACAGCCGGAAAACCATAGAAACATCACCCTCCCACCACCATTGCTGTGCAGATTCACATCCACTAAACGCCTCTAAACCACAAACACAATAATGGCCAAATTGAACCACCACCGAGCTCCCAAACCACCATGCACATCTTTCCGTTGTCTTACGCCAACAATAACCATTACATTTGTTTAATCGGCCTCCACTGCCCACATCTGTGTCATCCGATGCCAACATCCCCTGCCTCTAAAAGTGCCATGATTAGAATCCAAGGGCAACCATCAACGTAATTTTCCGAATTTAGCTATGATAATAAGAAAGATAAATTCAATGAGATAATTTTGGCGAGAAATCCGTAATAAAGATAAATTCAGTTATGATAATAAGAGATAAAATCTTCAAATTTTGAATTAGGTGATAAATAACTAAAATGTTTTTATCAAAATGACAAATATCAATATGTATTTTTTCTGATGTCAAAAATCAGTTTTTTAAATAATAGATGGTGGTAGGATTAATTTCCTTTGTAAAATCTGATAAGTCTTGCACAGAAATCTGGTCCTTATAAGTGATTGTGGGCTTCAACTTCTAAAGAAGGAAAGGGTATTAGGAAAAGTTAATAAAGAATTAAATTTTTTGAAGAGTTTGTTTTGGGCAATGAAAGTAGGTTTCCTTTTCTGATTGGTATTCATATATCCACCACTATTCTTGAATATTTACCTGCTAATATTTGGGGTGCAACTAATGCAAGTGTGTGTTTGGTGAAATGAATAGTAATTTTAGGAGAATGAATGATTTAGATTGGGTTGAAAAGTCAAATATTGTGTGTTTGACTTTTAATGAATAGTTAAGATTGAATACTATAAAAAAAGTGAAAAATTTAAAGAAAACCCAACAAGGGCCAAATATTCTTAGTGTGTTTAGATTCTATCTATGATAACATTGAAGATCGAGACTTGGATTACTTGGACAAGTAGGATCATTTGGGTTCGAAGCTTTTAAAGAAACGGACATAGAATCCACAAGATCCTGGCTACATTAAGCAAGCAATCGCGCAGGCTTCCGAATGGGCTGACCGCGGGCCATTTTGTGCTAGTTTTGCAGGATTTTGCCCTATTCTACCATGCTTTCTCCGTAACCTATACATTCAACATTGGGTTTACGAATTTAGGACTTTTGCTCAGCCTCCTAACGAAGATTATTGGCACTTTTACATCAATTTCTTAGGAGATTCAAGCAAGACAAAATGCAAGAGATTAGAAGATAAAAAAGGGGAAATCAACTCTTGGTACAAGATTTTTTTTCTTGTTAGTTTTATAAACTCAATAATGTTTTATTATTATTTTTGCTGAAATTATTATTTCTTTGTGATGTGTAACTAAATCTATAAGTTGGGATGAAAGATGTAGCCTAACTTTATTTTATTAATTTCAAACTTCAAGTTTTGTGTATATGTTGCATGTGTTGATTTATTATTTTGTTTAATGCGTGAATTAGTTGGCCACTAATTCATTGATATCATGAGTTGTTTTCATAATTCGAGAGGCGAGTTAATAACTTAGATCAATATAATAAATTCAGCAATTTCAACAAAAAGATAAAGATATGAATTTGTAGTTGCATGTGATCAATATTGAATTCTTATATTTTATGCTTTTAGCTGAGGAATGATTCCGACCCTCTGTAAAGACATATGGTTGACTTAGTTAGATAGAATTTATTTAAACTCGTGATAAGAATTTCAATATACATTAATGAATTCGATCAAACAAATATATTGGAATAAAACTTGAGGAATGGAATTAATATTATTGGCTATGCTGAAATTGTGAATCCAAACACTTTACAATCACTTGAGAAAAACAATTCGACATTCTAGTCTCTTCAAACTTGCATTTATTTCTTAATTCAGTTTAAAATATCAAACAACATTCGTTTATTCAAATAAGATTGAGAACTAATCAATTTTGATACTTAATAGTAGTCTTCGTGGGAACAATTACCTTGACTCCTTTGTCCACTTTATTACTTTTCACGATTAGTACACTTGCAGATATATTTTGCATTGCAAAATAAAGTGAACAGATACACAAGGAGCTCATACAGCATGTCTCATGTTTTTCATCACATCTGAATCTAGACCATCTGCTCTCATTTTAATACCTGAAGAATTAATAAATTATTTTAAATGAGAATTACTTTAGGTTTAATCTCTTTAATTTACATAATCATCTTTTCTCTAAACAATGTTTTTATTTCAAAATAAAAATTATACATGTAACAAGCTATTCATGTACAATTTTAACTCTGCTTCTTAGAAAATTCATTAAAATGTTGGTCCAAAGCTCCAAAAAAAAAAAAAGAGAATTTTTCTATCGTATAAAAAAACGCAGGTTCGTAGACCAAGTTTGGCTCGACCCAAGAGCCAAGAGATCGTGGGCCAAGCTCCAGAGAAACGGGTGATGCAAGTGAAGCAATTGAAGTAGGGATAAATACATGGACAAGGTTTTTGAAAGATAGTATTTCAAATCAAATAAACTTGGGTGCATTGTTTCAAAAATCAGGTTTTAACTAAAATAAATAATTAAATGAGTGATTAAATAGGTTAAGGTCACAATTATGTATATTTTATGGTCACGGTCACAAATCACGACATTTACAAGTCACAAATTATTAAATTTTATTAGTATTGATTTATTTCTCTTCCAAATCACGAATTATAGATGTCACAATTTATTTTTAAGTCACAAAGCACAAATTTTGTTGGTCACAACTTATTTCTCGGTCACAAATTATTCGATCATGACTAATTTCTGAGTCACAATTCGCAAAGATCTAATGTCACAACTTATTTTAGAGTCACAAATTTCAACTTAACTGATCACAACTTAAAAATTTGTAAAGTTACAATTATAAATTTAGTCACAATTCCAAATATTTTTTAGGCCACATATGATTTACTAGTCACAAATTACGAATTTATTGGTCACAATTAATCTCAACTTATTCTACGATCACAAATAATATACAATTTATTGTCGCAGTCACAAATCAAAATTTTTATAGATTATAAATTATTAAATGAATTGCAATGATTTATTTCTCTGTCAAATCATGGATTTATAGATGTCATAATTTATTTCTAGATCACAAATCACAAATTTTATAGGTCACAAACTTATTTCTTGACAAAAAATTGTTCAATTGTGACTTATTTTTTTGGTCAAAATTTGCAAAATTACTAGGTCACAACATATTTCTAGGTCACAAATCTCAAATTTTTTAGATCACAACTTATTTTTGGTCACAATTCCAAAACTTCATAAGTCACAACTCATTTAACAGTCTTAAATTCCAAATTAATTGGTCACAATTGAAAAATTGTGAGTCACAATTTTAAATTTCATCATAATCACATATTATTTTTTGGTCAAAAATTATGAATTTGTCAATTCACCACCCTATCGTCATCACCACTACTGCCAACAATTGCTGCCAACACTACCACCATCGGTCGTCGTTGTCGCAACTACCACCACTCCATCCCACCTTACTACCTCCACCACCACCACCATCACTACCACCACCGTGAGCTCACCATCATCACCACTACCGTTATATAACCACTCACTGCCACCACCAGGAGCTCACTTCCACCATCACATAATCACTCACTGCGTTGGCCACCACTATCGTGAGCTCACCACCACAGCACCACAACCATCATCCAAAAATTCAACACTTCAATTACAAATTTAGTCTCAATCCGATCATCATCGCTTCCAATGTCGTCGCTGTCATGACCACACAACCACCTCACCAATTCATCACCACCTCCACAGTCACGTCACCACCACCACCGCACACACTGCATAGTCACCTCACTTACTCATCACCACCTCCAGAGACCTCACCAGCACCACTGCACCCACAGCACAACACCGCACTGCACTGCCACTTGCACCGCTGCACTAAACCCACACAAAGTCAACTCACCTCAACAGTCACCTTACCACCTACACCTACACCAACACCACCACCATTGCACTCACCGCACACCACTTTCGACGTTGAAGCAGCAGAAGAAGCCTCAGATCCAAATCCAGACCCAGCTATTGCTGCACAGCAAACCACCACGTACATACTGTCGTCGGAAGAGATTGTGCCACCATTACCTCTCTAGTCGTTGCTCCCATAGTTACTTGCTCCTACAACACAGCCTACTTCCGAGGTTACCAGCTATTTTCGGAGAAATAGGTTTTGCAGGCGCTGGAGGAGTGGGTGAGGTGTATGAATAGAGAGCTTAAGATCGGCCATGTTTGTGTGAGAATATTAGGGTTTGAATTGGGTATGGGATTGGGTAGGTAGGATAATTTACTATTAATAATAATATTAAAAATTCAATAAAACTTGATTTATGAATAAAAATGGTTTAAATTTGATTTTTGAAATGAGTGGGTAAAATGTAGTGTTAGCTGTAATTTCCTCAATTATTTTTATTTCACTGGTGAGAAAAACCTTTTTTGCTCTCTCTCTCTCTCTCTCTCTCTCTCTCTCTGCACCCCCAATTAGAACATTACATCTGCATGTCGATGGAAAGTATGATGGCTCAAGATTCACTAGGAATTGTGATAGCTCCCGACTAAATTTCCTACAAACCCCTGGTTACGTTCATATTTCCAATTTTGTAGATGAAGAAATCTTGAGATGCTCTCCAAATCTTCGTTCGCTTAAATTCGTATCCTCAGACGATCACTTTCCTGATCTCAACTTTCGTTCTCAGCTTGAGTCACTCAAAATTTCAATTTATCAAGGAGAGTTCACAGGTAATCACTCGGTGGTTAAATTCCCCATGAATATCAAAAAGCTTACTCTTCGTAGAATTGGTTTGCCTTGTGAAAAGAATTGGAACATTACCCAACCTCCATATTTTGAAATTAGATTTGGGCAGCTTTGTAGGAAAAATCTGGAACACCAAGGATGATGAGTTCCAAGAGCTCAAATTCCTTAAATTAGAATTCCTAGGCCTTGGACACTGGAATTCATCACATGATCATTTTGTTGGGTATTTGCCCCAAAATTCAACAATGGAGACTAATTAATTAAGTAAGAATGGTTGGTGAAGAACTTATTAGGTATTGAACCAACAATTCAACATGAAGACTAATTAATTAGGTAAGAATGGTTGGTGAAGAGTTAGGTGAGATAAGTTGGTGAAAGAATTTGTTATTCCCAATCCGTCCCTAATCTTTGCCTATAAATAGAGATCTTATTGTTGAAGAGAAGAGCACCACAAGCACAATTGGAGAGTGCCAAATATTGTGAGTCAGTGATCAAAGAGAGAAAATTGTGAGCCTAGCATATTGTGAAGTTTCTTGTAACTCTTTGTAGTGTAAGTCAAAGGGTAGAAATTATATGTGGTAAAGCTCGTTTGTTGTATTTTCTCTGTGGTCTGTAGGATTGGGTTGGTGAGTGAAAGTCTATATATTTGTAACAATTTAATATGTAGTGAAAAGCTTTGGCGAGGGTCCGTGGACGTAGGCATTTTGCTGAACCACGCAAATTTCTGTGTTCGTATTTATTTTCTTGTTTGCTTATTTTATTTTGAACATCGAAAGATCCTGTGGGAAAATTAAAGTGGGAATCGACGTGTCGAAATTCCCAACAAGTGGTATCAGAGCTACAGGTGGTTCAAATAATTTGAAGCAAAAGAAAATATGTCTGTCAAGTACGATGTGGAGAAATTTGACGGGAGAATCAATTTTGGCTTGTGGCAAGTACAAGTCAAGGATGTCTTGATTCAGGCGGGTCTGCACAAAGCTTTGAAGGGAAAACCAACTGAGAGTTCTGACAAAGAAATTGAATCCAGCAAGACTGATGAAGATTGGGAAGATTTGGATTTGAAAGCTGCTAGTACAATACGACTTTGTTTGGCCAAGAATGTTCTTGCAAATATTCATGGGATATCTGCTGCTAAGGAACTTTGGGAGAAACTGGAAGAGTTGTATCAAACGAAGAACTTGTCAAATCGCTTGTATCTGAAGGAACAGTTTCATTCGTTGAGAATGAGCGCAGGTACAAAAATCTCTGACCATCTTAGTGTTCTTAACGGGATTGTTTCTGAACTGGAATCTATTGGAGTCAAAGTTGAAGATGAGGATAAAGCGTTGAGGCTCATCTGGTCTCTTCCATCCACTTTTGAGCACATCAAACCGATTTTGATGTACGGGAAGGAAACAGTGGACTTTGCAGAAGTTACAAGTAAGTTGATCTCTGAAGAGCGGCGATTAGGTGGAGACGATAATTCATCTAATAATAATTTGCTTGTTACTGAAAAGTGGAAGAGAGGAAACTCCATGAAGAAGAAGGTGACATGTTGGAACTGTGGTCAATCCGGGCACGTGAGAAGAAATTGTCCAAAAGGTGGAGCGGACTCGGCGAACTGCTCGAAGGACAATGCGACTCTCCTGGTGGAGGGTGGTGATGATGTACTCTGAGTAAGATGGGACATCCTCATGGCATGATGCCAGTTGCCATGATAGAGGATGTGTTCTTACTGGCACGGGTACTGTGTTCGCATACAACATTGGTTTGGTTTAGATGCAAGGTATGTGGTTTTTGTTTATGTCGATGGCTGATGAACTTCCAAGGAGAACCAAACATGGGAGTTGCACCATAAATTTCAGCAAATTTTGTTTCGACATGGGCCGATGAAATTCTCGGAGTTCGTTGATAATTCTGAGTGGTTATACTCATATGGTGGAGTATGAGATCTGTTAAAGTGGAAAAATGCTTGCCTGTTACCCAATGGTTGAATTTGAATGTTTTGGCTTGGAGGAATTTTGTGTCAAGGTGGAGATTGTTGGGTATTTGACCCAAAATTCAACAATGGAGACTAATTAATTAGGTAAGAATGGTTGGTGAAGAACTTGTTAGGTATTGAACCAACAATTCAACATGAAGACTAATTAATTAGGTAAGAATGGTTGGTGAAGAGTTAGGTGAGATAAGTTGGTAAGATTGGTTGGTGAAAGAATTTGTTATTCCCAATCCGTCCCTAATCTTTGCCTATAAATAGAGATCTTATTGTTGAAGAGAAGAGCACCACAAGCACAATTGGAGAGTGCCAAATATTGTGAGTCAGTGATCAAAGAGAGAAAATTGTGAGCCTAGCATATTGTGAAGTTTCTTGTAACTCTTTGTAGTGTAAGTCAAAGGGTAGAAATTATATGTGGTAAAGCTCGTTTGTTGTATTTTCTCTGTGGTCTGTAGGATTGGGTTGGTGAGTGAAAGTCTATATATTTGTAACAATTTAATATGTAGTGAAAAGCTTTGGCGAGGGTCCGTGGACGTAGGCATTTTGCTGAACCACGTAAATTTCTGTGTTCGTATTTATTTTCTTGTTTGCTTATTTTATTTTGAACATCGAAAGATCATGTGGGAAAATTAAAGTGGGAATCGACGTGTCGAAATTCCCAACACATTTCCCTGTACTTGAACGATTGGTGTTGGAAGCTTGTGGAGATTTGGAAATGATTCCTTCTAAATTTAGCACGATTTCTACACTTCAAGAGATTGTTGTAAATTCTTGTGGCAAAAATGTCGAAATTTCAGCTTTGGAAATTCGTCAAGAACAACAAGATTATGGTAATGAAGATTTTAATGTGACCGTTTATAGTCAAGGCTCATATTTCCTTTATCCTAAGGTAAATATTTTTCTACTAATATTATGTGATTAAAATTCTTTGTCGTCAAATGGGAAGTCAAGAATTCTTTATTAATAATGGCCCGGCTGCAAATTGTACTATATTTCATTGTCTTTTCTCTACTATAATGTATTTTTCGACCGTTACAAGTATTTCAAAGTGCAAAATGAAATTCATTTGCTTTCAACTTTCTCATCTAATTTATGTTTCTGCATCTTCCCCATCTAAACTTATGAAAAGATAAAAACCGAGCATTCCTGTGTTTGTTAAATTGAGGTTATAAGCAACATTTTTCAAAACTACTTTTCAACCTCATAATTTATCTTGAAAACATTACATTATTTGTTTATAAACAAAGTTTTTTTAACCAAGCAGAGGTTGTAGATAGCTGCATACATTAGCATTATGTTGAAATTTTCTTCGATGTTGTTAGGAAAGGTAGCAGCTTCTCAAGTGGAGCAACTATTTATATTGGTTTTACAAGGTTTGAGCACTTACCATATGACAACTTTACATACTCATTTTTAATTTTAAACATTTATAAGAGTCATACATACATTGTAACCATACAGGTGTCATTAACAAGGCCGATGGCAAGCAAGGATTGATCGTTTGCATGGTATAAAGATATGTACCTAGGAACAGTTGGTGTAATATCATTTTCTCGAATACATGAAATTATCTTTTATATCGTTTCCTTTGAAGTAATAACTAACTTCATGTATTTTTAACAGCATTCGAGGTGGAAGAGGCAGAGGAGTACGGCATTGCTGCAATAAAGTTTCAGGGAGTGAATGCAGCGACAAATTTCGAGTTGAGTCGTAGGGGTGGACGTCGAGTGGTTCGGTTCGAGTATCGCAAACCGGAACCGAACCATACTTTTTGGTTCTTGTAATTCGGTTCCATTGTATCACAATCGGTTTCGGTTTTAATTCAATTCTACAATAATAATTATTTTTCGAAAACCTTATTGAGAAGCATTAGGTCTCGGGAAGTGAGCCAATAACCTAAAATAAACTTCTACCGAATATATCAAGATCAAGGATTTCGAAAATCCTTTCAACCCAAAGAAAGTATAGAATTTTCCCTGAAACGGAAGATATTCATAAACAAAAATAGAAAATAAATGGCCTAAAAGGTTTTTCGAGCATGGCAATATAGTAAACTTGTGGGATGCATCATAACTTTTAAATGCGTTATAATAAATTATTTTGTATTTGTATTTAAATATTTAATTAACTCCATCGTGGTCATTAACAACTTCGCTTATTAATAAGTTAGTCTCATTCGATTTTCATTTACTAAGAATTTCAGTCCAAGTATGTGAAGTTAAATGTTACAATGAGGTAGAGACGTAACAAACTCCATAAAAAGAAATTAATCATTTTCATTTTACCCAAAAAAATTAAAAATTCTTTTGATTTTTAGTTTTAGGACAACCAATTAAGACTATTAAAAAAAAAAAAAAAAAGGATCAAAGACCGGTTCTAACTTCGATTTTTCGGTTTCAAAGGCGGAACCGAGAATCGAACCGAAACCAATTGGTTCTCGGTTCCAAAACCGATTTCCTATTTATTTTTTTAAAACCATACGATTCCGATTTTTTCGATTCGGTTCCGATTCGGTCATATCGATTTCGATTTTTTTGCCCATCCCTATTAAGTCGATACATTTTTTAATATTCTCTTCATCTATAATACAAAGCTTAAAGTTATGATTAAAAGTTTGTTACTTTTCTTCTATCAATTTTATTTGTTCTCTTTTCACTTTTTTCTATGTTTTGTTGTTTCTCTTCTTTCTCTATGAAAAAGATTATCTGTAATTAAAAATTCTTATAATACTTTTTTTTTTTCTTTTTCATTATTCAATTTTTATGTAAAAGATCAATTTGTAATAAATATTTATATTAGAAAATAATATTTGTAGTCAAATTTTTAATATATTTATAAGTTAGTTATTTTTTGGAGGCTTAATATATTAATAATACTAAATATTAGAATATTTCTCTTTTTTTTCGCAAAAAATTATTTGAATTATTATATAAATATATATATTTTTATAAATTTTCATTTGATTATTTATTTTCTAATTAAGTTGAGTTAAATTTTTTTAGTATAAAAAATATTTGAATTGCATGGTGGACAGAGATGAAGATCAATCCTGTTTCTCCTTTGTGAGAATTCTATTTTAAATGAAAGTTTTCAGTTTTAAATAAAAATCTATAAAGTCTAAGAAAGACTTCCACTAATTTCATATAATTCTTGAAAGTCAAGAAAACCTACAAAAGCCCCACTTAAAGTCTATAAAAGTCTTCAAATGTATCAATTGAATAACTCTCCTAAGAGATATCTCTAAACAATGTTCAAAATTCTGTACTATCGAAATTCCCAATTCCAAAAGAACGTTATTTTTTTAATTAACGAACAAATTTGTTAACCATGACTCCAAAAGAATGTTACAAGGACACAACAATATGGAAAAGGAAGAAAAGAACATTGTGTTGGGAAAATCAGTTTTCCCAACTGAATGTTTGATACAAACCGTTGGGAAAAATAGTAAATTTCCCCAACAATACTATGCAGCGCCAAACATAAAAACGAAAATAACGAGACAAAAGAGAAGACAGGAATTATAACGTGATTTAGCTAGCCGTCGACAATCATCGGAGAAGAACATTCTTTATTAGATGAAAGAAATTATTTACTCATACAATATTTTCTCTCATCTCATAAATTCTCCACAAAAATTAGAAAGAATAAGGTACGTAATATCTCCACTTGTACTATTCTCTTCCAAGTTTATCAAATATATTCTTGATCTTGTGGGGCTGGTGTAAGTGGTTGATTATCATGTACACTTTTCTCCATCGGATCAAGCCCTTTCCTAGTCTTTGAACGACCCTAAGCATTTCACAAGAAACAAATCATTAAAAAAAAAAAAAAAAGTAAATACTTAGAAATGAAATCACCGTTCAAATAAATATAATAAATTCAATATTATCTTTCCTTTCATCGTCGACTTCAATGGCCCTTTTTTACGAAGTTTCTCGGTGTTCCCTTTCTTTTTGAGGATTTTGGATCCAATATATGCATGGGCAATATTGAATTATATATTTCTGCCCTTGCATCATGGAGTTGAAGATTGGGCTGGGGGATGCGACTAGTACCAATAAGAGACACAATAATATTTATCTTCCATTTTTCATTTTACCGTGTTTCCTTTCTTGGAACCCCCTCCTCCTTTTGAATCACTCTTCTATGTATAGTTCTATTTATACTTGTATTATGAAGATCATACTAAAGAGTAAACTATGGATTTAGAAGTGGGGGTGTTTGATAATGTGAAATTCGAAAATGTGAAGGCCACGGTGAGGTTTAATTGATTTTCTAGGTTTGTTAGTTATAAAAAGTGAGTCATATAGTATATTAGCTGTGTACTCTTCCCATTGAAGTCTGGATGGTGCCAGTGGCAGCACATGAGGTGTTTGGGTTTTGATTGTGTTTTTATTGCATTTCTAAGAAACTGTAAGCAGATCTTTAAATGATGGAAAAAGGCATTTTCAAAGGTTAATGCAAGTGAAAAAACTGAAAACTTAAATATTCCATTAAAAAAAAATTGTACCATATTTGTATCATTGATTTAAACTAGACAATTCAATATCACCTGTTCTTTTCCTTCTTTTCGGATCAATTTCCATGTACATAGCCACAGGTACAAATTTTTTTGAGGGTTTCTCATGCTTCGAACCCCTCTTCTTTTTTTTATTAAAAGTTACAGCAAACAGGAAATTTCGTGTAACATAAGCACAAAATTTAATACATTGATTTCATTTCCCTGTTAACAGCAAAAGCCATTAAGAAATATATATACGGGATTCAAAAGTGCAAATTAATATGTTATTTCAGCACAAATTAATGCTTGATTAGAGGGGGCTACTCCTTAAAATAGAAAGCATACTGAAATTTTTTCTACTACACAAGATTCTCTTTATAATTCAGCAAACAAGAAACGACAGCTATGGATTGAATTAACATAAGTCGAACATGAAAAGCAATTTGAACTACTGCAAAATTAATTCTGCTGCAGCTGCACGAAATGCTCAACGGAGGTTTCTCTTCAGCTTCAAGAGAGTTTCTAGCACTTTGCGGTTCCACCGAAAGAAAGAGAGCTATTAGCAATGTTAGGTAAATGTGTTACCAAATTAACCCCCTTTTGACGATGATGAAAAATCGAGGCCCGTTTTAACTTCAGGCTTTTATAAGTCAATATTGAAGATCAGTTAAGCCCACACCACAATTGTTTGTAGCCCACTTGGTCGGGTATTTTGAGGGAGTCAATCCAATTGGGATTGGTGCTCGATACCCGACTTTGGAGATAATGTTGGAAAAAGGAGATAAAAACCGAACAAAGCTTATCAATATCTTTTATCTCATTATCTTCGGTTGGTTATTATAAAGAATTATTTTTATCTCTTTGTTGATAAGTCTCATCCCGTTCCTTACTCTCCTCCATTCTGTTTGGCTTCATCTACGGCATAGGTAGGACTCTTCACCTATAAATAACCGAGCCCAGCTATGCATTCAGTGTGCTTTCTTCGTGTTCATTTGCTTAAGTGTTCAGAAATCTGTTCTTGTGCTCTTTGTGACACAATCTGTTCCATTCTTCGTGACCTGCGTGGGCTGCCCTTCTGTGTGATCGATTTCGTGATTATCCGTACTTCCTTCGTGGTTGTACAAATTTCCAAATTGTGGTGTTGCACTTGTGGTGGTGGAATGATTTTTTGAGCCAGAATCAAAAAGGGGAAAAATCAATTTTTTTTAAAACCTAGTTTCTTCTCTTTCATTTTAGCTTGATTTTTCATGGCTTTAATTTCGTTTTAATCTCTTCATTTGTTGAATTGCAGGTGGAATTAAAGCCTACAAGCAATGGCTTCAAAGTTTTATTGAAATTTGTCACTCCCGGGACTTTGTTGCAGGAATGTCGAACTATGCATCTACCAACACCTCCATCACTGCTAAAAAATACATGAAGTTAGTCATTATTTCTAAGAAACGGTATGAAAATGATATTACACCAAATGTTCTGAGGTGCAGATCTTTATACCATGCAAATGACCAATCCTTGCTTGCCATCAGCCTTATTAATGACGACAGTGATTGTTTGAGACCCATTATAATTAGATTATTTGGGATAATGTATTTTGCAATAGTTATTTTTTGAAAATGCATGGTTGGAAATTAAGAGAGAGAAATGAATTGGAGAATGTGTGGTTGAAAATAAGATAGTATTAGATTAAAATCGGGTCACCCATGTGGGATGACCCGAACCGACCCGATCCATTAATGTTATTTTTGGAGGGAACCATTTGAATTTGATATGGGAAGTTATCCAAGGCATGAATAACTTCCATCAACCTCCATATAACTCAATCTATCTATTATCATGACCAATACAAGAAAAATAACTGAGTTTTTCATATGTGAGCATATGGTTGAAAAGAAATAAGTGTAGTGGCTTGAATATATGAAGATTTAACTCAAAAATTGGCACTTGGATTGTGGAGAAGAAGTTCTATCCATCTGTGACTGAATTTCGTGACCAAAGAGTATACATTTCTGCAGTAAGAACAAACATCAAGAGGTAAGTAATCCAACCTCGGTTTATATAATTTAAGATCGTGAAATTGATTTATATGCATGCAAGCAATTCCAACATTGGTATCAGAGCCATAGCAGGTTGTTTTCTTGCCTATAAATGTTTTTATAATGATTTGTTTCTAGTGCATGTTGATCAATGCCACTAAAACAGGTTTTTGAAGAAAAGCTTGAATATGCTTTAATGGCACATCAAGAAATACTTCACATTAATTCATGAAATTCGTACTGTATGTTTTTCATAGTATTTAGAACATATCTGCAAAATTTCATGAGATTTGGATATGTATATTGAAAGTAAAACGCAACCCTAGTTTGGAAACTCGAAATTTTGAAGGCCTGTAACCTTCTATAATCTCCACTTCACGGTACAAACTTGGTATGGTTGGAAAGATCTTTCAAAATACTTTCCAATGATATAAAGATCATAAAATTCTGACATGAGATGAAGAAGTTATGGCTTCCTAAAATTTTGGCAAAAATCTGAAAATGCAACTGGGTCTCTCAGCATTGACGAAGATGGGGGCTTGGTTGCAAATTCTGACATTTCCAGATTGGTCCCTGTGATTTTCGAAAGTTTCAAGTTGGACCCAAAAAATTCTGAAATTTAAATTTTCATCTTTAAAATTCCGAAAATTTCAAATTGGTCACTCAATTTCTGAAAATTTCAGAATAGTCCCAGGAAATTTAGAAAGTGCAGATTAGTCCCTAGATTTTGAAAATCTTCAATTGGACCCAGAAATTGGTGCATTTAAATTACAGGTTGGTCCTTGGTAATTCTATTAAAAAAAATATTATAGATTGGTCCCTCTATTATTTTATTACATGTTTAATTGTGGGATGTTTTTAAAAATTGCCTATTGGCACACATTTTTTTTAATTGCTTATTGGACCTAGTGGGAGTTTTTGAATATACTCCTATATATCATGATTACTCGAAAATAATAGTTCATTTATTTTAATGGCATGTATATATGACATTTTGTGATATGTTTGTGTAATTAAAATGTCTTGCTTAAATTGTACATGCCTAATGAACTTGTTAAGTGAGAGTTCCAAGGTTGGGAGAGTTAATGTAGCTCTCACCTAGAACTTATAGTTTTGCACTATGAAATTAATCTTTATGATAATGAAACATTAGGATAATGGACGATGATTGGGAACTTAGTGAACTTTCGACTTCATACCTAGTGTTAAATTGTCATGAAATTTAATTTGCATGAGTGCAAATAAATAAATAAAAAATACCTCGTGTGCATAAATGGACCGTTATATGATTCTCTCTAAAATTGTAACAGACCATGGCATCTAAGAACTTAATTGTTGATCTTAACAAGGGTGATAAGTTAAATGGCGATAACTATAACACTTGGCGCCATAAGATTTGGTATGTACTGGAGGAACAGGATACCTTAGAAGGCATCAACCAGGTTATGGAAGACCCTGGTACTGGAAACACTGCTCAACAGAGACGAGATCAAGAGACTTACCAAACTTGGAAAAAGAAAGATTCCACTGCACGTGCAATCTTGGTGAGCTCCGTGATTGATGATCTCATACATGAGTGTGAACAATATCCTAATGCTCATGACATCTGGGTGTACCTAAGAGAGAAATATGGTGGTACAAGTGTGACTAGGCTCAGACAACTGACAATTAAGTTTGATACTTACAAGAAGGCACCTGATCATAACATTAAACAACATGTTAGGGTTATGTCTAACATGATCAGGGAGCTAAAGTCATCTGGTCACATACTCTATGATGAGCAGCAAGTTCAAGCTTTGATCCGCTCTCTTCCTGACAGTTGGGAACACTTGAAAGTGAATTTGACCCACAATGACAGCATAAAAACTTTTGCTGATGCTGTTCGCCATGTGGAGCTAGAGGATGAACGGCTTGGAGCTGCCAAATCTCTAGGTCAGGCTTATGTAGCTGAGTCTAGTTCTCGTAAGGCTTCAGGCTTTAAAAGTAAAAGAGACTGGGACAAAGGCGGGAGAGGAAAAGGGAAAGAGACTGGACAGGGACCTAAGAAGAACAAGAACAAACGCTATAAGAAAGGGAAGTGGTTTGGAAAGAAGAAGGACAAGAGCAAGGTTAAATGCTATAATTGTAAAGTGCTGGTCCACTTTGCTCGTGAATGTCCTGAGCCTAAACAGGTAGCTCTTATGTGTTCTTCTTTTAGTGCTATTTATGTTTCTAGCACAGTATTACTTGCTGATTCTTATCCTTTGTGGATTTTAGACTCAGCAGCAACAGACCATATAGCCAAAGATCGAGAAGCATTTGTGGATTTCCGTCGGATTCCACCTGGTGCAAAATGGATATACGTTGGCAACGACGAAAGAGTGGAGGTGAAGGGAATAAGTACTTGCAAGTTACACTTGCGTAGTGGTCGTGCTATTCTCCTTCATGATGTCTTATTTGTACCTGGGATACGACGGAATTTAATATCTGTTATTGTTCTTTTAAAATTAGGTATTAGTTTGAACTTTCATGGTACTTCTGTTGATGTTTATTATGATGATGCACATTATGCATCTGGATATTTATGCAATGGTTTTATGGTGTTGGATTGTAATCCAAACACTTATGCTTATTATATAGATCGTTGTTTTTCTTTGGATGTATCCACTTCTTCTTCTAGAAATGTGAATGTTGATACAATTATTTGGCATGCTAGATTAGGAGATATTGGGCAAGAGAGAATGAATAGGTTAGCTAAAAAAGGCTTACTAGGTTCAATCTCTAAAGTTACCTTGCCTACATGTGAGCATTTTCTGATGGGAAAAACAACTCGAAAACCATTTGGTAAGGCTTTGAGGGCCGAATTTCAATTGCAATTAGTACATTCAGATAAATGTGGTCCTATGAATGTTAGGGCTAGACATGGAGCCTCCTATTTTATTACCTTTATTGATGATTTCACACGGTACAATTATGTTTATTTGATTTCTCATAAGTCAGAAGTATTGGAATGCTTTAGACTATATTTAAACATGGTAGAGAATCAAACTGATAGAAAAGTGAAAACTTTAAGAACTGACCAAGGACGTGAATATCTATCTGAAGAGTTCAAGGAACTTTGTAATAATAAAGGTATAATTAGACAATTGACTATTCCTCATACTCCTCAACAAAATGGTGTTGCTGAAAGGAGGAATAGAACATTGTTAGAAATGGTAAGATCCATGATGGCACAGGGTAACTTACCTATTTCCTATTGGGGAGATGCTTTGTTAACTGCGACATATATTCTGAATAAGGTTCCCTCTAAATCGATAACTGATACACCATATCAACTTTGGACAAGTAGAACACCTGATTTAAGCTACCTTAGACCTTGGGGATCGGCTGCTTTCATACACGATTCCTCAAGTAAATTTGGAAAAATAGGTCCACGAGGCAAAAGGTGTATCTTTATAAGATATTCGGACCAGTCTAAGGGATGTGTTTATAGGTGAAAATCAAGATGGGAACACCACTGAAATAGAGTCACGAGATGTAACATTTCTCGAGATGAATTTTCCTAATAGGGGAGAAATAAAAAAGGGAGAACCTCTATTTGAATTAGATGATAGAGCTGAATCGGTGAAGGTTCGAGAAGAAGCTGTTCGAGCTTCTGATCCAAGTGGGAGCAATCTAACCCCAAGTGACCGGGTCATAATGGAGCTCACACCTCGTAAAAGTACTAGAAAAGTTATACCTAAACGTCATTTTGAGATTGAAGGGAAAGCTTTTCTAGCATCTTTGCAAGACGAGGAGGAACCTAGGTCCGTACACGAAGCTCTATCATGTCCTGCAAAGGAAAAATGGAAAAGAGCAATGGAAGAGGAAATGGAGTCAATGGAATCCAATCAAGTCTGGGACTTAGTTGATCTTCCATCTGACCGGAAAGCTATTGGGAACAAATGGGTTCTCAAGATTAAGCGAAAGGCTGATGGATCTATTGAGAGGTATAAGGCTCGCTTGGTGGCAAAAGGATATACCCAACAAGAGGGTATAGGTTACGAAGAAACTTTTTCACCAGTTGTGAGATTTACTTCTATTTGCCTACTCCTAGCTTAGTGATGGCAATGGGTCGGGTTTGCCAAACCCGTACCCTACCCACTAAATATTTACAACCTCCATACCCTAGCCACATACCCATTTAAAAATTGCGGGTCTGAGGCGGGTTTGCTTCTATACCCATTTAAAACCCATTACTAATTATTTATTTTATTATTATTTTTTAGGCTATAAATAGGTTATAGGTGCTCCGGATTAACTTGAATCAGTTAAATATTGGGCTTCACTTGAATTTGAGTTGAAAAAAGTTTGTTATATGTTGAAATTATACAAGCGCATTTGAACAATTTTTTTAGACATTAACAAAGCCAATAATTTAAACATATTAAGGTTTAGACGATAACAATGTCAATAGATATTTGGGTTCTATTATTTATTTATTTATTTAAACCAATAGATATTTGGGTTCTATTTTTTATTTTATTTTTTATTTTTTTAAACAATCACTTTTGTTTTAAATTTTATAATTTTAAAGGAAATTAATGGGTATGCGGGTCGGGTATGGGTATTGTAGTAAAACCCACACCCGATCCATACCCATGTCGGGTTTTAAAATTCACCTCCATACCCTACCCACGAACCCATTTAGTCGGGTAATCCCCGCCCATTTATGTCGGGACTCCATCGGGTATCGGGTTCGTGGGTATTATTGCCATCCTTATCCTAGCTATAGTGGCACATTTAGATTTAGAATTACATCAAATAGACGTAAAGACTGCTTTTCTTAATGGAGAATTGGATGAAGAAAGCTACATGGAACAACCTGTAGGTTTCATTGTGAAAGGCCAAGAGGACAAGGTTTGCAAATTGCAAAGATCTATCTATGGCCTAAAACAGTCTTCCAGACAGTGGTATTTGAGATTTGACAAAGCTGTAATCTCATACAACTTCGTTATGCTGGACGAAGATCATTGTATATACGTGAAAAGGTCCAATGAGAAATTTGTAATTCTGTCACTTTATGTGGATGATATTTTATTGGCTGGGAATGATAAGGAGTTTGTTGAAACCATTAAGAGATGGTTATTTTCTAATTTTGAAATGAAAGACATGGGTGAAGCAGATTATATACTTGGTGTTAAAATCCATAGGGATCGTTCAAGAAAACTTTTTTCTCTGTCACAAGAGTCATATATAAAGAAGATTCTTGATCGTTTCAAAATGGGGAACTGTAACCCAATTGATACTCCTATATCTAAGGGCAAAACCCTTAGTCTTCACATGTGTCCTAAGACTCTTTAAGAAAAGGAAGAAATGTCCAAAGTACCATACTCCAGTGCAGTCGGGAGCTTGATGTATGCTATGATGTGTACACACCCTGACATTTGTTATGCCGTAGGTCTAGTCAATAGGTATCAATCTAATCCTGGAAGAGGACATTGGAAAGCCGTCAAAAGGATAATGAGATACCTGAAAGGTACTGTTAATTATTCCATATGCTATCAAGTGAATGATATGTGCGTAAAGGGTTATACAGATGCCGACTAGGGTGGAGATCTGGATGAGCGCAAATCAACTTCAAGATATGTATTCTTGCTTAACAATGAGTAGCAAGAAACAGACATGCATTTCCTTGTCGACAATGGAAGCGGAATTCGTTGCATGTGCTGCTGCAGTACAAGAAGCTGTTTGGTTAAGAAGATTCTTCCAGCATCTGAGAGTATCTGCTAATGATGTGAAACCTACATTGATCTATTGTGATAGCCAGGCAGCTATTGCTTTTACAAAGGATCCCAAGTATCATAGCAGAACCAAACACATTGATACAAAATACAACTTTGTAAGAAACATCATAGGGAAGAAAGAAGTGAATTTACAATATATATCTACGCATCATATGGTTGCTGATCCTCTTACAAAACCTATACCTAGAGATGTTGATGTGATCCAGGACCCTCAACAATCGGAGTCATAGCAGGCTTGACGGGAAAATATAAATATTCAAGCCAAAACAAGAATTCAACAGGTTCGATGAGCTTTGAAGATCAAACAGTGTCGAAAAGAACCGGAAAATTAAGTAGCTGATCTTTTACGGCCGTAAAAGTTGGAATCACGGCCGTAACACAGCTATCGCAATTTTTGGGCAGAACATGACTTACGGCCGTAACAAATTCTTCACGTCCGTAACTTCGGTATCAACTTTGGACCAGAGAAGGGCTTACGGCCGTAAGCCTGGTATTTACGGCCGTAACGGATTAACGGATAAGATTTTTTCTAGATTTCGCATTATTTTATTTCCTTATCAGTTTAGCTATTTTAGGTTAGTTAGAATTCTATTTTGAGTCAATTAGTGGTTAAAGTTTTTGTTTGCTTATTTATACGCTTACTCCATTCATTGTAAAACAGACTTTGATGATTGAATAAAAAGAGATTGAATGTTTTTCAATTGTTTAATGTGTGGATTCACATTACAAACTCAAACTTATCAAGATTGATTATCTTGTGGTGTTCATCCAGAACTTATCAAATATTCGTGAGAGTATTTGTGGCGTTGAAAATCAGAGACTTATCAAGGAGATTGGGCAAATCCTTGTGGCGTTTCGAAAGTCGTGGTTCTTTATTCCGCATCGTCGAGCCATCGCGTCGTGAATATCGGGTCATGATTCATCCGTCCAACCACAACCTGAGTTCGGAACTTTTCGGCGTTTCTTCCGCACTTCGAATCTTATCATTGGTATCAGAGCTGGACTCTGAATTCAGGTTTTTCTATCCAGTTTGATTTTTATGTCTATCATCGAGTCCCATAAAAATCATCCATATCTTGTTGTTGAGTCTTTCTTTTCTTGATTTTCTTGTTCTTCGTGCCAGTAAATATTTTTTTTCTTTGTTTGATCCATATAAAAATCCAACAAAATTCGAAAGTGTTTGTTTTGCTTAATTCTTATCCGAATTAAGTTCCCTTTGTTTTATTGTGTTCGTTGTCGAATTTTCGGATTTATTAAAAAAAAAATTTTTTTATTATTTTATTTATTCCGAAAATTCATCCTAAAATTCAAAAAAAAAAAAAAAAAAAAAAAAAAAAAAGAGTCCATTCAAGAACCACTTTCTTGAATTTCTTGATCATTTGTTTTCATTATTCTTTTCTGTGTCCTTCTACAAAAAATTTCACAATGTCCAATTCCCATGAAAACGCCAAAGATCGTATGTGGAGATTTTTGAATGAAGCTTTGAAGAGGTCGGATAAATTAGATGAAAGGGAAAGGAAATTTAAAAAGGAGCGATCTCAATCGGATTCTAGATCTAGGAGGGAATATAGGCGTGATCCTAAACCTAGGGATGGAATCGGGGTTAAGAGAGGAGCCGACATTGATCCAAAAGTAATTTTGAAAATTCAAAAGGAAATTTATGAAGAAAAATTGAGGTGTGAACGGGAGGCAGAAAAAAAATATTTGGCTAAATTGCGAAAAAAGGAGGAGAAACGAAAGGCGGTGATTAAATGGTTAGAGGAGAGTGAAATACATGTTATGGTTGAGCCTCGGGATATAAATGTTGAAAAGAAGGAGGGAGGCTTGAAACATGAATTAGAAGTAGTTGAAGAGACCCCGAACTTTGTGGTAGGAGTTGAAAACGTGGAGTTATGTGAACAAACCCCAAAATATGATGAGGAATTAGAAGTTGGGGTAGAAGTTCAAATTTTGAGCTTTGAATTGGTAGATCCACATTTGAATACCGTTGGGGGAGTGCATGAAATTAGTGATAAAAATCTGGAGGTAGAAGATGTGGTTGAGTTTGAAGATAAAAAAATCGAACAATAAATTGCAAAGGAGGAAAGAGGCGAAGAGAAGAGCCTCGTGGTTCAAGAAGTGGAGTTGGCGGTGGTTTGTCATGAATACAAGGATCCATACCTTATACCTCATGAAGCTAACATGTCCCTCCCCATTCTATTTAATTCTTTCTTGCAGATTTCTTACACTTGGGAGCTTGAGTCACACCAATCATGGCAATTCAAGCTCGAGCTTCAATCCATTCATGTAACCCAAGTTACAAAATACTATTGGGCATCCCACTGGCATGGAAGCAATAATTTTCCGTTTGATCCAGGGGGAGCAGTTGCATTCATGAACAAAGCTATGATTCGGGACGAATCATCCTAAAGAAGGAGGGTATGATGTGATCCAGGACCCTCGACAATCGGAGTCATAGCAGGCTTGACGGGAAAATATAAATATTCAAGCCAAAACAAGAATTCAATAGGTTCGACGAGCTTTGAAGATCAAACAGTGTCGAAAAGAACCGGAAAATTAAGCAGCTGACCTTTTACGGCCGTAAAAGTTGGAATCACGGCCGTAACGCAGCTATCGCAATTTTTGGGCAGAACATGACTTACGGCCGTAACAAATTCTTCACGGCCGTAACTTCGGTATCAACTTTGGACCAGAGAAGGGCTTACGGCCGTAAGCCTGGTATTTACTACCGTAACGGATTAACTGATAAGATTTTTTCCAGATTTCGCATTATTTTATTTCCTTATCAGTTTAGCTATTTTAGGTTAGTTAGAATTCTATTTTGAGTCAATTAGTGGTTAAGGTTTTTGTTTGCTTATTTATACGCTTACTCCATTCATTGTAAAACAGACTTTGATGATTGAATAAAAAGAGATTGAATATTTTTCAATTGTTTAATGTGTGGATTCACATTACAAACTCAAACTTATCAAGATTGATTATCTTGTGGCGTTCATCCAGAACTTATCAAATATTCGCGAGAGTATTTGTGGCGTTGAAAATCAGAGACTTATCAAGGAGATTGGGCAAATCCTTGTGGCGTTTCGAAAGTCGTGGTTCTTTATTCCGCATCGTCGAGCCATCGCGTCGTGAATATTGGGTCATGATTCATCCGTCCAACCACAACCTGAGTTCGGAACTTTCCGGCGTTTCTTCCGCGCTTCGAATCTTATCAGATGTCTTTGTAACTCATGCTAAATCTCTAGGATTGCGTAGAATTTGAGTTTCTCAGATTTGTAAATTCACGTGTCCATTAATAATATAGTTTTGAATTCAGTTGATTTGTGTAATCTAGTTAAATGATTACTATATGATTGATTTATATGCACACATAAAGTATGTCGAATAGGTTGAGATTGGCTCGCTCACACGAGAAATCGCCTCAGACAAGTTAGTTTTGTGCTGAGATGAGATAGCGATCATTTTGTAAATGATCCCGTCGTCTTGATAATAGTATCAAGATAAGATTGCTACAAGCAATCGAAATGGATTCCACTATCCATTAAACCTATTTTTTATGGCCAGATCGAGTTCTCGAATGGTGTTAATGAGAGGAATTTGAAAAAGGAGGAGAACTCAAATTAGATATCGAGGAATATCTGAATTATGATCTGTACGGTGTTATTAACTTGATAAGACATACGCCCTAAGAGAAAGGAAGAACACCGTAACACGTATTTCATACCGCGTGTGCTTTGGCGACCTATGGGAAATGTAAGAATAGATCCCTGTTTCCTCATTGAGTGAGTCCCTGAGGTATATATGACCTCATATAGTACTCTTATGACTTTTTGACCGTCTCTCAAGATTTTAAGCCTGTGCAGCTACTTTAGCTTGTTACCAATGACCATGATTGATTCGGTTTGATGGAACATGTCTAAGAAAGCGGCTGACTTAAGATTAAGGAATTCTAGTAGAAAAGGAAGGCCTATTTATCTAACACTAAGATTTTTATTTACCGGCCGGTCAATTGTATCAACCATTTGGGTTTGATATCACAATTGTGAATATAACGTATGTTGCGCAAGATTCAAGTATGTTCATTCATTATTTGAGGGATCTGAAATACTTGAGTTGTGTTAGTAAATATGTCTGGGGTATAGCAAGACTTGTATTCCTCATAAGGAGCTTCTATATATCCCTAACAAGTGTATAGTAATGCTTGCTCCGTTGCTCGCTGGTCGCACGATCCATTTGCTAGTATGAATTTTTGAGATTTTCAGAATAAACCAGTTGGGTTTTGATTTTGATCAAGCACAACATATGCGAATGGAGTCCGGGTCAAGCCCATCATGTTCGAGTGGGAGATATTAGATTAAAATCTGGTTGCCCATGTGGGATGACCCGAACCGACCCGATCCATTAAGTTATTTTTGGAGGGAACCATTTGAATTTGATATGGGAAGTTATCCAAGGCATGATAACTTCCATCAACCTCCATATAACTCAATCTATCTATTATCATGACCAATACAAGAAAAATAACTGAGTTTTTCGTATATGAGCATATGGTTGAAAAGAAATAAGTGTAGTGGCTTGAATATATGAAGATTTAACTCAAAAATTGGCACTTGGATTGTGGAGAAGAAGTTCTATCCATCTGTGACTGAATTTCGTGACCAAAGAGCATACATTTCTGTAGTAAGAACAAACATCAAGAGGTAAGTAATCCAACCTCAGTTTATATAATTTAAGATCGTGAAATTGATTTATATGCATGCAAGCAATTCCAACCCATAGATAAAAAAATGTATTAAATTATAAAGGGACTCAACTTATATATATATGTATGACTTCTATAACATTATTATTATTTTAAATGAAAAGTGAGAATTTAAAGTTGTCATATGCTAAGTGCTCAAACCTTGTAAAACCATAAACCGTTGCTCCACCTCCGCTTGAGAAGCCGTACGTAAATCTTCCTGACAACAATGAAAAAAATTTGACATAATGTTAATATACGCAACTATCAGCAATGCTACTTTTCCTAACGACAATAAACATAATGCTTTTTTTGTAAGTCCAGATAGGGAAGATGCAGAAACCTAAATTAGACGAAAAAGTTGAAAGCAAATGAATTTCATTTCGTACTTTGTAAACGTCGAAATATAAAAGAATTTAATCGCATAATAATGATAATAATAAAAAAATTATGGCAGAAAAAAAGGGTATAATATGAGCTTTGACTTACACCAGTCACAGCAAACCCTTCATCACCATATTCTTCCCGTTTTTCTAGACGAATTTTCATAGCTGAACTTCTGGTATTTTTGCCACAATGATATACATAAATCTCCTGTAGTGTAGAAATCATGCTAAATTCGAATGGAATCATCTCCAAATATCTGTAACCTACCAACTCCAATCGTTCAAGTACAGGGAAATGATCATGTGATGAATTCCAGTGTTCAAGTTGTAGGCTTTGTAATCGAAGGAATTTGAGCTTTTGGAACTCATCATCCTTGGTGTCCCAGATTTTTCCTTCAAAGCTGCCTTCTAATTTCAGAATCTCGAGGTTGGGCAATGTCCCAATTAATGACATCTTGTCATAAGGCAAACGAGGTCCAGAATAAGTAAGCTTCTTGATATTCATGGGAAATTTAACCATCGAGTAATCACCCCCAAACAACACCCCACTGTAGATTTTGAGTGACTCGAGCTGAGAAAGAAAGTTGAGATCAGGAAAGTGATTGCCTGAAGATGTGCATTTAAGCTTACGAAGATTTGGTGAGCATCTCAAGATTTCTTCATCTTCAGAATCGGAAATACGAACATAACCAAGGGTCTGTAGGCAATTTATTCGTGAGCTATCACAATTCTTACTGAATCTTACGCCTTTACCGTAATCATATGCATACTTTCCAAAGACACGTAGATGTCTCAACTTAGGCATATTGAGAAGGTATGTTGGTAATTCAAATACGTCATGCAAACTAAGATATTCAAGGTTATGGAGTTTGCTTAGTATTGATGGCTTTTCCTTTATTATTTGAAACTCCGGAAACTCCAAGTACCTCAAATCAGGCATAATTTTGAGTCCCAGCCCAACTGCTTGTTGATGATCTGAATCCAAGATCCTAATTTTTTCCGAACTATAAACAATGGAGAAGGCCTCTGAGAGATTCCTAGGTGTCAAGACATGATGAGATCGACCCATACGCAAGTGACGGAGATACTCAGCTACTAAGAATTGACTAAAGAGGTAGAAAAATAGGAACATGGAGTTAAACCGCATCAACCAGCATCAGCAGCAATAGCAGTAGCAGCATCATTGACAATTTGACATAATAACTACAAATTAGTAGGCCAAATTGAAAATTTTGAAGTAAAACGGAAAGGAATTAGAAAGAGAATGAGTGAACTTACTGTTAAAATAGAAAATTTTCATCTTCTACAGCTAATTTGTGGCACATATCGAGTACTAGATCGTGGAGGGTACAAGTTTTTACTCCATTTTCAGATCTTCTTTGAGACACTGAAGAAGGCTCCTGTTAACAAGTTCCATTAGATACTCCTCGGCTTCATCTATGAAGGTCTTGTGTGTTGAGGATTTTCTAATTATTTCCTAATTAGGTGTGATTAGATTTGATATAATTCCTGTAATTATGTAATATATACCTTGTGTATTTCCTAGTCTTTAGGAACAAGTTTGTACATAGATCTATATAAGGCCATGTATCTTTGATTAAGAAAAATGAATGACAAAAGGAGAATAAATCTTCCTCACAAAAAACCTCATGGTATCAGAGCAACTTCATTATAGCTAACTTCCTGCATATTCAGCCATGAACATCGAATCAACCGAACCCACCAAATTAACCACCAAATCACTCTCTCAAGTTATACATGTCCAATCTGAAAATTCTGGCTTCAATGCTGGTATTATACTCACTGAAACTAATTATGACATCTGGTCCCAGATCGTGGAAATGCACATTGCTGGTCATGAAAAACTTGACTACCTTGTTGGTGAATCTGCTCAACCTGGAACAAAGGATCCAAATTACTCCAAGTGGTATGCTGAAAATCAAAAAGTTAAAGGTTGGCTGCTCACATCAATGACACCAGAGATTATGAAGAGATATCTTCGCCTACGCACTGCTCGTGAAATATGGAGTGCCCTTGCTAAAGCTTTCTATGATGGATCAGATGAAACGAAAATCTTTGCTCTCAATCAACGTGCTTTCTCCCTTCGTCAATCAGGTCGATCTCTTCCAACATATTTTGGTGAACTAGTAGAAATATTTCAAGAACTTGACCATCGTGACAAAGTTAAAATGAATGATCCTGATGACATCATTATGTATAAAGCATCTGTTGAGAAATTGCGAATACACATCTTCTTGAATGGTCTTGATGCTGAATTTGAACAAGTGCGAGGGGAAATTCTTCGCATGGATCCAAGTTTGGATCTTGAGCGCACATATGCATATGTGCGTCGTGAAGCAAATCATCGAACTCTCCTAACTAGTGACATAGCTGCCCTTGATTCTGTGGCCATGGTAGCACATCGAAACACACCACCTCCACGACAAGCCAGTGTTGGAGTTGTTCCAGCGTCTTCAACGACAACATCTCGTAGTTTCGATATTGGTAGTAAACAACCTGGATCGTCTAGATATTGTACCCATTGTTGTGAGACGGGACACACTAAAAATCGATGCTATGACTTGATTGGATACCCTGAATGGTGGGACCCCTCAAAAGCTCCAAAACGTAAAGCTAAGTCAACAGCTCTTGCTTCCACTGCCATAGCTGATTCACCTAATGCTACTGCCTTACACATCTCTTCAAATTCACCAAGTAAGTTATTTGATAAACCTGCCTCTATTGGATCATGTACATGGATTATTGGTTCTGGTTCAACTGATCACATGTCATTTGATACTACATCTGTTTCTAACTTGAACCCCTCTGAAACATCTGTAGTTTCTACAGCCAATGGTACTCCGGCCAAAGTTATTGGGGAAGGTTCTATTTCTTTAAACAAACTAAATTTAGATTCTGTCCTTATAGTTCCCTCCCTTAATTTTAATTTTATATCAGTCTCTCAAATTACTACTGCATTGAAATGTATCGTGATTTTTTGGCCTGACTATTTTGTTTTCAAGGACATCAAGACAAGGAGGACGATTGGGTGTGGTACTAGAAAAGGAAAGCTTTATTATCTTGATCTTACAACATCAAGCTCAAGTGCATTGGCTCAGTCAGTATCATCTACTAGTTCAATACCTGCTTCTGATATTTGGTTGTGGCACAAGCGCCTTGGACATGCTTCATTTGGATACTTAAAACATTTGTTTCCTAAATTATTTTCAAACACATCTCCTTCATTATTTAAATGCGAAACTTGTGAATTGGCAAAAAGCCATCGTGTTTGTTTTCCCTTAAGTTTGAATAAAAGTCCTTTACCATTTATGCTTATACACTCTGATGTTTGGGGTCCTGCGAAAATTCCTACTCTAAATGGGGCACGATGGTTTGTCTCTTTTATTGATGATTTTAGTCGAATGACTTGGGTGTGTCTGATGAAAACAAAGAATGATGTTTGCCCACTATTTAAACAATTTCATTCCATGGTTGCTACTCAGTATAAAACTTCAATTCAAGTGCTTCGTACGGATAATGGTGGAGAATTTGTCAATAATGAGTTGAAGCAATTCTTACATCTTAATGGAATGGTTCATCAAACCACATGTCCATATTCTCCTCAACAGAATGGAATTTCCGAAAGAAAGAATAGGCATCTCCTAGAAATGGTTCGAGCCACACTATTTGAAGCTCATATGCCTCTTCATTATTGGGGCGAATCACTCACTGCTGCATCCTACTTAATAAATCGTATTCCCTCCCGTAGCTTGGACTTCCATACACCTCTTGAAACATTAAATCACAATCTATCCTCGCCGCACTTGCCAAACCTACCCCCAAAAATATTTGGTTGCACTGCTTTTGTACACATACAAAATCATGCTCGCCATAAACTTGAACCACGTGCCCTTCGATGTGTCTTTGTTGGCTATGGTCTCCATCAGAAAGGGTATCGTTTTTACCACCCACCATCTCAAAAATTGTATGTTACTATGGATGTACAATTCCATGAACACCAAATGTATTTTCCTACCACCTCAACTGCAAGTCAGGGGGAGAAAAATATTGACTTGCAGTCTCTTAGCTATCAAACTGAAAACACAAGTCACACTTTACCGTCTGGACCACAACCTCCTGAACCTAAACTCGTTGAACCAGAATTAACAGATGCCTTGCAGTCTTCAAGTCGCATAATTGATACACAACAGATGGATGTAGTAACTGAGCCAACAGCACTTGAGCAGTTTGATCATCATAATATAGCCGAGTCAGATGTATCACAACAACAATTGTCTCCACTTGATGCTTCTACTCCTCATGAATCATCATCTGTTATTGAGTCACAGGTAAACCATGAACTTCCACTTCGAATACTTCCTAACCGTACCACAAGAGGAGTACCTAAAGTTAATTATGAACCTTCCCTTAATTCTAACACTAAATACCCATTAAATAATTACGTATCTTACCACAGGTTATCAAAGGCATGTGAATCATTTGTAAATCAATTATCTACTGTACATATTCCTAATAGTGTGCAAGAGGCAATCAAAGATCCCAGGTGGAAAGAAGCGATGAATGAAGAGATGAAATCTCTTCAAAAAAATGCAACATGGGAGGTGGTTGATTTACCTGTTGGAAAAAAACCTGTGGGATGTAGATGGATTTTTACCATCAAATACAAAGTTGATGGTGATGTTGAGAGATTTAAAGCTAGACTTGTGGCTAAAGGATACAGTCAAACATATGGGATTGATTATGCAGAAACATTTGCCCCAGTGGCTAAAATAAATACGGTATGTATTCTCTTGTCATTAGCTGCGAACCTTGATTGGCCACTACATCAATTTGATGTAAAGAATGCTTTCCTACACGGGAATCTCCAAGAGGAAGTATACATGGAGTTGCCTCCAGGATGTAGGCTACAGGTTGAAGGAAGCAAACAGGTTTGTAGACTGCGAAAATCATTATATGGGTTGAAGCAATCACCAAGAGCTTGGTTCGGTAGATTTACAAGTTCAATGAAGGCATTTGGATATAGACAAAGTAGTTCTGATCATACTCTTTTCATAAAGCATAATAAAGGAAAGCTCACGGTGCTTATAATATACGTTGACGACATGATTGTGACAGGGAATGATGTTGCTGAAAGAAAAGCTTTACAGACTTATCTTTCTCGTGAATTTGAAATGAAAGATCTCGGTTCTTTGAAGTATTTTTTGGGAATCGAGGTGTTAAGATCTAAACAAGGTATATTCTTATCGCAACGAAAATATACTCTAGATTTACTGAATGAAGTTGGCATGTTGGCTTGTAGACCAAGTGATACGCCTGCGGCTGAAAATATCAAGTTGGGTATATTTCCAAACCAGATTCCTGCAAATAAAGAACGATATCAAAGACTTGTAGGACGATTGATGTACCTTGCGCATACTAGGCCCGATTTGGCATATTCTCTCAGTATGATTAGTCAATTCATGCACTCTCCAAGTAAGAACATATGAAGGCGATAATGCGTATCTTATAATATTTAAAGTCTTGTCTAGGAAAAGGAATTATGTTTACAAAGGGAGATATTTTATCTATTGAAGGTTATACTGATGCAGATTGGGCTGGTTCAATTGACGATAGGCGTTCAACTGCAGGATACTTAACATTTGTTGGAGGAAATTTGGTTACATGGCGAAGTAAAAAACAAGGAGTTGTGGCTAGATCTAGTGCAGAAGCAGAGTATAGAGGTATGGCTAAAGGTCTGTGTGAGCTATTATGGATTAAAAATTTGTTGCAGGAACTAAAGATTTCACCGATGTCTCCTATGAAATTATATTGTGATAACAAGGCAGCATGTAACATAGCTCATAATCCTGTTCAACATGATCGAACAAAACATGTGGAAATTGACAGACATTTTATTAAAGAACAACTGGATGCCAAGATAGTTGAAGTTCCTCATATTCGATCTCAAGATCAACTCGCTGACATTCTCACTAAGGCAGTATCAAGTAAAGTCTTCCACGAAGTTGTAGACAAGTTGGGCATGCGAAACATTTACGCACCAACTTGAGGGGGGAGTGTTGAAGATTGTCTAATTATTTCCTAATTAGGTGTGATTAGATTTGATATAATTCCTGTAATTATGTAATATATACCTTGTGTATTTCCTAGTCTTTAGGAACAAGTTTGTACATAGATCTATATAAGGCCATGTATCTTTGATTAAGAAAAATGAATGACAAAAGGAGAATAAATCTTCCTCACAAAAAACCTCATTGTGCTCCTTTTTCTCTATGAATCCTTCGGCTATCCACAGTAATAATAGATTCCGAACTGGAATTTCCTCGTCTTCCTGGAATGCACTAAGATAGAGGAAACATGGCTTCAAGGGGTCTGGTAAATGCTTGTAACTAAGTTCCAATGTGGGAATGTAGTTATCGGCTTTTTGGGAGATGTAAGAACTTAAACTTTTTACAACTTCTTGCCATACGCTTTCTTTTTCCACCATATTTAAAAGAACTCCAGCTATCAAAACTACTAGAAGTGGTAATCCCTTACAATTCGCTGCAATTTGCTTTCCAATCTCTTGCAGCTTTTGAGGGCAACGTTCTGTCTTGAACATCTTCTATTCTAATAAATTTCAACTTTCATTTGGTGACAGGGGAGGAGGTTCAATGATATTATCATCATGTGAAATTTCCAATGCCAGATTTTTCAGTCGACTAGTTAGCAGTATTCTGCTTCCATTTGTGTCATCTGGAAATGAAATCTTTAAATCATTCCATGCTTCTTTATCCCATAGATCGTCCATAACAATGAGGTAACTCATACCCTTCAATTTTTTGTAAAGACATTCGACCAAATCTTCGACTTTCATTTTTGAAACACCTTCGTTAAGCTTACATATGGTGCTCAAAATGTCAATCAACAGCTTTCTCTTATTATAAGTTTGAGAAACAACACACCAAGAATGCTTATCAAAATATTCTTGAACACTGGAATCATTATATATTTTGTTTACTAATGTTGTCTTGCCAAGTCCACCCATTCCAACGATTGAAATAATCTGACGGTATTTTGGTCCTCCAACAAGCTTGCTTTTAATTTGTGTTGTCGTTTCCCAGAATCTCACAATCGTCCCTTCTGCATCATGTGGGCTTTTATCTTGGGATGATGATATTTCACTTAGACTTTCTGCAACCTGTGGGCTTCTAATCTTCGCTGAGACTGCAAGCCAATCATCTTTGATCTTCACTTGCACAATCTCTATCTTTTCTAACAGAGAAAAAATTGCAAGATCCATTTTGGTAACCGTAACAAGATCTGTGGTGAAAAAGAAAGAATGCAAGAAAAGTCTTGCTTCATTAAATACAACTTCAATTTCTGTGTATATATTCTCGTTCTCTCCTTTCCAGTTGCTTGACAATGAATAACTAAGAAAAGCTATTAGAAAATTTAGCCCCTTCTGAAGAAATTTGAGTTGATTACTCACAAGAATGCTGGAATCAGTTCGGAATTTTAGCAATTCTCCAATAGTTTCGAAAACAAAGTCGATAAAGATTTTCAAAGATATATCTATTCTGAAAGAGCCAAAATTATAAAACAAAAAGATGCGTGCTTCAATTGTGAAAATTTTTTCAAGCTCCGGCGCGAAAGAGGAAGAGATACTAGGCTGCGTTTGATAGCGATGGTGGAATTTGGGTGGAAAGAAAATGAATTTCAGGGAATTGAATTCTAGGGAATTGAATTCTAGGGAATTGAATTTCTGAGAATTAGAATTTTAATGTGTTTGATTGGTTTAATTTTCTATGTGGAAAAAGTAGGAAGTTTTCCAACTTTTGTTATTTGATTGACATTATTTCCATGAAAAGTAAAGTAATTTTTTGCTATTTTAATCAAATTTTTTTTAATTTTTAAATATATTTGTACTTGATGATGATAATGTTACTTTTTGGAAAGAAAATAAGTCAATTAACAACAACAAAATTGATTAAACGTATCGAAAATCATTTTCCATCTACCATGGAAAACAAAAATCTACCAAAATTCAAAGAAAATATTTTCCACCAAAACAAGGAAAAGGGGCGCGTGGGTGGGGTTCGCAAAAAATATTTTCCGTGGAAAATTTTCGCAATCAACGGAGTAAAGTAGAAAAGCTGGAAAAAATTTTCTTTTTCCACGGAAAATGAAGGCCTATCAAACAGACCCTTAATGAAGTTTGCAGATATTCTAGTGGAACCTTTACCCAAGTAAAAATAAATTATAATATCCACGAAAAAGAATTACTAGCAAGTATCATATGAATAAAAAAGTTCTCATTATTTTCATTATCTAAAAAATTCATTGTTGAAACTGACAATTTTCAAGTTGCACGATTAGCCAAAAATAAATTATCATCAACCTCAATATTGAAGACTTCATATATGACAAGCCTATTTAGCATTTTACAATTTTGATATAATTCATATTAAAGGAGCTAATAATTATCTTGCAGATTTTCTGAGCAGGATTATAGAATATGTTGATGGATAATATCAAATAATCCTTGATGGATGCTAAAGTGCGAATAAACTTTCTCATTCTGGAAGCTGATGATATAAAAGATGGAATTGAGCAAATGACAAAAAGTCTCCAACAAAATCTTAAATTGTTAATTGATCTTTCTGTCTCTCATGTCAATTATACCAAACAATTGAGCGACACAATTGGTGAAATTGAATCACAATTTGAGTGATTAAATAACAAACTAATTGATACCAAATAGGTTTTACCAAAAATACAAATAGGTACAATAGATACAGGTACATCTTTTGAAAGCAGTGGTGGACCAAAAATCAAAAGAGATGAACTAAGTCCAAGTCCGCAAAAAGGTGATAATAAATGAATTCAGTCTGAGAAAATTAATAATTAATGCCAACGATGAACATACAAAAGTGATTAAAACTTGTACAGAAGAGGAAGATGATTCCATTTTTTTATCAAAAGAAGACGAATATAAAGATTTTTTCAAGATTATATATGAACTTTAGGATTGTGATTGTTACTACATCTCATCCGGCGATAATGTATATCCACGATTGATTATTACCCAGGGAGGTGATCCCAGCATGACAAAAATGATAGCGAATGATGATCTGAAAAAATTACAAAAAAATTGCCATGATTATATATGAACTTCAGTACTCAGTCTGTGAGATAGCCAAACAAATCTTCTGTCTTTGAAAAGTTCGCATACCAATCTTGTATCAATCCATTGAAAATATCACTTTCCCATTATAATGTACATCAAACATAATGAAAATAACATAGAGTAAAACAATTTGATAAGACTATACCAAAACAAAAGTCAGGATAACAATTGAAGGATGACTACTTGTAGAGAAATACATGTCTTATAAAACAATAGCATAAGATTCTCACAATAACTACATTTTTCCATTTTCCCCTTGTATCTTAGTACAATGTGATCATACTTCCGATCTCACATTTGGGTTTCTTTTATTTTCAACAAAGTCAGCATTCATCTACATTACAAATAAAAGAAAATACATAAAATATAAAAACTGACTATAGATTATGGAATCAATGATTTGCAAGGCAAGAATCTTCAAACTTCTAAAGTTGTTTGTCCTAATCAAGAACTCATTTCATCGAAAATGTACTTCATTTTGCAATTGTAAAGATGCAACTGAAAAAGAATTTTGTATTAGAAATTGGAAAATGGAAATCAACCGGTATTGTTTTTTGATCGAAAAATCAACCCCTATTGTTAATCTCCTTTATAATAGAAATAGTTGCAAAAAAAATTTCCCCCAAATTGTAAAGACTCTTTAGCACTTCATTAATCGAATAAAGCTCTATGACTATATCTTTGTACTTGTAATTTACTCGCTACAAGGGCCGTGAAAAACATTCAAATTGCAGTGTCTCTTTAGTTTTAACACTCATAAATGTTGTTTTTTCAAATCGTTAATTGGCAAAATATAAATGTGTTTCCTCTAATCAATAATTTAGCCTTCATTAATTTAAAAAGTTTCGTGCTTCAGCTTCAACTAATAATGAATTTGTATACAAGATGAAAATAAAGTAATAAATTATCACCTATTCAATAAATGAGATAAATGAATCCAATGAATGAAGATCCAACAAGGAAACAACCAAAAAATCCAACTCCAAGCTCAATATCAACTCATAATAAAGATTGAAAAGTTTGTTTAAACGTGTTAGCATAAATAGTAAAAGCTCAGGAGCAATATAATTCAATAATCCTCTAAAAAAATATGAACAAATAGAATTTTTTTTAGAGAAAAAAGAAAAACAACAAAACAGAGATAAAAGGAAAAAGAGAACAAATAAAATCAATAGAAGAAAAAATAAAAATAAAATAATCATAATCCTAAGATTATTAGAAAAGAAGAAGAAGAAAGAGAATATTATAAAAATAGAAAATATAAATTAATTTTTTTGCCAAACTCTTCCAAAATCTTGGAATAAATGAGAGACAATTTTTAAAACTTTATTTTTGCATCATCTGCTTAAATGTTAGTACCCTAGAGACTTTCATAAAACTCTTTAAAATTCATTGACATTTTAATAAATGCCATGGACTTCAAAGACTTCTAAAAATTTTTAATTGAATTTACTTCGACTTTCAAAAACTCTTTAAAAATATCTACACCGAGATTTTTAGAGAGTGTTAAAAAATCTCGATTGAATACTCCTTAATTTTTTAAATCCTTAAAAATCTTTAAAAATTTTTAAAAGTCTCAATTAAATAGACAATTCATAATGAGATTTTACAACAATATGAAAACATATTGCAAATGGTAATGGTATCATAAAAGTTGAAAAAGGTGGAATGGACAAGGAACATTATTTTTTTTCTTGATTCTCAAGAAACGTGTTTATTTGAGCAAAAGAGCGGTTTCAAAGAAATGGACATAACTTTCTGCATCAATTTCAGAATCCTTATTTTAATATGTTTTCGAAAACGTCTAACAGCACTCTACAACGTCCAAACTTGATTTTATCACGTTGAGGTTGATTTCATCACCAAATTTGCAGTTTAAAGTAGTCTACCGAAAGATCGAAGTTTTTCTTATCATAGCATTTTTAATTATTTAATTAAGTGGAAGTCTAATTTTGTATTTTTGCTTGAATTAGGGTTATTTCGAGACTATTTAAGGATTCTTTAATTTCCTGAATAAGAGAATTTTGTTTTTGAGAATATTTTCGTGAGTTTGTGTAGTTTCTTTGTTTGGGGTTTACGTTGGTAAACCCTAATTACTTCCGTCCTACGTCAAAACCTTTACTTGATAATCTGAAGAAATAGGTGCTTTCTTGGGAGTCTATGCAAAGAGAGAAGAGTCTATAGTTGCTGGAAGATGCTGCAAGCACAAGTGAAGTCACCTTCAAGGATTTATAAAATTGGGGGTCATAGTTGGCTGAATGTTAATGTGTCTGAATCAATTGTTGTAAGAATTTTTTTTTTTTTTTTTTTTTTGTGGAATCATTATTAACATGTCTGCCTGAATGTTTTTTCTCTTGAGTTGTTGTTCAAGAGTTTTCCTTCGTTATCAATCTTTACGTAATTTACTTTTTCGTTATTTTATTATTATGGATTAGAATTAATTCATCTAGGATTTTTAAATTGGTAAACAAAATTTAATTTAGTGGCAAACACCTATTCACCTCAATAAAGCAGTGGAGAAATACATGAAAAGGAAATAATAAATAAAAGAAAAGAAAAGACAAGGCAAAAGATTCAAGGCTGAGATCTAGGCCCGGCCACTTGACAAATTAACGATAATAGAATATAATTTGCAACCAGGCCATTAATTAATATTACTTAATTGCGATAAAGAAGTCCTAATTTCACATTCACTTAAAGAAAAGACTATGAATAAAATCAACAACTAGCAATTGACACGGAACCGAAAACATTGTCTTTTCTCACCTGTAGGTGTGGATGTCAAGGAATCTTCTGCAAGGAATTTTTTTTTTTTTTAAGTCGAAAATAATAATAATAATAATAATAATAATAATAATTTAGTAAAAAAGTAGGAGATGAGCTTTGAGCCTTTGACTTACACCATGTACACCAGTAGAACAGATGCTCTCTTTATTCCAGAAATCCATGGATTGTGATAACAAACTCTATATTACCATAATCCCGTTGCACTTCACCAATTTCAAAAGCTGAACTTTCGAGTTTTTTTCCGCAACAAGATACCTCAATCTTGTGTAGAGTTGGAATATAGCTAAATTCACAAGGAATTGCCTCCAACTTTTGACAATCTCGCAACACCAATTGCTCAAGTACTGGGAAATGATCATATGAGGAATTCCATTGTTCAAGATCTAGGTGTTCTAGTTTAAGGAATTTGAGTTTTTGGAACTCATTGTCCTCTGTGTTCCAGATTTTCCCCTCAAAGGCTTTATATTCTAATTTCAGAATCTCCAAATTTGGCAAAGTCCCAATTAATGACATCTTTGTCCATGGTAAACAGATTTTACCAAGAGTCAGCTTTTTGATATTACAGGGAATGTTAACCACTGAATAAACTTGATATCCACTTCCATAAATTCTGAGTGATTCAAGGTGAGAAAGAAAGTTGATATCTGGACAGCTATTATCTTGAGATTTACATCTAAGCTTACGAAGATTTGGTGAACATCTCAAGATTTTTTCTTCATCAATAAAAACATAACTAAGGTTTTGTAGGCTATTTATTCGAGAGCTATCGCAATTCTTACTGAATCTTATGGGGCCTCCAAATCGGTCTGTTACATGATGGTGTCTCAACTTAGGCAAATTGAGAAGGTACGTTGGTATGTCTGGGAGACCATGTTGTCCGCCACTCACAAAAACTTCCAGGTTCTGGAGTTTGCCTATTGAGGATACAATCGATGGAGATTCCAAGTACCTCAGGTTAGGCATGATTTTGATGCCCATTGGAGCAATACTATCAAATCTTGTTTTGAAGATCCTATTTTTTTTGGAATTGTAAAGAATAGAAAAGGGATCGGAGAGACGACAAAACCGATCCAAGCAATGACGACTTCCAAATATCAAGAATTGACTAAAGATGTAGAATAATAAGAACATGGAGAATCATCACCAGTTTAACCACATCAACGAGCAGCAGCAGCAGCAGCAACAACATTGACATAATTACCACATATTAGTAGGCTAAATTGGAAAAAAAAAAAAATGAGAAGGAATTAGAAAGAAAGTTAACTTACTGTTGACGCAGAAATATTTCATCTTCTACAGCTATTTTGCAACACATATCATGTACTAGATCATGAAGAGTACATGCTTTTACTCCATTGTCAGATCTTCTTTTGGAAACTTGCACTAGGCTCCTATTAATAAGTTCCATAAGATACTCCTCTGCTTCTTCTTCTGAGCTCTTGTGCTCCTTTTTCTCTATGAATCCTTCAGCTATCCATAGTAATAATAGCTTCCGGACTGGAATTTCCTCGTCTTCCTGGAATGCACTTAGATAGAGGAAGCATGGCTTCAAGTGATTTGGTAAATGCATGTAACTAAGTTTCAACATGGGAATGTAGTCGCCGGCCTTTTGGGATATGTAAGAACTTAAACTTTTTGCAACTTGTTGCCATAAGATTTGTTTCTTCTCCATATTCGAAAGAACTCCAGCTATAATGATGATTGAAAGTGGGAGTCCATGACAATTTGTTGCAATTTGCTGCCCAATCTCTTGCAGTTCTTCAGGGCAATGTTCTTTTTTGAACACATTCTGCTCTAACAAATCCCAACTTTCACATGGTGACAGGGGAGGAGGTTCAATGATAACATGTGAAATTTCCAATGATATATTTTTCAGTCGACTGGTCATCAATACTCTGCTTCCATTTCTGTCCCCTGCAAAACAACCTTCTCAAATCATTCCATGCTCCTTTATCCCATAGATCGTCCATAACAATGAGGTATCTTCTACCCTTCAAATTTTTGTAAAGACGTTCGGCCAAATCTTCTTCTTCTTCTTCTTTTTCCATTTTTAAAATATCATCTTTGCTAAGGTTACTTAAGGAGCTCATAATGTCAATGAACAGCTTTCTCTTATTATAAGTTTGAGAAACAACACACCAAGAACCTTATCAAAATATTCTCGAACACAGGAATCATTATATATTTTCTTTGCCAACGTTGTCTTGCCAAGTCCACCCATTCCAACTATTGAAATAATCTGAAGGTTTTCTGGTCCTCTAACAAGCTTGCTTGTAATTTGTTCTGTCGTGTCCCCGAATCCCACAATCGTCCCTTCTGCATCCTGTGGGCTTTTATCTTGGGATGATGATATTTCACTTAGACTTTCTGCAACCTGTGGGCTTCTAATCTTCGCTGAGACTGCAAGCCAATCATCTTTGATCTTCACTTGCACAATCTCTATCTTTTCTAACAGAGCAAAAATTGCAAGATCCATTTTGGTAACCGTAACAAGATCTGTGGTGAAAAAGAAAGAATGCAAGAAAAGTCTTGCTTCATTAAATACAGCTTCAATTTCTGTGTATATATTCTTCTCCCGTCCTTTCCAGTATTCATTGTGTTGGGTTTTTTGATACCCAATAAATCCGGGCGATGATGTAAAACAGTTGTGGGAATAAAACGACACCTCGATAGATAGTTCGGCTCGATAACGACTCGGGGCCACTCGAAGTGACTTAATTGGTAGTCGCTCGTGGCCCACTTGGACGGCTCATTTGTTGTGGACATTTTGGATAAAGGCCTTGGACTTAGGTAGTCGACCCATTAGAGTGGTTGTCAACTAGTTTGTGTATTGGGCCCTTTGGGAGTTTAGCCCAATCCATGACCTAGCCCATTCCACCCTATAATACTCCCTACCGTTGCCATTTTGCTAGAGGGTTCTGAGAAGTGAATTTGAACTAAGGCTCAAAAGGAGTAAACCGCCACTTCCTTTCTGGCTGCTGGCTTACTGCTGCCTTCACTGTTCATCTTCTTCCTTGGTGATAAAGTTCATCTATATTTGGAGCAACCAAGGTTGTGTGTTTGTCGAGTCGAGCTTGGAATCGAGGTGTCGTATTGGAAAGCTTACTGAGCCCGAGGGGTATCAAGGATTCGAACCATATATTTTCAACACATTGTAGCGTGACAATGAATGAATAAGAAAAACTATCAGAAACTTCAGCCCCTTCTCAAGAAATTTGAGTTGATTACTCACAAGAATGCTGGAATCAGTTCGGCATTTTAGAAATTCTCCAATAGTTTCAAAAACAAAGTCGATAAAGATTACCCAAGATATATCTATTCTGAAAGAGCCAAAATTATTAAACAAAAAGATGCGTGCTTCAATTGTGAAAAATTTTTCAAGCTCTGGCACGAAAGAGGAAGAGATTTCTAAAAAGTTTTTGTAATGTTTGTTATCAAGATGCGGAAAGAGCTTTTCGTATAAGATGCAATCGGAGGCTGAATCATCAAGACGCCTCAACAGATCAAGCAGATCATACAAAATAAATAGTTTGGAGTCGAGGGACGGTTTGAAGCATTGAAATAGTTTTATTGCATATTTGAGAAAAGGTAAAAGATGTGGGCCCAGCCACTGAAAGCTTCTAGTATTTTCTCCTCCATCAAGCTTTAAATCTTGCAGGTGGGAAAGGAGATATGGGCTCGTAACTAGACATGATAGATTTTCGAAGGAGAGATTCTCATTTTTGGCGCCCATTATTTCCATGTATGGTCTGGTTGAACAGAGTGAAAGGTCCATCAAGTGTGGTTGGGTTGAACAGAGACTAGAGAGTATAGAGAGAGATTAATGAGAGTGAAATTGTAGGTTTGAGAAAGAGTGTAATCTCTCAGACAGCTAATATACCCCCTACAATAGAAGCCTTGCTTTGTAGTTCACTGTTCATTTTGTGTTGATTGTTTTCACACGTTAAAGTCAAAGGAGTTTTTTTTAACTGCTCATTAACTAGTTTGACAAACATGGGTGATGGGTGATGTTGGAGTGGTGAGTTCAAGAGGCAGCATTGTGGTTGAGGAAGACACTCTCAACTCGTTTTTTGGGTCGAGTCGGAGGCAACCCGATCCGGCTTCAATTACTGATGGGAAATTGCAAGAAGTGCAGGGCATCACAAGCATCATTTAAACCATCATAAGAAAGTTTCCAAAAAGTCGAGCTTTAGGCTATAAACGGAGCGCTTATTGGGAGGCAATCCAATTTTCTTTCCTTTTCATTTATTTAAAGCTTTGCATTTAATTTTTTAGATAGTACTTGTTATAAAACTATCAAAATAAAAGAATAAAAGAATAGAGATGTAGAGAGAGTAGAGAGAACTTTTCACTAGATGTAAGAAATGTTACAAATTAATGCCCTATTTATAGGGATATAAAGTCATTCATACATGTTATTTTACAATATAAATTAGGTAGAGATTAGGTGAGGAATTAGGTGAGGGATTTATATATATTTATAACACTCCCCCTTGAATGACTTATTGCTCAATTGTCTGGCTCGTTAAATCCTTGTTAAGAAAATTCAGTGGGATAAAACTTGAGCGAAAGAAAAAGCGTACAGAAGCTCCTCCTGATGTTGGTCATGGTGAATCATTGAGTCTAACGTTCGAGTAGAACAAATCATGTACTGAATCTTGAAGATCTGAAGTACTGCCTCTTTAAAACCTTGTTAGTAAAACCCAGTGGGATAAAATCTGAACCAAGGAAAAAGAGTACAGCCGCTGCCTCTTTAAAACCTTGTCAGGAAAATCTAGTAGGACAAAACCTGGACGAAGGAAAATGAGTACAGCATGTTTCTCCCCCTGAAGTGTGCAATTGAGGATTTATGAACTTCTCCAACATTGATATCTTCTTTCGTCTGGAATATAAAAATCTCCTTGTATAGCATTCTTCATAAGATGTCTATGATTTTCTTCATTTGTTGATATCATTCCAGTATAACAATGTGTTACTGAATTATAGCTTGCCGATAGCCATGATAATGCCTCAAAAACCTTCCTAGAAAAACCCTGTGAGACAAAACCTTAGCGAAGGGAAAAAGAGTACATTATTCTTATTAATTTTCATCAATACGCCTCAACTGTTGCCTCATTAAAAACCTTGTTAGGAAAACCTGTGGGACAAAACCTCATCTAATGGAAAAAGAGTGCAACGCGTATTTATTCCTTTCATGGAACATCACAAGTATATTGGTGCAATCACGAATCTTTTTATCATATAATTTATGATAAACTTTATAGAAATCGTTCATAGCTCATGATGTCATAACATGTTATATTAAGCAATGTTGTACTAATTTAAAGATTGCATCTTTCACTTCTGGTGAATAATCAAATTTAGAATTCACTTCTGGTGAATAATCAAATCTAGAATTCTCTTCTGGTGAATAATAAAATCTAGAATTTACTTCTGGTGAATAATTAAACATATTCATTTTCATATTCACTTCTGGTGAATGATTAAATCTAGAATTCACTTCTGGTGAATAATTAAATATATTCATTTTCATATTCACTTCTAGTGAATAATCAATTTCCGGTGGATAATATAATTTTGCATATTGAAAATCAATTGCATGCACAAATATTCAAATATAATAATAGTACACTCCAATTTCATTTTCAATATATTATATTATGGGGTCATTTATATCATCCTATAGTGATACTAATCTGGGCATATTGAATCTTTCAATGATTTATACATGTATATTCTTGCACTTTATAAACTGCAATTTCTAATTTGCAGGAACATAATCAATCATTGAAATAGATATCAATTTCGACATATAATCTACAATCATTTTACTTGAAATCCCAACGTACCGCGATCAACTGGTACATCAAAGAATACTCTCAAAGTACCGAGATGAGAATCATACATTTTGATCTCACTCATTGGTTTATCAAAGAGCTCAAGCTAGTGATTTAGACTATAGTCTATCCACCATATGTCATGCCAGTTCTATGAAAAATTTTGCGCGCAACGAGTCATCTTTTACAAATGTAAAATATTTTTCATTTGTACATATAATTACTGGCTTTACACATTTAAGCATTTGGACTTCAGGTCCTTGAACAATAATCCCTATATTGGGGTTATATACTTAGCCAAAGTATTATAATTTCATCAACCTCATTTTCATAAGAGGGTTTGCAGTCGACTTATTTATCGATTCCATCTCAATATAACATAGAGAGATCTCTTTATATGTTCTATCATCAGGTACCTGAGTCTCTTACATTTAATTATGTCCCTTTTACTCACCATGAGTATTTAGTCTCAAAGGGATCATCTCAATCATTAAAGAGATATTTATTTTTGAAATCGATAATCATTATGCTTCAGGCATAATTACGTTTCAGGCGTATTTTCCCCATAATGTTCACAAATATTATATTATATCAATCGGGTAAAATGCCGTACATGTCGTCCCTTTAGGGATGTAATTTTAATCATATATCTCAGTGCGCTTTGGTGGAGTGTATGCATATCACACTTTTACAAATCATAAAGCTTCTTGAGCTAATCCCTGTTTGACATAGAATATTGTTGTATGAAAAACAATTTATGAATAAGTTATTCTCATAGAAAATAATTTGAAACTTTTGATAATCTAACCGTTTATTATAGAACTTCTGGTTCAATACAGTTTTATTTAATTTCTATGTATGAATATTTGATTCAATACAATATCGCTAAACTTCTGGTTAAATACAATGTATATTTCATTTATGAGCTTCTGGTTCATACTATATACATATTTCACTTGTACGTATGAACTTCTGGTTCAGCAAGATATTTCACTTGTACATATGTATGAACTTCTGGTTCAATACAGTATTCATTTCATCAGTACGTATTTCTGTATAGTTTAAATCAGTATACCTTTATTACTATTATTATACCCAAAAAATATCAGTACCAAAATCTAAGAAAATATTTCATATCTCAAATCTTATCATCAAATCTTCCTTTCGAGAAAGTTAACGGCGCATTAACTCTTGTTCCCACTTTTCATTATTCTATTCCATGCTTTCTTGCTGGAATCAATATCACGTAGATCCACTCAACTCCTTTATGCCTTTAAATAGATCTTTTTGGGAAGAAGGTTAGATCCATCAAAAATGGGTATCATACTTTCAAATATTCGCAAATATTATTCCAATCTTCCGGTAAATGATTTGAGAAAAATTTATCGAATTAGGCTCGAAAGATTGAGGTTGCTGATGGATCAGGCATTCCAGAAGATGTTCGTTGGTTGATCGAAGCAAAAGTTCGATTAGCTGGTGAATTACCAAATTCATTTTCTAAACACATGCCTGGTTTAGGCAAAAGTACTTTTGTAAATAAACGAAGAGCAAAAAGGTTTAACGGTTGTTACAAATGTGCTCGTTGGACATGTGATACTCGTTGCAAATCAGTAGGATATTCTTCTAGAAATCGGGATGATAAAATCGATTTCATTAAGGGTGGACTGAGTAAGGAGTCATTGGATGATATCCGATTGACTCTTGAGACACACCCAAGTGGGTATGTGCAACGTGAACTCCTTTCCTTATATGCTCAATTTAACAAGGATAAAAACTATTATAGTCTCAAACATATAGTAGCAAAAGATCCTGTTTGCCAGGCTGTTATAAACAATGATGTTTTGACTATTCAGCATTGATACAAGGTAAATCTTTTGATACACATTTAAAATATTATCCTATTTCCTTTCTCGAGTTTTTATAAATGCTAGAAAATAAATTACCGAAAGGTGAGTAGGATGATTTTGTCAAAAGTAAATCTTCACTTTTTCAAAAGACGAGCGGAAATAGTGAAGTTCTTCGATTTTAAATAGCCAAACATTTTTCATAGTTCATATATCCCAAAATAACATTTTCTCGTAAGTTTTTCCTTCTTTACTTTCAAAGATGGAAGGATCAAAACTTCGACAGATTAAAACTATCTGTGTATTTTGTGGATCAAAAGTAGGGAAACGTTTTGGGTATCTAGAAGCAGTAGTGGATCTTGGAAAGAAATTGGGAGAGAAAGGCATCACTCTCGTGTATGGAGGTGGTAGCAGTGGTTTGATGAGTTGTGTTTCCCAATCTGCTCTCACAGAGCAAGTAAAAGTGATCGGTGTTATACATGTTCCTTTGGTAGATATTGCAGGAAAAACACGAGGGTATGAAGTACAAACCTTATCTATCCATGAACGCATAACTTGTATGTTATATGGTTCTGATGCCTTTATAGCCCTGCCCGGAGGTTTTGGTACTTTAGAAGAAATCTTTAATATTACCTCATGGGCTCAACTGGATCTCCATACTAAACCTATTGGGCTTTAAAATATTAACAATTTCTTTGACGGTTTGTTAACCTTTCTTGATTATGCTGTGGAACAGGGATTCATCTCTCCATTTTCAGAAGGATCCTCATTTCTGCTCCTACTATCGATGAACTATTGGATAAGCTGCACTCATATATCCCGATACAAGATCCAGCAGGAGTTAAGATAGATTGATCGCAAGGAAGGGGAATCAAGCGAAAATGGAGTCTGGTTAATGTAAATTTATCTCTGTGAACCCTAGAATAGGTGGTGGTAGAGTACGGAGTATTCTCACTCTTGAGACACACCATAAATTTCTAGGATTTTATCAATGTTTAATCTTGTGTACCTCAAAGATTTAAGGTGGTAGAGTATGAAGTATTCTTACTCTTGAAACAAACCTCTTTGAATGTTTCTTTATTTCCTCAAAAGATCAGAGGTGGTAGGATACGGCTACTCCCGAAATACATCTCTAATTTTGAGGATCATAAATGTTTCCCCCTTTTGTATTTTGCATGTATGACTCGTTTATACTTCTTTAGGAGCAATAATGATAATATCATTTCAGTATGTTTAGATGATAATTTTTACTTCTTCTGGAGTAAATATGTACTTCTTCTGGAATACATAAGTGCTCGTGCAAGAACTTTTCCAGACACTTATCATCTAATATTCATCTCATAATACTGATGAGATTATTTTCACATTAGCCATATCTGTGCTATCATGTGATATTATCTTATCATACATCAACATTTTTTCTTGTTGGATAATTCATTTTTATCTATCTTTTCAATACAGATAATGGTATCTTTGGTACCGTTTGATAAAATATTTTTATCAACATTCACCAACTTTTGGTAATGATAACTTCTGGTACCATTAAATGAAATATCAAATAACAATAATATTGTATATATATTAACAATAATAATACCGGGGTTATACTACCAAGTATATATGTTGACAACAATCCTCTAATATGTTATATACAATATTAATACTGGGGTTATACCACAACGTATATATGTTGACAACAACATCTAATATGTTAGAATTAACCAACAACTGAGGTGTTTATAAACTTTGAATATATGTAAAATGTTTCATGTATTCAATTGATAGACTGACCATATAGGCGGTGTCATGATATAATTAAAACTGGTAAAGCCAACCATGTAGGTGGTAAAACCAACCATGTAGGTGGTAGCATAATATAATTCAATTGATAGACCGACCATATAGGCGGTGACGTGATATAATTACCTTTCATGAGTGAGTGAGTCATATCTTCCAGTCAAGGTATTCATAATAGTCCAATCCGTTACGGTGACTCTGTCGTGGACATGCACCGGTGCCGGAGGACCGTCCCTCGTCGTAGTCATGGGTCTGATCTCCGATTATCGTTTGGATATATGGTTTGGCGTGAATTTGCTTTGAAAGTTTCAGGTTACACAATTTCTCCAATTTTTCTATGGACTTGGAATTGATTTTCTAATCTATGATGTATAAATGGTTTTCTAATACCAAAAATACTAGATTTGGAATACGAAACGTTGATTAATAATAATCTGATTTCTGATACAGAGGTTCATCATTTAGATGCAACTGTAGAGCATACTCCCGTCGTATTACTCAATTGGTTAGAGACTCGTGCTGATAACGTGTTATAAAACTATCAAAATAAAAGAATAAGAGAATAGAGATGTAGAGAGAGTAGAGAGAACTTCTCATTAGATGTAAGAAATGTTACAAATCAATGCCCTATTTATACGGATATAAAGTCATTCATACATGTTATTTTACAATATAAATTAGGTAGAAATTAGGTAGATATTATGTGAGGAATTAGGTGAGGGATTTATATATATTTATAATAGTACTTGCATTTTTTCTCTTTATTGGAGTTTTTGAAGTAAGCTTCCCTAACACCAACTTCTTTGATTTGATCTTCAACTGCACTCTTCATTTTAATTCATACATCATCCATGAGCTTACAATTTTGCATCACATTATTTTAACCTCATTGCTCTTATCATATCAAAAATAAATCATATGCATGACTTTGCACACTTTGGGGAATTTGAAAATTCAGATTTTTCCTATGTCTTAGTTGGGATTGTTTGTGTTGATCTATTTCAATGGTGTGTATGATTCTAATGTTGTTTTTTTTTTTTTTTTTACTTGAGAGGAACACACCACTTGTAACACTTCCAACCAAGTATGGAAACACAAGAAATGGGTCGAAATCGTCCAAGCAAGTTCAAAACCAAGCTTCACGTTATCACATCGCTCCTCTAAACCTGGGAAGTACCTAACTCCTTTTTTATGTATTGTTATCAATTGATATATCATTTCTTTTACATTGAGGACAATGTAACTTTCTAGTTTGGGAGGTGGTATCTCATTTCTTCATCTTGTTCATTCGATACCTTGTTTTTGGGATTCAAAAAAAAAAGGTGAAAATTTTGAAAATTTTTATTGATTTATTTATTACTTATGACATGATTTGAATTGACTTTTGTGCTTTAGTTAGAAAATTTGGGCAACATGTGAACTAAAATTTTTCTTGACATTCATCCATGTAAGACATTAATCAAACTTGAGCACATAGCCACTTTCGAATAATAACTTGTGTAGGGAGATGCTTGATACTTGTGGGATAAATTTGTGCACTTTGAACATAGAATTGACTGAAAAATCTCAAACCTTAAGAAATTAGATCCTGACCTGAAATGTAGAACCAAACTGCACAAGGAGCAGTTTGGGGGTAGAAAGGTCAAGTACAAGTAGGCATTGACAGATTGAGGATCTGAAGTTTTTAATGATCCATTTTTAGTGTAAGGGGTTTTAATCAACGGGTATAAATCATGACCAGTATAAAAACAGAAAAATGCTGAAGGTCTTATTATGCTTTTCAAAAGCTTTTTTGACTCGGGTAATTAAGTCCGAGGGGTCTTTCAAACCTGGTGCCCTAAAGTCGTCTGGTTTGAGGTCACCGACTTAAAGCTCGCTACGGGGTCAACTAGAAAGCAAGTAAGGAGAGTGAACTTACACATAAGATACTAAAACATTTTTAACTTTTCTATTTAAGCCTTTATGACTCGGGTAATTAAGTTTGAAGCGACTAAAATATCTTAAACATCTTTAACTTTTCTGTTTATATTTAACTTACACATAAGATACTAAAACATCTTTATCAACTGAGTTGGGAGCTGCCGACCTAAAGCTCGCTACAAGGGTCATATAGAAAGCCAGTATGAAAAGTTCTGTACAAAGATGGTAAAAGACAATGACATTAAAAGAAAAAGTCGTCCATATAAAAAAATGATATATAAATGGTATAAGCTTTGTTGATTAAAATTCCTAATACTGGAGTGTGGGATTGGAGATGAATTATTCTTGGTCTGTCGTGCATACTTGTCAAATCCTAACTGTCTTGTGTGGAAAAATGTAATTTATACATGTTTAGAAACCACATCAATAGGAAAGACCTCGAGATGTGAGAGAAAAGCATTAAGGTTGTGATCATCCATGAGAGTGTAAGGAAAATAAAAAGAAAATCATTGTTGACCACATGGGACTGGAGCTTATTTCTGCATGACTAGTCACACAGTTTCAAGTATATTTTTACATGAATTTGCATTCAATTTTTGGCTATTCACACACACACGATGAAGTTGAGTATTGGATGAATGAAAATAATTTTTGTTGTTCATATTTTTTCACTAAAGTGAATCGTCATTTTGGATTATTGAAGTGCATGGTAAATAAATTGACAAAAACAAAAACAAAAAAAAATCTGTTTGATTTTGATTTTTATAGTTTAGTTTTATTTTATTTATTTATTTATTTTGTTCGAGGACGAACAAATATTTTAGTTTGGGGGAGTTTGATAAGTGTATTTTATACACTTATTTATCTATCGAAATTAGAATATTATAATATTTTTCTTGAATAAAATCTACGTAATTGTTATTATTTACTATTATTTCATGTTTTATCCAAAAATCAAGAAAAGTGAGGAATTGAAGCAAATACATAATAATTAGATGAAAAATGGAGTTAATTGAAGACGTTTTGAAACTCAATGGCTTAATTGTACAATTGAAGAATCAAGGACCAACTTATTTTATTTGAAAGAATTTAGAGGTTTAAATGATAATTTATAGCGGTGAGAGAAAAAGAAAGAAGATAGAGAAAGGGCGCAGCCGTGGGAGATACACAGCGGCTGTGAGAGAATTGAAAAAAGGGGCTGAACTTGGAGTATATACACACAGTAGCCGAGAGGATTGGTGGTGGTCCTGAGAGATATATTCTTATATTCACAAACAAAAGAGCCGAGTGGTCTGGAGGAAAAAGGGAGACAGAGCCGTGAGAAGAGAGCAGCTTTGGAATTAAAAGAGAGGCTGGGAATTAAAGTTGTGGTGAACTGATACACTGATATATACACGGCTGATTGGTGGGTTGAATTGAGGAAATACAAAGGGTGGCAGTGTGCAACAAAGGAGGTTGGCTGATTCTTGAAGTGGTCGGCCATTACAATTGAATTGGTGAAGATTAAAAGTGTGCATTGCTGGAAAAAGAGGGCAGAATATACACAGAGGTTGCTGGGAATTGTGAGACAAGGTGGAATTAATTGGTGAGGAATTAATTAGGCTGCTGGAAGAGATTAGTGTGCGTCTGTGGCGATTCTTGAAACAAGGAGGAGATGTTAATTCTTCAACTCTTCAAACTCCGGGTTTTGTTCGTATTATTTATTTCTTTTTCTTCCAAAAATATGAATAGCTAATTTAATAATGGGGATTGATGATATAGATTTAATGTTTTTAGTTTAATTTTGATTCTCAAGTTGGTGCTTTTATTTCATGTATTGATTTTATTATTGCGTTTAATACTTGAATTGTTTGATCACCAATTCATGATTTAATGGTTGTTTTCATAATCCGAGAGGTGAGTTAACAATTAGATCACGTAATAAAATTCGGCAATTTCAACGAAAAGATAGATATATGAATTTGTGGTTGCATGTGGTCAATTATGAATTCTTAGGAAATTTAATGCATTTAGCTAAGTAGAACTCTGACCCTCTGTAGAGATACATGGTTGACTTAGTTAAATAGCTCTAATTTGAACTCAAGAGAGGTAAATTAGATATATGAGTGAATTCGACCAAATACAATTTTAGAAAACAACTTGAGATGAGAAATTAAGTTAGAACGTTATTTCGAAATCGTTAGTCCCGATATTCATTCAATTGCTAGAAATGCCACCACTTTGTTTCTTGCTTTTATTAATTGCTTTTAGTTTAATTTTCTATTTTCATTTTAATTGCATTGTTTGTTTTATTTATTCTCAATTTATTGTCGTTTTTGAATTGTTTGGTATTTTATTTTCTTAGTTAGTTTTTGTTTTAGTTTAGGAATTTTATTGAATCAAAGTAAATCGATAACAAATAAATAGTCCTCGTGGGATCGATAAGCCGAACTCAAAAGTCCACTTTTACTACTTGTTAGCTATATCGTACACTTGCGATATTTCACACAATATCATCTATCACCGCATCAAGCTACTAGTTATGAAATCTCAGCATATTCTTCTCATCCTTCCTTTTTGTTTATATTTTCTATTTCTTAGAACTTTCTAATGGTGGCAATGGGCCGAAATGAACTTAGCCCATGAGCCCTTTTTGTGTGTGTGTGTGTGTTTTTTTTTAAGTTGTTAAGTTTATACTATAATTATAAAAATAAAAAAAATATGTACACTAGTTGAAAACCCTCCCCCTTTTTCGAGCTTGGGACAGATTACTTAATTAATTTTTGTGGTAGGCGAGTTAAAATTGTACACGAACAGCTTATTATCTGTACATTTATTGTTTTGAAATAAAAACTATGTAGATAAAAGATGATTAAGTAAAGTAAAGAGATTGAAACTAAATTAAATTTAAATATTATTTACCTGACTGCACGCAATTTCGGCATATTATTTTGTATGCGAAAATGAGCGTCTTCTCAATCTTTGACACACATTAACGCTTCCAAAATATCTTCTTTGAGTCGGCTTCTAACGTTTGACAAACATTTTTACCTGCACTAAAAGCATATTCTTAGGTTACCGTACTAACCGGAGGTATTAGTAGATCTTTCTCTATGGTAATAACAATTGGATATCTCTGTTTGTTTTTCGCCAAAATTCAAGTAATTTATATTTGCTTGAAATGAGTACTGACTTAGGCATCGGAGTGCAAATAGGAGCCATCTCGGCCCCCTTTGCAAGCTGATTGTTTGTCTTAGTGCGCATGAGATCCACGTGTTCAAGAGGGAGGAGTTGAGACGTGTTGGTCCAAGGTCCAGCCAGATTTTGTGGTCAAAACTTGCAATTTCATCATGATAGCACCTTCTAGAAAACAAACTTTTGATGCACATTGTGTAGAAAATGATATGCTAGCACGATCATTTGTTATAGATGTAGGACATAGATGGAACTCAACTTATTTAATGATTGAACATTGTCAAGGTTACGAGAATTTAATATGTGAATATTACAACGGTCGGCACTCACATGGCCCAACTTTTGATTTGGGGCTGATGATTGGGAATTTGTTTTTCATGTTAAAAATTTTTTGAAACCCTTTTATGATGCTACAAACGAATTATCTGGGATTTATTATCTCACTAGTCCTTTAGTATTGAAACATTTTTATTACATTGCTAATAATTTTAACAAGTACAAAACATTTACTATTTTTAAGCAAATCATTACATCAATGAAAACTAAGTTTAGAAAATATTGGGGAAATGTACCCACTTTATTTCCATTAGCAACGATTATGAACTCTAGAATAAATTTAGAGGGAACTAAACACACTATAAATGGAATATCAAATAAATTAACTTTTGATACTCCATTGACATGTACAGATTTAGATAAATGTTTATGCCGAAAAGTCAGGCAAAAATGTAAGAATTGCTCCCACCAGTAGTGTGATACAAAATGAAGATAGTGATTTACTTTTCTACCTTATGACTATGAAGGGAACTTCCAGTATACATGCCAGTAGTTCTAGTTCTTCTAGTACATTTAATAGTTTAGATGAAACTCCAAGCGAGCTAATTAGGTAATTTTCACACGATCTTCTTATCATTTTAGACGAGGACGAGAGAAATAATTTTGATATTCTTAAGTAGTGGAAACTAAACGAGCGTCAATACCCAATTGTTTCTATGATTGCACGAGATCTGCTAGCACCTCCGGTATCAATTGTAGCATCAGATGCTGCTTTTAGTGCAGGTGGAAGAGTGTTATCTGAATATTGGTCAAGACTTAAAGAAGACATACTGGAGACCTTAATGTACTTGAAGGATTGACAGTTTGCAGATAAAATATTACAAAATAGGATAAGTGAAATTCTAACAGAGGAATTCGGAGAACAATCGTATTGGTGAGTAAATTATTTTGTATTATTAATTATTATGCTTACAATTATGTATTATGCTATAAATAATATATGCATTTTTCTTTTTCTGTATTTTGAATTCTTTCTTTCGAATTCAAATAAAAAATTGTACGCATAACATTTTGTTCGTGTACAATTTAACTCAGCCTACAAGAAATTAAATGTAGCAGGTCCCAAGCCCGGATTAAGGGAGGAGGATTTATTTAAGTTTTTTATATTTCCAAATTTCAATTATTTCCGTCGTTACTCGTTACCACTTACCCGTTTGAAAAAAAAGGGCCGACGAGCCACGAGTCAGACTTGGGCCGGCTTCACGTGGAAATGAACCGGCTCGTTTCCACACATAGCCAGCCCATTTTCCGGCTCGTGGACCTCCTCAAGCCGGGGTCAAACGGGCTGAGCCGGCCGGGCTAGGTCCGTTTGACAACCCTAGTCGGCGGTGAGGGTTTGGCAACCCGAAGAGGGTCGTGGGACTGGTTTTGGCCGCCTCGCCCCTAATAAAAGTTTTAAAAAAATAGGAAATAAAAAGAAAAAAAAAATGTAGAAAAATAAAAAAATAATAAATGGGACGACATGACCGAATACTTTGAATCTTCTAGATTTGCTCGTTTTAACTCTTAACTCCTTCAATTGGCTCATCAAACTTCTGATTTGCTCTTTTTTGCAATATGCATGCTTCCCAGTTGACGTTATCAACGCCTCAAATGCTCAATTAAGCTTAAATTATTATCCAATTGTGCATTTTTCCATTTAGTTGCTTCATTCATCATCTTTTGGGATATTTTCTGAAAAGTAAATAAATAAACACAAATTAAATAGCATTTATTCAAAAACGACGATAATTAATTCTAATTTAGACATACAAATAAGTCTATTTTATACACTTATCAACAGCTTCTTGCACATAGCTTACTGGCAGAGCCAGTTACAAAGAAATCAAACATCAAGTAGCACTTAGTAGACCATTTTAAGGAAAAACATTGTATGAAGATCATATCTTCTTCGAGATTTACCATTGAGGACTTGGTCTCCAATCTTTTTGGTGAGGGGAAAGCACCTCAGCCCTCTGTCTATCAGACTTCTATATCTTTACCTACTCCTATCCCGCAACAAGATAAGGTGAAGGTATAGTTCCAAAGTCATATTGATGGGATGGGTTCGGGTAACTACATGCAGAACACTTTGGCAGTCTTCCCATCTCCTATTGGAGCATCTTCATCTAGATCGTGCACACCAAAGATCCCTTTAGTCATTGTGCTAGGTGAATCACACACAAGCCCCATCTTGAGATCAAATGCACCAATTTTTTGCCCATCCCATTGTCCGAGGGTTGGTGATCCCTTGAGATTTGAGACACTTGCTTTTTACCCATCCAATAGTGATCCTTCACATGGGTGGTCTATTTTCACTAGACGAGATCATTCACCGATGAGAGATCGTTCATCATTGAGCGACCCCAACCAAGACCCCGATTATTCTGAGTTCTATGATCGTTTTCAACTAAGATGGTCACGACATACAACTCGCTCTATGTACCATTAAGAGAATAACATGAGGATCATGCCCATGAGTATTATTAAATGTTTTGCACCTACTCCTTTCATTTACTTTCCGTATGCTTGTAAGTTAGAATTTGAGTGTTTGTTACTTTACCGTTTATGGAGGTCGGGTTTATGCCCTTTTTTTTGGTTCCCTTGTTATCTATTAAAAAAAAAACTGTCTTCTATCAAAATAATAATAATAATAATAATAATAATAATAATAATAATAATAATAATTATATATAAACCAGTATTCGGCAACCTTATTATAATCAACATTCATAATCAATATATTTTTCTAAGCCACCTTTTAAGTACACAAATTTTTTGAAATCACTTTTTAATAAAATTTTTTATCTAAAAAACTTAAATAACAAAAGGAATGATGACGATTGGTGCTGCCAAGTATAATCAACACAATTTTTAACACTACTTTTTTATCATATATTTTTTTTCTTTCTAATTTTTAACCATACATCTTACTTAAAAAATACAAATAATATCAATCACTAACGGTTATAGCAGTTATCGAACACAAGCTAAATCAACTCTAAGAAAGTGTCGTGCAATGCAATAACTGCCCGTTTGGAAATTCCCAAAATCGGTGTGCGCGGGGCATCTTCTGATTCAAATATTTCAATATCTTCTTTTAAACGCACATGCACTTTGATCTCTTCTGCTAATTAAATATTAATTACTCCCTCCGTCTCAAAAACATAGTCATGTATACTATTTTTGTATGTCCCAAAAAAATAGTCTTGTTCTTATATTGAGCATTAAATATTCATTTTTACATGTACCCTTATTTAATATATTTTAATACAATACTCATCAACTACTTAGCTATTGTATTTTCAAATTTTTGTGAGAAACGAAATGAGTTTACTTAAAACAATAAATAAGGAATAAAATGTATAAAAGGAAAACATTGATAAAATTTAATATTCTAATTATACTAACTACCAATTCTTAATCGATTATTTTTTTGGGACGGAGGGAATATTTGTTAGTATTCTTTAATAAGAAGTTAATTTGTCGTACACCTTTACAATTGGAGACAGTTTTTTCTTCTTAATCATGTACCCCACTTGTGTGATTATTAATATTGTTGATGGTATAATCAATAAACATAGGCCAGAGTGTACAAATAAAAAATATTTTTGTTGGTGAATAGAAATTTGAGTTATTGAGGAACCAAGTATCAACGGTATGGAATAACAAATTTATGGCCTATGTTTGGTAAAAGATTTTTGTTTGTAAATAAAAAGGTGATATTTTTGAGGTAAAATATACGTTTAAAAAATTGTTAGAAATGTTTGTGATTAAAAAGTGATTTGAAAAAATTTATCATTTATAAACCGTTTAATAAATGGAGTGTACAATTGAGAAAGCTATAATATAAAAACATAGTTCAATGTGTACATTTAAAAGACTGAGGCCCCGTTCTCTTTGCTATTTTCAGCGCGTTTAGAGTTTTCGATTTTTGAAAATATCGAAAACCCGTTCACTTTGCCCATTTTTAGAAACACGTTTTCCAAAACACCAAAAAAAAAATATATAAAGGAAACTCAAAATGAGTTTATTACGTTTTGAATATTTTGTATTAAAAAATCCAAAACGACCAAAACGTGCGTTTTGGATTTTTTTTTTTTTTTTTTTTTTTTTTTTTTGAGACATTTCATTCACTTGAAGTTCTTATATTATTTTGCCATTATATATAGATCTATGTTAAGATTTTTTTTTTGTAATTTTTATTATTATTAAATGTGAGACACTTCCTTCATTTGAAATTTTTATGTTATTTTGTCATTATATATAGATCCATGTTAAGATTTTTTTTTGTAAATTATTATTATTTTTTTTTGTAAAAGTGAGACACTTCCTTCACTTGAAATTCTTATGTTATTTTGTCGTTATATATAGATCCATGTTAAGATTTTTTTTTTTTTTGGTAATTTTTTTTTTAAAGTGAGACACTTCATTCACTTGAAGTTCTTATTTTATTTTTCCATTATATATAGATCCATTTTATGATTATTATTTTTTTTTTTTTGTAAATTTTTTTTTATATATATATATTTTTTATTATTATTTTTTTTGTAAAAGTGAGACATTTTCTTCACTTGAAGTTCTTATATTATTTTGTCATTATATAGATTCATGTTAAGATTTTTATTTTATTTTTTGTAATTTTTTATTTTTTATTATTATTATTTTTTTTGGATAAATGTGAGACACTTCCTTCACTTGAAGTTCTTATTTTATTTTTCCATTATATATAAATTCATGTTAAGATTTTGTTGGTATGTGATTAAATTTTTGTTTAGCTGAAACAATATTAATGATGAATTTATTGACATAGAGAACTAACTGATTTATTAACATTAAAATTAATGTAATTCAACAAATCAATCAGTTTTTACATATAAAATATCACAAAATAAATATATCAAAAAATTACAAAGTAAACGCATTTTTCAGTTTTCTATTTTTGAAAACAGTTTTCCAAAATCACAAAGAGAACATGTTTTCAGCAATCTCAAAATCAACAACCAAAATTCAAAATTCAAAATAAAATCCAAAACTCAAAATCTAAAATCGAAACACAAAGAGAACGGTCACTGAGCTTTTCAAGTAAGCGCTGAGCTAAAATACACAAATGTTTTAGTGCGTACAATTAAAAAAAAGGACTTTTTGAATTGGTGACCTAAATCTTATCTGAATATATAAAAGATTGAATGTGCAATTGATACTATTTATCCAATTTAATTGTAATTAAATTGTCATAGTTCATCTAATTCAATTGCAATTAAACACTATTATCCAATTTATACACTATTCATCTAATTAAACACTATACGCAGGCAACAATTGGATGCACTATTATTTATTCAATTGTAATTAAACTCTATTAATCCAATTTAGGTACTATTTCATTGTAATTAAACATATTGAATATATAATTGACACTATTCATCCAATCAAATTGCAATTAAATTAGCACTATTCATCTAATCCAATTGCAAATAAACAGTATTCATCCAATTTAGACAATGTTTCAATTGCAATTAAATACTATTAATCTAATTTAGGCACAATTGTAATTAAACACTATTCATCCAATTTGGACACTATTTATCCAATTAAACACTATGTAAGCAACAATTTGATATACTATTCACCCAATTAAATACTATGCGGGCAAATTTCCCGAACTTTTCATCAATTTAGGCACTATTCATCCAATTAAACACTATGCGGGAAAATTACCCGAATTTCCCATCAATTTAAGCACTATTCATCCAATTAAATTTAGGCACTATTTACCCAATTAAACACTATGCGATCAACAATTGGATTTAATGCATTATTTGATCACTAGTCCAAAGATTACCTTTGACACATTTATGGAGACCTTTTCATATTCCTATTTTTATCATTTTGTGTTATTTCTTTTCTTGTTAAGTTAATTATGAGAGTTTATATAAAGTCGTAATAGTAATATCTTAATATTGATGTGAAACTTTCGTATAATACTTTGTTACATTATTTTCAAATTACTAAACTGTAGCAAAAATCTTAGTCATTTAAAATGATTCATTAGCAATGTTTGTTTGTCCCAAAATTATATGTTACTTTCCTTATTGAGATTATATTAATGTCTTAATTTTTTAATATACTCCTATTTAATATCAACACATATGAACTACTTATTATTTAATGTAAGAGTATATTAGGTAAAATGTAAACAAATTTATAGTTCAAACATATAATCATTATGTTTTCTTAATCCATGTAAAAATAGAAAATGAATCTATCTTTGTGAGACAGTGGGAGTATCAAACAAGAAATTATTATTCGAAATTTCTCTGATAGGAAAATACGACAATATTGCAGGCATCAAAACTAGTATATATAATATATATGTTTAGAACATTTTTTTTAAAAAATGGAGCCATGCTCAGCAAACGACCAATATTTCAACGAACTGGATCTGCCTAACGACAGAGCTTAAATGACTCAGCACTATACATGGGTGGTCGAGTTAATTGAGTATGTGAGCTCGAAGGCCTTTGATCACGAGTTTGATTTTCCTTACCAATACTTTCTCGATTCACCTTGTCGCACCAGGCTTGCTTAGTACAATTTACCTAGCTGGCATTGTTTGCAAGTTATTAAGTCAGTCGAGAGTTTACCCAATGTACACCCATTGAGTAGTGACTTCTAATTTCCTCATAAATAAAAATAAATAAATAAATGACTCGGCACTATAAGACACTGCTCGAGTTCATTGCGAGCCTTACCTTTAAATTGAACTAGATTTAAATATTTATATTAATGAATTTTTTTTTAAAGCTAATTAAAACACGACCACTAATTCAGGGTCATCGATCAACTCATTTTTATCGGGTTACTCTGGTTGTTCAAGAATCATGGGTATATTATTTGTTAAAATCTGGATATAAATGTATAACTCTCATTCATTTAATATATATATATATACTAGTGGTGCCCATGCGTTGCACGGATACAGTAGAATTGGATATATAATTACATACAAATTATAAAACACCAAGATTTTAGTACAAGGCCTAACTATGTAAATGTATTATGCAATATAAATAATTGCAGAATTTGTGAAATAATAACACATGCCATCAACTGTTATGAAATTAAGTGTTCTAAAAAATTAGAAACTGAGGGAAAGTTAGACACTATCAATTTAACTATTGATTTAATAATAAAAAACAAGACCTATTGCTATGATTTATCCATATTTTCTTACAAGTCAATCTCATACAAAATTAAGAGATGCAACGGTAGATGGGAAGCATTTAGACTGGCAGACATCTTTGGTTGATGAGCTTTGATATTTTCTCCTTGAAGTCCAGCTAAGTTCTTAATAGTCATATCTCAGTAGCTCAAGTCGGCTTTTTTATGTATTAACAGAGGTATATGTAAAAACTATAAAGGCATCAAAAAACAAAAAAGAATCAAACAAGAATTTTATTTAATTCTAAATAACATCCTAACATCAATTCTTGCACCAATCAAATGGTTGTGGTATCCATGCTCATTACATTTATCTCTCTCCCCAAAATGGTACCTGGTGGTCAATATGGAGAAAAATCAATTCCAATCAGTCAAAACTGCTACTAATCTTATCTTGATCAAGCTTTCTACTTTCATTTTTTGTATTAAAATATTTTTATTCTGCTAATTTACGTTAGGCATAAAGCGGACATTTATAGAAATTCTAAAAGATAAAGCGGACATTTATAGAAATTCTAAAAGTAGCAAATATCATGATAGATGACTTACTCTAAAATTTGATACTTGATGCTATGAAAATTTAACAGGATGATTACACTCCAACATTGTTTCAAAACTTAATTGATCTTTATGACCTGGCTTAAACAATGTGGAGGAAATAACATAAAAGTCAATGTCATAATCTTGCTCCATCAAATTTTGAAGTTCTTTACGTTGTTGAAATTCAATAACGAAAATTATCAACAATATATTAAAAAATAAATTAAGCAATCAACAGAACACCAAAATGCTTACCGCATCTTCATCAATATATTTATCCTTCTTCGGTACGTGGAGTGGATTAAAGAAGCTGAAGAAGCTTTCACACTGTTAAGTTTTAGTATGTGTCCTACATAGTAAACATTACATATTAAACAAAGTCGAGAATTTTCAAGATATACACAATGAAGGACAATCGTTGTTCACTAAATGTAGAATAGTAAACAAAATTTACCCATTGCTATGTCTAGTACAGGTTCATCTTCATCTGTCATCAATCTTCAAGCTTAAAGCCCTTAGGATTTATCAATTACAAATCACTTGATATCTTCGTGAAATTTAAGAGCATCTTCATCATGCTTGAAAATCTAGCTCCATCAATTAAAATAACAATATTAAGATAAACGGAAAAAAGAAAACAAAAACCAAAACACAAATATATACAAATAGCAATATAAATTCTTTTTCAAAAAATAAAAAAAAATAAAAAATAAAAAAATTCATAAAAATCCACACATAAATTTGGAAGTTTTTTTTTCACATTTATAAAGAACAAATAATCGATATTACAATAAAAGAAATTTGGAATAAATGCTTGGAAGAGTTCAAATTTAATGAAATTCAATTTTTTTAGGAGGGAACCATTTCAATTAAATGTAAGGTGTGTACATCATGTGGAAGTACTCCACCTCCACAATAATTCATATCTAAATACAAGACATGCTCAAATAAAAGATTGAACTTTACCAAACCATCAATTCACTAAAAACCATGAACTGGCATCTCAGGAACTCCCAAATAAGAATCCAACCAATCTCCTTTGAATCTTAACCATAGCCTGTGTAAAATCGCATTTACATTATAATCTGAAGTAACAAAATAATTATTACTACTGCTGTTACTAATATTGAAATTGAAATTAACACTATCTTTACCATAATTAGTACTACTTGGTGCGTTGTTTGAGGCATCGAAAGGTATGACTTCAGAGGAAGGATAGTGATGTAGTCATGGTGGATATATTACTCTTTGGGAAAGGAATTGATGAACCAAGGGTTACAATTTGGAGCTCCTCCTTTATGTTGGCTTCAGAGGGAGGATAGTGATGTAGTCGTTATGGATATATTACTCTTTGGGAAAAGATTTGATGAACCAATGGTTACAATTTGTAGCTCCACCTCTATGTTGTCAATGACGTCATAGCCAGGATGTCCCAGTGGCTGCTCTTGCGGTGGTTCTTTTTCCACGTACTTCTACAAACTGATTTCACAAGAAGTTCATGAATTTAAAATTCATAATCTAAACCATTAAAAACATTATACAGATGAAATTATTGTCGATCCATATTAAGGCAGTATTGAACTAAGAATTAGCAGAGGAAAAAGCAAATGAATAGAAACATTTTTAAATGATCAAGTTAATAGATAAATAATTGACACCTTTCTTCTGTGTGTATTTGTAGTTTGGATGATCTGATTTTGAGAAGCTAGGGGAAAAGGACAATAACTAATCATTTGAGAAGGTAGTATAAGCAAAAGACATCCCTTTTCAAGACTCATAAGACCAATAGATTTGTGATGTCCGCATGCAACTTCTACCTGAAAATGATGTTCTATAATTAGCGAATCGTTGATATAAACAAGAAATGTTATTCACTCGAAAATATACTTACTGAACTTTTAGAGGTAGCAAGAACAGCAAATGGTTTCATATGTGGAAGTCAAACTTCAAGTTACTTGTGTAGGATTAACCAAAGCCAATATTTCTTTGTATACAATATTTTTGGTACACTTTTGATGATGTTTCTTTTGTCTCAGTTGGCCTTATAAGTACTTTTATACATTGACTTGTTCTGGCTCTAGATAAAGCAACATATAGCAGTCCATGTGAGAAAACGGGTTCAGGCAAATATAATCCAACAAAATCAAGAGTTTGTCCTTGAGTTTTATTTATACTCATTGCAAAATATACTCGAATTGGAAATTGAGTTCTCTTGAATCGAAATGGATTTGTATCACTTTCAAGAGGTATAAAAGGTATGCGAGGCAAAAAAACTCTATTTCCTTTGTATTCTCCAACCGCAATTTCAGCATCAATTAGATTTCGATGAAATGTTTTACAAATAAGTCTAGTACCATTACATAGACCTTCAGATGGATTTATATTTCGTAATAGAATTACAGGACAAATTGGTTTCAATATCAATTCATGTGGTGGAATGCCATTTGGAGTTAGCATATTCAATACATCTTCTTTGAGAGTTTGTTCACTTGCATAAATTGGTTCATCAAAGCTATAATATCGAAAAGAATCTCCTCCAAATCGTTCCATTAACATTGTATTTATAAAATCAACATGTTCATTTTTTGGGCTTAAAATCACTCTATTGATTATAGATTCAATATTATATGAGTATTTGTCTAACTCAGGGAATACAATATGTATCAATTTTTCAATGGAATTTGCTTCATTATCATAAGGAATAATTATATCTGGTGAAAGTTGAATCATGTTACAAGTATGTAATTTCTCGGTGCCATTTCCTATTCGCAACAGATAATCACAAAAAACTGTATCCAATTGAGCTCTCATATTTTGAACCAAATTTATTTTGTGAAATGATGGCCACAAATATGAATGTACAAAAGCTACGTTCATTATGTCTTCTTTTTGACCTTTTGGGACAACATGTAAAATTTGACGAAAATCACCTCCTAAGACAACGACTTTACCACCAAAAGGTAATTTAGAATCATTTATATCTTGCAACATTCTATCCAAAGATTCAATAGCATATTTATTTAGCATTGGAGCCTCATCCCAAATTATTAATCGTGTCATTCGGAATAAATCAGCTAATGCAGATTGTTTACTTATCGAACAAGTTAATTCATTGCTTATTTGAAGAGGAATTTTGAATTGAGAATGAGCAGTCCTGCCTTTAGGAAGTAATCCAGCTGCTACTCCAGAAGATGCTGTTGCTAAAGCAATCATTCCTCTTGATCTTATAGCCGCAAGCACTGCACGATACAAAAATGTCTTCCCAGTTCCTCCTGGGCCATCAACAAAAAACATTGCACTTTTATTAGACAGAACACTTTGCAAAATCATATCATAGCCATTCTTCTGTTCTAGATTTAATTGGTTTTCACAAGAGAGATCTTCATTAGAAATTATTATTCTCAATTGATCAGTAACAGCTCGAGCAAGGCAATTTTGTTCTTCAAAAATGATTTTATGTTGCACCAGATGATAGTCATTTATTGTTTTCCCAAAAGGCTGTAATAGTTCATTCAACTCATGCAAAGTCTTTGTTTCTGTTGATTTTATACACATGCCATGTTGTATATAATCTTCAATCATGTATTGTTTAAATTTTTTCCACAACTTCTTCGGATCATGAGGATCACATAAAGTTAAAATTGTAGCAAAAAGCTGTCGTAACGTATTGGGCATCTGATAATGAGAAGCTTCTTCTAAGCATATTTCACAATCTGTATCTCCATTAAGTAAACCATGTAACAATGCAGCTTCACGAAATGATACAGCATGAACCCCATTAACAAATTTCAAATTGTCATACGATGTTGCTCCTCTCACATGATTTAACAATTTTCTTAAATAATATCTTTCTCCTTCTGCAATATTTACAGCTACAATCCTTCCTATTGTGCCGGTCTTTTTTTTTCTATCATACTACGTTTTACTTTTTGTATCCCACACAAAATGTTCTGGAAAATCTCTATACAACAAAGTTTTAGCTTTAGGATTTAAAATGTTCATACAAAAATATTCTGTCAACATTGTTCTTTGAAAAAAATCAAACTGCACAATGTTTTCTAAATCAGCACATTCTCTATAGGTAATACATTGATGATTTTCTAAATGTAATTGAAGAGAAATAACGGATGGACTCATATCATATAATGGAAATTCAAAAATTCTCCATACAGACTCAGGTGGGGAGATCCATCTAGCAGATTGGTACATTTTGATTTCATCATAAATTGATTCAGAATCATCAGTATCAACAGAGAAACAAATTTTATCATGACCTTTGTAAACATACTTGTACAAATATTTAACAGCTTGAATTGATGAACAAATTTCAACATTGATATGACAATTAAACTTTGCTAACAAATATCTATTATATGGAACAACCCATCTATTATCCAAATAATGTTTTCTAACTTTTACCTTTCTATTGTTATTTGGTCGTTTATACCTGGGAAAGCAATTTTTGTCTATTATTGTTTCTTCACTATAGCTTTTAGGAAAATCAAACTTACACTTATCCTTCTTTTTCATACATACATTTTGACGATTCAATGTTCCACAAGGACCATGCATCATATGTCTAACAACAAGAGAATGAAGATAATGTTCTGTACATTCATCTGGAATTTCAGCACCGACAAATTTATCTACTAAATCAGGAGAAATAACTTTAACATCTTTTCTAAGTATCAATAGAAAATGAACGTGAGGCAATCCTCGTTTTTGAAATTCTATCACACATATATATATGCAACAACTTGCCCAAAAATGTTTCTCTTAAGAATATCTTGCTTCAGTTCCTCAAGTTTGGCTTTAAAAATACGTACCACTAAATCAGGTCTATTTTGAGCTTCATCATTATACTTCAATTATTCTTTAATCTCTTGCCAATTCGGATTACAAGCCATCGTTAAAAATATATCTGGTTTACCAAATTTTTTAACTAAAGTCATAGGATTCAAATATCTTGCTCTATCTCTGGGAGCACCGGTAAAACTTTTTGGTAAAACAACTTGGAGACCAATTTTACTTCCTCTATTTTCACCCTTTTCAAGGCTGTCAACAATACCTTGATATAATTCTGCTCGTAATTCACTTTGATGATGACTAATATAATCCAATCTTGATGTTTCAATTTTTACATACATATCGACTACAAATTGTTGCAAAAGTCTTCCGGTATGTAATAATATAGAATTACTTGTAGGTCTAACCTGAAGTTTGTAGCAATAATACTCTCTACATGAAACTTGCATCCTACCTTTTTTCTTCGCCGAAACTAAAATGAAGTAAAATAATAAAAAATTAATTAGAAAATAACTAATGAAAAAATAAACATAAAATAAAATAACTTAGAATTTAATGTTTAAGAGGACTAACCTTTTGTTTCCTTTTCAATTAACTCTTCAGCAGAACATAATTGATTCACATCAATAATATCTTGATTCTTGCAAAATATTTCCCTTTTCTTTTTTACATCAACTCGTTGGATACCCTGGTCCCAACCAGATTCGCCATAGGGAAAAAAGAGTGGGTATTGAAGTGGATCGTAACATCCAAAGTAATATTGAATTCTGTGAGTTTTTCCGTCCTTACAGTGTACAACAATATCACGCATATTAATATTTGTACAATCACCACCATCGACCCACACAGCAGCAACTTGTGAAACATTTGGTAAATTGTATGTTCTTTGATCAAGGGTTGGATCACAACGTATTCGAATTGAACGATTTTCTAGATCAGAATAAGTGCCTAAACTTCGAAAAAAAGTAACATAAGGATTTGTTTCCAAAATGTCAATCAACTTAGCAACAATTGATTGTTCTAATTTTTTTGAAAGATTTAATCGATTTTGAATTTCATTGTCAGTGTCGAAATAATACAGTTGCATATAAGAAGGACGGTTATTTGACGGAAGGATTTCATTTATAAAATGATATACTTGACCTTGGATCCTAAATGTATAAATGCCATTTTAATTTGCACATAAGTCATTGTCACAATGTACACCAAATAATGTCATAGCAAGATTAGAATTGTAGCTTCGCACACAATTTTTAAAACTCATACATTCTTCAGAATTCGAAGTGAACAATGTATGTAGTTCTTGGGGCATGTCATTTATTTTTAAACTAACCTGTCCATCTGAACAACAAAAGCCTTTAGTTTCTTTATAAAACTTAAGAGCACCACAATGAATGCAAATACTTAGTTTAGGCAACATATGAGGTTGAGAAGGAATATTATCATTACTCTGTCGGACACTCGAAGAACCTGCTAAAAAGGTAAATAGTATTCTTAAATATAGGAATGTGATGCTAAAAAATGAGAAAAAGTAATTATAGCACAAAAAAACAGTTTTTTAACATGAATGTCAATAAATGAATTGATACAGAATAATTAGATATATTAAAGATTCACAATTCTTACCAAGTTCTTTGCCACAATGTTCAGCGGAATGAAAATCTTCGAACATAAAGAACTCATTTCGTGTTGACATGTTCACCTTTTTTTGTTGACATTGGGTATTATAATCATCATTCATTGCATGAGGAAGTATCTGTGTTTGGTTTCCATGCACTTGAAACTTGTTTAAACTTTGTACAACTCCACCTTCATAACACCAAAACAATACCATAGTATATACATAAGATAATAACGTAACACAACCAATGAAGCCTACATTGCAAAATAGGAAAAAAAGAACTCGATAAAACACGAGAAATGAATATAATAAGTAATCAATTGCCACTTACTTGCATCGTCATTACAACATCCAACAATATTGGCTTCCTGGTTCGCTATAAGAAGATGGTTTCGGGCTGACAATCTTGTAGATTGGTTGAAATTAAAATATTCAGCTACTCTTTGCATATCCTCATCACAACTGGCTCGATCCATGTCATTGTCATGTAGTTTTCTTTTTCCAAAATTCTTTGACATCTTATATCTGTAAATAATTATGCAATAAAATATTTTAACGATCTACTAAACAAAAAATTAGGACCCTAATAAAGCCATTAGAAATATCTAATTAAAGTCTTCAAATAAACCTTGCCACGCTAAGGGAAAAAAACGATCAACAATAAGAAGAGTAGGGAAATTTATAAAAAAAAAAAATCATTTGCAATTATTTAGGTGTTAGTTTTGCACCATGAAAAAAATAAATTAATGGTGTTAATATAAACAGGCAAAAGGAAGAGCTAGTTCAAAAAACAAATATAGGAAAATGAACCCACAATCCAAAGTCATGCAATGAATCACGGTGAAAATCAAGCAACTTCACAATCAAACATTTTATCAAGTGTTACATTTTGAAGATTGTCCTATCAACTATTACATCACTTAAATCTCAATTGAAGCAAGTTACACTTAATAAATTTATTCGCCTTTACTAAGACCACTAAAATAAAAACAAGAAAATGACACATCTTGTAACTAAATTGATAGTAAACAAAAGAAGGTACTCACTGAAATTTAATCCAACATCAACCATAATAGGCAAAATATTTTAGAACTTGCATATAGCATAAAATTTGGGAAAAAATGACTTCCAATGGCCATTAAGAAATGTGAATAGTATTATACTATACATGTTTTAAATGGATAATGGCTATTAAGGTATTATTTTGTACTTTATAGTTTTTCATATTGGGCTCTATGCCTTGCAACAATTTCACTTTCATGGCTAACCAATAGAAAATTAATTACCTCAATACTCAACTTATTCCCTTACGAATATAGTTGCAATCACCAATATCTACAAACATCTGCAATTTATTTAAATATTTCTAAAGAATCTACTTCGCTGTGCGTTTTAACTAAAAAAAATAAAATAATTGGAAGAAGGTATTCCTACACTTTAAAGTTACTTATAAAAAAAACACAAAAAAGGGGAAGGCAAATACCTACATGTACACATCAAACAAAAATGATGATGTGGGAAATAAATATTTGCGATAAATGGTCCAATAAAATTAATCACAAAACACCATCACATGTATACAAACAGGATAACAATTCGACACGTTACATGAATTATGTTCCCACTCCTAAACATTCATGTAAAGTTATCGTTATGCTAAATATAAAACTACATGAATAAAGTGAAGTTTGAAAATTATTAGTCAACAGCAATTTTATTCGAACTTAATTTTATTTAATTAATAAGCATAAATAATCTTGATTTAAAACGGGGAAAAACATTTACTAAAAAGCCTACTTCCACAATTTTTCCACTATTTTCACGTCTTTCAAGCAGTTTATAGATTCTAATGAATAATATTTATTCCAAAGAACAAATCGATCCTATGCACAAAAAGCCTAGTAAGGAAACCCCTTTGAATCTTTTGTTTCATAGCCTCCAAGAGCTTTCTCAACCCCTGCCTTCACACATAAATAAAAAGTTGTCATGAGAAAATATGCTCAAAAGCAATTAAAAAAGCAATAATGGTTTAGCTGAATCATGATAGTTCTATTCTTGATCCTAAAAATCACCAAGAACAACAGGAAACTTAGAATGTTTGAAGTGTCCTTGTCCGGATGGCAATGATATTAAGTGACAAGTTATGAGAGTTTATAACTCATTTATAGACCCATCAATTTTTCCAAACATGAGATTCTTAGAATAAAGTCAATGATGGTTTCCATACACAAGCATAGACATCTACATCTACCTTGAACTAAGTTGTTACAAGAATTTCCAGTAAAATCAGTTAACATGACTAAAAACCTGCTTCCCCTGTAAGGAACTCAACAAAGTGTGGAACAACATTAGACTGCATTACTTCCTCAATGGGAAGACGTATTTCTGTTAATTTTTTTAACCAAAAATAGGAAACAACTATCCATTTAAGAGGGGTGAGACTCTCCACTTCATCACTCTACTCTCACAAAATTTTCTGCAACATTCTTTCCTACTTCTCTATATTTATAGACCTCATGTAACCAATGTGTCCACATCATCCTTCCCTATTAACAAAATCTTGTTGCTACCAACTATTTCTCACATCCTCTTCTAGAACAAGTGTACGCATATTTAAAAAAAAAAAAAAAAAAAATTGCATAGAACATTAACAAGAAACACTATTTTAAATGAATTTCTGAAAATTCAGTTTTTGTTAAGAGATTAAACAATAACATGTTAGGGTCTTTGTTCTCTATTTATTTTATACAGTATTCAAAGTTCAAATCCACAATAACTTGTTAGGGTCTTTGTTCTCTATTTAAACACAAATACAGCATTCATTGTTGAAATTGACACACAATAATATGTGTGGATTGGAGTTTTCGAATCAAGTGTTTCTTCTATGTGAAAAATATTTCTAGGAAACAATTAAATCCCATTTCTGTCATTATAAAAACAAAGCAGAGAACTTAAAAAAAAAACAAAAACAAAGGCATAGCGCACCTACCTCTCGATTCTTCAAAGAGCACAGCCGGTTTCTCTTCTGGGGAAAAAGTAAACTTCGACGCCTTGTGAAGAGATGATAAGCAGGAAAGAGGCAAGAGGACTCTTCGTCCTGTTTCGATCGTGGTGGTTGTCGGTCGTTGAAATATCACAGCCGGCAAGTTTTTTGTTAAGAAAGTGAAAGTGAAAGTCGACGCGGGTTAAAGAGATGGGAACCAGTCGAAGCGAAATGAAGAAGAGGAGAGCGAAGCCTTCGATTTTGGATGTGAAGTAAAAGAAAACCCTAAATCTCCATCCGAAGAAGAGGAGCGTCCTGGTCTGGAGTGAGCTATGGATAGAAGAAAATACATACAAGGGATTAAAAAAGAAAAAAACATAAGGAAAGTGACGTAAGCCTTAGGAATAGTAAATGAACAGTACAATGGGTTCCTCTCTTTTATATAAGTTAGGATTATGATATATTTTTAGTAATAAGATAAATCTAATTAGCACCCAAAAATTTAGAAAAGATTTATCTTATTTGTGATAGATCACAAGTTGATTGTTTCATTAATGGTAAAAAAGTTTATTTTAAAGATGTGATTGGTGTTGGGATATTTGATCCAAATTAAGAATGAGAATATCTTGGACAATTGATTTTCTTGTTAAAGTGGTTAACTTGGAGACCAAGTTAAAGGTGAAAGAAAAGGAAGATAATCTTTTTGACATGGATTTCTTTCCTTATTCTGATATTCTACTTCAACAAGGAAATATCTTGGGGCACAATTAATACACGTTTTTGAGTTATGTTTACCTATAAATATGTGTATTGAGGAGTCAATTAATTGCACATTGACTAGAGAGTATTGTGAGAAAAAATGTAGTTTAGCATCTTGCTTTCTCTTGGGTTCTTTGTGGGTTGTACAAAGAAGTAGAGATTGATAGATGTGGTAAAACTTGATTATTTTTCTTATAATACTTGGGGGGTTTGGTGAGTGCAAATTCTATATAATTGTAATAATTTATTATATAGTGAAAAGCTTTGGCAGTCCGTGGACGTAGGCAAGTTGTCGAGCCACGTAAATTTCTGTGTTCGTATTTTATTTTCTGATTTGCTCAATTATTTCTTGAATATCAAAAATTCTCGTGGGTTAATTAGAGAGGGAATTTGTGTGTAATTCTCAACAGTGGCGCCATCGACGGGAAAATCGACGTCTAATTAATAGAGCATCAAGCGGTTCGAAGATTTTTTGGAGCAAAAGAAAATATGTTTGGAAAGTACAACGTGGAGAAATTTGACTGGAAGATCAATTTTGGCTTGTGGTAAGTACAAGTCATGGATGTATTGATTCAGTTGGAACTGCATAAAGCTTTGAAGGAAAATCAACCCCGATTTCTGATAAAGAAACTGAATGTAGCACGAGAGATGAAGATTGGGAAGATTTGGATTTGAAGGCTGCTGGCATATTACAACTTTGTTTGGCTAAAAATGTTCTTACAAATATTTATGAGATATTTGCTGTGAAGGAACTGTGGGAAAAACTGGAAGAGTTGTATCAAATGAAGAGCTTGTCAAATAACTTGTACCTGAAGGAGCAGTTTCATTCTTTGAGAATGAATGCAGGTATGAAAATCTTAGACCATCTTAGTGTTCTCAATGAGATTGTTTTTGCACTGGAATCTATTGGAGTTAAGATTGATGATGAGGATAAGGTTCATCTGGTCTCTTCTATCTATGTTTCAGTACATCATTCTGATTTTGATGTACGAGAAGGAAACTGTGAAATTTTCAGAAGTTAAGTTGATTAGGTTGAAGTGACAGTTCATCGAAAAGCTTTGCTTGTTACTGAAAAGTGGAAGAGAGGTAACTCAATGAAGAAGAAGGTAATGTGTTGAAAGTGTGGTAAATCTAGTCATGTGAGAAGAAATTGTCCAAAAGGTGGAGCATAGTCGGCTAATTGCTCGGAGGTGGAAAATGCGACTCTCCTGGTGGAGGGTGGTGATGATGTACTTTAGTAAGATGGGACTTCCTTATGGCATGAAGTCAGTTGCCATAATAGAGGATGTGTTCTTGCTGGTAGGTACATGTATTTGCACACGGGCATTGGTTTGACGTTAATGCAAGGTGTGTGATGAATTTGATGTCGATGGCTGATGAGCTCTCAGGGAAAGCCAAACATGGGAGTCGCACCATAATTTTTCAGCAAGGTTTATTTCGACATGAGTCGATGAAAAGCTCGGAGTTCCTTGATAATTCTGAGTGCTGGTTATACTCATATGGTGGAGTATGAGATCGTTAAAGTGTTAAATGCTTGCCTCTTTACCCAATGATTGAATTTGAATTTTTTTGCTTTGATGAATTTGTGTCAATGTGGAGATTGTTGGAATATTTGACCAAAATTAAGAATGAGAATATCTTGGACAATTGATTTTTTTGTTAAAGTGGTTAACTTGGAGACCAAGTTAAAGGTGAAAGAAAAGGAAGATAATCTTTTTGACATGGATTTCTTTCCTTATTCTGATATTCTACTTCAACAAGGAAATATCTTGGGGCACAATTAATACACGTTTTTTAGTTATGTTTACCTATAAGGAAATATCTTGGGGCACAATTAATACACGTTTTTGAGTTATGTTTACCTATAAATATGTGTATTGAGGAGTCAATTAATTGCACATTGACTAGAGAGTATAGTGAGAAAAAATGTAGTTTAGCATCTTGCTTTTTCTTGGGTTCTTTGTGTGTTGTACAAAGAAGTAGAGATTGGTAGATGTGGTAAAACTTGATTATTTTTCTTATAATACTTGTGGGCTTTGGTGAGTGCAAATTCTATATAATTGTAACAATTTATTATATAGTGAAAAGCTTTGGCAGTCCGTGGACGTAGGCAAGTAGTCGAACCACGTAAATTTCTGTGTTCGTATTTTATTTTCTGATTTGCTCAATTATTTCTTGAATATCAAAAATTCATGTGGGTTAATTAGAGATGAAATTTGTGTATAATTCCCAAAAATTTGAGGGAGTCAAAATGTGTTCGTCCCACCACAATAGTGGACTAACATATCAATAACCAAATGGAATTTTGCAATTGCAAGAAATGAAGGCTAGCTTTGCAAATTAAGGCCAAATGACCAAGCTCTTTGCTTTTCATGTTCGTTTTACTTGATAGATTCAACCGCAAACTCAAGCCAAAATAAATAAGTGAGCAGGAGGGAAAACTAGTAAATCTAAAAGAGAAGAGTCATCAAACCTTAAGGCTCCATTTGGTTTGCATTTCAGTTTTCGCTTTTAATTTTTGAATTCATTTTGAAATTATGTTTTAAAAAAGTCTGTTTTAAGATCACAGAAATACGTTTGCTTTGTCTTTTTGAAATATATTGAATCGTGCTGCCCATGAATGAAACAAACAAGACATTTCCGGACCTTGAGGCTAACTTGGTCTATCGAACAGCAATGAAGAACATCTATTGTGTATTTTTTAGGTTACAAAAATGAAGATAGAAATGCTGAAATCAGACAAGTCGTTGATCAGACAGCGATGAAGGACATCTATTGTTTGGCAATTCCCAAAATTGGCAAATGTGCGGCATCTTCTGATTCAAATATTTCAATATCTTCTTTGAAACGCACATGCACTTTGATCTCTTCTGCGAATTATGTGCGGTTTGATCTCTTTATGCTAATTAAATATTAATTATTTGTTAGGATTCTCTAATAAGAAGTTAATTTATGGTACACCCTTCGCAGCTGGGGACAATATTTTTTTCTTAATCATGTACCGCGAATTATGTGCGGTTTGTTCTCTTTATGCTAATTAAATATTAATTATTTGTTAGGATTCTCTAATAAGAAGTTAATTTATGGTACACCTTTCACAACTGGGGACAATATTTTTTCTTAATCATGTACCCCACTTGAATATTAATATTATTGATGGTATAGTCAATAAACAGAGGCCAGAGTGTACAAATAATAACTATTTTTGTTGGTGAATAGAAATTCGAGTTATTGAGGAAGCAAGTATTAACGGTAGGGTAACAAAGTTTTGCCATCTGTTTAGAAAAAGATTTTTAAATATAAACAAAAAATGTGATATTTTCAAGACAAAATATGTTCTTGAAAAGTAATTGAAAAATTTGTACGGTTAAAAAATAATTGAAAAATGTATTTTATAAACAGTTTAACAAACGGATGTACAACCAAGAAAGCTACAATACAAAAGCATAGTTCAGTGTGTATACCCAAACTTTGGGCTTACCATCAAGTCCTCTAACCTGACTATGAGAGACATAACCTGTGATTAAACTCTTTAACCAATGGCTCAAGATAAGATCGATTGAAACCCTCAAAGTGTGGGTTACACCATTTTTTTTTTCAAAAACATAGTTTAGTGTGACTGAGCTTTTCAAAAAAGTGCTGAGCCTTAATACAAAAATTTGTGTTAGTTCGTACGATTAAAAAAAGGGCCTTTTCTAACTAGTGAGCTGGATATAATATATATGTTTAGAACCTTATTTTTAAAAATGGAGCATACCCGGCAAACGACCAATATTTCAACGAGCTCGATCTGCCTAACGACAGAGCTAAATGATTCAGCACTATACCCTTCATGGGTGATGGAGTTGATGGAATAAGTGAGCTCCAGAGCCTTTGAGGTTTCCTCATAAATAAATAAATGACTCAGCACTATAAGAGAATGCTCGAGTTCATTGCGACCACAATCTTTAAATTGATCTAGATTTAAAAATTTATATTCATGTTTTTTTTTTAAAAGTAATTAAAAACACAGCCACTAAATCAGGGTCATCGATCAACTCATTTTCACCAGGTTAATCTGGTTGTTCATGGACATATATTTTGTTAAAATCTGGATATGAATGTATAACTCTCATTCACGAGGCGAATATCTCATTTAATAATTTTTTTTTTTTTTTAAATAATGAGATAAATCTAATTACCACCCAAGAATTTAGAAAAGAAATATCGTATTTGTGATAGGTCACAAGTTGATTGTTTCATTCATGGAAAAAAATGTTTATGTTAAAGATGTGATTGGAGAGGGTTAAAATGTGTTCGTCCCACCATAATAGTGGACTATTATAACAATAAACCAAATGGAAATTTTAGTAATTTTGCAACTTCAAGAAGTGAAGCCTACCTTTGCAAATTAAGGCCAAATGACCAAGCTCTTTGCTTTTCACGTTCGTCTTACTTGATAGATTCTGCCGCAAACTCTAAGCCAAAATAAATAAGTGAGCAGGAGGGAAAACTAGTAAATATAAAAGAGAAGAGTCATCAGACCTTAAGGCTCCATTTGGTTTGCATTTCAGTTTTCACTTTTAATTTTTTAATTCATTTTGAAATTATGTTTTGAAAAGGTCTGTTTTAAGATCACAGAAATACGTTTGCTTTGTCTTTTTGAAATATATTGAATCGTGCTACACTTGGTCTATCGAACAGCAATGAAGAACATCTATTGTTTATTTTTTAGGTTACAAAAATTAAGATAGAAATGCTGAAATCAGACAATTTGTTGATCAGACAGCGATGAAGAACATCTATTGTTTTTTCCGACAAGTTGTACAAATCAGAAATGCTAAAATCAGGAGTTTATTTTAGGTTACATTTTAGAATTTTATACCAAGAGAGAATAGGAATGCAGAAAATAATAACATCAACTATAAGGCCAAGTTGAAAATGTTGGTTTTTGAGGCATCAAAAATAAACCTCATTAGTATCTGTTTGGTAAAAGTTTTTTGTTTATAAAGAAATAGAGCGATGTTTTTGAGTTAAAATATGTGGTTGAAAAAGTGATTTTGATAACTGTACATGACTAAAAAGTAGTTTGACAATGTGTTGTTTATAAACATGTTTAGGAAATTAATGTCGCATTGTACAACTGGTTGTTCTGTACGTTCTCTATATTCTGCAATTCCAGCTTTATTGACTCTAAGCCCTTGTTTGATTTTACAAAGTTTTCATAAAATCAATTACTTTTTTCTATAGTAATCAATCTCAATCATTCAACAAAAAAGTCCACAACTTTTTACTTTTCAAACCATTTTTTAACCACACGATTTCTCAAAACTTTTTCTTTTCTCAAAAAGTTATAAAATCAAACACACACTTAATACTTTATTTCATGTTTGAGTATACAATTGCAGGAATCGCAGATACAATTATTTATGTCGGTAAAAAATATTTTAGTTGTAAAAAAAATATTTATCTGTTTTTCATAAATTTCACAGTATTTGTACTCGATCAATTTCGTCTGAGTTTAATCTTCATTGTGTATATTATTATTTGGTATACGCAAGGGCGGAAACAGGGGGGCTCCACTGGGCCATGGCCCAACCCAATTAACAGCCTAATGCTGAGGATCTTCAAAAAAAAATAAAAATGTAATGGCCCAGCCCAAAAAAAGAATTGGCCCAGTTTGCTGGAGGTTATTACCCAGCGTCCAGACTCCAGCTTGCCTGCATCGCTCAAAAGTCAAAACCATTCGAAAAAAAAAAAAAAATGCTGCTGCCTGCTAGTGCTCACCACTGACGGATCGAGGTTGAGAGTGAGGGACGAACAACGACGAAGACGACGATTTGGGACTCGGAGGAAGTGAGGAACAATTTCGCGACCACGCCTCCGTCGACTGCTAGTCTGCTACTGCTCTGTCCTCTGTGCCTACTGTGCGTGCGAAGTGCGAACGGTGCGATTGTGCCTCCGTCGACCTTCGCAGCTTCATAGCGCCTGCCCTAATTTTCACCTCATTTCATTAAGGTAAATTGATTCTGCCCTAATTTTTTGATTTGTAATTGTGTCCTAATTTCAATTTTTAGTTTCTATCCTAATTTTAGTTTATCAATTTGTTTGATTTTGTGCCCTAATTGATGAGAAAATTGATGTTGACATTGACACAACAATGCTATTTAGTATTTAGTAATTTCAGTTTTTTGAGGTTGGAGATGAATCAAATGATAATTTTTAATTTGGCATTTGGCAAACAATTTTTCTGATTTAGTGGTGCTGTGTCCTAACTGATGAATATTTGTAATTGAAAAATGAAGATTGATGTTGGCATTTGGGATTCTTGATTATGCAAATGTTATAATGAGTAATGGCCACACAACCTCCTAAGAAGAAAGGCAAAATAACATTGCATTCTTTCTTCAAACCAACATCAAATGACAATCAACAGTTTCAACCGAATGATAATCAACAGTCTCCACAAAATGACAACCAACAATCTCAACCGAATGATAATGAAAAGTCTCCTCAAAATGACAATCAACAATCTCAACCGAGTGATAATCAACAATCTCTTCCAATTCCATCTTTTGATATTGAACGGGATCCAGGAAAAAGGAAGAAAATATGTGACTATCCTCTTGATAAAAGGGATGAGGTTAGACGGGCATATTTAATAGTAGGTCCTTATCAACCTAAACTTCGAGATTATAAAGTTAGGATGTATAAGGATAGAGGTTGTCATTTTCAATACAGTTGGTTTAGTCAATTTTCTTGGTTGGAGTATTCGCCTTCAACACATAAGGCTTATTGCTTTCAATGTTTTGTTTTTTCCAATGATGGACAACAGACTTCTTCTTCTTCAGCATTAGTAACTAATGGATTTGATAACTGGAAGCGAGTTCAGGGAAAGGAGTGTGCATTTCTTGGTCATGTTGGTTCTTCATCTTCATCACCTCATAATAGGTGTGTGACAAGTGCTCAAGCTTTAATGAGAACATCTCAACACATTGATAAGGTCATGCATAGAGTTAGCAAAGATAAAGTTTTGAAAAATAGGTTGCGGCTAAAGACTACAATAATGACTGTTAGTTATCTAGCATTGCAAGGGTGTGCTTTCAGAGGTCACGATGAATCTGAAGGTTCATCGAATCGTGGGAATGTGATTGAGATGATTAGACGTTTTGGTGAAATGAATGAAGCAGTTAAAAATGTTGTATTGTGTAATGCACCCAAAAATGCCCAATATACTTCTGGAGAGATTCAGAAAGAGCTTTTGGCAATAATAGCCAATAGAGTGTGTCAGATGATTCGCGAGGAGATTGGAGATGCTTACTTTTCACTTCTTGTAGATGAAGCACAAGATGAATCTCAAAAAGAACAAATGGCCATTATTTTGAGGTTTGTGAACGCTTCAGGTATTCTGATAGAACGTTTCTTTGCTATCAGAGCGGTCAGTGAGACTTCTTCAGAGACACTAAAAAATCATATATCAGATGTTCTTAGTCAATACAATCTTCAAGTTTATAAATTGAGAGGACAGGGGTATGATGGAGCTAGCAATATGCGTGGCCAATGGAATGGACTTCAAGCACTATTTCTTAATGATTGCCCATATGCGTACTATGTCCATTTTTTTGCTCATCGATTGCAGTTAACACTAGTTGCTGCAGCCAAGCAGTGCGATCCTATTTGGGATTTCTTCTCTCTATTAGATAATGTCATTAATATTGTTAAATCTTCTCCTAAGCGTAATACTGAGCTACAAGCTATTCAAAGAGAAATGGTTGAGAATATGTTAGCAGCTGGAGAACGTGATACTGGACGTGGGGCTAATCAGATGATGACTTTGCAACGGTCAGGATCTACTCGTTGGGGTTCTCATTACGAATCTATTAAGAGTATGATAGAAATGTATGATGCAACTTGTAAGCTGCTTGAGGATCTTCTTGGCAATTGTTCTAATCCGAAGGCTCGGGCTGAACTTCGTGGTACTTCCAAAAACATCAAAAGCTTTGATTTTGTGTTTTCCTTGCATGTAATGAACTCAATTATGGGAATCACTAATTTTCTTTGTCAAGCATTTCAAAAAGAATCTATTGACATTTTAGCTGCTATAAGGTATGTCTCCACTGCAAAAAATCTTCTCCACGAATTAAGAGAACAGGGTTGGGAGAAACTGCTTCAAGAAGTGAAAGATTTTTGCTCAAGACACGATATCACCATACCCGACATGGACACCAACGTTGGTCGTGGTCGCAGTCAAATTACCATTGAGCATTATTACCATTTTGACGTCTACAATGAAGCCATAGATTTTCAGTTGACAGAGTTGGATACAAGATTTAATGAGACATCAATTCGACTCCTTACTCTTAGTGTGGCTTTGGATCCAAAAAATTCATTTCAATCATTTAATGCAAATGACATTTATGAGCTTGCAGTGGAGTTTTATCCTGACGATTTTGATCGCCAAGAGAGACATGCTTTGTTAAGTGAATTGAAATTTTATGGTGATGATGTGGCTCGTAATCCTCAATTTGAAGTACCTACACTTGCAAAATTAAGCGAGAAGTTGGTTGAAACTAGAAGATCGGAGGATTAAAAGATGATAACTAGATTGATTCGCCTTGTGTTAACATTACCTGTTTCTACGGCGACTACCGAGAGAGCATTTTCAGCGATGAAACATGTGAAGACGACAATTCGCAGCAAAATGGGCGACGAGTTTCTTGCTGATCGTATGACAATTTATGTTGAGAGAGACGTCATGGGTAAAATAGATATAGATTCTATTATTGAAGAATTTGCAGCTGTGAAAGATCGTCGCTCACAACTTTCTTTAGCTAATTTTAGGTCTTGAATGTTTTTTTGTTGTTGTTGTTTTGGCAATGGAACAAATTCTTGTAAGTTTTTTTACTATTGTAAATTATTTGGAAAACATTAAATTCTCATAAAATTGGCTCTGTCATTACCCCCCTTAACCCGCCCTCCTGGCCCCCCTCTTTCGGGATTCCTGGCTCCGCCCCTGGGTATACGATACCTTATTTGTTAAAATGTCCTCTTCACAAAAGTTTGAGGTGCATCTATATGATGGCACTAGAGACTTTAGTCTTTATGCAAAAAGATGAGGGCTATGTTGTTACAATAGAGGTGTGCTACGCTCTTGGATACTTCTAGAGCAACAAAAACTAGTGCATTTAGGAGAAAATAATTTGATGAGATTGCTTGGAGTTTAATCTGTATTTATCTGTCAAATAAAGTGTTATTAGGGAAGTAGTAAACAACTCCAGGTGATACACTTTAAAAGAAATCGGATAAAACTATGCCTAATAAGTTTCATCTCCTAAGGCTCTTCCGTAATTCTAAATTTTGATGCATCCTCAAATTTGAAAGAAAACATTAATAGCTTCACAAAATTGATTCAAGACTTGGCTTATTGTGATGAGAAATTGTTATTTCAGCCTTAAAAAATAAAGAACTCGAGTTAAAAGTAGACTTTGAAGAAAGTAAAACTGGTGAGGGTTTAACACTAAAAGAAAAGAAAACAAATAAAAACTTTAACTCAAGCACCAGAAAGAAAAATGCACTGCATAACAAGGACCAAAAAAATAAATAAAGAAATAAATAATGAAAATGAAAATGAAAATATAAATGAAAAGTTTATCTAGGAGAATTAGATGTTGAATATGATATAAGGATTCATAAAGGTTATACTGAATTTTTTTCGTGAAATCTAAAGAACTTATATCCACAACTAAGAATAATGGGATTTACACTGTGCAAGGAAAGCTATTAGCCTATGTTTCGTAAAAGAATGTGGTTTATAAATTGATTTATTTATATTTTTGAGATAATACGTGTGATTATAAAGTGGAGATAGAAAATGTGTGGTTAAAAAGAAATTTGTAAAATTGTATAGTTTATAAACTGGTTTTTTTTTTAGTTTACCGAACGCATTCTTAGTTGGCAACACTGCTGCAGCTGCAAGTGTAAAATCTGATAAGTCTTGCACAGAAATCTGAGCCTTATAAGTGATTTTGGGCTTCAACTTCTGAAGAAGGAAAGGGTAAAGAATTAAATTTTGTGAAGAGTTTGTTCTGGGCAATGAAAGCAGGTTTCCTTTTATGAGCGGTATTCATATATCCAAAATTATTCTTGAATATTTACATGCTAATCGTGGGTTCAGATTCTATCAATGACAACATTGAAGATCGAGCGTTGGATTACTTGGACAAGTAGGATCGTTCGGGTTCGAAGTTTTTAAAGGAGCGAACATAGAATCCACAAGATCGCGGCGACATCAAGCACGCAATCGCGCAGGCTTCCGGCTGGACCTTTTGTGGGCCATTTTGTGAAGGTTTTACAGAATTTTGCCCTATTCTACCATGTTTTCTCCCTAACTTATGTATACAACATTGGGGGTACGAATTTAGGACTTTTGCTCAGCCTCCTAACGAAGATTATTAGCACTTTTACATCAATTTCTTTGGAAATTCAAGCAAGACAAAGGCAGGAGATTAAAAGATAAACAAGGGGAAATCAACTCTTGGTACAAGATTTTTTTCTTCTTGTTAATTTTATAAACTCCATCATGTTTTATTATTATTTTTCCTGCAATTATTATTTCTTTGTGATGTGTAACTAAATCTATAAGTTGGGATGAATGATCTACCCTAGCTTTATTTTATTAATTTCAAACTTCAAGTTTTGTGTATATGTTGCATGTGTTGATTTATTATTGTGTTCAATGCGTGAATTAATTGACCACTAATTCATTGATATCATGAGTTGTTTTCATAATTCGAGAGGTGAGTTAATAACTTAAGTCAAGGTAATAAATCCAGCAATTTCAACAAAAAGATAGATATATGAATTTGTGGTTGCATGTGATCAATATTGAGTTCTTATGTTTTATGCATTTAGCTAAGGAATGATTCTGACCCTCTGTAGAGATATATGATTGACTTAGTTAGATAGAATTGATTTAAACTCGAGAGCTAATTTCAATATACATTAGTGATTCGATCAAACACATATATCGGAATAAAACTTGAGGAATGTAATTAATATTATTGGCTATGCTGAAATTGTGAATTCCAACACTTTTCAAACACTTGAGAAAAACAGTTCGACATTCTAGTATCTTCAAACTTGCATTTATTTCTTAGTTTAGTTTAAAATACAATACAACATTCGTTTGTACAAATAAGATTGAGAACTAATCAATTTTTTATACTTAATAGTAGTCTTCGTAGGAACAATTACCCGGACTCCTTTGTCTACCTTATTACTTTTCACAATCAGTACACTTGTGGAATATTTTGCATAAAATAAAGTAAACACATACACAAGGATCTCTTACAGTATGTCCCATGTTTTTCATCACATCCGAATCTAGACCATTTGCTCTCATTGTAATACTTGAAGAATTAAAAAATTATTTTAAATGAGAATTACTCAAGAACGTAGACACTGATTCTTACAACTTGATTTACTTGAAGTTTGGAGAACGAATGCAGATATCCAATTATTTTTGTCATGAAAAATGATCTACTAACACCTACATTTAGCATGATAGATTTGGAATCTGATTTTAGTGCAAGTAAAAGGACTTTGTCCGAAGTAAGGAGCTGACCCAAAGAACACTAGTACAGATACAGTCATTCGTGTCGGTTGTAAAGGTGACACGTATGGTGACGACGCAAAATGTATTGACTTTACGTGTCGGTTGTTGGCCGACGCCTAAAATTAACTTTAGGCGTCGGTTGTTAATGTCAACCAATGCCTAAAGTGTTACAAAACTTGTCAGTTGTCATACATAATCGATGCCTAATGTTATGTTAATGTGTCGGCTGTTAATGAACAACCGATGCCATTTGTAACACTTTAGGCATCGGTTGACATTAACAATCGACGCCTAAAGTCCTTTTTTTTTTTGGATAAATTTCAAATCTCGTCGATTTCCTCCATTGAGTAATATTCTTGAAATGCCTAAAAATAATATAAATTCTCAATTAAATTAAATATAAATTCACAATTAAATAATTCTTAGTACGTATTCAATAACTTATACCTTATCTAAAGAAGTAAAATGGGAACAAGTTGTGACTATCTCATACATGTTTTTCATAACATAATAGTCACACTCAGAACCTCTGAGTTGCTGAGAACACTGAAATTTTGACATTAATGAAAACTAAAGTTAGTAATATAACTAAATAGAAATTAACTCAAAATTTTGTAGTAACTTATAAAATTTTAGCCCCTGTTCTCTTTGCTGTTTTGAGGTCGTTTTCTGTTTTTATTTTCGAAAACGCTAAAAACGCGTTCTCTTTACCATTTTCGAAAACGCATTTTGGAAAACAAAAAAAAAAATTTGTACACAAAACGGAAAACGCCCGAAACATCGTTTTGGGCGTTTTGTGTGTATTTCGATAAAAAATGTCCAAAACGCGGAAAACACGTTTTGGAATTTTTTTTTATTTTTTTATTTTTTTTATAGAATTATCTTAACTTAGAACTAAGCTTAATATAAAGTTTTTATTTTTTTATTATTTTTTTTAGAATTATCCTAGCTTGGAACTAAGCCTAAATAAAGATTTTTTTTTTTTTTTTTTTTTTTTTTTTTTTTTTGAGAATTATCCTAACTTGGAACTTAGTTTAAATAAAGTTTTATTGAATTCAATATCAACATTACAAAAAAAAATTAAATGAGAATTCTTGTTGTTATATTTCAAAAAATGCAATGATAAATGGACTCTGGTGGTTTTGAAAGAACTTGCATTTTCTGGATTTTAATAGAAGTAGAGATTTCTCAAGTCCCGAACCTGACCAAGCTGTGTTAATATAGACTCTTAATGCTCACATTAGTGTGTTGCATGTAACCATATTTTTAGTGTATTGTGAAAGGAAATTTGAGTTGGAGTTAGTAGTACTCTGCAAGCAAATTAATTAAAAATAGTTTAAATAGTGTTCTGCAAAATTTCAAACAGGAGGTGTTTTCCAGCTTTTCATTTTCAAAAACAGTTTTCAGAAATGACAAACCAAACGCGTTTTTAGCAAATTTGAAAACAAAAATGAAAACACAAAACACAAAACATTTTCGAAAATGAAAATACAAAATAAAATACAAACAGAACGCCACCTTAGTTTTTCATTCCAAATTTTTTTTCCATGTTACATTGTTGTTTCCCTTCTTGCCTCCTAATGCCCAAAATGTTCAAAAGGCCCTAAAGTGCCAATAAATATGAATAAATTATACTACCCCCGTCCCAAAAAGATAATCCTATAGTTATTTTCACACGGATTAAGAAATGGTAGTTAGTATAGTTAGAGTATTAAATTTTATCAATATTTTCTATTTATATCCTTTATCCTTTATTTATTGTTTTAAGTAAACCCACTTCGTTTCCCACAAAAATTTGAAAATACAATAGATATGTAGTTGGTGTGTATTGTACCAAGATACATTAAATAAGGGTATATGTGGAAATGAAATATTTAATACCTGCTCAATATGGAAACAAGACTATCTTTTTAAGACAAACAAAAATAGTATACAGGACTATCTTTTTGGGACGGAGAGAGTAACAATCATTCCTAAAACTAAAAAGATTCCAACAAAAATTTTGGCAGTGTCTATCCTATAAATTGAATTCATCCAACCTGTAGAAAGACCCTATTATTGATAAATAAACCACTTATCAATAATCACAACATATACACATCAATTTCACATTAAATTTCTACAATTATTATTACATTAAAATAGACAACCGAAACATTGTGCACAAAACAAAAAAGCATGAACAATGCAATAAATACTTACATATTACACGACGCCTTGATTTCTATGTCACATTTACATGATTGCACTGAATCTATGAAGTACACCATACAGGTGTCACAACAAATTGTAAGCAACATCCAATGATTCCTACGTATTATGAACGTGTAAATATACCTTTAAATAACAAAGGACTTAAATTAAGTAAAAATAATAATAAATAAACAATAATAATGGTATTACCCCTGAAAGTACGATGCTAAAATAAATTTCTTCGATCTCAGTGTCTCCATGGTTGTAGCCATGTAACTCACAACACTATCTAAATTTGTTCTTACTATGATCGACGCAATCTCTGACGAACACATAAATCCGATTGACTTGACATCGAATTCCTCATACAACCCATAGAGGTACCTTAATAAAATTACACCAATGAATAAAAATTAAATGAAAGTTATGAATTTGTGTTAAACAGTCTTCCATTGTGAATACTTGCAGAATAAATATATTCAACCATCACATTGTAAGCAGGTCGGTGATGTCGTCGATCGTAACATAAATACTTTCAACGTTCGTATGATGAAACACAGTTATGTCTAGAAGCATTTGGATGTAGTCCACACCACCAAGCATTGTAAGGACTAGAGAGTGTAAATACTTGCAATCACCACCCAGACGTAAAGCAGCATCATCAACGAGCGGGGTCTTTGTGTAGATGACATATCAAAACTCTGAGGCTTTTTAAATTTTTCAGATTTTTTATCCTGTTTTACCAACTCTTCCTGCAATTAATTTTTTTTTTATCATTATAACACTTCTAATATAAAAATAAAAGTAATTAATATTGAAAAAATATTTTACGTAACAAAAAATGATTACCTCTCTTATAATCACCAAATCTTTAGGCCATTGACAAAAGCTTCCAACAGCTTCCCTCATCATGGTGTAGTATGGAGATGGAATTGGCAGAAGGGACGCTTCTGCACCTTGTATAACATCATCAATCGACACCTTACAATGATCGGTCAAGAGTTGTTGATGTTGCACCACGGTCTCTGGTCCGAATGGAAAAACCATTTCTCTATCCACTAATTGAGTCTCACCATTGCACCTTACAGCAAGATGACACTGGATTGGCTTGTATTGTTCGACATATTTGAAAATCAATGTTAGTCCTTACAGTTGAAATATAAGCAATAATATTCAAAAGCTAAATAATTTAAGATTAAATACTCGAAGGCCATCAAATGGATCTGAATTAACATATTAGCAACTACTGCGAGTTGGTAGTCGGAGATGTGGAGTTATTTCCATTTCAGCATCCAGATTTAAGCCCATGCACTGGAGGATGACTTCATATTTCTGCTACATATTGTCGATCTTACTCTGCACCTCTGCTGCATACTCTTTGCTGACTCGCTCGGTGGTACCAACCTCCACCTTCATGCTCATCTCCTTAATATCATCTACCGACATGAACCCACTCGATCATCTGCTATAAACATCGCTCATAGTGACGTAGACACTACATACGCTCACTCGACCAGGATGATCATCACTACTGAGGGCTTCAAATAACACGTCATGATGTCTACTTGGGACAAATATCCCTTGAGTTGTTTCCACAAATTTTTTAATCTGTTCTAAAAAAAAAAAATGATAAGTACTCTATTGAACTTTAATTCAAAGTATGATAAAATTTGGGGCTATACTTACAATTTTTTCTTACACCCCTCTCGTCTTCTCGTTGGGGTTGTAATAAGATCCATCTTATTTCTTTTTTGATCTTGCTCGAACCCAGTCTAAGTTGCGATCATTGCTTAACATGGATGAGCTAATTGACCCACACGAAGAGGCAGAAGAAAGTGGGTCTGACAAGAGCCACTTTGGCCTCATCTCGACATAACTAGAAGAGCTCAGAAAATGTAGATGTTGGTTATGCAACTAGCTTGCTCTGGCCTTCTTACTTTTTTCCTTGAAAATATAAAACATCACATAGCTTAAAACTCATTTATATACACCTTCAAAAAATAAAGCATCACATCACATAACTCTTCATGTACAATTATGTATACCTTGAAAACTTCAGTTTCACGCTCTTTCTTAAACAACTCACATTGCTCTTAAGTCAAGAAATAATATAGCTATGTAGGTGATGCATATTTTGGGTGCTGATTGTTAATGAAATCATGCACTAACCTAGTCTTGAAATCTTTCCATCGCATCCCCACAACTTCTAAAATAATGTGTTTCCTTTCATCGTCGGATATGCTAAACTCCCTCTAAAAGATAACAATAATATATGATGTTATACCCATAAAAAAAAAAAAAAAAACAAAAACAAAAACAAAAACAAAAACAAAAAAAAAAAAAACAAAAACAAAAACAAAACATTTAAAATTGACTATCAAATATTAATTTTACTATGTATGAATTAATGTAATACCTTTATATCTTGTTAAATCATGTCTTTAAGGCTTCAAGGAATGTTATGTCAATCACTAATATTTGTATCCACATTAACAGGGACCAAAGACCCTATATAAGACCTGAAGTTCATCGTACGTGGTCCGATCGGCCTATTGTGATCATCAAATTCAATGACCTTTACATCCTCGGCCTTCTTCTTCATCTTCATCTTCTTGCAAGTTGTTGGTCATCTGGGGTCTTTTTCCTTTGGATACTACGCTGACCGTCAGATGAACTCGAAGAATTGGCCATGTCTTTCAAAAGATTATTCACGTATCGACGTACATTACTAAATAATATTAGAAAGTTATAAGTAAGAATGTAAATGATCTTACATAATTAATTACTTATCACTGACGAAAAGTAATAATGAATAGAAAGTTATAAGTAAGAATATAAATGATCTTACACAATTTGTAATCACAAACGATGATCAATCCACAATTCTTCCTCATGATCCCAACGCATGTAATTTGTTTCAAGATTATCTTCCCCTATAAGTGCATCCGGTTGTCTACCAATAGAAAATGGAGGGGTTTCATCAAAATTATCATAGTATTCTTCATCCACCACATCACCAATGCCAACAATATGTCTTTTTCCTTGAAGGACAATGGACCACTTAGTATTAACAGGATCAAGAATGTAAAATACCTATTTTGTTGGTGATGCGCTCATCGAGATAACCCAGCCGACCAAAATCAATTAAAGTGAAGTCTAATTCATCCATCCGAACACCCCATCAGTTATAAACCCATTTACATCGAAATAGAGGAAACTTGAACTCCCTGTAATCAAGTTCCCAAATATCTTCAATTACACCCTAATAAGACATTGTAGCATCAATTGGCCTGGTATTTTTAGTACTAGAGAAATCTCTTGACATCGCTACTTGTGTCACTCCATTATTTTGCATCGTGCTTTTATCATCTTGACATTTTGTATAAAATGTATACCCTTTAATGTCATATACTTCAGAAGACCTCACAAGCATACCAGATCCGTACACTAACCACTTTACAGTTTCAGAAATGTTGTTAGGCGTTTGTGATAAATCTTACATAACTCTATCTTTGAACCATTTTGCAAATGAGCGATTATGTTGATTAGTCACCCACATTTAAGTTTTTGAAGGATTTTTCCACCTTAAAATGGACATGTCCTCATCCAAGTGCGGATGCACCTCAGTAAGGCGTTGCAAGATAAGGAGCTGTGCTTTGTCTCGAAATTCAACACTGGGAACAATTGTTTTGCATCCAATCGTACCTTTAACTTTCAGTCTTCCCTCTTGAAGAGATTTAGGAATACCAATAGCATTACATCATCTAAGTAATCAGTACAAAATTCAATAGCATCCTCAACAAAATAACCTTCAATGATACTGCCTTTAGGTCGAAATCGGTTTCATACATATCCTTTTAATATACCCATGTACCTCTTAAATGGATACATATATCTCAAGAATACTAGACCACAAATATTAATTTCTCTCACCAAGTGAACAAGTAAATACAATAACATCAAAAAATGATGGCTGGAAATATATTTCAAATTGACATAGAGTGATGACAATATCGGCCTGAAAATCATCAAACGCCTCCGGATCAACAACTTTACTGCAAATTACATTGAAGGAAAAACAAAATTTTATAATGATATTTCTAACTTGTTTTGGGAGTATGTCTCGAACCGCAACTGGTAACAAGTGTTGTATTAAGACATGATAGTCATGAGACTTCATACCAACTAACTTCAAGTCCTTCATCGGCACAAGACTTTTTATGTTTGATGAGTATCCAGATGGAACCTTAACAGCATTTAGGCACTCAAAACTTGTTTTCTCTTTTCTAGAAAAAATATAGCAAGTTGGTGGTAAATAAGTATGATTTCCCGACTCTTGCGGTGCTAACTTATCCTGTATTCCCATTTCTACCATGTCTTTTCTGACTTTGATACTGTCTTTTGTTTTTGCTTGAATGTTTAATAATGTCACGACGATAATGTCACATACATTTTTCTCTACATGCATTACATCAAGACAATGCCTTACCGGTAAATGTTTCCAGTATGGTAGATCCCAAAATATGGATTTCTTCTTCCAAAGACTCTTCTGAGGAGGTTTAAAAGGTTTTCCAAACATAACATCAATATTTTTAACTCTTTCATAAACCTCACTTCCTGTTAATGGTAAGTGAGCTACTCGAGTCTCGATTTTTTCATTGAAGGAATTTTTCTTTTTTCGACAAGGATGATCAACTAAGAGAAAATGTTCAATGATTCATAAACACATTTTTATTACATCTTTTCAACCAAAGATCAATTGTGTCTTCTCACTACAACAAAAAAGGGCTTTTGCAACACTTGAATTGCAACATTCGGCAGTTGAATGTTGCTAAAGAGACATATCGCAACATTTTAAGAAGTGAATGTTGCGATTGGTGTTAACAATTGAGTTTTAGCAACATTTGTCAAGTGAATGTTGCAAAAGAGACTCATTTGCAACATTTATTGAATGTTACAAAAGAGTTCAACCTTTCGCAACGTTTAAAAAATGTTGCAAAAAGTACCTCTTTTGCAACGTTTAGCAAGCGTTGCGAAAGGGTACTCATTTGCAACATTTTTAAAACGTTGCAATAGCTTAGTTTCAGATTCTGAAATAAATAACTTTTAAAAGTTTGGGGACTAAAGTGCAATTTCTAAAAATAAAAAATATTAAAAATCAGATTCTTCTCTCTCTTTCTCATTTCCGTTCAGACGAGGACGAGGAGACGGAGGTGCGAGCTTCGAGCAAGCCGGCCCTTTCAGCCGGTGATTCGCCTGCGAAACGCCGTCGCAGAGAGGCGGCGAGCTGCGGATAGGAAGGGGGATCAATTTTGAGAGATTTGGTATGAGTTTGGTGCGCAAACTGAGGTAAAATCTCGGCTTAAGGTGGGGCGATTTTCGACGAAAAACCGGTGAATATGGGTCCGGAGGTCAAGGTAAGGTTCTAGACTTCTTCTATTTCTGGGTTTTGGGTTTGATTTTGGTTGATTTGCTAAGGATTTGGAGAGGGCAGTGGAAGAGTGTGGTTGGTGGTTTGAAAATGATGGCTAGCCAGTTGCATTAGGTGGTGGCAGCGAAGGGGTTGTGGTGTGGGCGTGATGATGATGATGGTGATGATGAACTGTGGTGGTGGCTGCATTGGTGGTTTGGGTTGTGAATGGTGTTGCAGGCTCTTGGTCGGCTGGTTAGGTGAAGGCGCAGTGGTGGCTGCTTGGTTCCGGCTGGACAGTGGGATGCAGCTTGGTGGTTTTGATGTTGCATATTGGTTTGATCAGGATTTGGGGAATGCAGTTTGGTTTGGACCGTGACTGAAGGCAGTGCTGCATTTGGAGAGGTGATGCTCGGCGGTGGTGTGGCTTGGTGGATTAAAGGCTGTGGTGGTGAGTGGTGAAGTTTTTCATTTTGTTGACTTTTATGGCTTACAAATAGTACAGGTTGTTTAGTTTTTATCATTGACATTTGCCATGGACAGAGAATTGCATTTTGGTAATGAAAAACTATGGCTCTTTATTATTTAGATATTAGATTGAAGTGTCGACCATGATTTCGATTTTAAGTGTTTGTTTGTGGTTCGATTTTAGTGTTGATTATTATTTACGTTCTAATATATAACAATCACGTTAAAAAGTTGATTGGGATCATTGATAATAAATATTGATCTTCTTTAATGTTTGCAAAGTTTGATTGGTGTTCAGTTTAAGAGATAGAGCTCATGTTGAATAGTTGTTCTGCTACATCGTTGAGGAGTCCTCAGAAGATGCGGATAGCAAACAAATGTTCAAGTAAGTTGAGATGTCTTTGAAGTAAAAGAATAAGCATTATAATGATCATTTGTAACTTTATGCGTAACTTTATGCATTACTTTATGATGATATTTTCTAAAAATTCTTTGTTATTGGCTTACTGCTGCTTAGATTGTAATTTAGAAGGGACGTTATCTTGTAGTTGTTTGAGAATAGTCCATTTTTATTCTAATATTTATTTCATAATGTAGGTTTCCTTTCATTGCCTGTGAAGTTTTTACATGTGAGATTGATATCATTTTTAAGACTTTGGTGGAGGAAGAGGAGGTGAAATCATTGTATCAAACAATTGAAAAATATGGTTGTAGACCAAATTGGTGTTCTACCATCTGATATTTATTGTGTGCTCTATTCTCTGCAGCTTATGGATTTACTATTCTCTTTTCTGGAACCGAATCGTCCTCATAGTGCACTTGCGAGATATTTTAGTAAGGTACTCTTTATTGTATAAGCTTTTTGTAGTAGTTTTTTTTTTTTTTTTTTTTTTTTAAATTTTTGTGTTGCTTTTTGTCATTTTTAGTACATAATAAGTAGGAGTCATAACCAGTCATTTCATTGTAGAATAGAAATGAGGAAATAGCTTATTCCCATTAATTATTTAATCACCAGACCTGTGTCACTTAGGGGAGTGTTCTTGACTTTACTTGATGACAGATATAGTATTACTATTATGCCTAAGGTTATAATACTTTATTTGTGTTCAAGAAGACAAGAGCTTTCATATTCATAATTAGGTAGGTATACTTCATTTGGTCTGATAAGATTCTTTTGCCGTTGATTTTAAATTTGTTAAACAAATTTCTTATTAGTTCGAGATCTTAAATGTATTGTCAACGTGTGTGTATATTTCTTTTTTACTGCTGTAATTATATTTTGTCTGTGGAAGGTTTGATGACTCTTAACATTATAATTCTTGGGATTTAATTGCCACATTCATTTAGCAGGCCTGAATTTTAACTTTGATCAAGCAACTAAATAATTGAATTTTGTGCATTTTGTAAATTATTGTTCTCTTGGAATTTATAATTTTCAATTATATTATTAATATTTTCTTGCATATAAATAATATTCCGATTTAAGTATATTATTTAGATTTAAGTATAAAAACATATAATTAAACACACGTTTATAATTATTGTGATTGATGTTTTTAAAAGAAATTTCGAGAAAATGTTAAATACGATAGGCAAATGAAAAAAAATGTGAATACTATGGTTAATAATGAATTATATTTTTTTAATCATCTTAATTTTAATAGTTGCATAAATGTTATATGATTTACGATTTTTAGTGTAATTCTTTACCTCAAACATTGCATGTTGTCATATCATGATAATTGCTATATTTACGTAACTATTATTTTTGACTATTTGATTTTATAAGTAAAAATTTATAAATTTATTGGTTAATTATTCTCTTTCAGTATAGAATTGCTCAAGAAATCATTCTTTTCAAAATATGAGCAATTAAGAGAGGTACAAACTTCTTATGGTAAGAAACGTTTATTTATTCAATGATCTTGTGTAATTCTTATTTATGACTAACTTCATATAAGTCTATTTGTTATTCAAGCTAAATTTGAATTCAAGATTTTTGTTAGCTATTATTAATTAGTTTTAAATTTGATTTGGGTTTAGATAGAGTTTATTGTTGAATTTGTGATGTTGAGGAGTTAGGGATTGATGTTGGAAGTTGTTTGAGGTGTTGGTTTGATTTTTAAATTATTATATTGGTTATGATATTTTTTTACAGGTTGACTAAGTCCAATTTATAGGGGAGGTTCTGTCGAAATTTCTATAGAATTTTTTACAATAGAAGGGAAGGAAAGAGAAGTTAACGCGTCTAATTTTAGGTTTTACACTTTGGGTGAAAGCTCATTTTTCTTGGTGGTAGATCTAGCATCTAGCAGACATCTGTCATCGATGCACTTTCACGTCTCTGGTCTAGTATATTGATTTAGGACAAGTCATATCAATTTCTATGAAATCATATTTGAAAGATATAAATGTATTTTGCTTTTAACTCTATTTTTTATTTTTTCTACCATTTATTAAGTAAAACGTGACATTCACTTATAACTTTGCTCAAATTTGTTATAGGTGTAACTTTGAAGATCGACCGAATTTTGCGATCTAAAGGTGCGGTTATATTGCGGGATGAAGTTGATATTCCCGTAGTAAAATATTTCTTTTGTCAAATGATGATGTTCTTTTACGAATTTGTTAAACATTATCAACACTTTCTTTCGTGGATTTGTTATTTTGTATTGTGGATTTATTAGACATTATCAAGACTTTATTTTGTATGAATTTGAAAATTCATAATGTATTTACTTTTGTTTTTTATTTAAAGTACAATTTTAATAAAGTAATTACAAAAATTTGGGTTTTATAAATAATTTGTTCAATAATATTTTTTAAATATATATATATATATATATAGCAACGTTAAAAAAATGTTGCAAAAGGGTCTACGACAACACTCAATAAATGTTGCAAAAGGTTGGGTTAATAGTTTTTGCAACACTTTAAAAACGTTGCAAAAAGGTTTACGACAACACTTAATAAATGTTGCAAAAGGGTCTACGGCAACACTTAAAAAACGTTGCAAAATGGTCTACCGCAACACTTAATAAACGTTGCAAAAAGGTCTACGACAACACTTAAAAAACGTTGCAAAAGGGTTTACCGCAACACTTAATAAACGTTGCAAAAGGTCTTTTGCAACGTTTAAAAAACGTTGCAAAAAGTTTTTCCTCTACGGAAACACTGCGATTTGCAACACTTGCTAAACGTTGCAAAAACCTTTTGGCAACATTTTTTTAGTGTTGCAAAAGGCTATTTTTGTTATAGTGTCTTTACAAATGTGGCATATTTTAGGTTCTTTGTTAGTATAACTTGACAAGTTACCATAAGTTGGAAAATAATTTATGGTGCAAAATATCATAGCACGTATGGTAAATTTCATTTAGCTATGTGCATCAAACATCAACACGCCTGCATTCCACAACAGTCTTAAATCTTCAATTAATGGCGTTAGACAAACATTTATGTCATTTTCCGGTTGTTTAGGTCCAGATATTAGCAACGACAACATGATATACTTGCGCTTCATACATAACCAAGGAGGAAAATTGTAATTCACCAAAAGAACTGGCCAAGTGCTATGTCGACTGCTCATGTTACCGTGTGGGTTCATCCCATCTGTACATAATCCAAGCCTAAGATTCCTATCTTCACCACCAAATTCAGGAAAGAACCTGTTAATGTTCCTCCATTGAGGAGAATCGATCGAGTGTCGTAGTTTTCCATCTTCCTTCCTCCCTTCAGCATGCAATCGCATGTTCTTTGCATCATTCACATTAGCAAACAAGCGTTTAAATATTGGAATTACAGGTAGGTACCATAATACCTTTGCAGGAGGACCTTTCTTATCCTCCCAACTGTCATTATCATCCTTCCACTTCTACCGTGATGCCCCACACTTTGGACACAGATGCAAGTCCTTATACTCATTTCAATACAATACACAATCATTTGGACATGCATGTATCCTCTCTATCTCCATACCCATCGGGCACAACATTTTCTTTGCCTCGTAGATTGAATTAGGTAGCTTGTTATCTTTCGAAAGCATCTCTCGTAAAAGTTTCAATACTTCCGTGAAACTCCTATCACTCCACCTATTCTTTGTTTTCAAGTTATACAATTTGAACACATCGGACAATTTTGTGAATTTCTTACAACCAGAAAACAAAGGCTTTTCAGAATCATTGAACAAGCTATCGAATATAGGAGGTTTTTCAATGAAGTCATCTTGAATATCACACATCATTGTATCTATCCGATTATTATCCACATCATTCTTATTAATAATCTCATCATTATTGCTCAAATTATTTTCCCCTAGATCACACTCATCGTCACCGGTGCTTGTTCTAGGAATTATACTCTCACCATGCCATATCCACCGTGTATAACCTTCCTTAAACCCATGACGAATCAAATGGATCTTTACTTTCTCAAGGCTATGAAACTTTCTCAAATTTTTACAATACAACAAGAGCACAAAATTGTTATTTCACATTTCTTTAGTTTTTCTTCATTAGCACTTTTCATAAACTCTTCAACCCCTTCACATATTCGTGTGCATTACGTCTCTCATAAATACAACTATGATCCATTTATAAGGACCTATATGAAAATACATATTCAACATGAATTAAACAAATGAAATCACTTTAAACATAATTTTTTTAAATGTTTAAAATTTATACAAAAATTTCAACAGAATCCCCCCTATAAATTGGATTTAGCCAACCTGAAGGGAAAATTAAAATGTCACAATAAAACCAAAATATTCAAACTCAACATATTCAACACTCAAACACAACACAATTCAATTCAAACTTCTATATCGTCAACTACTCCAAAAATTAATCCAAAATCAATTCTCAACTACGCAACAACAAAAATCCATAATCAAAGTCCATCGACACATCAATAGCACCAAAGACCACAATAACATACCTCAAATTTACAAATCCCAAAATTTGAAATTAACCATACATACAAACCCAATTTTTTAAGTTTTTCAAATTTATATAAACACACATCTATATATACAATCTTTTTCAAACAGTTAACTTTTAACAACTAAAATTAAATAAATATGTGTGTGTGTGTGTGTATATGTGTGTATCTCTTTTTTTTTGTGTGTGTGTGTGCGCGCGCGCGCGTGTGGGGGGGGGGGAGGAAATACCAGTGGAGGGAAGGGAACCGGCGGTAGGCGAGCGACGGGTGGAAGCATGATAGGTGGTGGCGGCGTGAGGTAGAGTACAGCCGGGTTTAGTGATAGCGAGGAGGTGGTGGCGACGGGAAGAGAGAGAGTTGGGTAGAGAGAGTGAGAAAGAGAGTGGGAGGTGTCAATGGTAGTGGTGGTTAGGGGTGGGCGTGGGTTGGATTGGGTCTGTTTTTTGCCCAAACCGACCCCAACCCATTATGGTCGGGTTAATAAAAAATTAACCCAACCCAACCCAAACATGAGTTCAAACCCAACCCAATCAAGTTTCGGTCAGGTTGGGTTGGGTGGTTTGAGCTTTGGTCCAATTAACTAAAAATCTTAGAAAATTAAAAAATTATGCACATAAATCAACTACTAACTCAAATAAATTATTTACAATACAATAAGCTCAAATATAATAAATTGAATACTTACTAGTAAACTAAAATATGTTAAAATCATATTTGAGTTTCATCCAAATTAAAAATGAGCTTAAAATTCTTGAAATTTAAATCGTCTTATATTTTTAAAATTTTGATTAGATTGGGTTTGGTTTGTCACCCAACCCACAACCCAACCCAAACAAATTTTTTTTTTTTTTTAGAACCAACCCAACCCAATTTTCATCAAAACCCAACCCAACCCGATCGGTTGGGTTGGTCGATTTTGGTGGGTTGGGTGGGTTAATGCCCACCCCTAGTGGTGGTGGTGTCGCGCAATGCGGATTTAGAAGAGAAAAGAAGAGATTGTGTGTGGAAAGTGAAGAGAAAAGATGCACAGAAGTGATAAATGTCATACCTTTAGGCATCGGTTGCTACTATGAACTGACGCCTTTAATAAATATTATATTACAGGCGTCGGTTCTTTTTAGAATCGACGCTTATAATATTAGTTTGGGCATCGATTTATAAAGTGGAACCGACACCCTTGACCATCGTTACTTTTATGCGTCGGTTTATACTTAACAACTGATGTTTGTTGTTATGTTATATTTACAAAATTGCCACCACATTTTATATAGGCGTCGAATTTATCTAAAAACGACGCAAATGTGTTGCTTTTTTGCGTAATTCTGTACTAGTGGAAGATATTTTGCAAGTGTTAATGTGCGTCACAGATCGATAGAACGCTCATTTTCGTATACAAAATAAGTATGTCGAAATTACAAGAGTTGAGTAAATGACCTTTAGGTTTAATCTCTTTAATTTACATAATCATCTTCTCTCTAAATAATGTTTTTATTTCAAAATAAAAATTATACATGTAACAAGTTGTTTGTGTATAATTTTAACACTACCTATTAGAAAATTCAATTAAGTAGCTGATCCAAAGCCCCCCAAAAAAATAAAAATAAAAAAAATAAATTAACTACACGTTTTTTTTTTTGTATAAAAAAAGCAGGTTCAAGGACCAAGCTCGGCTTGACCCAAGAGCCACAAGATCGTGGGCCAAGCTCTAGAGAAACGGGTGATGCAAGTGAAGCAATTGAAGTAGGGAAAATTAAACAGAAACCCATAAATAAATTTTAGGTTTCTTATAGTTATAAAAAGTGATTCAAGTTGTGTACCCTTCCTATTGAAGTCCGGATGGTTTGAGTGGCAGCACATGAGGTGCTTGGGTTTTGATTGTGTTTTTATTGCATTTCTAATAAACTGTAAGCAGATCTTTAGATGATGGAAAAAGTTTTTTCAAAGGTTTACGCAAATAAAAAAATTGAAAACTTAAGGTGGCGTTCTGTTTGTATTTTATTTTGTATTTTCATTTTCGAAAATGTTTTGTGTTTTGTGTTTTCATTTTTGTTTTCAAATTTGCTGAAAACGCATTTGGTTTGTCATTTCTGAAAACTGTTTTTGAAAATGAAAAAGCTGGAAAACACGTTATGTTTGAAATTTTGCAAAACACTATTTAAACTATTTTTAATTAATTTGCTTGCAGAATACTACTAACTCCAACTCAAATTTTCTTTCACAATACACTAAAAATATGGTTACATGCAACACACTAATGTGAGCATTAAGAGTCTATATTAACACAGCTTGGTCAGGTTCGGAACTTGAGAAAGCTCTACTTCTATTAAAATCCAGAAAATGCAAGTTCTTTCAAAACCACAGAGTCCATTTATCATTGCTTTTTTTGAAATATAACAACAAGAATTCTCATTTAATTTTTTTTTTTGTAATGTTGATATTGAATTCAATAAAACTTTATTTAAACTAAGTTCCAAGTTAGGATAATTCTCAAAAAAAAAATCTTTATTTAGACTTAGTTCCAAGTTAGGATAATTCTAAAAAAAAAATAATAAAAAAATAAAAAAAATAAAAACTTTATATTAAGCTTAAATCTAAGTTAAGATAATTCTAAAAAAAAAAAAAAAAAAAAAAAAAATCAAAACGCGTTTTCTGCGTTTTGGACATTTTTTGTCGAAATACACACAAAACGCTCAAAACGATGTTTCGGGCGTTTTCCGTTTTGTGTACAAATTTTTTTTTTGTTTTCCAAAATGCGTTTTCGAAAATGGTAAAGAGAACGCGTTTTTAACGTTTTCGAAAATAAAAACAGAAAACGACCTCAAAACAGCAAAGAGAATAGGGGCTAAATATTCCATTTAAAAAATTGTACCATACTTGCTTTGTATCATTTATTTAAACTGGACAATTCAATATCACTTTTTCTTTTCCTTCTTTCCGGATCAATTTTCATGTACATAGGCACAAATTTTTGGAGGGTTTCTCATGCTTCGAACCCCTCTTCTTTTTTATATAAAGTTACAGCAAACTGGAAATTTCATGTAACAAAAGCACAAAATTTAATACATTGATTTCATTTCCCTGTTAACAACAAAAGCCATTAAGAAATATACGGGATTCATAAGTACAAATTAAAATGTTATTTCAGCAAAAATGCTTGATTAAAGGGGGCTACTCCTTAAAATAGAAAACATATTGAAAATTTTTCCACTACACAAGATTCTCTTTATAATTCAGCAAACAAGAAACGACAGCTATGGGTTGAATTAACATAAGTTGAACATGAAAAGCAATTTGAACTACTGCAAAATTAATTCTGCTGCTGCTGCACGAAATGCTCAACGGAGGTTTCTCTTCAGCTTCAAGAGAGTTTCTAGCGCTATGCGGTTCCACCGAAAGAAAGAGAGCTATTAGCAATGGCTTCAAGTTTTATCGAAATTTGTCACTCCCGGAACTTTGTTGCAGGAATGTCGAACTATGCATCTACCAACACCTCCATCACTGCTAAAAAATACATGAAGTTAGTCATTATTTCTAAGAAACAGTATGAAAATGATATTACACCAAATGTTCCGAGGTGCAGATCTTTATACCATGCAAATGACCATCCTTGCTTGCCATCAGCCTTATTAATGACGACAGTGATTGTTTGAGACTCATTATAATTAGATTATTTGGGATAATGTATTTTGCAATAGTTATTTTTTGAAAATGTATGGTTGGAAATTAAGAGAGAGAAATGAATTGGAGAATGTGTGGTTGAAAATAAGGTAGATAAAAAATGTATTAAATTATAAAGGGACTCAACTTATATATATATATATATATATATATATATGTATGACTTCTATAACATTATTATTATTTTAAATGAAAAGTGAGAATTTAAAGTTGTCATATGCTAAGTGCTCAAACCTTGTAAAACCAATATAAACCGTTGCTCCACCTCCGCTTGAGAAGCCGTTAATCTTCCTGACAACAATGAAAAAAATTTGACATAATGTTAACGTACGCAACTATCAGCAATGCTACTTTTCCTAACGACAATAAACATAATGCTTTTTTGTAAGTCTAGATAGGGAAGATGCAGAAACGTATATTAGACGAAAAAGTTGAAAGCAAATGAATTTCATTTCGTACTTTGTAAACGTCGAAATATAAAAGAATTTAATCGCATAATAATGATAATAATAAAAAAATTATGGCAGAAAAAAAGGGTATAATATGAGCTTTGACTTACACCAGTCACAGCAAACCCTTCATTACCATAATCCCGTTGTTCTTGACCAATTTCCAGAGCTGAACTTTTGGTATTTTTGCCACAATCTAATACAAAAATCTCCTGTAGTGTAGAAATCTTGCTAAATTCGGATGGAATCATCTCCAAATATATGCAATCTATCAACTGCAATCGTTCAAGTACAGGGAAATGATCATGTGATGAATTCCAGTGTTCAAGTTCTAGGCTTTGTAATCGAAGGAATTTGAGCTTTTGGAACTCATCATCCTTGGTGTCCCAGATTTTTCCATCAAAGCTGCCTTCTAATTTCAGAATCTCTAGGTTGGGCAATGTCCCAATTAATGACATCTTGTCATAAGGCAAACGAGGTCCAGAATAAGTAAGCTTCTTGATATTCATGGGAAATTTAACCACCGAGTAATCACCCCCAAACAACACCCCATTGTAGATTTTGAGTGACTCGAGCTGAGAAAGAAAGTTGAGATCAGGAAAGTGATTGCCTGAAGATTTGCATTGAAGCTTACGAAGATTTGGTGAGCATCTCAAGATTTCTACGTCTTCAGAATCGGAAATAAGAACATAACCAAGGGTCTGTAGGCAATTTATTCGTGAGCTATCACAATTCTTACTGAATCTTACTTCTTTGACATAATCATATGCATACTTTCCAAAGACACGTAGATGTCTCAACTTAGGCATATTGAGAAGGTATGTTGGTAATTCAATTACGTCATGCAAACTAAGATATTCAAGGTGATGGAGTTTGCTTAGTATTGATGGCTTTTCCTTTATTATTTGAAACTCCGGAAACTCCAAGTACCTCAAATCAGGCATAATTTTGAGTCCCAGCCCAACTGCTTGTTGATGATCTGAATCCAAGATCCTAATTTTTTCCGAACTATAAACAATGGAGAAGGCCTCTGAGAGATTCCTAGGTGTCAAGACATGATGAGATCGACCCATACGCAAGTGACGGAGATACTCAGCTACTAAGAATTGACTAAAGAGGTAGAAAAATAGGAACATGGAGTTAAACCGCATCAACCAGCATCAGCAGCAATAGCAGTAGCAGCATCATTGACAATTTGACATAATAACTACAAATTAGTAGGCCAAATTGAAAATTTTGAAGTAAAACGGAAAGGAATTAGAAAGAGAATGAGTGAACTTACTGTTAAAATAGAAAATTTTCATCTTCTACAGCTAATTTGTGGCACATATCGAGTACTAGATCGTGGAGGGTACAAGTTTTTACTCCATTGTCAGATCTTCTTTGAGACACTGAAGAAGGCTCCTGTTAACAAGTTCCATTAGATACTCCTCGGCTTCATCTATGAAGGTCTTGTGTGTTGAGGATTTTCTAATTATTTCCTAATTAGGTGTGATTAGATTTGATATAATTCCTGTAATTATGTAATATATACCTTGTGTATTTCCTAGTCTTTAGGAACAAGTTTGTACATAGATCTATATAAGGCCATGTATCTTTGATTAAGAAAAATGAATGACAAAAGGAGAATAAATCTTCCTCACAAAAAACCTCATGGTATCAGAGCAACTTCATTATAGCTAACTTCCTGCATATTCAGCCATGAACATCGAATCAACCGAACCCACCAAATTAACCACCAAATCACTCTCTCAAGTTATACATGTCCAATCTGAAAATTCTGGCTTCAATGCTGGTATTATACTCACTGAAACTAATTATGACATCTGGTCCCAGATCGTGGAAATGCACATTGCTGGTCATGAAAAACTTGACTACCTTGTTGGTGAATCTGCTCAACCTGGAACAAAGGATCCAAATTACTCCAAGTGGTATGCTGAAAATCAAAAAGTTAAAGGTTGGCTGCTCACATCAATGACACCAGAGATTATGAAGAGATATCTTCGCCTACGCACTGCTCGTGAAATATGGAGTGCCCTTGCTAAAGCTTTCTATGATGGATCAGATGGAACGAAAATCTTTGCTCTCAATCAACGTGCTTTCTCCCTTCGTCAATCAGGTCGATCTCTTCCAACATATTTTGGTGAACTAGTAGAAATATTTCAAGAACTTGACCATCGTGACAAAGTTAAAATGAATGATCCTGATGACATCATTATGTATAAAGCATCTGTTGAGAAATTGCGAATACACATCTTCTTGAATGGTCTTGATGCTGAATTTGAACAAGTGCGAGGGGAAATTCTTCGCATGGATCCAAGTTTGGATCTTGAGCGCACATATGCATATGTGCGTCGTGAAGCAAATCATCGAACTCTCCTAACTAGTGACATAGCTGCCCTTGATTCTGTGGCCATGGTAGCACATCGAAACACACCACCTCCACGACAAGCCAGTGTTGGAGTTGTTCCAGCGTCTTCAACGACAACATCTCGTAGTTTCGATATTGGTAGTAAACAACCTGGATCGTCTAGATATTGTACCCATTGTTGTGAGACGGGACACACTAAAAATCGATGCTATGACTTGATTGGATACCCTGAATGGTGGGACCCCTCAAAAGCTCCAAAACGTAAAGCTAAGTCAACAGCTCTTGCTTCCACTGCCATAGCTGATTCACCTAATGCTACTGCCTTACACATCTCTTCAAATTCACCAAGTAAGTTATTTGATAAACCTGCCTCTATTGGATCATGTACATGGATTATTGGTTCTGGTTCAACTGATCACATGTCATTTGATACTACATCTGTTTCTAACTTGAACCCCTCTGAAACATCTGTAGTTTCTACAGCCAATGGTACTCCGGCCAAAGTTATTGGGGAAGGTTCTATTTCTTTAAACAAACTAAATTTAGATTCTGTCCTTATAGTTCCCTCCCTTAATTTTAATTTTATATCAGTCTCTCAAATTACTACTGCATTGAAATGTATCGTGATTTTTTGGCCTGACTATTTTGTTTTCAAGGACATCAAGACAAGGAGGACGATTGGGTGTGGTACTAGAAAAGGAAAGCTTTATTATCTTGATCTTACAACATCAAGCTCAAGTGCATTGGCTCAGTCAGTATCATCTACTAGTTCAATACCTGCTTCTGATATTTGGTTGTGGCACAAGCGCCTTGGACATGCTTCATTTGGATACTTAAAACATTTGTTTCCTAAATTATTTTCAAACACATCTCCTTCATTATTTAAATGCGAAACTTGTGAATTGGCAAAAAGCCATCGTGTTTGTTTTCCCTTAAGTTTGAATAAAAGTCCTTTACCATTTATGCTTATACACTCTGATGTTTGGGGTCCTGCGAAAATTCCTACTCTAAATGGGGCACGATGGTTTGTCTCTTTTATTGATGATTTTAGTCGAATGACTTGGGTGTGTCTGATGAAAACAAAGAATGATGTTTGCCCACTATTTAAACAATTTCATTCCATGGTTGCTACTCAGTATAAAACTTCAATTCAAGTGCTTCGTACGGATAATGGTGGAGAATTTGTCAATAATGAGTTGAAGCAATTCTTACATCTTAATGGAATGGTTCATCAAACCACATGTCCATATTCTCCTCAACAGAATGGAATTTCCGAAAGAAAGAATAGGCATCTCCTAGAAATGGTTCGAGCCACACTATTTGAAGCTCATATGCCTCTTCATTATTGGGGCGAATCACTCACTGCTGCATCCTACTTAATAAATCGTATTCCCTCCCGTAGCTTGGACTTCCATACACCTCTTGAAACATTAAATCACAATCTATCCTCGCCGCACTTGCCAAACCTACCCCCAAAAATATTTGGTTGCACTGCTTTTGTACACATACAAAATCATGCTCGCCATAAACTTGAACCACGTGCCCTTCGATGTGTCTTTGTTGGCTATGGTCTCCATCAGAAAGGGTATCGTTTTTACCACCCACCATCTCAAAAATTGTATGTTACTATGGATGTACAATTCCATGAACACCAAATGTATTTTCCTACCACCTCAACTGCAAGTCAGGGGGAGAAAAATATTGACTTGCAGTCTCTTAGCTATCAAACTGAAAACACAAGTCACACTTTACCGTCTGGACCACAACCTCCTGAACCTAAACTCGTTGAACCAGAATTAACAGATGCCTTGCAGTCTTCAAGTCGCATAATTGATACACAACAGATGGATGTAGTAACTGAGCCAACAGCACTTGAGCAGTTTGATCATCATAATATAGCCGAGTCAGATGTATCACAACAACAATTGTCTCCACTTGATGCTTCTACTCCTCATGAATCATCATCTGTTATTGAGTCACAGGTAAACCATGAACTTCCACTTCGAATACTTCCTAACCGTACCACAAGAGGAGTACCTAAAGTTAATTATGAACCTTCCCTTAATTCTAACACTAAATACCCATTAAATAATTACGTATCTTACCACAGGTTATCAAAGGCATGTGAATCATTTGTAAATCAATTATCTACTGTACATATTCCTAATAGTGTGCAAGAGGCAATCAAAGATCCCAGGTGGAAAGAAGCGATGAATGAAGAGATGAAATCTCTTCAAAAAAATGCAACATGGGAGGTGGTTGATTTACCTGTTGGAAAAAAACCTGTGGGATGTAGATGGATTTTTACCATCAAATACAAAGTTGATGGTGATGTTGAGAGATTTAAAGCTAGACTTGTGGCTAAAGGATACAGTCAAACATATGGGATTGATTATGCAGAAACATTTGCCCCAGTGGCTAAAATAAATACGGTATGTATTCTCTTGTCATTAGCTGCGAACCTTGATTGGCCACTACATCAATTTGATGTAAAGAATGCTTTCCTACACGGGAATCTCCAAGAGGAAGTATACATGGAGTTGCCTCCAGGATGTAGGCTACAGGTTGAAGGAAGCAAACAGGTTTGTAGACTGCGAAAATCATTATATGGGTTGAAGCAATCACCAAGAGCTTGGTTCGGTAGATTTACAAGTTCAATGAAGGCATTTGGATATAGACAAAGTAGTTCTGATCATACTCTTTTCATAAAGCATAATAAAGGAAAGCTCACGGTGCTTATAATATACGTTGACGACATGATTGTGACAGGGAATGATGTTGCTGAAAGAAAAGCTTTACAGACTTATCTTTCTCGTGAATTTGAAATGAAAGATCTCGGTTCTTTGAAGTATTTTTTGGGAATCGAGGTGTTAAGATCTAAACAAGGTATATTCTTATCGCAACGAAAATATACTCTAGATTTACTGAATGAAGTTGGCATGTTGGCTTGTAGACCAAGTGATACGCCTGCGGCTGAAAATATCAAGTTGGGTATATTTCCAAACCAGATTCCTGCAAATAAAGAACGATATCAAAGACTTGTAGGACGATTGATGTACCTTGCGCATACTAGGCCCGATTTGGCATATTCTCTCAGTATGATTAGTCAATTCATGCACTCTCCAAGTAAGAACATATGAAGGCGATAATGCGTATCTTATAATATTTAAAGTCTTGTCTAGGAAAAGGAATTATGTTTACAAAGGGAGATATTTTATCTATTGAAGGTTATACTGATGCAGATTGGGCTGGTTCAATTGACGATAGGCGTTCAACTGCAGGATACTTAACATTTGTTGGAGGAAATTTGGTTACATGGCGAAGTAAAAAACAAGGAGTTGTGGCTAGATCTAGTGCAGAAGCAGAGTATAGAGGTATGGCTAAAGGTCTGTGTGAGCTATTATGGATTAAAAATTTGTTGCAGGAACTAAAGATTTCACCGATGTCTCCTATGAAATTATATTGTGATAACAAGGCAGCATGTAACATAGCTCATAATCCTGTTCAACATGATCGAACAAAACATGTGGAAATTGACAGACATTTTATTAAAGAACAACTGGATGCCAAGATAGTTGAAGTTCCTCATATTCGATCTCAAGATCAACTCGCTGACATTCTCACTAAGGCAGTATCAAGTAAAGTCTTCCACGAAGTTGTAGACAAGTTGGGCATGCGAAACATTTACGCACCAACTTGAGGGGGAGTGTTGAAGATTGTCTAATTATTTCCTAATTAGGTGTGATTAGATTTGATATAATTCCTGTAATTATGTAATATATACCTTGTGTATTTCCTAGTCTTTAGGAACAAGTTTGTACATAGATCTATATAAGGCCATGTATCTTTGATTAAGAAAAATGAATGACAAAAGGAGAATAAATCTTCCTCACAAAAAACCTCATTGTGCTCCTTTTTCTCTATGAATCCTTCGGCTATCCACAGTAATAATAGATTCCGAACTGGAATTTCCTCGTCTTCCTGGAATGCACTAAGATAGAGGAAACATGGCTTCAAGGGGTCTGGTAAATGCTTGTAACTAAGTTCCAATGTGGGAATGTAGTTATCGGCTTTTTGGGAGATGTAAGAACTTAAACTTTTTGCAACTTCTTGCCATACGCTTTCTTTTTCCACCATATTTAAAAGAACTCCAGCTATCAAAACTACTAGAAGTGGTAATCCCTTACAATTCGCTGCAATTTGCTTTCCAATCTCTTGCAGCTTTTGAGGGCAACGTTCTGTCTTGAACATCTTCTATTCTAATAAATTTCAACTTTCATTTGGTGACAGGGGAGGAGGTTCAATGATATTATCATCATGTGAAATTTCCAATGCCAGATTTTTCAGTCGACTAGTTAGCAGTATTCTGCTTCCATTTGTGTCATCTGGAAATGAAATCTTTAAATCATTCCATGCTTCTTTATCCCATAGATCGTCCATAACAATGAGGTAACTCATACCCTTCAATTTTTTGTAAAGACATTCGACCAAATCTTCGACTTTCATTTTTGAAACACCTTCGTTAAGCTTACATATGGTGCTCAAAATGTCAATTAACAGCTTTCTCTTATTATAAGTTTGAGAAACAACACACCAAGAACGCTTATCAAAATATTCTTGAACACTGGAATCATTATATATTTTGTTTACTAATGTTGTCTTGCCAAGTCCACCCATTCCAACGATTGAAATAATCTGACGGTATTTTGGTCCTCCAACAAGCTTGCTTTTAATTTGTGTTGTCGTTTCCCAGAATCTCACAATCGTCCCTTCTGCATCATGTGGGCTTTTATCTTGGGATGATGATATTTCACTTAGACTTTCTGCAACCTGTGGGCTTCTAATCTTCGCTGAGACTGCAAGCCAATCATCTTTGATCTTCACTTGCACAATCTCTATCTTTTCTAACAGAGAAAAAATTGCAAGATCCATTTTGGTAACCGTAACAAGATCTGTGGTGAAAAAGAAAGAATGCAAGAAAAGTCTTGCTTCATTAAATACAACTTCAATTTCTGTGTATATATTCTCGTTCTCTCCTTTCCAGTTGCTTGACAATGAATAACTAAGAAAAGCTATTAGAAAATTTAGCCCCTTCTGAAGAAATTTGAGTTGATTACTCACAAGAATGCTGGAATCAGTTCGGAATTTTAGCAATTCTCCAATAGTTTCGAAAACAAAGTCGATAAAGATTTTCAAAGATATATCTATTCTGAAAGAGCCAAAATTATAAAACAAAAAGATGCGTGCTTCAATTGTGAAAATTTTTTCAAGCTCCGGCGCGAAAGAGGAAGAGATACTAGGCTGCGTTTGATAGCGATGGTGGAATTTGGGTGGAAAGAAAATGAATTTCAGGGAATTGAATTCTAGGGAATTGAATTCTAGGGAATTGAATTTCTGAGAATTAGAATTTTAATGTGTTTGATTGGTTTAATTTTCTATGTGGAAAAAGTAGGAAGTTTTCCAACTTTTGTTATTTGATTGACATTATTTCCATGAAAAGTAAAGTAATTTTTTGCTATTTTAATCAATTTTTTTTTAATTTTTAAATATATTTGTACTTGATGATGATAATGTTACTTTTTGGAAAGAAAATAAGTCAATTAACAACAACAAAATTGATTAAACGTATCGAAAATCATTTTCCATCTACCATGGAAAACAAAAATCTACCAAAATTCAAAGAAAATATTTTCCACCAAAACAAGGAAAAGGGGCGCGTGGGTGGGGTTCGCAAAAAATATTTTCCGTGGAAAATTTTCGCAATCAACGGAGTAAAGTAGAAAAGCTGGAAAAAATTTTCTTTTTCCACGGAAAATGAAGGCCTATCAAACAGACCCTTAATGAAGTTTGCAGATATTCTAGTGGAACCTTTACCCAAGTAAAAATAAATTATAATATCCACGAAAAAGAATTACTAGCAAGTATCATATGAATAAAAAAGTTCTCATTATTTTCATTATCTAAAAAATTCATTGTTGAAACTGACAATTTTCAAGTTGCACGATTAGCCAAAAATAAATTATCATCAACCTCAATATTGAAGACTTCATATATGACAAGCCTATTTAGCATTTTACAATTTTGATATAATTCATATTAAAGGAGCTAATAATTATCTTGCAGATTTTCTGAGCAGGATTATAGAATATGTTGATGGATAATATCAAATAATCCTTGATGGATGCTAAAGTGCGAATAAACTTTCTCATTCTGGAAGCTGATGATATAAAAGATGGAATTGAGCAAATGACAAAAAGTCTCCAACAAAATCTTAAATTGTTAATTGATCTTTCTGTCTCTCATGTCAATTATACCAAACAATTGAGCGACACAATTGGTGAAATTGAATCACAATTTGAGTGATTAAATAACAAACTAATTGATACCAAATAGGTTTTACCAAAAATACAAATAGGTACAATAGATACAGGTACATCTTTTGAAAGCAGTGGTGGACCAAAAATCAAAAGAGATGAACTAAGTCCAAGTCCGCAAAAAGGTGATAATAAATGAATTCAGTCTGAGAAAATTAATAATTAATGCCAACGATGAACATACAAAAGTGATTAAAACTTGTACAGAAGAGGAAGATGATTCCATTTTTTTATCAAAAGAAGACGAATATAAAGATTTTTTCAAGATTATATATGAACTTTAGGATTGTGATTGTTACTACATCTCATCCGGCGATAATGTATATCCACGATTGATTATTACCCAGGGAGGTGATCCCAGCATGACAAAAATGATAGCGAATGATGATCTGAAAAAATTACAAAAAAATTGCCATGATTATATATGAACTTCAGTACTCAGTCTGTGAGATAGCCAAACAAATCTTCTGTCTTTGAAAAGTTCGCATACCAATCTTGTATCAATCCATTGAAAATATCACTTTCCCATTATAATGTACATCAAACATAATGAAAATAACATAGAGTAAAACAATTTGATAAGACTATACCAAAACAAAAGTCAGGATAACAATTGAAGGATGACTACTTGTAGAGAAATACATGTCTTATAAAACAATAGCATAAGATTCTCACAATAACTACATTTTTCCATTTTCCCCTTGTATCTTAGTACAATGTGATCATACTTCCGATCTCACATTTGGGTTTCTTTTATTTTCAACAAAGTCAGCATTCATCTACATTACAAATAAAAGAAAATACATAAAATATAAAAACTGACTATAGATTATGGAATCAATGATTTGCAAGGCAAGAATCTTCAAACTTCTAAAGTTGTTTGTCCTAATCAAGAACTCATTTCATCGAAAATGTACTTCATTTTGCAATTGTAAAGATGCAACTGAAAAAGAATTTTGTATTAGAAATTGGAAAATGGAAATCAACCGGTATTGTTTTTTGATCGAAAAATCAACCCCTATTGTTAATCTCCTTTATAATAGAAATAGTTGCAAAAAAAATTTCCCCCAAATTGTAAAGACTCTTTAGCACTTCATTAATCGAATAAAGCTCTATGACTATATCTTTGTACTTGTAATTTACTCGCTACAAGGGCCGTGAAAAACATTCAAATTGCAGTGTCTCTTTAGTTTTAACACTCATAAATGTTGTTTTTTCAAATCGTTAATTGGCAAAATATAAATGTGTTTCCTCTAATCAATAATTTAGCCTTCATTAATTTAAAAAGTTTCGTGCTTCAGCTTCAACTAATAATGAATTTGTATACAAGATGAAAATAAAGTAATAAATTATCACCTATTCAATAAATGAGATAAATGAATCCAATGAATGAAGATCCAACAAGGAAACAACCAAAAAACCCAACTCCAAGCTCAATATCAACTCATAATAAAGATTGAAAAGTTTGTTTAAACGTGTTAGCATAAATAGTAAAAGCTCAGGAGCAATATAATTCAATAATCCTCTAAAAAAATATGAACAAATAGAATTTTTTTTAGAGAAAAAAGAAAAACAACAAAACAGAGATAAAAGGAAAAAGAGAACAAATAAAATCAATAGAAGAAAAAATAAAAATAAAATAATCATAATCCTAAGATTATTAGAAAAGAAGAAGAAGAAAGAGAATATTATAAAAATAGAAAATATAAATTAATTTTTTTGCCAAACTCTTCCAAAATCTTGGAATAAATGAGAGACAATTTTTAAAACTTTATTTTTGCATCATCTGCTTAAATGTTAGTACCCTAGAGACTTTCATAAAACTCTTTAAAATTCATTGACATTTTAATAAATGCCATGGACTTCAAAGACTTCTAAAAATTTTTAATTGAATTTACTTCGACTTTCAAAAACTCTTTAAAAATATCTACACCGAGATTTTTAGAGAGTGTTAAAAAATCTCGATTGAATACTCCTTAATTTTTTAAATCCTTAAAAATCTTTAAAAATTTTTAAAAGTCTCAATTAAATAGACAATTCATAATGAGATTTTACAACAATATGAAAACATATTGCAAATGGTAATGGTATCATAAAAGTTGAAAAAGGTGGAATGGACAAGGAACATTATTTTTTTTCTTGATTCTCAAGAAACGTGTTTATTTGAGCAAAAGAGCGGTTTCAAAGAAATGGACATAACTTTCTGCATCAATTTCAGAATCCTTATTTTAATATGTTTTCGAAAACGTCTAACAGCACTCTACAACGTCCAAACTTGATTTTATCACGTTGAGGTTGATTTCATCACCAAATTTGCAGTTTAAAGTAGTCTACCGAAAGATCGAAGTTTTTCTTATCATAGCATTTTTAATTATTTAATTAAGTGGAAGTCTAATTTTGTATTTTTGCTTGAATTAGGGTTATTTCGAGACTATTTAAGGATTCTTTAATTTCCTGAATAAGAGAATTTTGTTTTTGAGAATATTTTCGTGAGTTTGTGTAGTTTCTTTGTTTGGGGTTTACGTTGGTAAACCCTAATTACTTCCGTCCTACGTCAAAACCTTTACTTGATAATCTGAAGAAATAGGTGCTTTCTTGGGAGTCTATGCAAAGAGAGAAGAGTCTATAGTTGCTGGAAGATGCTGCAAGCACAAGTGAAGTCACCTTCAAGGATTTATAAAATTGGGGGTCATAGTTGGCTGAATGTTAATGTGTCTGAATCAATTGTTGTAAGAATTTTTTTTTTTTTTTTTTTTTGTGGAATCATTATTAACATGTCTGCCTGAATGTTTTTTCTCTTGAGTTGTTGTTCAAGAGTTTTCCTTCGTTATCAATCTTTACGTAATTTACTTTTTCGTTATTTTATTATTATGGATTAGAATTAATTCATCTAGGATTTTTAAATTGGTAAACAAAATTTAATTTAGTGGCAAACACCTATTCACCTCAATAAAGCAGTGGAGAAATACATGAAAAGGAAATAATAAATAAAAGAAAAGAAAAGACAAGGCAAAAGATTCAAGGCTGAGATCTAGGCCCGGCCACTTGACAAATTAACGATAATAGAATATAATTTGCAACCAGGCCATTAATTAATATTACTTAATTGCGATAAAGAAGTCCTAATTTCACATTCACTTAAAGAAAAGACTATGAATAAAATCAACAACTAGCAATTGACACGGAACCGAAAACATTGTCTTTTCTCACCTGTAGGTGTGGATGTCAAGGAATCTTCTGCAAGGAATTTTTTTTTTTTTTAAGTCGAAAATAATAATAATAATAATAATAATAATAATAATTTAGTAAAAAAGTAGGAGATGAGCTTTGAGCCTTTGACTTACACCATGTACACCAGTAGAACAGATGCTCTCTTTATTCCAGAAATCCATGGATTGTGATAACAAACTCTATATTACCATAATCCCGTTGCACTTCACCAATTTCAAAAGCTGAACTTTCGAGTTTTTTTCCGCAACAAGATACCTCAATCTTGTGTAGAGTTGGAATATAGCTAAATTCACAAGGAATTGCCTCCAACTTTTGACAATCTCGCAACACCAATTGCTCAAGTACTGGGAAATGATCATATGAGGAATTCCATTGTTCAAGATCTAGGTGTTCTAGTTTAAGGAATTTGAGTTTTTGGAACTCATTGTCCTCTGTGTTCCAGATTTTCCCCTCAAAGGCTTTATATTCTAATTTCAGAATCTCCAAATTTGGCAAAGTCCCAATTAATGACATCTTTGTCCATGGTAAACAGATTTTACCAAGAGTCAGCTTTTTGATATTACAGGGAATGTTAACCACTGAATAAACTTGATATCCACTTCCATAAATTCTGAGTGATTCAAGGTGAGAAAGAAAGTTGATATCTGGACAGCTATTATCTTGAGATTTACATCTAAGCTTACGAAGATTTGGTGAACATCTCAAGATTTTTTCTTCATCAATAAAAACATAACTAAGGTTTTGTAGGCTATTTATTCGAGAGCTATCGCAATTCTTACTGAATCTTATGGGGCCTCCAAATCGGTCTGTTACATGATGGTGTCTCAACTTAGGCAAATTGAGAAGGTACGTTGGTATGTCTGGGAGACCATGTTGTCCGCCACTCACAAAAACTTCCAGGTTCTGGAGTTTGCCTATTGAGGATACAATCGATGGAGATTCCAAGTACCTCAGGTTAGGCATGATTTTGATGCCCATTGGAGCAATACTATCAAATCTTGTTTTGAAGATCCTATTTTTTTTGGAATTGTAAAGAATAGAAAAGGGATCGGAGAGACGACAAAACCGATCCAAGCAATGACGACTTCCAAATATCAAGAATTGACTAAAGATGTAGAATAATAAGAACATGGAGAATCATCACCAGTTTAACCACATCAACGAGCAGCAGCAGCAGCAGCAACAACATTGACATAATTACCACATATTAGTAGGCTAAATTGGAAAAAAAAAAAAATGAGAAGGAATTAGAAAGAAAGTTAACTTACTGTTGACGCAGAAATATTTCATCTTCTACAGCTATTTTGCAACACATATCATGTACTAGATCATGAAGAGTACATGCTTTTACTCCATTGTCAGATCTTCTTTTGGAAACTTGCACTAGGCTCCTATTAATAAGTTCCATAAGATACTCCTCTGCTTCTTCTTCTGAGCTCTTGTGCTCCTTTTTCTCTATGAATCCTTCAGCTATCCATAGTAATAATAGCTTCCGGACTGGAATTTCCTCGTCTTCCTGGAATGCACTTAGATAGAGGAAGCATGGCTTCAAGTGATTTGGTAAATGCATGTAACTAAGTTTCAACATGGGAATGTAGTCGCCGGCCTTTTGGGATATGTAAGAACTTAAACTTTTTGCAACTTGTTGCCATAAGATTTGTTTCTTCTCCATATTCGAAAGAACTCCAGCTATAATGATGATTGAAAGTGGGAGTCCATGACAATTTGTTGCAATTTGCTGCCCAATCTCTTGCAGTTCTTCAGGGCAATGTTCTTTTTTGAACACATTCTGCTCTAACAAATCCCAACTTTCACATGGTGACAGGGGAGGAGGTTCAATGATAACATGTGAAATTTCCAATGATATATTTTTCAGTCGACTGGTCATCAATACTCTGCTTCCATTTCTGTCCCCTGCAAAACAACCTTCTCAAATCATTCCATGCTCCTTTATCCCATAGATCGTCCATAACAATGAGGTATCTTCTACCCTTCAAATTTTTGTAAAGACGTTCGGCCAAATCTTCTTCTTCTTCTTCTTTTTCCATTTTTAAAATATCATCTTTGCTAAGGTTACTTAAGGAGCTCATAATGTCAATGAACAGCTTTCTCTTATTATAAGTTTGAGAAACAACACACCAAGAACCTTATCAAAATATTCTCGAACACAGGAATCATTATATATTTTCTTTGCCAACGTTGTCTTGCCAAGTCCACCCATTCCAACTATTGAAATAATCTGAAGGTTTTCTGGTCCTCTAACAAGCTTGCTTGTAATTTGTTCTGTCGTGTCCCCGAATCCCACAATCGTCCCTTCTGCATCCTGTGGGCTTTTATCTTGGGATGATGATATTTCACTTAGACTTTCTGCAACCTGTGGGCTTCTAATCTTCGCTGAGACTGCAAGCCAATCATCTTTGATCTTCACTTGCACAATCTCTATCTTTTCTAACAGAGCAAAAATTGCAAGATCCATTTTGGTAACCGTAACAAGATCTGTGGTGAAAAAGAAAGAATGCAAGAAAAGTCTTGCTTCATTAAATACAGCTTCAATTTCTGTGTATATATTCTTCTCCCGTCCTTTCCAGTATTCATTGTGTTGGGTTTTTTGATACCCAATAAATCCGGGCGATGATGTAAAACAGTTGTGGGAATAAAACGACACCTCGATAGATAGTTCGGCTCGATAACGACTCGGGGCCACTCGAAGTGACTTAATTGGTAGTCGCTCGTGGCCCACTTGGACGGCTCATTTGTTGTGGACATTTTGGATAAAGGCCTTGGACTTAGGTAGTCGACCCATTAGAGTGGTTGTCAACTAGTTTGTGTATTGGGCCCTTTGGGAGTTTAGCCCAATCCATGACCTAGCCCATTCCACCCTATAATACTCCCTACCGTTGCCATTTTGCTAGAGGGTTCTGAGAAGTGAATTTGAACTAAGGCTCAAAAGGAGTAAACCGCCACTTCCTTTCTGGCTGCTGGCTTACTGCTGCCTTCACTGTTCATCTTCTTCCTTGGTGATAAAGTTCATCTATATTTGGAGCAACCAAGGTTGTGTGTTTGTCGAGTCGAGCTTGGAATCGAGGTGTCGTATTGGAAAGCTTACTGAGCCCGAGGGGTATTAAGGATTCGAACCATATATTTTCAACATGGTATCAGAGCTGGGCGTGATTTAAAAGGGCTGAAATCGGACCAGCTGAAGCATAGAAGAAATCGGACCAGAAAAGGGAGAAAAAGGTGGAAGCCGAACCAGAAGCTAGCCACTGTCCATTTTTCAAAAACCGACCTCCGGCCAACCAACCGGAGCAAGACCAACACCAAAAGAATCGCCTCATCGTGGAGAACACTCGACCAGAAGGCTGAGCAGTTCCGGCAGCTGAGACGGCGGCAAACGGCGGAAGAAGGTTGTGAAGACCGGACATAAAAGGCTGAATTCCAGCCAAACGAAAAAGCTGGTGGAGAAACCACCACCACCGGTGAACTCAGGGAGCTGGGGCGCACCTCCCTGTGCGGCGCGTCTTCCCGGCGGCGACGCGTGGGTCCGGCGGCCGGCGCGTGTGGCGGCGCGTGGAGCGGCTCCGGCGAGGTATTTTTTGAGGCAGTTTGATATTTTTAATATTTCTGACATTTTGGCGTTGTTAGATTTTCGTTTCAGGGTTTGGAATTTTATTTGGACGATTTTGCCCTTGGTGGTTAGAAAGTCGATTCTTGGTTGCTGTGGTGCTGAATTTGGGACAAAGTTGGCGGTCTTAAATTTGATAAAATTTCGCATCTCTCGATCTTACGGACATTGAAAAGTCCGCTCTGGTAAATTGGCTGAAACTGTTTTAAATTCCTGCAATAGCAGACCATCGTGTGGGTTGGTCATTAGGATTGGGGGTTGTCATTGCTTGACAACCATTGTCTGTTGCTAGAATTTAGGTTTTAATTGTCTTACCTGCTTACGTGCTTGAGGTGTTAAGCTACTCTAAATTGTTTGTTCGGTCTTTTGATTGTGTATTGACGAATTTCCTATTTGTTGTGTTCTTTTGTTAATCCTGTTAGATTTCTTTTGACTTTAGGACTACTTGTTGTGGTTATTTGTCAATTTGTGATTTCTTGTTCATTTCGTGTCTTAAAATGGCTGCACGTTTTGATTTGGGGATTTTCGATGGGAAAGGGGATTTTTCCATTTGGCAACAAAAAATGAAGGGAATTTTGGTTCAACAAAAAGTTTCAAAAGCTATTACTGGCATTTATCCCGCTGATTTGTCAAAGGAACAAACAGAAGAATTAGATGAGCTTGCTTACACTTCAATTATTTTACACCTATCTGATGCTGTTTTGAGAAAAGTTGGTAAACTTAAAACCACGAAAGAACTTTGGAAAAAGTTACAGGACTTGTATTTGCTTAAAACTACTTCTAACAAAATTTACTTACTCGAAAATTTTTTCAGCTTTAAAATGGATCCTACAAAGGATTTAGATGACAATCTGGATGTGTTTAACAAACTTGTGCAAGATATTGTTAATTGTGATGAAGAGGTGTCCGAAATGTACAAGGCCATTATTTTACTTAATTCTATGCCTGAATCATTTAGAGAGGTTAAGAATGCAATTAAGTATGGTAGGGACAACCTAACACCTGAGATTGTCATAGATTCCCTTAGGAGTAAGGAGATGGAAATTAAGGCTGAGAACGAGGTTACGAGGAGTGGTGAATTGCATATGTTGAGGGGTCATTTTAAGCAAAAGTGTCATATTCAAAACAGTGGTGACTCGAGTGATGACTTGAGTGAGGATGGTGGTAAGCATAAAGGTAAGAGTTGGGACAAGTCAAGGTCCAGTATGGGTGGCAAACGATGTTTTAGCTGTGGTAAGAGTGGACACTTTATAAGAGACTGTCCAAAGAAGAAGAAAAAGGGGAGAGGTGAGGCGAATGTGATTGAGTCTAGTTATGACCCTAGTGTGATTGAGGGTGACCCTTATTGATAGGGTTCCTAGTTACTGCATGTGCATCTGTGTGATCCTTTCTGCATGTGTGTGATTACTTAATTTGATGCATTGTTTTGTGTAGCATGTTAATTTGTTTGATATGTGTTACTTTGCATGAATTTGTGTGTAATCAGATTTTACTGTGTGTAATGTGTTGGCATGCATAGTGGGTTTGTGATGCATTAGCAGCGAGTGTGGGTGTGAGTATGTCTTCTGGTAATGTGTGGAGTAGATGCCTGATAGTGCATTGATGAGATGTACGGGGGGGTGAGTGTGACATTTGAATGACCTGTAAATCTTCTATTTGAAAATCCTGGCCGGGTGGAGTGTTAGAGACACTTAGATCACTTCTATTAGGTGGAGACCCATTATCCCCTTAGGTTGAGAGAAGTGATGTATTGATAGAGGAGCATCCCATAGATTTAGGATCTATTCTTGTTTACCAGTTAGGCATGTGTGGTGACCAATCTAGTGAGCATATGTGGCGGTGTGTGTGATATGTGTTCTCGAGGAGAGAGATACACGGAATGGGATAGGATAATTGTGTGAGGTCTTTTCATGGGGTCATTTATGCATTGTGGTGTATATGTGTTGGCCGTCGTGTTTGATTAACTAGGAGTTAGTCTTATGTTCTTGTGTGAGCATGTTTGAAAAGATTTCTGTATTATCTTATGGTTATATCTGTCATCGCATGTTGTATGTTCTTGATTGATTACTGTGATTATCTGTCTTCTGCTTGGATATAGTTGACCTTAGTCCTAGCGAGTAAATGGAGCAGGTATGGTGTGTGTTTCAAGTGCGAGACACGAGGTAAGGTCTGTGATTCCAATTTTGTTTGGATTACCTTGATTGCGCAAGTATAAACATTGTGTTGTTTTTTCTTGCAGATTGATTGGGTATCAAGGTGGAGATTTGTTGGGTTTTTTGATACCCAATAAATCCGGGCGATGATGTAAAACAGTTGTGGGAATAAAACGACACCTCGATAGATAGTTCGGCTCGATAACGACTCGGGGCCACTCGAAGTGACTTAATTGGTAGTCGCTCGTGGCCCACTTGGACGGCTCATTTGTTGTGGACATTTTGGATAAAGGCCTTGGACTTAGGTAGTCGACCCATTAGAGTGGTTGTCAACTAGTTTGTGTATTGGGCCCTTTGGGAGTTTAGCCCAATCCATGACCTAGCCCATTCCACCCTATAATACTCCCTACCGTTGCCATTTTGCTAGAGGGTTCTGAGAAGTGAATTTGAACTAAGGCTCAAAAGGAGTAAACCGCCACTTCCTTTCTGGCTGCTGGCTTACTGCTGCCTTCACTGTTCATCTTCTTCCTTGGTGATAAAGTTCATCTATATTTGGAGCAACCAAGGTTGTGTGTTTGTCGAGTCGAGCTTGGAATCGAGGTGTCGTATTGGAAAGCTTACTGAGCCCGAGGGGTATCAAGGATTCGAACCATATATTTTCAACACATTGTAGCGTGACAATGAATGAATAAGAAAAACTATCAGAAACTTCAGCCCCTTCTCAAGAAATTTGAGTTGATTACTCACAAGAATGCTGGAATCAGTTCGGCATTTTAGAAATTCTCCAATAGTTTCAAAAACAAAGTCGATAAAGATTACCCAAGATATATCTATTCTGAAAGAGCCAAAATTATTAAACAAAAAGATGCGTGCTTCAATTGTGAAAAATTTTTCAAGCTCTGGCACGAAAGAGGAAGAGATTTCTAAAAAGTTTTTGTAATGTTTGTTATCAAGATGCGGAAAGAGCTTTTCGTATAAGATGCAATCGGAGGCTGAATCATCAAGACGCCTCAACAGATCAAGCAGATCATACAAAATAAATAGTTTGGAGTCGAGGGACGGTTTGAAGCATTGAAATAGTTTTATTGCATATTTGAGAAAAGGTAAAAGATGTGGGCCCAGCCACTGAAAGCTTCTAGTATTTTCTCCTCCATCAAGCTTTAAATCTTGCAGATGGGAAAGGAGATATGGGCTCGTAACTAGACATGATAGATTTTCGAAGGAGAGATTCTCATTTTTGGCGCCCATTATTTCCATGTATGGTCTGGTTGAACAGAGTGAAAGGTCCATCAAGTGTGGTTGGGTTGAACAGAGACTAGAGAGTATAGAGAGAGATTAATGAGAGTGAAATTGTAGGTTTGAGAAAGAGTGTAATCTCTCAGACAGCTAATATACCCCCTACAATAGAAGCCTTGCTTTGTAGTTCACTGTTCATTTTGTGTTGATTGTTTTCACACGTTAAAGTCAAAGGAGTTTTTTTTAACTGCTCATTAACTGGTTTGACAAACATGGGTGATGGGTGATGTTGGAGTGGTGAGTTCAAGAGGCAGCATTGTGGTTGAGGAAGACACTCTCAACTCGTTTTTTGGGTCGAGTCGGAGGCAACCCGATCCGGCTTCAATTACTGATGGGAAATTGCAAGAAGTGCAGGGCATCACAAGCATCATTTAAACCATCATAAGAAAGTTTCCAAAAAGTCGAGCTTTAGGCTATAAACGGAGCGCTTATTGGGAGGCAATCCAATTTTCTTTCCTTTTCATTTATTTAAAGCTTTGCATTTAATTTTTTAGATAGTACTTGTTATAAAACTATCAAAATAAAAGAATAAAAGAATAGAGATGTAGAGAGAGTAGAGAGAACTTTTCACTAGATGTAAGAAATGTTACAAATTAATGCCCTATTTATAGGGATATAAAGTCATTCATACATGTTATTTTACAATATAAATTAGGTAGAGATTAGGTGAGGAATTAGGTGAGGGATTTATATATATTTATAACACTCCCCCTTGAATGACTTATTGCTCAATTGTCTGGCTCGTTAAATCCTTGTTAAGAAAATTCAGTGGGATAAAACTTGAGCGAAAGAAAAAGCGTACAGAAGCTCCTCCTGATGTTGGTCATGGTGAATCATTGAGTCTAACGTTCGAGTAGAACAAATCATGTACTGAATCTTGAAGATCTGAAGTACTGCCTCTTTAAAACCTTGTTAGTAAAACCCATTGGGATAAAATCTGAACCAAGGAAAAAGAGTACAGCCGCTGCCTCTTTAAAACCTTGTCAGGAAAATCTAGTAGGACAAAACCTGGACGAAGGAAAAAGAGTACAGCATGTTTCTCCCCCTGAAGTGTGCAATTGAGGATTTATGAACTTCTCCAACATTGATATCTTCTTTCGTCTGGAATATAAAAATCTCCTTGTATAGCATTCTTCATAAGATGTCTATGATTTTCTTCATTTGTTGATATCATTCCAGTATAACAATGTGTTACTGAATTATAGCTTGCCGATAGCCATGATAATGCCTCAAAAACCTTCCTAGAAAAACCCTGTGAGACAAAACCTTAGCGAAGGGAAAAAGAGTACATTATTCTTATTAATTTTCATCAATACGCCTCAACTGTTGCCTCATTAAAAACCTTGTTAGGAAAACCTGTGGGACAAAACCTCATCTAAGGGAAAAAGAGTGCAACGCGTATTTATTCCTTTCATGGAACATCACAAGTATATTGGTGCAATCACGAATCTTTTTATCATATAATTTATGATAAACTTTATAGAAATCGTTCATAGCTCATGATGTCATAACATGTTATATTAAGCAATGTTGTACTAATTTAAAGATTGCATCTTTCACTTCTGGTGAATAATCAAATCTAGAATTCTCTTCTGGTGAATAATAAAATCTAGAATTTACTTCTGGTGAATAATTAAACATATTCATTTTCATATTCACTTCTGGTGAATGATTAAATCTAGAATTCACTTCTGGTGAATAATTAAATATATTCATTTTCATATTCACTTCTAGTGAATAATCAATTTCCGGTGGATAATATAATTTTGCATATTGAAAATCAATTGCATGCACAAATATTCAAATATAATAATAGTACACTCCAATTTCATTTTCAATATATTATATTATGGGGTCATTTATATCATCCTATAGTGATACTAATCTGGGCATATTGAATCTTTCAATGATTTATACATGTATATTCTTGCACTTTATAAACTGCAATTTCTAATTTGCAGGAACATAATCAATCATTGAAATAGATATCAATTTCGACATATAATCTACAATCATTTTACTTGAAATCCCAACGTACCGCGATCAACTGGTACATCAAAGAATACTCTCAAAGTACCGAGATGAGAATCATACATTTTGATCTCACTCATTGGTTTATCAAAGAGCTCAAGCTAGTGATTTAGACTATAGTCTATCCACCATATGTCATGCCAGTTCTATGAAAAATTTTGCGCGCAACGAGTCATCTTTTACAAATGTAAAATATTTTTCATTTGTACATATAATTACTGGCTTTACACATTTAAGCATTTGGACTTCAGGTCCTTGAACAATAATCCCTATATTGGGGTTATATACTTAGCCAAAGTATTATAATTTCATCAACCTCATTTTCATAAGAGGGTTTGCAGTCGACTTATTTATCGATTCCATCTCAATATAACATAGAGAGATCTCTTTATATGTTCTATCATCAGGTACCTGAGTCTCTTACATTTAATTATGTCCCTTTTACTCACCATGAGTATTTAGTCTCAAAGGGATCATCTCAATCATTAAAGAGATATTTATTTTTGAAATCGATAATCATTATGCTTCAGGCATAATTACGTTTCAGGCGTATTTTCCCCATAATGTTCACAAATATTATATTATATCAATCGGGTAAAATGCCGTACATGTCGTCCCTTTAGGGATGTAATTTTAATCATATATCTCAGTGCGCTTTGGTGGAGTGTATGCATATCACACTTTTACAAATCATAAAGCTTCTTGAGCTAATCCCTGTTTGACATAGAATATTGTTGTATGATAAACAATTTATGAATAAGTTATTCTCATAGAAAATAATTTGAAACTTTTGATAATCTAACCGTTTATTATAGAACTTCTGGTTCAATACAGTTTTATTTAATTTCTATGTATGAATATTTGATTCAATACAATATCGCTAAACTTCTGGTTAAATACAATGTATATTTCATTTATGAGCTTCTGGTTCATACTATATACATATTTCACTTGTACGTATGAACTTCTGGTTCAGCAAGATATTTCACTTGTACATATGTATGAACTTCTGGTTCAATACAGTATTCATTTCATCAGTACGTATTTCTGTATAGTTTAAATCAGTATACCTTTATTACTATTATTATACCCAAAAAATATCAGTACCAAAATCTAAGAAAATATTTCATATCTCAAATCTTATCATCAAATCTTCCTTTCGAGAAAGTTAACGGCGCATTAACTCTTGTTCCCACTTTTCATTATTCTATTCCATGCTTTCTTGCTGGAATCAATATCACGTAGATCCACTCAACTCCTTTATGCCTTTAAATAGATCTTTTTGGGAAGAAGGTTAGATCCATCAAAAATGGGTATCATACTTTCAAATATTCGCAAATATTATTCCAATCTTCCGGTAAATGATTTGAGAAAAATTTATCGAATTAGGCTCGAAAGATTGAGGTTGCTGATGGATCAGGCATTCCAGAAGATGTTCGTTGGTTGATCGAAGCAAAAGTTCGATTAGCTGGTGAATTACCAAATTCATTTTCTAAACACATGCCTGGTTTAGGCAAAAGTACTTTTGTAAATAAACGAAGAGCAAAAAGGTTTAACGGTTGTTACAAATGTGCTCGTTGGACATGTGATACTCGTTGCAAATCAGTAGGATATTCTTCTAGAAATCGGGATGATAAAATCGATTTCATTAAGGGTGGACTGAGTAAGGAGTCATTGGATGATATCCGATTGACTCTTGAGACACACCCAAGTGGGTATGTGCAACGTGAACTCCTTTCCTTATATGCTCAATTTAACAAGGATAAAAACTATTATAGTCTCAAACATATAGTAGCAAAAGATCCTGTTTGCCAGGCTGTTATAAACAATGATGTTTTGACTATTCAGCATTGATACAAGGTAAATCTTTTGATACACATTTAAAATATTATCCTATTTCCTTTCTCGAGTTTTTATAAATGCTAGAAAATAAATTACCGAAAGGTGAGTAGGATGATTTTGTCAAAAGTAAATCTTCACTTTTTCAAAAGACGAGCGGAAATAGTGAAGTTCTTCGATTTTAAATAGCCAAACATTTTTCATAGTTCATATATCCCAAAATAACATTTTCTCGTAAGTTTTTCCTTCTTTACTTTCAAAGATGGAAGGATCAAAACTTCGACAGATTAAAACTATCTGTGTATTTTGTGGATCAAAAGTAGGGAAACGTTTTGGGTATCTAGAAGCAGTAGTGGATCTTGGAAAGAAATTGGGAGAGAAAGGCATCACTCTCGTGTATGGAGGTGGTAGCAGTGGTTTGATGAGTTGTGTTTCCCAATCTGCTCTCACAGAGCAAGTAAAAGTGATCGGTGTTATACATGTTCCTTTGGTAGATATTGCAGGAAAAACACGAGGGTATGAAGTACAAACCTTATCTATCCATGAACGCATAACTTGTATGTTATATGGTTCTGATGCCTTTATAGCCCTGCCCGGAGGTTTTGGTACTTTAGAAGAAATCTTTAATATTACCTCATGGGCTCAACTGGATCTCCATACTAAACCTATTGGGCTTTAAAATATTAACAATTTCTTTGACGGTTTGTTAACCTTTCTTGATTATGCTGTGGAACAGGGATTCATCTCTCCATTTTCAGAAGGATCCTCATTTCTGCTCCTACTATCGATGAACTATTGGATAAGCTGCACTCATATATCCCGATACAAGATCCAGCAGGAGTTAAGATAGATTGATCGCAAGGAAGGGGAATCAAGCGAAAATGGAGTCTGGTTAATGTAAATTTATCTCTGTGAACCCTAGAATAGGTGGTGGTAGAGTACGGAGTATTCTCACTCTTGAGACACACCATAAATTTCTAGGATTTTATCAATGTTTAATCTTGTGTACCTCAAAGATTTAAGGTGGTAGAGTATGAAGTATTCTTACTCTTGAAACAAACCTCTTTGAATGTTTCTTTATTTCCTCAAAAGATCAGAGGTGGTAGGATACGGCTACTCCCGAAATACATCTCTAATTTTGAGGATCATAAATGTTTCCCCCTTTTGTATTTTGCATGTATGACTCGTTTATACTTCTTTAGGAGCAATAATGATAATATCATTTCAGTATGTTTAGATGATAATTTTTACTTCTTCTGGAGTAAATATGTACTTCTTCTGGAATACATAAGTGCTCGTGCAAGAACTTTTCCAGACACTTATCATCTAATATTCATCTCATAATACTGATGAGATTATTTTCACATTAGCCATATCTGTGCTATCATGTGATATTATCTTATCATACATCAACATTTTTTCTTGTTGGATAATTCATTTTTATCTATCTTTTCAATACAGATAATGGTATCTTTGGTACCGTTTGATAAAATATTTTTATCAACATTCACCAACTTTTGGTAATGATAACTTCTGGTACCATTAAATGAAATATCAAATAACAATAATATTGTATATATATTAACAATAATAATACCGGGGTTATACTACCAAGTATATATGTTGACAACAATCCTCTAATATGTTATATACAATATTAATACTGGGGTTATACCACAACGTATATATGTTGACAACAACATCTAATATGTTAGAATTAACCAACAACTGAGGTGTTTATAAACTTTGAATATATGTAAAATGTTTCATGTATTCAATTGATAGACTGACCATATAGGCGGTGTCATGATATAATTAAAACTGGTAAAGCCAACCATGTAGGTGGTAAAACCAACCATGTAGGTGGTAGCATAATATAATTCAATTGATAGACCGACCATATAGGCGGTGACGTGATATAATTACCTTTCATGAGTGAGTGAGTCATATCTTCCAGTCAAGGTATTCATAATAGTCCAATCCGTTACGGTGACTCTGTCGTGGACATGCACCGGTGCCGGAGGACCGTCCCTCGTCGTAGTCATGGGTCTGATCTCCGATTATCGTTTGGATATATGGTTTGGCGTGAATTTGCTTTGAAAGTTTCAGGTTACACAATTTCTCCAATTTTTCTATGGACTTGGAATTGATTTTCTAATCTATGATGTATAAATGGTTTTCTAATACCAAAAATACTAGATTTGGAATACGAAACGTTGATTAATAATAATCTGATTTCTGATACAGAGGTTCATCATTTAGATGCAACTGTAGAGCATACTCCCGTCGTATTACTCAATTGGTTAGAGACTCGTGCTGATAACGTGTTATAAAACTATCAAAATAAAAGAATAAGAGAATAGAGATGTAGAGAGAGTAGAGAGAACTTCTCATTAGATGTAAGAAATGTTACAAATCAATGCCCTATTTATACGGATATAAAGTCATTCATACATGTTATTTTACAATATAAATTAGGTAGAAATTAGGTAGATATTATGTGAGGAATTAGGTGAGGGATTTATATATATTTATAATAGTACTTGCATTTTTTCTCTTTATTGGAGTTTTTGAAGTAAGCTTCCCTAACACCAACTTCTTTGATTTGATCTTCAACTGCACTCTTCATTTTAATTCATACATCATCCATGAGCTTACAATTTTGCATCACATTATTTTAACCTCATTGCTCTTATCATATCAAAAATAAATCATATGCATGACTTTGCACACTTTGGGGAATTTGAAAATTCAGATTTTTCCTATGTCTTAGTTGGGATTGTTTGTGTTGATCTATTTCAATGGTGTGTATGATTCTAATGTTGTTTTTTTTTTTTTTTTTTTACTTGAGAGGAACACACCACTTGTAACACTTCCAACCAAGTATGGAAACACAAGAAATGGGTCGAAATCGTCCAAGCAAGTTCAAAACCAAGCTTCACGTTATCACATCGCTCCTCTAAACCTGGGAAGTACCTAACTCCTTTTTTATGTATTGTTATCAATTGATATATCATTTCTTTTACATTGAGGACAATGTAACTTTCTAGTTTGGGAGGTGGTATCTCATTTCTTCATCTTGTTCATTCGATACCTTGTTTTTGGGATTCAAAAAAAAAAGGTGAAAATTTTGAAAATTTTTATTGATTTATTTATTACTTATGACATGATTTGAATTGACTTTTGTGCTTTAGTTAGAAAATTTGGGCAACATGTGAACTAAAATTTTTCTTGACATTCATCCATGTAAGACATTAATCAAACTTGAGCACATAGCCACTTTCGAATAATAACTTGTGTAGGGAGATGCTTGATACTTGTGGGATAAATTTGTGCACTTTGAACATAGAATTGACTGAAAAATCTCAAACCTTAAGAAATTAGATCCTGACCTGAAATGTAGAACCAAACTGCACAAGGAGCAGTTTGGGGGTAGAAAGGTCAAGTACAAGTAGGCATTGACAGATTGAGGATCTGAAGTTTTTAATGATCCATTTTTAGTGTAAGGGGTTTTAATCAACGGGTATAAATCATGACCAGTATAAAAACAGAAAAATGCTGAAGGTCTTATTATGCTTTTCAAAAGCTTTTTTGACTCGGGTAATTAAGTCCGAGGGGTCTTTCAAACCTGGTGCCCTAAAGTCGTCTGGTTTGAGGTCACCGACTTAAAGCTCGCTACGGGGTCAACTAGAAAGCAAGTAAGGAGAGTGAACTTACACATAAGATACTAAAACATTTTTAACTTTTCTATTTAAGCCTTTATGACTCGGGTAATTAAGTTTGAAGCGACTAAAATATCTTAAACATCTTTAACTTTTCTGTTTATCTTTAACTTACACATAAGATACTAAAACATCTTTATCAACTGAGTTGGGAGCTGCCGACCTAAAGCTCGCTACAAGGGTCATATAGAAAGCCAGTATGAAAAGTTCTGTACAAAGATGGTAAAAGACAATGACATTAAAAGAAAAAGTCGTCCATATAAAAAAATGATATATAAATGGTATAAGCTTTGTTGATTAAAATTCCTAATACTGGAGTGTGGGATTGGAGATGAATTATTCTTGGTCTGTCGTGCATACTTGTCAAATCCTAACTGTCTTGTGTGGAAAAATGTAATTTATACATGTTTAGAAACCACATCAATAGGAAAGACCTCGAGATGTGAGAGAAAAGCATTAAGGTTGTGATCATCCATGAGAGTGTAAGGAAAATAAAAAGAAAATCATTGTTGACCACATGGGACTGGAGCTTATTTCTGCATGACTAGTCACACAGTTTCAAGTATATTTTTACATGAATTTGCATTCAATTTTTGGCTATTCACACACACACGATGAAGTTGAGTATTGGATGAATGAAAATAATTTTTGTTGTTCATATTTTTTCACTAAAGTGAATCGTCATTTTGGATTATTGAAGTGCATGGTAAATAAATTGACAAAAACAAAAACAAAAAAAAATCTGTTTGATTTTGATTTTTATAGTTTAGTTTTATTTTATTTATTTATTTATTTTGTTCGAGGACGAACAAATATTTTAGTTTGGGGGAGTTTGATAAGTGTATTTTATACACTTATTTATCTATCGAAATTAGAATATTATAATATTTTTCTTGAATAAAATCTACGTAATTGTTATTATTTACTATTATTTCATGTTTTATCCAAAAATCAAGAAAAGTGAGGAATTGAAGCAAATACATAATAATTAGATGAAAAATGGAGTTAATTGAAGACGTTTTGAAACTCAATGGCTTAATTGTACAATTGAAGAATCAAGGACCAACTTATTTTATTTGAAAGAATTTAGAGGTTTAAATGATAATTTATAGCGGTGAGAGAAAAAGAAAGAAGATAGAGAAAGGGCGCAGCCGTGGGAGATACACAGCGGCTGTGAGAGAATTGAAAAAAGGGGCTGAACTTGGAGTATATACACACAGTAGCCGAGAGGATTGGTGGTGGTCCTGAGAGATATATTCTTATATTCACAAACAAAAGAGCCGAGTGGTCTGGAGGAAAAAGGGAGACAGAGCCGTGAGAAGAGAGCAGCTTTGGAATTAAAAGAGAGGCTGGGAATTAAAGTTGTGGTGAACTGATACACTGATATATACACGGCTGATTGGTGGGTTGAATTGAGGAAATACAAAGGGTGGCAGTGTGCAACAAAGGAGGTTGGCTGATTCTTGAAGTGGTCGGCCATTACAATTGAATTGGTGAAGATTAAAAGTGTGCATTGCTGGAAAAAGAGGGCAGAATATACACAGAGGTTGCTGGGAATTGTGAGACAAGGTGGAATTAATTGGTGAGGAATTAATTAGGCTGCTGGAAGAGATTAGTGTGCGTCTGTGGCGATTCTTGAAACAAGGAGGAGATGTTAATTCTTCAACTCTTCAAACTCCGGGTTTTGTTCGTATTATTTATTTCTTTTTCTTCCAAAAATATGAATAGCTAATTTAATAATGGGGATTGATGATATAGATTTAATGTTTTTAGTTTAATTTTGATTCTCAAGTTGGTGCTTTTATTTCATGTATTGATTTTATTATTACGTTTAATACTTGAATTGTTTGATCACCAATTCATGATTTAATGGTTGTTTTCATAATCCGAGAGGTGAGTTAACAATTAGATCACGTAATAAAATTCGGCAATTTCAACAAAAAGATAGATATATGAATTTGTGGTTGCATGTGGTCAATTATGAATTCTTAGGAAATTTAATGCATTTAGCTAAGTAGAACTCTGACCCTCTGTAGAGATACATGGTTGACTTAGTTAAATAGCTCTAATTTGAACTCAAGAGAGGTAAATTAGATATATGAGTGAATTCGACCAAATACAATTTTAGAAAACAACTTGAGATGAGAAATTAAGTTAGAACGTTATTTCGAAATCGTTAGTCCCGATATTCATTCAATTGCTAGAAATGCCACCACTTTGTTTCTTGCTTTTATTAATTGCTTTTAGTTTAATTTTCTATTTTCATTTTAATTGCATTGTTTGTTTTATTTATTCTCAATTTATTGTCGTTTTTGAATTGTTTGGTATTTTATTTTCTTAGTTAGTTTTTGTTTTAGTTTAGGAATTTTATTGAATCAAAGTAAATCGATAACAAATAAATAGTCCTCGTGGGATCGATAAGCCGAACTCAAAAGTCCACTTTTACTACTTGTTAGCTATATCGTACACTTGCGATATTTCACACAATATCATCTATCACCGCATCAAGCTACTAGTTATGAAATCTCAGCATATTCTTCTCATCCTTCCTTTTTGTTTATATTTTCTATTTCTTAGAACTTTCTAATGGTGGCAATGGGCCGAAATGAACTTAGCCCATGAGCCCTTTTTGTGTGTGTGTGTGTGTGTTTTTTTTAAGTTGTTAAGTTTATACTATAATTATAAAAATAAAAAAAATATGTACACTAGTTGAAAACCCTCCCCCTTTTTCGAGCTTGGGACAGATTACTTAATTAATTTTTGTGGTAGGCGAGTTAAAATTGTACACGAACAGCTTATTATCTGTACATTTATTGTTTTGAAATAAAAACTATGTAGATAAAAGATGATTAAGTAAAGTAAAGAGATTGAAACTAAATTAAATTTAAATATTATTTACCTGACTGCACGCAATTTCGGCATATTATTTTGTATGCGAAAATGAGCGTCTTCTCAATCTTTGACACACATTAACGCTTCCAAAATATCTTCTTTGAGTCGGCTTCTAACGTTTGACAAACATTTTTACCTGCACTAAAAGCATATTCTTAGGTTACCGTACTAACCGGAGGTATTAGTAGATCTTTCTCTATGGTAATAACAATTGGATATCTCTGTTTGTTTTTCGCCAAAATTCAAGTAATTTATATTTGCTTGATATGAGTACTGACTTAGGCATCGGAGTGCAAATAGGAGCCATCTCGGCCCCCTTTGCAAGCTGATTGTTTGTCTTAGTGCGCATGAGATCCACGTGTTCAAGAGGGAGGAGTTGAGACGTGTTGGTCCAAGGTCCAGCCAGATTTTGTGGTCAAAACTTGCAATTTCATCATGATAGCACCTTCTAGAAAACAAACTTTTGATGCACATTGTGTAGAAAATGATATGCTAGCACGATCATTTGTTATAGATGTAGGACATAGATGGAACTCAACTTATTTAATGATTGAACATTGTCAAGGTTACGAGAATTTAATATGTGAATATTACAACGGTCGGCACTCACATGGCCCAACTTTTGATTTGGGGCTGATGATTGGGAATTTGTTTTTCATGTTAAAAATTTTTTGAAACCCTTTTATGATGCTACAAATGAATTATCTGGGATTTATTATCTCACTAGTCCTTTAGTATTGAAACATTTTTATTACATTGCTAATAATTTTAACAAGTACAAAACATTTACTATTTTTAAGCAAATCATTACATCAATGAAAACTAAGTTTAGAAAATATTGGGGAAATGTACCCACTTTATTTCCATTAGCAACGATTATGAACTCTAGAATAAATTTAGAGGGAACTAAACACACTATAAATGGAATATCAAATAAATTAACTTTTGATACTCCATTGACATGTACAGATTTAGATAAATGTTTATGCCGAAAAGTCAGGCAAAAATGTAAGAATTGCTCCCACCAGTAGTGTGATACAAAATGAAGATAGTGATTTACTTTTCTACCTTATGACTATGAAGGGAACTTCCAGTATACATGCCAGTAGTTCTAGTTCTTCTAGTACATTTAATAGTTTAGATGAAACTCCAAGCGAGCTAATTAGGTAATTTTCACACGATCTTCTTATCATTTTAGACGAGGACGAGAGAAATAATTTTGATATTCTTAAGTAGTGGAAACTAAACGAGCGTCAATACCCAATTGTTTCTATGATTGCACGAGATCTGCTAGCACCTCCGGTATCAATTGTAGCATCAGATGCTGCTTTTAGTGCAGGTGGAAGAGTGTTATCTGAATATTGGTCAAGACTTAAAGAAGACATACTGGAGACCTTAATGTACTTGAAGGATTGACAGTTTGCAGATAAAATATTACAAAATAGGATAAGTGAAATTCTAACAGAGGAATTCGGAGAACAATCGTATTGGTGAGTAAATTATTTTGTATTATTAATTATTATGCTTACAATTATGTATTATGCTATAAATAATATATGCATTTTTCTTTTTCTGTATTTTGAATTCTTTCTTTCGAATTCAAATAAAAAATTGTACGCATAACATTTTGTTCGTGTACAATTTAACTCAGCCTACAAGAAATTAAATGTAGCAGGTCCCAAGCCCGGATTAAGGGAGGAGGATTTATTTAAGTTTTTTATATTTCCAAATTTCAATTATTTCCGTCGTTACTCGTTACCACTTACCCGTTTGAAAAAAAAGGGCCGACGAGCCACGAGTCAGACTTGGGCCGGCTTCACGTGGAAATGAACCGGCTCGTTTCCACACATAGCCAGCCCATTTTCCGGCTCGTGGACCTCCTCAAGCCGGGGTCAAACGGGCTGAGCCGGCCGGGCTAGGTCCGTTTGACAACCCTAGTCGGCGGTGAGGGTTTGGCAACCCGAAGAGGGTCGTGGGACTGGTTTTGGCCGCCTCGCCCCTAATAAAAGTTTTAAAAAAATAGGAAATAAAAAGAAAAAAAAAATGTAGAAAAATAAAAAAATAATAAATGGGACGACATGACCGAATACTTTGAATCTTCTAGATTTGCTCGTTTTAACTCTTAACTCCTTCAATTGGCTCATCAAACTTCTGATTTGCTCTTTTTTGCAATATGCATGCTTCCCAGTTGACGTTATCAACGCCTCAAATGCTCAATTAAGCTTAAATTATTATCCAATTGTGCATTTTTCCATTTAGTTGCTTCATTCATCATCTTTTGGGATATTTTCTGAAAAGTAAATAAATAAACACAAATTAAATAGCATTTATTCAAAAACGACGATAATTAATTCTAATTTAGACATACAAATAAGTCTATTTTATACACTTATCAACAGCTTCTTGCACATAGCTTACTGGCAGAGCCAGTTACAAAGAAATCAAACATCAAGTAGCACTTAGTAGACCATTTTAAGGAAAAACATTGTATGAAGATCATATCTTCTTCGAGATTTACCATTGAGGACTTGGTCTCCAATCTTTTTGGTGAGGGGAAAGCACCTCAGCCCTCTGTCTATCAGACTTCTATATCTTTACCTACTCCTATCCCGCAACAAGATAAGGTGAAGGTATAGTTCCAAAGTCATATTGATGGGATGGGTTCGGGTAACTACATGCAGAACACTTTGGCAGTCTTCCCATCTCCTATTGGAGCATCTTCATCTAGATCGTGCACACCAAAGATCCCTTTAGTCATTGTGCTAGGTGAATCACACACAAGCCCCATCTTGAGATCAAATGCACCAATTTTTTGCCCATCCCATTGTCCGAGGGTTGGTGATCCCTTGAGATTTGAGACACTTGCTTTTTACCCATCCAATAGTGATCCTTCACATGGGTGGTCTATTTTCACTAGACGAGATCATTCACCGATGAGAGATCGTTCATCATTGAGCGACCCCAACCAAGACCCCGATTATTCTGAGTTCTATGATCGTTTTCAACTAAGATGGTCACGACATACAACTCGCTCTATGTACCATTAAGAGAATAACATGAGGATCATGCCCATGAGTATTATTAAATGTTTTGCACCTACTCCTTTCATTTACTTTCCGTATGCTTGTAAGTTAGAATTTGAGTGTTTGTTACTTTACCGTTTATGGAGGTCGGGTTTATGCCCTTTTTTTTGGTTCCCTTGTTATCTATTAAAAAAAAAACTGTCTTCTATCAAAATAATAATAATAATAATAATAATAATAATAATAATAATAATAATAATAATAATAATTATATATAAACCAGTATTCGGCAACCTTATTATAATCAACATTCATAATCAATATATTTTTCTAAGCCACCTTTTAAGTACACAAATTTTTTGAAATCACTTTTTAATAAAAATTTTTATCTAAAAAACTTAAATAACAAAAGGAATGATGACGATTGGTGCTGCCAAGTATAATCAACACAATTTTTAACACTACTTTTTTATCATACATTTTTTTTCTTTCTAATTTTTAACCATACATCTTACTTAAAAAATACAAATAATATCAATCACTAACGGTTATAGCAGTTATCGAACACAAGCTAAATCAACTCTAAGAAAGTGTCGTGCAATGCAATAACTGCCCGTTTGGAAATTCCCAAAATCGGTGTGCGCGGGGCATCTTCTGATTCAAATATTTCAATATCTTCTTTTAAACGCACATGCACTTTGATCTCTTCTGCTAATTAAATATTAATTACTCCCTCCGTCTCAAAAACATAGTCATGTATACTATTTTTATATGTCCCAAAAAGATAGTCTTGTTCTTATATTGAGCATTAAATATTCATTTTTACATGTACCCTTATTTAATATATTTTAATACAATACTCATCAACTACTTAGCTATTGTATTTTCAAATTTTTGTGAGAAACGAAATGAGTTTACTTAAAACAATAAATAAGGAATAAAATGTATAAAAGGAAAACATTGATAAAATTTAATATTCTAATTATACTAACTACCAATTCTTAATCGATTATTTTTTTGGGACGGAGGGAATATTTGTTAGTATTCTTTAATAAGAAGTTAATTTGTCGTACACCTTTACAATTGGAGACAGTTTTTTCTTCTTAATCATGTACCCCACTTGTGTGATTATTAATATTGTTGATGGTATAATCAATAAACATAGGCCAGAGTGTACAAATAAAAAATATTTTTGTTGGTGAATAGAAATTTGAGTTATTGAGGAACCAAGTATCAACGGTATGGAATAACAAATTTATGGCCTATGTTTGTTAAAAGATTTTTGTTTGTAAATAAAAAGGTGATATTTTTGAGGTAAAATATACGTTTAAAAAATTGTTAGAAATGTTTGTGATTAAAAAGTGATTTGAAAAAATTTATCATTTATAAACCGTTTAATAAATGGAGTGTACAATTGAGAAAGCTATAATATAAAAACATAGTTCAATGTGTACATTTAAAAGACTGAGGCCCCGTTCTCTTTGCTATTTTCAGCGCGTTTAGAGTTTTCGATTTTTGAAAATATCGAAAACCCGTTCACTTTGCCCATTTTTAGAAACACGTTTTCCAAAACACCAAAAAAAAAATATATAAAGGAAACTCAAAATGAGTTTATTACGTTTTGAATATTTTGTATTAAAAAATCCAAAACGACCAAAACGTGCGTTTTGGATTTTTTTTTTTTTTTTTTTTTTTTTGAGACATTTCATTCACTTGAAGTTCTTATATTATTTTGCCATTATATATAGATCTATGTTAAGATTTTTTTTTTGTAATTTTTATTATTATTAAATGTGAGACACTTCCTTCATTTGAAATTTTTATGTTATTTTGTCATTATATATAGATCCATGTTAAGATTTTTTTTTGTAAATTATTATTATTTTTTTTTGTAAAAGTGAGACACTTCCTTCACTTGAAATTCTTATGTTATTTTGTCGTTATATATAGATCCATGTTAAGATTTTTTTTTTTTGGTAATTTTTTTTTTAAAGTGAGACACTTCATTCACTTGAAGTTCTTATTTTATTTTTCCATTATATATAGATCCATTTTATGATTATTATTTTTTTTTTTTTGTAAATTTTTTTATATATATATATATTTTTTATTATTATTTTTTTTGTAAAAGTGAGACATTTTCTTCACTTGAAGTTCTTATATTATTTTGTCATTATATAGATTCATGTTAAGATTTTTATTTTATTTTTTGTAATTTTTTATTTTTTTTTATTATTATTTTTTTTGGATAAATGTGAGACACTTCCTTCACTTGAAGTTCTTATTTTATTTTTCCATTATATATAAATTCATGTTAAGATTTTGTTGGTATGTGATTAAATTTTTGTTTAGCTGAAACAATATTAATGATGAATTTATTGACATAGAGAACTAACTGATTTATTAACATTAAAATTAATGTAATTCAACAAATCAATCAGTTTTTACATATAAAATATCACAAAATAAATATATCAAAAAATTACAAAGTAAACGCATTTTTCAGTTTTCTATTTTTGAAAACAGTTTTCCAAAATCACAAAGAGAACATGTTTTCAGCAATCTCAAAATCAACAACCAAAATTCAAAATTCAAAATAAAATTCAAAACTCAAAATCTAAAATCGAAACACAAAGAGAACGGTCACTGAGCTTTTCAAGTAAGCGCTGAGCTAAAATACACAAATGTTTTAGTGCGTACAATTAAAAAAAAGGACTTTTTGAATTGGTGACCTAAATCTTATCTGAATATATAAAAGATTGAATGTGCAATTGATACTATTTATCCAATTTAATTGTAATTAAATTGTCATAGTTCATCTAATTCAATTGCAATTAAACACTATTATCCAATTTATACACTATTCATCTAATTAAACACTATACGCAGGCAACAATTGGATGCACTATTATTTATTCAATTGTAATTAAACTCTATTAATCCAATTTAGGTACTATTTCATTGTAATTAAACATATTGAATATATAATTGACACTATTCATCCAATCAAATTGCAATTAAATTAGCACTATTCATCTAATCCAATTGCAAATAAACAGTATTCATCCAATTTAGACAATGTTTCAATTGCAATTAAATACTATTAATCTAATTTAGGCACAATTGTAATTAAACACTATTCATCCAATTTGGACACTATTTATCCAATTAAACACTATGTAAGCAACAATTTGATATACTATTCACCCAATTAAATACTATGCGGGCAAATTTCCCGAACTTTTCATCAATTTAGGCACTATTCATCCAATTAAACACTATGCGGGAAAATTACCCGAATTTCCCATCAATTTAAGCACTATTCATCCAATTAAATTTAGGCACTATTTACCCAATTAAACACTATGCGATCAACAATTGGATTTAATGCATTATTTGATCACTAGTCCAAAGATTACCTTTGACACATTTATGGAGACCTTTTCATATTCCTATTTTTATCATTTTGTGTTATTTCTTTTCTTGTTAAGTTAATTATGAGAGTTTATATAAAGTCGTAATAGTAATATCTTAATATTGATGTGAAACTTTCGTATAATACTTTGTTACATTATTTTCAAATTACTAAACTGTAGCAAAAATCTTAGTCATTTAAAATGATTCATTAGCAATGTTTGTTTGTCCCAAAATTATATGTTACTTTCCTTATTGAGATTATATTAATGTCTTAATTTTTTAATATACTCCTATTTAATATCAACACATATGAACTACTTATTATTTAATGTAAGAGTATATTAGGTAAAATGTAAACAAATTTATAGTTCAAACATATAATCATTATGTTTTCTTAATCCATGTAAAAATAGAAAATGAATCTATCTTTGTGAGACAGTGGGAGTATCAAACAAGAAATTATTATTCGAAATTTCTCTGATAGGAAAATACGACAATATTGTAGGCATCAAAACTAGTATATATAATATATATGTTTAGAACATTTTTTTTAAAAAATGGAGCCATGCTCAGCAAACGACCAATATTTCAACGAACTGGATCTGCCTAACGACAGAGCTTAAATGACTCAGCACTATACATGGGTGGTCGAGTTAATTGAGTATGTGAGCTCGAAGGCCTTTGATCACGAGTTTGATTTTCCTTACCAATACTTTCTCGATTCACCTTGTCGCACCAGGCTTGCTTAGTACAATTTACCTAGCTGGCATTGTTTGCAAGTTATTAAGTCAGTCGAGAGTTTACCCAATGTACACCCATTGAGTAGTGACTTCTAATTTCCTCATAAATAAAAATAAATAAATAAATAAATGACTCGGCACTATAAGACACTGCTCGAGTTCATTGCGAGCCTTACCTTTAAATTGAACTAGATTTAAATATTTATATTAATGAATTTTTTTTTAAAGCTAATTAAAACACGACCACTAATTCAGGGTCATCGATCAACTCATTTTTATCGGGTTACTCTGGTTGTTCAAGAATCATGGGTATATTATTTGTTAAAATCTGGATATAAATGTATAACTCTCATTCATTTAATATATATATATATACTAGTGGTGCCCATGCGTTGCACGGATACAGTAGAATTGGATATATAATTACATACAAATTATAAAACACCAAGATTTTAGTACAAGGCCTAACTATGTAAATGTATTATGCAATATAAATAATTGCAGAATTTGTGAAATAATAACACATGCCATCAACTGTTATGAAATTAAGTGTTCTAAAAAATTAGAAACTGAGGGAAAGTTAGACACTATCAATTTAACTATTGATTTAATAATAAAAAACAAGACCTATTGCTATGATTTATCCATATTTTCTTACAAGTCAATCTCATACAAAATTAAGAGATGCAACGGAAGATGGGAAGCATTTAGACTGGCAGACATCTTTGGTTGATGAGCTTTGATATTTTCTCCTTGAAGTCCAGCTAAGTTCTTAATAGTCATATCTCAGTAGCTCAAGTCGGCTTTTTTTATGTATTAACAGAGGTATATGTAAAAACTATAAAGGCATCAAAAAACAAAAAAGAATCAAACAAGAATTTTATTTAATTCTAAATAACATCCTAACATCAATTCTTGCACCAATCAAATGGTTGTGGTATCCATGCTCATTACATTTATCTCTCTCCCCAAAATGGTACCTGGTGGTCAATATGGAGAAAAATCAATTCCAATCAGTCAAAACTGCTACTAATCTTATCTTGATCAAGCTTTCTACTTTCATTTTTTGTATTAAAATATTTTTATTCTGCTAATTTACGTTAGGCATAAAGCGGACATTTATAGAAATTCTAAAAGATAAAGCGGACATTTATAGAAATTCTAAAAGTAGCAAATATCATGATAGATGACTTACTCTAAAATTTGATACTTGATGCTATGAAAATTTAACAGGATGATTACACTCCAACATTGTTTCAAAACTTAATTGATCTTTATGACCTGGCTTAAACAATGTGGAGGAAATAACATAAAAGTCAATGTCATAATCTTGCTCCATCAAATTTTGAAGTTCTTTACGTTGTTGAAATTCAATAACGAAAATTATCAACAATATATTAAAAAATAAATTAAGCAATCAACAGAACACCAAAATGCTTACCGCATCTTCATCAATATATTTATCCTTCTTCGGTACGTGGAGTGGATTAAAGAAGCTGAAGAAGCTTTCACACTGTTAAGTTTTAGTATGTGTCCTACATAGTAAACATTACATATTAAACAAAGTCGAGAATTTTCAAGATATACACAATGAAGGACAATCGTTGTTCACTAAATGTAGAATAGTAAACAAAATTTACCCATTGCTATGTCTAGTACAGGTTCATCTTCATCTGTCATCAATCTTCAAGCTTAAAGCCCTTAGGATTTATCAATTACAAATCACTTGATATCTTCGTGAAATTTAAGAGCATCTTCATCATGCTTGAAAATCTAGCTCCATCAATTAAAATAACAATATTAAGATAAACGGAAAAAAGAAAACAAAAACCAAAACACAAATATATACAAATAGCAATATAAATTCTTTTTCAAAAAATAAAAAAAAATAAAAAATAAAAAAATAAAAAAATTCATAAAAATCCACACATAAATTTGGAAGTTTTTTTTTCACATTTATAAAGAACAAATAATCAATATTACAATAAAAGAAATTTGGAATAAATGCTTGGAAGAGTTCAAATTTAATGAAATTCAATTTTTTTAGGAGGGAACCATTTCAATTAAATGTAAGGTGTGTACATCATGTGGAAGTACTCCACCTCCACAATAATTCATATCTAAATACAAGACATGCTCAAATAAAAGATTGAACTTTACCAAACCATCAATTCACTAAAAACCATGAACTGGCATCTCAGGAACTCCCAAATAAGAATCCAACCAATCTCCTTTGAATCTTAACCATAGCCTGTGTAAAATCGCATTTACATTATAATCTGAAGTAACAAAATAATTATTACTACTGCTGTTACTAATATTGAAATTGAAATTAACACTATCTTTACCATAATTAGTACTACTTGGTGCGTTGTTTGAGGCATCGAAAGGTATGACTTCAGAGGAAGGATAGTGATGTAGTCATGGTGGATATATTACTCTTTGGGAAAGGAATTGATGAACCAAGGGTTACAATTTGGAGCTCCTCCTTTATGTTGGCTTCAGAGGGAGGATAGTGATGTAGTCGTTATGGATATATTACTCTTTGGGAAAAGATTTGATGAACCAATGGTTACAATTTGTAGCTCCACCTCTATGTTGTCAATGACGTCATAGCCAGGATGTCCCAGTGGCTGCTCTTGCGGTGGTTCTTTTTCCACGTACTTCTACAAACTGATTTCACAAGAAGTTCATGAATTTAAAATTCATAATCTAAACCATTAAAAACATTATACAGATGAAATTATTGTCGATCCATATTAAGGCAGTATTGAACTAAGAATTAGCAGAGGAAAAAGCAAATGAATAGAAACATTTTTAAATGATCAAGTTAATAGATAAATAATTGACACCTTTCTTCTGTGTGTATTTGTAGTTTGGATGATCTGATTTTGAGAAGCTAGGGGAAAAGGACAATAACTAATCATTTGAGAAGGTAGTATAAGCAAAAGACATCCCTTTTCAAGACTCATAAGACCAATAGATTTGTGATGTCCGCATGCAACTTCTACCTGAAAATGATGTTCTATAATTAGCGAATCGTTGATATAAACAAGAAATGTTATTCACTCGAAAATATACTTACTGAACTTTTAGAGGTAGCAAGAACAGCAAATGGTTTCATATGTGGAAGTCAAACTTCAAGTTACTTGTGTAGGATTAACCAAAGCCAATATTTCTTTGTATACAATATTTTTGGTACACTTTTGATGATGTTTCTTTTGTCTCAGTTGGCCTTATAAGTACTTTTATACATTGACTTGTTCTGGCTCTAGATAAAGCAACATATAGCAGTCCATGTGAGAAAACGGGTTCAGGCAAATATAATCCAACAAAATCAAGAGTTTGTCCTTGAGTTTTATTTATACTCATTGCAAAATATACTCGAATTGGAAATTGAGTTCTCTTGAATCGAAATGGATTTGTATCACTTTCAAGAGGTATAAAAGGTATGCGAGGCAAAAAAACTCTATTTCCTTTGTATTCTCCAACCGCAATTTCAGCATCAATTAGATTTCGATGAAATGTTTTACAAATAAGTCTAGTACCATTACATAGACCTTCAGATGGATTTATATTTCGTAATAGAATTACAGGACAATTTGGTTTCAATATCAATTCATGTGGTGGAATGCCATTTGGAGTTAGCATATTCAATACATCTTCTTTGAGAGTTTGTTCACTTGCATAAATTGGTTCATCAAAGCTATAATATCGAAAAGAATCTCCTCCAAATCGTTCCATTAACATTGTATTTATAAAATCAACATGTTCATTTTTTGGGCTTAAAATCACTCTATTGATTATAGATTCAATATTATATGAGTATTTGTCTAACTCAGGGAATACAATATGTATCAATTTTTCAATGGAATTTGCTTCATTATCATAAGGAATAATTATATCTGGTGAAAGTTGAATCATGTTACAAGTATGTAATTTCTCGGTGCCATTTCCTATTCGCAACAGATAATCACAAAAAACTGTATCCAATTGAGCTCTCATATTTTGAACCAAATTTATTTTGTGAAATGATGGCCACAAATATGAATGTACAAAAGCTACGTTCATTATGTCTTCTTTTTGACCTTTTGGGACAACATGTAAAATTTGACGAAAATCACCTCCTAAGACAACGACTTTACCACCAAAAGGTAATTTAGAATCATTTATATCTTGCAACATTCTATCCAAAGATTCAATAGCATATTTATTTAGCATTGGAGCCTCATCCCAAATTATTAATCGTGTCATTCGGAATAAATCAGCTAATGCAGATTGTTTACTTATCGAACAAGTTAATTCATTGCTTATTTGAAGAGGAATTTTGAATTGAGAATGAGCAGTCCTGCCTTTAGGAAGTAATCCAGCTGCTACTCCAGAAGATGCTGTTGCTAAAGCAATCATTCCTCTTGATCTTATAGCCGCAAGCACTGCACGATACAAAAATGTCTTCCCAGTTCCTCCTGGGCCATCAACAAAAAACATTGCACTTTTATTAGACAGAACACTTTGCAAAATCATATCATAGCCATTCTTCTGTTCTAGATTTAATTGGTTTTCACAAGAGAGATCTTCATTAGAAATTATTATTCTCAATTGATCAGTAACAGCTCGAGCAAGGCAATTTTGTTCTTCAAAAATGATTTTATGTTGCACCAGATGATAGTCATTTATTGTTTTCCCAAAAGGCTGTAATAGTTCATTCAACTCATGCAAAGTCTTTGTTTCTGTTGATTTTATACACATGCCATGTTGTATATAATCTTCAATCATGTATTGTTTAAATTTTTTCCACAACTTCTTCGGATCATGAGGATCACATAAAGTTAAAATTGTAGCAAAAAGCTGTCGTAACGTATTGGGCATCTGATAATGAGAAGCTTCTTCTAAGCATATTTCACAATCTGTATCTCCATTAAGTAAACCATGTAACAATGCAGCTTCACGAAATGATACAGCATGAACCCCATTAACAAATTTCAAATTGTCATACGATGTTGCTCCTCTCACATGATTTAACAATTTTCTTAAATAATATCTTTCTCCTTCTGCAATATTTACAGCTACAATCCTTCCTATTGTGCTGGTCTTTTTTTTTCTATCATACTACGTTTTACTTTTTGTATCCCACACAAAATGTTCTGGAAAATCTCTATACAACAAAGTTTTAGCTTTAGGATTTAAAATGTTCATACAAAAATATTCTGTCAACATTGTTCTTTGAAAAAAATCAAACTGCACAATGTTTTCTAAATCAGCACATTCTCTATAGGTAATACATTGATGATTTTCTAAATGTAATTGAAGAGAAATAACGGATGGACTCATATCATATAATGGAAATTCAAAAATTCTCCATACAGACTCAGGTGGGGAGATCCATCTAGCAGATTGGTACATTTTGATTTCATCATAAATTGATTCAGAATCATCAGTATCAACAGAGAAACAAATTTTATCATGACCTTTGTAAACATACTTGTACAAATATTTAACAGCTTGAATTGATGAACAAATTTCAACATTGATATGACAATTAAACTTTGCTAACAAATATCTATTATATGGAACAACCCATCTATTATCCAAATAATGTTTTCTAACTTTTACCTTTCTATTGTTATTTGGTCGTTTATACCTGGGAAAGCAATTTTTGTCTATTATTGTTTCTTCACTATAGCTTTTAGGAAAATCAAACTTACACTTATCCTTCTTTTTCATACATACATTTTGACGATTCAATGTTCCACAAGGACCATGCATCATATGTCTAACAACAAGAGAATGAAGATAATGTTCTGTACATTCATCTGGAATTTCAGCACCGACAAATTTATCTACTAAATCAGGAGAAATAACTTTAACATCTTTTCTAAGTATCAATAGAAAATGAACGTGAGGCAATCCTCGTTTTTGAAATTCTATCACACATATATATATGCAACAACTTGCCCAAAAATGTTTCTCTTAAGAATATCTTGCTTCAGTTCCTCAAGTTTGGCTTTAAAAATACGTACCACTAAATCAGGTCTATTTTGAGCTTCATCATTATACTTCAATTATTCTTTAATCTCTTGCCAATTCGGATTACAAGCCATCGTTAAAAATATATCTGGTTTACCAAATTTTTTAACTAAAGTCATAGGATTCAAATATCTTGCTCTATCTCTGGGAGCACCGGTAAAACTTTTTGGTAAAACAACTTGGAGACCAATTTTACTTCCTCTATTTTCACCCTTTTCAAGGCTGTCAACAATACCTTGATATAATTCTGCTCGTAATTCACTTTGATGATGACTAATATAATCCAATCTTGATGTTTCAATTTTTACATACATATCGACTACAAATTGTTGCAAAAGTCTTCCGGTATGTAATAATATAGAATTACTTGTAGGTCTAACCTGAAGTTTGTAGCAATAATACTCTCTACATGAAACTTGCATCCTACCTTTTTTCTTCGCCGAAACTAAAATGAAGTAAAATAATAAAAAATTAATTAGAAAATAACTAATGAAAAAATAAACATAAAATAAAATAACTTAGAATTTAATGTTTAAGAGGACTAACCTTTTGTTTCCTTTTCAATTAACTCTTCAGCAGAACATAATTGATTCACATCAATAATATCTTGATTCTTGCAAAATATTTCCCTTTTCTTTTTTACATCAACTCGTTGGATACCCTGGTCCCAACCAGATTCGCCATAGGGAAAAAAGAGTGGGTATTGAAGTGGATCGTAACATCCAAAGTAATATTGAATTCTGTGAGTTTTTCCGTCCTTACAGTGTACAACAATATCACGCATATTAATATTTGTACAATCACCACCATCGACCCACACAGCAGCAACTTGTGAAACATTTGGTAAATTGTATGTTCTTTGATCAAGGGTTGGATCACAACGTATTCGAATTGAACGATTTTCTAGATCAGAATAAGTGCCTAAACTTCGAAAAAAAGTAACATAAGGATTTGTTTCCAAAATGTCAATCAACTTAGCAACAATTGATTGTTCTAATTTTTTTGAAAGATTTAATCGATTTTGAATTTCATTGTCAGTGTCGAAATAATACAGTTGCATATAAGAAGGACGGTTATTTGACGGAAGGATTTCATTTATAAAATGATATACTTGACCTTGGATCCTAAATGTATAAATGCCATTTTAATTTGCACATAAGTCATTGTCACAATGTACACCAAATAATGTCATAGCAAGATTAGAATTGTAGCTTCGCACACAATTTTTAAAACTCATACATTCTTCAGAATTCGAAGTGAACAATGTATGTAGTTCTTGGGGCATGTCATTTATTTTTAAACTAACCTGTCCATCTGAACAACAAAAGCCTTTAGTTTCTTTATAAAACTTAAGAGCACCACAATGAATGCAAATACTTAGTTTAGGCAACATATGAGGTTGAGAAGGAATATTATCATTACTCTGTCGGACACTCGAAGAACCTGCTAAAAAGGTAAATAGTATTCTTAAATATAGGAATGTGATGCTAAAAAATGAGAAAAAGTAATTATAGCACAAAAAAACAGTTTTTTAACATGAATGTCAATAAATGAATTGATACAGAATAATTAGATATATTAAAGATTCACAATTCTTACCAAGTTCTTTGCCACAATGTTCAGCGGAATGAAAATCTTCGAACATAAAGAACTCATTTCGTGTTGACATGTTCACCTTTTTTTGTTGACATTGGGTATTATAATCATCATTCATTGCATGAGGAAGTATCTGTGTTTGGTTTCCATGCACTTGAAACTTGTTTAAACTTTGTACAACTCCACCTTCATAACACCAAAACAATACCATAGTATATACATAAGATAATAACGTAACACAACCAATGAAGCCTACATTGCAAAATAGGAAAAAAAGAACTCGATAAAACACGAGAAATGAATATAATAAGTAATCAATTGCCACTTACTTGCATCGTCATTACAACATCCAACAATATTGGCTTCCTGGTTCGCTATAAGAAGATGGTTTCGGGCTGACAATCTTGTAGATTGGTTGAAATTAAAATATTCAGCTACTCTTTGCATATCCTCATCACAACTGGCTCGATCCATGTCATTGTCATGTAGTTTTCTTTTTCCAAAATTCTTTGACATCTTATATCTGTAAATAATTATGCAATAAAATATTTTAACGATCTACTAAACAAAAAATTAGGACCCTAATAAAGCCATTAGAAATATCTAATTAAAGTCTTCAAATAAACCTTGCCACGCTAAGGGAAAAAAACGATCAACAATAAGAAGAGTAGGGAAATTTATAAAAAAAAAAAATCATTTGCAATTATTTAGGTGTTAGTTTTGCACCATGAAAAAAATAAATTAATGGTGTTAATATAAACAGGCAAAAGGAAGAGCTAGTTCAAAAAACAAATATAGGAAAATGAACCCACAATCCAAAGTCATGCAATGAATCACGGTGAAAATCAAGCAACTTCACAATCAAACATTTTATCAAGTGTTACATTTTGAAGATTGTCCTATCAACTATTACATCACTTAAATCTCAATTGAAGCAAGTTACACTTAATAAATTTATTCGCCTTTACTAAGACCACTAAAATAAAAACAAGAAAATGACACATCTTGTAACTAAATTGATAGTAAACAAAAGAAGGTACTCACTGAAATTTAATCCAACATCAACCATAATAGGCAAAATATTTTAGAACTTGCATATAGCATAAAATTTGGGAAAAAATGACTTCCAATGGCCATTAAGAAATGTGAATAGTATTATACTATACATGTTTTAAATGGATAATGGCTATTAAGGTATTATTTTGTACTTTATAGTTTTTCATATTGGGCTCTATGCCTTGCAACAATTTCACTTTCATGGCTAACCAATAGAAAATTAATTACCTCAATACTCAACTTATTCCCTTACGAATATAGTTGCAATCACCAATATCTACAAACATCTGCAATTTATTTAAATATTTCTAAAGAATCTACTTCGCTGTGCGTTTTAACTAAAAAAAATAAAATAATTGGAAGAAGGTATTCCTACACTTTAAAGTTACTTATAAAAAAAACACAAAAAAGGGGAAGGCAAATACCTACATGTACACATCAAACAAAAATGATGATGTGGGAAATAAATATTTGCGATAAATGGTCCAATAAAATTAATCACAAAACACCATCACATGTATACAAACAGGATAACAATTCGACACGTTACATGAATTATGTTCCCACTCCTAAACATTCATGTAAAGTTATCGTTATGCTAAATATAAAACTACATGAATAAAGTGAAGTTTGAAAATTATTAGTCAACAGCAATTTTATTCGAACTTAATTTTATTTAATTAATAAGCATAAATAATCTTGATTTAAAACGGGGAAAAACATTTACTAAAAAGCCTACTTCCACAATTTTTCCACTATTTTCACGTCTTTCAAGCAGTTTATAGATTCTAATGAATAATATTTATTCCAAAGAACAAATCGATCCTATGCACAAAAAGCCTAGTAAGGAAACCCCTTTGAATCTTTTGTTTCATAGCCTCCAAGAGCTTTCTCAACCCCTGCCTTCACACATAAATAAAAAGTTGTCATGAGAAAATATGCTCAAAAGCAATTAAAAAAGCAATAATGGTTTAGCTGAATCATGATAGTTCTATTCTTGATCCTAAAAATCACCAAGAACAACAGGAAACTTAGAATGTTTGAAGTGTCCTTGTCCGGATGGCAATGATATTAAGTGACAAGTTATGAGAGTTTATAACTCATTTATAGACCCATCAATTTTTCCAAACATGAGATTCTTAGAATAAAGTCAATGATGGTTTCCATACACAAGCATAGACATCTACATCTACCTTGAACTAAGTTGTTACAAGAATTTCCAGTAAAATCAGTTAACATGACTAAAAACCTGCTTCCCCTGTAAGGAACTCAACAAAGTGTGGAACAACATTAGACTGCATTACTTCCTCAATGGGAAGACGTATTTCTGTTAATTTTTTTAACCAAAAATAGGAAACAACTATCCATTTAAGAGGGGTGAGACTCTCCACTTCATCACTCTACTCTCACAAAATTTTCTGCAACATTCTTTCCTACTTCTCTATATTTATAGACCTCATGTAACCAATGTGTCCACATCATCCTTCCCTATTAACAAAATCTTGTTGCTACCAACTATTTCTCACATCCTCTTCTAGAACAAGTGTACGCATATTTAAAAAAAAAAAAAAAAAAATTGCATAGAACATTAACAAGAAACACTATTTTAAATGAATTTCTGAAAATTCAGTTTTTGTTAAGAGATTAAACAATAACATGTTAGGGTCTTTGTTCTCTATTTATTTTATACAGTATTCAAAGTTCAAATCCACAATAACTTGTTAGGGTCTTTGTTCTCTATTTAAACACAAATACAGCATTCATTGTTGAAATTGACACACAATAATATGTGTGGATTGGAGTTTTCGAATCAAGTGTTTCTTCTATGTGAAAAATATTTCTAGGAAACAATTAAATCCCATTTCTGTCATTATAAAAACAAAGCAGAGAACTTAAAAAAAAAACAAAAACAAAGGCATAGCGCACCTACCTCTCGATTCTTCAAAGAGCACAGCCGGTTTCTCTTCTGGGGAAAAAGTAAACTTCGACGCCTTGTGAAGAGATGATAAGCAGGAAAGAGGCAAGAGGACTCTTCGTCCTGTTTCGATCGTGGTGGTTGTCGGTCGTTGAAATATCACAGCCGGCAAGTTTTTTGTTAAGAAAGTGAAAGTGAAAGTCGACGCGGGTTAAAGAGATGGGAACCAGTCGAAGCGAAATGAAGAAGAGGAGAGCGAAGCCTTCGATTTTGGATGTGAAGTAAAAGAAAACCCTAAATCTCCATCCGAAGAAGAGGAGCGTCCTGGTCTGGAGTGAGCTATGGATAGAAGAAAATACATACAAGGGATTAAAAAAGAAAAAAACATAAGGAAAGTGACGTAAGCCTTAGGAATAGTAAATGAACAGTACAATGGGTTCCTCTCTTTTATATAAGTTAGGATTATGATATATTTTTAGTAATAAGATAAATCTAATTAGCACCCAAAAATTTAGAAAAGATTTATCTTATTTGTGATAGATCACAAGTTGATTGTTTCATTAATGGTAAAAAAGTTTATTTTAAAGATGTGATTGGTGTTGGGATATTTGATCCAAATTAAGAATGAGAATATCTTGGACAATTGATTTTCTTGTTAAAGTGGTTAACTTGAAGACCAAGTTAAAGGTGAAAGAAAAGGAAGATAATCTTTTTGACATGGATTTCTTTCCTTATTCTGATATTCTACTTCAACAAGGAAATATCTTGGGGCACAATTAATACACGTTTTTGAGTTATGTTTACCTATAAATATGTGTATTGAGGAGTCAATTAATTGCACATTGACTAGAGAGTATTGTGAGAAAAAATGTAGTTTAGCATCTTGCTTTCTCTTGGGTTCTTTGTGGGTTGTACAAAGAAGTAGAGATTGATAGATGTGGTAAAACTTGATTATTTTTCTTATAATACTTGGGGGGTTTGGTGAGTGCAAATTCTATATAATTGTAATAATTTATTATATAGTGAAAAGCTTTGGCAGTCCGTGGACGTAGGCAAGTTGTCGAGCCACGTAAATTTCTGTGTTCGTATTTTATTTTCTGATTTGCTCAATTATTTCTTGAATATCAAAAATTCCCGTGGGTTAATTAGAGAGGGAATTTGTGTGTAATTCTCAACAGTGGCGCCATCGACGGGAAAATCGACGTCTAATTAATAGAGCATCAAGCGGTTCGAAGATTTTTTGGAGCAAAAGAAAATATGTTTGGAAAGTACAACGTGGAGAAATTTGACTGGAAGATCAATTTTGGCTTGTGGTAAGTACAAGTCATGGATGTATTGATTCAGTTGGAACTGCATAAAGCTTTGAAGGAAAATCAACCCCGATTTCTGATAAAGAAACTGAATGTAGCACGAGAGATGAAGATTGGGAAGATTTGGATTTGAAGGCTGCTGGCATATTACAACTTTGTTTGGCTAAAAATGTTCTTACAAATATTTATGAGATATTTGCTGTGAAGGAACTGTGGGAAAAACTGGAAGAGTTGTATCAAATGAAGAGCTTGTCAAATAACTTGTACCTGAAGAAGCAGTTTCATTCTTTGAGAATGAATGCAGGTATGAAAATCTTAGACCATCTTAGTGTTCTCAATGAGATTGTTTTTGCACTGGAATCTATTGGAGTTAAGATTGATGATGAGGATAAGGTTCATCTGGTCTCTTCTATCTATGTTTCAGTACATCATTCTGATTTTGATGTACGAGAAGGAAACTGTGAAATTTTCAGAAGTTAAGTTGATTAGGTTGAAGTGACAGTTCATCGAAAAGCTTTGCTTGTTACTGAAAAGTGGAAGAGAGGTAACTCAATGAAGAAGAAGGTAATGTGTTGAAAGTGTGGTAAATCTAGTCATGTGAGAAGAAATTGTCCAAAAGGTGGAGCATAGTCGGCTAATTGCTCGGAGGTGGAAAATGCGACTCTCCTGGTGGAGGGTGGTGATGATGTACTTTAGTAAGATGGGACTTCCTTATGGCATGAAGTCAGTTGCCATAATAGAGGATGTGTTCTTGCTGGTAGGTACATGTATTTGCACACGGGCATTGGTTTGACGTTAATGCAAGGTGTGTGATGAATTTGATGTCGATGGCTGATGAGCTCTCAGGGAAAGCCAAACATGGGAGTCGCACCATAATTTTTCAGCAAGTTTTATTTCGACATGAGTCGATGAAAAGCTCGGAGTTCCTTGATAATTCTGAGTGCTGGTTATACTCATATGGTGGAGTATGAGATCGTTAAAGTGTTAAATGCTTGCCTCTTTACCCAATGATTGAATTTGAATTTTTTTGCTTTGATGAATTTGTGTCAATGTGGAGATTGTTGGAATATTTGACCAAAATTAAGAATGAGAATATCTTGGACAATTGATTTTTTTGTTAAAGTGGTTAACTTGGAGACCAAGTTAAAGGTGAAAGAAAAGGAAGATAATCTTTTTGACATGGATTTCTTTCCTTATTCTGATATTCTACTTCAACAAGGAAATATCTTGGGGCACAATTAATACACGTTTTTTAGTTATGTTTACCTATAAGGAAATATCTTGGGGCACAATTAATACACGTTTTTGAGTTATGTTTACCTATAAATATGTGTATTGAGGAGTCAATTAATTGCACATTGACTAGAGAGTATAGTGAGAAAAAATGTAGTTTAGCATCTTGCTTTTTCTTGGGTTCTTTGTGTGTTGTACAAAGAAGTAGAGATTGGTAGATGTGGTAAAACTTGATTATTTTTCTTATAATACTTGTGGGCTTTGGTGAGTGCAAATTCTATATAATTGTAACAATTTATTATATAGTGAAAAGCTTTGGCAGTCCGTGGACGTAGGCAAGTAGTCGAACCACGTAAATTTCTGTGTTCGTATTTTATTTTCTGATTTGCTCAATTATTTCTTGAATATCAAAAATTCATGTGGGTTAATTAGAGAGGAAATTTGTGTATAATTCCCAAAAATTTGAGGGAGTCAAAATGTGTTCGTCCCACCACAATAGTGGACTAACATATCAATAACCAAATGGAATTTTGCAATTGCAAGAAATGAAGGCTAGCTTTGCAAATTAAGGCCAAATGACCAAGCTCTTTGCTTTTCATGTTCGTTTTACTTGATAGATTCAACCGCAAACTCAAGCCAAAATAAATAAGTGAGCAGGAGGGAAAACTAGTAAATCTAAAAGAGAAGAGTCATCAAACCTTAAGGCTCCATTTGGTTTGCATTTCAGTTTTCGCTTTTAATTTTTGAATTCATTTTGAAATTATGTTTTAAAAAAGTCTGTTTTAAGATCACAGAAATACGTTTGCTTTGTCTTTTTGAAATATATTGAATCGTGCTGCCCATGAATGAAACAAACAAGACATTTCCGGACCTTGAGGCTAACTTGGTCTATCGAACAGCAATGAAGAACATCTATTGTGTATTTTTTAGGTTACAAAAATGAAGATAGAAATGCTGAAATCAGACAAGTCGTTGATCAGACAGCGATGAAGGACATCTATTGTTTGGCAATTCCCAAAATTGGCAAATGTGCGGCATCTTCTGATTCAAATATTTCAATATCTTCTTTGAAACGCACATGCACTTTGATCTCTTCTGCGAATTATGTGCGGTTTGATCTCTTTATGCTAATTAAATATTAATTATTTGTTAGGATTCTCTAATAAGAAGTTAATTTATGGTACACCCTTCGCAGCTGGGGACAATATTTTTTTCTTAATCATGTACCGCGAATTATGTGCGGTTTGTTCTCTTTATGCTAATTAAATATTAATTATTTGTTAGGATTCTCTAATAAGAAGTTAATTTATGGTACACCTTTCACAACTGGGGACAATATTTTTTCTTAATCATGTACCCCACTTGAATATTAATATTATTGATGGTATAGTCAATAAACAGAGGCCAGAGTGTACAAATAATAACTATTTTTGTTGGTGAATAGAAATTCGAGTTATTGAGGAAGCAAGTACTAACGGTAGGGTAACAAAGTTTTGGCATCTGTTTAGAAAAAGATTTTTAAATATAAACAAAAAATGTGATATTTTCAAGACAAAATATGTTCTTGAAAAGTAATTGAAAAATTTGTACGGTTAAAAAATAATTGAAAAATGTATTTTATAAACAGTTTAACAAACGGATGTACAACCAAGAAAGCTACAATACAAAAGCATAGTTCAGTGTGTATACCCAAACTTTGGGCTTACCATCAAGTCCTCTAACCTGACTATGAGAGACATAATCTGTGATTAAACTCTTTAACCAATGGCTCAAGATAAGATCGATTGAAACCCTCAAAGTGTGGGTTACACCATTTTTTTTTTTCAAAAACATAGTTTAGTGTGACTGAGCTTTTCAAAAAAGTGCTGAGCCTTAATACAAAAATTTGTGTTAGTTCGTACGATTAAAAAAAGGGCCTTTTCTAACTAGTGAGCTGGATATAATATATATGTTTAGAACCTTATTTTTAAAAATGGAGCATACCCGGCAAACGACCAATATTTCAACGAGCTCGATCTGCCTAACGACAGAGCTAAATGATTCAGCACTATACCCTTCATGGGTGATGGAGTTGATGGAATAAGTGAGCTCCAGAGCCTTTGAGGTTTCCTCATAAATAAATAAATAAATAAATGACTCAGCACTATAAGAGAATGCTCGAGTTCATTGCGACCACAATCTTTAAATTGATCTAGATTTAAAAATTTATATTCATGTTTTTTTTTTAAAAGTAATTAAAAACACAGCCACTAAATCAGGGTCATCGATCAACTCATTTTCACCAGGTTAATCTGGTTGTTCATGGACATATATTTTGTTAAAATCTGGATATGAATGTATAACTCTCATTCACGAGGCGAATATCTCATTTAATAATTTTTTTTTTTTTTTAAATAATGAGATAAATCTAATTACCACCCAAGAATTTAGAAAAGAAATATCGTATTTGTGATAGGTCACAAGTTGATTGTTTCATTCATGGAAAAAAATGTTTATGTTAAAGATGTGATTGGAGAGGGTTAAAATGTGTTCGTCCCACCATAATAGTGGACTATTATAACAATAAACCAAATGGAAATTTTAGTAATTTTGCAACTTCAAGAAGTGAAGCCTACCTTTGCAAATTAAGGCCAAATGACCAAGCTCTTTGCTTTTCACGTTCGTCTTACTTGATAGATTCTGCCGCAAACTCTAAGCCAAAATAAATAAGTGAGCAGGAGGGAAAACTAGTAAATATAAAAGAGAAGAGTCATCAGACCTTAAGGCTCCATTTGGTTTGCATTTCAGTTTTCACTTTTAATTTTTTAATTCATTTTGAAATTATGTTTTGAAAAGGTCTGTTTTAAGATCACAGAAATACGTTTGCTTTGTCTTTTTGAAATATATTGAATCGTGCTACACTTGGTCTATCGAACAGCAATGAAGAACATCTATTGTTTATTTTTTAGGTTACAAAAATTAAGATAGAAATGCTGAAATCAGACAATTTGTTGATCAGACAGCGATGAAGAACATCTATTGTTTTTTCCGACAAGTTGTACAAATCAGAAATGCTAAAATCAGGAGTTTATTTTAGGTTACATTTTAGAATTTTATACCAAGAGAGAATAGGAATGCAGAAAATAATAACATCAACTATAAGGCCAAGTTGAAAATGTTGGTTTTTGAGGCATCAAAAATAAACCTCATTAGTATCTGTTTGGTAAAAGTTTTTTGTTTATAAAGAAATAGAGCGATGTTTTTGAGTTAAAATATGTGGTTGAAAAAGTGATTTTGATAACTGTACATGACTAAAAAGTAGTTTGACAATGTGTTGTTTATAAACATGTTTAGGAAATTAATGTCGCATTGTACAACTTGTTGTTCTGTACGTTCTCTATATTCTGCAATTCCAGCTTTATTGACTCTAAGCCCTTGTTTGATTTTACAAAGTTTTCATAAAATCAATTACTTTTTTCTATAGTAATCAATCTCAATCATTCAACAAAAAAGTCCACAACTTTTTACTTTTCAAACCATTTTTTAACCACACGATTTCTCAAAACTTTTTCTTTTCTCAAAAAGTTATAAAATCAAACACACACTTAATACTTTATTTCATGTTTGAGTATACAATTGCAGGAATCGCAGATACAATTATTTATGTCGGTAAAAAATATTTTAGTTGTAAAAAAAATATTTATCTGTTTTTCATAAATTTCACAGTATTTGTACTCGATCAATTTCGTCTGAGTTTAATCTTCATTGTGTATATTATTATTTGGTATACGCAAGGGCGGAAACAGGGGGGCTCCACTGGGCCATGGCCCAACCCAATTAACAGCCTAATGCTGAGGATCTTCAAAAAAAAATAAAAATGTAATGGCCCAGCCCAAAAAAAGAATTGGCCCAGTTTGCTGGAGGTTATTACCCAGCGTCCAGACTCCAGCTTGCCTGCATCGCTCAAAAGTCAAAACCATTCGAAAAAAAAAAAAAAAATGCTGCTGCCTGCTAGTGCTCACCACTGACGGATCGAGGTTGAGAGTGAGGGACGAACAACGACGAAGACGACGATTTGGGACTCGGAGGAAGTGAGGAACAATTTCGCGACCACGCCTCCGTCGACTGCTAGTCTGCTACTGCTCTGTCCTCTGTGCCTACTGTGCGTGCGAAGTGCGAACGGTGCGATTGTGCCTCCGTCGACCTTCGCAGCTTCATAGCGCCTGCCCTAATTTTCACCTCATTTCATTAAGGTAAATTGATTCTGCCCTAATTTTTTGATTTGTAATTGTGTCCTAATTTCAATTTTTAGTTTCTATCCTAATTTTAGTTTATCAATTTGTTTGATTTTGTGCCCTAATTGATGAGAAAATTGATGTTGACATTGACACAACAATGCTATTTAGTATTTAGTAATTTCAGTTTTTTGAGGTTGGAGATGAATCAAATGATAATTTTTAATTTGGCATTTGGCAAACAATTTTTCTGATTTAGTGGTGCTGTGTCCTAACTGATGAATATTTGTAATTGAAAAATGAAGATTGATGTTGGCATTTGGGATTCTTGATTATGCAAATGTTATAATGAGTAATGGCCACACAACCTCCTAAGAAGAAAGGCAAAATAACATTGCATTCTTTCTTCAAACCAACATCAAATGACAATCAACAGTTTCAACCGAATGATAATCAACAGTCTCCACAAAATGACAACCAACAATCTCAACCGAATGATAATGAAAAGTCTCCTCAAAATGACAATCAACAATCTCAACCGAGTGATAATCAACAATCTCTTCCAATTCCATCTTTTGATATTGAACGGGATCCAGGAAAAAGGAAGAAAATATGTGACTATCCTCTTGATAAAAGGGATGAGGTTAGACGGGCATATTTAATAGTAGGTCCTTATCAACCTAAACTTCGAGATTATAAAGTTAGGATGTATAAGGATAGAGGTTGTCATTTTCAATACAGTTGGTTTAGTCAATTTTCTTGGTTGGAGTATTCGCCTTCAACACATAAGGCTTATTGCTTTCAATGTTTTGTTTTTTCCAATGATGGACAACAGACTTCTTCTTCTTCAGCATTAGTAACTAATGGATTTGATAACTGGAAGCGAGTTCAGGGAAAGGAGTGTGCATTTCTTGGTCATGTTGGTTCTTCATCTTCATCACCTCATAATAGGTGTGTGACAAGTGCTCAAGCTTTAATGAGAACATCTCAATACATTGATAAGGTCATGCATAGAGTTAGCAAAGATAAAGTTTTGAAAAATAGGTTGCGGCTAAAGACTACAATAATGACTGTTAGTTATCTAGCATTGCAAGGGTGTGCTTTCAGAGGTCACGATGAATCTGAAGGTTCATCGAATCGTGGGAATGTGATTGAGATGATTAGACGTTTTGGTGAAATGAATGAAGCAGTTAAAAATGTTGTATTGTGTAATGCACCCAAAAATGCCCAATATACTTCTGGAGAGATTCAGAAAGAGCTTTTGGCAATAATAGCCAATAGAGTGTGTCAGATGATTCGCGAGGAGATTGGAGATGCTTACTTTTCACTTCTTGTAGATGAAGCACAAGATGAATCTCAAAAAGAACAAATGGCCATTATTTTGAGGTTTGTGAACGCTTCAGGTATTCTGATAGAACGTTTCTTTGCTATCAGAGCGGTCAGTGAGACTTCTTCAGAGACACTAAAAAATCATATATCAGATGTTCTTAGTCAATACAATCTTCAAGTTTATAAATTGAGAGGACAGGGGTATGATGGAGCTAGCAATATGCGTGGCCAATGGAATGGACTTCAAGCACTATTTCTTAATGATTGCCCATATGCGTACTATGTCCATTTTTTTGCTCATCGATTGCAGTTAACACTAGTTGCTGCAGCCAAGCAGTGCGATCCTATTTGGGATTTCTTCTCTCTATTAGATAATGTCATTAATATTGTTAAATCTTCTCCTAAGCGTAATACTGAGCTACAAGCTATTCAAAGAGAAATGGTTGAGAATATGTTAGCAGCTGGAGAACGTGATACTGGACGTGGGGCTAATCAGATGATGACTTTGCAACGGTCAGGATCTACTCGTTGGGGTTCTCATTACGAATCTATTAAGAGTATGATAGAAATGTATGATGCAACTTGTAAGCTGCTTGAGGATCTTCTTGGCAATTGTTCTAATCCGAAGGCTCGGGCTGAACTTCGTGGTACTTCCAAAAACATCAAAAGCTTTGATTTTGTGTTTTCCTTGCATGTAATGAACTCAATTATGGGAATCACTAATTTTCTTTGTCAAGCATTTCAAAAAGAATCTATTGACATTTTAGCTGCTATAAGGTATGTCTCCACTGCAAAAAATCTTCTCCACGAATTAAGAGAACAGGGTTGGGAGAAACTGCTTCAAGAAGTGAAAGATTTTTGCTCAAGACACGATATCACCATACCCGACATGGACACCAACGTTGGTCGTGGTCGCAGTCAAATTACCATTGAGCATTATTACCATTTTGACGTCTACAATGAAGCCATAGATTTTCAGTTGAAAGAGTTGGATACAAGATTTAATGAGACATCAATTCGACTCCTTACTCTTAGTGTGGCTTTGGATCCAAAAAATTCATTTCAATCATTTAATGCAAATGACATTTATGAGCTTGCAGTGGAGTTTTATCCTGACGATTTTGATCGCCAAGAGAGACATGCTTTGTTAAGTGAATTGAAATTTTATGGTGATGATGTGGCTCGTAATCCTCAATTTGAAGTACCTACACTTGCAAAATTAAGCGAGAAGTTGGTTGAAACTAGAAGATCGGAGGATTAAAAGATGATAACTAGATTGATTCGCCTTGTGTTAACATTACCTGTTTCTACGGCGACTACCGAGAGAGCATTTTCAGCGATGAAACATGTGAAGACGACAATTCGCAGCAAAATGGGCGACGAGTTTCTTGCTGATCGTATGACAATTTATGTTGAGAGAGACGTCATGGGTAAAATAGATATAGATTCTATTATTGAAGAATTTGCAGCTGTGAAAGATCGTCGCTCACAACTTTCTTTAGCTAATTTTAGGTCTTGAATGTTTTTTTGTTGTTGTTGTTTTGGCAATGGAACAAATTCTTGTAAGTTTTTTTACTATTGTAAATTATTTGGAAAACATTAAATTCTCATAAAATTGGCTCTGTCATTACCCCCCTTAACCCGCCCTCCTGGCCCCCCTCTTTCGGGATTCCTGGCTCCGCCCCTGGGTATACGATACCTTATTTGTTAAAATGTCCTCTTCACAAAAGTTTGAGGTGCATCTATATGATGGCACTAGAGACTTTAGTCTTTATGCAAAAAGATGAGGGCTATGTTGTTACAATAGAGGTGTGCTACGCTCTTGGATACTTCTAGAGCAACAAAAACTAGTGCATTTAGGAGAAAATAATTTGATGAGATTGCTTGGAGTTTAATCTGTATTTATCTGTCAAATAAAGTGTTATTAGGGAAGTAGTAAACAACTCCAGGTGATACACTTTAAAAGAAATCGGATAAAACTATGCCTAATAAGTTTCATCTCCTAAGGCTCTTCCGTAATTCTAAATTTTGATGCATCCTCAAATTTGAAAGAAAACATTAATAGCTTCACAAAATTGATTCAAGACTTGGCTTATTGTGATGAGAAATTGTTATTTCAGCCTTAAAAAATAAAGAACTCGAGTTAAAAGTAGACTTTGAAGAAAGTAAAACTGGTGAGGGTTTAACACTAAAAGAAAAGAAAACAAATAAAAACTTTAACTCAAGCACCAGAAAGAAAAATGCACTGCATAACAAGGACCAAAAAAATAAATAAAGAAATAAATAATGAAAATGAAAATGAAAATATAAATGAAAAGTTTATCTAGGAGAATTAGATGTTGAATATGATATAAGGATTCATAAAGGTTATACTGAATTTTTTTCGTGAAATCTAAAGAACTTATATCCACAACTAAGAATAATGGGATTTACACTGTGCAAGGAAAGCTATTAGCCTATGTTTCGTAAAAGAATGTGGTTTATAAATTGATTTATTTATATTTTTGAGATAATACGTGTGATTATAAAGTGGAGATAGAAAATGTGTGGTTAAAAAGAAATTTGTAAAATTGTATAGTTTATAAACTGGTTTTTTTTTTTAGTTTACCGAACGCATTCTTAGTTGGCAACACTGCTGCAGCTGCAAGTGTAAAATCTGATAAGTCTTGCACAGAAATCTGAGCCTTATAAGTGATTTTGGGCTTCAACTTCTGAAGAAGGAAAGGGTAAAGAATTAAATTTTGTGAAGAGTTTGTTCTGGGCAATGAAAGCAGGTTTCCTTTTATGAGCGGTATTCATATATCCAAAATTATTCTTGAATATTTACATGCTAATCGTGGGTTCAGATTCTATCAATGACAACATTGAAGATCGAGCGTTGGATTACTTGGACAAGTAGGATCGTTCGGGTTCGAAGTTTTTAAAGGAGCGAACATAGAATCCACAAGATCGCGGCGACATCAAGCACGCAATCGCGCAGGCTTCCGGCTGGACCTTTTGTGGGCCATTTTGTGAAGGTTTTACAGAATTTTGCCCTATTCTACCATGTTTTCTCCCTAACTTATGTATACAACATTGGGGGTACGAATTTAGGACTTTTGCTCAGCCTCCTAACGAAGATTATTAGCACTTTTACATCAATTTCTTTGGAAATTCAAGCAAGACAAAGGCAGGAGATTAAAAGATAAACAAGGGGAAATCAACTCTTGGTACAAGATTTTTTTCTTCTTGTTAATTTTATAAACTCCATCATGTTTTATTATTATTTTTCCTGCAATTATTATTTCTTTGTGATGTGTAACTAAATCTATAAGTTGGGATGAATGATCTACCCTAGCTTTATTTTATTAATTTCAAACTTCAAGTTTTGTGTATATGTTGCATGTGTTGATTTATTATTGTGTTCAATGCGTGAATTAATTGACCACTAATTCATTGATATCATGAGTTGTTTTCATAATTCGAGAGGTGAGTTAATAACTTAAGTCAAGGTAATAAATCCAGCAATTTCAACAAAAAGATAGATATATGAATTTGTGGTTGCATGTGATCAATATTGAGTTCTTATGTTTTATGCATTTAGCTAAGGAATGATTCTGACCCTCTGTAGAGATATATGATTGACTTAGTTAGATAGAATTGATTTAAACTCGAGAGCTAATTTCAATATACATTAGTGATTCGATCAAACACATATATCGGAATAAAACTTGAGGAATGTAATTAATATTATTGGCTATGCTGAAATTGTGAATTCCAACACTTTTCAAACACTTGAGAAAAACAGTTCGACATTCTAGTATCTTCAAACTTGCATTTATTTCTTAGTTTAGTTTAAAATACAATACAACATTCGTTTGTACAAATAAGATTGAGAACTAATCAATTTTTTATACTTAATAGTAGTCTTCGTAGGAACAATTACCCGGACTCCTTTGTCTACCTTATTACTTTTCACAATCAGTACACTTGTGGAATATTTTGCATAAAATAAAGTAAACACATACACAAGGATCTCTTACAGTATGTCCCATGTTTTTCATCACATCCGAATCTAGACCATTTGCTCTCATTGTAATACTTGAAGAATTAAAAAATTATTTTAAATGAGAATTACTCAAGAACGTAGACACTGATTCTTACAACTTGATTTACTTGAAGTTTGGAGAACGAATGCAGATATCCAATTATTTTTGTCATGAAAAATGATCTACTAACACCTACATTTAGCATGATAGATTTGGAATCTGATTTTAGTGCAAGTAAAAGGACTTTGTCCGAAGTAAGGAGCTGACCCAAAGAACACTAGTACAGATGCAGTCATTCGTGTCGGTTGTAAAGGTGACACGTATGGTGACGACGCAAAATGTATTGACTTTACGTGTCGGTTGTTGGCCGACGCCTAAAATTAACTTTAGGCGTCGGTTGTTAATGTCAACCAATGCCTAAAGTGTTACAAAACTTGTCAGTTGTCATACATAATCGATGCCTAATGTTATGTTAATGTGTCGGCTGTTAATGAACAACCGATGCCATTTGTAACACTTTAGGCATCGGTTGACATTAACAATCGACGCCTAAAGTCCTTTTTTTTTTTGGATAAATTTCAAATCTCGTCGATTTCCTCCATTGAGTAATATTCTTGAAATGCCTAAAAATAATATAAATTCTCAATTAAATTAAATATAAATTCACAATTAAATAATTCTTAGTACGTATTCAATAACTTATACCTTATCTAAAGAAGTAAAATGGGAACAAGTTGTGACTATCTCATACATGTTTTTCATAACATAATAGTCACACTCAGAACCTCTGAGTTGCTGAGAACACTGAAATTTTGACATTAATGAAAACTAAAGTTAGTAATATAACTAAATAGAAATTAACTCAAAATTTTGTAGTAACTTATAAAATTTTAGCCCCTGTTCTCTTTGCTGTTTTGAGGTCGTTTTCTGTTTTTATTTTCGAAAACGCTAAAAACGCGTTCTCTTTACCATTTTCGAAAACGCATTTTGGAAAACAAAAAAAAAAAATTTGTACACAAAACGGAAAACGCCCGAAACATCGTTTTGGGCGTTTTGTGTGTATTTCGATAAAAAATGTCCAAAACGCGGAAAACACGTTTTGGAATTTTTTTTTATTTTTTTATTTTTTTTATAGAATTATCTTAACTTAGAACTAAGCTTAATATAAAGTTTTTATTTTTTTATTATTTTTTTTAGAATTATCCTAGCTTGGAACTAAGCCTAAATAAAGAATTTTTTTTTTTTTTTTTTTTTTTTTTTTTTTTTTGAGAATTATCCTAACTTGGAACTTAGTTTAAATAAAGTTTTATTGAATTCAATATCAACATTACAAAAAAAAATTAAATGAGAATTCTTGTTGTTATATTTCAAAAAATGCAATGATAAATGGACTCTGGTGGTTTTGAAAGAACTTGCATTTTCTGGATTTTAATAGAAGTAGAGATTTCTCAAGTCCCGAACCTGACCAAGCTGTGTTAATATAGACTCTTAATGCTCACATTAGTGTGTTGCATGTAACCATATTTTTAGTGTATTGTGAAAGGAAATTTGAGTTGGAGTTAGTAGTACTCTGCAAGCAAATTAATTAAAAATAGTTTAAATAGTGTTCTGCAAAATTTCAAACAGGAGGTGTTTTCCAGCTTTTCATTTTCAAAAACAGTTTTCAGAAATGACAAACCAAACGCGTTTTTAGCAAATTTGAAAACAAAAATGAAAACACAAAACACAAAACATTTTCGAAAATGAAAATACAAAATAAAATACAAACAGAACGCCACCTTAGTTTTTCATTCCGAATTTTTTTTCCATGTTACATTGTTGTTTCCCTTCTTGCCTCCTAATGCCCAAAATGTTCAAAAGGCCCTAAAGTGCCAATAAATATGAATAAATTATACTACCCCCGTCCCAAAAAGATAATCCTATAGTTATTTTCACACGGATTAAGAAATGGTAGTTAGTATAGTTAGAGTATTAAATTTTATCAATATTTTCTATTTATATCCTTTATTCTTTATTTATTGTTTTAAGTAAACCCACTTCGTTTCCCACAAAAATTTGAAAATACAATAGATATGTAGTTGGTGTGTATTGTACCAAGATACATTAAATAAGGGTATATGTGGAAATGAAATATTTAATACCTGCTCAATATGGAAACAAGACTATCTTTTTAAGACAAACAAAAATAGTATACAGGACTATCTTTTTGGGACGGAGAGAGTAACAATCATTCCTAAAACTAAAAAGATTCCAACAAAAATTTTGGCAGTGTCTATCCTATAAATTGAATTCATCCAACCTGTAGAAAGACCCTATTATTGATAAATAAACCACTTATCAATAATCACAACATATACACATCAATTTCACATTAAATTTCTACAATTATTATTACATTAAAATAGACAACCGAAACATTGTGCACAAAACAAAAAAGCATGAACAATGCAATAAATACTTACATATTACACGACGCCTTGATTTCTATGTCACATTTACATGATTGCACTGAATCTATGAAGTACACCATACAGGTGTCACAACAAATTGTAAGCAACATCCAATGATTCCTACGTATTATGAACGTGTAAATATACCTTTAAATAACAAAGGACTTAAATTAAGTAAAAATAATAATAAATAAACAATAATAATGGTATTACCCCTGAAAGTACGATGCTAAAATAAATTTCTTCGATCTCAGTGTCTCCATGGTTGTAGCCATGTAACTCACAACACTATCTAAATTTGTTCTTACTATGATCGACGCAATCTCTGACGAACACATAAATCCGATTGACTTGACATCGAATTCCTCATACAACCCATAGAGGTACCTTAATAAAATTACACCAATGAATAAAAATTAAATGAAAGTTATGAATTTGTGTTAAACAGTCTTCCATTGTGAATACTTGCAGAATAAATATATTCAACCATCACATTGTAAGCAGGTCGGTGATGTCGTCGATCGTAACATAAATACTTTCAACGTTCGTATGATGAAACACAGTTATGTCTAGAAGCATTTGGATGTAGTCCACACCACCAAGCATTGTAAGGACTAGAGAGTGTAAATACTTGCAATCACCACCCAGACGTAAAGCAGCATCATCAACGAGCGGGGTCTTTGTGTAGATGACATATCAAAACTCTGAGGCTTTTTAAATTTTTCAGATTTTTTATCCTGTTTTACCAACTCTTCCTGCAATTAATTTTTTTTTTATCATTATAACACTTCTAATATAAAAATAAAAGTAATTAATATTGAAAAAATATTTTACGTAACAAAAAATGATTACCTCTCTTATAATCACCAAATCTTTAGGCCATTGACAAAAGCTTCCAACAGCTTCCCTCATCATGGTGTAGTATGGAGATGGAATTGGCAGAAGGGACGCTTCTGCACCTTGTATAACATCATCAATCGACACCTTACAATGATCGGTCAAGAGTTGTTGATGTTGCACCACGGTCTCTGGTCCGAATGGAAAAACCATTTCTCTATCCACTAATTGAGTCTCACCATTGCACCTTACAGCAAGATGACACTGGATTGGCTTGTATTGTTCGACATATTTGAAAATCAATGTTAGTCCTTACAGTTGAAATATAAGCAATAATATTCAAAAGCTAAATAATTTAAGATTAAATACTCGAAGGCCATCAAATGGATCTGAATTAACATATTAGCAACTACTGCGAGTTGGTAGTCGGAGATGTGGAGTTATTTCCATTTCAGCATCCAGATTTAAGCCCATGCACTGGAGGATGACTTCATATTTCTGCTACATATTGTCGATCTTACTCTGCACCTCTGCTGCATACTCTTTGCTGACTCGCTCGGTGGTACCAACCTCCACCTTCATGCTCATCTCCTTAATATCATCTACCGACATGAACCCACTCGATCATCTGCTATAAACATCGCTCATAGTGACGTAGACACTACATACGCTCACTCGACCAGGATGATCATCACTACTGAGGGCTTCAAATAACACGTCATGATGTCTACTTGGGACAAATATCCCTTGAGTTGTTTCCACAAATTTTTTAATCTGTTCTAAAAAAAAAAAAATGATAAGTACTCTATTGAACTTTAATTCAAAGTATGATAAAATTTGGGGCTATACTTACAATTTTTTCTTACACCCCTCTCGTCTTCTCGTTGGGGTTGTAATAAGATCCATCTTATTTCTTTTTTGATCTTGCTCGAACCCAGTCTAAGTTGCGATCATTGCTTAACATGGATGAGCTAATTGACCCACACGAAGAGGCAGAAGAAAGTGGGTCTGACAAGAGCCACTTTGGCCTCATCTCGACATAACTAGAAGAGCTCAGAAAATGTAGATGTTGGTTATGCAACTAGCTTGCTCTGGCCTTCTTACTTTTTTCCTTGAAAATATAAAACATCACATAGCTTAAAACTCATTTATATACACCTTCAAAAAATAAAGCATCACATCACATAACTCTTCATGTACAATTATGTATACCTTGAAAACTTCAGTTTCACGCTCTTTCTTAAACAACTCACATTGCTCTTAAGTCAAGAAATAATATAGCTATGTAGGTGATGCATATTTTGGGTGCTGATTGTTAATGAAATCATGCACTAACCTAGTCTTGAAATCTTTCCATCGCATCCCCACAACTTCTAAAATAATGTGTTTCCTTTCATCGTCGGATATGCTAAACTCCCTCTAAAAGATAACAATAATATATGATGTTATACCCATAAAAAAAAAAAAAAACAAAAACAAAAACAAAAACAAAAACAAAAAAAAAAAAAACAAAAACAAAAACAAAACATTTAAAATTGACTATCAAATATTAATTTTACTATGTATGAATTAATGTAATACCTTTATATCTTGTTAAATCATGTCTTTAAGGCTTCAAGGAATGTTATGTCAATCACTAATATTTGTATCCACATTAACAGGGACCAAAGACCCTATATAAGACCTGAAGTTCATCGTACGTGGTCCGATCGGCCTATTGTGATCATCAAATTCAATGACCTTTACATCCTCGGCCTTCTTCTTCATCTTCATCTTCTTGCAAGTTGTTGGTCATCTGGGGTCTTTTTCCTTTGGATACTACGCTGACCGTCAGATGAACTCGAAGAATTGGCCATGTCTTTCAAAAGATTATTCACGTATCGACGTACATTACTAAATAATATTAGAAAGTTATAAGTAAGAATGTAAATGATCTTACATAATTAATTACTTATCACTGACGAAAAGTAATAATGAATAGAAAGTTATAAGTAAGAATATAAATGATCTTACACAATTTGTAATCACAAACGATGATCAATCCACAATTCTTCCTCATGATCCCAACGCATGTAATTTGTTTCAAGATTATCTTCCCCTATAAGTGCATCCGGTTGTCTACCAATAGAAAATGGAGGGGTTTCATCAAAATTATCATAGTATTCTTCATCCACCACATCACCAATGCCAACAATATGTCTTTTTCCTTGAAGGACAATGGACCACTTAGTATTAACAGGATCAAGAATGTAAAATACCTATTTTGTTGGTGATGCGCTCATCGAGATAACCCAGCCGACCAAAATCAATTAAAGTGAAGTCTAATTCATCCATCCGAACACCCCATCAGTTATAAACCCATTTACATCGAAATAGAGGAAACTTGAACTCCCTGTAATCAAGTTCCCAAATATCTTCAATTACACCCTAATAAGACATTGTAGCATCAATTGGCCTGGTATTTTTAGTACTAGAGAAATCTCTTGACATCGCTACTTGTGTCACTCCATTATTTTGCATCGTGCTTTTATCATCTTGACATTTTGTATAAAATGTATACCCTTTAATGTCATATACTTCAGAAGACCTCACAAGCATACCAGATCCGTACACTAACCACTTTACAGTTTCAGAAATGTTGTTAGGCGTTTGTGATAAATCTTACATAACTCTATCTTTGAACCATTTTGCAAATGAGCGATTATGTTGATTAGTCACCCACATTTAAGTTTTTGAAGGATTTTTCCACCTTAAAATGGACATGTCCTCATCCAAGTGCGGATGCACCTCAGTAAGGCGTTGCAAGATAAGGAGCTGTGCTTTGTCTCGAAATTCAACACTGGGAACAATTGTTTTGCATCCAATCGTACCTTTAACTTTCAGTCTTCCCTCTTGAAGAGATTTAGGAATACCAATAGCATTACATCATCTAAGTAATCAGTACAAAATTCAATAGCATCCTCAACAAAATAACCTTCAATGATACTGCCTTTAGGTCGAAATCGGTTTCATACATATCCTTTTAATATACCCATGTACCTCTTAAATGGATACATATATCTCAAGAATACTAGACCACAAATATTAATTTCTCTCACCAAGTGAACAAGTAAATACAATAACATCAAAAAATGATGGCTGGAAATATATTTCAAATTGACATAGAGTGATGACAATATCGGCCTGAAAATCATCAAACGCCTCCGGATCAACAACTTTACTGCAAATTACATTGAAGGAAAAACAAAATTTTATAATGATATTTCTAACTTGTTTTGGGAGTATGTCTCGAACCGCAACTGGTAACAAGTGTTGTATTAAGACATGATAGTCATGAGACTTCATACCAACTAACTTCAAGTCCTTCATCGGCACAAGACTTTTTATGTTTGATGAGTATCCAGATGGAACCTTAACAGCATTTAGGCACTCAAAACTTGTTTTCTCTTTTCTAGAAAAAATATAGCAAGTTGGTGGTAAATAAGTATGATTTCCCGACTCTTGCGGTGCTAACTTATCCTGTATTCCCATTTCTACCATGTCTTTTCTGACTTTGATACTGTCTTTTGTTTTTGCTTGAATGTTTAATAATGTCACGACGATAATGTCACATACATTTTTCTCTACATGCATTACATCAAGACAATGCCTTACCGGTAAATGTTTCCAGTATGGTAGATCCCAAAATATGGATTTCTTCTTCCAAAGACTCTTCTGAGGAGGTTTAAAAGGTTTTCCAAACATAACATCAATATTTTTAACTCTTTCATAAACCTCACTTCCTGTTAATGGTAAGTGAGCTACTCGAGTCTCGATTTTTTCATTGAAGGAATTTTTCTTTTTTCGACAAGGATGATCAACTAAGAGAAAATGTTCAATGATTCATAAACACATTTTTATTACATCTTTTCAACCAAAGATCAATTGTGTCTTCTCACTACAACAAAAAAGGGCTTTTGCAACACTTGAATTGCAACATTCGGCAGTTGAATGTTGCTAAAGAGACATATCGCAACATTTTAAGAAGTGAATGTTGCGATTGGTGTTAACAATTGAGTTTTAGCAACATTTGTCAAGTGAATGTTGCAAAAGAGACTCATTTGCAACATTTATTGAATGTTACAAAAGAGTTCAACCTTTCGCAACGTTTAAAAAATGTTGCAAAAAGTACCTCTTTTGCAACGTTTAGCAAGCGTTGCGAAAGGGTACTCATTTGCAACATTTTTAAAACGTTGCAATAGCTTAGTTTCAGATTCTGAAATAAATAACTTTTAAAAGTTTGGGGACTAAAGTGCAATTTCTAAAAATAAAAAATATTAAAAATCAGATTCTTCTCTCTCTTTCTCATTTCCGTTCAGACGAGGACGAGGAGACGGAGGTGCGAGCTTCGAGCAAGCCGGCCCTTTCAGCCGGTGATTCGCCTGCGAAATGCCGTCGCAGAGAGGCGGCGAGCTGCGGGTAGGAAGGGGGATCAATTTTGAGAGATTTGGTATGAGTTTGGTGCGCAAACTGAGGTAAAATCTCGGCTTAAGGTGGGGCGATTTTCGACGAAAAACCGGTGAATATGGGTCCGGAGGTCAAGGTAAGGTTCTAGACTTCTTCTATTTCTGGGTTTTGGGTTTGATTTTGGTTGATTTGCTAAGGATTTGGAGAGGGCAGTGGAAGAGTGTGGTTGGTGGTTTGAAAATGATGGCTAGCCAGTTGCATTAGGTGGTGGCAGCGAAGGGGTTGTGGTGTGGGCGTGATGATGATGATGGTGATGATGAACTGTGGTGGTGGCTGCATTGGTGGTTTGGGTTGTGAATGGTGTTGCAGGCTCTTGGTCGGCTGGTTAGGTGAAGGCGCAGTGGTGGCTGCTTGGTTCCGGCTGGACAGTGGGATGCAGCTTGGTGGTTTTGATGTTGCATATTGGTTTGATCAGGATTTGGGGAATGCAGTTTGGTTTGGACCGTGACTGAAGGCAGTGCTGCATTTGGAGAGGTGATGCTCGGCGGTGGTGTGGCTTGGTGGATTAAAGGCTGTGGTGGTGAGTGGTGAAGTTTTTCATTTTGTTGACTTTTATGGCTTACAAATAGTACAGGTTGTTTAGTTTTTATCATTGACATTTGCCATGGACAGAGAATTGCATTTTGGTAATGAAAAACTATGGCTCTTTATTATTTAGATATTAGATTGAAGTGTCGACCATGATTTCGATTTTAAGTGTTTGTTTGTGGTTCGATTTTAGTGTTGATTATTATTTACGTTCTAATATATAACAATCACGTTAAAAAGTTGATTGGGATCATTGATAATAAATATTGATCTTCTTTAATGTTTGCAAAGTTTGATTGGTGTTCAGTTTAAGAGATAGAGCTCATGTTGAATAGTTGTTCTGCTACATCGTTGAGGAGTCCTCAGAAGATGCGGATAGCAAACAAATGTTCAAGTAAGTTGAGATGTCTTTGAAGTAAAAGAATAAGCATTATAATGATCATTTGTAACTTTATGCGTAACTTTATGCATTACTTTATGATGATATTTTCTAAAAATTCTTTGTTATTGGCTTACTGCTGCTTAGATTGTAATTTAGAAGGGACGTTATCTTGTAGTTGTTTGAGAATAGTCCATTTTTATTCTAATATTTATTTCATAATGTAGGTTTCCTTTCATTGCCTGTGAAGTTTTTACATGTGAGATTGATATCATTTTTAAGACTTTGGTGGAGGAAGAGGAGGTGAAATCATTGTATCAAACAATTGAAAAATATGGTTGTAGACCAAATTGGTGTTCTACCATCTGATATTTATTGTGTGCTCTATTCTCTGCAGCTTATGGATTTACTATTCTCTTTTCTGGAACCGAATCGTCCTCATAGTGCACTTGCGAGATATTTTAGTAAGGTACTCTTTATTGTATAAGCTTTTTGTAGTAGTTTTTTTTTTTTTTTTTTTTTTTTTAAATTTTTGTGTTGCTTTTTGTCATTTTTAGTACATAATAAGTAGGAGTCATAACCAGTCATTTCATTGTAGAATAGAAATGAGGAAATAGCTTATTCCCATTAATTATTTAATCACCAGACCTGTGTCACTTAGGGGAGTGTTCTTGACTTTACTTGATGACAGATATAGTATTACTATTATGCCTAAGGTTATAATACTTTATTTGTGTTCAAGAAGACAAGAGCTTTCATATTCATAATTAGGTAGGTATACTTCATTTGGTCTGATAAGATTCTTTTGCCGTTGATTTTAAATTTGTTAAACAAATTTCTTATTAGTTCGAGATCTTAAATGTATTGTCAACGTGTGTGTATATTTCTTTTTTACTGCTGTAATTATATTTTGTCTGTGGAAGGTTTGATGACTCTTAACATTATAATTCTTGGGATTTAATTGCCACATTCATTTAGCAGGCCTGAATTTTAACTTTGATCAAGCAACTAAATAATTGAATTTTGTGCATTTTGTAAATTATTGTTCTCTTGGAATTTATAATTTTCAATTATATTATTAATATTTTCTTGCATATAAATAATATTCCGATTTAAGTATATTATTTAGATTTAAGTATAAAAACATATAATTAAACACACGTTTATAATTATTGTGATTGATGTTTTTAAAAGAAATTTCGAGAAAATGTTAAATACGATAGGCAAATGAAAAAAAATGTGAATACTATGGTTAATAATGAATTATATTTTTTTAATCATCTTAATTTTAATAGTTGCATAAATGTTATATGATTTACGATTTTTAGTGTAATTCTTTACCTCAAACATTGCATGTTGTCATATCATGATAATTGCTATATTTACGTAACTATTATTTTTGACTATTTGATTTTATAAGTAAAAATTTATAAATTTATTGGTTAATTATTCTCTTTCAGTATAGAATTGCTCAAGAAATCATTCTTTTCAAAATATGAGCAATTAAGAGAGGTACAAACTTCTTATGGTAAGAAACGTTTATTTATTCAATGATCTTGTGTAATTCTTATTTATGACTAACTTCATATAAGTCTATTTGTTATTCAAGCTAAATTTGAATTCAAGATTTTTGTTAGCTATTATTAATTAGTTTTAAATTTGATTTGGGTTTAGATAGAGTTTATTGTTGAATTTGTGATGTTGAGGAGTTAGGGATTGATGTTGGAAGTTGTTTGAGGTGTTGGTTTGATTTTTAAATTATTATATTGGTTATGATATTTTTTTACAGGTTGACTAAGTCCAATTTATAGGGGAGGTTCTGTCGAAATTTCTATAGAATTTTTTACAATAGAAGGGAAGGAAAGAGAAGTTAACGCGTCTAATTTTAGGTTTTACACTTTGGGTGAAAGCTCATTTTTCTTGGTGGTAGATCTAGCATCTAGCAGACATCTGTCATCGATGCACTTTCACGTCTCTGGTCTAGTATATTGATTTAGGACAAGTCATATCAATTTCTATGAAATCATATTTGAAAGATATAAATGTATTTTGCTTTTAACTCTATTTTTTATTTTTTCTACCATTTATTAAGTAAAACGTGACATTCACTTATAACTTTGCTCAAATTTGTTATAGGTGTAACTTTGAAGATCGACCGAATTTTGCGATCTAAAGGTGCGGTTATATTGCGGGATGAAGTTGATATTCCCGTAGTAAAATATTTCTTTTGTCAAATGATGATGTTCTTTTACGAATTTGTTAAACATTATCAACACTTTCTTTCGTGGATTTGTTATTTTGTATTGTGGATTTATTAGACATTATCAAGACTTTATTTTGTATGAATTTGAAAATTCATAATGTATTTACTTTTGTTTTTTATTTAAAGTACAATTTTAATAAAGTAATTACAAAAATTTGGGTTTTATAAATAATTTGTTCAATAATATTTTTTAAATATATATATATATATATATAGCAACGTTAAAAAAATGTTGCAAAAGGGTCTACGACAACACTCAATAAATGTTGCAAAAGGTTGGGTTAATAGTTTTTGCAACACTTTAAAAACGTTGCAAAAAGGTTTACGACAACACTTAATAAATGTTGCAAAAGGGTCTACGGCAACACTTAAAAAACGTTGCAAAATGGTCTACCGCAACACTTAATAAACGTTGCAAAAAGGTCTACGACAACACTTAAAAAACGTTGCAAAAGGGTTTACCGCAACACTTAATAAACGTTGCAAAAGGTCTTTTGCAACGTTTAAAAAACGTTGCAAAAAGTTTTTTCTCTACGGAAACACTGCGATTTGCAACACTTGCTAAACGTTGCAAAAACCTTTTGGCAACATTTTTTTAGTGTTGCAAAAGGCTATTTTTGTTATAGTGTCTTTACAAATGTGGCATATTTTAGGTTCTTTGTTAGTATAACTTGACAAGTTACCATAAGTTGGAAAATAATTTATGGTGCAAAATATCATAGCACGTATGGTAAATTTCATTTAGCTATGTGCATCAAACATCAACACGCCTGCATTCCACAACAGTCTTAAATCTTCAATTAATGGCGTTAGACAAACATTTATGTCATTTTCCGGTTGTTTAGGTCCAGATATTAGCAACGACAACATGATATACTTGCGCTTCATACATAACCAAGGAGGAAAATTGTAATTCACCAAAAGAACTGGCCAAGTGCTATGTCGACTGCTCATGTTACCGTGTGGGTTCATCCCATCTGTACATAATCCAAGCCTAAGATTCCTATCTTCACCACCAAATTCAGGAAAGAACCTGTTAATGTTCCTCCATTGAGGAGAATCGATCGAGTGTCGTAGTTTTCCATCTTCCTTCCTCCCTTCAGCATGCAATCGCATGTTCTTTGCATCATTCACATTAGCAAACAAGCGTTTAAATATTGGAATTACAGGTAGGTACCATAATACCTTTGCAGGAGGACCTTTCTTATCCTCCCAACTGTCATTATCATCCTTCCACTTCTACCGTGATGCCCCACACTTTGGACACAGATGCAAGTCCTTATACTCATTTCAATACAATACACAATCATTTGGACATGCATGTATCCTCTCTATCTCCATACCCATCGGGCACAACATTTTCTTTGCCTCGTAGATTGAATTAGGTAGCTTGTTATCTTTCGAAAGCATCTCTCGTAAAAGTTTCAATACTTCCGTGAAACTCCTATCACTCCACCTATTCTTTGTTTTCAAGTTATACAATTTGAACACATCGGACAATTTTGTGAATTTCTTACAACCAGAAAACAAAGGCTTTTCAGAATCATTGAACAAGCTATCGAATATAGGAGGTTTTTCAATGAAGTCATCTTGAATATCACACATCATTGTATCTATCCGATTATTATCCACATCATTCTTATTAATAATCTCATCATTATTGCTCAAATTATTTTCCCCTAGATCACACTCATCGTCACCGGTGCTTGTTCTAGGAATTATACTCTCACCATGCCATATCCACCGTGTATAACCTTCCTTAAACCCATGACGAATCAAATGGATCTTTACTTTCTCAAGGCTATGAAACTTTCTCAAATTTTTACAATACAACAAGAGCACAAAATTGTTATTTCACATTTCTTTAGTTTTTCTTCATTAGCACTTTTCATAAACTCTTCAACCCCTTCACATATTCGTGTGCATTACGTCTCTCATAAATACAACTATGATCCATTTATAAGGACCTATATGAAAATACATATTCAACATGAATTAAACAAATGAAATCACTTTAAACATAATTTTTTTAAATGTTTAAAATTTATACAAAAATTTCAACAGAATCCCCCCTATAAATTGGATTTAGCCAACCTGAAGGGAAAATTAAAATGTCACAATAAAACCAAAATATTCAAACTCAACATATTCAACACTCAAACACAACACAATTCAATTCAAACTTCTATATCGTCAACTACTCCAAAAATTAATCCAAAATCAATTCTCAACTACGCAACAACAAAAATCCATAATCAAAGTCCATCGACACATCAATAGCACCAAAGACCACAATAACATACCTCAAATTTACAAATCCCAAAATTTGAAATTAACCATACATACAAACCCAATTTTTTAAGTTTTTCAAATTTATATAAACACACATCTATATATACAATCTTTTTCAAACAGTTAACTTTTAACAACTAAAATTAAATAAATATGTGTGTGTGTGTGTGTATATGTGTGTATCTCTTTTTTTGTGTGTGTGTGTGCGCGCGCGCGCGTGTGGGGGGGGGGGGAGGAAATACCAGTGGAGGGAAGGGAACCGGCGGTAGGCGAGCGACGGGTGGAAGCATGATAGGTGGTGGCGGCGTGAGGTAGAGTACAGCCGGGTTTAGTGATAGCGAGGAGGTGGTGGCGACGGGAAGAGAGAGAGTTGGGTAGAGAGAGTGAGAAAGAGAGTGGGAGGTGTCAATGGTAGTGGTGGTTAGGGGTGGGCGTGGGTTGGATTGGGTCTGTTTTTTGCCCAAACCGACCCCAACCCATTATGGTCGGGTTAATAAAAAATTAACCCAACCCAACCCAAACATGAGTTCAAACCCAACCCAATCAAGTTTCGGTCAGGTTGGGTTGGGTGGTTTGAGCTTTGGTCCAATTAACTAAAAATCTTAGAAAATTAAAAAATTATGCACATAAATCAACTACTAACTCAAATAAATTATTTACAATACAATAAGCTCAAATATAATAAATTGAATACTTACTAGTAAACTAAAATATGTTAAAATCATATTTGAGTTTCATCCAAATTAAAAATGAGCTTAAAATTCTTGAAATTTAAATCGTCTTATATTTTTAAAATTTTGATTAGATTGAGTTTGGTTTGTCACCCAACCCACAACCCAACCCAAACAAATTTTTTTTTTTTTTTAGAACCAACCCAACCCAATTTTCATCAAAACCCAACCCAACCCGATCGGTTGGGTTGGTCGATTTTGGTGGGTTGGGTGGGTTAATGCCCACCCCTAGTGGTGGTGGTGTCGCGCAATGCGGATTTAGAAGAGAAAAGAAGAGATTGTGTGTGGAAAGTGAAGAGAAAAGATGCACAGAAGTGATAAATGTCATACCTTTAGGCATCGGTTGCTACTATGAACTGACGCCTTTAATAAATATTATATTACAGGCGTCGGTTCTTTTTAGAATCGACGCTTATAATATTAGTTTGGGCATCGATTTATAAAGTGGAACCGACACCCTTGACCATCGTTACTTTTATGCGTCGGTTTATACTTAACAACTGATGTTTGTTGTTATGTTATATTTACAAAATTGCCACCACATTTTATATAGGCGTCGAATTTATCTAAAAACGACGCAAATGTGTTGCTTTTTTGCGTAATTCTGTACTAGTGGAAGATATTTTGCAAGTGTTAATGTGCGTCACAGATCGATAGAACGCTCATTTTCGTATACAAAATAAGTATGTCGAAATTACAAGAGTTGAGTAAATGACCTTTAGGTTTAATCTCTTTAATTTACATAATCATCTTCTCTCTAAATAATGTTTTTATTTCAAAATAAAAATTATACATGTAACAAGTTGTTTGTGTATAATTTTAACACTACCTATTAGAAAATTCAATTAAGTAGCTGATCCAAAGCCCCCCAAAAAAATAAAAATAAAAAAAATAAATTAACTACACGTTTTTTTTTTTGTATAAAAAAAGCAGGTTCAAGGACCAAGCTCGGCTTGACCCAAGAGCCACAAGATCGTGGGCCAAGCTCTAGAGAAACGGGTGATGCAAGTGAAGCAATTGAAGTAGGGAAAATTAAACAGAAACCCATAAATAAATTTTAGGTTTCTTATAGTTATAAAAAGTGATTCAAGTTGTGTACCCTTCCTATTGAAGTCCGGATGGTTTGAGTGGCAGCACATGAGGTGCTTGGGTTTTGATTGTGTTTTTATTGCATTTCTAATAAACTGTAAGCAGATCTTTAGATGATGGAAAAAGTTTTTTCAAAGGTTTACGCAAATAAAAAAATTGAAAACTTAAGGTGGCGTTCTGTTTGTATTTTATTTTGTATTTTCATTTTCGAAAATGTTTTGTGTTTTGTGTTTTCATTTTTGTTTTCAAATTTGCTGAAAACGCATTTGGTTTGTCATTTCTGAAAACTGTTTTTGAAAATGAAAAAGCTGGAAAACACGTTATGTTTGAAATTTTGCAAAACACTATTTAAACTATTTTTAATTAATTTGCTTGCAGAATATTACTAACTCCAACTCAAATTTTCTTTCACAATACACTAAAAATATGGTTACATGCAACACACTAATGTGAGCATTAAGAGTCTATATTAACACAGCTTGGTCAGGTTCGGAACTTGAGAAAGCTCTACTTCTATTAAAATCCAGAAAATGCAAGTTCTTTCAAAACCACAGAGTCCATTTATCATTGCTTTTTTTGAAATATAACAACAAGAATTCTCATTTAATTTTTTTTTTTGTAATGTTGATATTGAATTCAATAAAACTTTATTTAAACTAAGTTCCAAGTTAGGATAATTCTCAAAAAAAAAAATCTTTATTTAGACTTAGTTCCAAGTTAGGATAATTCTAAAAAAAAAATAATAAAAAAATAAAAAAAATAAAAACTTTATATTAAGCTTAAATCTAAGTTAAGATAATTCTAAAAAAAAAAAAAAAAAAAAATCAAAACGCGTTTTCTGCGTTTTGGACATTTTTTGTCGAAATACACACAAAACGCTCAAAACGATGTTTCGGGCGTTTTCCGTTTTGTGTACAAATTTTTTTTTTGTTTTCCAAAATGCGTTTTCGAAAATGGTAAAGAGAACGCGTTTTTAACGTTTTCGAAAATAAAAACAGAAAACGACCTCAAAACAGCAAAGAGAATAGGGGCTAAATATTCCATTTAAAAAATTGTACCATACTTGCTTTGTATCATTTATTTAAACTGGACAATTCAATATCACTTTTTCTTTTCCTTCTTTCCGGATCAATTTTCATGTACATAGGCACAAATTTTTGGAGGGTTTCTCATGCTTCGAACCCCTCTTCTTTTTTATATAAAGTTACAGCAAACTGGAAATTTCATGTAACAAAAGCACAAAATTTAATACATTGATTTCATTTCCCTGTTAACAACAAAAGCCATTAAGAAATATACGGGATTCATAAGTACAAATTAAAATGTTATTTCAGCAAAAATGCTTGATTAAAGGGGGCTACTCCTTAAAATAGAAAACATATTGAAAATTTTTCCACTACACAAGATTCTCTTTATAATTCAGCAAACAAGAAACGACAGCTATGGGTTGAATTAACATAAGTTGAACATGAAAAGCAATTTGAACTACTGCAAAATTAATTCTGCTGCTGCTGCACGAAATGCTCAACGGAGGTTTCTCTTCAGCTTCAAGAGAGTTTCTAGCGCTATGCGGTTCCACCGAAAGAAAGAGAGCTATTAGCAATGGCTTCAAGTTTTATCGAAATTTGTCACTCCCGGAACTTTGTTGCAGGAATGTCGAACTATGCATCTACCAACACCTCCATCACTGCTAAAAAATACATGAAGTTAGTCATTATTTCTAAGAAACAGTATGAAAATGATATTACACCAAATGTTCCGAGGTGCAGATCTTTATACCATGCAAATGACCATCCTTGCTTGCCATCAGCCTTATTAATGACGACAGTGATTGTTTGAGACTCATTATAATTAGATTATTTGGGATAATGTATTTTGCAATAGTTATTTTTTGAAAATGTATGGTTGGAAATTAAGAGAGAGAAATGAATTGGAGAATGTGTGGTTGAAAATAAGGTAGATAAAAAATGTATTAAATTATAAAGGGACTCAACTTATATATATATATATATATATATATGTATGACTTCTATAACATTATTATTATTTTAAATGAAAAGTGAGAATTTAAAGTTGTCATATGCTAAGTGCTCAAACCTTGTAAAACCAATATAAACCGTTGCTCCACCTCCGCTTGAGAAGCCGTTAATCTTCCTGACAACAATGAAAAAAATTTGACATAATGTTAACGTACGCAACTATCAGCAATGCTACTTTTCCTAACGACAATAAACATAATGCTTTTTTGTAAGTCTAGATAGGGAAGATGCAGAAACGTATATTAGACGAAAAAGTTGAAAGCAAATGAATTTCATTTCGTACTTTGTAAACGTCGAAATATAAAAGAATTTAATCGCATAATAATGATAATAATAAAAAAATTATGGCAGAAAAAAAGGGTATAATATGAGCTTTGACTTACACCAGTCACAGCAAACCCTTCATTACCATAATCCCGTTGTTCTTGACCAATTTCCAGAGCTGAACTTTTGGTATTTTTGCCACAATCTAATACAAAAATCTCCTGTAGTGTAGAAATCTTGCTAAATTCGGATGGAATCATCTCCAAATATATGCAATCTATCAACTGCAATCGTTCAAGTACAGGGAAATGATCATGTGATGAATTCCAGTGTTCAAGTTCTAGGCTTTGTAATCGAAGGAATTTGAGCTTTTGGAACTCATCATCCTTGGTGTCCCAGATTTTTCCATCAAAGCTGCCTTCTAATTTCAGAATCTCTAGGTTGGGCAATGTCCCAATTAATGACATCTTGTCATAAGGCAAACGAGGTCCAGAATAAGTAAGCTTCTTGATATTCATGGGAAATTTAACCACCGAGTAATCACCCCCAAACAACACCCCATTGTAGATTTTGAGTGACTCGAGCTGAGAAAGAAAGTTGAGATCAGGAAAGTGATTGCCTGAAGATTTGCATTGAAGCTTACGAAGATTTGGTGAGCATCTCAAGATTTCTACGTCTTCAGAATCGGAAATAAGAACATAACCAAGGGTCTGTAGGCAATTTATTCGTGAGCTATCACAATTCTTACTGAATCTTACTTCTTTGACATAATCATATGCATACTTTCCAAAGACACGTAGATGTCTCAACTTAGGCATATTGAGAAGGTATGTTGGTAATTCAATTACGTCATGCAAACTAAGATATTCAAGGTGATGGAGTTTGCTTAGTATTGATGGCTTTTCCTTTATTATTTGAAACTCCGGAAACTCCAAGTACCTCAAATCAGGCATAATTTTGAGTCCCAGTCGAACTGTTTCATCATATTCTGAATCCATGATCCTAATTTTTTCCGAACTATAAACAATGGAGAAGGCCTCTGAGAGATTCCTAGGTGTCAAGACATGATGAGATCGACCCATACGCAAGTGACGGAGATACTCAGCTACTAAGAATTGACTAAAGAGGTAGAAAAATAGGAACATGGAGTTAAACAGCATCAACCAGCATCAGCAGCAATAGCAGTAGCAGCATCATTGACAATTTGACATAATAACTACAAATTAGTAGGCCAAATTGAAAATTTTGAAGTAAAACGAAAAGGAATTAGAAAGAGAATGAGTGAACTTACTGTTGAAATAGAAAATTTTCATCTTCTACAGCTAATTTGTGGCACATATCGAGTACTAGATCGTGGAGGGTACAAGTTTTTACTCCATTGTCAGATCTTCTTTGAGACACTTGAAGCAGGCTCCTGTTAACAAGTTCCATTAGATACTCCTCGGCTTCATCTTCGAAGGTCTTGTGCTCCTTTTTCTCTATGAATCCTTCGGCTATCCATAGTAATAATAGCTTCCGAACTGGAATTTCCTTGTCTTCCTGGAATGCACTAAGATAGAGGAAACATGGCTTCAAGGGGTCTGGTAAATGCTTGTAACTAAGTTCCAATGTGGGAATGTAGTTATCGGCTTTTTGGGAGATGTAAGAACTTAAACTTTCTGCAACTTCTTGCCACACGCTTTCCTCTTTCTCCATATTTAAAAGAACTCCAGCCATCAAAACTACTTGAAGTGGTAATCCCTTACAATTTGCTGCAATTTGTTTTCCAATCTCTTGCAGCTTTTGAGGGCAACTTTCTGTCTTGAACACCTTCTTTTCTAATAAATTCCAACTCTCATCTGGTGACAGGGGAGGAGGTTCAATGATAACATGTGAAATTTCCAATGCCAGATTTTTCAGCCGACTAGTTAGCAGTATTCTACTTCCTTCTCTGTCATCTGGAAATAACCTTTTCAAATCATTCCATGCTTCTTTATCCCATAGATCGTCCATAACAATGAGGTATCTTCTACCCTTCAAATTTTTGTAAAGACGTTCAGCCAACTCTTCTTCTTCTTCTTTTTCCATTTTTAAAATATCATCTTTGCTAAGGTTACTTAAGGAGCTCATAATGTCAATCAACAGCTTTCTCTTATTATAAGTTTGAGAAACAACACACCAAGAACGCTTATCAAAATAGTACCGAACATAGGAATCATTATATATTTTGTTTGCTAGCGTTGTCTTGCCAAGTCCACCCATTCCAACAATTGAAATAATCTGACGGTCGTTTGGTCCTCCAACAAGCTTGCTTCTAATTTGTATTGTCGTTTCCCCGAATCCCACAATCGTCCCTTCTGCATCCTGTGGGCTTTTATCTTGGGATGATGATATTTCACATAGACTTTCTGCAACCTGTGGGCTTCTAATCTTCGCTGAGACTGCGAGCCAATTATATTTGATCTTCACTTGCACAATCTCTATCTTTTCTAACAGAGCAAAAATTGCAAGATCCATTTTGGTAACCGTAACAAGATCTGTGGTGAAAAAGAAAGAATGCAAGAAAAGTCTTGCTTCACTAAATACAGCTTCAATTTCTGGGTATATATTCTTGTTCTGTTCTTTCCAGTAGTGTGACGATGAATGAGTAAGAAAAGCTATTAGAAAATTCAGCCCCTTCTCAAGAAATTTGAGTTGATTACTCACAAGAATGCTGGAATCAGTTCGGCATTTTAGCAATTCTCCAATAGTTTCAAAAAGAAAGTCGATAAAGATTTCCCAAGATATATCTATTCTGGCACCATTATCAAACATGCGTGCTTCAATTGTGGAAAACTTTTTAAGCTCTGGCACGAAAGAGGGAGAGATTTCTAAAAAGTTTTTGTAATGTTTGTTATCAAGATGCGGAAAGAGCTTTTCGTATAAGATGCAATCGGAGGCTGAATCATCAAGACGCCTCAACGTATCAAGCAGTTCTTCATTCCAAATACATAGTCTGTAGTCGGGAAATTCCAAGCATTGAAATAGTTTTATTGCATATTTGAGAAAAGTTAAAAGATGAGGGCCAAGCCACTGAAAGCTACTAGTTTTTTCTCCTCCATCAAGCTTTAAATCTTGCCGATGGGAAAGGAGATCTGGGCTCGTAACTAGACATGATAGATTTTCGAAGGAGAGATTCTCAGTTTTGGCAAGCAGTATTTCCATGTCTGATGCGGTTGGAAAGAGATCAAGTGAAAGGTCCATCAAGTGTGTGGTTGGTTGGGTTGAACAGAGACTAGAGAGTATAGAGAGAGATTAGTGAGACTGAAATTGTAGGTTTGGGAGAGAGTGTATACACAGATAGCTAATATATATATATATATATATCCCCTACAATAGAAGCCTTGCTTTATAGTTCACTGTTCATTTTGTGTTGATTGTTTTCACATTTTAAAGTCGAATGAGTCTTTTTTTTTTTTTACTGTTCATTAACTGCTTTGACAAACATGGGTGATCTTGGAGTGGTGAGTTGAAAAGGCAGCGTTGTGGTTGAGGAAGACCCTCTCAACTCCTTTTTTGGGTCGAGTCGGAGGCAACCCGGTCCGGCTTCAATTACCGATGAGTGTTTGTAGCGGTAGAGAAAAGTGATGAATTGCATACACTCAACTCTTAACACTTGACTCAGAAGAAAAAAGAAAAGACGTAATTGATTACTCATCAAGGGTCATCTTGATTGTGAGGTGATCACATGCTTTCTGATTTCAATTTACTACATTTATTTATTTTTTTTTTGAAAATTTTTATGATGATTTTTCTCTCTAGGAAGTGATTTGATTAATTTCAGTTTGCTGAATCTTAATTGAATTTTGTGCAATTATTTATATATTTTTTTATCGTTGCGTGTAAAGTTAAAGTATATTCTTGAAAATACGTTGCTTTTCAGGTATACTGCGTGAAGTCTTTCTTGGAGACCTTAATGGGAGTTTTATTTTATAATCTATATAATTAGATGAGTTATTTTTCAATTTTTATTATTTGATTGATATTATTTTTTTATGATAAATAAAATAAAATTTAACTATTTAAATCAAATATATGTATATACGCACAAATATTTATGCTTGATAATAATAGTAAACATTTGTGATTGATAATAATAGTAAATCAGCATCCAAATTTTTGATTTATGAAGATGCTTCTTAAGCTAGGTAGCTAGCTGTCCATCCTACTTGGGATATATCTTGGAGTTTCATTTAACGTGTATAAAGATTAAATGTATTTCATTTACTTGAGTTAATCGACGGCGATGACAAATTTAATGGTGAGAACTGCAATATGTAAAACTAAAATTGATTTTTTCTCCATGATTTTTAGATTTTGAAACCAGTCAGTGAAATTAAATCTAAGGCGGTCATGTAATATTTTGTAATTGAGAGGAAGGGAGGTGGAAGGTAATAAATGTATTGTACATTGTATTTCATTTTTTCTTTTCTTTCTAATTTTTTAAATGAGTTACACTGTTACGTACTTATTTGTAAATTTATGTTGGTGTATTTATTAAAATTTTGTTTTTGTTTATTTGTGTTTATAATATAGTGTAGTAAATAAATAATGTGGTTGTAATAAAATTACCCTTATTGATTTATTTATTTTTTCAGAAATTAACATTATTATTATCAAACACAAATATGTAAATATGTATATATTTGATTTAAATAGTTAAATTTTGCTTTCTTTGTCATGAAAAATAGTATCAATCAAACAATAAAAATTGAAATCAATCAAACGTATTAAACTTCCAATTCCCTGAAATTCAATTCCCTAAAATTCATTTTCTTTTTACCCTTACTGTCGAACACAACCTTATCGTTTCCTACTTGTCCTATTTCACTATTGATTTTTCTACAGTTTTCACCTATCACTACATCAAGCTAATGGGCTGAGCTGAACTTAGCTCATGAACCTTTTGTATTTGTGTGTGTGTGTGTGTGTGTGTTTTTTTTTTTTTTTTTTAAGTTGTTAAGTTTATACAATAATTATAAAAATAAAAAAATATGTATAGTAGTTGAAATCTCTCCCCCTTTTTCGAGCTTGGGACAGATTACTTAATTAATTTTTTTGGTAGGCGAGTTAAAATTGTACACGAACAGTTTGTTACCTGTACATTTTTTGTCTTGAAATAAAAACTATGTAAATAAAAGATGATTAAGTAATGTAAAGAGATTAAAACTAAATTAAATTTAAATATTATTTACCCGACTGCATGCAATTTCAGCATATTATTTTGTATGCGAAAAAGAGCGTCTTGTCAATCTTTGACACACATTAACGCTTCCAAAATATCTTCTTTAAGTCGGCTCCTTACGTTTGACAAACCCTTTTCCCTTCACTAAAAGCATATTCTTAAGTTACCGTGCTAACAGGAGGTATTAGTAAATCTTTCTCTATGGTAGTAACAATTGGATATCTCCGTTCGTTTTTCGCCAAAATTCAAGTTAATCAAATTCTAAAGAATCAGTAGGCTCTACGTTCCTAAATAATTCTTATTTAAAATAAATTTTTAGTTCTTCAAGTATTACAAGTGGACCAGATTCGTTATGACTATTAGAGGGCATATTGTAGTAAGAGGAAGATCCTTGTGCATCCCTAATTTCTTTCATTAAATCTAATAATTCTTCTTCTTCATCTTTAAGTATAGTGGTGCATGACAGAAGTGTCCAAAATCAATGCATTATTGATTTTTGAAAAAAAAAGTTCCGTACCCTTTAAATTGTAACGCGGATTCATTAGGCACGCTAAGGAAATAACATAGATAAATATTTCAAATATTTTCTAAATTTTATCTCAATAGTAATTATCGTATCAACAAAAAATGAATCATTTCTATATCTATGAAAAGTTTTTCCAATAATATAAAGATGTTTAAGAACTGTTAAACTAGTTGGATAGTATACCCGAGATAATATGTTGGTTGAATTTTAAAAACTTGTCAAAAATTCTTTTGTTTTTAAAAGCAATTTCTCAATCCTCTTCTATTAATACAAATTCATTTTCATTTCTAAGTGTTATGATGTTATAATACTTGGTTATAATGTGTTCATAATCTTCACATTATTTAAGTAATAAATATGTCGAGTCTCACCTATGCCATACATCTGTGATAAATGTTTCTGCATCTTTATCATATTATAAGCATAACTCTTCAAAATACTATTTTTTACTTGTTGAAATAGTTATGTAAACTAATGCATCCCTAATTCTATCAATTTGATCTTTAATATGTTTCATTCCATCTTGAACAATTATATTTAAAATATGACATACACATCTAATATATAAATAAAAATTTACCAAATTCAGGATTAAGAATTCTACATAATTTATCTACAACAGGCTTATTTACACTAACATTATCGAATGTAAATGATCGAATTTTACTTTCACAACCATATTATCTAACAATTTGTAGTATAACATTAATATGTTTATTGCATTATGAGGAAATTCTATAATTTTAAAAGTAATAATTTTTTTTTCATAACCCTAAGTGGACAAATATAGTGTGCAGTTGCAATTATATAACCTTTTTTAATAAATGATTTCCAATGATTAGAAGTAAATGAAATAACACTACCATATTTAGGTAAATAGGTTATTAATTGTTTTTTAGTTTTAATAAAATATATTCTCTTGTGTCAAAACGAAAAGTGTTTCTATTAATACCAACATACCTCGTTGAAGATATCGTTTGATATAGGTAACAAAATGTTCGTTGTCCACTATGCTTAATAACAACTCCGCCACCGCAACTAATTGAACTATTCTAGTTCGACTTTCTTCTTCAAAAATACATCCACGTTGTAAGTGTAGATCTAAAACCAGTGATGGGCGAACCAAACTGCAATTGACTTTGATTTGAGTTAACGTACCTAAGGCTGCAAGTTGGATTGGAAAATCCGATTCCGTCCTATTCCATTCTGAGATTTTCTAAGAAAAATCTAATTCCGACTTGTCCGGAATCCGAAACTTCTGAATTCCAAAATCATAGAAAATATAAATTGGAATTGGAATGAGTTTCAAAATTTCAATTCGAAGATTTTGAATTTTTTCCGAATAAATTCTATTTTTTCCCATTACAATTAATAATATAATATAAAATCTAAGAAAATATTTTATTGAACAATTAATAATATTAAGATATAATACGAGATTTAACATATAACCAATAGATAACACTTTCACTTTGTAAAAGATAGATAGAGAGAGAATATAGCACTTCAATTTTAGCATATGATTTAAATTAGGGAAATTGGTGATGGAAAAATATTTTACACAAAAGATATATTAAAAAAATAGCAGATTAAATCAAAATTTTAAAATATGTTGTCAGTTGTGGTATCATAAAATTTGTTTTACTTATTCACTATTTGTGTGATCATCAGGTTTGAACTTTAGAGCATATTGATTGTTTACTACAAATTGTTTTTTGAAGCAAAAATGTTAGATTTACATGAAGCTATAGAGCCTCTTTGATGTAGGAGTTTTTGGAAGAATTTTGAGTTTTTTGAAAAATATGTTGTTGAAAAGTGATTGAAAATTGTGAAAATTGATGGGTCCATAAAAATGTGTAGTTGAAAATGAATTTGAATAAAATTTTAAAAATCTTAACATTACCAAACAGGCTCATAGGGTGGAAAAATTCAAGAATTTTAACATTGTTATTCTTGTCAACTTTTATTTTATTGGATCGTGATGAAAAAACTTATGTTGAAATTTCGAACTTATATAATTTCAGACACTCAATTCCCCAAATTTCGTTTTCATATACTTCAAATTATTATAAATCTTGATAAAATATTAAATATTGAAAATTTTCGAAATTTCTCAAAGTTTCTAAACTTTAGTTTGGAATGAAGTTTGTGTGTTTCGAAAATTTTGAAATGAAATTTGGAACAACATTTTGATTCCGAGATTTTTTAGAACGGAACTTCAAACACCTATTTCCGTCTCAAAAACACCCCTAAATGTACTCATTTTTTGTCACACACTTGCGATAGTTACGATTGAGATGTGTAGTACCTATACCTTTCGTCATGCCAACTGTTGTGCACAATATTTGCGCACTTTTTTGAACTCTTGATTTTTTTCGATTGTACGCCCGATGAGACAAATTTAAAATGTTCCCAACACTTTGCAGCTTTCTTAGATTTTTCGTCTTTTCACTTTCCTCTTGCGTTGGAAATATCGACCGAATCATTTTCTAAAAATTTGAACATCTTCTTTATCATCATCTAAATCAATTCGTCGATCATCGGCCTTATATATGTTTTTCTGGAATTGGAATGTCTTTCAAACTGACAAGAGTGAGATTGTGGGGTTCAGCCATGCCCCCCAACTCCAAGATCCCCATCGAACAATTCTTCAATCTTTCTCCGGGATCCATTATTTTTGTATGTTGAAATAGAAAGAAACTTGAACTCTTGAAGAAATAGTAGAGAATGTGTAAGTATAACTAAGACTTCTAAGTACACTTGGATAAGTGTAATTGTATTATGAGAATTGAAATGAAGTATATGTGATAAGAATGTCGAAAATCAAAAGTGTATAATGGTTAAAATGAATTGAAAAATTGGAAATTGAAATATAGTGTTGAAATATAATGAAAGTTGAGAGATTGACATGTAATTATGCAATGGAAATTGAGAGATTGAAATATAATGGTATAGAATATAGTAGAATTGTGAGATCTTTGTGAAATTGGAAGTTAAGATTGAGTTGTATTTATAGATAGAAAATAAATAAATTAAGTTTATGATCGTTTGGGAGACCCCAACGGTCATAAAAAAAGTTGTTTGACCATTGAAAAATGATCGCACAACTACGTGGCTCAATTTCACGAGCCAAGCCTATACTCAGCTAATGGTTCAACTCGCCTATTTTGTGAGCCGAGCCACTCTTAGCTTGTGTTTTCAAGATCCGAGTCGACGAGCCAATGAGCGACTTGGTCCGTTTGCCACCTCTAGAATTTTCTCTTCAATCTCTTATTCGCTCACAATTTCTTGTCGTCTTCCTAGAGATTACAAAACTACATCAACTTTTATCATGATCTACTAAAATTTTGATTTTAATCTATACCAAATACGATCTTAGTAAAAATTTGATGTGCATGATAAACTTATTTTGACACACGTTATAATAGTTGTTAAAATAAATTATGATTTTGAATATAATTATAAATGCTCAAAAGAATTAATTTATTTCTTTTTTAAATAATAAATAAATATATATTACAACAATAAATAATTATATTTCCTCCGCAAATAATAGTACCAGAGTCACAGACTGTGTTTTGGAACCCTCATTGTACTAAAGACAATCAAGACAGACTCGTGCAACTAAGTTAATAATAATATTTATATTAATAACATGGAAGTACAAACTTAATTAACATGGTATTTTTAAAAATTAATCATGTAATGGCCCGGGTCCTACTTAATGGATTGTCTCAGTCGTTAGATTGATGACGTACTGTCCTCACTGTACCAATATGGGTCTTTCGACATACTTTGTCCTAACTCGCGCACTTCTCGAGAAAACTTCCTAGAAGGTTACCTATCATAGAATTACACCGAGCCAAGAACGCTTAATTGTGGAGTTTCTAACGATGGACTTCCCGAAAAGAATGTGTATCTTGTTTGTATGAGTAGTACCTATCAAATCTTTTAAACTTTCCTAGTTAGAGTATTACAAATCAAAAGCCTAAATAGGAACTTTGTTAAACTAATCCTTATTTTGGTACACGTTATAATAATTGTTAAAATAAACTACGATTGTAAAATATAATTATAAATGCTCAGAAGCTTTAATTATTTTTTATTTTTGTAAATAATAAATAAATAAATATTTCAATATACAATAATTATATGGTCTTCGAAAGTAACGGTATTAGAGCCACAAAATGTGTTTTGGAACACTCAACGTACTAAAGACGAAGACCTAAATTCTTCATCACTTACATTTTAATTTAATCATTAACCAAACCAGTACTTAGTCAAGATTGAGTTAATTCACCTCAACATTTTATTTCTACGGCACCTCATAGTGCAACATATCCGAGCACATCAAGGTTCCCATACTCTTTGGCCTCATTTTCTAGTGGATTTGTGCACAACTTGTTGCTGAGGACGCTTCTTGAAATTACAATTCCATTCCAAAGACAGCTACATGTGAAGACATAAAGAGGACAATGATAGAGGGGTACATGCCCTTATGATGTAACATTTCAAAATTATCGAACCAAGAAGTAAGCAATAATGTAAGAAGTTAAATAATTGTATGTATTTTATAAAGTTGTATAAATAGAGTCCTTCGGACTAGTTGAAAGGCAGAATGAAAACAATTGAGCACTCAACTAGTGAGGCAACAAAAGTTTCTCTGGCTTGAAATATCTCTCATATCAAATTTTGTATAAATCTCATATATATCAATAATATTCCAAGTCCTTTCATAAAAAATGGGCTTCTAAACTCTTTATTCTATAGATTCTTGAAAGATCTAATAGATTTTTTTTTTCTTATTTTAACAAAAAGAGAGTTTTCTTTAATCAAAATCCACAGTTTAATCTTTAGGAACAATATAGTGAGAGCAAGAAGTTAGAATAACAAAAGATCCCGTGAAGGCAGGAGGCCGTTAAAGGGAGTTTTTTGTAGATTCAGAGCTTAAAGATTACTTGATTCTGAAGGTTAAAAATCCAGATCCAAACTAATGTAAAACTATTGTTTTTGTTAAACTTAGAAAGATTTCTCTTAAAAATCTTAGAGAATCGTAGGATTATTATATCATGTTGTTTATACTTGTGCAGTTTAATTTTAGAATATAATGCCAGGATATACAATCAAAGGATTAAATAACCTTTTAGAAAAATTGATAGAAAAATAAAAAAATATTAAGTATTGATGCGTGTCGCAATGCACCAAAATAATAAATAATTCCTTACTCGCTAAATATTAATTAATAATCTAGTAGTGAGAGTAAGGGTCGATCCCACGAGGAACGGGAACTAATTTAATGCCATGTCAATTAGAATCGTAAAGGGGGGTTTTGGTTTTGAATTGTTTGTAAATGATTTAACTAATAAAATAAAGCAATTAAAATGATTGAAATAAATATCAAATGTTGACGAATCCTAGTTCTCAGGTTCAGTTGTATTCTATCACAATGTTATCACTTTCCAAGTAACGTGAGTTCAATTTCTTCTTTGATTTATCACCCGTAAATAGTTAATAAGCTCTAACTATTCCGATTCTCCCTTAATTGCATTTAATTAGAATAAGCTCTCTAATCAAACATTAGCCATTGAATAACCTAAAACAAGCTCTTTAGATTTAAGACAACAACTATATAATGGTCGAGAAGAATTAGCGTGAATTAGGTTATCAATCACACAAGCTCGTGACAATTAACCTAAGTTGGAATTCTCTATGAAAATATTAAATTTCCACTTGCTACTATGATTTGAACAAAAAGACGATTACGGATCCAATCATTCAAAATAGAAAATCTCAATACAACAAATTAAATGATAAGGCCTTAATCAAATAAAGAATTGCATTGATTGAATTAAAAACGCATAAGAATCCAACAAATCAAAATAAAGAATTTAGAACTACGTTACTAGTTTGGAAAAGCAATAACAAATTGATATGAAATACAACTTCCCCTTCGAACTAGGTATGGAAGACTAGCCACGCATTGCCATGACGAATTTCCCAAAAATATTGTCTTGATTCACCTTGATTTTGCCTCGGATTTCTTCTTTTCAAACCTTGATATTGGTGGCTCTTAAAAATAATAATATCCTCTCCCCCTCTTTGGTACTGAATTGCTCCCTTTTATAGAGCCCAAATTCGTGCCCTAGCTTAGCCAAAAAGAAATACCAAAGATAGAGTTTAAGTTGAATTAGGAAACAATTTCCTTTTTTTTCTCGGGCTTAAGTTACGGCCGTAATATAAGGAGTTACGGCCGTAACTCACTTTCTGTTTATTTTTACGCAATTGATTCACTTCTTACGGCCGTGACTTCGCATTCAATACGGCCGTAACATCCTTGTTACGGCCGTGACTTGGTTTCTGCAGATTTTCGTATTTTTGTTCAATCAACTTACGGCCGTGACTTTCATGGTTGCGGCCGTAACTTATTTACATGCCAAGTCCTCGAACTTCCTTTTTACGTGCTTTTTGGTCATTTTTCCTTCTTTTCTTGTCATTTGCGATCCTACACAATATAAAACATAAAATGTATTAAGCAATACTTAATTAGGATCAAACTAACAGTAATTTGAGGCAACAAGTAAAGAAATAAAGTGCTAGTAAAGCACTTATCAAATCCCCCCACACTTGAACCATTGTTCGTCCTCGAATAATGATAGAAAAGAACTAAAGCACGACTCGAATGAACATGTTAGACTTTTAAATCTGGAAAGTCAAGGTCACAACCCACTTCTTTTTAGCACGAAAATCAAATTGCATAATCGGAGTGTGTTAGTGTGTGTAAGAGATGCATCACCCAATATTCTCCGAACAAAAATGAAAATTTATACCCCAATGTGGATTATATCCTTTCACCTCTCGTGAGTTCTCTCTGAATTTATCAATTCCCCATAAAAATGTAAGTTTTGACTAATTCAAGTAAATGCCAACAGATAAGTGCGGTTTATCCCATGGTAAAAATTTAGTCAATACACAGTTTCAGGTCAAAAGGCACAAAATATAGACCAAGCAATTCAAACCACTCATAAGTACATGTAATGGGAGCCAACACTCTCACCGGATATCTCTCTTCGCACAAAGTGTATATAAAGGTGAGAATTTACGCTCAACTCACTGCATGAAAAACTTGTTACCACAGATTGCTCAAGTGTCAAAACCGGAGCCAACAATAACACAAGTGCAAAGCAAAGGTCTTTGTTAGGTTGTAGCGGGGCTTCGGGTCAGGTGGGATAAAAGGGAAACATTTAGGCTGAATCGAGAAGGAGTTTCACAAGCCGAATCGGTTCAATTATAACTTCCCTTCTTTCTTCTTCAACATGAATTAATAATCTCCCTGCTATCCAACTGATTTAACACTAGACTTCCATTTGTGCAGCTTGAGTGTTTATTTTCAATACTAGCAAATGTTCATGACCTCGTAATTTGAGAACTGGCCTGAACTTCTCTTTTTCTCTTTTTTTTTTTTTTTTTTTCAAACATATACTGCAATTTTTCTCTTTTGGTCAAATCACCCCACAATCCCCAATGACACAAGATTGAATTTCCACTTTGAAACTTAATCCACCTCAAACTTCTCAACCAACACAAGCTTGTGAATCCGTTCTCTATAGGTTCAAGAAAAAGGATAACATGAAAGAATGGGTGTTCGTGGCTTGTAGTGTGGTATTAATATTCCAAAGAAAGGCTAAGGCTCAAAGGGTCTTCTATTGGTAAATGTACAATGGTAGGCTTATTGAGAAGGCCAAATTTGGTTCATCCTAGTGCCTTTACTATATTTTGCACTCGAGCCAAGAAGCTACTACGGCATGTACACAAAAGCATATCCAAGAACAAATCAACCATGCAGGACACACATTAAAAAAATAAGAGCTTTATATAAAGAGTAAAAGTAGCTCATAGGCTCAAAAGCTCACAAATTATGGTTCATATGTGTGTCTCCCATCCAATTATGAGTTTTGGTCATTGCTCGGTCTTAGGGTCGAATTGAAAAATGCAAAAAATCTAGTGGCCAAAGGGGTGAATCTCTTTACTCGGGGTAATTATTAGTTATATCAAATTTGGGTTTGAATCTACTAGGTTGCAGAGATATGGCAATTTGTCCCCATTTTCAAACTTATTCGGAAAGTATTGGAAAATTCATCTCTACGTGCTCAATTCATGTCTAATTATGCAATTATATTTCAAAAAAATGAACCAAAAGTGGGGTCGCTTCCTATCAGAGATTAAAATGGATGCTGACTCAAACTGAAATTTAACGTTTCAACTACAGAAAGTAGATAAAGACATTAAGCTTACAATCAATTCAATTCCCCCCCACACTTAAACAAAACAATGTCCTCATTGAAAAATAAAGCTAAATAATAAAAGGGAAGTTATGCGCGAGGGGATCGTTTTAAAATTTTGAAAAAGGGTAGACTTACGGCCGTGAAGGTATGACTTACGGCCGTAAGTCACAGTCTGAAAAAATTTCCAAGAAACAATTACGGCCGTGAAAATGTAATTACGGCCGTAATAAGGCCTCTGTATAAAAACTGGAATTGAGTTACGGCCGTAACATTTTAAATACGGCCGTAACTGAGTTACTGCCTGTTTTTAAAAAATTGGGGTTACGGCCAAAATTTTTTTTTATTTTTTTTTATTTATTTTTTGAATGAAATTAAATAATAAGGAAGATGACAAAAATGAAAATAAAAAAAATAAAATAAAAAAATAAAAATTTGAGGGAGTAAAGAAACTCCCCTCTCGGGTTGCCTCCCGAGCAGCGCCTTTGTTTACTGTCTTTGGCTAGACTTGTTGTTTCCTCCTTCAACCGGGATTAGGTGGATTTCCAAAGCTCAACTTCTTTTTCATATTTTTCATCAGGGCCTGCAAGACAGGGGCAAAAGCATGTCATCAGAAGTTGGCAATGTAATACACGAGATTTTACCTGGCTTTTCACCATTTCCACCAAGTTTGAAAGTCTCCTGTACTGAAGAATCAATAACATTAAAAGAATGAACAGGATTATCATCATCAAGGTAGTTCACAGAATCATAAATATTAAACTGAATAATCTCAGTATCAAATTCCATGGTAAGTGAACCACTACTAACATCTATCTTGGTCTTAGATGTTTTTAGAAATGGTCTACCTAGCAAAATAGGAGTAGAGTTGGGGGAATGATCATCATTCATGTCTAACACATAAAAATCTGCTGGAAATACTAGGTTCCCTACTTGCACTAAAACATCTTCAACTACCCCATCCGGATAAGCATTTGAACGGTCGGCTAGTTGAACAATCACATTTGTTTCAGTCATATTAGCAAGTTTTAATGCATTGTATGTAGACCTAGGCATTACATTTATAGATGCACCTAAATCTATTAATGCACGATCCAGTTTAGTGTTTCCTATTTGGCATGGTATAGTGAACATACCTGGATCCTTGCATTTTGGGGGCAGTTTCCTTTGGAAGAGTGCTGACACATTTTCCCCCATTCTTACCATTTCATTTCCCATCAATTTCCGTTTGTTGGTGCACAGCTCCTTTAAGAACTTCGCGTATCGGGGCACTTGCTTGATTGCATCTAACAGTGGAATGTTGATTTCCACTTTCCTGAACATTTCCAGAATTTCCTTCTCCTTGCTTTCCTTAGTCGCCTTCGCTAACCTGCTCGGAAAAGGCGGTGGAGTTAGTTTCGCATTCACAATAGGTTCGGTTTTTACCTGAGAGTTTTGTGGAATGCCGTTTTTCTTTTCGACTTCTTTTTCTTCAACCTCCTCCTCTTCACTCGCGGTTGGTTTTGATTGTGGCGCCTCAATTTCTTTTCCACTTCGAAGAGTAATTGCACTTACATTCTTCGGATTCACCTCGGGTTGAGATGGCAATTTTCCTCCTGTTTGTGCTTCCAGTCTGTTGATAGCTGTGTCCATTTGACTCATTTGATTTTCCAGGTTTTGAATGCTGGATTTGGCATCCTGTTGAAATTGTAGAGTGTTAGTGGCCAAAGTTTTCATCATTTCTTCGAGAGACATACCTGATGATTGTGGTTTTTGCTGATATTGTCCATGTGGATGGAAATTTCCTTGTTGTTGAAAATTCCCTTGAGGCTTGTTGGAGATGAAACCTGGAGGTTTGTTATTCCCATAGCTCAAGTTCGGGTGGTCCCTCCAGCCAGGATTGTAGGTATTGGAGTAAGGGTTGTATTGCTGTTTTTGAAATGGAAACCCTTCTGCAGCCTTTACCTGTTCGCCATTCTCCTCTTGCAATACCGGGCAAGCATCAGTTTGATGTCTGAAGTTCGCACATATCCCGCATGCCTTGACTTGTTGTGCACTTCCTACAGCAAGTTGTTTAACGAGATTTGTTAGTTCAAACAGTTGACTTTCTATATTGGAACTACTTACCTCGTTCACGCGGCGAACTTGCATGTCTCGGGTTGGGTTAAATTGCTGAGTGTTTTCAGCCATGTTGGAAATCAAAGCCTGAGCCTGTTCTGGTGTTTTGTCCATTAAGGCACCTCCACTTGCGGCATCTATCATACTTCTATCCATTGGTAGCAGTCCTTCGTAGAAATATTGCACTAGTAGTTGTTCGCTGATTTGATGATGGGGGCAGCTCGAGATGAGCTTCTTGAAGCGCTCCCAATATTCATACAGCGATTCACCATTGTTTTGACGAACCCCGCAAATTTCCTTCCGGATTGTTCCAGCCCGAGAAGCAGGAAAATATTTTTCCAAAAATAGCCTCTTCATGTCATTCCAGGTGGTGACTGATCCGGATGGTAAACAGTATAGCCAATCAGTAGCGGCATCCTTTAACGAGAATGGAAAGGCCCTCATTTTAATTTGTTCCTCGGTAATACCAGTGGGTCTCATACTGTCACAAACCACGTGGAATTCCTTGAGATGCCTGTAAGGGTCTTCACCAGCATGTCCTCGAAAAGTTGGCAACAAGTGAATGAGTCCAGATTTGAGTTCAAAAGTTTTTCCCTCCTCCACTGTCGGAAAAGTGATACAGAGTGGCTGTTGAGCGACATCTGGGGTGGCCAATTGTTTAAGTGTCCTGTTGTTGAGGTTATTTGCTGCCATTTGTTCTAGTGCTTCCCTTCTTCGCTGTTGAAAAGTTCGCTCGATTTCTGGATCAAATAGAAAATATTCAGGATTAGTGGATCGAGTTTTATGCATATAAATAAATGAATAATTAAATAAAATTTTCGGAATTTCAATTATTTTTTTTTTTTTTTTTTTACCGACAATAAAAATAAATAAACAAAAATGCAGAAAATAAAATTCTAATTGATTAAACAGAAAATTGGTTAACCGTTCCCCGGCAACGGCGCCAAAAACTTGATGCGTGTCGCAATGCACCAAAATAATAAATAATTCCTTACTCGCTAAATATTAATTAATAATCTAGTAGTGAGAGTAAGGGTCGATCCCACGAGGAACGGGAACTAATTTAATGCCATGTCAATTAGAATCGTAAAGGGGGGTTTTGATTTTGAATTGTTTGTAAATGATTTAACTAATAAAATAAAGCAATTAAAATGATTGAAATAAATATCAAATGTTGACGAATCCTAGTTCTCAGGTTCAGTTGTATTCTATCACAATGTTATCACTTTCCAAGTAACGTGAGTTCAATTTCTTCTTTGATTTATCACCCGTAAATAGTTAATAAGCTCTAACTATTCCGATTCTCCCTTAATTGCATTTAATTAGAATAAGCTCTCTAATCAAACATTAGCCATTGAATAACCTAAAACAAGCTCTTTAGATTTAAGACAACAACTATATAATGGTCGAGAAGAATTAGCGTGAATTAGGTTATCAATCACACAAGCTCGTGACAATTAACCTAAGTTGGAATTCTCTATGAAAATATTAAATTTCCACTTGCTACTATGATTTGAACAAAAAGACGATTACGGATCCAATCATTCAAAATAGAAAATCTCAATACAACAAATTAAATGATAAGGCCTTAATCAAATAAAGAATTGCATTGATTGAATTAAAAACGCATAAGAATCCAACAAATCAAAATAAAGAATTTAGAACTACGTTACTAGTTTGGAAAAGCAATAACAAATTGATATGAAATACAACTTCCCCTTCGAACTAGGTATGGAAGACTAGCCACGCATTGCCATGACGAATTCCCCAAAAATATTGTCTTGATTCACCTTGATTTTGCCTCGGATTTCTTCTTTTCAAACCTTGATATTGGTGGCTCTTAAAAATAATAATATCCTCTCCCCCTCTTTGGTACTGAATTGCTCCCTTTTATAGAGCCCAAATTCGTGCCCTAGCTTAGCCAAAAAGAAATACCAAAGATAGAGTTTAAGTTGAATTAGGAAACAATTTCCTTTTTTTTCTCGGGCTTAAGTTACGGCCGTAATATAAGGAGTTACGGCCGTAACTCACTTTCTGTTTATTTTTATGCAATTGATTCACTTCTTACGGCCGTGACTTCGCATTCAATACGGCCGTAACATCCTTGTTACGGCCGTGACTTGGTTTCTGCAGATTTTCGTATTTTTGTTCAATCAACTTACGGCCGTGACTTTCATGGTTGCGGCCGTAACTTATTTACATGCCAAGTCCTCGAACTTCCTTTTTACGTGCTTTTTGGTCATTTTTCCTTCTTTTCTTGTCATTTGCGATCCTACACAATATAAAACATAAAATGTATTAAGCAATACTTAATTAGGATCAAACTAACAGTAATTCGAGGCAACAAGTAAAGAAATAAAGTGCTAGTAAAGCACTTATCAAGTATCAATTAGAAAATGGAAATATATCTTCTGAAGAGTATGATACACTTTTAGGAAAGTACGAACAATATGTTACAGATTATTGTAGTAAACTAGATCATAGAATGGATTCATATAGTAGAAAAAATACAAGATAAAATTGATATATTATTGTTGTTTTTACCATGCCCAGATATACTATTAAATGATTAGATAATCTATTAGAAAAAATAAGAGAAAAAAATAAATGAAATTACTTCTCAATTAATGAATATAGATGAATTATCTGAAGAATATCATATACTCCTAAAAAACATTGATCAGTATATTGCAGACTATTCTAATTTCTTGGATCATAGAATGGATGTATATAATAAAATTGAAAATAGAAGAAGTATAAGTTAAAACTAGTTAATCTTTTCCTTTACTATGCCAGAATTAACTATTGAAAAAGAAATTGAAATTATTAAAAAAAATTAAAAAAAAATTCATTTATTGAAAAAAATAGAACATAATTAGAAGATATAAGAAATCTCCAAGAAAGAATAAATTTATTAGACTCCAGAATTGAAAATTTAAGAAATAGATTAACTAGTAACTAGATAAAAAGAAGGATACAACTCGCACAAATAATAAAACTAAGGTAATATAGTTCACATACTATTCAATATTTTGTCCTTATTAAGCTATTTATATCATTATGTATATTATGGATACTTTTTTATGTATGAATAGCATTTCTCTTTAATCAATGATATCCAGATTATTCAAAAGTATCAATTTTAGTTCTACAAATTCTACCTCCAAAGGGAAACCTGGCTCAGTCATTGCACAACAAACAGCTGTCACTACATTAGTTAAAGCATAGAAGAATTTTCATTTATCCAATTCACACCCATAATTAGATAATACATTTGATTATAACATCAATTTTTGTAGCTTAACACCATAGATGTACATCTCCATGTATTATACTTACAAAATAGAATTAAAAGAAATTATCGGGCATAAAGAGAGATTAGAGATATGATGTCAAGAAATATAACTCATTTGATAATTCATAGATTATTATAATTGACATAAAGGGAGTCAAATAAATGAGAAGATGGAAATGCGTGGATATATAATAGAGAAGATTATAAATTACTAGATTAGACTAACTTATACAAATTTTAATTTTGAGTTGTTACTTGTTATACATAATTAGAGTTACATCGATGAAATACTTTAATATATCCCGTAAGTAGTAATTAATTGCTTTAGTATGTTTTAGTTTAATTCGATTAAGTTTTATTATATATTTAACATGACAATGTTCTTGACTCGTTGTACTCTTATCTAAATGTAATATCTAAATCAAAATAATTTAAAATTTAAATAATAATAATAATAATAATAATAATAATAATAATAATAATAATAATAATAATAATAATAATATGGGATATAAATGAGGATTTTGGCATTTTCGCCCCGCACCATCTCGTTCTGTCCCGTCCCGTCCCGTCCTCGTTTAAGCGGAAATAGAGTCGGGATGGGGACGGGATGGGGAATGACATTCTCGTTCCATTGTCATCCATAACTTTTACATTAAAACAAAACTTTAAGGACCATTTTAGCAATTTTATCAAACATTAGGGCTATTTTCTCTAAATTTGGTTAAGAAGAAATTTTTTTTGACATTTTGCGTAATTAATTGAGTGACAGTCTGTGTAATAATAAAACTTCGTTAAAATTTGAGTGTCATTTTTTAAAATTAACCCATTCTGTAACATATTTGAGAAAAGTTAAAAAGAGGGCTCAAGCCGCTGAAAACATTTTTTTTGTCAACAAGTTTATAAACTATACAATTTTTCAAACCACTTTTTAACCACACACATTTTCTCTCTCCAATTTTTAACCACTACTCTTATTTTGGTTCTTGTTATTTTTTTGCTGGGTCTAGATCTTTCTTATCATTTATTGTTTATTCCGCATTCTTTGTCGCGTTTCCCAAAAGGAACCGCATTAAGTGGTAACAGAGATTGGATCTAAATTTAGTCTTGATATTTCTTCGTTTTCTTGAATTCTTCATATTCTTCTTGTTCATCGCGTTCTTCATAGTTTTCTGAGTTTGATCCATTTGAAAATCTCAAATAAACTGGTGATGATTATGCGTGATAGTGGGGAAATTAGTTCATAAGGTGAATTTAAAGGGATGCCTAAATTAGTAGATATTGGGGTTAGTAGTAGTGATGATGAATGACTGACTTATGCTGTGAAGGGCTCACTTATCAATAGGCATGTTCTAAGTTCTAGATCTAAAGTAGATGAAGGTTGTGAACAAAGGAATGACCTATTTCACACTAGGTGTTTGGTGGGTAAAAAGGCTTGTGAAACGGTGATTGACGAGGGGAGTTGTACTAATGTAGTTAGTACAATGTTGGTGGAAAATTTGAATTGCCTAAGGTGAAACATCCAAATCCTTATAAATTGTATTGGTTGACCGAGTCGGTGGTAATTAAGGTGAACAAGCAGGTTAATGTCAAGTTTACATTGGGGGCTACAAGGATGAGGTGGTTTGTGATGTAGTGTCTATGCATGTTGGGCATATTTTGTTGGGAAGACCTTGGTAACATGATAGGAGGGTGGTGCATAATGGGTTTAAAAACCAATATTCTTTTGTAAAAGATGGGAAAAAGATCATTCTTGCTCCTTTATCACCTACAGACGTCTAAGAGGATCAAGTCAAAATAAAAAGTGAGTTTGAGGGGGAAAATAAGATAGTTGAGGCCACGACCTCAGAAAAAGGAGAGGAAGTGAAACCTGAAAATAAGAGGGTTGATGCAAGGAGAGGAAGTGAAACCTGAAAATGAAGTGAAACCTGAAAATGAGAGTATGAGTGCAAGAAGAAAAAGAAAAGAGAGTCCATCCTCAAAATGAGTTTTTTTGTACATCAGTGGATGTACAAGGATCCATGCCTTGAACTTAACCATGCTAATAATTCCCTCCCTAGTTTGGTTAATTCTGTTTTGCAGGTACCAAAATCAAATCATATATTTAAAGTCGAGAAGAAAGTTACTTGTAAGGAAGAACAGCCCAAAAGGTCGAAGGATAACCACAAGCACATGTATGTTTCCATAGCCTATAGTTGCAGAAATTACAAGAAAATTGGGCAATTTTCAGTTTCAAGGTCGAATCCTTTTCAAGAGAAGGGGGATGATGTGATCCGAGGTAGGAGATCAAAGGATAAGTCAAGCTATGGATGATGCAATGATGACCTATATAGGAAAATGAGCAAGTTTCGTGTTGGGCCCGAGTTGAGAATCAAACTGGATCAAGTTGATTTAAAGGGATGAAGAATGGAGTAGGCGGACCAATAACGCAATTGCGCGGTGAAACAGGAGGTGCAATCGCTCGATTACAGAAAATTTTTACCCAAGGATTCTAGGCGTCTCCATGCGATCGAGACATGTTTTCCTGCACGATCGTGCACTTATGTTTTGTATGGTTTCCGAGTTTTTTATTCTATTTTCCATTTAAGTTTATTATTTTCGCAAATTAAAGCCCAGTTTTTAGTTATATTATCAATTTTGATCATCGTAAATATTAACTTTGATTTTGGATAAAATTAATTGAGTGTTTTTCTTAGAAAAGTGAGGGATTCCTTTTCTTGTAAACCAATCGAACTTATCAAATATTCTTGAATATTTGTAGCGTTCCAACCAAAACTTATCAAGGAAATTGACAATCCTTATGGCATTCGTAAAATTTTGTTCTTCATTCCGCATCTTCAATTCATCGCGACGTGATTGTTGGGTCAAGGTTTCTATCGTCAAATTCTATCTTTTATTATTGTTCTTATTTTGGTTCTTGTTATCTTTTGTTGAGTTTATATCTTTCCTATTGTTTTTGGTTTATTCCACTTTCTTTGTCGCATTTCCCAAAAGGAACAGCATTACTATGAGTTTGGGTGAGGATATCAAACAACAATTCCAGAGATGGAGATACTCTTCCTAGCATGTTCAACGTGGTCATATTCGCACCATCATTCATCTACTGATATTCGAGTTTCTTTGGATCGAGAGGATTGAGGGATGGAGCCAGGAAATATCATTTGGAGAGTATACCACATACACTTGTTTATCCACACAAGATAACTCTTCAGACTGCTTTCATTGATGCGGGGACCTCATTGTTGCCCCACTGTTAGTTATATCTCTTGTTCTTCATCCTCTATAAATGTGATCCTACCAAATCAACATTGATGGATGTGTCAATGATGGTACTTCGAGTGATGGGGGAATCATTAAAGACCATGGATGACACTGCATCGGGGCGTTCTCATCCCTTTATGGAGACTACCTCTTTTTGAGGCTGAGTTGTGAGCTGTTCTTGATGGCATACTTCTCACTTGCCAACTCGGCATTCCATACATTTAGGTCGTGGTTGACTCCACTGTGGTGATTCACTCATCACTAGGGGTGTAATACCAAGGGAAATTTAGAGCAATCTTTGACAGATTAGAGAGATCTTTCATTTTGATTGAGACACTATCTCTCACATCTACAGTAAGGGTAATCAGGTTGCTGAATCACTCGAATATGAGGGTTGGGATTAGTGAAGCCACCAGGAATACGAATCGTATATTTCACCTCACCAATTTAGGGCACTTATGCAGATTGATAGATATGACTCTAATGTAGTTTGCATTTATTTTCTTTTCATAAGGAGAGTAGTACTCACTCATTTAATGCTTTCAGTGTCTTTACTTTCAACTTGTTGCACTATCACTTTTTTGGAGGTCAGTTTATGGTTCCCCTTCTTCCCATATTATTTCTTTTTATAATATATACTTGGTTGGTGAATCATAATCCTCATCGAGCTTCCTAAGTGGAGCCTAAAAACTCACCAAGGATGTTTAGATATCTTTACTTAAAAACAAAAATCCAATCCTCTCAAAGTTTGGAGTCACCATCTGAAATAACTTGAAGTTCTCCATCATCATGGCCATTTTCTGCAACACTAGCTTCACCTAAATTTTCTAGTTGTTTTTCCCTTTGATAACCAGCAACTCTTTTATTTCTATTTTGCAACTAATAGCATTTAGATTTATTGTGTCCATTTTTCTTGCAAAAATTGCATGTTTTGTCCCCTTTATTTTATTTTGATCTGCTCCTCACATCATTACCAAAATTCCTCTCTTATGTCTTATCTTAAACATGAAAGCCCTTTGCCTGAACATCCGATCTGTTCACAAGCTGCTTCATATTCTATTTAGAGAACAGGTCGTCGTATACTTTAACAATTGTTAGAGTGTCGCGAATGTACAAAAAGTATATCTAAAAGTCACATGTGTGTTTTTTCGAAAAATATCTCAAAATGAAAACCCAAATCTTATATATAGGTTTTATTTATTTTCATATGAGGGGATGTATGAGTCTTACCTCTAAGAATATAATCTATGCAAAATTACAATTAATGCATACTAAACATTATAAACAATAAAGGATTCTCTTAAAGCTATGAAGTATGAACACATATAGGACCTGATTATCACAAACAAGTAAGAATCTACTTTATCATGCGAATGTTGCCAAGATCAATCTCATCTAGTCTTAAGATACCCATCGTCGCTTTACCTTATAGCTCTTTTCAAGGATTGAACATGTGCCATAAAACTCATGGAAAGCCCATTGCACTCCACCTCAATTATTTCTTAGAATCACTCCTCCAATAGCAAGCTCATCTTCTTTAAGGGTGCCATCAGTACTTAATTTAACCCATCCATCCTTTGGTTTTCCAACATGACTATGGCATGCTTTATTTTAAGTAATCTGCTCTGGCAGCTGCTATGACGGGGAAGAGAATTAGCTACATAATCCTCTCTACTGATAACTCTTTTCAAACTCATTTTTATCCCTTGGTATTTGGAAGCATTTCTTTCCATCCATAAGAACCACATGATTATTAAGGGAAGAATAGACAACATAGATCCTGGATAAACATGCTTTTAAATTATCCAGTTTATGTACAAGGATTTGGGGTGGTTGAATTCTCTAGAAATTAGCCTCCTCTGGTAAAGTAATGTTTTAACATCTCCTTAGAGAAACTATCAAGTAAGATGAACAGGGAAGGAGATATTGGATCTCCTTGTCCTAATTCCTTACTAGAGAATGGCCTTCGAGCTCTCCATTAATCATGATAGAGAAGTGACAGTTTCTGTATCTATTCATCTTATCCAACTAATCATGATCAAATCCAATTTATCTTAGCACTTAGATTAAAAAATACTAGTCCATTCTATCATATGCTTGGCCATGTCAAGTTTAAGAATAACATTTCTCCCTCTGGTTTTCATATCTATCTGATACATAAGCTCTTGAGCAAGGATGATATTATCAGCTATGGCTCTACCAGGAGTGAAGCCACTGTGTAGGAGAGAGAACTTTAGGAAGTAACAAGTTCAGCATGGTAGTGAGAATTTTTGTAATTATGTTCAAAACATTACATATGCTCACTGGCCTGTAATCATTCAATTCCATCGCATTATTCTTCTGAGGAATAAAGGCTATTGAAGTGGAAACAACACCATTAGGAACAATTTTCCGATTGAAGAAGTCAATGATAGCTTCAGATAAATGCTCATTTATAGTCTCTCGACAAACTCGGTAGAATGGCCAGAAAGTACATCGCTGGAATTTCGTTGTTCATAGAAAATAGTGTTTCTTTAATTTCTTCGAAGTTGGGTAGCACATTAAGTCTCATATTGTCTTCCCCTGCTAATTAATATGGGAATAACTCCCATTAGCTCATCACATTTCCTGTATTCTCCTTGACAATGGCGAATCCAGAATCTTTGTTCAACACGGGCGGACATCAATAAAAAAGTTCTAGATAGGGAAAAATTTAGTAAAATAAATGTATTTTTTGAGTCGCGGTCCAAAAAATGCAAAAAATCCTAACTAAATTTTTTTGCCGAATCTAGCGTGGGCGGCTGACCTACCTTTCCATGAGGTAGATCTGCCCCTGCTCCTTTGTCAAAAGATTCTTGAAGAACTCCACGATAGACTGTTGAATTTTCTCCTCATTCTATGTAATTCTTCCATCTTGCTTTTGAATTTGAGTGATTTTATTTCCGTTCCTGTACTTTCTAACCATAGCATGAAAAAATTTGTGTCCCTTTCTCCTTCACATAGCCACTTAACACCTATTTTGCTTCTAGAATGTCTCTTCTCTGGCCAAGAGCATATTGAGGTTAGCATATGCTTTGTGCATCTGTGTTCGAGCCTCAAGGGTTGTGTTCTCATCAGATATTCTCTCCTTAACCAAAGCTTCATTTTCAGCTTTTTTGATTTTATCAAATATATCTCCAAAGGCTGACTTGTTTGCACCAGCTAAACATCCCTTTAAGTCTTTAAGCTTATAATAAATCCAATTATTTCTCTAGAATAGGTCTAGAATAGGGATTAAGTTCTAATTCCTAGTTTCTTTTATACGCTTCAAGAAACTCAGCATGTTGACACCACACGGATTGAAAATGAAGGATGGCTTGACTTTGGCAACATTTTCAGAGGATTTCAAGATAACGGGATTATGGTTAGAAGTGTCTCTATCTGGTTTTGCTACACGTACAATTGGGTTTACTAATTGTTTGACAACCCCCTCACATGGGGGTTGTGGAGCCAAACATGGTGTTGGGCCCCACAACCCCTCATAGGGATCGTCAAATAATTGGTCAATTGGATTGTACAACAAGAATAATTCTTCACCAAAATGCTATCAGTTTATTCCATATTCTATAATTAAATTAGATGAATTGATTTCCCTCAATGTTAATTTCATCCACCCCACAACTCATCAGTATACACTACAAATACAGGAGCCTCCCTTCCAAGCAATTTTAGTTTAAGATTCACCACTCATTACCTATCTTCCATTACCTGACATTCCATATAATTCTTCCATAGAATCCATATCATGTCATTTTGATTAGCAAATCACTTGTCAAAGTATAACTAGAGTCAGTATTCCTGATTTTTTTCTCTATTCATATGAGGTTCAGCTATATCAAGTAGACTAGCACTATAGATATCTATCAACTTCTTTAATCTTCTTATGGAGTTAGAGATCCCTATCAGATTCCAAATAAGAATGCTGGTCATGAATTCATTTTTCCAAAATGTTACTTGTATATGTTAGCTGACATAGAAGTTGACAAGCAGATAGTTTGGACATGTTGGGATTATTGATTAAAAAGATGATGTGATGTGTGAAAAAAAGGATTGCGCCACATATGTCTTATGTCAACCGATATGTGAACTAACATATAACAAGATTGATCATTTTTTGGCTCTCTCCCATTTTCTTGGATTTTCAAAGCCCTATGGGGCTCGAGTCCAATTTGGATTTTTTCCTTATTGGTAATCAAAAGGTTTGTTTGATTGTGAGGGTGAGATTTGGCTAGAAAAAAGGAATTTCAGGGAATTGAATTCATAGAAATTAGAAGTTTAATGTTTTTTATGGGCTTAAGTTTCTAGGTGGAAAAAGTAGAAAAAATTTTAAGTTTTGTGTTTGATTAACATTATTTTTCATGAAAAATGAAGCAAAATTTTGCTATTTCAATCAATTAATTTTTTATTTTTCATACATTTTTACGTGATAATAAAAATGTTAATTTATAGAAAAAATAAATCAACTAACAACAAAAAAAAGAACTAAACGAGGCGAAAATGTAGAAAATCAATTCTCACCAAATTGTCAAGAAAACCAATTCCTCAAAATCAAGGAAAATTACGGATGTTCTCTAACCACAAGTGTACGGATCGTATAAGTAATAAAGTGGATTTAAGTCCAGATATTGTACTCACGGGGATTGAGCAAATTGTATTTCAGATTGTGAATCTTTAACCGAAACTATGAAAACTTTAAATTTGATGATTGATAAGTGTATTTTATACACTTATTTCTATCCTAAAAGTAGGATTTCATATGTTTGTTTGAGAATATTTGCTATTTATTTTGTGTTGTTTGTTTACATTTCAGAAATAATCCCAAAATCGAGAAAATAAAGGAATTGAAGCTAAAATTGAGCAATTGGATGTAAAAAGGGTCAAAGTGAGCAAATCAAGAATTGATGCAGTCAATGTTAACCCAAGAGTAAACTAACCAAGAGGGGGTGAATTGGTTTATAAAACTTTTTCGATAAATAATCTCAAACTTAAAAATCAATGTGTAAGAGTATGAGCACTTAGTGTTGTAAGTAACTTAACAATCAATGTAGTGTGCTATAAATGTGTAAACTAAATTGACAAAGCAAGTATAGCACTTAGATATAGTGTTGGACAATATAAATTGATAGAATAGAGTAAGTACAATGTAAGTAAGTAAAAGGGATAAGAGAATGCAAACGCGATTTATGGAGGTTCAATCAACCAATGTGATCTACCTCCCCCATTACCGAGCTTTCCGTCACGAGTAAGGTCAAATCCACTATATTGGTAACTTACAACAAGGAGTACCAAATCCTTAAGTGACTTACAACAAGGAGCACTTATCCTTAGGTGACTTACAACAAGGAGCACCTATCCTTAACCAACAATCGAGTTTTCACAAGGCTCTCGAAACCACAAGATATAATGAATTGAGTTTACAATTGAAATAACTCTCTTGACAAATGATATACTCAAATTAAGTACCGAGAGAGTTAGGCTAACACTTCAATAGATAGCAATGAATTAAGCTCGAGTGTTAGGGAAAAAATTTGATGCAAATGATAATGAAAAGTTCAATGCAATCAAACAAAGTTTTTCAAATAATCTCTTGTTAAAATATTGAATCAAATTAAGTACCAAGAGATGCCACACTTGAATAATTAACAATAAGTTAAGTTCAAAGTGTTTAGGCAATGGAACTTTAATGAATCAAATGATAATGAAAAATGTAGCACAAATAATCAAAGTTCCTTAATTGGAATTTCTCTCTTTTAAAAGATTAAAACAACTTTAGAACAAAGAGAGACTTACACTTCAATTCAAATATAGTGTGAAGATGTTGAAGAAGTTTAAACAATATAAAACCAAGAATCTTCACAAAACTTTCTTCCAAAAACTTTGATGATTTGATAAAACAAAGTTTAGATCAATCAAAGTATTCTAATAAAGATAGATAAATATAAATCAAGTAAGAACAATGAGTTTTTCACAAGAAAGCCTCTCTAAAATCTCCTCTTAGTTGTTAAAAATGAATGCAAGAGAGAAGGCTATTTATAGAGCAAATTTCACACACATACTGTCTTTTGCAGTCGACCTATCCTCCCATGCGGTCGACCTCAATATAGCCGTTGGAAGAAAATAACCGTTGGAGTTCAAAAATAGACAGTGCGGTCGACCTATTGATTTTGCGGTCGACCTGAAAAATCAGGATTTCAAGATTTTGATTTTTCAAGGTTTTCTGATCAAAGTTGATTTTGAAAAAGATATTTTGATGCTTTTAAAAATGTTACTTGAGCTTTATGAAGTGCATTACCAACTATTGATGCATTAACCTTACATTAGATTGAAAAGCAATTTGTAAATGCTCAATTCTTTGTAGGCTTCATTGCTTGGTGTTCATGCTTTCCGACTTGAAATTTGATCTTGAATATCTTCGATTCTTTCTTGATCTTCTTTGCGTCTCATGTGCTTGATCACATAGTTTTGATTTATATCTTTGATAGACGATTTGAACATTGAATGTTTTGAATATTTATCATTATATGAAACACTTGAAGCACACTTGTTAGCAACACAATATATTCTTGTTTGTTATGATCAAAACAATAAGGTCAAGTTGACCATAGGTCAACAATTTCCCCCTTTTTGATTATGGCAAACAAGATGATTTGTAATGATAATATAAGCAATTGAAGCATATAATCAAAGCATAGAGAAATGAGAATAATTGATAAGTTCAATTTTAGCATATATTCTCCCTATCTTATACAAACCAATGAGGCATAATCTAGCATATAATGTAATCCTTTTTATGCATATAGATTATCCAAAGACAAGCTAAACAACAAATCATCACCATATTTTCCCCCTTTTGGCATAAGCAAAAAGGTGGCATCTATCCCTTAATCATGAGTATAGGTGTGATAAGCATAATAATGGGGGCACAAGTAGAATATCTTGATTATAATCATATTCCCCCTTAGTAAATCATTCCACCTTAGTAAAGCATTTGTACCATGAAATGAGTTAAAGGGTATAACAATGCATATTGGTGTTAAGCCATATCTTCAAGTAATTAGATATGAATAGCATCATTTATCTCAAATAGACATGAAATTTATTTCTCTATGGTATAATTATGTATAACAAAAATGTGAGCATATAGGAAAAATATTTGGGATGTTAAATTGCATGTGATCAAATAGATGTATGAAGATCATGAATTATGACAATATCAGTCATGCGGTCGACCTGTATTATCATGCGGTCGACCGGTTGAAGTTTAGAGCAACCTACTGGAATTTCCGGAAGCATCATCCGGTCGACCTCTTTTTTTTTTTTTTTTGATACATAATTCATACATGTATGATGCAATAAAATCACATATATTTGCGTATAAACATATCAACGTATTTATCCATATTTTTTAACTTTCAATGATAATATTCAAACCTCTTTCAATATGAGAAATTCTTATAAAGTGCTAGAGGTTTTAATCGAATATGTTGATTAATAGATTTCTAAATCATTGGTCATTTAAAGTCCAAGAGGTATCAAAGAAATTTACCTCATCCTCAATAGTCATGAAGCACATGTTGGCCACTTCATCTTGACTCTCATCTTCATCTTGCTCATCATCACTTTCATCCCAAGTGTCTTGTAGAGCTTTCTTTTTGAAGAATCTTTTCTTTCTTCCACACTCGGTACTTTTGTGACTGAGTTTGTCACAATTATAGCAAACAATCTTCTCATCGTTTTCGTCTCTCTTTTGGATTCGATGATTGTTGCGAACGCCTCTCCACTTCTTGATAAGGATAGCAAGATCATCAAGTTCCTCATCACTTATGTTTGAGTTTGATGCGCATTTACCATGTAATGATTTAAGAGCAATTTTGCGCTTGGCCTCTTCTTTTCCTTTTCTTGTCCTCTCCTTTGTTTCGGTATTGTTGAGCTCAAAAGTCATCAATGTTCCATAAAGCTCTTCCAATGGATGTGTGTTGACGTCTATTGTGTTTTCGATCAACATCCTAAATGGATTCCAATCTTGGGAGAAAGACCTAAGAATTTTACTCACAAGTTCACCGTTAGTAAATTTATGATCAAAGCCTTTAAGACCATTGACAATATTGGTAAAACGAGTAATCATGCAAGTAATGGACTCATCTTGCTTCATAAAGAAATTTTCAAAATCTTTAAATAAAAGATTTGTCTTAGTTTCTTTCACTTTGCTTGTAACCATGTGTGTGATTTCTAATGTATGCCAAATATCAAATGCGGAATCACATGTGCAAATACGATTAAATTCATTCTTATCCAAAGCACAATAAAGTATATTTTTGGCTCTAGCATTTAAAGTCAATTTTCTCCTATCATCATCATTATATTCCTCTCTAGGTTTTGAAATAGTTTGATCTGGTTTTCCATCAACCTTAATAACTTTAGTAAGCTTATGAGGACCTTCTTCGATGACTTCCCAAATATTATAATCTATTGATTGAACAAAAATCATCATTCTAGTCTTCCAAATAGTTATAATGTGTACCATCAAAGAAAGGAGGACGATTTATAGAATGCCCCGCAAGATTATGGTTAGCCATAAACTCAAGATTGTAAAATCTTTTAAAAATAAGCACCTACGCTCTGATACCAATTGTTAACCCCAAGAGTAAACTAACCAAGAGGGGGGTGAATTGGTTTATAAAACTTTTTTGATAAATAATCTCAAACTTAAAAATCAATGTGCAAGATTATGAGTACTTAGTGTTGTACAATTTAAATTGATAGAATAGAGTAAGTGCAATGTAAGTAAATAAAAGGGATAAGAGAATGCAAACGCGATTTATGGAGGTTAAATCAAACAACGTGATCTACGTCCCCCGTTACCGAGCTCTCCGTCACGAGCAAGGCCAAATCCACTATATTGGTAACTTACAACAAGGAGTACCAAATCCTTAAGTGACTTACAACAAGGAGCACTTATCCTTAGGTGACTTACAACAAGGAGCACCTACCCTTAACCAACAATCGAGTTTTCACAAGGCTCTCGAAACCACAAGATATAATGAATTGAGTTTACAATTGAAATAACTCTCTTGACAAATGATATACTCAAATTAAGTACCGAAAGAGTTAGGCTAACACTTCAATAGATAGCAATGAATTAAGCTCGAGTGTTAGGGAAAAACTTTGATGCAAATGATAATGAAAAGTTCAATGCAATCAAACAAAGTTTTTCAAATAATCTCTTGTTAAAATATTGAATCAAATTAAGTACCAAGAGATGCCACACTTGAATAATTAACAATAAGTTAAGCTCAAAGTGTTTAGGCAATGGAACTTTGATGAATCAAATGATAATGAAAAATGTAGCACAAATAATCAAAGTTCCTTAATTGGAATTTCTCTCTTTTAAAAGATTAAAACAACTTTAGAACAAAGAGAGACTTACACTTCAATTCCAATATAGTGTGAAGATGTTGAAGAAGTTTAAACAATATAAAACCAAGAATCTTCACAAAACTTTCTTCCAAAAACTTTGATGATTTGATAAAACAAAGTTTAGATCAATCAAAGTATTCTAATAAAGATAGATAAATATAAATCAAGTAAGAACAATGAATTTTTCACAAGAAAGCCTCTCTAAAATCTCCTCTTAGTTGTTAAAAATGAATGCAAGAGAGAAGGCTATTTATAGAACAAATTTCACACACATACTGTCTTTTGCAGTCGACCTATCCTACCATGCGGTCGACCTCAATATAGCCGTTGCAAGAAAATAACCGTTGGAGTTCAAAAATAGACAGTGCGGTCGCACGGTGCTATAAGCGTGCGGTCGCACTACCAAAAAAACCAGCGACTGAAGATTGGCTTTTCGAGGCTGCGATCACGTACTTTTGAACCGTGCGGTCGCACGGTAGTCCCGACTGGGCCGCAATTGGGCTTTTTGCGCGGAATTCAGCAGTTTTCTCCTCAATTAACCTAATTCTCGGGAAATTCTATATATACCAAACCAAAGGCACGAGATTAGGGTTCCCAATTCATTAAAGAGAGGCCAAAACGCTGTCGGATCGTGGAGGGACCCACTCCAAGCCAAGACACAATTGAAGAACGAAGATCAAGAATATGAATGGGGTGACATATTTTCTTACTTCTTGTGATTTAATTTCAATCATGTATCTAGGCTAGATTTTTAATGTTAGAATTGTGATGAAGCATTTATTTCCGGATTTTATGTATTTATTATCATTTAATTTCATAAGTCATGGGTTTGAGCAATTGATTTATACTTTTTTATCATGCAATTACTTGATCACTAGTTGTATGAATTTAGGTTGTGATTTCTTAAGTTCGAAAGATTGAGATTTCATTAGACTTGTGTCAATTGTCACAAAGTCCGATAGGGGATAGAAATATACCCTTATACTTTGTGTTATCTGCTATAGTATTCACAAAACTTGTAATGCTTTTCTATACATTTAGATTCGTCATAGAAATATAGTTGGATTGTGTATAGAAATAGGTGTTGATTCTTGTCCGAAAGGGAGTCTTGACAATATTAGGAATATGGATTTTCAAAACCTCGTGAATTATTGTTAGATGTTAATTTTAATGCATAATTAATGGAATAAATGTGGATTCTCAATTCTAGAATGTTTTTGTTATATTTTCTCTAAATCAAATTTCCTCGTTCTTTCTAGTTTAATTTTAATTCAAAACTTTCAAATCCAAACAATTTTTCGTTCCGATTAAGGTAGTAGTTTAAAATACAATTTAACACAATCTCTGTGGGATCGATATTCGGACTTAAAATCCACTTTATTACTTGTGCGACCCGTGCACTTGCGGAGCGTTATCAAGTTTTTGGCGCCATTGCCGGGGAATGTTATTTAAATTTATTTTTAGATTACTTTCACTAATTCGAATTTTTTTTACTTGTTTTAATTTTATTTTTACTTTTATTTTATTTTATTTCTAGGATTTTAATTTCTTTGTTTTAGTTAGTTACTAGTTTCCTTTCTTTTAGTTGTGTATGCTACGTTCGAAAAAAGGGAATCTCTTCGAAGTTGACCCGAAAATAGAACGTACATTACACCGTAGGTTAAGAGAACTTAGGGAATTAGATAAATCTAAAAACCAAAAAGAAAATCAAATGGCAAACAACAATTTGAGATTACCTGCCCATGATCCAATAAATGAAGATGACATGTTGGTGGGTGACTTCATGACACCTCAGGTGGTTCAAAGTCAATCCAGCATAGTCTATCCACCATTTGAATATGCAAACTTCCAATTAAAAACCAATGTCATCAGCATGTTCCAAAACGGACAGCAATTTCATGGGAGACCTGATGAAAACCCGCACACACATGTTCCTAAATTTTTAGACATGTGCCAACACTTTCAATATCAGGGCGTATCTGATGATGCTATTAGACTCAGGTTATTCCCTTACACTCTAAGAGATAGGGCTGTTGAGTGGTTGGATTCTCGCCCAGCTGCGATTATAACCACTTGGAACAACTTGGTCCAAAAGTTTTGCACAAAATTCATGCCTCCAGCTAAGGTTGCCAAATTGAGATATGACATCACCATGTTTCAGCAACAAGATTCTGAATCCTTTGATGATGCATGGAACAGATTTAAGGGCATGCTGAGGAAGTGTCCAAACCATGGGATCAAACGGGGTGATCAAGTGAAGTGCTTCTATGAAGGACTACTTCCACATTTTAAAAACATGGTTGATTCCTCATCAAATGGTACGTTAAGCACAAAGAGCATCGGGCAGTCATTGGAGCTCTTTGAGAGGATAGCAAATACAAATGCCATGTGGGGATCAGACAGGGTTGTTCAAAAGAAGGCATCAGGAGTCTATGAAGTGGATGCTTACACTGCCATATCAGCAAAAATAGACTCTTTGGCTGCGAAAGTGGAGGGCATAGCACTGGTGAGTCATTCATCAAAAAGTGCTAAAATGACTTGTGAAGAGTGTGGTGCAAACCACGCCACTACAGATTGCCCTATTCTAGCTTGTCCATTGGAGTAAGTTGACTATTTACAAGGAGGTCAACATGTAGCGACTCAGAATTTTTACGCAATTTTATAATTATTTTTAATATTTAGAAAATTGTGTCGCTACTATTTCACTCATTGTTTTGAAATTAACGCCACGACGGATTCGTCTAGCCAAGTCAAGAAATATCGAATTTGTTCGATTTTAAATTAAAATCCGAATTTCTAAAATTATGTTATTTTAATTATTTATTCAAAGTATTATTTCAAAATTATATTTTCAGTCCAAAAATATATCTGTTTTAAATACGCTTCCTAATCGAAGTTAGTCAATTTTCTAAACTAATCCTATCCCGGTCTCCCCTTCTCTTTTACGCAGAAAGCTAAAGCCATAGCCACCACCCACAAATTCCTTTTCAGCTCCATTATCATCATCATCAATCCATAGCCACGAACCTTCATTATATTAAACCATAATTGTACAAGCAAAGCATCTTCATCATTATCATCATCTACCCCATCTTCATTTCAATACTCATGGCACAACTCACACTTCCATGTACTTAGATTCCACAATACAATATATATAAACATCATCATCTCAGCACCTGCATAGCCGAAAGCCATTTTCTACTGCTCAGATTGAACTCTAAATCATTTACACCATCATTCTGCCAATCCAACCATCGAGCCTACAGAATTGCCAAGAACCTCAATCAACATACCATGTAATACTTCAATCTCTTGAACCATTACCACCATCACCAGAATTTAACCCAACCACAGTCACCACCCATCGTCGAACATCAGACCACCACCAACGCAGCCAACTCCAAGTTCAGCTCAAACCCAAATTGAAACCCAAAACTGAGAAGAATCGAAACCCAGAACCTTACCTCAGCTGCAGATCACTTTGCCACCGGATTTCGCAGTTAAGACCCAACTCAAATCGCGATCTAAGCCGCGGTTTCATTTCTGTTTCTCGCAACTGAACCCCAAAATTGGAACCCCTGCCTTGGCCGCCACTCACCGCACCTTGAGCCGGCGAGTTCGCCGGCGAAAACACCGACTATTTCTCCATCGTCGTCGCCCTTCTCTGTTTCTCTCGTCTCTCTCTCTTTACCTCTGATGGATACGAATGAGAGAGAGAGTAAAGGTTTTGATATAATATATTTTAATAACTTTCAAAATTTGCGCGTCAGTCCCTGAAGTTTTAAAGCCTTTCAATTCAGTCCCTATGTTTTAAAATGTCTTAAATTCAGCCCTTTCAATTCTTTTTAAAGGTTTTCAAATCAGTTCCCAACTTTTAAAGTTATCCATTTCAGTCCCAAAGTTTTAAATGATTTTAATCAGCCCTTTCATTTTAAAAATCTGATCAATTCAGTCCCTGCTGATTTACTTTATTTGATTTTAATCCCTGAACTTTCAAAAGTATTCATTTTAGTCCCTCAACTTTCAAAACATCAATTTTAGTCCTCAAATTATAATTTATCATTTTGAACTATATATTCGATAGACTAAAGTGACTTATTGGCTAAGACGAAGCGTACGGAGAATTTAAAGGAATTGAAGTCATTCCCGCTCAACTTTGCACTCGTCGGATTTGAGGTAGACTCGCACTTATTAATTGATTTAAATTATGATTTCATATAAATGTCATGTGACTTGTGAAAGTCAATTTTCAAGAAAATTAAGTATGTTTTATGAAAGGTAAATATACCTTATGTTTTTATGAAAAGTAAGTATACCCTATGTTTTTACGAAAATGTTTTATATGTTTTGGATCATTTCTATGAAATCAATCTCCCAAGATTGCTATGCACATAAGAATTCTTACCACCTAAGTTCGGTAAAATTCTGTATTTCCATATGTTTATGAGGATTTGCCACCTAAGTTCGGTAAAATTCTTGTCTCATATGTTTATGAGGATTTCGATCCTACCCTATGTTATGATGGAAATGATCCCTATGAATTTCAAGAATTATGTTTTGGTATACTTACTGTTATTATGATTTTACTCCATAAGAATTCTTGCCACCTAAGTTCGGTAAAGTTCTTGTGTCTCCCTATGTTTATGAGGATTTCAATCCTATCTTATGTTATGCTTTCAAAAGAAATTATGCTTGGCATAATTAAAATGTTTTATAATTATATGGTTTTCAAAGGGCTGTTTTCAAAGAGTTGTTTTCAAAGAGCCTATGATTTTAAAAATATGTCTCGTGCTGTAATGCACAATATGAGCTTTATCAAGAGCAGTTTTATAAAGAAGCCCTATCAATGCCCGTTTTATAAAGAGCCGGGATTTATGTGTTTAATCATCTTATAAATTAATTAATTTGCGATGAGTCTACTGAGTATTTCCCCCATGAAATACTCACCCTACTTTTTAATAGTTTTGCAGATTTCGGAGACGGTGGCGAGCGATGAATGATGGTGGCAATAATTGTTAAACAGTTGAAAGTTTGACATTAATGGTTTCCGTATTTTCCAAACAATCGAATAATTTAGAGAAGTTCATTTATTTGAGAAATTATGACATTGTCAATTTCTTTACAAAATTAATGGTTCGATTTACTATTTCAAATGGTTTCATAAATGTTTTCAATTTTATCGGCCATTACAGTTTATTTAATGTTGCCAAAAATGAATTTCAATTATTTCTTCCGCAAAAATATTATTCGAAAAATTTAGACAGAAAATGACGTAGTGAATCGGGTATACGGAACTCGGGGCGCTACACAACACTAGAATAATCCATACTCAAATACCTACAATCCAGGATGGCGCAATCATCCTAAAATTTCTTGGAAAGATCACTCTAATGGACACATTGCGCCTAATTTCAACACTGAAGAGAGGAAGCTTGCACTGGAAGAGATGCTAGGGAAATTTGTGGAAAGAACAGAACAATTCATGGGAAAAATTGAAACCACATTTCAAAATCAACATGCTTCAATCAAAAATCGGGAGACTCAAGTGGGACAGATAGCACAGTTGATTACAGCTAAAGCTCCGGGTACATTACCTGCAAATACTGAGGTAAACCCAAAGGAACAACTAATGGCTATAAATGTAGTGCAACATGAGATAAATGCTATCACTACGCGTAGTGGTGTGCAACTTCCTGAGATTCATGCTAAAAAGCCAGCTGGAGTTCCTGAAAAAGTTGTGGATAATGTTGAGAAGATGGTTGAAAGGGAAGATGGCCATGAGGTGAAATAAAAAATTAAGCCTCACGATTCTCCTATTCCATTTCCACAAAGGCTAAAGAAAACAAAAGAGGATAAGCAGTTTAACAAGTTTGTGAATATGCTTAGAAAACTGCACATAAACATTTCTTTCTTGGAAGCCATCACACAGATCCCAAGTTACGCCAAGCTGCTAAAAAAGATGATGCCTAGCAAGAAAAAGCTTGAAGAACTTGAGGAGGTCACTTTGAATGAAGAATGCAGCGCAATCCTGCAAAACAAGCTGCCACCTAAGCTCAAAGACCCAGGGAGCTTTTCAATACCTTGCATTATAGGTGATTTAAAATTCAACAAGGTCCAATGTGACCTAGGTGCAAGTATAAATCTGATACCCCTGTCTTTATACAAGAAATTAGGACTGGGTGAACCAAAGGAAAGCAATATCAGATTGCAATTGGCTGATCGATCAATCTGTCACCCATATGGAGTTATGGAGGATGTATTGGTGAAAGTTCACAAATTCATATTCCCAGCGGACTTTATCATCTTAGATATGGAGGAAGATGAAAATTTGCCTTTGATACTTGGTCGGCCATTCCTAGCCACTGCACGACCATTAATTGATGTAGTGCTGCGGGCTGAAAACCAAGAAGTGACTTTTACAATGATGCAATTTGATGTCCATGAACCAGAACTAGAAAGTTGTTCTAGGATAGATGTCGAGTTGGAATTGGCATAGTTGGAGAGGTATGAATACAAGGTAAGGGTAGATGATGAGGCTACACCATCTAATCTAAAGCCACCTTGAGAGTTTGTCAAAAAGTCTAGCTCTAGACTATAAATGAAGCGCTTGTTGGGAGGCAACCCAATTTTTCAAACCCTTTTCTTTATTTATTTTATTTATTTGCTTTTGAGTTATTTATTTTCTTATTAGTTCTTTAGTTCCTAGACATTTCATTTAGAAGCATTAGGATGTTTAGAATGCATGCATTTAGTTGTGATGTGTTCTAAGTACTCCTAGTATTCTAGGGTGATTGTTTTAGCGTCTTCAGTTTTCATTGCATTATTATTTGTTTTGATGCTTTACATTGCATTATAGGATCATTAGCATGTTTAGAATTCACATTTTGACATGATAGTGGCATTGAAAATTTCATTACACCTATTTTGCATGTTTTAGCATTTTTATGATCTACTTGCTTTCTATTTGCTTTATTGTTAATCATCACAACTTTCCACTTGATCAACTAGCTTACAACATGTGCATATAGTTTAGAAGTTGGTTGTATGCATTTGGATGTGTTTAGGGGTCGAAAAAGGGGTCTAAAATTGAAAAATGAAAAAAAATTCAAGTCGCTGTCTATTACACCATGCGGTCGCACGGTACTTTTCTGGGCAGAAACGACAGATTGTATATATAATGCAACAACTTTCATTTTAACCACTTCAAACCCGATTTTTTCCCCCAAATCATCATGCATCGAGTCCAAAATCATTCCCCATTATTTTCCACATTATTTTAATTCAAAATCATACCTTGCATTGCATTAAAAACATTAAAAAGGTAAGAAGTTTTCACCAATTTCCAAGATTATGCATAGTTTTTGTGTTCTTCAAATTCTTTGTGAAAAGTGAATGTTGTGAATTGATGGTGATGGGTTTAGGCTAGAACTTGGAGTATTGAATTGTGTTTATTAGGTGAAAATTTTTGGCTTAATTCAAGTCTCCAACTCAATGATTTTCATTGATTTCTTTATATGCATGCAAGGTGCTCGATAAAATGCCACAATGAGTGTTTTGTTGAGTTTTGGTAAATCTTTTTGGATGATCACCCTCACTACATGTTAAACATCATTTGTGCATCATCCATTCATTTTTTACACAGATTTAAGGCATAGAACTCAACATGAACATCTTAGCACTACAAAGCACTTCATTGCAAGGCCATTGCAAGGCATCACAGCACCACTGCTTCTGTTTTCAGTTTCACTGCACCTACTTTGTCACATCTTTTCATGACCCAAATGAACTTCAAACTTACTGAATTTTTGATATGTTGTAGACCAAGTTATGTACTTTCATATGTCCGGGACATATCTCGGGAAATTTTCACTTTTTCGAGGCGATGTCAAGGGCTGAAAATCAGTGGTCGACCTTATTTCAAAATTTTCAAAATTTTTCTAAGTCCTAGTTTGGGTGTGTTGTGTTGATTTGTTTTAGATCCTATATGATATTCTTGCTTCTAATGATAATTAACTCTTGTTTGCAAGAAAAATATCATCGTGGGACACTTGGAGCCAAACTTGGAAAAGTAAGAAAGGGGTCGAATCATCCAAGCAACATGAAGATCAAAGCTTCAAATTAAGAACACCACCTCTCCAAACCTGGGAAGTACATAACACCCTCTTTGTTATTTTGTGTTTTTATTTAATTATTTGCTTTGAATACATTGAGGACAATGTATGATTCTAGTTTGGGGTGGGCTCATTTATGTGCTTCATGTACACATTCATTCGATTTTGGGCAGAAAATTCAAAAAAATTGAAAAATGTGAAAAATCATAAAAAGTGAAAATTTTGAAAGATTTTGTTGACTTATTTATTGCTTATGACATGATTTGAATTGAATATTGTGATTTATTTAGAAAATTGGGCAACATACGAACTAAATTTTTCTTAACATTCATCCATGTAAGACTTTAATCAAATTTGAGCACATAGTCACTTCAAATAAAAACTTGTGTAGGGAGATGCTTGATATTTGTGGGGTAAAATTGTGCACTTTGAATATAGAACTGACTGAAAAATCCCAAACCTTTAGAAATCTAGATCCCAACCTGAAATGAAGAACCAAACTGCTCAAGAAGCAGTTTAGGGGTGGGAATGTTAGATTAAGTATGCATTGATGGATTTAAAATTTGAAGTTTTAATGTTACATCTTTAGTGTAAGGGGTTTCAATCAATGTGTATAAACCATAAAAACCAGCATAAAAACAGAAAAATGCTGAAGGTTTTATTCCGCTCTTCAAATGCCTTTTTGACTCGAGCAAGTAAGTCTGAGAGATTCTCTGAATCTGGTACCCTAAGCTCAACTGAGTTGGAAGCTTCCGACCTAAAGCTCGCTACAGGGGTCAACTAGAAAGCAAGTATGGAGAGTGGACTTACACATAGGACGTTAAAACATCTTTAACTTTTATGTTTAAGTCTTTATGACTCAGGTAATTAAGTCTGAGGGGTTCTTTGAACCTGGTACCCTAAACTCAACTGAGTTGGGAGCTACCGACCTAAAGCTCGCTACAGGGGTCATATAGAAAGCAAGTAAGAAAAGTATTGCACAAAGATGGTAAAAGACAAGGACATTAAAAGAAAAAGTCATCCATATGAAAGAAAAATGGAATAAAATGGTATAAGCTTTGTTGATTGAAATTCTTAACACTTTGTTAATTTTTCTTGTTTTGTCGTGCATACTTGTCTAGTCTTAACTGCCTTGTGTGAAAAAATGCAATTTATACATGTTTAGAAACCACATCAATAGGAAAGACCTCGGGATATGAGAAAAAAGCAGTAAGGTTGTGATTATCCATGAGAGGGTAAGGAAAGTCAAAAGAAAATCATTGTTGACCACACGGGATTCAGGCTTACTCTTGCATAAAAAGTCACACAATGAAGTTGAGCATCGGATGAATGAAAATATTTCATGTTGTTCATATTTCTTTGTCTAAAGTGAATCGTCAGTTTGGATTGTTGAAGCGCATGGTAAATAAGTTGACAAAAGCAAAAACATAATTTTTATTTAATTTGTCGTTTTACATTATAGTTTAGTTTTATTTTGTTCGAGGACGAACAATAGTTCTAGTTTGGGGGTGTTGATAAGTATATTTTATACACTTATTTCTATCCTAAAAGTAGGATTTTATATGTTTATTTTAGAATATTTTCTATTTATTTTGTGTTGTTAGTTTACATTTCAGAAATAATCCCAAAATCGAGAAAACAAATGAATTGAAGCTAAAATTGAGCAATTGGATGTAAAAAGGGTCAAAGTGAGCAAATCAAGAATTGATGCAGTCAATCAAATGGTTAATTTAAAGAAAAAATCGAATTTGGAAGAAATCAGAAGTTCAGGGGCTAAATTGCAATAATCAGAAGCTGGAGGACTTGCTGTGCAATTAAAAGATAGGGACCAACTTGTAACATTTAAAAGTCAGAAATTGCCTTAAACCGTATAACCGTGCGGTCGCACGACCAAAAAAATCAGCGACTGAAGATTGGCTTTTCGAGGCTGCGATCACGTACTTTTGAACCGTGCGGTCGCACGGTAGTCCCGACTAGGCCGCAGCTGGGCTTTTTGCGCGGAATTCAGCAGTTTTCTCCTCAATTAACCTAATTCTCAGGAAAATCTATATATACCAAACCAAAGGCACGAGATTAGGGTTTCCAGTTCATTGAAGAGAGGTCAAAACGCTATCGGATCGTGGAGGGGTCCACTCCAAGCCAAGACACAATTGAAGAACGAAGATCAAGAATATGAACGGGGTGACATCTTTTCATACTTCTTGTGATTTAATTTCAATCATGTATCTAGGCTAGATTTTTAATGTTAGAATTGAGATGAAGCATTTATTTCCGGATTTTATGTATTGATTATCATTTAATTTCATAATTCATGGGTTTGAGCAATTGATTTATACTTTTTTATCATGCAATTACTTGATCACTAGTTGTATGAATTTAGGTTTTGATTTCTTAAATTCGAAAGATTGAGATTTCATTAGACTTGTGTCAATTGTCACAAAGTCCGATAGGGGATAGAAATATACTCATATGCTTTGTGTTATCTGCTATAGTATTCACAAAACTTGTAATGCTTTTCTATACATTTAGATTCGTCATAAAAATATAGTCGGATTGTGTATAGAAATAGGTGTTGATTCTTGTCCGAAAGGGAGTCTTGACAATATTAGGAATATGGATTTCAAAACCTCGTGAATTATTGTTAGATGTTAATTTTAATGCATAATTAATGGAATAAATGTGGATTCTCAATTCTAGCATGTTTTTGTCATATTTTCTCTAAATCAAATTTCCTCGTTCTTTCTAGTTTAATTTTAATTCAAAACTTTCAAATCCAAAAATTTTTTCGTTCCGCTTAAGGTAGTGGTTTAAAATACAATTTAACACAATCTCTGTGGGATCGATATTCGGACTTAAAATTCACTTTATTACTTGCGCGACCCGTGCACTTGCGGAGCGTTATCAATGATTTTGCTTTAAAAATGAAACAAAGGATTAAATTAAAGAAACAATGAAAAATTGGTTTTAAAATTTATGAAAAGAAGTGCATTAGAATTATGAATCCCTTTTGATTCTATCATTCATATTTTAACCAAATCATTTAAATACAATTCATGGATTTTTAAAATTCGTGTTTCTAAAGTTATTTAAGTCCCCTTTCGAGCGATGCATAAAGACATTTTCCTAAATGTAAATTGACTATATCTCCATGACAATTAAACATATAGAAAAACATTAAAGGATCTATGAACACTTTCAAGGATAACACAAAATATAGTGGTATATTTCTATCCCCCATGAGATTTTACGGCAATTAACACAAGTCCAATAATCTTCTACTCTTTTAAACATAGAAAACTATCACCATAATCAAACAATAAATGGGTAGAGAATTGCATGATAATTTAAAGCACATGTTAATTAATTGCATAAAAACCATAAATTGCATTAAATAAATAATAGATTAAGACATGAATTCAAGAAGTCAAAACTTCATCATAATTCTAATACTACGAATCTAGCCTAGATACATGATAAAAAATAAATAAAAAGAGGTATGAAAAGATATAACCCTATTCATCTTCTTGCAATTGTATCTTCAATCCTGATATTGGCATGGCATGGATGCCATAGCAATTGGACAGCGTTTTGGTATTTATAGATTTCTCTGACGCCTAGGTCAAAAAGGGAGATTCTGTTGAAATCCGTGAAAAATCCCAACCGCGTGGCCCAGAAATCAACCGTGGGACCACACGGTATAAGAGTATGCGATCGCGCGCTTCCGCTGGTTCAGCCTTAGTCGCCAAAAAATTGGGTCATACAACTGTACGGTTCTTCGATTTAAGGCAATTTTCATCTTTTGCTTTCGGTTAAGTTGGTCCTTGATCTTTTATTGCACAATAGGTCCTTCAACTTCTGATTGTTGCAATTTAGCCCCTGAACCCACTACAACAAAAGTGGCCTTTTACGGCATGCATTTACGACGTGCATATAAGGCATGCCGTAAACTCAAATTATTTACGTTGTGCAAAAATTGCATGCCGTAAATAAAGGTGATTTACTGCGTGCATTTCTACATGTCGTAAATAATCTGAGTTTACGGCATGCATAAGGCACACGTCGTAAAAAGTCATAAAAAGGAGGTCATTAATAGCGTTCGATTGCATGCCGTAAATGGCACAGATTAACGGCGTTAAAAATCACACGCCATAAGAAGGATAACACAGTAAATTAGCAAGAGTATTTACGGTGTGCAACACCGCACGCCGTAAAAAGATTTCATTCATGCGTAGATAAAATAATAGGGGGCGGCGCAAGAGACTTCACTCAATCCAGAATTCAGACTAACAATGTGTTCGGCATTTTTGATTATTTTTTTATTATAATCATTCCAATTTTCAATACAATTTTTTAACCACACATCTTTTCTCTCTTCAATTTTTAACCATTTATTTACCTCGAGATTTGAAAAAGTAAATGTTTGTAATTAAATCCCTAGCCGTCGAACGACCACTAAACCTATCCAACCACTTTTTTGAGTGGCGCAGTCAGTTTCTCTCACGTCTTCTACATATTTTCGAGTTCAAGGAAGATTAATTGGTAATCCCTCTTCTACTACAGATTATTGGGTTCAATCTTCTATCTTTTATTTTTTCAGATTATTGAAAATTGAATTATTTTCTGTTTTGGGCAATGCCCTTTTGGTAATAAAATAATATTGCATAACTTTTCGCTTTAGAGTTGTTTATCTCAATTTTTAAATAGCCATCTGTAGCCCAAGAAATTGACGTTTTGATATTTTTTTCTTTGCTTTCCTGTGATTTATATGAATTTCTACGAGCCCTATTCACATTATTATAGTATTAATGACTCTTTACAAGATTTGTTAGTTCCTGGTAGAAAATCTTGAAATATTTCATCTGGGGTTTTCTCAAAATGACGCATAAAGAATAACAGAAGAATGGCAAGTTTGATTCCTAGGGTTCTTTTAAAGCTACTTTGGCATATTAATGCAGATGTGAAGGAAAGTGGGATTTGTGTTGATGCTTTAAATTTAGTTGTCTTTAGATATAAAAAATTTAGAAAGCCTTTAATGATATTATACTGGTATGATGAAATCGATTAAATACTGTTGAATGTTTTGACTGAGTAGTCTATTTTTGGCTTTCCATCTCAATTAGTGGAAACTGAAAAAATAATTTTGGTTAGGTTTTTTAAGAATTCAGGATCCCTCATTATATGCTGACCCAGTGGTTTCTCTTTACTGCAGGGACGGAGCCACTGTTGGCCCCCACTGAAAAAAAAAATTGAGTCCAAAAAATTAAAAAAATAAAAATAAAAATTGGCATCTTGAATTTATTTCATTTGATCTTAATTCCCTCTCTGCAATCATTATATTTATGCAAGAAGTGATACAATGCTCATTATTAGTATCTCTCACCTTGAAAGTTTACATTTACTTTTCAGTTATAAGTCTTTTCTTTTGTCAATTACTACCTTACACTGGTTAGTTGTTACTTGTTAATTAACTTAATTTAGTTTTTAATTTATTGCTTCGTCGTTTCAATCATTTTTGTTCAAAAAAAATTCGGGGGCTCCGCCTCCCCCCTCCTACCATTTGATTTTTTTTGGCTCCCACTCATTCGAAATTCTAGCTCCGTCCCTGTTTTACTGCATTTCTTCTAGAATATAGCTTCCATGAGGATGGAATGAAGGTATTCTCATGCCCAAACAGATATGCTCTATTATTGAATATTTTACTATTCAAAGGAGTTAAGAAATAAAGCAAGGAAAAAAGGAGAGGCTCTATAGTATTGAGTGTAACAAGCTCATGAAAATAGCCTAAGGAAATAATTTTGATTAAGTTTTTTTCATGTATCTTAGATGGAAAAAATCTTTTACCATGGTTCTATTTCTAAACCTCTAGAAAAGCGATATATGTTACTGGAAAGATATTTAATGCTATTCAATCAACTATTAATTATGCATAGGTACAACTTCACAAAGATTTACTTCTACATTTATAATTATTTTTTATTAGTAGTTCTTATACTATTTGCCGGAATATTATTAGAAATTTTAATGTCAGGGCTTCAATACATAAATCATCGCAGTTTTACGTTATAATTTCAATTGTATGTATTTTTATAATAATTCAAGTTTACTTAATTTCCATATTTGTTTTTATCAGAAGCTTGATTGGATAATAGGATTTGATTTAAGGGTTGCTAAACTGCTGAAGTATTATACAACCTTAGAGCATCAGTTCCATGATCGACCCTGCGGCCCATTGAACCATCATGAGAACTTCCAGGTTGATATTGTAGATCAACATTCGGATCCCCCAGAACTGATCCACTTTGAGGAAATACATAGGCCATTGGTCTAGATGAAACAGTCCCTTGAGGTGGAAAATTCATATTGCCATCATGCATTTGGCTATATCATGTGGCCCCTTGATGAAATGGGTTGCTTGTTCTGAATCCACATGGAGAGGATGAAGTGCCTGGGAGTTCATGGATGACATGCGGGATTCAACTTCTAGAAACTTTAATACATCTCCATAAAGACGTTTGGTGCCACCAACTATAAGAATAGAGGCACTAAAAACAATGTGGTGCCATCATCAAATCTAGCCAGCAACAAATAATTAATTTTTATAATTACTTAATTTCCATCTTAAATTGTGGTGATTTACAAATTGAATTAAAAGAAAAGAGAGCTGGAGTTTCTTAAGTTCTGAGAAGCTTCCTTTGTTGCAAGTAATTTTATTCATGTAGATGTCATTCTTGTTGGATTATTCCATTTATTGTTTGATTTACTGTAGTTGCTTAATATATTTGATACATTAATTTTTTTGGATAAGAACATGAGATTTCTTATTGCAAAAGCCTTCCTTCCTATACAGGATGTATTAAAGCATAGAGATGCTGCGCAATTGGCTGCCACGGAAGCAATGCAAGAGGCTTTTGCTGCGGAAAGTTAATGTCTAAGGTATTTTCTTGAGAACGAAATGTCGAGGAGTTGTCAACTTCCTTTAATCGAAATAATTTTAGCACCTCACAACTTGTTATCAACTGGTACTAAATTGTTGGTAACATTTTGTAGGCTAATGAACTCATATGAAAAATGCATATTCCGGTTTTCATATAACCTCAGTTGTTTTGTTGGTTGCTCTCATAGGAAGGAAAGTTCTCATTATGAGGCTTTATTTTTCATAAGAACATTTTCCTTCTATGCTATCATTTCATTTCCTGCAATCTAGAATTTCCTATATTTTAATTTTGTTGACACGGCCTAATCAAGTTTTGAAGTATCCAAAACTGGAGTGCGATGGTCAAAGTCCAATTTCCAAGGAAAAGGAAGAGGTCCAATTTCCATGTTTCGAAGTATCCAAAACTAGAGTGCAATCTAGAATTTCCTATATTTTGTTGGTTGAATGCGTTCATGCCATGGTTCACCAGTTTCTATCAAATTTTTTTAGTAGGCTAGTATGTGGAGTTGATTTAAATTTGGTTTATTGTATTGAATCTTACTGAACTTTATTGTTTATTGAAATCATGTTTACTACATGAATTAATTCGTATACTTTTTTGTGTAATTATTATACGTTTTCTAGAATTATTATACAATTTGCAATTTTTTTTTTAAATCAAAATATAATTTATGGCGTGCATAGACGCACGCCATAAAAGGCTGTAAATGCTATAATATTTACGGCGTGCGGCTGCACGCCATAAGTATTTACTACATCAACTCTTAATTTGCACCGTTTAGCACTTTTATCATCCAAATGACTTATTTTTGTTTCATTTTCTTTGTTTTCTCGACTTTGAGATACTTTCTGAAATATAAAGAAATAATAACAAAATCAATAGCAAATATTCTCAAACAAATATATAAAGTCCTACTTTTGGGATATAAATAATTGTATAAAATAAACTTATTAACGGATTTCTAGAAAAGTTGGAAAACAAATTTCATGAAAAATTTAGGCAATCAAACGAATTTCTAGGGACAATTGTCCAACTCATATCCTAGGAGTTTGCAGAATATGCAATATTTATGTGACTTCTTATATGAAATTTGCTACAATATAGCAATTAATCATTTTCTTTCAAAGTTGATAAAAACTTGCTTACCATCTAGATTTCCAATCGTAAATCTTCCATCAAGTCTTAATGCTTTCAATTCCTGATGGATTACTGGATTTGGGGGTTTTTGGTGGGAGAATTTACCAATTAATGTTCACTAATTTTTTAAACTATTCTTGAGAAACTGAAATAAAAGGCTCATTCTCATAGCAGGTTGCTTCTCCCTCAATCAATCACCATTTCAAATTTACCTTCATGAGAAAACTCCTTGAACAATTTAACCATCGATGCATGCAATCTATATTTTCCTTTCACTTACTATATGAGCACAAGTTTTTATCCCTCCTACAACAGAGAGAACCAGTCCTTCTCCGACCATCCACAACACCATGTTCTCTTTGGCTTGTTTAATGTTTTAGTTTTTAGTTTTCAATTTTGAATTCATTTTAGTTTTGAATTTTGAGTGCCTGTGTTGAGATTACGAAAAATGCATTCTTTACATCATTTTGGAAAAATGTTTCTCAAAATAGAAAACTGAAAAATGTGTTTACTTTGTAATTTTAAGAAAATTATCATGTAATAAATTTTGAAGTTTGTAAATAGACCAATATTTTTTCTCATTAAAAAGAAAAAAAAGAAGAAAAAAAATCTAAATTAATTTAGCCTCCGTTTGGTAAAGTGATTATAAACCAATTTATAATCTACACAATTTTCATAACTACTTTTTGACCACACATATTTTTTCTCTCCAATTTTTAATCATATATCTTACCTCTAAAAACCAAACAAATTGGCTTATAATACCTTGGCTTTATCCGAACACATGATTAGTTGTAAAATAGAAAATATAGAAATAAAAATTAAAGATATGCTCAAATTTTTAGCCCCTGTTCTCTTTACTGTTTTGAGGTCATTTTCTGTTTTTATTTTCGAAAACGCTAAAAATGCGTTCTCTTTACCATTTTCGAAAACGCATTTTGGAAAACGAAAAAAAAAATTTGTACACAAAACGGAAAACGTCCAAAACCTCGTTTTGGGCGTTTTGTGTGTATTTCGACAAAAAATGTCCAAAACGCTGAAAACGCTTTTTGGGATTTTTTTTTTTTTTTTTAAATTATCTTAACTTAGAACTAAGCTTAATATAAAGTTTTTATTTTTTTATTATTTTTTTTAGAATTATCCTATCTTGAAACTAAGCCTAAATAAAGTTTTTTTTTTTTTTTTTTTTTTTTTTTTTTTTTTAAGAATTATCCTAACTTAGAACTAAATTTAAATAAAGTTTTATTGAATTCAATATCAACTTTAAAAAAAAATGAAGTGAGAATTCTTTTTGTTATATTTCAAAAAATGCACTGATAAATGGACTCTGATGGTTTTGAAGGAACTTGCATTTTCTGGATTTTAATAGAAGTAGAGCTTTCTCAAATCCCGAACATGACCAAGCTGTGTTAATATAGACTCTTAATGCTCACATTAGTGTGTTGCATGTAACCATATTTTTAGTGTATTGTGAAAGGAAATTTGAGTTTGAGTTAGTAGTATTCTGTAAGCAAATTAATTAAAAATAGTTTAAGTAGTATTCTGCAAAATTTCAAACAGAACGTGTTTTCCAACTTTTAATTTTCAAAAACAGTTTTCAGAAATGACAAACCAAACGCGTTTTCAGCAAATTTGAAAACAAAAATGAAAACAGGAAATACAAAATAAAATACAAACAGAACGCCACCTTAATTGTTCATGATATTAAGATTACGTCAAGCGGTTCAATAGGACATTTGATTCAATAACCAAGAACACTTGATTCAATAGATATCCTATAATCAATAATTGTCCACCCAAAATGGGGTGTATATTATATGCAAGTGTACATATCGTGATAAGTAATAAAGTGGATCTAAGATTTCAAATTATCATTCCCATCAGGATTGTAATTAAGTACCGAAATGTGTTAGTTCTCTACTCTATTTGAACAATCGAATGGTGATTTTAAACTAAATCTAAAATGAGAAATTGATTTTCTAAATGCTAAATAGAAATAGATCGTAAACGTGAAAACTTGTGTTTTCTAAAGTGATAGTAAAAGTGTTGTGATGCAAGATTCACCATAGAAATTACTATTAATTTCATTCCTCTAGTTTATTCCTATAAATGTGATCGATCGAATTCACAACTATATATTGAAATTACTCACTCGAGTTTAAATAAATTTTACCTAAGTCAACCATATATCTCTATGGAAGGTGAGAATTATTTCTTAATTAAGTGCATGATCAAAAGAATTCAAATAAAGACCAAAATAATAACAAAAGTGCATCTCTACTTCTTATTCAATTACCAGATTTTATTCTACGATCTAAATTGTTAACTCACCTATCGAATTATGAAAACAACTCATAAAATCAATGAATAATTGATCAAGTTATTCAAGCAATAAGCACAAATTAAAATCATCATATGCGACGTATACGCAAAACTAAAATTATGAAAGTAATAGCAATAAACTGGGTTACATCGTTTGTTCCAACTAGAAAATTAGTTGTTTGTTACAATTAAATATAAAATGCCGTAAAAATATGAAAACATGTTTGGAGTTAAAATTAACAATGAAGAAAAGAAGTCTTGTACCAAGAAGTCGATTCGCCTTTGATAATCTTCAATTCTCTCCCTTTGTGCTTGCTTTGATCTTCCAAGGATAATGTGTGCAAGTGCTCTAAAACATCGTTGAGAGGCTGCGCAAAGGTCCCGTTTTCGTGCCCTCTCAGTTGTATATATAGAACCTCAAAGAACCTAGTCGAACCATCAAGAAAAAATTGTCAAAACCCGCAGGAAAAACTCAAAACATGGCCCAGTTGGAAAGAGGCATGACCACGCAGGAAATTTAGTCACAAATGCGTGGATGCCTGATTTAAAACCTACCCACTTATTTCGATCTTCATGCGGCTGCATGCCTAAGCTGGGTGCACCAGCGTAGTTTGTTCCATTGGCTACAATTTTTAAATTTCAATTCCGTTTGAGCTGGTCCTTGTTCTTTTATTGCCAGCAAGACCTTCATCTTCTGATTAGATAATTTTGGCCCCTAAGCTTCTGAATCTTTTCAACTACTCATTTGAACTCTTGATATCTTCAATTTAAACCTCGAACTCTTGAATTCTTCCACTTTAGCTCCACTTTGCTTTCTAGTTGACTTCATCACCTCCCGATTGATGCAATTTAGCTTCCATTATCATCTAATTGTCCTTTGTTCGCCTTAATTGCTTCAGTCTCTCAATTTTGGGATAAAACTCGTATTAGTAACAAATAAACATAACTTAAGTAGAAATTATTCTCAAATGACAATACAATATCCTAATTTTGACATATAAATAAGTGTATAAAATACACTTATCAAATACTCCACAAACTAGAATTATTGTTCGTTCTTGAACAAACTAGAACTAAATTATAAATTCAAAACAAACTAATTAAAAAATATTTTTCCAATTGTCAAGTTGCTTTCCATATGTCTCAAGTTTGAATCAAAATTTCACATTGGAAAAGAAAGCTTAACAGCACAATAAAAATTTATTTTACTGATTTGATGCTCAACTTTACGTGTGTGTGTGTGAGAGAGAATAACCAAAATCAAATGCATGCACATGTAAGAATATACCTAACATAGTGTGGTATCAGCAGTAAATCCCAAATCCTATATGGTCAAACCTTGATTTCTTTTGGTTTTTCATTATATCTCTTATGGATTGAAAGAACATTATGTAAGGATTTTTGTCAATCGTGTGGGCTTATATATAAATTATTGTGTATTGAATAAAAGGCTATCAATTTGGTTAAGCCCAATTAAAGTGATCTAATAAGGATTTGATATATCGGGCTTTAATGCATCTAATTAAATGTATGGGCTTTTATGTGTAGATATCAGGCCATTACCTAATTCATGATGGGCCGGATTAGGTTAATTGGCAATTCAGTATATAAAGTCGGTTATGATCCCTGAATCCTACGTACTGTTCATCTTTTCTGACATCCCATCATCAGAGAGATAATAAGGACTACGTATCGATTTAAAAGATCCAACCAACCGAATCGTTCATCGTGAATCACGTTTGATTAAGGTACGCTTCCGCTTAAGTTATTTAATTCTTGATAATTCCAACATGATGATTATTCAGATTATAGATAAATTATTATCTGTAATAAATTTTCTAACACCTTATACTTTTCTCTCATATCCGAATATTTCTTCTATTTATGTGGTTTCTAAAGATCAATACAATGCATTCTTCCACATAAAGTAGTAATAATTAGACAAGTCCGCATTAGAAATCGATGGTAATCAACCTTCAATTCCACACCCCCAGTTTCCAGAGTTCTAGTCTCAAAGTTTATGCCGATAACTTCCAACTCAGATGAATTTAGGGTATCATGTTTAACAACCTTAAATCCTTGCTCGAGTAAAATTAGATGAGCAGATTTATGTAAAACAACCTGTTAGTTTTATTTAAAGTGATCCTGACAAAACTATATGTTTACTTAAAAAGTCCTTGTTTGATATAAAAGATTTGATACATTTGTCGTGAAACTTGCACTACAAGAAATTTACTTTCCGCATACAAAATAAATTTGTAGGGAAAGGTTCTTATTCGTATGTAAAAGTCTTCCCAGACGAAGATAATTTGTAGGGAGGTTTGTGTGGCAAACATCGAGGGGATAGACATAAGCCGACAAAATTGGTAACTTTGTCTGGGGAGGTATGGGCATACGAACCCTGTCGCTACAAAAATCATTTGTCGTCTAAGATCTTTCCCAACGAAATTATTTGTATGCTAATATTTATTTTACCTACGAAATATATTTTGTTGGCTAAAGTTCGAGCCTACAAAATCTTTTAGAGACAAATATTATTTGTTATCTAATTTATATCCCTACACAATATTTTGTATTCTAATGTTAGATTGGACTACAAAATATGTTTTTAGGTATAGATTAAAATGATGTTGTAGGCTAAATCGTAGTTTTCCCCACAAATAATTGTTTGTATGAAAAACACTTTGTAAGTTAATTTCTTGTCACAAATTTTTGTTTGTAGGGAAAGTTTATTTGTAGGATAAAAATAAATTAAATTTAAATTTCTAATATAAAACAATATATTACTAACTCCAAATATTGTATCAAACTCGAACTAAAAACTCATTGTCATTGTCATTGAATGTGATGTAAATATAAAAATAGTTTAGTAAACATGCTCTATAACTATCATTAATGCATCTATATAATAATAATAATAAAATAAATATCTATCCTATTAAATTAATTAAATATGCTACTCATCCTCATCAAAGTTGTGCTCTTCCTCAAAGTTGTTCTCTTCTCCCTCAACATCACCATCTTCCTCGAAAGCTTCATCTATTGACAATGACGTAAATGGTGGCATGACAAAACCAGGAATATTATGACATATCTGCTGCATAGAATGATGTAAAGATTGTAATGTAGAATTAAATTTTCGCCCAACAACCTTCAGCTTATTTTACATCCTTTCCTCCATCTTCACTCGAGATGCATCGGCCGCATTTCGAGCAGTACGTTCTACTTCCAACTCTTGCTTCAAATTGCGCACATGTGAAGTAGTCCTAATGTTTCTAAGACGACCATTTCCCAAACCACGAATTTGACGCTCAGGTTTCTCACCTAGTACAAACATCATAATATTAAGTCCAGCCTCAGGATCGTCAACGGGTATCTCCTCCAAAGGTGTGTCTTCCGGAAGTTGTTGTTCCTTAGCCTTTTGCAAGAGATTTTCATCAATTTTGACAAGCATCTCATCCTGCAAGGTATTGAAAAAAAAAGATATATATAAGTAGACGCCCAAAAGATACATAACACAAATCAAGAGAAAAAAAAATCAAAGCACAATTGAAGAGTTGAATATTTCTTACATATTGAGTCTTAGCTATATTATCAGTCCAACACTTATTCTTCCCTGCATAAGCTAACTCAAATGCATGGACCTCAGGAAACTTCGAACCATCCTAATAGTATGTAAGAATGTGACAAACAATGTATTTCAATTTGCAACAAAAATTAATTAATTCACGACATAATAATAATTAAATTTACTACCTCTGCCATCTCCTCTACTATGTATGAGAAAGGACGTGAACCAGTACGATGATTGTACGTCTTCTTCGAACGGTTCACCATATTTGCTGATGAAGCTTTCTACAAAAAGAAGAATATATATACTAGGGGGCGTCGTGCATTGCACGACCCCGAGCCTGGTGTGGTACGATATTGATTGGCCACTTGATTTGATTACAATAATTACACTTTAATGACTTCAGGTTGTGTTTTGTAACAAATGTATTTCAACTCACATATGCAAAAAATAGGTAAAACCATGGGAAGAGTCACGACATGTGCCAGCTGGACAAAACCATTAAAGAAAAGCTTTAAAAGTAATCTCATTTCAAATTCCATTCAAAAATAGGCCATATTTCAAATTTTGATGCTGGCATTATATGTTGAATGTAAAAAACTACAAAAGGCAGTAGATGAATAGAAGTATATATCATACACCAATTAGAAAGCAACTATATAAATGGCAAGCATCAATAATGTTTTCTGGATAAACAAATAAAATGCACAGCAGTTACAATCATGGCAAAACTTGGCTACATTCCAAATCAGTATATTAGTTTTATTATAGATGTTTAACATTCCCCTTTCGGCTAGTAAACTTAATGGGACTTTACAGAATAAAAAATTAAAATAAGTAATAGACCACTCTTGAATAGTGTTGTTCACTCATTTCCTGTCCAGAATGGAGCTAGTGAGATCATTTTTAATATCTACAGTGTACATCCATGAACAAAGCACACATCCTAACATCATCAAAAAAATAAATGATTATACGTCCATAAATATGGTAAAATTTAGAATAAATTAAAAAATGGGCACCTGATGCAAGTAAAACCTTTCTATAGATAATCCTCGTGTATTCCAATTTTCACCATTCGTTGACATCCCATCCTTCCAATCTTCAAGGTAAATAAGCATTTAGATCCAAAAAACAAACAAACCAGGGGTGGGAAGGAGAAGAGACTATTGAAAGAAAAGAAAAAGAAGACAAGAAAAAAGTGATTCAAAACCATACAATAGATTCCTACCCGTAGGCTTAAAGAGACTCAGAATTCTCCCTGAAGAAATATGTAAATGGTGTAGAAATCAGGGTGAGTCAGAAACTATCATAACTATAAAGAACAATAAATTACAAGAGAAAAAATATAAGTTTGTAATAGTATCTTTATTCTTCACTTACCCCTGACCCTGAGAAAAGGCAGGATTTTTTCCACGAACCTCAGACGGATGCTCACATTTCACTGCAAGAACAAAGAATGTTTCAATCAGAGTCATGCGAAACCAAAGAAAGGGGGTCAGGTTTTATCCATCAAATCTGCGATAATTTTGTGTTGAGAATCAAGGTTTATAGTAACCTCAGTCCTCATAATGGCGAACAGGTAACACACGACAAAGGTACCCCTTTAAAGGGTCCAGTTGGATTCTTAATAACTGAGAAAATTCCATTATCTTCGCAATTAGCTGCAGTCACAATAACACATTAAAAAGAACCATACAATTATCATTGTCGAAATCTGTAAATGTAGATCTATGAGTTCAAATTAATAAGAGAAATAAATCGTCCAGCAAGGAGAAGAAACCGGCATAGAGAAATAATAAATAACAACTCTTCAATTTGAACCCACAATAATAACTTAACAGAGTGGGTCTTAAGGAATAAAAATGTTTGAACAAAGACGAATTTCGAAACAGGGAAATCAACAATCACCGAAACCCCAATGGCAGAAATGTCACAAAATCTGTAGGAACAAAGAAATCAATAATTATTCTCAACAAAAGCAAAAGGAGTTTCTCAAATGAGATCAAAGATTCTTTTTTTCTTTTTTTCAACCAAAGAATCTCACCAAAACCCTAGCCACAGAAATCTCACAGAACCATCAAAAGCAAGGAAATCAATAATTATCCCCTAGCACCAATAGAAGAATATATGAAGTTAGGATCGAATAATTTTTTGAACTGGAAAAATCATTACCCACAAAAACCTTAGCAAAGACGGAAAGTTGGAGGTCGAAGTCTGAGGGGAGGAAGGAAAAATGAAGCGGTATGGAGTGAGAACACAGCGAACGGCATGGTTTAATGAAGTGGGCGAACGACGTTGTTTTGGATGACGCGATGGTGACGTCAAATGAACAGTACATTCCGCCTTACTCTGTTTTAAGATATATGATTACATAACAAAGTTAAAAATAAAACTAGGAAAAATCGAGTGTGCTTGCAATGTGTACATGACTGCGTGCTTACGGGTGTGTGCGTGTGCCGTGTGGCGGGTGTGTGTGAGGGAGGGAAGAGGGGAAGGGGGAGAGGTTAGTACCGCGGTGGTGATGGTGGTGGCGGCGGTCGACGACGAATGGGAGCGGCAGGAGAGGTCCTATGAGAGAGGTTGGAGAGGATTTGATTTGAGGAAGGCGTGTTGCGTTCGATCGTGACAGTGTAGGTTTTGTTTTCAATTTTTAGTAAATTGCAATGTAGTCCTACAAAAAATAATTTTTGTGAGAAAAATAAAATTTTGCCTACAAATTTAATTTTATAGGTGGAAAATTTGTTATCTAAGTGTAATATTTTGGAGCCAAATTTTTATCCATACAAAATCTCGTTTTGTAGGGAAAAATAGACTATGCATACAAATTAATTTGTATGCGGAAAATTTGTAGTTTAAGTATAAAAAATTTTTGAGCCAAATTCTTATCTATACAAAAATTCGTTTTGTAGGAAAATGTAGATTTTGCATACAAATTTCATTTTGTATCCGGAAATTTTGTAGGATAAACTTAATTTTCTTGTAGTGTTGATTTTGAAAGAAGTGAATATGATACTTTTCATTATTGTAAAGGTAATAGTGTTAAAGATTCTTTGTATTTAGTACGTAGAGAAATGGAGCCATCATGTTCATACTCTAAAATTATTTTTAATTTACAATGACGGAAATATCATCCCTCTTGGTATGATCTCAATGAACCTCAAAATAGAAGAAAGTGACAAAACGAGAGGGACAATTCCAATGCCTATGCACCAAGTATTTGAAGTTTATGACACAAATTTAAACTTTATATTTATAAAGATGATGATCACTACTTTTGTAGAGGAAGATGGAAAATTTTGATCAACTATAACAACATTCTTAAATATCCCAAGTTTGGTTTTCCTTGAAGACTCGTAAATCATCTCTCTTCCAACGTGACCTGATGCTGAGTCTATTATCCTGTTTAAAAGAGTCTATTATATTACATTACAAACTTATCTGAAAGGACAACGTAAGATTAATTTTATATCTATGGAGGAAATAACGAAGTGAAGGAAAATTTAGAGGCAGGAATTCTCTACAGACAACGGAGAGTATTCAAAGCAACTTTTCTTAGTCACTTTTCATACACTGATGCCATGGCCACATGCTGATTTCTAGGCCACAAATACCAGAAGCCTTAATACAATTATAGAAGTGGTCCAACTCTACTTTCAGGTCATTGTCGTAGAAGAGGAAAGGAACAATAAGATAAAGACTTCCTGACCCTTTATTGATTGCAACTAATAATCACTCCGTACGATGCACGAAAGATATAATTGACAATTATTTATTAAATAAATTGTAAAAATACGATGCCCGACATAAATTTTGCATTTACACATAATGAGAAATACTCAGAAAAAAAAAAATATATATATATATATATATATAATTGCAACTTGAACCAATGAGTTTATCGAAACCTAAAGTTGTAAAAAATTAAATGATTTAATTGAATTTATTTAGAAAGATCAAATATCTATTATTTTTTTCAATTTGATAAGAAAAAATTCAAAATTAATCATTTAGATCGTATTGAATTTAGGTAAGAAATGATATGTATCATTTTAGGACTTCAATGAGATAAATTAAAAAGATTGGATGTTAGAAAAATAAAAGTATAAGTAAAACTTTTATATTTCGTATTTAAGAAGATTTTACGAATGATATATGTTTAGAGTTTACTCTCATTTCTTAGCTTGTATTAAATTTCTCGTTGAAATCTTGGATTTGACACAAATATAATATATTTTTCGACTTTAAGATAATGCAATAATTATCAAAAGAAAAAATCTATAATTTGACTTTTTATAGATATTTTTTTCACAAATTCATAAATAATAATTTTAGGGAGACATTTTTGGGGATATTTTTAAGTGATATTGTGATATGTCATACATTCATTGGGTGGGGAAAAAGTAAGTGATAGAGTATTTTCACCACTCAATGAATGTGTGACATGTCACAATGTCACTTAAAATTGTCTCCCAAAAATGTTTCCCTATAATTATTCATCCACAAATAATTTACTACATCTATTAATTGAACTTTCCTAATTAATGTATTAAAATAAGTTGATAAGAATAAGAAATTTCCTAAATGACAGGTGAAAATGGGCGGAAAACTTTGTGCGTAAAATAGTGACGTTTATCCTATTATTATATATGGATGAATGGATAGATAGATAGATAGATAGATAGATAAATAGATAAATAGATAATTCAACATCAAATTCTTGGAGAATCAAGCATCGCAAAGGAGCGTGAATTGAAGATAATTGAAGAATCAAAACTTGGTGCAAGATTTCCATTCTTTATTTTGTTTTTCAATGAACGTTTATTTTTATTGTTTTTGCTCTTTAATTATGATGTGTAGCTAAATTTCAATGTTGGGATGAACGATGTAACCTAGTCAATTATTTTTAATTCTATATTCCTTGTTTTAAAGATTCAATGCATGTGTTGATTTATTATTGCGTTTAATGCGTGAATGAACTGGCCACTTATTCATGATTTAATGTGTTATTTCCATAATCCGAGAGGTGAGTTAATAACATAGATCTGGGTAATAAATTCGGTAATTGAACAAGAGATAGAAATATACTCTTGTTATTATTGCGGTCGTGTGTGAATTCATGTGTGTAATGCATCTAGATAAGGAATATTCGGACCTGCTATAGAGATATAAGGTTGACTTATTTAGGTAGGATTGATTTAAACTCGAGAGAGGAATCTCAATTTAAAGTAGTGAATTCGATCGAACACATATTTAGAAAATAAAATATGGAATTAGAATTGATTTAATTGGTTAGGTGAACTCGTGAATCCCAACTACAATCAACCATATTAAAAAACAGTAGCAATCTTGGAATCTCCATCCTGTGCAAAGGTTTAATCTTTTAAGTCATCGTTCAAAATTTTAGTTTTAAAACAATCGAAATTCTCTTTGTATGTTCAAATAAAGTGTAGAACTAAAATATTTCGGTAATTAATAACAGTCTCTGTGAGACGATAATCCGAACTCTTAGGTCTACTATATTACTTCTCATGACCCGTACACTTGCAGGGATATTTCGCATCGCGAGATATCACTGAACAAGTTTTTGGCGCCGTTACCGGGGACTGTTAATTAATATCGATATCCATTAGTTCTTATTTTATTTTGAACGTTATTTTGCTTATTTTTATTTTTTATTATTTTTTTTAGTTTTAATTTTTGTTTTATTTAATTTATGTTAAGAAGGACTAAGTCATTTGATTTGTTTCCCTTTGATACAGAAATTGAACGCACCTTTCGACAGAGGCGTAGACAACAGTTGGAAGCGAATCAACAAATAGATTTAGCCATGGCAGATGATAGAATTCAGGATAATCAGGGAAATCAACAAAATCTTCCAGCAGCTTTTAATGGACAACAACAAAATCATAAAAGGCGCGTTTTAAGAGACTACATGGTCCCTTCTGTAGGGAACATTGGAACCTGCATAGTACCTCATGCAATCCGAGCTAATAATTTTGAGATCAACACTTCCTTGATATCCTTGATCCAAAATTCGTGTGTTTTTCATGGATTTCCATCTGAAGATCCTCATGCGCATCTTCGGACATTTTTGGAGCTATGTAATATGCAACGCATGAATGGAGTTTCAGATGATGCCGTGATATTAAAGCTATTCTCATTCTCTTTGGCAGACAAAGCAAAAGCCTGGTTTTACTCTTTGCCCCTACACACAATCACCCCTTTTGAAGTTATGAGCCAGAAATTCTAGATAAATTTTTCCCACCTGGCCGCATGTCTAAGCTAAGGCGTGAGATTTTATCATTCAGTCAACAGCCTGGGGAATCAATTTTTGAGGCTTGGGAAAGATTCAACGAGCTCATCAGACAGTGTCCTACACATGGAATCACTGATTGGATATTAGTACAAACATTCTACAAGGGGTTGACGAATGAGAATAAAATGTATGCAGACTTGGCAGCTGGAGGATCAGTAATGGATATGACTTATGAAGAAGCTTTTGAGATTTTTGAGAAGATGGTTGCGAACAGTTACCAGTGGTACTCAGATAGATCTAGACCAAAATATGGAGGAATTGTTGTAGTTAGTGAAATTACAGCATTAAGTGCTAAGCTGGATGCATTGACAAAGAAAATATACAGTATGGGTGTGCAGCCAGTGAATTCGGTTCAAACAACTTTGTGTGATTTTTGTTTTGAAAATCACGCTATAAATTTCTGCCCACTTCAACAAAATCAATCAAGTCCAAAACATGTCAACTTCATTGGGAACAGACATCATGGTGGTCCTTATTCACAAACATACAACCCAGAATGGAAGAATCACCCAAATTTTTCTTGGTCTAACAATCAGACTGTTCAGCGCCCACCTGGATTTCAGCAACAGCAACAACAACAATCTCAGAAAAATATATCTGAGAACATAGAAGTGTTAATCCAGCTGGTAAAGAGTCAGAATGGAGAATTAATGAATCAAGCTGCTGAAATAAAAAATTTGAAGAAACAGGTCAGAGAGCTGGCAGCTAGCAGTTCAACAAAACAGCTTGGACAGTTACCAAGCAACACCGAAACAAACTCTCTTGAGCATGTTAATGCAATAACAATGAGGAGCGGGGTTCAGCTATCTAAAGTGACTGTAGAGGAATATGAAAAGCAGAAGAGCCAAAAGAAAAATGTGGTGGAAGAGCAGAAAAGTGAAAAAGAACAAGGGTCGACTCCTGAAGTTCAAATAAAAGTTGAAGAAGAAGTTCGAGTTAGACCGCCAGTTAAAGCTTATGTGCCTCTAGTTCCTTATCCACAAAGATTGAAAAAGCATTAGTTGGAGTAGCAGTTTGGAAAATTTTTGGGAAACTGCACATAAATATTCCTTTTGCTGAAGCCTTGACTCAAATGCCATTCTATCTGAAATTCATGAAAGGTATGTTATCGAATAAAAGAAATATAGTAGATTATGAAACAGTAGCTCTTAGTGAGGAATGCAGCGCTATATTGCATAAGAAATTACCACAAAAATTGACTGATCCAGGGAGTTTCTCTATCCCTTGCACTATTGGTAACTTCAGCTTTGATAATGTTCTATGTGAGTTAGGGGCTAGTGTTAATTTAATGACTTTATCTGTGTACAGGAAACTTGGTTTGGGGGTGACTAAACCAACCAATATCACACTAAAGCTTGCCAACAAATCCATTCAGTAGCCATATGGGATAGTGGAGAATGTGATAATTAAGGTTGAAAAATTCTTCTTCCCAGGCGACTTTGTGATCCTGGACATGGAAGAGGACACTCAGATGTCCCTCATTCTTGGAAGACCATTTCTTGCTATGAGACGATCTCTCATAGACATCGAAAAGGCGAAATCATCTTTAGGGTTAAGAAGGAGCAAGTCACTTTCAGCATCAAGCCAAGGGAAGATCATGATAACCTAAAAGAAAGTTGCTTCAAGGTGGAGGGGGTGGTCCAGAAACCAGAAGTGAAGATGAAGCAAGGGATTAAGTTGAAGGAGTGTTCAATCACAAAATATGAGTTTGTGAAGGAAAAAGATGAAAGGAGAGACAAAAAGGAAGAAAAGCCGAACTCCCTCAACAAACAATTAAAAGTGAGGCTTTGAAATTCAAGAAAGTGAGAAAACGGGTGGAGATGTGCAAGGCAGGTGATTGCAAGCAATGCAAAGCTTCAAGAGGAACATTCATGCCTCCATTATAAAGAAGTGCAAAAATTCGAGCTTTAGACTCAAAACGAAGCGCTTGTTGGGAGGCAACCCAACCTTTCTTCCCTTTTATTTACTACGCTTTAAGTATTAATTTCTTTACTAATTTTAGATATTTGCATGATAGGTAATTTGTTTAAGTGTTTCTCATGTTACATGTTAGGACACTTTTGCATATTAGTCTATTATTGCATATTTAGGTATGTTTTTTATTTTGCATGTTTTCACTAGGAATAATTTTATCGTCATCCCAACTCACACACACACTAGTTTGGATCATAAAGTTAATGTTTGGAAAATCATTGCATAGATCATGAAGTGATTAAGGAACTGAAAACGATTTTGAAAATCAAAAATAGGAAAAAATTTCATTATTTTCGTGAACTACGCAGTCGTGTGCCAATGGGCTCTAGCGCTCGCGAGATAGCATTTAATAATCCACAGGTTTTAGAATCTTGAACCACGCGATCGCTGGCACTCCAGCCACGCAATCGCGTGGCTATACTGGGACCAAAATCGGCAGTTTAAATGTTGTTCCTCATATTTTCAATTTCAAACATTATAAACTCTTTTTCTCTCTGCAAATCACCTCATATGTGATCTTACATCTTGTGTGCATGTCATCAACACTTTGTTGCATCAAATATCATTGTTTAGATCACTTCAAAATCAAACATAAGGTATGAATTATTGACTTAATCCATGGTTTCATTAAATGGTGAAGTTTTCATTTGATACATGAAATGCAAATTATTGAGGCATGGAGTATGGGTGTAGAGGAGTGAATGGTATATGTGATTGTGCTTAACTAGTTGAAAAATTTTGGGCTCATGTATGTTTTCAATCCTATGTACACTCTCTAATTTTTGCAATGCATACCATGTGTTTGATGAAATGCCACAAAGGGAGTTTTGTGCTAATTTTGTAAATTCATCCGAGCACATATCTTCATGACATGTTTATATGTGTGTAGTGCATGAGTTAGTTCAAATCTTGGCATGAAATCCATTAAAACCATGTTTGCACCATACCAGCCTCATTGTAAGGCCACTGCAGGCCATTGCACTTGAGAATTCACTCACGCCACCTACTTTTTCATAGCTTTTCATGACCCTGTTGATCTTCAAATGAGTTGAATTTTTAATATATTGTCGATCATGCTGTGAAATTTAACGTATCAAAAGAAGGCTCAGGAAAATTTATGTTTTTCTAGGCGATGTCAAGGCTTGAATGTGTGTGGTCGACCAATTTTGAAAATTCAAAATTTTGCTTTAACTTTAATTTGGGGGTGTGGTAATGAACTTCCATTATTTCTTATTGATGTTTATGACTTCTATTGTTACTTATCTCTTATTTGCAAGGTAAACATCAATCAGGACACATCCAATCAAGTTGGGCAAAGCAAGGATAGGGTCGAATTCATCCAACATCATTTCAAATTGAAGCTCCAAAACAATAAGACATCTCCTCTACACTTGGAAGTTCTCGTTCTCTTTCTTTTGTCAAGTTCTGCATATTCTTATTTATTTATGTGGCAAACATTGAGAACAATGTTCATTTCAAGTTTGGGGGTATGGAACTCATTATTTCCATATTATTGCTTTTCATTTTATGTTTTCATTCTATTTCTATTGGGATCTTCAAAAAAAAAAGTTGAAAACTTTGTTGACATGTTTATTGCCTAGGATATAGTATGAATCAATTTGTGATTAGGCTTGAATATTGGACAAACATGAAAGCGTGAACTTGTTTTGAACTAGTTATGTTTTGCTAGATTCCATATTCATTGCGCACGTAGCCAATGTTAGATTATTACTTGCGTGGGGATTTTGTTTAATGCATGTGGGGCAAAGTTTATACAATTTGAACTTAAAAATGACTTGAAAATTCCTGAACTTAGATCGTTAGACATCCCATCCCTAAATTAGAACCAATCACGCTAAAAGGCAAGTTTGGGGGTAAAATGGTTGGAATTTGTATGTATTGACGGGTTGGAGGTCTATGGTTCTTGGTTTTGGACTTTAGTCATTGCAGTTTGGTCAACTGGTTTAAACCATTTCTAGCATAAAAATAAAAAAATGCTGAAGGTCTTATTCTGCTCTTCAAATGCCTTTTTGACTAAAATAAGTAAGTCCGAGAGGTCTTTCAAACCTGGTGCCCTAAAGCCAACTGGCTTAGGAGTCATCGACCTAAAGCTCGTTACAGGGGTCAATTAGAAAGCAAGTACGGAGAGTGGACTTACACATAAGACATTATAACATCTTTAACTTTTCTGTTTAAGCCTTTATGACTCGGGCAAGTACGTCTTAGGGGTTCTTTGAACCTGGTACCCTAAAGCCAATTGGTTTGGGAGTTTCCGACCCGAAAGCCAGCTACAGGGGTCATATAGAAAGCAAGTATAAAAAATTCTGCACAAAGATGGTAAAAGGCAGGGACAATTAAAAGAAAAAGTCGTCCATCAAAAGAAAAAAAATAAAAAAATATAATTGCATGGTATAAGCTTTGTTAACTGAGCTGTGGTGGTTGAGGTTGTAGAATTGGGGTCTGCTTTCTTTTGATTTGTTATTCATGCATATTTCTGATTCTGACTACCTTGTGTGAAAAAAGCAAAGAATATTTTTAAAACCCACATAGATAAAAACCCGGGATGTGAGAGAAAAAGCAGAAAGTGGTGATCATCCGTGAGCGTTGAAAGGAATTTGATTAGAAATCATAGATTGACCACATGGGATATGGGCTTGAATATGCATAATGAGCCACACAATGTTGAGTATATCTTTTGAATAAGTATGCGTTTGACGTTAGCTATTCACACACACACTTGAAAATCTGTCATGATATAACTAGAAATTATTTTGCATTGTTGTTCATAACTCTTGCTGAAGTGTAAAGTGATTTGGACTACGGAGGCATATGGTGAACATGTTGACACAACAAAAAGATTTGTTCTTTTATTTCTTAGACTTTGTAGTTTATTATCCATTGTTCGAGGACGATTAATAATTCTAGTTTGGGGGTATTTGATAAGTGTATTTTATACGCTTATCTGTATGTCTAAATTAGAAGAAATTATTGTCGTTTTAGGGTATATGCTATTTAATTTATGTTCATTTGTTTACTTTGTAGAAAATATCACAAAAGACGAAGAATGGAGCAATTAATGGAAAAAACGCACAATTGGATGTAAACTAGAGCTAAATTGAGCAGATGGGGGGTGATAACATCAATCGGGAAATCTACATGGTGCCAAAGAGAAGAAATCAGAGGTTGGAGGTCCCAATTGAAGGAATTGAGAGCTTAAACTGGCAAATCGAGAAGAATATAAAATTCGGGGACTAAATCGCAACAATCAGAAGTTAAGGATCAAGGCGGCAATAAAAAGGCAGGGACCAACTTACACGATTGCGAAAAGATGGAAATTTCACATCACGCGATCGCCATATGTATACTGCGCAATCATGAGATGCCTTGAATTTATAACCCGAGAGTTTTAGTGTCTACCACGCGATCGCGAGATTATCCGACTTGGCCGCAGATCAGATTTTTCTCGCGATTTTTAACTGGCTTTGGGCTTTTTGACCTAGGTTTTCTCCAAAACCTATATATACAACACATGAGGCATGAAATTGAGGCCTTTGCCTCTCCATAGAATAAGCCAAAATAGATAATTCAACCTCAAATTATTGGAGAATCAAGCATCACAAAGAGGCGCGAATTGAAGATAATTGAAGAATCAAAACTTGGTGCAAGATTTCCATTCTTTATTTTTTTTTCAATGAACATTTATTTTTATTGTTTTTGCTCTTTAATTATGATGTGTAGCTAAATTTCAATGTTGGATGAACGATTTAGCCTAGTCAATTATTTTTAATTCCATATTCCTTGTTTTAACGATTCAATGCATGCGTTGATTTATTATTGCGTTTAATGCGTGAATGAACTGGCCACTTATTCATGATTTAATGTGTTATTTCCATAATCCGAGAGGTGAGTTAATAACATAGATCTAGGTAATAAATACGGTAATTGAACGAGAGATAGAGATATACTCTTGTTATTATTGAGGTCGTGTGTAAATTCTTGTGTGTAATGCATCTAGATAAGGAATATTCGGACCCGCTGTAGAGATACAAGGTTGACATATTTAGGTAGGATTGATTTAAACTCGAGAGAGGAATCTCAATTTGAAGTAGTGAATTCGATCGAACACATATTTAGAAAATAAAATCAGGAATTAGAATTGATTTAATTGGTTAGGTGAACTCGTGAATCCCAACTACAGTCAACCATATTTAAAAACAGTAGCAATCTTGGAATCTCCATCCTGTGCAAAGGTTTAATCTTTTAAGTCATCGTTCAAAATTTTAGTTTTAAAACAATTGAAATTCTCTTTGTTTGTTCAAATAAAGTGTAGAACTAAAATATTTCAGTAATTAATAGTAGTCTCTGTGGGACGATAATCCGGACTCTTAGGTCCACTATATTACTTCTCACGACCCATACACTTACGGGGATATTTCGCATCGCGAGATATCAGTGAACAAGTAATCATGACAAATTATGTAAGCTTTAATCTACCCCTCCCATTTGCATAGACTATATTAAAACAAGGTTCTCCGGGATGAAGAATTATCTAATATTATGCTTGGCTACACATTTCGTCACAACCAAGAAAGAAAAGGTGAACATCTGATCAATAATATAAACTTCCAGTTTCTTTGAAATTTCAATTTATTCCTCAAATATCATTTTGTCACTATAATTTTAATTTTCAAAATATTAAGTCAGGCTTATTTCCTATTTTGGCTAGACGAAACGTACGGACGATTAAGAGGTTGAGATTAATTTCCGCTCCACTCTTTTGAAACTCGTAAAGTTTGAAGTAGACTCCCCCCACTAATTAGTTTATATTATAATTGCATGTGTTATGTGGATTTATGTTATTTATATGTTTAATTGCATGAGACAAAACAAAAATATCTCTTATGAGATAAGAAGAGAAATTTATGTTGTGCATGTCATAACTTACATGCTATATTTGCAAAAGACAAGACAAGAATATGTTCATTTGTACTCACTATGTGATGTTTATGACTAAGAAGAGAATATCTCTATATTATTTGCATAATTACGTGTTCAAATATCTTGTAAATTAATTATTAACGATGAGTCTACTAAGTATTTCTTTTGAAATGTTCACTCTGTTATTTTAACAACATTTACAAATTTCGGAGACAGTTAAGTTTGATGGGAAGTGGTGGCGTGATTTAATAAATGAAGTTATTTACTTTTGAAATTTACTCATTATAGATATTATTAACATACTTTGTCATTTCAGTTATTTCAAAAGTTGAGATTTAAAGTTTAATCAATTATCCAAAGTTAATCAAATGAGTTTTGTTGCCGATGAGGTTTACAATTATAAATTTGATGCTTAAAATTTAGTTATTTCCGCAAATCTATTTTATTAAATCCAAGGCAAAGGAGGATGACATGGCACTTCGTGTTCATAGAACTCGGGGCGTTATAGTATGGTTTCAAAATGTTTGAAAAGTCAAAAACTACGGGCTTGACTAAGAATGAATAGTTAAAATTGAGTTTAAAAAGTTGAAGTGAATTTTTTTTTTTTTTTTTTTTTTTTTTACCAAACAGGCAATAATACAATTTTAAAGGTCAAATATACACATAAGAAAATGTTCCAACACACTTCATAAACATGACACATGTAAAGATAAAGGATTCAAATTAGACGGTGACCTAGTTTTCTTTACAAACGGGATATGTAAGTTATGTGGACAACGTTTTTCTACCAACATACAGTACAAAAGATGCTATATGTATATGTATGACAAAAAAATTAGACATACTTGTTACAAAACCAACCCGAACCTAAGTTAGACGGACAAATGTTTTTAGCGGACATAATTGAAAAAAACAAGTATGCCATATGTTAGAGGTCACCTAAAACATACTACTAATTACATATTCAACCCATACAAAATGTGTAATGATAGAGCGCGTAATTATTACTTAATTTGTAATATTTCCTCTTACTTCATTGATTTTAAATGCTTAAATTGTGGATATTAATCATATTTTATATTTTGTGGATTAGGTGGGGATTTGAGATCAAATTGGACTCAATATCACAAATTTAAAAGAAGAAGTTGAAATACCAAAAGGTGCACAATCAGAGAAGGACTTTGCATAAGGCGTGAGCACACCTTACTGTTTCATGAAGACTTTACTCACATGAACGGATTTTTGAAGAAGAAAAGCTAGTCATTGGGCTTGAGTTCATCTCCTAAATGGGTGAAATTATCAAGAGAAATTATCTATGTGATAGAAATATTTCTCTTTTATTTATTTTAGGGAAATATTAAAATCCGACTCAAACAAGGAAACTCAATAAATCCTTATTTCTAAGGAATCATTCAATATGTGGACCCCTCCATATCTCTCTTTATTCTAGCCGTTTGTTTTAAGTATCTTGGAGCCCAATCAATAGTTAATATTATTGGGATTGAATTTGTTTTCATGGGACGAATGAAGGGCACAAAAACTTAATTAAAAGCAAAGGCTCAGGAGCCGAGCACTACATTAAAAAAAAAAGGGCTCGGAATTGGAAAGAAAGGGAGGCTGCACTTTGGGGACCAATTGGAGAAGGAGGGGATTGACGGCTGCAACACATTTGGGGAGAAATTAGAGAGAAAAAGGAGCAAACTCACTTGAATCCAGGTGGTCATCTCTATTTTCTTGGGACCTTTGTTTATTTTAATTCTTTTTAGTTTTTGATTAACAATGTTAATGAGTAGCTAAAGATTAGCGTTCCAACTACATTCCTCATAAGTAATCAAGTTATCCTCAACATTCTTTGCTGCACAAATATTTTTCAGAACAAGGTTAAGAGTATGTACAACACATGGAGTCCAAAAAATGTGAGGATATTCCGATTCAATTATTTGCCCCACACCCTTACAATTTGAAGCATTATCGGTAATAAATTGAATAATTTTTTCCCGACCAACTTCCTCTATAACCTCCTTCATCAAATTAGCAATAAAATATTTATCTTTAATCCCACTAGAGTAATTAACCACCCTTAAAAACATAGGTCCACTTTCGGTCAGCACAATAAAATTAATTAGTGGCCTTTTTTGTGGGTCACTTCAACCATCACTCACAATAGTCACTCCTTTCTCCACACATGTGCTCTTAATAAGTTGTAGAGATCTCTTAACATTTTCTTCTCTCTTTTTGAAGAAGGGTGGTTCTCAACTTATTGTAACCGGGATGCTTAAATCCTTACAATCGACTATTCGAGGCTAGAGTATAAAAACTAATATAATAGGGATTTCTTGCAAGAGTAAAGGATAAGCCACTTGAATAATACATTCTTGCAATTTCGGAATCCAATTGATCACGGGATGTCATGTTAAACGATTTTTCAATGGTACTACCCTTTTTTTCTTTCCCCCCAATGCATAACAATCCGTTGAAGTCATATTACTATTCTATGGAAAAGGTACTCTTCTTGGTTCTTTATGCTTCATTCTCAACATAGCCTCATTTTCTATTTTTTGCATTTCATTCATATATCATGGTGTCACACTAGGACAAGGCCCAATACCACAACCCTATATTTTTAACAAATGTGATCTAACCCTAGTGTATGAACTATTCTTAGTCGCATTGTAAAAATTACATTGCCAAAGAACATTACCACCCCCCTTCATTCAATTTATCAAGTTTTGTAACAAATTTCCAAAGAGGTTTGCATAAATCGTCCATGGTAGAAGTGTTATCCATATTTTCAAAAGATAAAATAATTCAAAAAGTTCAAATGAAGAGTGATATTACCCGATATTTATGAGTAGTAGTGTCACTTTGAACCATTTCTAATGATGCTTCAAATGGGTATTGAGATTTGAGAATGAACAAGAAATAAATTTGGGGATTTTTTGTTGAGAGATTGTAAAGAGGGTTTTTCGTTTAAGAGGAAACTAGAATAAGTGGGAACCGAGATTATCTGAAGAGAGTTTCATTTGTTGATTTGCATTTTATTATTATTTTATTATTATTATTATTATATTACAAAGCTTCCTTTAGAAGGAAGACAAAAAATCTCTTTACATCCAATAATTGCACCGACTACTTTTCCTTTTAACAACAGAAGTGTGACTCTTCTATTTTTTAATAATATTTCTATCCCAGTTTTGGCCCATTTTACAAAGGAGAAAAATACCCCCTCTAAATATTACAAGGAAAACGAAAACACAGATGCAAGCCTGCAACTCCAACCCTTCAGCGACTTCACAGTTTCGTCTCTTCCATTCGACAGGAATCACGCAGCATGCAATTTGAAGAAAAATATGATGAAATACTAGTTGAATCAAAAGCACCCAACTTAATCTTAAGTCAAAAATTGTAGAAATAAGGTTTGTGTTCTTGGTTCTAGCAATTTCTCTTCTTTCTCCAACTCCCGCGTATCAGAGACGTGTCTAATGGCTGAAATAGTTTGAGTGTTTGATGATACGTCACGTGACAACTCCGACAGGTATCTAGTACGTGTAAGGGTCGTGTCGGTGACCGACACAATTTAGCCACCAACACGCCGGCCTCAGTGGCATGTCCGTGCTTCGTAAAAGATCGTATCTAGGGTTGTTTATTTATTAGGAAAATAATCAAAGAGCTTCTCTTGATTATCGATATAGTAAGGAGAGATAGGTTGTTAGATCATCTCAATGACCATAACCAATTTAGAAAATGAGTAAAAGATTTTATTTTTGTATCCATGATCAATTCTATGAATCAATACTAAGATTATACCTTGGGCTGGATACTTGTTTAATTTGATATTTTCATCACTTTATTTTCGCACTTGTTTATTTACAATTTGAGTTTACATTCGAAATTTGAAACCCCCTTATTTTTAATTTATTGTTTTAATTTTCTCAAAGAATTAAATCTAACCAATCCCTGTGGATTCGACCTTACTCACTACTGTTACAATTTATTTTTATAAGAGCAAGAAAATATTATAATTTGTTGGATTCGACACCCACCATGTAATCATGTAATCGAGGGTAATGGAGGCTGATCACAACCAAGCTGCTCATACACCAAAGCAAGCATGATTGTTGTATTAGTCAAGCTCATAAATACCTTTTCCAACTCCCTCGATCGAAAGGCTTTCATGTCTTTCATAATGTTAACCAAGTCGAGATCCATGACTTCTAGCTTTTTGATAATCAACTGCTAGTTGATGTGATTCATTGTATCTAGTGTTGCTTCCATTTGTAAAGCTTGAGCAATTGTTTTCAATAACTCAGTTAGGGTCGACAAGGAACCATGACTTTCATCATAAGGTTGTGTGTGTTTATGTAGAACTTTGGTGGTTCCTTCTTCAACATTTCACTTAAGCGAGGGAATTGGGCTTGGATCAGTATCCTCATTTAGAGTGTCCGCCTCATTAACATTTTATTTACAAATTAGATTATTGTAATATGAATAACATATATCTTTTATTAATAAAAGATAATTTACCTTAAATCAAGGAGAAATTATCAAAGTCTGATACAGCCCGATCTTCTAAAGCTGTGTCGTTTCCAAAAATAGCCTCCATGTCATCAAAACGACAACACAATTTGGTCCTCCACTTTCCAAACTCAGGTTTTCCCTACCAAAATATAGAAAATAGCTCATAGTTGTGCACAATAAAGTGTAAGAAAAAAAATGGAATGACTAGCTAAAATATTATCGATGAAAAATTATACCTTGAAAATTTCACAACTCCCACACTAAAAATCCCAAAAAAGTCATCAAGAAATGGAGAAATGGAGGACGAAGCAGTGTCATTTGATTGCAAAAAGATATATCACAATTTTCTCCAACAATAACCGACTAAAAAGACGTAGAAGATATTGGAGAAAACTCAAGCTCACCAGTTGCTAGAAAAATGATACGAGTTCTACTAGATCTGGAGATTTTTTTTCCTTATGTGTCAAACCAATTCTCACATCGTCTTCTTCAGTCTGTCATTGTCAACCTCGTCTAAAAACGAACTAATTTTGCTTAATTCAAGTTGGAACAACAATGTCGTAGATTGTGGTGAAGAGGATGCTTGATGTGTGTGTTTTGAGAGAAAGGGAGGCGTGATTGCGGGTGGTTTGGATCAAAATGAAGGGCTATTTTACCAAGAAAATTAATCATTCTCCCTACACAAGAAAATAAATTGTCGATTTTGGAGGAAAATGGCATCGCATGACTTGAAAAGAGGAATGTTTTCCTTGGAAAAATTGGTAACCAAACATGCCTAAAGATGAAAAACTTCTGGATAAATGACATTTTTTCATGGAAAAAATAGGTAATCAAATGCAAACCTAGAGCATATAAGTCAATGTACTTCGAAGAAAAAAATGATTTAAAAACAAGTTTATTTTTTTTATTTTTAACTAATAAAAATATTATTTATTTTCAAGCAATGGATGATTATTTGAGCCCAATGGCACAGTTGAATTATGTGTTTGAAAACCAAAAAAGAGAAGGCCAAATATATATATATATATATGAACAAGGGTATTTTTGATTGAAGAGTGGAAAATGAGGTGGACATCCAATTTCCATAACAACCTAAGGAATTCTAACTGCTTGAATTCAAGGAAAATGTGGTCAAATAATGAGTGGATGGAATTCAAATTTTCTAAAAAAGTGTGTTTGGAATATAAAAAATTTGAGTGAAAATGCATTTTCCATGTAATTCCAATGGCTATGAAACATACTCTAAGGAACAATTTACAAATACATTAAAAAGTTTATTAATTCAAAACTCACTTCTAAGCCTCCGTTCGAAAAAGGTGTTATAACACCTAATTATAATTAACACAATTTTCAATACCACTTTTTAATCGCTCACATTTTCTCAAATCATTTTTTAACCATAAATTTTACCTAAAAAACACAAATAACACTAAAAATAGCGTCGACTATAGTTGCCAAGCAGAGGCTAAATCATTTCTATTCCCAAAATACTGTTCTATAATTATTATTTTTTAATTTTTTCTTTTAACATATTGTAACTTATTGTATAACTTTGTTACACATTTTTTTCTTCCACTACCATCTTCTACACCCACTAAGACAAACTGTATTGTATTTACTATTTATAATATCCAATCTTCCCCGTACAAAGATTGCCTCACCACTCCAAACACACCTTATAATTATTATACTATCAAAATGCACAACCACTTGTAACATACCTTACTATATCATGTCACCACCGCCACTGCCATCGTCACCTCCACCTCCATAATCACTTCATTCACATGTAACATACTTTCTTACGCTATCATAAGACAACCACCAATCTCATCACAATCACTTGTAAAATATCATGTTACACTACCATCACCATCACCGCTAACGACCAGTTCCCCAAAACCAAGAACCAAAACTACTAGTCAAGTCGAACACTTATACCCCATCACCTAAAAAAATTGTATAAAAAACTTGATTATTCATTTTTCCACGCCGAAAATTTTTCAAAATAATAATAATAATAATAATAACAACAACACAACCTCCCTACTTCTTTGGTCACGTCGCCCAAAGACAATGATGAGATAATAAATGCCATTGAGGTGCCATCGATGCTAAATTCAAGCCTTGGATTGAAGGGAAAAATTAATGATAAGGTAGATTATAGATCGAGGTTTTAGAACTTGAGTTTGGAGATTTGAGTTGATTTGATTTGATTTTCGAAGATAATAAGTCATTGTTGAACTTCCATCTATATTGGTGGTGCTGTTTGAAATCATGGGTGGACAGGGCGGATCCACAGTGGGGCCCGCTGGGGTACGTGCTCCAGTAGATATCTGATCAATTTTTTTTATTTTTTAAAATCGGATCTAGCATATCCTCTCAGACAAAAATAACCCAACTCACTCCTTCACTCTCAGCACGACACGGCCGCACCAGGCACCTTTGACGTCACCGCCGGTGCCGCACGCTCCGACCAACTAGTCGTCAGAGCAGTCGAGCAGAAGACTACAGCCATTTCACATCAAAGTCTATTTATTTGCAAAAAAAATAAGTTCTTTTTTTTCCCAAAATTGGTGACCAGCCTGATCATCGCTGCCAGTGACCTAACCGACTGACCTTCTCCGCATCTGGCTCCGGTGGTCCACGCATGGCCAGACGATAGCGACCTTGCTTCCGACATGCACTGCTGCACTGGTGTCCAGTAAGTAAGTGTAACTTTTTTTATTTCCTTTTCAAATTTCAGTTGATTCTTGAACATAAGTTAATAAACATTACCTGATTCCCTGAAATATATTGGATTATTGTTAATTTATTTGCTCTTTGTGATTGCCTCTATTTATGAGGAATTGAGATTTAGATTTTGGTGAATTGAGATTGAGTTTTTGGAGATTGATATTGAGAATTTGAGATTTGAGAAATTGTTGTTTTATATGATTTTTTTTTTTTTTTTTTTGGTTGGGAATTTGGGCTTTGAGAATTTGAGATTTTAGGTCTAATATGTATTTACAATTATTTATTTGTTTGTTTTTATCAGTTATGAAAAAATATTTTAAGCGTAAATCCAAGTTTTCTTCTGATGAGCAAATTAATGAAAATGAAGTTAGAGATGAAAGGGTTAAGGAACTAGTTGGTTGGAATTTAGTATAGCAAAAGATGTTGTTTTTTTGTTTATACTGTTATCTTTTCTGTTCAACTGATGGTCCATTTGTGCACAGTGAGTTTAGGAATTGGAAGAAGAAAGAATTGCTTAGAACACACATTGCAAAATCAAATAGTGCTCACAATCAAGCTTAGTTCCAATATGAATCATTCAATAATCAAAGCACTGGCATTCGATGTTGTCTTAATAAGCAATCACATCAAGTACGAAAAGAGTATCTAATTCGTTTGAATGCCACATTCGACTATATTCGATTTCTTCTACGACAAGGGCTGGCCTGTCGTGGTCATGATGAATCTGAAGACTCCAACAATCGAGGTAATTTTCTTGAACTATTACATTGGTTGTGTGATCATAATGTTGAGATTAAGGTTGTTGCTTTAACGAATGCTCCTGAAAATCTCAAGCTAACATCACCATGAGTTCAACGAGATATAACGCATGCAAGCTTCGAAAACTATAAATGTGATCATCAAAGATATTTGTGATAGCCTTTTCTCTATCTTAATTGATGAATCTCGTGACATTTCAATGAAAGAACAAATGTCAGTTGTTCTTCCTTATGTTAAGGCTGGATGTGTATTGGAACATTTAATAAGTGTGACACATGTTTCGAGTTCTACAGCTGCCTCACTTAAGGCTGGAATTGATCAACTATTCTCCAGTTATAACTTAAGTATGTCCAACTTGAGAGGGCAAGGATATGATGGAGCTAGTAATATGAGAGGTGAGTATAATGGTCTCAAAGCACTTATTTTGAAGGAAAATCCATATGCTTATTACGTTCATTGTTTTGCTCATCAACTTCAACTAGCTCTTGTAGATGTGGCATAGAAACATGCGAAAAATGAAACATTCTTTCATTCAGTACATAGATTGGTGAATGTTGATGGAGGATCTGCTAAACGGAGTGATCTTAGAGAGAAACAAAGACTCAATTCTTGAAGCACTAAATGTTGGTGAAATATCAAGTGGACGGGGTTTCAATCAAGAAACTAGTCTTAAGCATTCTGGTGGTACAGGTTGGGGCTCTCACTACAGTTGTTTAATTAACTTGATTGTCATGTTTGCATCCACAGTTGAAATTATTGAGATGATTACTACTAATTCTATAAGTACAGGAACAAGAGGTGAGGCATGTATTTTATTGGAGTTGATGTTCAAATTTGATTTTGCATTTAATCTACATCTGATGAAAAAGATCTTGGGCATTTCAAATGAATTGTCAAAAGCATTACAAAGAAAAGATCAAGATATTGTCAATGCCATGAGATTGGTAAAATTATGTAAAATGCAGCTCCAAATAATGAGAGATGATGGATGGAATTCTTTTTTTGGGATAGTTTGTTCATTTTGTGAAGCTCATGGTATCAGTATTCCCAATATGGATGATATGTTCATAGATTTGGACCGTTCAAGGCGTGACACGGTGACAAATTTGCATCACTTCTGTGTGAAAATGATTTATGCCATCATTGATATGCAACTTCAAGAGTTGAATGATCATTTTTCTGAAGTAAATAGTGACTTACTTCTTTGTGTTGCATGGTTGTCTCCAAATAATTCATTTGCTGCTTTTAAGAAGAACAAATTGCTTCAACTATGTGAGTATTATCCGATAGATTTTGACGCTACAGATATTTTGGAACTTGATGATCAGCTTGATACATATATTCTTGACATGCGCACTGATGAAGATTTTGGAGGATTATATTGTCTTGGTGATCTTGCAAAGAAGTTGGTTGAAAAAAGAAACATGAAGTGTATCCATTAGTATAAAAGCTTGTGACATTGAGTTTAATTCTTCTCGTGGTTACTGCTACAGTCGAGAGTTCATTTTCTGCAATGACTTATGTCAAGAATTGTTTACATAATCGCCTCGGAGATCAGTTGTTGAATGATAGTTTAATTGCATATATTGAGAAGGATGTACTTGACAATATTGACAATGATGTAATTATGGAACTTTATCAAAATATGAAAAAGCATAGAGAATAGTTATAATAAAATTTGAAGTACTTTTTCTTTTCTTTTTTTTTCCTAAAAAAAAATTTTCAAAGGCACTGCCCCCGAACCCCCGTAAAGGTTGTCAACAAAAACACAGGTCCATTTGTGCCCCAGTACTACAAAAAGTCTGCGTCCGTCACTGTGGGTGGAGGATATAAATTGGCTTCTTCTTGAAGTCGGAGTTAGAGTAAAATGACGACGAGACCTGCACTACGTTTTCCTTTATTTGTGGTGACCTTTTCGGTGGTGGGTGGTCGACGTTCGGTTTGGTGGTGACGGTGGCGTCAGTTTATCAATGATGGTTGTGTGTTTGCATCGACTGATGATGGTGTACAGATTTGTATGAATACATGCGGGGGCGGACCCAGGTAGGGGCCATCCGGGGCACGTGCCCCAGTAAAATTTCGACTTTTTTTTTTTAAATAAAAAAAAATCAGTTGATTCTCTAACATATTTATTACCTGATTCCCTAAAATAATATTGTAATATTTGAGATTTAAGGGCTAATATTTGTTTACAATTATTTATTTGTTTGTTTGTATCAGTTTTGAAAACATATTTTAAGCGTAAATCCATGTTTTCTTCTGATAAGCAAAGTAATGAAAATGAAGTTAGAATGAAAGGGTTGAGGAACTTGGTGAAGAAACTGATGTTGAAATTGAAGATATGTCTCAACGTCGGGGATAATGTTGAGGATGTTAGGAGTGACACTCTTGAATTTGATGTAGCAAATATTGACAATGATGTATATGTTGTGAAACTATCAAAATCTAAACAAGAATTAGAGAGAGAGATGGAGAGCTTAGAGAGAAATGGAGATGGAGAGAATAGAGAGGAGAATTCTCATTCCAAGAGGTGCATCAAATACAACAATAAATGCCTCTATTTATAGGAATTGATAGGGGCAAATATAGTCATTCATACATGTTATTTTACAATATAAATTAGGTAGAAATTAAGTAAAAAAAATTAGGTAGAAATTAGGTAAGGAATTTAATAATTTACAACACTCCCCCTTGAATGACTTATTGCTTAATTGCTCTATTGTCTGCCTCGATAAAACCTTGCTAAGAAAACCCAGTTGGATAAAACTTGAGCAAAGGAAAAAGAGTACGGTTGCTTCCCCTGATGTTGGCCATCATTAATCATTGAGTCTAATATCCAAAATGACATCAATGATAAGTAGTACAAATAATGTTCTGAAATTTGAAGTTCTGAAGTGCTGAAATGCTTTAGTGCTTCAGTACTGACTCGTTAAAACCTTGTCAGTAAAACACAATGGGACAAAATCTGAACGAAGGAAAAAGAGTACAGCCGCTGCCTCGTTAAAACCTTGTCAAGAAAACCTAGTAGGACAAAACCTGGACGAAGGAAAAAGAGTACAACATGATTCTTCCCCTGAAGTGTGCAATCAAGTATTCATGAACCTTTTGAATAATGATATTATCTTTCGTCTGGAATATGTATATATGAAAATCTTCTTGTGTGTGTAGCTGATATCATAACATTCTTCATAAGATGTGTATGATTTTCTTCATTTGTTGATACCATTTTAGCACAATTTAAAGAGAGAGCTTGTTGTTGAATTATTACTTGCAGATAGTTGTGACAATATCTCAAAAACCTTGCTAGGAAAACCCTGTGGGACAAAAACCTTAGCGAAGGGAAAAAGAGTACATTATTCTCATTGATACGACATAATTGCTGCCTCATTAAAAACCTTACTAGGAAAACCCTGTGGGATAAAACCTCAGTTAAGGGAAAAAGAGTGCATCACGTATTTGTTCCCTTCATAGGAATATCACAAGTATATTAATGCAATCTCAAATTATTTCATCAAACATATAGTTTGTGATGAGCTTTTATAAATAGTTTATAACTCATTTATGAAGTCATAGCTCATTTATGATGTACTGAACATGCTATACCAAGCAATGTTTAGTTAGTTGACTGATTGCATTACTCAAATCTAGAATTGATTCACTTCTATCAAAATCTAGAATTCATTTATGATGAATAATTAAATATTTGTTTTCAAATTCACTTCTGGTGAATATTCATTTTCCAAATTTACTTCTGGTGAATATTCATTTTCGGTGGATAATATAATTTTGCATATTGAAAATCAATTGCATGCCCAAATATTCAAATATAATAATAGTACACTCCATTTTATATTATGGAGTCATATGTATCATGTGATTTTATTTTAAGAATCACATTTCATTCTATAATGATACTATTCTGGGCAAATTGAATCTTTCAATGATTTATACATGTATATTCTTGCACTTTATAAACTGCAATTTCTAATTTGTAGGAGTATAATCAATCATTGAAATAGATATCAATCTTGACATATAATCTATAATCATTTCGCTTGAAATCCCAACGTATCGCGATCAACTGGTATATCAAAGAAAACTCCCAAAGTACCGAGATGAGAATCACACTTTTTGATCTCACTCATTGGTATATCAAAGAGCTCAAAAACTAGTGATCTAGATTATAGTCACATCCACCATATGTCATGCCAGTTCTTTGAAAAATTTTGCGCGCAACGAGTCGTCTTTTACGACTGTGTAATATTTTTCAGTTTTACAAATAACTACTGGCATTACACATTTAAGTGTTTTGGACTTCATGTCCTATAACAATAATCCCTACATTTGGGATTTTATACTTGGCCAAAGTATTATAATTTCATCAACCTCATTTTCATAAGAGGGTTGTTTATGCATGCAGTCGACTTATTTATCGATTCCATTTCATTTCAATATAACATAGAGAGATCTCAGTATATGTTCTATCATCAGGTACCTGAATCTCTTATCATTTAACTATGTCCCTTTTACTCACTATGAGTGTTTAGCCTCAAAGGGATCATTTCAATTATTCAAGAGATATTTGTTTTTGGAATCAATTGTCATTATGCTTCAGGCATAATTATGCTTTAAGCTTGATCACGCTTCATGCGTGTTATTGTTTAATTTTCCCATAATATTCAAGAATCTTGTATTATATCAGTCGGCTAACAATGCCGCAACACATGTCATTCATAATTATGGATATAATCACAATATTATATCTAAGTGCATTTTTGTTGGAGTGTAATAGATATCGCACTTCTTAGAAATCATAAAGCTTCACAAGCAAATCTTTATTTCATCGTATTGACATGTTTGTACGTAGAATATTGCTGCATAAGAAATATTTATATTCAAGTTGTTCTCATAGCAAATAACTTGAGGCTTTTAATCTGCTAAACCATTAGCAATATAATATTCTATTATCTCAACTGATTTGTAAAATCATTAATGACTTTAAGATATATTCATGCTAGCATTTATCACTTTGCTCGTAATATCATTATTTGAGCAAATAATCAGTCATTCATTTTCTTAGTGAGATAATTAATTTGCCTTTGAGAACAAGCAGCAATTATAACTTGTTAACCTGAACAATCTTCTGGTTCTTTAATGAATGTCATTTTGCATTCTCAGTAAATCTCAATATTGAATTGGAATCTAACCAATCATTATAGAACTTCAGGTTCATCAAGATATTTCACTTGTACATATGTATGAACTTCTGGTTCAATACAGTATTCATTTCATCAGTACGTATTTCTGTATACTACAAATTAGTATACCTTTATTAGTGTACTGAAAAAATCAGGTACAATATCCAAGAAAACATCTCAATATTGTCGTCAAATCTTCCCTTATATCGAAAATGGTAATGACGCATTATCTCATTATTCCCACATTTTCAATAATTTATTCCATTATTTCTTGATGGAATCGATATCACTGACACGCGGAGCTACCGCTCTTTTACGCATTGAATAATGCATTTAAATAGATCATTTGGGAAGAGATTAGATCCATAAAAAAATGGATGTTATATTATCAAATATTCGCAAATACTACTCAAATCTTCCGATAAATGTTTTGAAAAAAATTTACCGAGTTCGACTCGAAAGATTGAGGCTGCTAATGGATTAAGGTATCCCAGAAGATGTTCGTTGGTTGATCGAAGCAAAAGTTCGATTAGCTGGTGAATTACCAGATTCATTTTATAAGCACAAGCCTGGCTTAGGTAAGAGTACTTTTGCAAAGAAGCGAAGAGCAAAAAGATTAAATAGTTGCTCCAAATGTCTCGATGGACATGTAATACTCGTTGTAAATCAATAGGATATCCATCCATAAATCGAGATGATAAAATCGATTTCATTAAGGGTGGACTGAGTAAGGAGTCATTGGATGATATCCGATTGACTCTTGAGACGCACCCTAGTGGGTATGTGCAGCGTGAGCTACTATCTTTATGGGCTAAATTCATCAGCGATAAAGAGCGTTATAGTCTCAAAAATATAATAGCAAAAGATCCTGTTTGTCAGGCTGTAATAAACAATGATGTTTTGGCTATTCAGCATTGATACAAGGTAAATCAGTATATTATGTGTATATATTTGCACATATATTTATAAAATATTTTCATGTTTCATTTCTCGAGTATTGATAAAGTGTATTGAAAAATCACCGAAATGTAAGCTTTATCAAAAGCAGTGTAATTTAGTCAGAAGTATGTTTTCACTTTTTCAAAAAACGAGCAGTAGATAGTAAAGTTTTTCAAGTTTAAAAAGTCAATGATTTTCACAGTTTCATACATCCCAAAATATCATTTTCTCATAAGTTTTTCCTTCCTTATACTCTCAAAGATGGAAGGACCAAAATTTCGACATATCAAAACTATCTGTGTATTTTGTGGATCAAAAGTAGGGAAATGTTTTGGGTATCTAGAAGCAGCAGTGGATTTAGGAAAGAAGTTGAGAGAGAAAGGTATCAATCTAGTATATGGAGGAGGTAGCAGTGGATTGATGGGTTGTGTTTCACAATCCGCTCAGGCAGAGAAAGCAAGAGTGATAGGTATTATACCCGTTCCTTTAGCTGATATCGCAGGCAAAACACGAGGGCATGAAGTACAGACGTTATCTATTCATGAACGCATAACTTGCATGTTATATGGTTCTGATGCCTTCATTGCCATGCCTGGAGGTTTTGGTACTTTAGATGAAATCTTTAATATTACCTCATGAGCTCAATTAAATCTCCATACCAAGCCTATTGGGCTTTTAAATGTTAACAATTTCTTTGATGGTTTGCTAACATTTCTTGATTATGCGGTGGAACATGGATTTATCTCTCCATTTTCTAGGAGAATCCTTATTTCTGCTCCTACTATCAAGGATCTGCTGGATAAGTTGCAATCATATATCCCCATACAAGATCTAGCAGGATTTAAGATAGATTGGTCGCAAGGAAGGGGAATCAAGCGAAAATGGAGTCCGGTTAATGTAAATTTATCCTTGTGAATCCTAGAATAGGTGGTGGTAGAGTACGGAGTATTCTCATTCTTGAGACACACCTTAAATTTCTAGGATTTTATCAATGTTTAATCTTGTGTACCTCAAAGATTTAAGGTGGTAGAGTATGGAGTATTCTTACTCTTGAAACACACATTTTTCTTTATTTCCTCAAAAGGTCAGAGGTGGTAGGATATGGCTACTCCCGAAACACATCTCTAATTTTGAGGATCATAAATGTTTCCCCCTTTTGTATTTTGCATGTATGACTCGTTTATGCTTCTTCAGGAGCAATAATAATAATATCATTTCAGTATGTTTAGATGATAATTTTTACTTCTTCTGGAGTAAATATGTACTTCTTCTGGAATACATAAGTGCTCGTGCAAGAACTTTTTCCAGATATTTATCATCTAATATTTATCTCATAATATTGATGAGATTATTTTCACATTAGCTATATCCGTGCTGTCATGTGATATTATCTTATCATACATCAACATTCTCTTGTTGGATAATTCATTTCTATCCTTTCAATACAGATAATGGTAACTTCTGGTACTGTTTGATAAAATATTTTTATCAACATTCACCAACTTTTTGGTAATGATAACTTCTGGTATCATTTGATAAAATATTTTCTAACTTTAGTATTGATAACTTTTGGTATCATTTAATGAAGTATCAAATAACAATAATATTGTATATATATTAATAATAATAATACTGTGGTTATACCACCACGTATATATGTTGACAACAACCTCTAATATGTTAGAATTAACCAACAATTGAGGTGTTTCTGAAATAATATAAAATATGAATATATGTAAAGTATTCCATATATTCAATTGATAGACCGACCATATAGGCGGTGTCAACATAATGAAATAATTACCTTTCATGAGTGAGCGAGTTATATCTTCAAATCCAGTCAATGTATTCATAATAGTCCAATCCGTTACGATAATGAGTCATATCCAGTTAAGGTATAAATCCAGTCCATAATAACTCAATCCATCATGGTATGACAATAATTATATTACTTATACCTTGTTTAAACTCTTTAATTTATTGATCACAGATTAATGCTAATTAGTTGTGAATATTGTTAATACTAATCATATAATTAATATGCATAATTATAATGAATCGATTTAAAATCTTACCACTATACCTACCAAATTGGTGGACTTTTGTTAATTTCCACCAAGTTAGAGTTGGACACCATAATTACAACTGCAGTCGTGCATTTAATCTAAATTTTCACAAATCTCCCGAGCATGAAACAGCTTTTCTCATCTCATTTTTTTTCATCGAAGTATTCATCTTCAAGATCAATTTCAAAATTCAAGCAGTCTTAGCAACAATATGGGATTTAATTGAGTGGTTCGTGTTGATTAATAATAATCTGGTTTCTGATACAGAGGTTCATCATTTAGATGCAACTGTAGAGCATACTCCCGTCATATTACTCAATAGGTTAGAGACTCGTGCTGATAACGTGTTGTGAAACTATCAAAATCTAAACAAGAATTAGAGAGAGAGATGGAGAGCTTAGAGAGAAATGGAAATGGAGAGAATAGAGAGGAGAATTCTCATTCCAAGAGGTGCATTAAATACAACAATAAATGTCTCTATTTATAGGAATTGATAAAGGCAAATATTGTCATTCATACATGTTATTTTACAATATAAATTAGGTAGAAATTAGGTAAAAAAATTAGGTAGAAATTAGGTAAGGAATTTAATAATTTACAACAGTATACTTAATATTGACAATGATGTAATTATGGAATATTATCAAAGTATGAAAACACATAGAGAATAATTGTAATAAAATTTCAAGTACTTTTTTATTTTCGATCTTCTTTCTAAAAAAAAAAATTCGGGGGCACTCCCATATAAACCGTCAGAAAAAATACAAATCGTGCCCCAGTAAGACGAAAAGTCTGCGTCCGCCACTGAATACATGTGCACTTTATTAAATCTATTTGTGAATTAAAAACTTAGTAATAACTGCTCTTTAAGTGTCACATTTGGCCATGAACCTTTTTTTAAGACTCGTCACTAAATTTTACAAAATATTTCGATCAGCTTTAGGTTGCAAAGCATTTTGCTGCTCCAACCTCGTGACATTCTAAAACAAAATAAAAGAAATTCTGAAATTAGAAAAATTAGCAAATTTTTGCGAGAAAAGTAAGAAAGTTACTTACCTGTCCAATTTCTAATGAATCAAGATAACCATTTGTAAACTTTACATTCAGAAAGATCTTCACTGTTTTTGTGGAGGAAGATGGAATTGAAGAAAGAAATTGTGTGTTGTTCAAAAATTGATTTGAAATTATAATGTGGCTCAAACAAGGACTAAACATACCAATTTTTAACCAAACGTTTACCTTAAAAAAATAAAAATAAAAATAAAAAGTCAAATAAATCCAATTTATAAATTCCACTAGCCGCCGAATATACATTAAAATTAAAATTTCACAGTTTCAATAAAATTTACAGAAATCAATTTACGTTAATCAATGATGCCCTAACAAAATAAGTATCTACAATACAAAAGTTAAAACGAAATGTTTAATAAATGAGCACATGATACATCATATGAAAGATAGTTGAATTTGGAGTTCAACTCAAAAAACAGAGTGTAATTCGAAATTGTAGATCAAAAATTATACACGTTTGAAGACAATGACTTTTAAATCAAATACGAAATGGCTAAATTGAAAGAAAAGTAAAATTTGGAGACTAATCTGCAAGAAAATCTAAAAGTAAGGACGTTATTCGTAAAAAAAAATGAACGTATGGACGTTTTTCCACAAGAATGTTAAACGTAGGGACGTTTTGTGCCAATTACCCTTAAGAAATGAATTAAAAATAAAATTGAACAAAAATATCCTTCATATTTACTGTTCAATTTCAATTTAACGTTGAAATATGGTTAAATATAACGAGCAGTACATCTCTAAGAAGAAAATGTAAAAGTTGAGACATTCAGCGTAAAAAATCACAAAGTTGAGATGTTTTGTACAATACATGTCAAAGGTAATGACGTTTTGTGCTATTTATCCTTAATACAAATATAGAAGTGGTCCAACTCTACTTTCAAGTCATTGTCATACAAGAGGGAAGGAAATTTAAGATAGAGACTTCCTGTCCCTTCATCGATTGCAATTTTCTAGATAAAAACGCGTCGCTAGAAAGCCAATTAAAGCGGCGAGCTGAGAAAAGTTGTTTTTGCCAAGAATTTCTTCACTTTTAGCTGATGAACTACTTACCGTCTTCCTTGATACAGAGAAAAATCACACAGAATAGAATAATCACTTTAAGAAAAGAGGAACTCCAAAAAGTGTACCATATGAAGTCTTTAATCCATAGAAGATAAGAAGTAATAAAGTAACACGTGAGTCAAATCTTTTTTAGTACAAGAATAGACAGACTTCACAGGGAAGCAGGATATATTCACAAGGACTATATTTAAACTGAACAATCATCGTCATATATCTAAGGCTAACACTGATAACTTGAAGAGTTTACATATTACAATGCTGAGCTGAATTATTTGACTTCCTCCCGATCGTCACAAAATTGAAAGTATTTAACCTTTTTGATAACTGAAGAACGTAGTTGTCAATGTAGACGAATATTGATCTCGGCTCAGCATCTCGTACTTCGGAATTTGATGGTAAATAGTAGAAGCTTCAACAATTGTTGAAAGAGGAAAGCCATTGCTCCATGTACTTCTTTCCCTCTGCAATAAAACCAAATTGAAAGCAAAAATAAGCTTCCATCACTATTTCTTCTTCTTAATTTATAGACAGGGAAAACAGTTTGTCCCTGTTTGGTATAGATCAAAATCAGATTTTTATTAGATTTAAGTTATGAGATGTTTAGCTTTATGTCCCATAAAATGTGTGATTAAATTGTTGACTTTGACTTGAGATTAAAATCGGATTTTAATTCGAACCAAACACGAGCTATATATCAACCGAGAGAAACAGATTAAATATCTCCACATTTTTTTTTTCCAGAAAATCCCCTTAGCAATCATGACTAATTATGTAACCTTTAATCTACCCCTCCCATTAGCAAAGACTATATTAAAACAAGGTTCTCCGGGATGAAGAATATTATCCAACATTATGCCCGGCTGCACGTTTCGTCACAACCAAGTAAGAAAAGTTAGACATCTCAATAATATAGACGAGCCAGCACAATGTTCTCAACATCATGCAAATTGTGAACAATACTTGTAATAAGCAGGAACCTCTGACTTCTATAAAGCACCAAAAATACAGAAGCCAAGCACAAGAGATCCAAGAACAGAAAGACCAATAAATCTTTTAAGTCTCTAATGATAGGATTCATTTCTTCTATGCCTTCAATTAAAGTATTATTAAATACTGATAAATCCAAGCGCATCCACCAAAGACGATATGAGCTATCAAATATTATGTACATGTGCAGTGTCTCGAAAAGTTTCAATCAAGCTTTTAACAACACCAGTGTATCAGGAAAAGGCATACTATAAATGGAAAGCAATAACATGGGGAAAACCAAACAACACAAGGACAGCATCTACAAATGATTTAATGTCGTATATACAGCTCTACTCTTACTTAATACGAATAAGTATTATTCGATCCATGTTACTGAACGTGCCATAACGAGATAAAAACAGCATATTAAAATGATAGAATGTTGCATATGCAGCTCAATTCTTAGCAAGTATTATTCAATCCATGTTACTTAACGTTACATAACAAGACAAGGACGATGTCTAAAATGAGAAAATGCTGCATATATAGCTCAATTCTTACTTAATATTAATAAGTATTACTCAGTCCATGTTACCAAACATGCCATAACAAGACAAAGACAAGGACAATGTCTAGAAATGAGCAAATGCTGCATATATAGCTCAGTTTTTACTTAATACTAATAAGTAATATTCAGTCCATTTTACCAAACGTGCCATAACAAGACAAGGACAATGTCTTAGAAATGCGCAAATGCAGCATATACAGCTCAATTCTTACTTAATACTAATAAGTAATATTCAGTCCATGTTACGAAACGTGCCATAACAAGACAAGGACAACGTCTCAGAAATGCGCAAATACTGCATATATAGCTCGGTTCTTACTTAACACTAATAAGTATTATTCGATCCATGTTACTAAACTTTCCATAAAGAGACACGGACAACATATGAAAATGATCAAATGCTGCATATAGAGCTAGATTCTTACCAGCAGAGTACTGATTCGGAAGATTTCTAATTGCATTCAGTATCTGATCATCCGTCCCCTCCTCATCGTCACCCTCTAGTTCATTGCAATCATGCCTATAACAAGGGACTAACACAGCAAAACTGTCATCTGTTTCATCATCACTCTGGAAATCGGGGGCGTGTGGCTCCAACCACCCGATGGACCAGTCCGAGTCATCAGATTCCGACCCCGATAAACAAACACCATCTGATGGCACCAACACCACATCATACTCCTTGTCAATCATCCTACTCCTCTCCTCTCTACTCTTCCATTTCCTTCTCAGTTTTCTATTCGAGCTTGAAGGGGGCATTCTACTATTACCATTAGCCCCTTTCACTGAAGTAAACTTCAATCCTTCGGGCTCTCCTCTCAATCCTAAACCCCAATCCGACAAAGAATTTATCGATGACCCGTTTGAGACTTGCTCTCTCTCTTTCCCTGCCAACCACCACCATGAAAATCTAGTGACAGAAAGAACCATTTTTCTCCCACTTTTTATTGAACAAAAAGTCAATGACTGTAAATTGACAATTACAATGCAAAAGAAGCAGAAAGAATTCAAATCCAATAAATGATCAATATCTTAAATTCGACTAAACCAAAACACAAGGCATATTAGCAATTCATTCAATCCATGCCCCTAAACAAAATTTATTAGTAAGTTAGATTAATTAACTTCAAGAACAAGTCTTAAATTAGGAAATTAACACAACTACTCTAAAGCAGAAAAGGCCATAAGGATCAAAACAAAGAACGATAAAGAAATTCAATATTTTTCTTTTGAGAACATTTCAAGAAAATGGTTGCAGTTGCAGTTATTTAAAAACTCTCTGCACCCCTCCATGAAAGATTCAGTTTTCTGAAGTTTCGGGGGAAAATCAAACGGCGACAACACCGGAAAAACCGAAATTGTGTTGGGGAAGTTGAAGAAACAAACGGCGATATCACCGGAAAATCGAAATTCTCACCGGAAAATTAAAGCTCAGGATTAAATTCAATATGAAATAAGCCCAAGAAATCAAAAATCTAAAAACAATGGTTATCTCTCGAAGAAATCCATTTATCTTTTTCTGGAAATCCACACTAGAACACACACAGTATCCAAGAAATATATCAACAGAAAGTCTAGGGGTGTGTGGGCTATATATACACTTGACACTTCATAGTTTGCCCTGTATACATTGAGTAATGTTTGGCTAAGGTTGGAAGGTTTATATGAAATAATAACTTATGAAAAAGCTTATATGAAACAATTAATTTAAGTACAAGTATAAAGAAAATTCTAATAAACAGTTAATTTAACTTCAATTTTCATCATTTTTTTTAATTAAAACCATTTCAAAAACTTTGTCAGCCAATTCTCTAAAAGTTTCAATATCATTGTTCACAAGGATACATGACCAAAAAATGAGGTTACAAGTATGTAGTGTTGATTTAAGAATTGATGTGATGTTTAACATAATAGAATTGAACCACACATCCATTCTGTTAACTTCTTATTAAACTGTTTGTACAAGTAGCAAAATTGAAAAATATCAATTAGATGGGTTTAAAAGCCTTTGTTCGGAGGCGGAATGCAGAGAAAAAAATTAGTTTTTTTGGTTTATTGTGCGGATCTTAAAAATTGGAGAAAGAAACGATGCTTTATTAAAGAGTTGTATTGAAAATTGTAGTGATTATAAATGCATAGTTTTTAAACCAAATATCCTAACAGAGGCAAGTTTTCTTTTTCTTTCTCTCTTATTTAATTTTTTTTGGGGACACGTGTAACCTAAGAAGCTTTTCTATTGCAATAAGCAATTTTCTTGTTAAAGCTTTTTTACATTTTTCCTTAATTATTTTTTGATAGGAACGAATAAAAGAGATTCGGTCTGTTTATATGAAAGTCGTACAAATAGTCTTCATAATCTTCAATCATTCCTACTTTAGACGGGACTTCCTACTTTTAATTGCAATAATAGTAACTTGTTAACTTTTGTCTTTTTCGAAGAGAACATAGAACAAAAATCTACTTACGTCCACTACAGGATTACAGTTAAATTAAGAAATATACGCGTCTCAGGACATATCTCTCAGTAACAAAGGAAAAAAAATGAAACTTGCTCAGCGCAATTGGGAGTCATCACCATTCGTGGAAATTACCAATGATCTTTACCCTAGTTTTGAGAGGCACAACTTGCGATTTACCTCTCGAATTAATGGTTCAAGACATGATTGGTTCGGACCCTCAAATTACGTGATACACCTTATTTTTAAGAAATATACGCGTGTGAAGAATACATTTTTGTTATTGACTTCGAATCTTGAAAGTTGTGTTATCAAACACTTTTATCTTTGTGAACCCTTTATATGTGTTGTGTATCTTATCACGCCAATCAATTTAATTCAGAAAAATCGAAGTAATATATTAGTTGGGATAATTTTATAACCACTAAAGAATAAAGAAAGAAAAAGATTTGTCAATCTTGGAAAATCTTAATAAAGCATTTGCTTTAAGTAAGCAACAAGCTTTTAGGTTATAGCATATACATATAGTTTGAAAAGAAACCATTTATATTCTGCCAAGTGGGCCATTATTAGCATAATCAACACGTAAATGACTTCATTAACTAGGTGATTAAATTCTACCAGATGTGAACACACACACACGCACACACAAAAATCTGACATGAGGGTAAATGTCATTGTAAAGTCGTACATGATTTACTTGTGACTTAAATTATAAAATCGTCAACATTTAATAATGTTTCCTATATGTGATACGTGTCAAGAGGTGACCCAAATTCATAAATTGGATAGATTAACGATCTAGAACTTCAATATTGAAGATTAAAGAGCCAATACTATACTATTTGAATAGTGCTGGGAGCTCAATCCTAATTAATTCTAATAAGATTTACGTTTGATCCTATACCTAGAATAACTTGAATGAATGTCAGGTATTGTTATTTCGACTAATACAGATCAAATTGATATCTAAAATAATATTCAATCGTTTCATAAAGAGACTAAGTTGAACTCATTTAACTCCCTTGAGACTATTCTTGACCCTTCTTTAAATTTTAGTATTTTTTTTTTTAATTAGTAAATCTAGAATAAGTGTATCATGTAAACCATAATAGACTAATAAAATGATTAGTGATTTATCTACATGACAAACAGCCAATTAAAGAAAGTTGTGTATTAATTAATTAATTTCGAAGGAGATTTGGTCTAGTTGATAGTAAAGTAAAACAAGAAAATGTGGTCCTCTTGCTGCATAGATATTGAATCAAAGAAGAGAGAGAACAAAAATTAGAATTTTTTGGTACCTGATACGTGTCAATAATCGAATGTCGATCTACGAGCTTTAATGATCGATCGTTTATGGTATCATAATGATATGTGTCGTTCGTGGTATCATAATTTCGATTACGATCAAACAATTTCATTATACACGTGGCAGCGAAATCATAGGGATAATTACTCCCCACTACCCTGGAATCTCTCATCTTCTGGGCAGTTGACACCATAATAAAGGGGAATTAAAACATGACAATTACTACCTCATCAATAGGAGCAGTTACAATAAGGACGGTTACATTTGATCTCCTATATATACCCTCTTGGGTCTATTGAACAAAGGTATGCACTCATAACAATATCTTCAATTTATATATTCTGTTAAGAGAATACTAATTGTTACGCCGGAGTTAAAACGGGGGACAAAGCCCCGCCTTTATTTTTTCAGGATTGGAAGGAGTGAAAGCCACCAGTGGAAGATCATCATTGGAACTGTTCGAATTTCCAATATCAGTCTACATCAATTGGCGCCGTCTGTGGGAACGAAATTTTAGTTACCATCATAATCATGTCACGAAGGAATACTCGCCGGAACCAAGGAAATCTGGAGAATTCAGTGCCACCAACCCAACCTTCCGATAATCTTTATGTAACGCAGGAACAGTTTCAGACCTTGCAGGCACAAATACAACTCTTGATAGATCGAGTTCAAGTAAATAATCATGGAGATAATACCCCCCCTCAAGGACAAGACGTGCAAAACACGATCCCAGTGGAGGATCAACACGATCAAACCACCAGCATTCAGACCTCGCATGCCGCACAATCGTCGCAACGACAAAGTACCCAATTCAATGACATACTATTGGAGGCTAGGCTCGAAGCTCTAGATCGTAAAATAGACGAGGCCTTGCAAAAAAAGAAGACGCCTAGGCCAGTACTAATCAGCGAGGATCCATTCACTCCAGAAATCATGGCGGTACCCCTTCCTGATTCTTTCAAGAATCCCCGAATCGAAAAGTACGATGGGACAACAGATCCCATCGACCATTTACGAGCCTTCCAAGATCTGATGCGCTTACATGGGATCCCAGATGCCATAGCCTGTCGAGCATTTCCCCCAACCTTGAGGAAAGAGGCCAGGGATTGGTATGATACCCTACCTCCTAAATCCATAAAGTCGTTTCCTGATTTTGCAACCAAGTTCGCCTCCTTTTTCGCTAGCAGTTCACGCCAGAAGAAGAGCGCGATAGGTCTGATGCAAATCGTGCAAAGTAAGGAAGAATCATTAAGGGATTATATTACTCGATTCAACAGAGCTGCATTGGGAGTGAAGAACTTACAAATGCCCTCGATTATAACGGCCATGATTAACGGGTTAAGAAATCATGGATTTCGCACGTCATTGTCGAAAAGGGCACCGGAAAACATGACGGAACTTCTCCAAAGGAGTGAGAAGTATATTGATTGTGAAGAGACCCTGAATGTCACTAGGGGATTCAAAGATCAGGGAATAGAAAGTTCAAAGAGGAAGAATGAGAAAGGGAAAGAACACGGGGGAACCAGCCCAAAGAGGAGAAGAGATTACAATTTCAAAGCGGCTCAAAGTACGAATGAATATACGCCTTTAAATACGCCGAGAGCAAAAGTATTAATGGAGATTAAAGGACGTAAAGATCTACAGTGGCCACGACAAATGACTACACCGCAACATTTATGAGATAAGACCAAATACTGCGAGTTTCATAAAGATCATGGACATCATACAGAACATTGCAAGGTCTTGAGGGATGAGATTGAAAAAATGATCCAAAGAGGTTCGTTGAGCAAATATGTATTGGATCGAAACTCGAAAGATAAAGCGCTAGGCCCAGCTAAAGAAGATCGAAAGAAAGCAGGAGTGATAAATGTCATTTCAGGAGGGCCAGCATCAGGTGGAGATTCAAAGAATTCACGAAAGGGATATGCTCGATCAATAGACGTTAATGCTATTGGCAGACGACCACTTTGCATGGAAGAAATCAATTTTGGGATTGCAGACAAGGTAGGTGTCGCATATCCTCATGACGATGCTTTGGTCATAACCGGGGATATAGCTAACTACGATGTCAGAAGGGTCCTTATAGACAATGGGAGCGCGGCAAATGTAATGACCTACGAGGTTTTTAAAGCTCTAAATCTCAATAAAGATGACATGGCACCAGTTACGACGCCTCTGCACGGTTTTGGAGGAGGGATCGTGAAAGTGGAAGGTTCGATATGCTTAACTATATGCCTGGGATCTTATCCTGCGACCATTGCCGTCAGAACTGAGTTCCTGGTCGTAGACACAAAAATGGCTTATAACGCAATTTATGGTCGCCCATTGATTCACGCAATAGAAGGGATCGCATCAACTTACTATCAGAAAATGAAGTTCCCCACGACAAGAGGGATTGGTGAAGTTAAAGGGAATCAGATGGATTCAAGGAGGTATTATCTGGAAAGCATGAGCATTGGGCGAGCTGTGCTAACCATCGAAGATTCCAAGTGCACGATGATTCCTCGCTTTGAATCGATTGATGAAATAATTGAAAGAGAAGTCGAACCAGATAGGAAAATTCGTGTCAGCAAATCGTTAAGTGAAGAAGAAGCAGAACAAATCTTAAACCTCATCCGACAGAAAAGAGAGGCCTTTGCCTGGACGGCGGAAGAAATAGAGGGAATACCAAGAAACATTTCGCAACATTTTTTGAATGTAATTCCTGGATCAAAGCCTATCAAACAGAAGAAAAGAAGCTTTGCACCTGATCGTGAAACCATCGTGCAGGAGGAAGTCAATAAACTGATGAAAGCAAAGTTTATCAGGGAGGTAGAATATCCTCAGTGGCTTGCGAACGTGGTGTTGGTGAAAAAACCAAACGGGAAATGGAGAATGTGTATAGATTATACAGATCTGAATCGGGCATGCCCAAAAGATTGCTATCCGTTGCCTCGAATAGACGCCCTGGTGGATGCAACTGCAGGAATGGAAAAGATGAGTTTTTTGGATGCGTTTTCGGGATATCACCAAGTAAAGATGGCAAAGAATGATGAAGAAAAAACGTCTTTCATTACTCATGGTGGTACCTTTTGTTACACGTCAATGTCATTCGGACTAAAGAATGCAGGTGCGACATATCAGCGAATGGTAAACAAGGTGTTCGAAAAAGAAATTGGAATTTCGATTGAAGCTTATGTGGACGACATGGTCGTTCATAGTCACAAGAAAGAAACACATTTCCAAGATCTGCAACGTATCTTTGATATTGCAATCGATCGAAAATTGCGATTCAACCCAGAGAAATGTGTCTTTGGAACAAATGGAGGGAAGTTTTTAGGATTCATGGTGTCGCAGAGAGGGATTGAGGCAAACCCGGATAAGATCAAGGCGATCTTAAATATGGAAAGGCCAAAAAATGTTAAAGATGTTCAACGTTTGACGGGGAGAATTGCTGCGCTTAATAGATTTATGTCCAGAGCTGCTGATTATTGTTCCCCATTCTTTCGAGCTATACGAAAGGGGACAAACTTCTCTTGGAACAAAGAATGTGACGATAGTTTGGAAAATTTGAAAAGGATTCTACAATCCTCACCAGTGTTGGTACGACCGATGGCTGGAGATCGTCTTTTCTTGTATCTCGCTGTTTCGGAACACGCTGTCAGCGCAGTTCTCATAAAAACTGATTCGGGGGTCGAGAGACCAGTCTACTACGTAAGCCACATGATGAAGCAAACTGAGAAACGTTACTCATTGGCAGAGCAACTTATCCTGGCTTTGGTATCAGCAGCTCGAAAACTGAGGCCCTACTTTCAATCTCATCCAATAACAGTGATGACTAACCAGCCTTTGAAGCAGATTCTACATCGACCGGAAACCTCTGGACGATTGACCAAGTGGGCGGTGGAACTAGGAGAACATGATATCGAATACAAGCCTCGACCAGCAATAAAGGCACAGGTGTTGGCAGAATTCATTGCTGAATTAACACCAAAAGGGGGAGATGATGATTTGCCTTGGAAGTTATATGTGGACGGATCCTCTAGCCAAAAAGGAGCGGGAGCCGGAATCTTGTTAATATCTCCAGAGGAACTGAAGCATGAGTATGCAATACGACTAATGTTTGATGCAACCAACAATGAAGCAGAATATGAGGCTTTAATCTTGGGGCTTAAAATGGTGAGCAGTATGGGAGCATCGTCAGTAATCGCATACAGTGATTCCCAACTCGTGGTAGGTCAAGTAACAGGGGAGTTCGATATTAAAAATGATAGAATCCTGGAATATGTAATGAAGGTGAGAGATTTGCAAAGAAGATTTCAGCAATGTCAGGTTGAAAAAATTCCAAGAGAATCAAACGTACAGGCCGACCACTTGTCAAAAATCATCAATTGGGAATCACTGCCTACAAGTGTTAATGTTCGATCGATAACGAAGCCCAGCGTCGTAATGACAATGGAAGTTCGAGGAGAATCTTGGATGGACCATATCAAGGCCAATTTGCTTCATGGGTGGACACCCGGAGATCGTACGGAAGCAAGAAAATTACAACTGCAGGCAGCAAATTTCTGTTTAATTAATGGAGAACTGTATAAAAAGGGGATTTCAATGCCGTATCTTAAATGTGTTACGAAAGAAGAAGGCCATCAAATCCTTGAAGAAATTCATTCTGGTTCTTGTGGTAATCATCTAGGAGGAAACATGTTGGGTTTCAAAACACTAAGACAAGGTTATTTTTGGCCTACTTTGAAAAATGATGCAAAGGAGTTTATCAAGCGATGTGAAACTTGTCAGAAACATACGAATTTGATCCACATTCCAGCAGAAGTTCAACATGCAATCTTTGGAGTTCGACCATTTTATCAGTGGGGATTGGATATCGTAGGGCCGCTTCCGATCTCAACGGGACAAAGAAAATTTTTGCTGGTGGCTGTCGATTACTTCACTAAATGGGTCGAATCGGAAGCTCTTGCAACCATATCTTCTAGAAAAATCCAGGCTTTTGTTTGGAGACAAATCATTTGTCGATTTGGGATTCCCCAGGTGATCATTTCTGACAATGGAAGGCAGTTCGAAAATAAGGAATTCAAAGATTTCTGTGCAAGTTACAACATTGAGTTGAGACTTTCTTCAATATCGCACCCTCAAACTAATGGACAAGTAGAAGTCACTAACTCCTCATCTTGTGGGATTTGAAAATGAGATTAGAAGGACGGGGAAATGAATGGGCTGAAGAGTTACCAAATGTTCTTTGGGCATACAACACGACGCCTAGAGAATCCACGATGACAACTCCCTTTAAAATGTGCTTCGGACTAGAAGCCGTAGTGCCACAAGAAATCATCGTGCCCTCTTCAAGAATTACGGTTGATCCAATTGATTTTGGGTATCATAAATTCCATTTGGACATGATCAACGAGGATAGGGATGAGGCCGAGAGTAGGATGCTCCGATTAAAAAGAAAGTCACAAGTCGCTTATCAAAAAAGAGTTAAAGTCAGATGTTTTGATAAGGACGATCTAGTTCTTCGATCTTCTGCAGCAGCCGGTCATAATCCTACAAAATTGGGAGCAAAATGGGAAGGACCTTTTCAAATCGATAAGGTCTTAGGAAATGGTGCATATTTATTAAAGACCATGCGTGGAGATAGGCTAGCTCGCCCATGGAATGTCAATCATTTGAAAAAATTCTACCAGTAAAAAAGATCCGTGAGACAGAAGATATTATCTTCTCCTTTGATTGTAATTGATCTTATGATGCAATATGATATTATTTGCTTCAGAAGATTATCAAAGACCTTGTCACGAGCAAGGCATCACACCATTATCAAAGACCTTGTCACGAGCAACAAAGACCTTGTCACGAGCAAGGCATCACACCATTATCAAAGACCTTGTCACGAGCAAGGCATCACATCGTTATTATCAAAGACCTTGTCACGAGCAAGGCATCACACCATTATCAAAGACCTTGTCACGAGCAAGGCATCACATCGTTATTATCAAAGACCTTGTCACGAGCAAGGCATCACACCATTATCAAAGACCTTGTCACGAGCAAGGCATCACATCGTTATTATCAATAACGATTTCCAAAGACCTTACGAAAAATAAGACTCAAATTGTAAATAACGATCACTATAATCAATGATGATCGTTCTGTAAGAACATATAACTAGAAATGCGAACATGGTATCATCTCGTTAGTTTTAAATATTAAGGTTCTTATCGTCAACTTGGCAACACAAGCTGTTCAGGTCGTGCAGATTAGCAAGAAGATCATTGTGGCTCGATGTTTAAAAGATTTAACCAGAATAGGGGACATTGATATCATTGGAAATACGAAAGGCAACAGCAATGTTCATAACTACAACTACGATTAAAAGTACAAAAGAAGCATTTACTATCAGTACAAGTCCAAAATGCTATTATGGAGGAGGCTGATGAGAAGTATCACCACCGTGCTCGAGCTCTTCCTCCAAAGCTTCAGCATCGGCGAAACTTTCGAATTCGGCGAGGTTGATCTCGGGATGATCTTGCTGCAGCCACTCCTTTACTTTCCCATATGCTCGAATCATGGATTTAACTCCAAACATCCCGGCTATTTCATCGAACTGGGGAGAGGTTTTGTAAGCCTCAACCGCCTCATGACCTCGTGATTCGAGCTGTCGATCGAAGTCCATACGCATTGACGACATCATCGCATCCTTCTCTCCCAAAGATATGTCCTTCTGAGCCAAAAGCTTCTTCGCTTCAGACAACTCTCGTTCGAGTCGAGAATTCGCATTTACGAGCTCAGAATAACTGCGGGAAGTCGTATCAAGGGAATCAAGTAGAGCTCGTTCTATGGTCAGAACCTATAGTGCAAAGTCATTAGTTAGGATCGTACAAATTTACAAAACCATGACCCGAAGTTCTTTAAGCTTACCCTCCTCATCTCAACAGAGAAAGCTCGATGAATAGCCACGCAGCTTTTCTTCTTCATGTCTTCTAACAGGTTATGGTCAACAGCATTGGCGATCGATTGAACATCCTCATCTAAACGAACAGATGATCGAGACGAGCCCTCTTGCCCCCCAGCCGAGAGGTTAGAAGTAGATCGTATTGGAGGAGGATGTTGTGTCGAAATCGGTATTGGCGCAACATGAGGAGTCGATTGATCCAGTGGTACATCTTGGGCGACGTCCCTATCGCTTGCTTTTCTTTTTGCACCCTTCCCTCTGGCTTTAGCCTTCAGTAGCGCATCGACCTTATTGAAGTCGAAGCTCATCTCGTCTGAAAAAAAAAAAAAAATCTATTAGTCTGATTTTTTCGATGATAAAAAAGATCAACAAGAGTCATTACAGAAAGTATACCCTCAGGAAAATTTATTCGATGCTCAATCAAGACAGTATCAGTGAGAATATCTTTCATATGACTACTGAGGGGATCGCACGCTTGAATCGTCAAAAAACCTTCCTCTTCTATGTCAGATAAAGTGACTGAATCGTTGAATTTTGCAAAATCAGGACGATTCCAAGAGGTAGGAAAGGGAAAAGGACCGTTTTTTCTCTTCACATAAAAAAATCTGGTTTTCCATCCAGGTTGGGAAGAGGGACAGCTTGGGATTTGGAAATCGTTCTTAGTATTAAAAATGACCAAGCTGTTATAGTCACGATGTGGCTTTAGTTCGGTAAAGGATCGTAAAAGGTTTAGGGTTGGATCGATGTTATTTTTTAAACAAACGATCAGAAAATATATAAGAATCCTCCAAGAATTAGGGGCGAACTGTGCAGGATTCAAGTCGATAAAACGAAGAAGTTCCGCAAGAAAAGGGTGAAGAGGGAATCTAAGACCACCTTTCATTGAGTCCAAATAAACAGTTACTTCCCCTTCTTCCCCACCTCCGATACATTCACCTTCAAGAGGGGCTCGAAAGGAGTGATCAGAAAAGAGGACGAAAGAATTAAGCGCCTCCACCAATCGAATGTCATTATAACAGCTTTTGTAATCAGGGATGACTAAAGCTTCTTGACGAGTAGATCGTGCACGAGCCATAAACTGCTGCATTCGAGGTGAAAGAGGCAAATTATCAGAAACGGTACAATCAGAGGAAAAAGAACGAGATTGGGGTGATGATGGGCTCGTTGCACGATTGAACATTTGGTTATAAGAAGTAGAAGAGGACGAATGACCATCTACCCTACTCAATAACTCAGACACCCTTCCCTCTTCCTCATCACTATCTAACACAATAATAGGCTCCATCTCCCCTCAAAATACCAGAATATTCCAAAATATTATGTTTAAAATGATAAGTATAAGGCGAAAGAAGTGAAACTTCAACGCACTCGCAAAATACTCACCCCAAATTATAACTTCAAAAGAGAAGAAATGATGTTATACCTTCGGTTGGGAATTTGGAATTCGCCGGAGATTGTTTCAAGGACCAGTCGCCAGAGATTGTATCAGAGATCAGACACCGGAAAAAGATGAAACCGGAATGTGAAATGAGAAAAGATTAAAAGAAAGGTTGAGAGTTTTGAGTCTAGCGTGTATATATATATGTCTATAAAATGATGTTTGGAGTTCCAAGATAATTTGAATGCCCTAAATATTCCCGCTTTCCCATACGTCATTCACTGACACATTGAAATGACCAGCCGCCTGACTGATGCGCCGCTTCAGATGGAACACGCCTCTTGGGAATCTGAATCAACAGATAAGTAACACGTAATCCTATGAGGAAGATCACATCGTGGGCCATTAGCAATAGACAAAGTTATTCGAATATGATATTCATACGATCACGATCCATTCATACAAATCCTGATCGTCTGAGGGGACAAATGATACGTGTCAATAATCGAATGTCGATCTACGAGTTTTAATGATCGATCGTTTATGGTATCATAATGATATGTGTCGTTCGTGGTATCATAATTTCGATTACGATCAAACAATTTCATTATACACGTGGCAGCGAAATCATAGGGATAATTACTCCCCACTACCCTGGAATCTCTCATCTTCTGGGCAGTTGACACCATAATAAAGGGGAATTAAAACATGACAATTACTACCTCATCAATAGGAGCAGTTACAATAAGGACAGTTACATTTGATCTCCTATATATACCCTCTTGGGTCTATTGAACAAAGGTATGCACTCATAACAATATCTTCAATTTATATATTCTGTTAAGAGAATACTAATTGTTACGCCGGAGTTAAAACGGGGGACAAAGCCCCGCCTTTATTTTTTCAGGATTGGAAGGAGTGAAAGCCACCAGTGGAAGATCATCATTGGAACTGTTCGAATTTCCAATATCAGTCTACATCAGTACCCTTTCGTTAAGCTTTTTTTTTTCCTCCACTATGGGCTTTTGCATGTGCTTCAGCCTACCAAGAGACAAAATCTTGATGTAAAATGTTCTTTCTAAATGCTAGGGCGTGGGGGTTGTTATTCCCCCAATCAAGAAGGAAAATGTTCATTATTCTTGTATTTGGGGTTCGACGGACAATTCGATCTATATATTTTGAGACCAATCAAATTGATTCCCTGTGAAAATTGAAAAATATAAAAATAGAAGTATTGGTCCTAATCATGCAATTAGAAAAGAGTAGAGACCACGAAAGATATATATATATATATATATATATATATATATATATATATATATATATATATATATATATATATATATAGTTTTGCGAGTGGAGAATGGGTTTCAGATAGTGATGGAGGAGTGCAACTCCCTTCGTGTAGTACAAATCCTCAAATTTGATTTTCAGCATGTTAGTATACGAATATGTGTTCGGAAATTTTTATCTCCATTTAGTGATGTCAAATGTAATTATTGTTGCTGAATTACTCACATAGATAAAAGAAAAAAAAATGTATTTCTTCTTTTTCTTAATAATCTTTTAAATGCACTTATCAAGACAAAAGTTAATTGTATATGCTATACAATGATCGAGAATAATATAGTATCCACAGTGAGTATAATTTATGGTACCCACTACTATATGAGTATTACCAAGTGTTCGATTAAATAGTGGGAGAATATTTAAAATTCCGAACACTTGTCGACATTTGAATAGTGGTGGGAATAAATATATTACCACCACATTATTTATTCAGTGCACCATTTTAAATACACAAAAAAAAAAAAAAAAAAATTATAAATACACCACAATCAATATACAAATCTATAAATATATAATAATAGGATATCCGTCACAATTTTACGCACATAGTTTCCCTCCCATTTTCACCAGTTGTTTTAGAAAATTTCTTATTTTTATCAATTTATTTTAATACATGAATTATGAAAGTTCAATTAATGCATGTAGTAAATGATTTTTGGATTTTTGGAAAAAAAATATCTATAAAAAGTCAAATTATATAATTTTTTTTGTTTTGATAATTATTTCATTATTTTGAAATCGAAATATATTCAATATGAGTGTCAAATCCAAGATCTCAACGAGAAATTTAATATAATCTAAGAAATGAGAGTAAAATCTAAAGATATCATTCGTAAAATCGTCTTAAATACTAAATGTAAAAGATTTACTTGTACTTTTTACTTTTTCCAACATCTAATCATTTTAATTTATTTCATTTAAATCTTAAAATGATACCTATCATTCCTTACCTAAATTTAATTTGATCTAAATAATTAATTTTGAATCTTTTTCGTATTAAATTGAAAGAAAAAACTTTTTAAATAAATGAGTAAATATATTGACACCACAATTTAATTGCAATGAAGATCCCTAATTTTTCCATATTTTTAAATTTACCCCGCCAAGTTTTTTTATCATCAACTCTTTATTAATTTCCACATCTGGTCTTCAGAGACGATTTTCGTTTAAAATGTTTATTACGAGGACGAAAAATATTTATTTATTTCTCATACTTTTAAATAATCAAAATAAATAACTAATATACAAAAGTTAAATAAAATATTTGCACATCTTTTCAATGCAAATTAGCAGAATATTTAAATAGAAATCGAGATTAGAAATAAAATATGTTAATTAATTGAATGTTATGAATAGTGAAGGCAACGGTTCGGTTCGTACAAAATTATAACCGAATGACCAATTTTTTATTCATACCATAACCGTCCCATAACCGGCTAAGTCGGGTCGGTACGAATTTCGATTCGCGTGTCGGTTCGATTCAGTTCGATGCGGTTAATAACCATTTAAATATAAATTAGCAAGTCTAACTAAAATAATAATAATAATAATTTTATTTAAAAAAGTAACATAACAATATTAAGCAAAATTCACAAACAATATCTCAAATTCAAATGCGAAATGCAAACAATATCCAAATTCTCAATTTCAAATGTGAAATGCAAACAATGTCCAAATTCAAATGCGAAATGCAAAAAGTATCCAAATTCGAACTTCAGCCCCTTCGAGTTGAGCACAACACGGAGGACTAGCGAATAAGAGTCACGAGTCAAGTTCGTTATTTGTCTGATTGCCTCTCACGGAAGTCTCACCTGGTAATGTATTCATAGAATCTCAGATGAAATGAAATGATGAATTCAATATCCCTAAGTTAATGAATTCTTATTGGGCCTTGGTTGGTCATGTTATGTGGGTAGTGGGTTGGGACAATGTGCTAATTAAGTTTTAAATTGATGACTAATTTTGAGCTTTTAATTTTTATAAATATAACCCAAAATCAATTTTTAAATCGGGTACTATGTTTGGTTCTCTTGACCAGCACAAATACCATACCCTCTCCACCAAAAATCGGGTCACTAAATTTGTAAACCATAACTGTCCCGTTGCCACCATTGGTTCGGGTTTTTTCGCACTATTCGGTTCGGTTCACCACGATTTTCGGTTCGAAGGTTCAAAATTGACATCCCTAGTTATGAATAATAATGCAATTAACAAAGTTGAGGATATAAAAGCAAAAGTAAAGATACACCGAAGATTTTTCTTGCAATGAAAATGTGGTGCAGTTATTAAAAAGTATTGTGTAAATATAATTACCCTAAATAAATTCAATGAAATCGTTTAATTTTCTACAACTTTAAGATTGTATTTTTACAACTTATTCAATAAATAATTGTCAATTTTATCTCCGTGCATCGTACGGGTGCAATTACGTACTAATATACCCTTATTAAACTAAAGTTAATCTATCTATATCTACATCTACAACTACATCTGTCTACCCTCAAATGTTTAGTTATATACCTAATATACCCTTACCCCTATTTAATAGCATTAAGTAATTTATTACATTAATTAATCTATTATTAAGAATTACGTTGTTATAATATAATTTCATATTATTATACTATTTCATTTATTTGGTATTAAATTAACTTACTATCAACATTTATAATGTTGTAATAAGATTTCATATTATTACTCTCACATTATTATATTTTTTATTTATTTAGTATTAAAAAAGAAGAAAAACTACTATGTCCTTTAATAAATATTATTAGAATATAATACATTGATATAATATTTAAAATATTACATCCAAAATTTTAAAAATCAAATCGTCTACTCAAATTTCATAGATTATATTGTATATAATGTACTATATTATGAATATAATAACCACACACGTGAACTTCAATTCAAGATGCTACAATTCCATTAATCCGTAACTTCTATTTCATAGGTTACATAAAAAAAATATTTAAAAAATTTTAATTCACATTAACCTTTTGTTTTTCCTTTTAGTATTTTGGTGTTCTTAACGGTATTTTTCAATTTTTGTACTGATTTATTATTATAGTTTTTATTTAATAATATTAATAACATAGTTCATTACATTAATTTATTACCTAATAATATACAATGTATAATATAATTTAATATTATTATATGCAACTCCTAATTTTGTGCCACAATATTTTTTTTTTAACAAAATACGAGAATATTAGCTACCTCAATGACAAACTAATTGAGTTATTTCATGTAGAAAGTATAGAATTTGTCAGTTTCAATAAAGTAAAAGATGATACAAACTAATTTTCCCAAGATGTCCTAAATACATTGTTGCCAAATAGTATCCCACCAAACGAGTTAATCTTGGAAAAAACTCTCCAATGATACTTTTAAGGAATCGAAAGTCATATAACGATCTTTGCAATGAAACAAGAATGATTAATTAAGATTTCAAAAAGCATATAATTCATGCAGAAATAGTCATTGGATAACATGCTAAAAAACAAGTTTTTCTTACATATATCTTATTAATTTCAGTAAACGATGGAGTATATTAATTCAAATTCATGATGAACAATTTTCAATACTTCTATTTTGCAATGACTATTAATAAGGTTTAAGGATAAATAATGCTTATTATTGGAATATACATTCGTGAACATGCATTCTTTCATGGTCAACTATATATAGCACTTTCTCACAAAGTTTCAATTCAAACTATTAAAGTATTGGTAAAAAACAGAAAATAAAAATAAGAAAAATTGTGAGAAGTTGACAAAAAATATTATATACATTATAATCAAAAATACATTTCAGTTTATTTAAAATTTTCACATTATATACATAATTTCATAAAATAAAATTAAAAAAATATATTCCTATATAACTTATTAAACGATTTAGATTTTTTTCTTCTAATAATAGTTAATACCTTAATTATTTTTAAAAATATTATTAATACTTCAAAAATATTACACATCTCAGTCATCCTATACATAAGATGTGTAGTATGCACGTGCTTACTATTAGTAATAAAAAACAAAAACAAACACCACTCAACCTATGTTCGCCTTCATCTTCTACACACAAGCAAATTACATAGCTCTCTAATTTACCAAATTCCATGCTTGCAATTATAGAGCTCTCTAATTTCGTGCACTAATTCTACACACACTAAATAATCCGTCTAATATGAGATATAATTGTTCGAATTGTCGGTGACAGTATCTTCCTCCGACGTCGATTTATACAGACCAAATCGTGATGGGCTTTTGGAGATGTTTTGAGGTTCATTCAATTATCTTGTTTTTTATTGATTTGAAGAGAATATAATCACCTATATGAAGGAGTAATTGATCTTGCTGAACAAAGATTAAATGTAATCCTTTCTGTAAATTACATTTCATTCATATGCAGATTAATTAGGGATTCATAAAATGAAGTGTTGATAGGAAGATATAAACAAGAAAAGAGATGAGAATTATTGTCCGTGGAGAAACTTCTGTTAACTTTCGGCGAGATTTAACACTAGATTAGAAAAATAAATATGGAGAAGGTAAGGAGATTATTTGAGTGCGGTGTACAAAAAAAATAGGGAAGAAGAAAAATAAAAGATTATTTATGTAATTTTATTTGTCTATTTTGTAAATGAAGAAAATATTTAAAATTGTGATTTAAAAAATAAGTTTTGTAGTAATAATATAGTCACCCTTTCAGTCTACCCCATGAGTTACGCCAAATGAGGGCAGCATAATAATTAATGCGATGATACAATGATAGTTTAACTTATTCTAATTGTTAGTACTCATTTGTATTAGTGATTTAATCAAGCAACTACTTTATTTCAAATCTGACGCGATCCCAATCGGGGAATCTCGTCGAACAACGTGGAATAACGACAATTAAGCCTAGGAAAGATTTAAATCAGATTTGACACGAAAATAACAAGAACACGAAGAAAATAACGAAAATTAAAAGATAGATTTGACGGTAAAACCTTGACCCGAAAATCACGACGCAATTAATGACGATGCGGATTGAAGATCCAAGATTGGTGAACGCCACAAGGGTTGTCAATTCCTTGATAAGTTCGTTGGATGAACGTCACAAAGACCGGATCTTTGATAAGTTCAAGAAAAAAGGGGAAAACTCAGCCTTTCAATTTGGAGAATCCTCTCTCAAATATTATTAATCTCAAAACTCAAACTGTTTTATTAATTACGGCCATGACGAATCTCATTACGGCCGTGAAATGCCCCTGCTTGAATGTTACGGCCGTAACTTCCAGACTTACGACCGTAAGCCTCGTTCTGCTGAAATTCTTCCTTTTTCCCCGATAGTTGGTTACGGCCGTGATAATAGCTTTTACGGCCGTGATTACATGAGTTACGGCCATATGATCTTCATTACGGCCGTAATGTCTTCTCTGCATAAATAATTTCGTTTACTCAGCTCGGCTCGATCCTTTCGCCTTCTCGGCTCGATTCCAACATGAAACTTACTCCGTTTTGCACGTAGATCACTGTCGTATTGCCAATGGCTCGACTTCGCCCTTCGATGCCTGGTCCGGACCGTATCAAAATCAATTACATTATTTTTATTTTTCCTCTTGTGAATTCTTATTTCAAATGTTGATTCTTTTTATCACGGCAAGTACGTGGCTGCTTTCTAATATTTTTTGTTTTCTAGAAACAAAGTAAAATAAAAAAAGAAAAAAGACTTGGGGATTATTTATTTAATACTCAAAAAAATAGAGTAGCAAACACGATCTTTAAGGAAGTATATATCTCACTAAAATAAACAACTAGCTGAAGAAAATAAAATTTCTAATCTAACTTTTTGGGCGTTGCTCTTTGTCGTTAAATGAATAAACTCTTGACAAAGAAATAAACATCCGTAAAAACAAATTTGGAATTTTGGCATGTTGGTCATGTTCATTGCAATACAATAAAGAGTCTTATTCATTATACCGTCGAGTCTCAAAATTGTATGGCGTCCACTCTAAAAGCTTAACGAGGGCTACAACGACTGCAATATCATCATTCTTGCCACTGAAATATTGATATCCGGCCCGAAGGGCCTCGATCGATTTGTAAAGGAGTACGTTAAGTTTATTTTCACTTAAGTTTACATGTCAAGAAAACTATAAATTTTAGTGCAAATCCTTTCAATTTTTTAATGATTAGACGTGTTTGTGTTCATGTTGTGTTGCAGGTTAATTTATGTGGAGAATACGTGGGTGATCTTTACTTTTTAATGAGACAATTAGCGATATGGAATGAACCGAGAAGATTATAAGACAATGAAATAGAAAAAAAGAAGCAAATGAACCAGTCAAGGCAGTGCCTAGGAGCTACCCAAATGCGGCACATTAAACTGGGAAGTAGGGGTGGGCGAAAAAAGGGGAACCGATATGATCGAATCGGAACCGAACCGAAAAAATCGAAACCATATGATTTTAAAAAAAATAAAATAGGAAATCGGTTTTAGAATCGAGAACTGATTGGTTTTCGGTTCGGCTCTCGGTTCCTCTTTTAGAACCGAAAAATCAAAGTTAGAACCAGTCTTTGATTCTTGTTTATTTTTTTATGGCCTTAATTGATTGTCTTGAAACTAAAAATCAAAAGAATTTGTAATTTTTTTGGGTAAAGTGAAAATGATTAATTTCTTTTTATGAAATTTGTTACGTATCTCTACCTCATTGTAACCTTTAATTTAACACTTGGACTGAAATTCTTAGTAAATGAAAATCGAATGAGACTAACTTATTCATAAGCAAAGTTGTAAATGAACAAAATGGAGTTAATTAAATATTTAAATACAAATATAAAGCAATTAATAATAATAATGCATTTAAAACTCATAATTCATTCCACAAGTTTACTAAATTGCCATGCTCGAAAAACCTTCTAAATCATTTATTTCCTATTTTTGTTTATGAATATCTTCTGTTTCATGGAGAATCCTATACTTTCTTCGGAGTGAAATGATTTTCAAAATTTTTGATCTTAGTACATTCGGTAGAAGTTTATTTCAGATTATTGGCTCACTTTCCGAGACCTGATGCTCCTCGATAAAGCTCTCGAAAAATAATTATTATTGTAGAACCGAAACAGAACCAAAATCGAATGGTTTGGTTCTTGCGATTCAATGGAACTGAATGGTTCCATTTTACAATAACCGAAAAAGTATGATTCGGTTCCAATTCTTGAGATACCCGAACCGAACCACCCGATGCCCACCCCTATTGGGAAGGCAGTGATTAGGCGCAGGATAAAAGAATTGAGGTAGGGAAAGTAGCGCCTCAGTGCTGCCATTTAAATTTTTGTGGCTCCTAGTCTCCACACTGCTGTTTCATCTCGAATTTTGTGCATTCAAGGCCCCATTCAACTAGGATAGGAAGAATAAAGGGAAAAACACATAAAGAAAAAAAATGCTAGAACTAGGGGGGAGGAGGGGGGGCTTTGGACAAGGTCAATCAAGAAGAACATAGAATTGAAGAGATAACCAAGACGAAGAAAAGATCAAAATCACTCATGTTACGGTTATGCCTAATTGAACATGACACGTAATCAATATGAGCCCACCAGGTAGGGCTGCACAAAAAATTTGTCAAACCACAAATCGAATCGAAATCGTTGGTTCAGTTCCACGTGGATCGTCAATATTTTCAAATCAAACCAAACCAAACCGTTTCAAAATGGTTTGGTTTAAGTTTCAATTTTTAAAAACCGTTTAAACTAAACCAAACCGCTGAATTTTTAATTAATTAAATTAATTTTTATTCATTTAAATTTAATTTTTTTTCTCAAAAAAATTTAAATTTATCTAATGAATAAAAGTTCTCGACTAGTTTTAGAAAGAAAAAAATGTTCTCGTCTAATGTTCAACCTCAAAATCCTATTAACTTTAATTCATACCACCTTTTAACAATATTTTCCAACCCTAAAACTCCATTAACATATAACTCACATTATCCTTAAACCATATACTCCAACCCCAAAAGCCCATTTAATTGAGATTCAAACCTAAAACGTTCTCACTTCCTAATTCAATCTGTAATTTTTTGTTTTCATTCGTCTTTCTTGCCTCCTTCCAACTTTCAAGTTCCTCTTCACTAATGTCAATGAGATTCTTAGAACAATAGACAGAGGCAATATGTGTACTTCCAATTTCTTCCTGCATTTGATTTTATTTTAGAGAGTCGTGGAAGATTTTTCGATCTGTATTAGAAGGTTCAAATCAGGGTAAGAATTTGAATATAACATGCTTAAGTTTCTTTGCAAGCAATATCATTCGATTATTTTATTTTATTTATTTTCTAAAATTTATTCCTTGCTGAATTTCGAAATTTGGACAAAAAAGGCAAACCAGCAAGAAGAGATCCAAGACAAATGTAATTACTGTGGAAATTGCATAAGCAACATACTAATAATTGTGGGACTAGTACTTTATCGAATCATATCACACATTTATGCAAGAAAAGTATCTGTATATGGTTTTAGATAAAAAAATGACTAGCTATGATATGTCTAAGACTAGTGATTTTTCTAAGAATTTTGATGACGATGATCTGTCATGTTTATTCGGAAAGAAGTTAGGGAATAAATATAATGCAATTATAAATTTACAATTGTTTTTTAACTTCATGTAAAAATCTTGAATTGAAAACAAGTTCGAATGAATGTAACATCTAACATTATTAATTCTCTTATTAGTTTGTATATTAACTTATTTTATCTTTATATTAAACTATACGAGTTAATTTATATTCTGAAATATATTATATTATGTCGATAGGTAAAAATCGTAGATTAAAACCGAACCAAACCGCAAAAAATGGTTTGGTTTGATTTGGTTTGAGAAAATGCCAAACCGCTAGAAATAATTTGGTTTGAAAATATGTCAAAAATCGTCCAAATCGGACCGCGTTCACCCCGACCATCAGGGAAATACACAAAACATCAAGTCACCTAATCGGGTCCCATAAGTGGGACTGTGGATACCAAACTTGCTGGACCTTATATCAAGGTATCCTTATGCAAAGGCAACCTATGCCGAGGTAACCCAATTCATGGGTGATGCTATGTCGAGGTAACCCTATGCCGGGGTGATGATATGCCGAGGTATCTTTATGTCGAGGTAACCCTATGTCCGGGATGATGTTATGCCGATGTATCCTTATGCGGACGTAACCCGATGTCAAGGTAAGTACCCTGGAAAGGTGACAAGATAGCTTGATATGACAACATCTTTAAAGGTATTTTGATGGTCTAAGAAATGGTTTACTTCATTAATGGTTAGGATCTTGCCATATGTAAGCATAACACGTTTCACAACCTTAGAGAATTACTTCTTCTATAAATAGAGCAAACTTGCCTCCAAGGAAAGAGTTAGTAATTCAATACTCTAACTCAATATTCTACTCTCATTCTCTTTTCTCTCTTTTACACATTTATATTTCTCGCATCCAATATATATTCACTCGAAATGGGCCTTGACTTGAGTTTCGGAGTGTAAATGGGAGCCTCTCCGGCCCCCTTTGCATGCTAACCGTTTGTCTTAGTACGCAGGAAGTCTATGTGTTCAAAAGGGAGGAGTTGAGACGTGTTAATCCAATGTCCTACAAGATTTTGGGGTCAATATTTTGGCGCCGTCTTTGGGAAACCACACTTCTAACCACGTAATCACGTGGTAAAAGCTATCAAGAAAATTGTGAAAAAAGGAGCAAGAAACTCTTGAAGAAGGGTTTCCCTGAAAAAAGGACTCCACCTTCTTATTGCCTAAGTGGCATGGCTCAAGAAGCCCTCAATATTGCCTAAGTGGCATGGGTCAAGAAACCCCCTTGTTGCCTAAGTGGCATGGCTCAAGGACCTCGTCATAAGATGACCCCTTAAAAAAGGACCCGTCACAAGATGACCCTTTGAAAAAGGACCTCGTCACATGATGACCTCTTAAAAAAGGACCTCATCACAAGATGACCCCTTAGAAAGGACATCGTTACATGATGACCCCTTAAAAAAGGACCTCGTCACATGATGATCCTTTCAAAAAGGACCTTGTGACATGATGACCCTTTCAAGAAGGACTAGTCAATTGACTCTCTCTGAGAGGGAACTCTTCCGAAGAACTTCTTCCATAGACTCCTTCTGAAGTACCTTTTCCGAAGGACTTCTTCCATGGACTCTTTCCGAAGTACCTCTTCCGAAGGACTCCTTTCAAAGTACTTCTTCCATGGAATCCTTCCAAAATACCTCTTTCGAAGGACTTCTTCCATGGACTTCTTCCGAAATACCTCTTCTTAAAGACTCCTTTCTAAGTACTTCTTCCATGGAATCCTTCCGAAGTACCTCTTCCGAAGGACTCTTTCCGAAGTAACTCTTCCGAAGGACTCCTTCCAAAGTACTTTTAGGGACTCCTTCAAGGAACTCCTTCTAAGAGAAAGACTACGTCAATTCACTCTCTCCAAGAGTGATCCCTTCCAAGGGACTCCTTCCAAGATAAGGAATAATCAATTGACTCTCTCCAAGAGGGACCTCTTCCGAAGGACTTCTTCCATGAACTCCTTCTGAAGGACCTCTCCTGAAGGATTCCTTCCAGAGGACTCCTTCTAAAGTACCTCTTTCGAACGATTCTTTCCAAAGGACTTTTTCAATCAACTCCTTCGTAAGGACTTCTTCCATGGGCTTCTTCCGAAGTACCTCTTCCGAAGAACTCAGTCCATGAACGCCTTCCATGGACACCTTTCAAAGTACTTCTTCCATGGACTCCTTCCAAAGGACTTCTTCCGATGGACTCCTTCCAAAGGACTTCTTCCATGAAATCCTTTTGAATGACCTCTTTAGAAGGACTCCTTCCAAATTACTTCTCCCATTGACTCCTTCCAAAGGACTCCTTCCGAAGGACCTCTTCCGAATGACTCTTTCAATTGACTCTTTCCAATAAAAGGACTCCTTCAATTGATTCTTTCCAAGAGAGGGACTCCCTTAAAAAGAGACTCCCATCACTTGAGGACTCCTTCATCGAGGGACTCCCGTTACAAGACAAACTCCTTCAATGGACTCCTTCTCTTGACCCCTTACATCAGGGACTCCTTCAGAAAAACTCTTTCTATTGACTCCTTCCAAGAGAAGAATTACGTCGAAGGACTCTTACTGAAGGACTCCTTCAGAAAAAATCTTTCAATTGACTCCTTCCAGGAGAAGAACTACGTCAAAGGACCCTCTCCAAGAAGGACACCTTCCACGGACTCTTACGAACTACAACCTAAGGACTTCTTCCCAGGGACTCCTCCTAAGTACTCCTTCAAAGGACTCCTTGCGAAGGACTTCTTCAAACTGACTCCTTCCGGGGAACTCTGTCATTGGTCAATTCCATTTCAGATGAAACAACCAAACGCTATAAATTAGAACCCCAGTCATCAATGCTTAGGACTTCCAATTTAAGGGACTAAAGAGCATATACACGCATGTCGACACAACGTGTATATATATACACATTATTTCATATTCTCCAAAGATAGACATGTCAAAAAGAGGGGTCTTACATGTTATCATGGCAATCTCTAAGCCTTCGCACAAAGAAGCAGGCTTGTAAGCCCTCTAGTTGCTCGAATCGAGCATATTCTTTCTACTATCCAGACAGGGTGTTAGCCCTCACACATCGAGGTCAGTGCATAAAATATCCAATGTTATTGAAGACACCCTTATGACTCGGGACATTGCTATTATTCAACAGGAGTCTATAAGTCCTCGAAAATTCGAGGCAGGCTCGGGTATTCTTTTTATTGGAAGAAAAGATACACTTTCAAAATCTGAATGATGCAGCCCAACATTCTCTTAGTATAACTAAGAAAATCTACTTGAAAGGGTTGTCGAGTGTTCGAGTAAGGACCCAAGTGTTCAAACTATATTAAAGCACGGACCCAAGTGCCTATATTATTCCTCTCCGATGATGTTTTACCATGCAAAATATATTATATATTTTCCATTCTGATGATGTCTTGCAAAGAAGGATTTTTATACTCTGGTTATTTCTTAAAGTATACATACATTATATCATCTTCGATCCCTTAGGTGGCGTTCTGTTTGTATTTTATTTTGTATTTTCATTTTCGAAAATGTTTTATATTTTGTGTTTTCATTTTTGTTTTCAAATTTGCTGAAAACGCGTTTGGTTTGTCATTTCTGAAAACTGTTTTTGAAAATGAAAAGCTGGAAAACACGTTCTGTTTGAAATTTTGCAGAACACTATTTAAACTATTTTTAATTAATTTGCTTGCAGAATACTACTAACTCCAACTCAAATTTCTTTTCACAATACACTAAAAATATGGTTACATGCAACACACTAATGTGAGCATTAAGAGTCTATATTAACACAGCTTGTTCAGGTTCGGAACTTGAGAAAGCTCTACTTCTATTAAAATTCAGAAAATGCAAGTTCTTTCAAAACCACCAGAGTCCATTTATCATTGCATGTTTTGAAATATAACAACAAGAATTCTCATTTAATTTTTTTTTGTAATGTTGATATTGAATTCAATAAAACTTTATTTAAACTAAGTTCCAAGTTAGGATAATTCTAAAAAAAAAAAAAAAAAAAAAAAAAAAAAAAATCTTTATTTAGGCTTAGTTCCAAGCTAGGATAATTCTAAAAAAAAATAATAAAAAAATAAAAAAAATAAAAACTTTATATTAAGCTTAGTTCTAAGTTAAGATAATTCTAATAAAAAATAAAAAATAAAAATAAAAAATTCCCAAAACGCGTTTTCCGCGTTTTTGACATTTTTTGTCGAAATACACACAAAACGCCCAAAACGATGTTTCGGGCGTTTTCCGTTTTGTGTACAATTTTTTTTTTTGTTTTCCAAAATGCGTTTTCGAAAATGGTAAAGAGAATGCGTTTTTAGCGTTTTCGAAAATAAAAACAGAAAACGACCTCAAAACAGCAAAGAGAACAGTGACTTATATTTTCAAGTCCGATTCACACATAAATGAACCAACCAGACTTGAGGAACTAGTGTTACGGTTATGCCTAATTGAACATGACACGTCATCCATATAAGCCCACCAGGGGAATACAGAAAACATCCAGTCACATAATTGGGACCCACAAGTCGAACTGTGGATACAAACTCGCTGGACCTTATGCCGAGGTAACATATGCCGAGGTGATGCTATGCTGAGGTATCCTTATACCGAGGTAACCCTATGTCAGAGTGATGTTATGCTGAGGTAACCCTATGTCGGGGTGATGCTATGCCTAGGTAGGCCCTATATCGAAGGATTTGATGGTTGCTTTAACCCTATGACATGTAGTAATGATTATAGTCAAAGAAATGGTTTACCTCATAAATGGTTAGGATCTTGCCATATGTAAAGCATAACACGTGTCACAATCTAAGAGAATTACTTCTTCTATAAATAGAGCACACTTGCCTCTAAGGAAAATGTTAGTAATTCAATACTCTAACTCAATATTCTACTCTCACTCCCTTTTCTCTCTTTTACACTTTTATATTTCTCGTATCCAATATATATTCACTCGAAATGGGTCTTGACTTGAGCGTCGGAGTGCAAACGAGAGCCTCCCCTGCCCTCTTTGCAAGCTGACCGTTTGTCTTAGTTCACAGGAAGTCTACGTATTTAAGAGGGAGGAGTTGAGACGTGTTGATCCAATGTCCTACCAGATTTTGTGGACAACAACTCCAAAACAATTTTTCTTAACTTCTCCTTCATGCTTTTAACTATGAATTTGTTATTTCTTTATTATTCCATTATGAATTAAGTTTATTTTCTAGGGGATTGATGTAATCTTAGATTCACACTATGTTTTCAATTTTCATTAAATTTTGATTTTAATGCTTTCAATTAACTAGCTATTGATTGAATGAATTGTTATCTAAGTTTCGGCACTTGAGAGAGGGAATCTTAGATTTGATCTAGAATAATACAACCTAGGATTTATAAGTTTGGAGAAAAGTATAAATCATTTTTAGCCGTTTCACTAAAGAACCATATAACTTATTAAAAATCTGGAAATCTTTGTTTGGAATAGAGTTTTTGAAATCTAATGTTTGGATTGATTTTTACTCAACACTCGAAAGAGGGAGTAAAATAAAAGATTTTTACTGGACACTCGAGAGAGGGAGTAAAATACAATAGAGTTCTTTGTTTATAAACATGAATAAAATAATTGGAGATTAATGCAGAGCAAAAAAAACATGGTTAGTTCTAAGGAGAATCAAAATCCTAGACTCTTTATATATTGTTCAAACTTCGTGATTAGCCGTATTCATTGATTTAGTTAAAATTTTCACTTTTAGATTCCATATAATTTCGATTGTCTAGATAAAAGAAGGGTTAGTATAATTTTAGTACTTGGTAGAAATTTATTATCAATTCATGTGGCTTCGACATCCTATTTTACCATTACATTACAAAACATAACACTGTACACTTGTGGTTATAAAATCACACAGCAGAGTACAAGCGAATTGATCATTAGTCTTTCCAAGAGCAAAAGTCACGATTTCCTTTGCTAAAAGCTCAAGATTGGTACCTTCTAGCAATCCTGGAAACACCATTGTTTCTAATTCCTTCTCGTGCACATTATCGAACAATCCATCAATCCTTGCAACAATAACGTCCTAAGCTTCGACCCTACACTTAAACTCCGCTGCAACACTCGGAGGATCCAACTTTTTCCCCAATTGATAAGGACAATAAACCATTAGTCAATTGCCTATGTATCCCATAAGCAATCTCATTAATGAGAGGGGGCAATTATTGATTCCAAACAACGATTACGTGTTTAAGCCTTCATTGATCGTTTTCATCGTTTTTGCAATTGATTGGTGATCTTGATCTTATACTCGAGATTTTGCTGATTTCCTTCCATTTATATATTTAAGTTTGTTTATTATCTTCTCTATTTTGATCATTAATGTTATTTGATAATTCTATTGTTGATGTAAAATTTTTAGACTCCACTATTGTGAAATATTTCCAACGGAGAATGGGTTTTAGATAGCGATGATGGATTGCAACTCCCTTCGAGTAGTACAGATCCTCAAATTTGATTTTCAGCATGTTTCATATAAGATTATATCTTTAGATATTTTATCTCTATTCAATTATGTCAATTGTAATTCTTGTTGCTTAATGGGAAATGATCTAACACCCACAATGAGCACCATAGCAATTACCAACTCATCACGTGGCGAGTGAGTATTCGTTAAAAGACGATCCACTTTTAGGGGGTGGGTGATTTGTGAGAGTGTGGAAACCAATGTCCACTCAGCATTTGACGGTGGGTAATTGTTATGATACCCATTGTGAATACTAGATCATTTTCTGTTGCTTAATTACTCACATAGAGAATAAAGTAGTTCACAAAGTAGCTACTTTGTTTTCTTACTGTTAATAAATGCATTTATCAGTACACAAGTTAATTGTATACTATACAATGATTGATGATACGGTGAGCCGTAGAGGATATGCTTACTAACATACAAATATTGTCAAGTGTGTGATTAGTTGAGCACCATATGATAGCATAAAAGCTCTGATACAATGATAGTTTAACTTCTAATTGTTTAGTTGGTTGTATTGGTGATTTATCAAGCAACGGCTCTATTTCAAATCAATACATTATTATTATTATTATTATTATTATTATTATTATTATTATTATGAATTCTTGTTTCGAATGTTGATTCTTTTTATCACGGCAGTACGTGACACCTTTTTGTTTTCTAGAAACAAAGAAAAAAAATGAAAAGAAAAAAAGACTTATGGATTATTTATTCAATACTCAAAAAATAAACTCGAAACACAATTTTTAAAGAAGTACATCACCTCAATGAAAAAAAAAAAAAAAAAAAAACTAGCTGAAGAAAAGCAAATTTCTACTCAAATTTTCGTGTGTCGTTGTGATGCTCTTTGTCGTTGTATTGTCGAGTCGCAAAATCGCATGACGTCCACCCTACGGCCTAATAAGGGCTACAACGACTGTAATATCGTCTTTCTTGCCACCGAAAAATTGATATCCGGCTCGAAGGGCCTCCTTTTGGAAAGGAGTACAAGCGAATCGATCGTTAGCCTTTCCAAGAGCAAAAGTTGCGATTTCCTTTGCCAAAAGCTCGGGATTGATACCTTCTAGAAATCCCTGAAACACCATTGTTTCTAATTCCTCCTCGTGCACATTATCGAACAATCCATCAGTCCCTGCAACAATCACATCCCAGGCTTCGACCCTACACTTAAACTCCGCTGCAACACTTGGAGGATCCGACTTTCTCCCTAGTTGATAAGGCGAATTAAACGATCTCGTCTGTATCGGGCTACTAAACGAAACTTTACCTGCTCTAATGAGCACAAATTTACTATCTCCCACATTGGCACAATGGAGAAACTCTCCTTGTAGAGTTATAATACAAGCGGTGGAAGAACCTTGAGAAACCGTATACCAAAAAGCTTCGGTCAAGGCGCAGTTTGGGTTCACGACACCTTTCTTTTTCTTCTCATTCCGAACATAATTCGCTACATTGGACATTAAATCACGCGCATATATGCCGGCGTCTATGCCCGTTGTTGCCCAGCTGCCTACCCCGTCTGCCAAGCCAATCGTCTGCTCCGACTCCAGAATGAAGTAGGCATCCTCCCCCTTAGGCTTCATGGGGTTATTCTTCGGTATGTAGAATGCTGCAGGTATCATCTTCAAGTTATTTGCTGTGCAAGAAACAGTTTCTTGATCTAAAAGTATCTTACGAGTCGTCCTCGACCGATCCATCGCAACCATTCGTGTAAGAATGTATTGATTTGAGAGTAAGGAAAAGAAGAATCTTGTATGAAATTGTAACGTGACTTTAGAAAAACTATACATATATTTTATGTTTGAACCAAATATATATAGCAGATTACAGTGGTCTAATCCTACCAGGAAAATATAATGGTCTAATCCTAGTCCTACCAGAAAAAAAGGAGGGGGGGGGGGGGGGAAGAGAAATTTATTAATTAATTTTTGAAAAAAAATTGAATTTTGTTATGGAAAGAAGAAAGAAGAAAAGCAAAGAAATAATTATTTATTACCATATTTCTACTTACCGAGTTTCATTTGGAAAGGAAAATTTTAAATTCATGAGAAATAGGAGAAGAGCCGTAGGAAGCCTTCTTTAAGATTGTTTCATAACTCGAAGGCTCAAACTACGTTTAATGTACTTCTTTTGCTAATGATTTTCAAATTTATCTGTAAAATTGGAAAATTTTTATTTCTAAAATGGTTAGGGAATTTTCATTCATGGATACTGAGCTTTAATTGAGTTAAAAATATCATCATTTCTTTCTTATGACTCCCAATTGATGAAAGTTATTTAATTGATAAATAATATTAGATTAATTTTCCATGTCAGAAAAGTGATATGATAAAATTAAAAAAATTAAAAAATCGAATTTTAACCTCTTAATCTAAAGAAATTAAAAGAACCCTTGTTTTATTTTTTTGTTTCTAGGGTGCCATTTAATAAAACATTAAATATTATTTATGAATATGACTGTCAACTAAGTAATTTCTATTAATTTAAAAGACCACTTGTGACGAGATTTTATATTAAATTGAAATTTAGTGACCTAACCGAGACAAATTAAATACTAGTAACCTACTTGAACTTTTTTGCAAACTTCAGTAACTATGAAAGAATTTTATCCACACAAAGTGAGGTTGCGTTCTCTTTGGCGTTTTCTAGCCCTTTTTCGTTTTCCATTTCCGAAAATGCGGAAAAAGTGTTCTCTTGCGTTGTTTTCGAGAAAAAATTTCGAAAATGTTTTCAAAATTTGTAAAGGAAATGGAAAACGTCCGTTTTCCGCATTTTCCAAAAATTATACCTATTAAGTGGAAAACGCGCTAATCAAAAAAAATTAAAATTTGTCATTTTTAATTATATTATTGGTCCCTAATTTTCAAAACTTGTCATTTTAATCCTCAAATTTTAAAATTTCTTTTGAAAATATCCTAATTTATTTGCAACTTAGGTCCCTCAACTTCAGATTTTCTTGCACATTAGTTCGCAAATTTTACTTTTCTTTCAATTTAGTCATTATCGTATTTGCTTTATAAGTCATTGTCTTCAAACATGTATAACTTTTGATCTACAACTTCGAATTGCACTCCGCTTTTTACATCGAACTCCAAATTCAACAATCTTTCTGATAATGTATCATGTGCTTAATTATTAAACATTTCTTTTTTACTTTTGTATTGTAGACACTTATTTTGTAAGGACATAATTAATTAACGTATATTGATTTTTGCAAATTTTATTGAAGCTTAAATTTTAAACGTTATGAGTGCTTACTGGAAGGATATATATATATATATATATATATATATATATATATATATATATATATATATATATATAAAGTATTAAATGAAACGATTACTTTAGAAGGGTAACATGAATTTTTGAACTTTTTTTATATAACCAAATTGTGTGATAGGGGGGCTATTTCATTTATTTTTGTTGTACAACTCAAATATGACATCTTTATTTCATTTATATTCACAAGCAATATAATTACAAGTATACAGAATAATTTTCTTCAAAATTTTAAGCAGAACGTGTTTTCCAGCTTTTCATTTTCGAAGACAGTTTTCAGAAATAACAAATTAAACGCGTTTTCAGCAATTTCGAAAAAAGTCACAGAAAATGAAAAACAGAAAATATTTTTGAAAATAAAAACAGGAAACTGAAATATAAAAAGAACGCAGCCTAATATTTTCACGTAGCTAAACATAAGCATCTTTGCCTAAGCTCAAAAAGAACTACTTATAGTTTTAACTAATAAAGAAATAATTTTAAAATAAATATTTTTTTTATACTTTAAAATTGAAAATAAGTAACTTATTTTATTTATTGTGTAAATGCTAACTTGCCACTAGTAAAGATTTCTTATTCTTGCTTTTCTATGGTGACAATATTGCGCTGGTCAAAATTAAAAATCAATCACAACGTTAATAAGAATACAAAGAATAAAAAAGTGATTTTTCTGAATCAACAAAAGATAATAAAAACCTTGAAGGAAAAAAAATAAAAAAATAAGAGGGAAAATATGGAAAAAAATAAAAAAATAAAAAAATCAGCACCTATTTCTCGATGTAGGGTGTAACAATTTCTTATTTATAGTATTGCCAACCTCTTCAAGGTAATTAGTACTAAGGCCCTGTTTGATTGGTCACATTTGACATGAAAAATGGCAAATATTTTTCACATTTGCTTTCATTGCATTGTTTGACAAACAGAATTTAGCCTAGGAATTCTCTCTCCCCCTTCCCTCAGGCGCCACATTTTTGCCATGAAAAGGAGGAAATCATTTTCCCATCATTTTGCAAAAAAAACTTGTCATGCTAAATGACAAATATTTTTTGTCACGTTTTATCATTTTTTTTATTGTTAATTGACTTATTTTTTCTAAAAAATTAAAATTATTATTATCAAGTACAAATGCTTTAAAAAAGTAAAAAAATAATTTTTTTTATTAAAATAGCTAAATTTTGTTTTATCTATCATGGAAAATAATGTTAATCAAACAACAAAACAAAAAAAATTCTCCAATTTTCACTTGAAAATTAACTCAATCAAACAATTCCAATGACAATTTTTAAGAAAATAATTTTTATGCAAATCAATTTCCTGAAAAATATTTTCTTATCACCAATTTTTCATCTTTCCAATCTGGCACGCCCTAACTTCACCACCTTGGCAGGACATTTAAGGCGATTTGACAAGAACATTTCCAAGAGCTCTGTATGAGGAACAAAAGTTAAAGCCTGAAAGTTGACTTTACAGCATAACCGTTGGATGCAAATCGATAAGAAAATGCCAATTGGTGTATTTTAGCAATTCTATAACTGGTCTATTCATGCTTATTACAATCACGGCCCTCATTTGAAACTAGAGCTAAGAACTACTTAAGAGATCAACCTTCATCTCAGTAAGACGGGCATTCCACATATAAATACCAATTTTATGACAGTAATAATGTAAGGAAACTTAACCAGCACAATTTTCAACCATTTTACGGCAGATTCTTGGGAGACAACCCATTTAATGGTATGTTCGGATGCAATTTAATTTGTAATCATTACAAAAATTTAAATTACATAATTTTTCATACCATTTTTTAACCATCTATATTTTCTCTCTTCAATTTTTAACCCTTCATCTTACTTAGAAAACACAAATAAATCAACAAATAATTTCAATCATTGATTTGACACAAAACATTCCATATTAAATTTAAAAGAACACACCAAATCATCATATGAACTCAAATTGTTCATTTTACTAGGGGTGAGCATTAACCCACCAAACTCGTCAAAACTGCCCAATCCAACCCAAACCGATCATCCAACCCAACCTGATCGGTTTGTGTTGGATTTTGATGAAAATTGGGTTGGGTTGGGTTGAGTTGTGGGTTGGGTGACAAACCCAACCCAACTCAACTCAACTCAATCAAAATTTTAAAAATATAAGACCATTTAAATTTCAAGAATTCTAAGCCAATTTTTAATTTGGATGAAACTCAAATATGATTTGAACATATTTTAGTTTTATTAGCAATTATTCAATTTATTATATTTGAGCTTATTGTACTGTACATAATTTATTTGAGTTAATAGTTGATTTATGGGCATAATTTTTTGATTTTATAATATTTTTAGTTAATTAGACCAAAGCTCAACCCACTCAACCCAACCCGATCGAAACTTGATTGAGTTGGGTTTGAACTCGTGTTTGGGTTGGATTGAGTTGATTTTTTATCAACCCGATCATAGTGGGTTGGGTTCGAGTTGGGCAAAAAATCAACCCACGCCCACTCCTACATTTTACAATGAAAAATAACTATACCTCTGGTGAAGCAATTGTGTTGCACAAACGCTTTAACTAGGACATCGAGTCTGGTAAGAAAAATATTATGTTCCTGTTTGGTACATCTAGAAATTTAGATTTTAATCTAATTTAAAGTCAACATTTAATCTTAACCACAATTTTTATGGGATCCTTAACTTTTTAACCATACATCTCATCAACTTTTATAAAAAACTACTAAAAATCAGATTTTTATTTATGCCAAATAGGGATTATATATTTTTAACTTAAAAGTTATTATTAAATAACAAATATGCACTCTTACCAAAAAGATTTCAAAAAGAAAAATTAATTAGGAGTATAAATCTATATATACTCCCTTTGTCGCATAAAAATATTCTTGCTTTCCATTTTAGCCTATGCAATCCAAATTAAGTCTTTTCCTTGTTGAGAGTATTGATTTTTTAATCTTTTAATATGCCTTTATTTAATTAACATTGTTATCAACATATATAAACTACTTATATTTAAATCATTATTCATAGTAAAATTATAATAGGAAAAAATAGAAAAAATTATATTTTCAACTATATTAACTATATTTTCTTAATACGAGTGAAAATACAAACAAAACTATCTTATGAGATGGAGTGAATACTATATAAATGAAGAATTTTAAAGAAATAAATCAACCTCTCAACGACATGTGCAGTGCTTTTTAGAAAATCGTGTGTCAGCATATCTGATACGTGTTTGTATCAGTGCATCATAGACAAGCAATATTGGACAAAACTAAAAAGTATAATAAACAAGATTTAGGATGTGTTCGGTAACCTACCTACCTACCTAATATCTATTATTATATCTATTATCTATTATCTATTATATTATATAAAAGTAGTAGAGTCTAGCACATTTTCCCGCCTCTCATTTTCCGCCCAGATGAGTGACTATATCTACATTGGCCCAGAACATTGACTCCCGCCCAGCCAGTCTATTGAAATGAATCCGCCACTTAATTCAAAATCTCTGATAGATAAGGAAGCATTAATTGTCCTCTACAGACTGCATTAAATGCGCAGTCCAAGGCATTAAATGAAAGCTGCAAGCTTTATTCAAATTCAAAAATTATTACATATTACATATTTAAATGAAAGGGAAATTATATAGAAATATAAGCAACATCAGTGTTCAGCTGCATATCTTCACTGCGTTACTTCAAAGTTCAAACCACGCCCTTCTCAGATCTCATCATTTCTCTCTCTCTCTCAGTCGGCCGCCGTTCCGGCCCAAAATTTGGTCGTGGGTTCTCCTCCACCATGCGTTTCCGGTGGTGCCTTCAGATCTCCGATTGGTTGGCTGGACGGTTAGATTTCAAAATGGTTAGAAGTGGTTCTTCTGCCTTCTCTTTTTCTCCTTTTGATTGAAACTCATGCTAATCCTATCTTATATCTTGCTAACCTAGATTATTGTTTTTGTTGAGCAAAGGGTATTTTAGTGAGATGCTCATTTCTGTGAAGGTAAATTCAACACCTGTGGTAATAAAAATATTGATTCCCCTACCCCTCTCGACGGAACAATTGCCTCCACCATCAGATCTAGCGTTGGCAATCAACTGAATGCAACCCTATGTGATACCGACTTTGTAATTGTATTCTACGTGTATTGTTTTTATTTCTCTTCTTGCTCCCAGTACTGGATTGATGAATGTTTTTTTATTTTAATTATTCATTTTTACAAATTCTTTTGGATTTTGAATCTGCAAGAATCCTTCTTCCTTCATTCATTTGTGCCTTTTCCCCTTTTCATTGAGGGATGGGGCATGCGTAGCCACATGGGTTAGGTTGTTTTCTCCTGGGACTAAAGTTTTACTGTTTCTACTTCATACATGAGGTCTTTATAGACTAGTGAAATGGTTTAGATCTTTACGAGTTTAAATAAAAGATTGGAGATTAAGTTGGATCTAGAGAATAGAAATGGCTCCTAAATTCATAATAGAGCAAGGTTTTAATCATTAGTGGTATAGGTACTGGGAAGGTTGGAGCACAATCGGCAAAAAATTATGGAATATGTTGGAGCACAATCTGCAATGTTTTAATCATTAGTGGTATATTCTCGCCTGTTTGACTAGTAAGAAATGAATGTAGCTACTGTATTGTATATGCATATGCTACCGTATTTTTCTATCATTTCATTTCTAACTTCTGTCTTCTATTGCCCTCAGGATTGTGTAAAAAATAAATATCTCCATTGTTTTCAAGTTGTCTCCTTTTTAACCGATGCCATTTCCATCTCTCTGCCCTCAAAAAGCGCAGATTGTGGGAAAATGGAGACACAAGGTGAGGGTGGTCACCCAAACGTTCCAAGAGATCTGAAATTGCCTGATTATGTGCCTGTCCTCCTCTCACAATCAACCATTCTTGGTGTTTATGGAATCTCTACTCTATTGGTTGTCTCCTTCATGTGGATACTCTCTGGGCAGTTTCTCAAAACATAAAAAATCGAGAGATTTTTAATGTGTTGGTGGATTTTCACAGGCCTGATCCACATGATCGTCGATGGATATTTTCAGGGACGGAGCCAGGATTTTACATGAGTGAGGGCAAAAAATTTTGAAAACTCAGATTGTAAAAATGTTCAATAATAAACACAAATACGAATAAAGTTGCTTACAATTGTTCTTTACGCATTTTTATACTCTGAAAACGCTTTACAATAACTTCATTATCAATTTTAAAAAGGGTACCTAGATTAAGAGAATTCACTGATTTGTCATTTCCCCGAAAAGGTAGTCCTTGTCTCAAACAAAGTCGAATACAATCAATTGAAGCATTAAGTCGAATGCGATAATCATCTTTAATTTGTTTTGAAGTCTTGTGCAACATCGTTTCAATATGGAGATCTTGATTCATTAATGCTTCGCACTTCATTCGAGCTCCATTGAGTTCACTATCATGCTTCCCAACATGAACTTTAAGCCTCTCATTGTGTTTCCAATGATTAAATTCCTCACCAACTAAAACATCACCCCCTAATTATTTTCCTTTAGCAGTAGAGACAAAAGGCGGCATCTTTAGATATGCTATACTCCAACCAATCGCCAAAGTCACTAAGCCAAGAAGAGTAAAATCTTCTAAATGTTTTTTCTCCAAACTTTCGTTTTGGAAATGAATGATTCAATGGTTGACAAGGACCTTTCAATAAATATGCTCTTCGAACTTGATCTCTAATCTTAGGAGCATAATTCGAAATTGAAATTCTTAATCCAGGGTCAGAGGGAAGTTGTGCAACATCAAATTCCTCAATCAAACTTGAGCTCCTATCAACCGTTTTTGAACTTCCTATTCCTACAAATGTATTTGAATAATTCTCAACACTATTTGAACTCTCCTCAATATCATTTTCTTGATGGGGTCTTTTTAATAAATATCTCTCCATAATCTATTAATCTGGAATATGACAAATTGACAATACATCCATCAATAATGAATAATCAATTCAAATTTCCAAAGCAATAAACCAAAAATTTTAACCCCAAGATACTTAGACATAAGTCATAATCAGTTCATTAAAAGTTAAAATTAACAAGACAAACATAATACATGAAACAATTGAACAAGAATACTGAATACAAGATGTAATTGATGTCAAGAAAAAGAAATAATTAACATCTCATAATCAATTCTTTAAAATTTAAAAATTACCTGGTAATTTGATTTGAAATTGGAAAATTTCACCCAACCGGCCAATAGGTCCAACCTAGCAAACAGCAATTGCTCCTCTGCCTCTTAGCCTCTGAGTCTCTGATTGGCAACTGGGGGTGGGGACAGACGGCGACGTCCGTCGATGTTAGGCAGCGTCGCAGGGAATGAGGGAAGGACGCACACAGCACAGGCAGCGCAGGGAGCTAGGCGTCGATGGAGGGACTGAGTCTGAGTCTGGTCGGCGACTCGACGGTTGCAGACGCAGTGCGGGAGCGACGGAGCGGGGAGCGCCAGGAGCGGGGTTGCGTCACTGTGTGGAGACTGCTCAGGCTGGAGAAATTTCGATTTGGGAAATGAATTCTCGGTTGAAGGCAGACTGGAGCAATTGCAAATAGGCTGGTTTTGAACTTTTCAATTTTGTTTTGGGCCAAAATTAATTCATGTGGACGGCCCATTTTCAACCCAAAAATTCTTCAAATGTCAGTGTGGGCCAAGGACCCTTCTTGGCCTGAATGAAATCCGTCCCTGGATATTTTGTCTATTCCCCAGAATTCTATAAGAAAAAGACTGCTTTTTACCTTGCAGAATTTTGGAAAGAATACAGCAAAGGCAATTCAAGGTATGCAGGAAGAGATTCTTGTGTTATTACTGTTGAAGGGATTACTGCCATTTTAGAGGGTCCAGCCTGCCTCGTTGCTGTATATTACATGGAAGGAGACAACTTTGCAGCAACTAATGTACTACGTCACAACTAATTCGTTTTGGATTATTATTCCCACAATCATCAGCATATACTGTTGGAAGAAGATATCCGCAACACTTCAAGTCCATGAATTGAAAAAGACCAAACTTCTGAGGTTTATCACTGGGTCATCACTCAAGAAACAACTTTTAATTTTCTTTGTTAAGAAATATTTGAGTTTTACCATACATTGATTGTCACGACCCGTCTCAGATCACCCTACTGGACCTGAAATGTGACGTGTGCCGATGGCAGGTGACAACTAGATGTTGGACCCACCACCAAGGCAAACTTGACTTTTCTTATCTTTCAGATTTACCTTTTAAATAAATTTGATCCCATACGAATTTATAAAAATTTTGACAGAGTCTCCCCTATATTATTGACATAACCAACCTGTAATTCAACGTCACATCCCCAACAATCATGCATAATAGTCATAAAAACTTCCCAAACCTTCCAAGTATAACATTAATGTAATAAGACAATTGAAATTCTTAGTCAATTCTTTTAATATATACTCATACAACCCATATTACATAATCATCGGGCCTATTACCGACAAGGCCACAAAAGAATATCACAACCTATAATATGAGCCCAAAAGATAACTTCTAAATACCATATAAGAATAAATCATAGAAATGCCTACGTTTAGCTCGTCTGGTGGCGATGTCTCTATCCAAGCTGCTCAAAATCTGTAACTTTTTCCTATAAGGAAGAGATAGGGAGAAACGTGAGCTTGTAACTCAGTGAGTGGAGTTTATGAAGTAATTTCCTTTATAAATCATTTTTGAAAACATAATTTATTTCATAAGCTTTTGCCATTTTAAATCCAATCATACATGCTAAGAATAATCATAAAGATAGTGGAATAATCATCTGTGGCTTAACTGATAAACTGCAATACATAAGAAAATCACACCAAAGGTACCCAACTAAATCATCTGAAGTCTGTATCTAGTCATACGCGCGTATACTACTGAGCACCTCCGTACCCGGCCCAAAGCCCCTCTGGGTACAAAAGTGGGTCCCAAAGACCTCATATATACACCCTTACACACGAGCCATAGGCCCCCTCCCTGCATAAGAGTGGATCTTAAGATCATCTGAACACGGGCCATAGGCCCCCTCCGTGACAGAGCCTTAAGATCTCAAATAATATCCGCTAGTACACGGGCCCAAGGCCCCCTCCGTGCACTAACACAAGAACAGATAACCACATGGGTACTTTTGGTGATTTTGAAATCATACATGCCAACTTAACTAATCATACTCGTAAAACATGGTAAAAATAGTCATCATGATAAACAAACTTAATTTTAAAACATTTGTTTTGATAATCATGCTAAAAGCAAGTAATTTAAAAATCATTTGTAACTTGTAGAAAATCAATTTAATAGAAAACTTGAATAACGTAAATTCTTTTAAGTTTTCTCCACTCACAAAATAATTGACAATCCACTAACTTGGTCGATATATAGCGTCGACTTCCTCGTCACCTCCTGAGATAAAATAAAATCTTGACATCAATATTTAAAATCACCTTAATAGATAATATAGCAAAAGAGCTTCATTCTTGAATTAACTCATTCAACTTGTTTCCTCATATTACACCATACCTACCCTTTTACTTAGAAACATAAAATCACCTCTAAAGACTAATTAAGTTCTAATATCACTTAAGATTTCAAAATTAAAGCCACATTGATCTAAATCCCAATTTTCCATTTTTACAAGCTTACTAGTTTATTTACCCATCTTCATAATTAAACCAACATTCATCATCAACACCAACAATTCCATTTCTAGCACAAAACAAACCAAAATACAAGTTTATCTCAACTTAATAACTAATTTAACCCAATGGCATAAAACCCTAATCTTTAATACCAAGCATTTATTTCAATAAACTTAACTATATGACTAGAATCACCAAAATCATCATTCCCACATTCATATATAACTCACATTTAAACTATAAATCAAAAGCCCTAATTTTACACATTATTGAACAATAAATATTTTACCACTTACCTCTTAATGTTAGGAAAATATGGTAGAATAACACCAACACACTCTTTGAGTTGGATGGGCCTTCCTTCTTCTTACTTTCCTTTCTTTTTCTTTTCTTCTTTTTCTCTCTTTTTTTTTCCTCCTTTCTCCCGATTTTTTTCCTCCTCTCGAAGCCTCTGCTGGTCCTTCTCTTTTTGTTTGGCAATTGTTTGTTATATTTATTGTTATAACATGTAAAGTATTTGTTTATTGCCAAAAGGTCCCCACTCTTATTTCTTGATTTAATTAAAGTCCTCAACTTATATAAGTTTTAGAAAAATAACCCCAACAAATAAAATAGTATAATTTGGTCCTAATTTAACTTTGACTTTACCATTCCATATATGACTTTGACTAGTAAAAATTTGACTAAAAAAAAAAAATAATTGGGTTGTTACAATGATCCTATTTAGTTTGAGGTTTATCATCAGATTTTTTTCCTATGAGCAATCCCATGTTGATACTCTGTTCATTAATGCAAAGATTGAGATTTTAATAAAACGTGTGCATAAACTGCTCAATTTAGCTGTAATGTTATAATTGCTTGTGAATTATATGGTAGGTTGCATCACTACCAAGGAGTTTGGGACTGTGATCCGCTCTTTGGGACAGAATCCAACGGAGGCTGAGCTTCAGGATATGATCAATGAGGTTGATGCTAACGGAAATGAAGACACTTTAACTTATCGCTCTGCTAAAAGTTGATGTCAAAACCATGCATTGGCCTCTATATTATGTGAGGGAGCTTAAGGAGAAGAAATAGGTAACTTTAGTTGAAAATGGATTTTGCTAAATTACCAAGCTTTTGATTTCTTTTCTCCCTACGATGTTGGCTTGTGGCTGGAAGAGATCAAGCTGGGTGACTATCACTAAACTTCAAAGAATAAGGGATCAATGGGGAGTATTTAGAAGGGATGTCTATGTTTACAACTAAGCAGATACTTCGGTTCATAAGGAAGTGCCATGAGGAGCTTAGGAGAATAAAAGCTCTCTCTGGATCTATCTCTCTCAAACACACACATATTAACATTATGAGTTGTATGGTCACTTGCTTAGGTGGACTTGACATGAATAATTCTACTGTTTACCTCATTCTGAAATCAAGTGTGTGTAATGTGATTTGGCAAGCTTAATTTGAGCTGAGTCGGAACGTGAAAAAATAAGAGTGAAGGCTATGGTTGAGGTGGAAGGTCGGGCTCATGAAGCAAAATTGACATAGGACCACAACAGGAAGATTCTTTTGGAGCGAATAAATGGTGAAAGAGACAAGTGGCTTGCTGCAATCAATACAACTTTCAGTCACATTGAAGGTTTGTAACTGGCCAAATGTTCTTTATTCTTCATTTAAAACACTACATATAATAGCCAAACAATTTGACTGTTATAATAAGGTCTCTCCCCCTCTCAAGTGTACTTTACATTGCTGAAATTTTGTGGAAATATATTGGATTGACAACTTGCTTTTTGTAGAAGCAGTTCTTTATTATTTGGCTTATCATCATTTACCATTTTCATTTGATTTAGTTGGATTAACATCTAGACTGTAACCTCATATCTAAGGTCCTTGGATAGTCGGTTTTCCAAGACAGCAAACCATTCTTGCCGCTAAAGGAAAGGGAGCTCATGGTTGTCCAGGCAACTCAGCAGTTTTTGAGCTACCTGAAATGGAGATCAATTATTGAAAGAATTTAGTTAAATTGCATTCAAAGTATTCACTGTGTACATGGCCAAGTATTATTGAATTAAAAGTACAGGTTCTTCAGAAGTCAGTAAATTTTCGTCAATGATATGTAGCCGACAAAAAGATACCTACCTCATCAATGTTATGCTCATAACCAGCCAGAATCATTCGGGCTGAATTAAAACTTTCAGCATTGTTGATGAACTTTTCCAGATATTGCAAGATTGTCGTGGTCGAAGTTTATTCGAGAATCTGATTTTGATATTGGTTGTTTCTTCTACCCACCATTTTTTAATTTATCTTTTTAATATTTAATAAGGGTAATAAATAATACTTATTTAAAAGAAAATTGGGTTTTTAAGGGTTATAGAAACAAATTTCTTCAGGGACCCAATCTCACAGAATTGAATAGGTTGGGAGAGTCGGTACCTCAGTTTTAAATGTCGGGGAGCTGATTTCACACTTCTTGAAATATTATGGAACTCAGTCCTAAATTTCCCTAAAACATTTAACATTTGTTTGATTGTCATTATGTGACAAAAAAAGAGATTTGAACAGTGATTGATATGAATGTTGTGTTCTTAAAAATGAGAGAAATATTTTGAATTTGTGTATGATATTTTATTTTTAATATATAGTTAAAATTGTCATTAGCTAGGTGCTAGCTTTATCGTCACTAAGTGCATAAACGTCGATAAATAAAAATGAAGTTGAATGAAAAATTCACATTCTTCATTTCTGTTGTTTTAGGTAGAAGAGAGAATACCTCTTTTGCATGGTGTTAACTTGCATCAATTTTCCGTGATTGAACTTTTTTCCAAAACTAATCTTATACCTTTTGGTCAAAATTATTTAGATGTTATCAATAAATTTGTTTTTTTAGATCACTTACAAAAATTACAATTGCCGTGCATTGCACGGGTAATAACTAATTATAATTCAAATTATAATAGACACAATTTCTCATATCACATTTTAATCGTACACATTTTTTTTCTCCAATTTTTAACCACACATTTTACCTAGAAAACCTAAATAATACACATTATAATTTAAATTTTATTTAAATAGTCCGCGAAACTGTGCCATAGCTTCTTTTTCTTATTGTCCCATACTATCCAACTCTCTACAAAATATAAAATGTAGCACTAAAGTTGCAAATCATTTGAAGAATCAAAATATCTTCCGAGTATGTACACTTATCAAAATATAAATACTTTTAGGCACTCACAAGTAAAGGGAACTGAACATATTAGATGCTCTTTTTTAGCTTCCATTTGGAAAATTTCTAAATCATTTACAAATTAGGACTCAAAAATCTCAATAGACTCACAAGTATTACAACCATTTATTTTTATCTATTTTTAAGTTAATAAATTACAATTCTTCCCAAAGGAAGGCTTAAAGGAAAAACAAGATGCTTATTTAACTTTTTAAATAAGCCTGGTTTACCAAAGATTTATGGCAAACTTATATATGAGATCCAGAGGGAAAATTGCAAGAATTCTCAAAATAAATCTAGTTTGCATACAATTTCCTCTAGCACGATATCGCTAATCACACATAAGCTAAAAATTTGCAACCAAAAGACGTATTGCAGAAAATTATTCTCGAGCTAAAGGAACTTCAAATTTTAGTCATTCTAACTTCAAAACGAAACACACATTTTAATGGAAGTACCAAGCTGGACTTCAAATTTCATTAGGTTTTGATGCAACTATTGAAATCTCACACAGTGAACACTCATCACTCGCGTCATCAACTCCTGGCCATCTTAATGATTATCATGTTTTTCTGCTACTGCAACTCTTCATGAACCTCACAATTATCGCGAATTATCGCGATGCCAATTCTGACCCTCTTTGGCAAAAAGATATGTCTGGAACGAGTTAGTTACAGACTTCTAGTTTATGGTTATCCCCAGGTTCATCTATTAACTAAAAATACTCTATGCTAATATACAACAACACTGAATCAATGTCTTCCAAGACTAGCTCCAATAGAAAGGAAAGTTGTGTTGATCAGAAGTGTGCCAATAGTGCAAGTACGTAATTAGGGCATGAAGACTTCAGGTAGAGGTTGTAAGCCACAGTGTCACACCTTCCTCCTCTATTGCTATATTTCCTTCTTTCGTCTCCTTGTAAAGGAGCTGAGAATTCACGCTCATTCGTGCAAGGCACAGTATAGATAATGTGAAGATTATGTTGGGATTGACAAAAAATTTATGGAATAAAGAATATTTGTTTAACAAGAAAAAGAAAAATGATCAAATTAAATTAGGAGTGTTTTCTTTATATATATAATATTACCGAGTAGAAAAGGAAAATAATACTATTGGTATTATTATATTAGGAAAATAATTAAGAGAGTCCAACTGTAATTAGTTGAGGTTTTTGGGCATGGTTTTTATAAAAAGAAAAGTCTACTTGCACATAAAAAAGGAAGTACATAACCATACATAATGAATAAAGTTACCAAAATACCCCTTTTATATATTTTAATATACTAGTCTCTAAAGCTTTATATTTTGAACTTTAAAGTAAAGAAAAATTTAAATGATTTTATTTATGATATAACCCCCCCCCTCAATTGGTATCAGAGTCATATACCAGATCTAAAGGACAAATATTACATAACAAAATATAAAAATGAAAACAAATACATAAGTCTAGAGTTATAATAAATACATTAATACTACCTGATAATTATAAATTAGAAATCTTAAAAACCTTAAGGGATTTAGAAAAAGACATAAGAAGAGATATACATGATCTAATTAATTTCGATATAATAAAAGAAGATTTTATCATAAACGAAACATTAGATTTAATTCATAAAGATATACTAGAAGAATTGTATAAAAATTATAGAAATGGATTATCATAAAGCAGATCCTATACTAGAAAAATACCTAGACATAGAAACAAATGAAAAAATAGATTTAATAGATGAACAAAGAAGAAATTTAAGCGACATGATTAGAGAAGAAAGAATTATAAAAAGAGAAGAAGTCTTAAGATTAAAATCATTAAAAAAAAGGAGAGAATATTTTAATACAATCTTAAAACAATTGTCTAAAATACAAATAATCTAGATAACAAAGAAAAAAATAATAAAGAAATTTATGAAAAAACCAGAGAAATAGAAAGACTAAGGAAATATTTTAGAATACAAGGAAGAAAAGAATTGTTAAAATCAATAGAAGAATTCTCTGAATATAATATAAGGATATGTAAAGAAGCAATATATCAGTCGGAACTTATACTAGAAATAGAACATATTAAAGGAAGGTTCTAATAACAAAATTTTCTGAAATAAAATTTGAAAAACAAATAATAGAAAATATTAAACTACCAGTTGGATCTTATCAAATAAAAAGAGCCAATACAATCATGTTTCAACCCTTAAGTTCATGGGGAGAATCTGATGAATTTCTCAATATGCAGTTAAATTGGATAAGTGTTTTTTATGGCAAATACTTAAAGGCATAAATGTACAAGATAAAATAGCTATTGAAGAACTTCAACAATTAAATATACTGGATAAGAATGTTAAAGAAAAATTACAAAACATACAAAATAAACTAACAATACAATTTCAAGAATTAAAAGATATGATAGGAAAGGCTAAAAATATAAATGAAGAAATTATAAAGAATTCCAAAGAAAATCGGGAGAATTAATTAATCAAGATAAAATAGGAATGATTGTAGAAAAATAGAAAAAAAAATAAGTGAAAAAATAAATAATGAAATAATCATGAAAATAGAAACAAAGATTGATGATATGTACAATAGACTATTTAAAGTACAAAGATCACAAACCACTAAACTAAGAGCATAAAATGTCAATGAGTGAATGTTTTGAAGAATTAAAAGTATTAATAAAATCGTTAATAAGTGATGTCCAAGAAGTTAAAGATGAATTAAAAGAAGTAAGAAATGACATAAATATATAAAACTTGAAATTAGAGAGTTAAAAGATAATAATAAAAATAAAGAAAAGAAAATAGACAAAAAACTTATAGAAAAAGAAATAGTTAGAATAGTAAAGAAACACTTTAAACAAAAAAAAAATTGTAATAGAATCGGGAAGCGTGGATGATGAATTTAGAAAAAACATATTACCAAAAATATTAGAAGAAGAATTAGAATTACAAAGATCTATAGAAAAAACTATAGAAAAACTTAAAACTGAAGATTAAAAAAAACAAAGATGAATGAAGAGCTAGACTTACTAATAGAAGATTTTGATCAATTAAGCCTAGCAAATTTAGATGAATACCAAGTTTTAATGAATACTGGAGGAGCACCTAATCCAGTTCCAATAATAACTTCTAAATTACCATATTCAGATGAAAGTTATACGCCTTTATATAGCAAACCACATAGACAATATTATGATAGAATCAGAGAAAGTCAACAACTTAAAGGGAATAAGTACGAAAATAGATATAAATCAGATAATAATTATAACAACACTATTAACCATGGAAGAGCAAAATTAGATATAGATTGTAAAATAGATACCAAAAAAGTCTTATTAACTTGGGTAGATTCAATGATATTATTCTTTTTATATAATAAAGATGATGCATGGGAAAGTACTGAAAGAAGAATAAGGCTGCGTTCTCTTTGTGTTTCAATTTCCTGTTTTCATTTTCGAAAATGTTTTCTATTTTCCATTTTCTATGACTTTTTTCGAAATTGCTGAAAACGCGTTTAGTTTGTTATTTCTGAAAACTGTTTTCGTAAATGAAAAGCTGGAAAACGCGTTCTGTTTAAAATTTTGAAGAAAATTATTTCATATTGTTTGTGAATATAAATGAAATAAAGATATCATATTTTGAGTTACACAACAAAAATAAATGAAATAACCCCTATCACACAATTTGGTTTAGGGATGACAATAATACCCACGTACCCGATACCCGATGGAGACCCGACATAAATGGGCGGGGATTACCCGACTAAATGGGTTCGTGGGTAGGGTATGTAGGTAAATTTTAAAACCCGACATGGGTATGGGTCGGGTGTGGGTTTTACTACAATACCCATACCAAACCCGCATACCCATTAATTTCCTTTAAAAATTATAAAATCCAAAACAAAAGTGATTGTTTAAAAAAAAAAAAAAAATAGAACTCAAATATCTATTGATATTGTTATCGTCTAAACCTTAATATGTTTAAACTATTGACTTTGTTAACGTCTAAAAAAATTGTTCAAATTCGCTTGTATAATTTCAACATATAACAAACTTTTTTCAACTCAAATTCAAGTGAAGCCCAATATTTAACTGATTCAAGTTAATCCGGAGTACCTATAACCTATTTATAGCCTAAGAAAATAATAAAAAAATAAATAATTAGTAATGGGTTTTAAATGGGTATAGAAGCAAACCAGCCTCCGACCTGTACCCGACCCGCAATTTTTAAATGGGTATATGGGTAGGGTATGGAGGTTGTAAATATTTAGTGGGTAGGGTACGGGTTTGGTAAACCCGACCCATACCCGACCCATTGCCATCACTAATTTCGTTATACCAAAAATGTTCAAAAATTCATGTTGCCCTTCTAAAGTAATCGTTCAACATTTGAGTAGTAATTTTCCCTTCTAAAGTAATCGTTCCATTTAATACTTTATATAGATACATCCTTCTAGTAAGCATTCATAACGTTTAAAATTTAAGTTTCAATAAAATTTGCAAAAATCAATTTACGTTAATTAATTATGCCCTTACAAAATAAGTGTCTACAATACAAAATTAAAAAAGAAATGTTTAATAACTAAGCACATGATACATCATCATAAAGATGGTTGAATTTGGAGTTCTACGCAAAAAACAGAGTGCAATTCGGAGTTGTACATCAAAAGTTATACATGTTTGAAGACAATGACCTATAAAGCAAATACGAAAAGGACTAAATTGAAAGAAAAGTAAAATTTGTGAACTAATGTGCAACAAAATCTGAAGTTGAGGGACTTAAGTTGCAAATAAATTAGGATATTTTCGAAAGAAATTTTAAAATTTGAGGATTAAAATGACAAGTTTTGAAAATCAGGGACCAATAATGTAATTAAAAATGATAAATTTTGACAAATTTCAAATCTTTTTGATTATTTTAATTTATTTTTTTTAAATGGAAAACGCGCGTTTTCCACTTACAAGGCAAAAATTTCGGAAAACGCGGAAAACGTGATTTTCACGTTTTCCATTTCCTTTACAAATTTTGAAAACGTTTTCGAAATTTTTTTTCGAAAACGGCGCAAGAGAACGCGTTTTCCGCGTTTTCGGAAATAGAAAACGGAAAACGGCTGGAAAACGCTAAACAGAACGCAGCCTAAACTTCCTAGTTTCGTCCTTTGAAGGGAATGTTAGAAACTGGTGGGAAGGAATTAGCAATGATACAAAAACCTTAATAAGAAGAAATGTATAAACAGAAATAATAAAATCAGATAGAGAAGGTATAGAAAAATTAACAGAATATATTGCAGATTAATTTATAAGAGAAAATTGGATAGGAAATAGAGAACAAGAATCAATAAGAGAAAAAGACAATGCTAGAGTCAAATTGATAAATTTAGCAATAAGTGATATGTGTAAGATTAGAAAATACATGTGAATTTAAAGAATACTATTATGTACAATTTTACAGTAATGTAAATCAAGAAGTATACCAAGATATGCATTACAATAAATTACCAGGTTCATGAGGAAAATATTTCAAGATAGAATTTGAATTATTTGCTAGAGATAACTCTGGAATTCCTAGGACATTAGGATCAAGGATAAGATTTTTATTTGAAAGATTAGCATATATATGTCAACAAAGACAATTATTAAAGAAATCAGGAAAATTAACTAGAATCTGTTGTAAAGATATGGAAAAACCTACACAATGGGGATGTAATCCTGGGAGAAGAAATATTACGAGAAAATATAAAAATAGAAAGTTTAAAGAATTTAAAAATTTTAAGAAAAAATATATAAAACCTAGAAGAAGATACTATAAAAGAAGATATAATCCAAATAGAAAAATAAACCTTACAAAAAGGATAAAAGATAATGCAAATGTTGGAATTGTGGAGATATATGACATATAAGTCCTGATCGTACCAAGAAAAAAATTAAATTATTACAAAAAGAATATTTAGAAATAGAAAGTGAATTAAGTGAAATATCTGACATTGAAGAATATTATGACCAAGAAGTTTATATAAGTGAAACAGATTCAGAAAGTAATGAATCAGAATAGAGAAATAAAAGAAAGAGAAAAAAATAACATAGATATACAAGAATATGAAGGAATAGAAGGTTATGGATTAAAAGTAACTTTCGATAATAATAAGTTCAGGAAAATACAAAAATTATCTTTAGATTTGAAAATAGAAAAATGGGAAATATTAGACGGAATATGGAGAAGAGAAAGAGTAGCAATAAATGAATATCATAAAATTGAAAAAGCAATAGGCGTTAGAACTACTCAAGGAACACACAAATTAAATCTTTTAAAAAAAATACGATTACAGAATTATTAACAAAGATCAATAAAAAATAAAGTAAAAAAATTCAATATGTTTATTTAGGAGGTATCCAAATAATGTTTAAATCCTTGTTTAGAGAATGATTAGATTCTCCTTTGACTATAAGTTTACATGATGGAAGGATAATAAATTTAAGAGACGGTCATTTAGGAACAGTAGAAAGAAATCTAGCATACAAGAAACTAATATTTACATGTTACCCAAAATATTGTATATCATTAAAAGACAGAAACTTTAATGAATTTTTAGGACTACATTTCAAATTACATAAAGATGATATAATGGAACCAGGAGATAAAATTATGACTATAGAATATTGAGCATTATACACATTTACAAATTCTAATTATGGAAGCATTTATTCTAAAAAAATCATATATTGAAATTCATAAAGAATGCAAAGATACTAGTAGAGCTGTGGAACCATATAAACAAATAAGTCTAGGCCCAAGAAATTATGAACTTACTATAACAAAAAATAAACCAGAAATTATAGAATTAAAAGAAGAAGAATACCCTAATAAAAACATAATATTTGAAGATGGCAGATTAATTAGAAGATCAAGAAGTCTAAGTCTACCTAATAGAAGACAATTAGGAGAGACTAGTAATACAGGAGAAATAAAACTTCATAGAAATGCTGGAAATATGAAAATAGAAGGAGAATACTTCAATGGAAAAGAGCATGTAAAAGGATCAAATATATTAATAGATACAGGAGCCAGTGAATGTCACATAACTTCAAATAAGAATAAAGGTTTAATAACTCATAGAACTAATCCATATAGATATGTTAATTTTGATGGACAACTACATACTACAGAATTAGAGGCTAAGGTACCAATAAAGATAGGAAGAATTAACATTTTAGTACCATGTTACATAGACAATAGTATGGACATAGGACCTCATATAATATTAGGAATGAGTTTCTTAAATGAATTGGAAGATTACAGTATAAAAAGAGAAGGATTATATATAACTTATAATGGCCAAAATATATTATATAGAAAAGCTGAATGAATAATCAAATAAGCCTTTCATTAACTGTTTATATACACGTTACCATAGTTGAAACAAATATAACAACTTGTGCATTAATTGATACAGGAAGTGATATATCAATATTTAAGAGTTTTTTAATCAAATCATGGAATACCAATAATAAGATAAAAATAATAGGAGAAAATACTCATATAATTAATAGTGCCGATAAAGTCGATATAATACTTGGAAGTAAACAAATAATAATAAACAAAATATATAGTTATGATAAACTAGAATGTGATATATTATTAGGAAATGACTTTATCCAACAATTTTAATATTATAAACAAAATAATTATATGATAATGCTACAAACACCATGTGCACATTTATTAAAAATATCAAGAGAATTTAGACCTTATAGAGTTCAGCCAGCCCAGCGTGGTGATAAATGGGAGAAAAACCAATTATACAAAACGAAATAAAAAATAAAAATATAAGATATAAAAAAGTCTTAAAAAGGGGAATAGAAATAAGTATAGAAAATATCATAGAATAATTAGAAAAAGTTTATGGACAAAATTCATTATCATTCTAGAAACCATATCATCCTAGAGCTAAAATAGAATTAACAGAAAAATGTTATTATAAGAGTTAGACCAATGACGTATACCATACAAGATATAAAAGAATTTAAAACTCAAATAAAAGAATTATTTGATCAAAAACTTATTAGACCCAGTAATGGACCTCATAGCAGTCCAGCCTTTATGGTAATGAAGCATTATAAACAAATAAGAGGAAAAACTAGTTTGGTTATAAATTATAAAGAATTAAACAAATATACTAAGTTTGATGGATACTTTTTACCTAACAAAGAAGTATTAATAAACCTTACAAAGGGGAAACAATATTATTCTAAATTTGATTCTAAATCAGGATTTTGGCAAATCAAAATGGAAGAAGATAGCATTCAATATACAGCATTTAGTACGCCTCAAGGTAAGTATGAATGGATGGTTATGTCATTTGTTTAAAAAATGCACAACAAATATATCAAAGGAAAATGGATAACATATTTAGAAAATTTGATGAATTTTTTATTGTTTATGTTGATGATATATTAATATGCTCTCATAATAAAGAAGAACATAGAAACCATTTAATGAAATATATAAATGATTGCAAAAAGGAAGGAATTGTTGTTTTAAAAAAGAAAGCAAGAATAGAAAAACAGGAAATTGATTTTCTTGGATTATCAATAGATAAAAGAGGAATAAAATTACAAACTCATATATTTAAAAAGATAGAAAGCTTTCTAGATAAATTAGAATCAAAGGAACAAATACAAAAATTCTTAGGATATTTAAATTATGCAGAAGGATTTATTGAAAATCTTTCAAAAAAGAGATAAAATATAGATTTTACTCTGGAAAACAAATACTAAAGGATGGAGTGATGAACATACAGAAATTGTTAAATTACTAAAAGAGGAATGTAAAAATTTATCAAAATTAAGATTATCAGATGAAAAAGATAATCTAATAGTTAATACTGATGCCTCGGATAAATATTGGACAGCAATATTAAAAACAGATCTTAATGAAATTTGCAGATATTCTAGTGGAACCTTTAACCAAGGAGAAATAAATTATACTACTCTTGAAAAAGAATTATTAGCAATTATTAGAGGAATAAAAAAGTTCTCATTATTTTTATTATCTAAAAAATTCATTTTTGAAACTGAGTCAAGTTACAGGATTACTCAAAAATAAATTACCTTTAGAACATCAATATAGAAGGCTTCATAGATGGCGGCCTATTTAGCATTCTATAATTTTGACATAATTCATATTAAATGAATTAATAATTATCTTGCTGATTTTCTAAGCAAGAATATAGAATTTGCAGATGGATGATATCAAAGAATCATTGATCGATGCCAGAGTGCGAATGAACTTCCTCATAGAGGAAGCTGAGGATATAAAAGATGGAACTGAACAAATGGCAGAATACCTTCAGCAAAATGTTAAATTGTTGATGGAACTTTCTGTCTCTCATACCAAATATACCAAACAATTGAGCGACAGAGTTAGTGAAATCGAATCACTATTCGAGTTGTTGAATACCAAACAGGTTTTACCAAATATACCAACAGGTACAATACAAATAGGTATATCCTCTACAAGCGGTGGTGGACCAATGACAAAGAGAGATGAACCAAGTCCAAGTTCAAAGAAAGTGATAATAAATGAAACCAGTCCCAGGAAATTGACAATAAATGCCAAAGATGATCATATCAAAGTAATCAAAATCAATGCTGAAGAGGAAGATGATTCCCCCTTTTTTATCAAGAAAAGACAAGTATACAAAATTTTGCCAAATCATATATGAACATTAGGATTGCGATTGTTACTTCATCGCATCAGGAGACCATGTTTACGCACGTCTAATCGTTACTAAAGGAGGAGATCCCAGCATGACAAAGATGGCAGCGGACTATGAATTTTTAGATATAATCTACCCTGGAAAAGATCTAAAAGAAATTGAAAGATTTGATAATTTACTAAAGGGAGAAATTTCAAAGTTTGCCCAAGGGAGATCGATTTATTTGAAATTTTACTCAATTAGTCCTGAAATTGATGGAAGGATATATTATTCTATTGAACATATTATTACAATTGGATACGTTGCTAAAAATTTCCAAATTGAAGTTGGAAAAAATACCTGGCCAGTACCAAACATTACAAGATCATGGTTCCGATCCCGCAGGATATTAGGAATTAAGGTCCTTTGCAACAATGTAAAAAATTTGTAAGAGAAAAAATTCAAATTTTTATGCCAATATGAACAATGGACTCTTGTCACCAATGGAGGAAAAGAAAATTCAACCATTCTAAAGGAATACATCAATAAATTTGATAGACATCAGATACAGGGAAGCCCCACAACCTTACAAGAGGCGTGTATAGCCAGGAATTGCCCTGTATGCCAGCCACAATGATGGACAGCTGGAAGCTGCTTTTGAAAAAGAAATATCAACAAAAGAAGAAATGACAAAATGGAATATCCTTTTTGACAAATGCCAAGACAAGACCATGTGAAACTGAATATAATAGAGGGACAGGTGTCCCTATGATGTAACCAAAAGCATTAATAATTGAGTTCGATATTATTGAATATGATGTAATCAATGATGTAATTAGATCCAATGTAGTGTTATGAATAGAGGCCTCCGGGCTAAGATAAGGCACAGATCACTGGAGCACTCAACCTGTGAGAAAGCGAAAGAAATCTTCTGCCTTTGAAAAATCCTCTTACCAATCTTGTATCAATACTCATATTATCAATAAAATTTAGATCGATTTACTAGAATATGATGAGTTTCTAAATCTCTGTCTTCTAAATCCTATTTCCTATAAGAAGATATATTATTAAGAAAACTCTCTACACTCTGTCCAGAAAATATTTTTCACCAAAGTGTTAAATAGTGAAGGCATGAAGCCAGGAGAGGCTAATTACCCGTGAAGGCAGGAATCCGTTGAAGGGTGTGATGGCAGAATCCTGTGAGCCTGAAGGTTACTAACACAGAAAGAAAAATATAAAGGTACAAAGAACAGGAAGAGAGGTTAGTATTTTTAACATATCCATCTTTATGGAATTAGGAGGAAGAATAACTTTTTTGAAATATCTTGAAATCATGGAAGAATTTAGAATTATTAAGTTTAATTATTAAAATAGTCCTTATAAAGATGAATACCACAAAATAATGGAACCATTATTTATGTATAAACAATTTACTAGACCTAACAATGAAATAAAAATTTATATCATGTTTATATGCCATGTTTACTAGTTATTTTTCCTAAATTAAAGGAATTACTCAGACTAGATATTACAAAATCAATCATTTACTTCTGGCTTGATAGTGATAATACTGAAATAAATAATGAATCCTATTTAGAATATTTATTCAGTAGTGATAATGATTATGATCCCATATTAGACTATGATAGTGATGGAAGAGATGAATCTTTCTTTACTAATTTTTAACAATTTGAAACAATCATGAATGAAAGAAAGTATATCATGAAAAAATCCAAATCTAAGAGAGGACCATATAAAATTAAAAAGAATGTCAAAAATAAAAAAAGAATCGAATATGAAAATGAAATTGATAAGATAGGATACCAAGAACAACTTTATGCATCACAAGAAATATCAAGAAGTTTTAAAGAAAATATAATGAAAAACTTTGCTAGAGGCATCGTTAGAACCACAATAATACAAGATATTCAAAATATCATTGATAAATTAGAAAAAAGAAAGAAAAACATTTCAAAATATAATATACCATTTGAATCTAGTATAGATATCATAACTGATATAGATATTATCAATTCTCAAACATTAGTTGAATTTGAAAAACTATTTCAAACTTTATTATAAATTCATATCTGTTTTATATCTTTAAGTCTACAAATTTATAGCTTTACTTTAAAATGTTAGGATATACTCTTCAAGGATTGAATAATCTTTTAAGAAAAATATTAGAAAAAATGGATGAAATTGTATCTAGTTTAAAAAACATTAATGAATCATCCGAAGAATATTATATACTCTTGAAAAATTATGACCAGTTTATGATAGATTATTCTAATATAGTAGACCGTAAAATGGATTTGTATAATAAGATCCAAAATAATACAAGATAAAAGCAGTTTATCATAACGCCTGGATAAACTTTTGAAAGAGAAATTGAAATAAAAATTGAATTTATTAGAAAAAGATTAAATGAAATAAAAATTGAAATTATGCAATTAATGGACAAGGATAACATAAATCCAGAAGATATAAAAAGACTTTGGGAAAGAATAGAATCGTTAGGCTAAAAATATAAGAAATAGATCAAACAGAGAACGAAGCTTACAAAATTAATAACAAGGGTAAAATTGTCAAGTATTATTTACTATTTTGTCCTCATTAGGCATTATGTGTATTATGTATATGAAATTATGTATGAATAGCATTATTCTTTATAAAAAGTGAAAATTACAGGAGGGCAGATTTATAAATGTCCTAATTCACATTTCAAGAAATCTAGTATTATATTCACAAATCAGGTCTTAATTAAATTAATTAAATCTAATTAATAATTTTACTAAATTAAAATAAATATAATACTTCTTCCCTACCCATCCAACCAAGCCAACCCACTTATTTTCTAAATCGATATTTTTTCACTACCTATCGATTCACACTCAGTGAGAGTAAGCAACCTACGAACAGTGGAGAGAGTAGGGATGGTAAAAAAACTCGGATCATCCGAAGCGACCCGAAATTTCGGGTTCGCGGGGCGGGTTTTCTGCCTCGCGAACCCTTTCAAGGCAGTTTGGGGGGTCGGAGATACCAGCCCTAAACAGTACCAGCCCTGAACTTTCCTCGAAATCCGCCTATTTATTCATTATATTTTTTTTTATTGACAAAGTAAATTGGAGAATGCCAAGGTGAGGAATCAAACCTGGACAGAACCTGAGGACCACTGTATGCGCAACCACTACACCAACCTTGGTTTGTTGATTTGTTTTTGTTGTATTGAAATATATTAAAACAATCTGGAACTATAGCTAATAAACATAAATCAAAATCTAACTCTTTTTTTGTATTTGTTACCATTTTCATTGTGCTTGTAATGAGATGCTATTTTTTCCGTTTTCATTATGCATTGTGCTTGCTTACAACGAACGACTGAACAAGATGTTAGTATTCAAAAAAAAAAAATTATATACAAATCTAGTCACTGGTGGGGCAGACGGGGTGACCTGCCCCGCCCTGCCCTGCCCTTCCCTTCCCTCCCTACCTTACCCTACCCGCCTCGCCCCAGGACCAACTGGCTCTCGGGTCTGGGCGGGGCATTCTTGCTGTTGGCGGGTTCGGGGCGGGGCAACCTAGACCCGCCCCGAACCAGCCCTATTTCCATTGCTAGGAGAGAGGAAGGAAGCCATCAAAAAAATCTGGTAGAAGTGGTGGCGATGCGAACTCCACTCCCTAATGGTGGTGCTACAAAATGAGTAGGTGGTGTAGGAGATAGAGAATCGGCGTCCCTAAAAAGAATTCGGAATCTGACTTGGAGCCGCACCTCCTAGTCTCCCATCCGAGGATCTCTCTCTCCCTCCACTTGGAGTCTCACCTTGTACTGTGGTTTGTTGTTGTTTCCTGCTGTAAACGGTGGTGGTGGGGCTGTGGATCGAAGGTCGGTGGTGGTAGGGTTGTAGAATCAACGGGTGACTTGTAATTGAACTACAAGTCTCTGAGGGTTTTAGCAACTGCAAGGAAATGCATTAAATTGACTGGGGTAGTGGTTATTCAGTGGTACTGTTTCAAGTTAGCACCACTCTGCTGCTATTGTGGGTGGTGGTACGGAGGAGGTACGGCTGGTGGTGCTATTGTGGGGGGTGGTGCTATTGTGGTTGTGGTTGTGATCTGGTGGAAATGGAGGTTCTAACTTATGGTGGTCGATCTAAATTGGTGGTGGTTGATATGATTTGGTGGTTGTCGGTTGATGACGGTAGCAGTGGCAGTGAGGTCAGACCTGAATTAGGTCACATGTCACAGGTCACACTCCGAATTGTTCAGGTCATAGGTCACACTTGATGCACTAAGTCATACATGTTCAATTCACATTTGATGCATTAGGTCACATATGACACCTTAGGTCATGAGTCACATATGGCTCATTAGGTCACATGTCACAAGGCCACGAGTCACATTTGATCTGAATTAGGTCACATATGATGCATTAGGTCACATGTCACAAGGCACAAGTCACGTTTGATCTGAATTAGGTCACATATCACAAGGTCACAGGTCACACTTCAAAATGTTCAGGTCACAAGTCATATTTGATGCACTAAGTCACATGTCACACTATACATGTTAAGTCACATTTGATGCATTATGTCACATATTACAATTGATGCATTTGCTGAATTATGTCATAGGTCAAAATTTGATGCTTTAAGCTCACACTTCAAATTTTCAGGTCACATATAATAGTTGATGCATTGAGTCACACACACACATGTTCAAGTCAAATTTGATGCATTAGGTCACATATGACGCCTTAGGTCACGTGTCACATATGGCGCATTAGGTCACATATTCAAAAATGTTCTAGACTTCTTCTTCTTCTGGATTCTGGCGACGATGGCGGGTGGTGGGGGTGGGTGGTGGCGGCGGCGGCGATGACGACCACGGGTGATGGTGGCGGCGGCAGCGGAGGCGACGGAGGTGGGTTGTCGTGGCTTTTTAGAGAAGATGCGATGTCTGTTCATTCAAAATTTGAATGTAAGTTACAGAATTTATATATATTTATTTTATTAATTTCAAAATTCATCAGTTTTCTCATCTCTTATCTTTAAAAAAGGGGGTGGTTGTAAGTCGGAGATGTGGTGGCGGAGATGAGCTGAAGGTGGTGATGAGGACAGTGGTTGGTGATGGTTAATAAGTGTATTTTATACACTTAATTGTATGTCTGAATTAGAATTAATTATTGTCATTTTAGAATAATTGCTATTTAATTAGTGTTTATTTGTTTACATTTCAGAAAATATCCCAAAAGATGAAGAATTAAGTAATTAATGGAATAAATGCACAATTGGATACTAAATTGGAGCTGAAATGAGTAATTCAAAAGTTTGTGACGTCAACCGAGAAATGTACATGGTGCCAAATTGAACAAATCAGAAGTTGGAGGACCTAATTAAAGGAATTGAGAGCTTAAACGAGTAATTCGAGAAGAATATAAAGTTTGTGGACTAAATCGCAACAATTGAAAGTAAAGGACTAAGGGTGCAATTAAAAGTCGGGGACTAACTTATACAAGCCGATAAAAGTTGATAATTGCACAGATCAACAGAACCATAAGATCGCTACGTGTCTTGGCACGCGGTTGCGCTAAAGTGCAAAATCTTCACTCGAGAGTTTTAATGTATTTCACTCGATCGTTAGGGTTAATACCAAGCGATCGCGCGATTGTCCGCATGACCTATAAATACAACTCATAGGGCACGAAATCTGGACCTTTGCCTCACCTAAGAACATTATACAATTGAGATTTCCACGTCAAATTCTTGGGAGATCGAAGCATTGCAAAGGGGCGAGACTTGGATATACTTGAAGAATTGATACTTGGTGCAAGCTTTCCATTCTTATTTGTTATTTTCAATGAACATTATTATATATTGTTTTTTTTTTTGTTATTTAAATATGATGTGTAGCTAAATTTAATGTTGGGATGAACGATGTAGCCTAGTCGATTATTTTAATTCCATATTCCTTGGTTTTAATGATTCATTGCATGTGCTGATTTATTATTGTTATTAATGCATGAGTTAATTGACCACTAATTCATGATTCAATGTGTTAATTTCATAATCCGAGAGGTGAGTTAATAACATAGATCTAGGTAATAAATTCGGTAATTGAACAAGATATAGAGATATACTTTTGTTATTACTGCGGTCGTGTGTAAATTCTTGTGTGTTATGCATCTAGATAAGGAATATTCGGACCCTCTGTAGAGATACATGGTTGACTTATTTAGGTAGAATTGATTTAAACTCGAGAGAGCAATTTCAATTTAAATTAGTGAATTCGACCGAATGCATATTTAGAAAATAAAACTGAAATTTTAGTTAATATAATTGGTTAGGTGAAATTGGGATTTCGAATTACTTTACAATCATTTTTAAAGACAAAACAAATTTCGCAATTTAATTCTTTAATTATTTTCTTAGTATTAGTTCAAAATCTCAAATTATTTCGTTCGTTCAAATAGGGCTATGAACTAATATATTTCGATACTTAGTAGCAGTCTACGTGGGACGATAATCCGGACTCCTAGGTCCAATTTATTACTTCTCACGTCCCGTACACTTGCAGGGATATCTTGCATAGCAAGATATCGATGAACAAGTTTTTCGCGCTAGCAAGATATCGATAAACAAGTTTTTCGCGCCGTTTCCGGGACTGTTTTTATATTAATATTGATACTCATTAGTTCTGTCTTTACTTTGAACTTTATTTCTGCCTTATTTTTATTTTTAGTTTTTATTTTTTGTTTACTTTATTTTATGTTAAGAAAGACTAAGTCTTGTGAGTTGCTTACTCTTAATACAGAAATTGAACGTACCTTTCGACAGAGGCGCAGAAAACGTATGGAAGCAGCGCAACAAGTAGATTTAGACATGGCAGACGATAGAATTCCAATCAATCAGGTTGACCCGAATAATCTTCCAGCAGCTGTCATTGAACAACAACAACAGCAACCAAATCATGGAAGGCACATATTGAGAGACTACATGGTTCCTCATGTGGGGAACATTGGAACCTGCATAGTACCTCCTGCAATCCAAGTCAACAATTTTGAGATCAAAACCTCTTTGATCTCACTGATCCAAAACTCATGTGTTTTTCATGGATTGCCATATGAAGATCCTCATGCACATCTTCGATCTTTTCTGGAATTGTGTGAAATGTAACGCATGAATGGAGTTTCAGATGATGCTGTGAAGTTGAAGTTATTTTCATTCTCTTTGGCAGACAAAGCTAAAGCTTGGTTCTACACTTTGCTCCTACACACAATCACTACATTTGAAGTTATGAGCCAGAAGTTCGTTGATAAATTTTTCCCACCTGGTCGAATGTCTAAGCTGAGACGTGAAATTCTGTCATTTAGTCAGTAGCTGGGGGAATCCATTTTTGAAGCTTGGGAAAGGTTCAATGAGCTTATCAGACAGTGTCCTACCCATGGAGTCGCAGATTGGATTTTAGTACAGACATTCTACAATGGGTTAACAAATGAAAATAAGAAGCACGTTGACTCAGCAGCCGGGGGATCAGTAATGGACATGACCTATGAAGAAGCATCTGAGATCTTTGAGAAGATAGCTTCAAACAGTTACCAATGGTATTCAGGGAGGTCTGCACCTAAGTCCGGGGGAGTTATTGTCGTTAATGAGATTACATCATTAAGTGCTAAACTTGATACGTTGACAAAGAAAATCGACAGTATGTGTGTGTAGACAGTAAATTCAGTTCAAACAGCGCTGTGTGATTTTTGTTTTAAAAATCACACTGTAAATTTTTATCCCATGCAACAGGGTTAATCAAATCCAGAACAAGTCAATTTCATGGGAAACAGGAAACATGGTGGTCCTTATTCACAAATCTACAACCCAGAATGAAAAAATCACCCCAACTTCTCCTGGTCCAATAATCAGAATGTTCAACGCCCACCTGGTTTTCAACATCAACAACAACAAACACCATCTCAGAAAACCATGGCAGAAAATATGGATATTTTAATTCAGCTAGTCAAAAGTTAGAATGGTGAGATCATGAATCAAGCAGCTGAGATAAGAAATTTGAAGAGATAAATGGGAGAGTTGGCAGTTAGCAGTGCAACAAGGTAGCCAGGACAGTTACCCAGTAATATTAAAACGGACCCTCAGGAACATGTGAATGCAATAACAAGTAGGAGCGGGGTTCAGCTATCTGAAATGATTGTAGAGGAATATAAAAAGCAGAAGAACCAGAAGAGAAATGTGGTGGAAAAGCAGAAAAGTAAAAAAGAACAGGGGTCAACTTCAGAAACTCAAGAAAAAGTGGAAGTAGATGTTCGAGTTTGACCTCTAGTCAATGCATATGTACCTCCAGCTCCATATCCACAAAGATTGAGAAAGCAAAATCTAGAACAGCAATTTGGGAAATTTTTGGAGATTTTCAAGAAATTACATATAAACATCCCCTTTGCCTAAGCTTTAGCCCAAATGCCCCTCTACTTGAAATTCGTGAAAGAGATGCTGTCAAATAAAAGGAAATTGGTTGATCATGAAACAGTAGCTCTTAGTGAGGAATGCAGTGCCATTATCCAAAAGAAGTTGCCACAGAAACTAACAAATTCAGGGAGTTTCTCTATCCCTTGTACTATTGGTAAATTTACTTATGATAATGTATTTTGTGATCTTGGTGCCAGTGTCAATTTAATGCCTTTGTCTGTGTACAAGAAATTAGGTTTGGGGGATCCTAGACAAAAAAATATGACGTTGAAGCTTGCCAATAGGTCTATACAGTATCCATATGGAATAGTGGAGAACGTGATTGTGAAAGTGGACAAGTTATTCTTTCCAGTTGACTTTATGATCCTTGATATGGAAGAAGACTCTCAGATGCCCCTGATATTTGGAAGACCATTTCTTGCTATGGGACGAGCTCTCATAGACGTCGAAAAAGGTGAAATCATACTTAGGGTAGAGAAGGAGCAAATCACTTTTAGCATTAAGCCAAGACGGGAACCTAAAGATCAGAATGAAAGCTGTTGCAAAATCGAAGAAATTGTGCAAACAAAAGATGGATGGAGGGAAAAGAAGGAGAAAAAGCCTAACATTCCTCAACCAACAGCTAAAACAGAGGTTATGAAGCTCAAGAAAGTGAGAAAACTGGATGAGAAATGTAAGGCTGGAAATTGCAAGATATGCAAGGCTCTGAAATCATCTTTCAAGCCTCCATGATTTTGATGTGCTAAAGTCGGGCTTAAGACTTAAAATGGAGCGCTTGCTGGGAGGCAACCCAACCTTTCTTCCCTTTTATTTACTATGCTTTAATAATTTGTTTATTTGATGAATTTTATATATATGCATGTTGGGTAACTAGTGGGAGTATTTAGCATGTTGGCATGTTAAGACACTTTTGCTAGGTGCACTATTTTTGTATTCTTAGGCGCATTTTTTATTTTTGCATATTTTTGTTAAACTAGGTTCTTAATTGTCATCCCAACTCTCACAAAAACACACTAGTTTGGATTATGAAGTTAATGTTTGGAAAATCATCGCATAGATCATGAAGTGATTAGGGGGCTATAATCAATTTTGAAAATCAAAAATAGGAAAAATTTTCATTACTGTCGAGAACTACGCGATCGTGTGCCAATAGGCTCTAGCGATCACGAGTTTGCATTTAAAGTTCAACAGGTTTTAAAACCTTGAACCAAGCGATTGCTCTCTAGCCACGCGATCGCGTGGCTATACTGGTAGCAGAACCGGCAGTTTAAGTGCTTCACTTAATTCTTTCAATTTTAAACAACACAAATTCGTTTTCTCTCCCCAAAATCACTCCAAAATTGATATTTCATCTATCATGCATGTCATCAACACTTCATTGCACCAAATTCATTGCTATTTTCACATCCAAATCAATCAAAGTTATGAATTTCTTCACTTGAAACATATTTAAATCAAATTTATGAAATCGTCTTTTAGTTTTTGAACAATTGGAATTGTGAATTGTGAAGAATGGGCTTAGGTTAGTTGTTGGATTTTGTGATTTGTGGTTTAGTAGACAAAAAAATTGGGTTCATTCATGCCTCCAAACCTATGCATATCCTTTGATTTTTGCAATGCACACCATGTGTTTGATGAAATGCCACAAAGAGAGTTTTGTGCTAATTTTAGAAATTCATCCGAGCATTTATCTTCATGACATGTTTATCAATGTTTATGTGTGTTTAGTTCATGAATTAGTTCACGTCATAGCATGAAAATCATGAAAACACCTTCAGCATCATGGCAGCCCCATTGCAAGGCCACTGCAGGCCATTGCACCGAAAACTGACTCACGTCACCTACTTTTCCTCATTGTTTCATGACCTTATTGATCTTCAAATGAGCTGAATTTTTAATATATTGTCGACCATGCTGTGAAATTTAACATATCAAAAGATAGCTCGGGAAAATTTGTGTTTTTCTAGGCAAAGTCGGGGCATGAACATGTGTAGTCGACCATCTTTGAAAATTCAAAACTTTGCCTTAACTTTAGTTTAGGGGTGTAGTATTGCATTTTCTTTGATTTCTAATTGGTGTTTATGACTTCTAATGTTAATTATCTCATATTTTCTAGGAATACACCAATCAAAACACTTCCAATCAAGTTGGGCAAAGCAAGAATAGGGTCAATTTCATCCAAAAGCATTTCAAATTGAGGTATCAAGGCAACAAAGCATCTCCATTGCACCTGAGAAGTTCTCATTTTCTCTCCTTTGTCTTTTTACATTTTTAAATCTTTTTGACAAACATTGAGGACAATGTTTCTTTCTAGTTTGGGGGTGCAAAATTTCATTCATATCAATTGCTTCCATGCTCATTGAATGTTCTCATTCTATTTCTATTGGGATTTCAAAAAAAAAAAAATTGAAAACTTTGTTGACATGTTTATTGCCTAGGATATAGTATGAATCTAATCTTGTTTTAGCTTGGATTGTGGACAACATGAAAAATTGAAATTCTTTTGAACTAGGTATCACTTGCTAGGTTTCATTTTATTCGAGCACATAGCCATTATTGGACTAAATCACAACAATTGAAAGTGGAGGACTAAGGCTGCAATTAAAAGTCGGGGAATAACTTATACAATCGAGAAAAGTTGATAATTGCACAGACCGACAGAACCATGCGATCGCTACGTGTCTTGGAACGTGGTCGCGCTAAAGTGCAAAATCTTCACCCGAGAGTTTTAATGTATTCCACGTGATCGCTAGGGTTAATACCAAGCGATCGTGCGATTGTCCACTGGGCCATGACACGGGCTTTTTCTGCGATTTTTATCTGGTTTCCTTCTCTTTTGCCCTAGCTTTCTCCCTAACCTATAAATACAACTCATAGGGCACGAAATCTGGACCTTTGCCTCATCTAAGAATATTATACAATTGAGATTTTCACGTCAAATTCTTGGGAGATCGAAGCATTGCAAAGGGGCGAGACTTGGAGATACTTGAAGAATTGATACTTGGTGCAAGCTTTCCATTTTTCTTTGTTATTTTCAATGAACGTCACTATATATTGTTTTCTTTGTTATTTAAATATGATGTGTAGTTAAATTTAATGTTGGGATGAACGATGTAGCCTAGTCGATTATTTTAATTCCATATTCCTTGGTTTTAATGATTCATTGCATATGTTGATTTATTATTGTGATTAATGCATGAGTTAATTGGCCATTAATTCATTATTCAATGTGTTATTTTCATAATCCGAGAGGTGAGTTAATAACATAGATCTAGGTAACAAATTCGGTAATTGAACAAGAGATAGATATATACTTTTGTTATTACTGCGGTCGTGTGTGAATTCTTGTGTGTTATGCATCTAGATAAGAAATATTCGGACCTTCTGTAGAGATACATGATTGACTTATTTAAGTAGAATTTATTTAAACTCGAGAGAGAAATTTCAATTTAAATTAGTGAATTCGACCGAATGCATATTTAGAAAATAAAACTGGAATTTGAGTTAATATAATTGGTTAGGTGAAATCGGGATTCCCAACTACTTTATAATCATTTTTAAAGACAAAACAAAGTTCGCAATTTAATTCTTTAATTATTTTCTTGGTTTTAGTTCAAAATCTCAAATTATTTCGTTCGTTCTTATAGGGCTAGGAACTAACATATTTCGATACTTAGTAGTAGTCTCCGAGGGATGATAATTCGGACTCCTAGGTCCACTTTATTACTTCTCACGACTCGTACACTTGCGGGATATCTTGTATAGCGAGATATGGGTAAACAGTGGAGACGATGGCGGTGATGGAGGCAGCAGTGGTTGGTTGGTGGTGGTGGACGTGGAGGAGGTGGTGAGGTGCAGATCATTTGAATTGGGGTAGGTGGGTCATGGAAGTTATATAATATATTATTTATTTATTTATTTTATTTACAACCTGATTTTTGGAGTTTTAAACTTATTTCCTTACCTTTAAAATGTGGTGTTGTAACCATCTGATTTGTGTATTTATCCCATAAAAAAAATAATGTCCAATCCAAATTGTCTTCAAAATTTTGTAATGGCTAGACCTTTTTCTTTCTAAAAGACAACAGTCCACTTTTAAGTTCCAAAATCATTTTTCTCAATTTGTGATATTAAATCCTATTTAATCCAACTCCCTCATCTAGTCAACAAAATATGAAATATGATCAATATCCAAATATTATGCATTTAAAATCATTAGATTAAGAGGAAATATCACAAATTAAACAACAATTAAATTTTGGGCGGAGCTGCCAAATTGAAGCGCACCCAGGAAAGTCTTCTATTGCTAATGTTTATGAAGTAACCAAGGTAGGATATGTGGCTAATGATGCGTAGGATGATGAAAATAGTTGAAAGATGTCAAAATTAATGGCGAAGATTCATGAATCTTTGAATATTGTTCATGCATATTAAAATGGGAAAAGTACATAACTACAAGCTTAAAACTATCACTTTTAAGACTAACAAACTTAGGATTTTTTTTTTTTTAAATCATGTGTTAATTAATAATTAATAAATATAAGGGTGATTGGCACAAAACGTTCCTACATTTGATATGTATCGTGAAAAATATCTCAACCTTCTGATTTTTGGTACAAAACATCCCAACGTTTCCATTTTCTTGCTGGAGACGTCCTTTCTGTTACTCTTAACACCTCTACACCATCAATTTCAATTTGCATAGTAAATTATTAGAACATCAAGGGGCATTTTCATAAAAATAAAGTTTATCCATTTAATTTATTTCCCGCCTGTGTAAACTGCTAGTAAATACTATTTAAAAAATAAATTCATAAATATTTTATTTAAAAAAATAATGTAAAACTAGGCAAACAGTCTACTCCTCACCATGAGAATAATGACTACAAGAATAGAACGGAAAAAAATTGGAGGTGTATCAATGAATTTTCACATTTTAGTTTGAATGTCAATGGTGAAAAAGATGAACCAGAAAGTTGCAGAAGGTGAAAGGGAGCTTGAAACGTTCATGGTTCTCAACATTCCTACGTTTAAATAACTTTGATGAAGAACATCCCAACGTTTGAAGATTTTTAGCGATAAACATCCGTACCTTTAACATATTTTGCATAAACCGTCCCTGCCTCAAAAAATTTTGCTGTATAAGAGCATTGTCTTCTTCCTTTCTCCATCCGATTAAAAAAAGTAAATCACTATATATTCACCACACATAAAAGCCTAAAATTCTACGACATAAAATTCGACAACAGCAATGGAGGAGCAATGTTTGGTATTTTGTTTAGAAATCCCATCTCCCTCTCTACATTCTCCTCTTTCCCTTTCTTTGATTGTTGCAATTCATTTTCTATTACTTTCCATAATCTCATTTCTCTCTTTTTACTACCCTTATGTAGGGCTCTTTTTGGCTGCAGGCTTGAGCTTTCCCCTAACGCTGATAATGCATAATCGCAGGTCAACCTTGAGTCCAAAGATCTCATCTTCCTCGCTACATTCTCCTCGTTATCCATTTTGAATTATATAATTCCTTTTCTCTTTCTTTCCCTCTATAATCTCCTTTACTATACTGTGGAAGCCCCCCTCCCCCTCCTCTTTTTCTACACCCTCCTTTATGCTACAAAATAAAGGGCTCCAAGCTTCAATTAGCTTGGACTTTCTCTTCAAGGAAATACTACAAAAACCCATTCTTCACCTTCGATTTCCGAGAGCAAGGTTCGCGGAGCAAGGCGGCAATAGCCGGTAAAGTTGGAAAAAGAAAGAAATTAAATGGATTAACATAATTTCGATGAAAATACCCCTCAAAGTATTAATGGTTTACTGTGCAAATTGAAATTGACAGTGGAGAGGTGTTAAAAGTAACAGAAATGACGTCTTTAGCAAGAAAATAGAAACGTTGGGATGTTTTGTGCCAAAAATCAGAATATTGGATGTTTTCCACAATACATATCAAACGTAAGGACGTTTTGTATCAACTACCCTAAATATAATATTGTTTAATATAAAAATAATTATAAATTACATATTAAATTAAAATTAATATAACATTTAAATAAATAAAAAATATCAAACAACATGAGTCCTTCATTACAGCTTCAACCAGGACCCCACCCATCAGCCACCCCACCCCACCCCACCCGACCCCACCCATCCCAAAATATATATATTTTTTTTTTTTTTTTTTTTTGCTTCTATACTTTTCCCTACCCCCACCTCGACCCCGCACACCCTACCCTCACCCACCCCACCCCACCCCCACCCCCACCCTAAATTTTTTTTTTCCTACTTTTCCTGACCCCACCCACCCACCCCATCTTAGCTCACCTCAACTCACCTCACCGACCACAAAGTGACAATTGATCACACAAAATCACAAATCACGAATATAAATTTAATTGCAAATTTCACCCCAATCTTACCCTACCCCACTCCACTCCACCCTACTTCAACCCACATGCAAAGTCACATTTGATCACACAATCTCACAATTCGATCACAATTACAAATTTAGTTGCAAAATTTACCCCACCTCACTTCACCTCACTTCACCTCACCCAACATGCAAATTTATGGCTGGTCACATAAAGTCACAATTGAGTCAAAATTACAAATTTAGTTGCAAAACCCCCATCCCACCCCCAAAGTCACAAGGTCATAGTTTGGTCACACAAAATCGTAATTAGATCACACCCCATCCTAAAAATGAATTTTTCTCTACGTTTCCCAACCCAACCCACCCCATCCCATCCAACCCAAACCCAAAATGATTTTTTTCTCTCTATGTTTTCTCACCAACACCTCACCCAACCCGCAAAGTTACAATAAGTCAGACAAAAGTTACATTTTAGTCACAAATCACAACCGTAAATTTCACCGTAACCCCACCCCACCCCTGCCCCATCCAACTCTACCCTACATGCAAAGTCACATTCGGTCACACAAAGTCACAGTTCAGTCACAATTAAAAATTTAGTGGCAAAATTTACCCCATCTAACCCCACCCTACCGTGCGAAGTCACAATTGATCCCATAAAGTCATAGTTCAGTTGCAATTAAAAATTTAGTCGCACATTTCACCCCACCCCACCCGCAAAGTCACAACTAGCCACACAAAGTTACATTCAGTCACAATTAAAAATTTTATCGTAAATTTCACCGCATCCCACCTCACCCCACTCCACCCCATTAGCAAAAGTCATAATTGGTCACACAAAGTTATAATTCGGTCACAATTACAAATTCAGTGGCGAAATTAACTTTTCCCTTCAAAGTCACAATTCGGTCACACGAAGTTACAGTTCGGTCATACAAAGTCGCACAAGGTCACAGTTCGCTCACACAAAGTCACTGTTGATATAACTATGGGTCACATCACGTCCTCGTTCAATGGCCACACAAAGTCATGGTTGGTTACAATCTCTAATATAATGAGTCACAATCATCCATAATTGGTTACATATTATTTATTTATTGGTCACAACTTACTCATTTTCTTGATCACAATTAGTCAATATTCTTTTGTCATAATTGTCTAATAATTGGTCACATTTCATACTCGTTACAAGTTACACAAAGTCACATTTATTCAACATTTTGATCACAATTACCTAATAATTGGTCACAATCACTATTCAAAGTCACGATTAGTCAATATCTTTTATCACAATTACCTAATAATTGGTCACCCACCCACACCCAATCTAACCAAACGCCCAAACCCTTCCAACTTCCAAAATTAATCTCCTTCCCTACAATGCCACCGTCACACCATTGCCACCACCACCACCACCGCCGCTATCACCATCACTTTCACATCCACACACCACACCACCACACCACCATAACATCAAACACCACCACACCATCGGACAACACTACACCACCACTATCGCCACACTGCACCCACAAACAGAAACACAACCACTACTTATTACAGTAGGCACGACACACACAAACCTTTTGCACACCACCGTACACCTATGTCACACATATCATAAAACTTGTCTCTGCCGCATGCCACTGCACACATCACGAACCTGCACAACACCATCAAAAACCACCTGCTGCATAACGCCGAACATCAATAAAGCACATGTGCTTTATTGGAGCTACCATTACTATAGCGAAATCGCACCTGCAGCGGCAATCTCTCTCCTGGTGGCTGCTATCGGTGAGATCACCGCTGCTACACCTCGAAGTTAGTGATGTCACCGCCATGTCTCCTATCATCTGGGTGGGAAAGACGACATGAGAGATGTGTCCAGTCAAGGTGTGCCAGAGCTCTCGTTTAGGCCTGGAAGAGAGACGGGCTGGGTTTTGGCTTGATTAATAATAAAATACTTAATTAATTAATGTTAATTGGATAATAGCACCTGATTTTTAAAAATGTAAAATTCTTAATCTTGTTATTACAAAGTGATAAGTGCTTTATTAGCACTTATTTGGTTTGCTTGTGGCCCTAATTTATTATTGGTTTGATCGTATTTAAGTATTGTTAATGCATTTTATGTTTTATGTTGTATATGATCGCAAAGGAAGAGAAAATGGAAAAAGAGGACCAAAAAGTACTCAAAGATGAAGTTCAGGGACCAGGATGGAAAATTAATTATGACTGTATCAAAATTATTCACAGTCGTAAGTCACTACAAGGCGTAAGTGGAAAATTTCCAGTAAAGCACTTACGGCCGTAACCATCAAAGTTACGACATTAACTTCAAAACACAGAAAAATTCCAGTAAGTCACTTACGGCCGTAACCATCAAATTTACGGCCATAACCTCTACGCGGATTTCTTTCCTTCCAGTTTTCATGGCCTATCTTTGGTATGTCTTGGGGCAAACCCTAGGCATGCTTTTTGGGCTAATAAAAAGGAAAATTCACCACCAAAACAGGGGTTGAAAAATCATTATTGAGAGCTGCTAATTTTTGGAGCTTAGAAGAGAAAAATATTGGAGAAGAAGGTGAACAAGATGGAAGAATTCTGGATTTTCTTCATGGCTATGCTTGGCTAGAGTTATCCACCTAATTCAAAAGGGGACGTTGTATTTTAATTACTTTGTTTATCACTTTTCCAAACTAGTACCGTAGTTCTAATTTCCCTACTTTGATTGTTGAAATTTTATGCGCTTCAATTCAATCAATGCAATAATTTATTTGATTAAGGACTTATCTCATAATTTGTTGTATTGAGATTTTCTATTTTGAATGATTGGTTCCGTAATTATCATTTTGTTCAAATCCTAGTAGCAAGTGGGAATTTGGTATTTCCATGGAAAAATCCAACTTAGATTAATCGTCACGAGCTTGTGTGATTGATAATCTAATTCGCCCTCATTTTTCTCAAACTTATATAGTTGTTGTCTTAAATCTAAAGAACTTGTTTTAGGTTATTCAATAGCTAATGTTTAATTAGAGAGTTTATTCTAATTAAATGCAATTAAGGGAGATTATGAATAATTAGAGCTTATTAACTATTTACGGGTGATAAATCAAAGAAGAAATTGAACTCACGTTACTTGGAAAAGTGATAACATTGTGATAAAATACAATCGAACATGAGAACTAGGATTCATTAATAATTGATCTATATTCCAGCCATTTTACTTGCTTATTTTGTTGTTTAAGTCATTTACAATATTTAAACTCAAAACCACCTATTAATTCTAATTGATACGGCACTATTTTAGTTCTCATTTCTTGTGGGATCGACTCTTACTCCCACTATTACATTTTAAACTGATAATTGGCGAGTAAGGAATTTAATTAATTTTTAGTGCATCGCGACACGCATCACAAAGTTATCTTTAAATGTAGGTTTCCTTGTACTTTTCCCTATTAGAATTTTGATTCGGGGTGGAGGTTGTTGGGATTGACCAACAAATTATGGAAAAGAATATTATTGGTATTATATTAGGAAATAATTAAGAGAGTCCAATTGTAATTAGGTGAGTTTTTTTTTTTTTTTTTTTAGGTAAGGTTTTTGGGCACAATTTTTTATTGTGCCATTGTTTGGTTCTTTTTAAAATTTTCTTTTTTTCTTACAGTACTCAATCCCAAAATCCATTAAAAGTCAAGCCTACAATATTTTACTTTTGAACAAAATCTCAACCATCAATTTTCCTAAAAATCACTGTTCATTTAAAAAAAAACTATTTTCAAACAATACAAAACACACTATATATACACAGATAGAACAGCCAATAACCAAGAAAAAGAAGGAAAAATGTAGTTTTGTTGTTCTTTCTTTGTTTTGGGAGAAGTTGTAAGGGTGAGAAAAATATTGTAACAAGTGATTTATTTTTCTTACCAATAAAAGTGTTATTTTCCTGTGATTGTCAGCAGCCAGCTGAGCCATGTTAAATTATTTGTTTTCACTTTTATCCAATTATTTTGTGTTTTTGTGTTCCGCTGCATTTGTTGATTTGGGGTGAGAAATTTGATTTTTTCTAACAGATTAGAATGAACAATATCTACCAGAAATGACATTTTCATTTATCAGGAGTGTCATACAATGCAGCTAGGATACCGGTTTCTGAAACCAGGAACCATGTCATTGTTTTACAAATATCATGACAATCTCTTCAATTTACTTCTTGTTCTCCTTATTTTTTAGCTCGCCTTCCTCTAGATTGAATAAAACCCCCAAAAACTTCAGGACTAACAATCTTCATATCGTAAATTGGGGATTCAGCGAATTCTCTCTCGTTAGACATTTTTACAGAAGGGAGACAACGTAGACATGAGTTGGTATCTGCACTGCATTTTATGGAACTCCTAGTAAAGGAAAATGCCATTTTCGATTGATATTGCTCATTCAAACCTTTATAGTGTCCATATTGTGCCTTGCTCAAATGAGCATGGGTTTCCATCCCCTTTACAAGGAGAAGAATGAAGGAAACGAAGCAATAGAGTAGGAAGATGTCTAATTGTGGCTTATTAGCTATACCTGGGGTCCCCGTGCCCTAATTGCTTGTATTATTGGTACACTTTTGATCAAAACAAGTTTCCTTTCTATTAGAGCTAATCTTGGAAGACATGGATTTTGTGTTGTTTTATATTAGTGTAGTGTACCTAGGGATAACCATAAACTAGAAGTTTGTAGCTAACTACTCGATCCGACAAAAGGCGTTGCGCTAGTTTGTGAAGGAAGATTAAAAGTGTAGAAAAAAGCGACCTGCATTAACAAAAATTAAATATTATTGTTCAACGTTTGCTAAATACCTAGATTCAGTGGCGGACGCAGACTTTTCGTCTTAGTGGGGCACAATTTGTGTTTTATGCTGACGGCTTGTAAGGGGGTGCTGCCCCTGAAACTTTTTTTTTTTGGAAGAAGACTGAAAATGAAAAAGTACTTGAAATTTTATTAAAATTGTTCTCTATGCGTTTTCATACTTTGATAACATTCCATTACATCACTGTCAATATTAAGTATACATCATTCTCAATATTTGTTACATCAAATTTAAGAGTGTTACTCCTAACATCTCCAACATTATCCCAGACGTTGAGACACATCTTCAATTTCAACATCAATTTCTTCACCAAGTTCCTCAACCCTTTCATTCTAACTTCATTTTCATTACTTTGCTTATCAGAAAAAAAGACATGGATTTATGCTTAAAATATTTTTTCAAAACTAATACAAACAAACAAATAATTGTAAACACATATTAACCCTTAAATCTCAAATATTTCAATATAATTTTAGGGAATCGGGTAATAACTATGTTCAAGAATCAACTATTTTTTTTTTATTAAAAAAAAAAATTCAAAATTTTACTGGGGCACGTGCCCCGACGGGCCCCTAGCTGGGTCCGCCCCTGCCTAGATTGTAGAGAGAAAATAGTAGAAAAAAAGTGGCATGTCAACAATGTTATCAAACTTGGCCTTTTAAGTTTTATGAGTATAAAATTGTGAATTTGACTTTTATGAATGATTGAGGTTGAGTTTTTTTGAAATGAATAGTGATTTTTAAAAGAAATGATGGTTGAAACTTGATTGAAAAGTGAAAAATTGTGAATTTAATTTTTGATGGATTGTTGAAATTGACTACGGTAGGAAAATGAGAAAAATTTAATGGAAATTAGGAGAGGGCTATATATTAACGGTCATCGTTTTCTTTAATAAAATAATTGATTTATTAGCTGTCTATGACCTTATTTTTTTTTTTTTTTCTCTCTCTCGTCTCAAATCTGCATTATTGTGGATACAGATAAGATCAAACACCACTCTCATAAATCTCTCTCTCTCTGTGTTTTGGTTCAAACCAACAATATAATGGATCTATACCAAAATGTGCAATTTCTAGTCACGAGCCCAGATCTCTTTTCCCATGTGCAAGATTTAAAGCTTGATGGGGGAGAAAAAATTGTCAGCTTTCAATGGCTCGGACCACACTTTTTAACTTTTCTCAAATATGCCATAGAAGTGTGCAATGAGTTTCATTTACAAAGCTTTTCTATAATCTCCAGCCCGAGATTTAGTGATCTGTTGAAGCCTCTTGATCATTCAGCCTTTGAATGCAATTTTTACGGAAAGGCAGAACAATACAAAAGCTTTTTAGAAATCATTATCTCTTTCTTGCCAGAGCTAAAAATGTTCTTCATAATTCAAAATGCAGGTGGTTATGGTTATGGTTATGGCAATCGCATTCATGTAATATTTATCGAGTTTCTTTTGGAAACTATTGGAGAATTGCTTAATTGCCAAGAAAACTCCAGTGTTGTTGTGAGTAATCTAGTTAAATTTCTTCTGGAGGAGCTGGAACTTCTGATCACTTTTCTTCTTCATACAATGCGATGCAACAAGGAAAAATTGGGCAGGTTTATATTGAAAGCAATTGGTGATTTATTTAATGAAGTAGGACTTTTCTTGCATTCTTTCTTTTTCACTAGAGACCCTGTTACCGCTACCAATATGGATCTTGCTATTTCTGTTCTGCTAGAAAGGATTGAGATTGTGAAAGAGGAGATCAAAGACCACTTCCTTGCAGTCTCAAACAAGCTGAATCCTGTAATTGGAAGCCTTAAAGTTGCAGAGAGTCCAAGTGAAGTATCATCGTCCCAAGATAAAAGCATTCCCATGGTAGAAGAGATGGTTGTGGGCTTCAAGGACATTACAACACAAATTTCAAGCAAGCTTTGTGGAGGACCAGAACACCGCCAGATTATTTCCATCGTCGGAATGGGTGGACTTGGCAAGACGACTTTGGCAAAGAAGGTATACAATTATTTCAATGTTCATTCCAATGTTCCACGCTATTTTGATAAGCTCTCTTGGTGTGTTGTTTCTCAAACGCCTAAAAAGAAAAAACTGTTGATCGACATTTTGAGCTCTGTAAGTAGCCTTAACAGAGAAAAAACTTCGGAAATGGAAGATGAAGAAGAGTTGGCCGAACGTCTTTACAAAAGTTTAAAGGGTAGAAGATACCTCATTGTTATGGACGATCTATGGGATAAAGGAGCATGGAATGATTTGGGAAGGTTGTTTCCAGAGGACAGAAATGGAAGCAGAGTATTGATGACCAGTCGACTGAAAAATATAGCATTGGAAATTTCACATGTTATCATTGAACCTCCTACCTTGTCACCATGTGAAAGTTGGGATTTGTTAAAGCATAATGTGTTCAAAAAAGAACAATGCCCTGAAGAACTGCAAGAAATTGGACAGCAAATTGCAACAAATTGTCATGGACTCCCACTTTCAATCATCATTATAGCTGGAGTTCTTTCGAATATGGAGAAGAAACAAAGCTTATGGCAACAAGTTGCAAAAAGTTTAAGTTCTTACATATCCCAAAAGGCCGACGACTACATTCCCATGTTGAAACTTAGTTACATGCATTTACCAAATCACTTGAAGCCATGCTTCCTCTATCTAAGTGCATTCCAGGAAGACGAAGAAATTCCAGTCCGGAAGCTATTATTACTATGGATAGCCGAAGGATTCATAGAGAAAAAGGAGCACAAGAGCTCAGAAGAAGAAGCAGAGGAGTATCTTATGGAACTTATTAATAGGAGCCTAGTGCAAGTTTCCAAAAGAAGATCTGACAATGGAGTAAAAGCATGTACTCTTCATGATCTAGTACATGATATGTGTTGCAAAATAGCTGTAGAAGATGAAATATTTCTGCGTCAACAGTAAGTTAACTTTCTTTCTAATTCCTTCTCGTTTTAATTTTTTTTCCAATTTAGCCTACTAATTTGTGGTAATTATGTCAATGTTGATGCTGCTGCTGCTGCTCGTTGATGTGGTTAAACTGGTGATGATTCTCCATGTTCTTATTATTCTACATCTTTAGTCAATTCTTGATATTTGGACATCGCCATTGCTTGGATCGGTTTTATCGTCTCTCCGATCCCTTTTCCATTCTTTACAATTCCAAAAAAAATAGGATCTTCAATACAAGATTTGATAGTATTGCTCCAATGGGCATCAAAATCATGCCTAACCTGAGTACTTAGAATCTCCATCGATTGTATCCTCAATAGGCAAACTCCAGAACCTAGAAGTTTTTGTGAGTGGCGGACAACATGGTCTCCCAGACATACCAACGTACCTTCTCAATTTGCCTAAGTTGAGACACCTACATGTAACAGACCGATTTGGAGGCCCCATAAGATTCAGTAAGAATTGCGATAGCTCTCGAATAAATAGCCTACAAACCCTTAGTCATGTTTTTATTGATGAAGTAGAAATCTTGAGATGTTCACCAAATCTTCGTAAGCTTAGATGTAATTCTCAAGATAATAGCTGTCCAGATATCAACTTTCTTTCTCACCTTGAATCACTCACAATTTATGGAAGTGGATTTGAAGTTGATTCAGTGGTTAACTTCCCAATCCCCTGTAATATCAAAAAGCTAACTCTTGGTGAAATATGTTTACCATGGACAAAGATGTCATTAATTGGGACGTTGCCCAATTTGGAGATTCTGAAATTAGAAAATAACGCTTTTGTGGGAAAAATCTGGAACACAGAGGACAATGAGTTCCAAAAACTCAAATTCCTTAAATTGGAATACCTACATCTTGAACAATGGAATTCCTCATACGATCATTTCCCAGTACTTGAACAATTGGTGTTGCGATATTGCGATTGCTTGGAGACAATTCCTTCTGAATTTAGGTATATTTCAACACTACGAAAGATTGAGGTATGTTGGTGCGGCAAAAATGTCGAAAGTTCAGCTTTTGAAATTCGTGAAGAACAATGGGATTATGGTAATAAAGAGTTTGATATCACAATCCATGGATTCGACTTCGAGGAATAAAGAGAGCATCTGTTCTACTGGTGTACATGGTGTAAGTCAAAGCTTATTGACTAAAAATAAATAAAAATTCCTGGCAGAAGATTCTTGACATCCACACCTGAGAATTGCTATTTGTACAGAGGCCTCTAAGTACAGGCCCCTGTAAGTGAAGCATTGCTCCACCTGAGCTACGTGGTGAGAAAAGACAATGTTTTCGGGTCCGTGTCAATTGCTAGTTGTTGATTTTATTCATTGTCTTTTCATTGTACCGAATGTGAAGTTACGACTTCTTTATCACAATTAAGTAAAATTAAATAACGGCCTGGTTGCAAATTCTATTCTATTATTATCGTTAACTAGTAATCGCACCCGTGCAATGCACGGAATAAATAATATTTATTGAATAAATTGTAAAAATACAATACTCGATAAAAATAACACAATAAAAAAATAATAATAATAACTTGTATACACGAATTGTGAATAATTTGTACTTTCATTTCTCCCTATAAGATTTCTTATTTTAATGCATAAATTGTATATTCAATATACAATCAAAATATCAAAAAAAGAAAAAAAAGAAAAGAAAATTTATGAATTGCATTTTTTTTAATAGTTAATTGTTCATTATCTAGTTTCCTTAGTTTATTTATTCATATAGAATTGATTATTCAAAAATAATTTTTTTTTAATGTTCATTCACAACCACATATTATTTAAAAAATAATTTTTCACAATTGCACATACTACCTTTTAATCACACATTCTAAAAAAAGAAAATCAATTTTTAACCACTCAATTGATTGATTTGACAATTATTTTATTTTTTATACTACATTCTTTCACTTTCAATCACACATTTAAAACCATTTCTATAGTTTATATCAAACTTACTCCTATTCAGTGGTTTCAAATATAATGTGACATTTTATTTTTCACCAAGTATTGAAAATGGCCATGTTACTCACACACACACACAAAACTATTTTTTGTGCATGTTAAATACATGTAGGGACTATATTTTATTTTTAAATAGAATAAGTTTGATAAAACCTTATATTTTTATTTTCTATAGAATTCAATGAATTAATTGTTAAAGTCTGTAGTATATATTTTACAAATTGATGTTATTTTAAATTTATAAAAATTAAAAAATAGATAAATGAACAAAATGAGTAAATTTATAAAATTAATTTCAAAATTACCAAAGAGTTTATCGAAGTCTGAAGTTGTATAAATTAAAATGATTCAATTGAATTTACTTAGAAAGATTGGATATCATTATTTCTTTTAATTTGATAAGAAAAAAGATTTGAAATTAATCATTTATGTCAAATTGAAGTTAGGTAAGAAATGATAAATATCATTTTATGACTTAGATGAGATAAATTAAAAAGATTGGATATTGAAAAAAGTAAAAAGTATAAGTAAAACTTTTACTTTTATTATTTGAGGCAATTTTAAGAATGATATATTTAGAGTTTGTTCTCATTTGTTAACTTGTATTGAACTTCTCGTTAAGATCATGAATTTGACACCTATATTGCATATTTTTTGACTTCAAAATATTACAATAATTATCAAAAGAATAAAAATAATATACAATTTGATCTTTTTATAGATTTTTTTATTTTTTACAATCAATAAGTCATTTATTACATGTCACCTATAATTAATTTTGCATTAATTGAAGTTTCCTAATTCAATTATTAAAATAATTAATAAAATAACAAAGTTTCCTAAAATAACAGGGAAAAATGGCGGGAAACTATGTGTGGGATTTTTCGACTGCTATACTATTATTATATATATTAAGATTTGTCAAGTGGCCGGGCCTAGATCTCAGCCTTTAATCTTTTGCCTTGTCTTTCTCTTTTATTTTATTTATTTCTTTTTCAGGTATTTCTCCACTGCTATCTTGAGGTGAATAAGTGTTTGGCACTAAATTCAATTTTGATTACCAATTTAGAAATCCTAGATGAATTAATTCTAATCCATAATAATTAAATAACGAAAAAGTAAATTACGTAAAGATTGATAACAAAGGAAAACTCTTGAACAACAATTAAAGAGAAAAAACATCCGGACAAACGTGTTAATAATGATTCCACAAAAAAAAAAAAAATGAATTTCTTACAACAATTGATTCAAGTCCATTAACATTTAGCCAACTCTGACCCCCAATTTTTGAAATCCTTGAAGGTTCTCTTCACATGTTCTTTCAGCATCTTCCAGCAACAATAGACTCTTTTCTCTTTGCATAGAATCCCAAGAAAGCATCTCTTTTTTCAGATTTTCAAGTAAAGGTTTTGACGCAGAACGAAAGTAATTAGGGTTTACCAACATAAGCCCCCAACAAAGAAACTATAAAAACTCACGAAAATATTCTTAAAAATGGAATTCTCTAATTCAAGAAATTAAGGAATCTTTAAAGAGTCTCGAAATAACCCTAATTTAAGCAAAAAGACAAAATTAGACATCCACTTAATTAAATAATTAAAATTGCTAAAATAGGAAAAACTTCAATTGCTCGGTAGACTGTCTTAAACTGCAAATTTGATGATGGAATCGACCTCAACCAGGTAAACTTGGGTTGGGACACTTTAGAGTGCTATTAGGCATTTTCGAAAACATATTATAATAAGAATTCTGAAACTAGTGCAGAAAGTTATGTCCGTTTCTTCGAAACCGCTCTTTTACTCAATTTTCAATCCAATTCTTCTTCAAACTCTAACGCCAATTGTCCTACATCATGTTTAGATTCAATTTTCACATAGAAAGTGTTCGAAGTTGGAAATTTCTATCTCTAGAAGAATTGTAGACATTTGTCAAACTTTGAATAATCTCAATCAGATATATAGAGAAAAATTTATGACCAAAATACTAACAATCGATAGCTAATTGCGATATTATCACTCGAGTGGTTTTAGTAGTACTAGGGGCGCTCGATGGGCTCTCGAGTGGCCGTGTCACGTGGAGAATTCATATTTCGCAATTTTCAAATTTTTTACAATCCCACACGACCTCAAACATTTCATATTATATTTCGAAACCCTTGTTCATTTTCCATGTAGTTGATTATTATATTTCATAAAGATTTGACATACTACAAATCTCTTGATCCATTCTGTGATTATTCAAGATCAACCACAACAACTCCTTGAATTGAAATCCAAAATTGTCAATCATAAAATATTAAACCCAAAACCCTTTAACTGATATAAGCCTTCAGATTTCTGAAGTTGGGAAGATGTCATTGGAGTTCCGGTTAAAGAAGAATGCAGTTCGTTTGGGCAATTCACACAAAGATAAAAGAGTTCAGAGTTGTTGAAATATGCTGGAAGTACAACCAAAGATGGTCTTCAGTGTTAAAAGTTGAGGGGTTAGAGTAAACTAAGGATTGGTAGTGTTTAAACCAATTTTTGTTAGTCAAATAACTTGAAGGAAAAAAAAAGTTCCTTGTCCATTTCCACGTTTTTAAACTTTTATGATACCATTACCATTTGCAATATGTTTTCATATTGCTATAAAATCTCATTATGAATTGAGAAGCCAAATATAATTAGCTATTTCGTGTTGATAAACTAGAAAAGGGGAATTGTGATATCTTTAGAATTGTCTATTTAATTGAGACTTTTAAATTTTTTTAAAGATTTTTAAGAATTTTAAAAGTTAAAGAGTATTCAACTGAGATTTTTTAAGACTCTAAAAATCTCGGTGTATTCAATAGGATTTTTAAAGAGTTTTTAAGAGTCTTGGTAAATTCGATTAAAATGTTTTAGAAGTCTTTGAAGTCCATGGCATTTAAAATGTGAGTGGATTTTAAAGAGTTTTATGAAAGTCTTTAGGGTACTAACATTTAAGCAGATGATACAAAAATAAACTTTTAAAAATTGTCTCTCATTTATTCCAAGATTTTGGAAGAGTTTGGCAAAAAAATTAATTTATATTTTTTATTTTTATAATATTCTCTTTCTTCTTCTTTTCTACAAATCTTAGGGTTATGATTATTTGTTTTTTTTAATTTTTTCTTCTATTGATTTTATTTGTTCTCTTTTTCCTTTTATCTCTGTTTTGTTGTTTTTCTTTATTCTCTAAAAAAATTCTGTTTGTTCATATTTTTTTAGAGGATTATTGAATTATATTGCTCCTGAGCTTTTACTATTTATGCTGACATTTGTAAACAAACTTTTCAATCTTTATTATGAGTTGATCTTAAGCTTGGAGTTGGATTTTTTGGTTGTTTCCTTGTTGGATCTTCATTCATTGGATTCATTTATCTCATTTATTGAATAGGTGATAATTTATTACTTTATTTTCACCTTGTATGCAAATTCATTATTAGTTGAACCTGAAACACGATGCTGTTTAAATTAATGATTAGAGGAAACAACATTTATAAGTGTTAAAGACTAAAGAGACTCTGCAATCTGAATGTTTTTCACAGCACTTGTAGTGAGCAGATTACAAGTTCAAAGATATAGTCATATAGCTTGATTCGATTAATGAAGTGCTAAAGAGTCTTTACAATTTGGAAAAAATAAAATAAAATTGCAACTATTTCTATTATAAAGGACATTAACAATACGGGTTGATTTCCATTTTCCAATTTCCAATGCAATTTTTTTTTTCAGTTGCATCTTTACAATTGCAAAATGAAGTACATTTTCGATGAAATGAGTTCTTGATTAGGACAAACAACTTTAGAAGTTTGAAGATTCTTGCCTTGCAAATCATTGATTCCATAATCTATAGTCAGTTTTTTTATTTTATGTATTTTCTTTTATTTGTAATGTAGATGAATGCTGAGTTTGTTGAAAATAAAAGAAACCGAATGTGAGATCGGAAGTATGATCACATTGTACTAAGATACAAGGGGAAAATGGAAAAATGTAGTTATTGTGAGAATCTTATGCTTTTGTTTTATCAGACATGTATTTCTCTACAAGTAGTCATCCTTCAATTGTTATCCTGAGTTTTGTTTTGGTATAGTCCTATCAAATTGTTTTACTCTGTTATTTTAATTATGTTTGATGTACATTATAATGGGAAAGTGATATTTTCAATGGATTGATACAAGATTGGTACGAGAATTTTTCAAAGACAGAAGATTTGTTTGGCTATCTCACAGACTGGGTGCTCAAGTGATCTCTTCATTTTCCTAACTCGAAGGCCTCTATTTATAGTACTACATGAGGCACAATTATTTAACCTCTTGCATCATTGCTTACATCATTCATCAATAATTTAAAACTTTACATTACATCAAAGGACATCTGTCCCTCTATTATTTTCACCTTCACATGGTTCTCACATAAAAACTATCCTTGGCGTATTGCAAAAGCAGATCTCATTTCTACCAGCATCTTCTTTTTCAAAAGTAGATTACAGCTGCCTATCATTTTTGTTGACTAAAGAGGCAATGCACGTCTCTTGTAAAGTTGTAAAACTTCCATTGGTCTTATAAGTGTCGAATTTGTTGATGTATTTTTCAAGATAGTTGATTTTTCTTTTCCTCCATTAGTGAGAAGAGTTCATCCTTGTGATATTTGGTACAGTCTTGATATTCTTTCCAACATCAATTTAGAAATTTTGTGCAACATGTCTGATTGTAACAATATGTTTAGCAGGGTAGTAAACCCTTCGATCAACTTCTGGATTGATCGAATAAAATTTTAAGTATATAAATCTTCATTGGGAAAATTTTGAAATTTCTCATTTTAATAAATCATTAATTTTTTCGATTTCTTTCAGATCTTTTCCAGGGTAAATAAGATCTAAAAACCCATAATCCTGAAGTTCATATATAATCTTGGCAATTTTTTTGTAATTTTTTCAGATCATCATTCGCTATTATTTTTGTTATGCTGGGATCACCTCCCTGGTAATAATCAATCGTGGATATACATTATCGCCAGATGAGATGTAGTAACAATCACAATCCTAAAGTTCATATATAATCTTGGAAAAATCTTTATATTCGTCTTCTTTTGGTAAAAAAAAGGAATCATTTTCCTCTTATGCACAAGTTTTAATCACTTTTGTATGTTCGTCTTTGACATTAATTGTTAATTTTCTCAGACTGAATTCATTTATTATCACCTTTTGCGGACTTGGACTTAGTTCATCTCTTCTGATTTTTGGTCCACCACTGCTTTCAGAAGATGTACGTGTATCTATTGTACCTATTTGTATTTTTGGTAAAATCTATTTGGTATCAATTAGTTTGTTATTTAACCACTCAAATTTTGATTCAATTTCACTAATTGTGTCGCTCAATTGTTTGGTATAATTGGCATGAGAGACAGAAAGATCAATTAACAATTTAAGATTTTGTTGGAGACTTTCTGTCATTTGCTCAATTCCATCTTTTATATCATCAGCTTCCAGAATGAGAAAGTTTATTCGCACTTTAGCGTCCATCAAGGATTATTTGATATTATCCATCAACAAATTCTATAATCCTGCTAAGAAAATTTGCAAGATAATTATTAGCTCATTTAATATGAATTATATCAAAATTGTAAAATGCTAAATATGCTTGTCATATATGAAGTCTTCAATATTGAGGTTGATGATAATTTATTTTTGACTAATCCCGCAACTTGAAAATTGTCAGTTTCAGCAATGAATTTTTTAGATAATGAAAATAATGAGAACTTTTTTATTCCTCTGATACTTGCTAGTAATTCTTTTTCATGGATAGTATAATTTATTTCTACTTGGGTAAAGGTTCCACTAGAATATCTGCAAACTTCGTTAATATCTGTTTTTAAGATTGCTGCTCAATATTTGTCTGAGACATCAGTATTAATTATTAAATTATCTTTTCCATCTAGTAATCTTAATTTTAGTAATTTTTTACATTCTTCTTTGAGTGATTTAACAATTTCTGTATATTCATCATTCCATCCTTTAGTATTTATTTTCTTGAGTAAAATATGGATTTTATGTCTTTTTTTCGAAAGATTTTCAATAAATCCTCCTGCATAATTTAAACATCCTAAGAACATTTGTATTTGTACTTTTGATTCTATTTTATCTGAAAATTTTCTATCTTTTTAGATATGTGAGTTTGTAAATTTATTCATTTTGTATTTATTGATAATCCAAGAAAATCAATTTCTTATTTTTCTTTTATAGCTTTATTTTTTGAAAGAACGATTCCTTCATTTTTACGATTCATTTATAAATTTTATTAAATGATTTCTATATTCTTCTCTATTATTAGAACATATCAATATATCAACATAAACAATTAAAAATTTATTAAATTTTATAAACATATTTTCATTTTTCTTTGATATATTTGTGATGCATTTTTTAAACCAAATGACATAACCACCGATTCATGCTTATCTTGAGGTGTAATAAATATTGTATATTGTGCTATCTTCTTCCATTTTGATTTGCCAAAATCCTGATTTACAGTCAAATTTAGAATAATATTTTTTTTCTTTTGCAAGATTTATTAAAACTTCTTTATTTGGTAAGAAATATCCATCAAATTTTATATATTTATTTAGTTCTTTATAATTTATCACAATTCTTGCTTTTCCTCTAACTTGTTCAAAATGCTTCATAACCATAATTGCTGGATTACTATGAGGTCCATTAATAGGTCTAATTAGTTTTTTTTTATCAAGCAAATCTGTTATTTGGGTTTTGAATTCTTGTGTATCTTGTACGGTATACATAATTGGTTGGGCTCTTATAATAACTTTTTTTGTTAGTTCTATGTTAGCTCTAGGATGATATGGTTTCCAAAATAATAATGGATTTTCTCCATAATTTTTTTTCTAATTGATCAATTATTTTTTTCATACTTGTTTGTATATCTGATTTCAAGACTTTTTTGTAAATTATGTTTTTATTTTTTATTTCATTTTGTGTCATTGGGTTTTTTATCCCATTTATCCTCACGATGAGCTGGCCGAACTCTATAAGTTTTAAATTCTCTTGGGATTTTTAATAAATGTCCACATGGTATTTGTAACATTATCATATAATTATTTTGTTTATAAAATTGAAATTGTTGTATAAAGTCATTTCCTAGTAATATATCACATTCTAATTTATCATAACTATATATTTTGTTTATAACTGTTTGTTTACTTCCAAGTATTATATCGACTTTATCAGCACTATTTATTATTTTGTTACTTTCTCCTATTACTCCTATAATTTTAATTTTTCCGTAAGTATTTCATGATTTTGTTAAAAAACTTTTGAATATTGTTATATAACTTGTTTCTATTAATGCATAAGTGGATATATTTGTTTCTACAATAGTAACTTGTATATAAATAGCTTATGAAAAGCTTATTTGGTTATTTATTTAGCTTTTCTGCATAGTAAAGTTTGGCAATTATGAGTTATATATTGTCCTTCTCTTTTTATACTATAATCTTCAAATCCATTTAAGAAACTCATTCCTAATAATATATGAGGACCTATATCCATACTGCTATCTATATAACATGGTACTAAAAGATTAATTCCTCCCATTTTTATTTGTACTTTGACTTTCAGTTGTATGTAATTGTCTATCAAAATTAATATATCTGTATGGTTCATTTCTATGAGTTATCAATCTTTTATTCTTATTTGAAGCTATATGACATTCACTAGTTCCTGTATCTATTAATATGTTTGATCATTTTATATGTTCTTTTTCATTGAAATATTCACATTCTATTTTTATATTTCTAGCATTTCTGTGAAATTTTATTTCTCTTGTATTACTAATCTTTCCTAATTGTCTTCTATTAGGTAGACTAAGACTTCTTGATCTTTTAATTAATCTTCCATCTTAAAATGTTATTTTATTATCAGGGTATTCTTCATCTCTTAATTTTATGATTTCGGGTTTATTTTCTGTTATGCTAAGTTTGTAATTTTTTGGGATTATGGTTATCTGTTTGTTTGGTTCCACAATTTTACTGATATCTTTGCATTCTTTATGGACTTCAATATATAATTTTTTTTTAGAGTAAATGTTTCCATAATTAGAATTAGTGAATCTATATAATGCTCTATATTCTATAGTCATAATTTGATCTCCTTATTGCATTATATTATTTCTATGTAATTTGAAATGTAGTCCTAAAACTTCATTAAAGTTTCTATCTTTCAATGAGACACTATATTTTAGGTAACACGTAAATATTAATTTCTAATATGCTAGATTTCATTCTACTATTCCTAGTTGACTGTCTTTCAGATTTATTATTCTTTCATCATATAAACGTACAGTCAAAAGAGAATCTATTCCTTTCATGAATTAAGATTTAAACATTATTTGTGTTCCTGCTAAATAAACATATTGAATTTTTTCACTTTGTTTTATATTAATCTTTGCTAATAATTTTGTAACTGTATTTTTGGTTAAAAGGTTCAATTTATGAGTTCCTTAAGTTGTTCGGACATCTATTACTTTTTCAATTTTATGATATTCATTTATTGATATTCTTTCTTTCACTTTATTCATTTTCTATTTTTATATATTGTTTTTGTAATATTTTAACTTTCTTTTTAGTACAATCATGTCTTAGATGACTTATTTCTCCACAATTTCAACATCTATATTGACTTTTATCTTTTTTATAAGGTTTATTTTTCTATTGTTTATTTGGATTATATCTCCTCTAGTAATATCTTCTTCTATGTTTTATGTATTTTTTCCTAAAATTCCTGAATTTTTTGAACTTTCTATTTTTATATTTTCTCTTAGCATTTCTTTTTTTCAAGATTACATCTCGATTGTATAGGTTTTTTCATGTGTTCACAACATATTCTAGTAAATTTTCCCTATTTTTTGAATAATTGTCTTTGTTGGCATATATATGCTAATATTTGAAATAGAAATTTTATCCTTTATCCTAAAATTCTAAGTATTTCGGGGTTTTTTTTAATAAATTTTTCAAATTCTATATTAAAATATATTCCCCATGAACTTGGTAATTTATTATAATACATGTCTTTGTATACTTCTTGATTTCCATTATTATAGAATTGGACATACTAGAAATCTTTAAATTCACAAGTGTATTCGTTGATTTTACACATATCACAAATTGTTAAACTTATTAGTCTAACTCTAGCATTATCTTTTTCTCTTATTGATTCTCCTTCAGAATTACTTATTCAATTTTCTCCTATAAATTCATCTGCACTGTATTCTACTAATATTTGTATACCTTCTCTATCTGATTTTACTATTTCTATTTGAACATTTCTTCTTATTAATGTTTTTATATAATTACTTATTCCTTCCCAATAATTTCTAACATTTCCTTCAAATGATGCAACTAAAAAGTCTATTCTTCTTTCAATACTTTCTCGTGTATCATCTTTATTATATAAAAGAATAATATCATTGAATCTTCCCAAGTTAATAAAGTTTTTCAGTATCTATCTTACAATCTAAATCTAATTTTGTTCCTCGATGATTAATATGTTTATCATAATTATCATTTGGTTCAAATCTATCTCTGTACTTGTTTTCCTTTTGTTGATTGTCTGTCTCTAATCCAATCATAATATTGTCTATGGGATTTGTTATATAGATGTGCATAACTTTTATTTGGATCTGGTAATTCCTTTTTAGAAGTTCCTATTGGAGCTGTATTAGGTGCTCCTCCAGTATTCATTAAAAGTTGATATTCATTCAAATTGTGTACGCTTAATTGGTCAAAATTTTTTATAAGTAAGTATAATTCTTCATTCATCTTTATTTTGTTTTTCTTTAGTTTTTTTTTTTCAACTTTATGTTTTCCTAACATTTTTTCTATAAATTTTTGTAACTAAATTTTTCTTCTAGTATTTTCGGTAATATGTTTTTTTTCTAAATTCATCATCCATACTTCCTGTTTCTATTACAATTTTTTTTTTGTTGAAAGTGTTTCTTTCCAATTCCAGCATTTCTTTTTCTATGAGTTTTTTTTTTTTTTTTTTTTTATCTATTTTAACTTTTTGAACATCGCTTATTAATATTTTTAATTCCTCAAAATGTTCATTCATTGACATTTTATACTATTGGTTTAGTAGTTTGGGTTTTGTTAGAAAAATGGCAGTGAATTGGCAGCAAAGTGGCTTCCTTTGAGATCAATTTCGGGTGGAACTCGTTTTATCTTTGCGTAGGATCAAAGTTGATTTTTGTTCTATTAGTCGAATTGTGATAGTCCCGGTTAATCACGGGGAAAAGTAAGAGAAGTTCAATGGTTCGAAATTTAAGAGGTGATGCGTGTCGCAATGCACCAAAATAATAAATAATTCCTTACTCGTCAAATATTAATTAATAATGTAGTAGCGAGAGTAAGGGTCGATCCCACGAAGAACGGAAACTAATTTTAGTTGTTCGATCAATTAGAATGGAATGGGGGGTTTTGTTGTTTGAAATTGCTTGAATGAAAACTATGAATAAAAATAAACAATTAAATATGACTAGAGAAATAATATGAGAAGAAATCTTGTTCTCGGGTTCTGTTGTGCCCTCAATTAATGTTATATCTTTCCTTGTAACGTGTTTCTATTCCTAATTCAATTATCAATCATAAATAATCAACAAGCTCTGATTATCTAAATTCTTCCTTATGTGTATTGATTCAAAACAAGCTCTTCGAAGCAATTCTAGCCATGGACAATCCTAAACAAGCTCTTAGGATTTAATGCACGACTAGTATGAAAATATAGAAGAATAGATTGAATTGGATCATTAATTACACAAGCTCGAATTAATCAATCCAAGTTGAATTATTACTAAACCTGCACGAGATTTATTTGCTCCTAAAGTAAAGATTCAATGACAATTACGGATTAAGAATCTAAACATAGCATATTCATGAATCCAAAAATCAATAATCCAATTGGCCAAATTAAACTATTAATCAAATAAACTCAATGAACATTCAAAACATAATAATCCAACAATTGAAATAAAGGAATAAATTCACGCTACTAATTTGTAGGAAAAGAAAATAACATAATTAAATTGACACAACTTCCCCTTTGAACAAGATATGGAATTTAGCCTAGCACGATTGTGGTAGATTCTTCAAGTTACTTCATGAATTCGATTGTTGTTGATATTATTGCTCTTGAAAATCTCCAAAGAATGCTCTATATTTTGCTCTCAATTTTCCTCAATGTGTAGCCTCTTTCACAATAATAAAAGTCTCTTTTTCTTGTCATGAAATTCCCTTTTTATAGCCTCAATTTCGTGTCCTAGCTTTGGGACCAAGAAATCCAAAATTATGGAAAGAATTGAAATATGGAAATTTTTGACTAGAATAGTTACGGCCGTGACATTTCATTTACGGCCGTAAATGAGTTTCTGCTGATTTTCTTCTTTTAAAGGTTACGGCCGTAAGGATATGTCTTACGGCCGTGAAGGCGTTTCTGCTGATTTTTGCACAACGATATGAAAACGTTTACGGCCGTGACTATATGTATTACGGCCGTAACGTATTTGCACCCAAGGTCCTCAATCTTCGATTTTAAGCGCATTTTGGTCCTTTTTCCTTCTTTTCTCTTCCTTTGTGATCCTATACAATATAAAACATAAAATTGCATTAATAATACTTAGATAGAATCACATTATGGCATATTCAAGGATATAAGTGTATAAAATAAACGTTAATATAGCACTTATCAAATCCCCCACACTTGAACCATTGTTCGTCCTCGAACAAAAATTTGCAAAGATAAGAATAGGATTCAAACAATAGATTACAATTTAGAGACTTGAGGTTGCAACCCACTTTTCTTCAACAAAAATGTTCCATTGCATGATCGGATTGTGTTAGTGTGTGCTAGAGATGCAACGCACTTTATTTCCCATCCCAATCATGACTCGATATGGTTTATTTCATTGCACCTCTCGTGTTTGCTCACATCCCAACCATTTATGAGTGACTACGAGGAGAATAATTTTGCCCAACTCCAATGGGAATCGGTTGCGTAAACCGAGTTGTTCATGACGTGAATTCAGTCAACACAGTATCCCCGACCACATTCATAGCACCAACCCTAGACCAAGAAATTCAAACCTCTCATAAGCATATGTAATGGGAGTTAACACCTCACAAGATATTTCTCTCTTCGCACAAAGTGTATAAGGGATTGAATTTTTCGCTCATCTCTCTGCATGGATAAGTCAGTACCACAGATTGCCTAACTGTCATAACCGGAGCCAACAATAACACAAGTGCAAAGCGAATGTCTTTATTTGGTTGTAACGGGGCTTCGGGTCAGGTAGGATAAAAGGATATATTTAGGCTGAGTCGAGAAGGAACTTCGCAAACCAAGTCAATTCATAATGACATTACTTCCTTTTCCCCTTAATATGAACTTCATTGTTTCCCGCTACCCAACTTTGTTCACACTTGAATCTCTTTTTTTTTTTCACAAGTTGAGTGTTTGACATCCTCAACTATTAATTTACATGACTAACTCTCTTTTCATTGCTTTTTCTCTTTCGATTTTTTTTCGATTATAGACTGCAACTTTTTTTTTTTTCTCTTTTGTTCAAATCATTTCGCAGCCACCAAGTGACACAAGATAGAATTACAATCCCCTGAATTCAGTCCGTTTCACGACCATTGCTCAACACAAGATAACCCTTGCAACTTCTTAGACTTTGACCATAGCACAATCCTCAATCAACAAAAGCTTGCGAATCCCTTCTCTATGGGTTCAAAACAGAGATAATGCGAAAGAAAGGGTATTCGTGGCTTGTAGCGTGGCATAAAAATTCAAAGAAAGGCTAAGGCTCAAACGGGCTTCTAATGGTCCATGTAGCAAGGTAGGCTCTTTTAGCAAGTCAAATTTGGTTTAACCTATTGCCTTTGCTATAATTTGCACTTGAATCAAGAAGCTACAACGGTATGCACAAGAAAGCACATCCAAGCATAACCCAACCATGCAGGACACACATCAAAGAATTACGAGCTCATAAGTATTAAGAATAGCTCTTAGGCTCAAAAGCTCACAAATTATGGTTTTCATGTGTTTCTCCCATCCAATTATGAGTTATAGGTCATTGCTTGATCTTCATTCCAAATCTAAGTCCATTGGTCGAGGATAACGGTTAAAAGTATTCAAACCATGACTACTCACAAAAATATAATTATTTCTGATGGAATTGGGACGCTCAGGGTTATATATGAAGGGATAATACGTTTATTCCTGTTTGGGTTGACTAGGTTGTAGACATCTGACAATTTTTCTTTTCATTTTCAACCTATTGTACAGTTTTGGGCGAGATCATCTCTATGTGCTCAATTAATATCCAATTATGCAATGATTTTTCAAAAAAAATGAACCAAAAGTGGGGTCGCTTCCTATCAAAGCTTAAAATGGATGCTGACTCAAACTGAATTTTAACGTTTCGACTACAGAAAGTAGATAAAGACATTAAGCTCACAATCAATTCGATCCCCCCCACACTTAGAAAAAACAATGTCCTCATTGTAAAGCAAAACAATAAAAGGGGAGTTATGCACGAGGGCTACGTGTTTTTTTTTTTTTTTTTTTTTTGAAATGTGAAATTTCTGGAATTACGGCCGTGAATGTCTCACTGACGGCCGTAAGTCCTAATCTGGAAAAAATAGCAAGCATCCACTACGGCCGTAAAATCAAGTCTCACGGCCATAAGTTGGCCTCTGAATAAATTTACTGAATTGTGTTACGGCCGTACTTGAGTACCTTACGGCCGTAACAAGGCCACTAATTTTTTTTTTTTTTTTATAATAAATATGAGAATGAAATGACTAAATGAAATAAACCAAAAATGAAAATACGAAAATAAAGGGTTGAGGGGATAAAGAAACTCCCTCCTCGGGTTGCCTCCCGAGCAGCACCTTTGTTTACAGTCGTTGGCTCGACCGAGTCCTTTTTCAACCGGGATTAGGTGGATTTCCAAAGCTCAACTTCTTTTTCATATTTTTCATTAGGGCCTGCAAAATAGGGGGAAACTTCTCATCAGCTACTGGTAAGGTGATACAAAAGTTTTCACCTGGTTGTGATGGCTTTGGACAATCATTAAGCTCAGCAACAGTTTCCTGAAATGGAGAATAACTCACAACAGTAGAATGAACTTTGTTAGCATCATTAATGTGTTTCATGGAGTCATAAATATTGAACTTAACAATTTCATTATCAAACTCCATGGTAAGTATACCATCACTAACATCTATCTTAGTTTTCGATATTTTTAGGAATGGTCTGCCTAACAAAATAGGAGTGGGGTTTGGAGAGTGATCATCATTCATGTCTAACACATAAAAATCTGCTGGAAACACTAAACCCCCTACTTGTACTAAAACATCTTCAACTACCCCATCCGGATATGCATTGGAACGGTCGGCTAGTTGAATGATAACACTAGTTTCAGTCATTTTAGCAAGTTTCAATGAAGTGTACGTAGATCTAGGCATTACATTTATAGATGCTCCTAGGTCTATCAATGCACGATCTATCCTAATGTTACCTATTTGACAGGGTATGGTAAACATACCTGGATCCTTGCACTTGGGAGGCAATTTTCTTTGAAAAAGTGCAGACACGGATTCACCCATTCTTACCATCTCATTTCCATTTAGCTTTCTCTTATTGGTGCACAGATCCTTCAAAAACTTTGCATATCGGGGAACTTGTTTGATGGCATCCAATAATGGAATGTTGATTTCCACTTTCCTGAACATCTCCAATATATCCTTTTCCTTGCCCTCCTTAGTCGCTTTTCCTAACCTTCCAGGAAAAGGAGGTGGAGTCAATTTAGCAATTAAGTTAAAGTTGGATTTTACCCGCGGGTTTTGCGAAGTGCTGTTTTTCTTTCCGACCCCTTCCTTTTCATCTTCATCCATTTCAGGTGCAGCCGGTTCCAATTGCGGACCCTCAATTTCCTTTCCACTCCGGAGAGTTATGGCGCTCACGTTTTTGGGATTCACCTCGGGCTGTGATGGTAGCTTCCCTCCAGATTGTGCCTCCAATCTATTTATGGCAATGGCCATTTGGCTCATTTGATTTTCCAGATTTTGAATGCTTGACTTGGTATCCTGTTGGAATTGCATCGTGTTAGTTGCCAACATCTTAACCATATCCTCAAGAGACATACCTGAATTTTGAGATTTTTGTTGATATTGCCCCTGTGGTTGGAAGGTTCCTTGTTGCTGAAATTGCCCTTGAGATTTGTTGGAGGGGAAACCCGGGGGTTTGTTATTTCTGTAGCTCAGGTTGGGGTGATCTCTCCACCCGGGGTTGTACGTGTTTGAATATGGGTTGTACTGTTGCCTTTGAAATGGAAACCCTTTTGCGGCCCTTACCTGTTCATTGTTTTCTTCTTGCAATACCGGACATGTATCCGTTGGATGTCCAAAGTTCGAAAGGATTCCACAGGCTTTGGCTTGCTTCGAATTCCCTACAGCAAGCTGCTTAACAAGATTCGTCAGTTCATATAATTGACCTTCAATATTGGAACTATTTACCTCGTTCACTCGGCGGACTTGGGAATCTCGGGTTGAATTGAATTGCTGAGTATTTTCTGCCATATTAGAGATTAAAGCTCGCGCTTGTTCCGGCGTCTTGGCCATCAGTGCTCCTCCACTTGCGGCATCTATCATGTTTCTATCCATCGGTGCTAAGCCTTCGTAGAAATACTGCACCAGGAGTTGCTCACTGATCTGATGGTGGGGGCAGCTCGAAATGAGTTTCTTGAAGCGCTCCCAGTACTCATATAATGTCTCGCCATTGCTTTGGCGAACCCGCAAATCTCCTTCCGGATTGTACCAGCTCTCGATGCAGGGGAGTATTTTTCCAAGAAGAGCCTTTTCATGTCATTCCAAGTAGTAATTGTCCCCGATGGTAGACAATAGAGCCAGTCGGTTGCGGCATCCTTCAATGAGAATGGGAAGGCTCTCATTTTTATTTGTTCCTCGGTAATGCCCGTGGGCCTCATACTGTCGCAAACCACATGGAACTCCTTTAGATGTCTATATGGATCTTCACCGGCATGTCCCCGAAAAGTAGGTAGAAGGTGGATCAACCCGGATTTTAGCTCAAAGGTTCTTCCTTCTTCTACCGTTGGAAACGTAATGCACAATGGCTGCTGAGCCACATCGGGAGTAGCCAGTTGTTTAAGAGTTCTGTTGTTAGCTTCCATTTGTCCCGCTGCTCTCCTTTGCTGTCGAAAAGTCCTCTCGATTTCTGGGTCAAGATCAAAAAGTTCACAATTAGTTGACCGAGTTTTAAGCATATAAGCAAAGGAGCACAAAAAAAATAATTTTTTTTTTTAAAAAAAAATTATATAAATAAAGTGAGAATAAAATTAATAAAATAAAATGCAGAAAAAAAAATTCTAATTAACTAAACAACTAAATTGGTTGACCGTTCCCCAGCAAATGCGCCAAAAATTTGATGCGTGTTGCAATGCACCAAAATAATAAATAATTCCTTACTCGTCAAATATTAATTAATAATGTAGTAGCGAGAGTAAGGGTCGATCCCACGAGGAACGGAAACTAATTTTAGTTGTTCGATCAATTAGAATGGAATGGGGGGTTTTGTTGTTTGAAATTGTTTGAATGAAAACTATGCATAAAAATAAACAATTAAATATGACTAGAGAAATAATATGAGAAGAAATCTTGTTCTCGGGTTCGGTTGTGCCCTCAATTAATGTTATACCTTTCCTTGTAACGTGTTTCTATTCCTAATTCAATTATCAATCATAAATAATCAACAAGCTCTGATTATCTAAATTCTTCCTTATGTGTATTGATTCAAAACAAGCTCTTCGAACCAATTCTAGCCACGGACAATCCTAAACAAATTCTTAGGATTTAATGCACGACTAGTATGAAAATCTAGAAGAATAGATTGAATTGGGTCATTAATTACACAAGCTCGAATTAATCAATCCAAGTTGAATTATTACTAAACCTGCACGAGATTTATTTGCTACTAAAGTAAAGATTCAATGACAATTACGGATCAAGAATCTAAACATAGCATATTCATGAATCCAAAAATCAATAATCCAATTGGCCAAATTAAACTATTAATCAAATAAACTAAATGAACATTCAAAACATAATAATCCAACAATTGAAATAAAGGAATAAATTCACGCTACTAATTTGTAGGAAAAGAAAATAACATAATTAAATTGACACAACTTCCCATTTGAACAAGATATGGAATTTAGCCTAGCATGATTGTGGTAGATTCTTCAAGTTGCTTCATGAATTCCATTGTTGTTGATATTCTTGCTCTTGAAAATCTCCAAAGAATGTTCTATATTTTGCTCTCAATTTTCCTCAATGTGTAGCCTCTTTCACAATAATAAAAGTCTCTTTTTCTTGTCATGAAATTCCCTTTTTATAGCCTCAATTTCGTGCCCTAGTTTTGGGACCAAGAAATCCAAAATTATGGAAAGAATTGAAATATGGAAATTTTTTACTAGAATAGTTACGGCCGTGACATTTCATTTATGGCCGTAAATGAGTTTCTGCTGATTTTCTTCTTTTAAAGGTTACGGCCGTAAGGATATGTCTTACGGCCGTGAAGGCGTTTCTGCTGATTTTTGCACAACGATATGAAAACGTTTACGGCCGTGACTATATGTATTACGGCCGTAACGTATTTGCTCCCATGGTCCTCAATCTTCGATTTTAAGCGCATTTTGGTCATTTTTCCTTCTTTTATCTTCCTTTGTGATCCTATACAATATAAAACATAAAATTGCATTAATAATACTTAGATAGAATCACATTATGGCATATTCAAGGATATAAGTGTATAAAATAAACGTTAATATGGCACTTATCAAGAGGTGGTAACAAAAAATGCTATTTCACCTCACGACCTTGAATCTTGCGAGATTCTTGACTGAGAATGCTCCAGTGCTCAAAGAGGGTGAATGAGACATTCAAGTAATTGGTGTAGTGGATGCTTGGAAGCATTCTGATTTCCTGTGCCGGAATTATGTTATGAACAGTTTAGCTGATTCATTATACAATGTGTACTGCATAATAAAAACGGCTAAGGAATTATGGGAGTCTTTGGGAAAGAAGTATAAAACTGAGGATGCTTGAGCCAAGAAATTTCTTAATGGCCGCTTTTTGGAATACAAAATGGTGGACTCCAAACCTGAAATCAGTTAAGTGTAAAATCTTCAAGTGATTTTGCATGAAATTCATTCTGAGGGAATGGTTGTGAATGAATCCTTCCAAGTGGCATGTATAATTGAGAAGCTACCTCCTACATGGAAGGATTTCAAAAACTACCTAAAGCACAAGCGAAAGAAAATGAACGTTGAGGAATTAATATTTAGACTTCGAAGTGAAGAAGACAACAAAAGTTCTGAAAAAGGAGGGTTCAATCCGGCTGTGGCTAAAGCAAATTTTGTGGAGCAGGCCAAAGCTGCAAGACCAACAAAACCAAGTCTGGGTCATCTGGTGACAAAGGGCCCTAGTTGTGGCCAAAAGGTGGAATTTCTAAGAAGAAATTTCAAGGAAAATGCTTCAATTGTTACAAGATAGGTCACAAGTCTACGAAATGTCGTTTTCCAAAGAAGAAGAAAGAAGCAAACATGGTTGAAGATGCGTCTGACATGAACCTTGCAGCAATCATTTCTGAAGTGAACCTAGTGGGTTCAAATCCGAGAGAATGGTGGATAGACATTGGTGCCACCCGACATATCTGCTTCGACAAGGAGATGTTTAGTGGTTTTGAAGCAACGGATGGGGAGAAGCTATATATGGGAAATTCAACGACCTCTAAAATCAGGGGTCATGGAAAGGTGGTTCTAAAGATAAGGTCTGGGAAAGAGCTGAATCTAAATAACGTGCTCTATGTGCTAGAGATTCGTATGAATTTGGTGTCCGGCTTGCTATTGAACAAGCATGGCTTCTATATGGTGTTTGAGTCAGATAAAATCATTTTCTCTAAATCTGGAATGTTTGTAAGAAAGGGTTATGTTAGTGATGGGCTTCTCAAGCTCAATGTAATAGCTATTAAGCCAAAAATTAATAAAATGAATAACTCTTCCATTTATTTGCTTGAGTCTTCCAATTTATGGTATGGTAGACTAGGACATGTTAATTATGATACTTTGCGTAGACTAATTAACTTAAATTGCGTACCTATATTCCAAATTGATAATAAACATAAGTGTAAAACTTGTGTTGATGCAAAATTGACAAGGACATCATTTCAATCTGTTGAAAGAAAAACTGAACCACTTGATTTAATTCACATCGATGTATGTGATTTAAAATCTGTACAAACAAGGGGAGGCAACAAATATTTTATTACTTTTATTGACGATAACACAAAATTTGTTTTGTGAATTTACTTAAAAGTAAAGACAAAGCTATAGAGAAATTTGTTCTCTATAAAAATGAAATTGAAAATCAACCCAACAAGAAGATCAAAGTGTTGAGAAGTGATAGAGGTGGTGAATATGAATCACCATTTACTGAATTCTGTGCACAACATGGAATTAAACATGAAACAAGAGCACCTTATTCACCTTAACAAAATGGTGTTATTGAACGAAAAAATAGAACTTTGAAAGAAACGATGAATGCAATGTCGCTAAGTTTTGGATTACCTCAGAACATGTGGGGGAGGTTGTGTTATCAGCTAATTACCTTTTAAATAAGGTGCCCCAAAAGAAAGAAGATAAGAGCTCTTACGAGTTATTAAATGGAAGGAAGCCTTCCAATAAATACTTAGGAGGGTGGGGGTGTCTAGTCAAAGTGGTTGTAGCTACACCAAAGATGGTGAAAATAGGATCCAAAATTGTTGATTGCATATTTATTGCATATTCACATAACTGTAGTGCTGATCGATTTATTGTGTTTGATTCTAAAATATCTGATATACATAAAAACACGATAATGGAATCGAGAAATGCATCATTCTTTGAACATGTATTCCCATACAAGTTATAAGAAGAAGTAGGCTCTTCTAAACGAACATATGAGACTATAATTGAGAATAGTAAGGACCAAGAAGTAGAAGAAGAAGTTGAGGTTGAACCAAGACGTAGCAAATGAGAAAGGATACAAAAATCTTATGGTCCTGATTTTTTTACCTATATGCTAGAAACAGAACCTCAAAGCTTCAAAGAAGCTGTAAACCCTTCAGAAGGACCTCAATGGAAAGATGCCATTAAAAGTGAAATAGATTACATTTTGCAAAACCATACATGGGTGCTGGTGGATCTTCCCCAAGGAAACAAACCATTAAGCTACAAATGGATTTTCAAAAGGAAAATGAAAGTAGATGGAAATATTGATAAGTACAACACCAGACTTGTAATTAAAGGTTACAATCAACAAAAGGCCTTGACTACTTTGACAATTATTCTCCGATAATAAGAATAACTTCCATTCAGATGATATTAGCGATTGCAACTTTGTACAATCTCGAAATACATCAAATGGATGTCAAAACTACTTTTCTAAATGGAGATTTAGAAGAAATTTTTTTCATGGAACAATATGAGGGGTTTTTAGTACAAGGACAAGAAAAGAAGGTGTGTAAATTGGTGAAATCATTATATGGCTTAAAACAAGCACCAAAACAATGGCATGAAAAATTTGACAATGCCATGATGGAAAGTGGATTTAAAATTAAAGAATGTGACAAGTGTGTGTATGTCAAAGACACTAGAAATGGCTATTTCATTTTATGTCTTTATGTTGATGACATGCTTATCACTGGCAATAATGATAGTATGATTAAATCCACAAAAGCCATGGTGAACAAAAAATTTGACATGAAGGATATAGGTTTACCCGATGTTATCCTTGGAATTAAAATCTTAAGAAGGTCAGATGGACTTGTTATAAGCCAGTCACATTACGTGGAAAAGATTCTTGAGAAATTTAACAAGGATGATGCAGCAGTAGCTAGAACCCCGATAGATACAAGTCAACATCTATCAAAAAATAGAGGCGATGGCATTTCTCAAGTTGAATACTCTAGAATAATCTGAAGTCTTATATACTTAATGAGTTGTTCAAGACCAGATATAGCCTACACAATTAGCAATCTGAGTAGATATACGAGTAATCCAGGGTCTGACCACTGAAAATGAATAATAAGAGTACTAAGATACTTGAGATATGCTCATGATTATGGACAACACTATACCAGATATCCCGCAGTTATTGAAGGATATACCGACGCTAATTAGAATTCTGATACTAAGGACTTAAATTCTACCAATAGATTTGTATTCACTTTGGGAGGTGCAGCGATATCGTGGTAAAAAATAGTTATTGCGAGATCTACCATGGAATCTGAGTTTATAGCTCCGGAGAAATGTGGTTAAGAGGCTGAATGGCTACGCAATTTCCTAGAAAATATTCCAAGATAGTCAAAACCAATGCCAGCAATTTGCATACGTTGCGATAGTCAATATGCGATTGAAGGGCACAAAGCAACATGTACAATGGTAAATCTAGACAATACATTGTAGACATTATACCATAAGACAATAACTCTCAACTAGAGTTATCTCTATTGATTATGTAAAGTCAAAAGATAACATTGCGGATCCGCTAACCAAAGGGTTAAATAGAGAGTTAGTTTCAAAGTCATCGAGAGGAATGGGACTTAAGCCTGAAAGAATAAGTTATTGCAATGGAAACTCAACCTAGTTGACTGGAGATCCCAAGATCTAGGTTCAATGAGATAACCTATTTGCAAAAACTTGATAGGATCACTGTAGGTTATCCTCTGTCTATTCCTGTAATAACAGTGATACCCGTGGGGAGAGGGTAAGGAATATGCTTTTAATGATTCTTATGCGTCGAAAATCTGAGCGGAGTAATGCGGGTTACTCTTGATTAAGAAATCACCTATGTGAGAGAGAAGTGGGGCCGCTTCGAAGGGAGTTGTGAGGCTCAATTCTCATAGCTCTTACTGAACCAGGCATATATTCATGGCCACAAACGAACATAACCATGAGAACTGAATTGTGTTAGGAAGAATTCTGTGTGAGATATATTATCGTTTACACAAAAGGCAAAACAGTTCAAGGATATCGCGTCTACTCTTCAGCTAGTAAAGTAAATATATTTTCGCAAGGGAAGGTTCAAAGGGTAATACATACCTATCATATACAACTTTCAACTATTGAACTATATCACAAAGTATTTGTGCCTTGTGTTGTCATGTCTCTCATAATTTTCATTCATGCGTGGGATTGTTCGAAAAATGGCAGTGAATTGGCATCAAAGTGGCTGCCTTTGAGCTCAATTTTAGGTGGGACCCTGTTTGATCTTTGCGTAGGATCGAAGTTTATTTTTGTTCTCCTTCATGATAACATCGAAATGGTATATTCATTTTTCAAGATTGATGCTCGGATGAATGAGAAATTGGAGTTCAAAGAGGACCATGTGGAAGATGGTTTTGGTGGGAAATGGGTTAACATTTGTCCCACATAGGATAGAAACCAAACTATGAATCACTTTATATATGCTTACACTTTGAGAGGTTGTAAGAATGTGTAGCATAGAGGCTCTCTCCACATGTGCGCAGGGGGGGGGGGTGCAAATCTTGGTTCAAATTTGCCTTCGAGCCTTGAATTTTTGAGTGGGCGTGACCTGCGCACACGAATGTTGGAACAAATGAACCAAAAATTGGCTCCTTGCGTGGTCCACATTTTGTCAAAAATTTTAATTAAATTTTTTTCAAATTTGAAACTCCTAACTCCCTAATTAATTTTAGTTAATTGGTGAGTAAATGGCAGAGATATTATGTAACTCCATTTTCAATTCAAGATTCCTATTTAACTTCAGCTCTTCCTCAGTCTAAAGTACCACGGAAATCACACTGCTCTTCCCTTCCAGTTTTCGTTTTCTGTTTTTTTGACCAGATTTGTTCTGTCCTCTTTGGTGATTGTTCAAATGCACAATTAGTTCATCGGAGCAATAACATGGTGCCAAGTTAACTGCTCATTTCTTAGTTGTATCTTGGGAGACAGACGCTCGAACGATCCTCAAGCATAGATTGGTGAGGGGGCGAATCTTTTTTAAGGAAACTGTGCTCGCACAAATCTCGATTCCATATTCTGCTTGGAATATTGCTGCAATTTTCATTACTGTTTCCTTCTGTAGTTTCTGATTATGCAATATTTAATTTATGTTCTTGAATGTTCTTTTGTCAAACGGAATTAAAAGTGTTCTTGCAAAAATATTGTTCTACTTTCTTTTCTACATTAAATTGTTTGTCATACATATAATTTATATTTGTTTCTAACTTTTCGATTCTTTCTTCTATTGATAAGTGATTCTTTCATTATCTTTCTGTTAAAAATTTTCTTTTTTGATTCTTTTTATGATTCTTCTATCTTTATTTCTAATTTTTTGATTCTTTCATATGATTCTTTTAAAAATCTCTCCATCAATGTTTTTAACATCTCTTGTATATTTAGATGCTGTAATTCTTCAATAGCTATCTTATTTTGTAAATTTATTTTTTATATGTTTGCATAAAAAGACACTTATCCAATTTAACTCATGTTAAGAAATCAATCAGATTCTTCCCATGAGTTTAATGGTTGAAACATAGTTATATCAGCTCCTTTTATTTGATAAAATCCAACTGGAAGTCTAATATTTTCTATTATTTTTTTTTCAAAATTTATTTCTCAAAATTCTGTCATTAAAATATTTCTTTAATATATTCAAATTCTAAAACAAGTTCTGTTTCATATTTTATTTCTTTATACATTATTATATTGTGTTCACAAATTTTTTCAATTGATCTTAGCATTAGTTTCTTTTGTTGTGCTTTATAATATTTTGCATAATCTTTTATTTGTCCTATTTTATCATATTTTTCTATATTAGTTCTTTCTTTGTTTTCTAAAATCATTTTTATTTTAGGTAATTGTTTTAAAATTCTATTATAATATTCTTTCTTTTTCTCTAATAATTTTAATCTTAAAATTTCTTTTCTTTTTATATTTCTTTCTTCTCTTGTCTAATCAATTAGATTTATTCTTTGTTCCATTATTAAATCAAAATTTTCATTTGTTTCCATATATAAATATTTGATTAATCGAGAATCTGCTCTATGATATTTCATATCTATAATGTTTATATAGTTCTTCTAATATGTCTTTGTGTATTAAATCTAATATTTCATTTATGATAAAATCTTCTTTTATTATATTGAAGTTTATTAGATTATATATATCTCTTCTTATATCTTTATCGAAATCTTTTAAAGTTCTTAAAATTTCTATTTTATAATTATCAGGTAATATTAATATTCGTATAATTACAAATTCTGGTGTATGTATCATGTGTTTATTTTAATGTTTTGTCATGTAATATTTGTCTCTTAAATCTATCATATGACTTTGATACTAACTGAGGGGTGCTACTAGAAGCAAACAAAAAATGAAATAAAATCGTTAATCAAATAAGATCATATATTAAAAATGTTTTGAAATTTTCTGTACTTTAAAGTTTGATATATAAAGCTTTGAGGATTAATATGTTAAATTCTATGAAAAGGAATATTTTGGTAAATTTTTATTATATCTCTCTGTATGCCCTTTCTGTAGAAGACTACTTTTTCTCTGCATTATTGTGAATACTGATAAGATCAAACACATTCACTCACTCTCTCTCTCTCTGTTTTGGTTTAAACCAATAATAATATTATGGATCTCTCTAACAAATACCAAAATTTGCAATGTCTACTCACGAGCCCAGATCTCCTTTCCCATCTGCAAGATGTAGAGCTTGATGTGGGAGAAAAAATTGTTAGCTTTCAATGGCTCGGACCACACTTTTTAACTTCTCTCAAATATGCCACAGAAGCGTGCAATAAGATTTATCTACAAAGATACTTTAAATTCTCCAGCCTGAGATTTCGTGATATGTTGAAGCTTGTTGATGATTCAGCCTTTGAATGCACTTTTTATGGAAAGCCAGAACAATACAAAAGCTTTTTAGAAATCATTATCACTTTCATGCCAGAGCTTCAAGTGTTCTTCACAATTCAATATGCTGATGGTTATAGCAATTCCATTCAGGCAAGCTTTATTGACTTTCTTTTCGAAACTATTGGAGAATTGCTTAATTGCCAAGCGTATTCCAGCGTTGTTGTGAGTAATCAAGTTAAAGTTCTTCTGGAGGAGCTAGAATTTCCTCTCACTTTTCTTCTTGATACAATCCGATGCAACGAGGAAAAACAGAGCAAGTTTATATTGAAAGAAATTGGTGATTTATTTAACGAAGCCGGACTTTTCTTGCATTCTTTCTTTTTCACTACAGACCCTGTTACCGTGACCAAAATGGATCTTTCTAGTTCTGTTCTGATAAAAAGGATTGAGATTGTGAAAGAGAAGATCAAAGATAACTGCATCGCAGTCTCAATGAAGCTGAATTCTGCAATTGGATGCCTTCAAGTTGCAGCAGAGAGTCCCTGTCCAAGTGAAGCATCATCGTCCCAAGATAAAAGCATTCCCATGGTAGAAGAGATGGTTGTGGGCTTCAAAGACATTACAACACAAATTTCAAGCAAGCTTTGTGGAGGACCAAAAGACCGCCAGATTATTTCCATAGTTGGAATGGGTGGACTTGGCAAGACGACTTTGGCAAATAAGGTATACAATTATTTCAATGTTCATTCCAATGTTCCACGCTATTTTGATAAGCTCTCTTGGTGTGTTGTTTCTCAAACACCTAAAAGGAAAAAACTGTTGATCGACATTTTGAGCTCTGTAAGTAGCCTTAACAGAGATAAAACTTCGGAATTGGAAGATGAAGAAGAGTTGGCCGAACGTCTTTACAAAAATTTAAAGGGTAGAAGATACCTAGTTGTTATGGATGATTTATGGGATAAAGAAGCATGGAATGATTTGAAAAGGTTGTTTCCAGAGGACAGAAACGGAAGCAGAGTATTGATGACCAGTCGACTGAAAAATATGGCATTGGAAATTTCACATGTTATCATTGAACCTCCTCCCCTGTCACCATGTGAAAGTTGGGATTTGTTAGAGCAGAATGTGTTCAAAAAAGAACATTACCCTGAAGAACTGCAAGAGATTGGGCAGCAAATTGCAACAAATTGTAATGGACTCCCACTTTCAATCATCATTATAGCTGGAGTTCTTTCAAATATGGAGAAGAAACAAAGCTTATGGAAACAAGTTGCAAAAAGTTTAACTTCTTACATTTCCCAAAAAGCCGATGACTACATTAGCACGTTGAAACTTAGTTACATGCATTTACCAGATCACTTGAAGCCATGTTTCCTCTATCTTAGTGCATTCCAGGAAGACGAGGAAGTTCCAGTTAAGAAGCTCTTACTACTATGGATTGCTGAAGGGTTCATAGAGAAAAGGGAACAGAAGAGTTTGGAAGAGGTAGCAGAGGAGTATCTAATGGAACTTATTAATAGGAGCCTAGTGCAAGTTTCCAAAAGAAGATCTGACAATGGAGTAAAAGCATGTACTCTTCATGATCTAGTACATGATATGTGCAGAAAATTAGTTGTAGAAGATGAAATATTTCTCCTTCAACAGTAAGTTAACTCACTCTCTTCCTAATTCCTTTTCCTTTCAATTTTCTTTCAAATTTAGCCTACTAATTTGTGGTAATTATGTCAATGTTGTTGGTGTTGCTGCTGCTGCTGCTTGTTGATGTGGTTAAACTGGTGATGATTCTCCATGTTCTTATTATTATACTTCTTTAGTCAATTCTTGATATCTGAACATCGCCATCGCTTGTGTACGGATTGGTTTTCTCGTCTCTCAGAGGCCTTGTCTATTCTTTACAATTCCAAAAAAATCAGGATCTTGGATGCAAGAAATGATAGAATTGCTCTAATGGGCATCAAAATTATGCCTAACCTCAGGTACTTAAAATCTCCATCGATTTTGTCATCAGTGGGCAAGCTCCATAACCTAGAAGTCTTTGTGAGTCATGGATCTGATCTCCCAGATATACCAACATACCTTCTCAATTTGCCTAAGTTGAGGCACCTAGATGTAACAAACCGATTTGGAGGCCCCATAAGATTCAGTAAGAATTGTGATAGCTCCCGAATATATAGCCTACAAACCCTTAGTTACGTTTTTATTGATGACGAGGAAATCTTGAGATGTTCACCAAATCTTTGTAAGCTTAAATGTAAATCTCAATATAATCGCTATCCAGATCTCAACATTCTTAGTCACCTTGAATCACTCACAATTTATGGAAGTGAATTTGGAGATGACTCAATGGTTAACTTCCCCTGGAATATCAAAAAGATAACTCTTATTGAAATCCGTTTGCCATGGAAAAAGATGTCATTAATTGGGAAGTTGCCCAATTTGGAGATTCTGAGATTAGAATGGTATGCCTTTGAGGGGAAAATCTGGAACACAGAGGACAATGAGTTCCAAAAACTCAAATTCCTTAAACTAGAACACCTAGATCTTGAACAATGGAATTCCTCATATGATCATTTCCCAGTACTTGAACAATTGGTGTTGCGAGATTGTGAAAAGTTGGAGGCAATTCCTTTTGAATTTAGCTATATTTCAACTCTACACAAGATTGAGGTATCTTGTTGCGGCAAAAAAGTCGAAAGTTCAGCTTTTGAAATTCATGAAGTGCAACGGGATTATGGTAATATAGAGTTTGATATCACAATCCATGGATTTCAGGAATAAAGAGAGCATCTGTTCTACTGGTGTACATGGTGTAAGTCAAAGCTCATCTCCTACTTTTTTTCCAAAAGTAAAATCGTACAACTAATCCCAGCTAATTCTAAAATCTAGGTTTCATATTACAGCCAAAGGTCTGGTTTAACATCACAAAATATCTATGTATTTAGAATTTCAGATTGTAAATTGAGTATTTGAAAGATAGGTTAATTTTTCTTCAACTCGTTTTATTTGTTCTCCTTTCCCTTTTATCTATATTTTGTTGTTTCTCTTCATTCTCTACCAAATAAATAAATATATAAATAAATAAATAAATATTATTAATAGTTAAAAATTCTTATGACATTCTTTTCCTTTTCGTCGTTCAATTTTTTTTTTATTTTTATGTTAAAGATAAATTTTTAATAAAAATTAATAATTGTTGTTAATTTTTAATATATTGATAAGTTAATTATTTTTTGAAAGTAATATTTTATTAATGATACTAAACAATAGGATTTTTTTTAATTTTATTTTCCTTACATACATATATATATATATCTTTGTTATTTGTTCTTCTAATTAAGCTGATTAGTTTTTTTATTCTTTTAAAAATATTTTCAATACACGTTGGAAGGGGATGAAGATGTGCATACTCTATTTTATTTAAATGAAAGTTCATAAAAGTATAAGAAAGACTTTCACTAATTTCATACAATTTTATGGAAGTCCACAAGATCTACTAAAATCTTCACTTAAAAAGTTTATCAGAGTGTTTAGAAGTCTCAACTAAATAGACCCTTGATGCTTTCTTAGCAATGGGGGAAAAAATTAACTAATCTTATGCTGCATTTGATAGAGATGGGGTAATTTTGGTGAAAAAAAATTAAATTTTCGATAATTAAATTTCAGAGAATTGAATTCTTGAAAATAAGTTTAATGTGTTTGATTAGTTTAATTTTATAAGTGAAAAAAGTGGAAATTTTTTCAATTTTTGTTATTTAATTGACATTATTTTTCATGAAAAATAATGTTAAATTTAGCTATTTTAATTAAAAAAATATTTTTTATTTTTTCACACATTTGTACTTGATAACAATAATGTTAAGTTTTGGAGAAAAAAATCAATTTACAACAATAAAAAGATCAAACGTAACGAAAATGGTAAAAGATTTTTCATGAAAAATAAAATCTCCTTCCCTTATAAAACGAATTCCTCCGAATCAAGGAACATATAGGGTTTTTAGACAAGTTGAAAAACGAATTACATGGAAAACTTAGATAATCAAAAAGCTCAAAAGTTGAAAATCACTTAGGCTGCGTTTGATAGCGAGAGTGGAATTTTTGTAGAAATAAAATGAATTTCAGGGAATTGAATTCCTAGAATTAGAAGTTTAATGTGTTTGATTTGTTTAATTTTTTAGGTGGAAAAAGTAGAGAATTTTCCAACTTTTGTTATTTGATTGACATTATTTTCCATGTCAAATAAAGCAAAATCTAGCTATTGTAATAAAAAAATATTTTTTTAAAATTTTTTTTCACACATTCGTACTTGATAATAATAATGTTAATTTTTTAAAAAAAATAAATCAATTAATAACAACAAAAATAGTACGTGATTTTCCCTGAAAAATAAATTCTCCTATCCAGCTGGAAAAATGAATTCCACAAAAATGAGGAAAAGACACGCGTGACATGTTCACTAGGAAAACCATTTGCCTAGAAATGAAACACAATCAAATAGCTAAAACAAGGAAATTGAGCCGAAAAATATCATTTTCCAGGGAAAAGCTTGTGAATCGAACGTACACTTAGAAAATTTATTTTCCATGAAAAACTTTGAATTATCAAGTGGATCCTTATATTTGAATTTTTTGATAGGACATAGACATTGTTTATGGGTGACTACTCTTTTCTTCCTTTCCACACATCTTTACTAATTTTATTCAAAAAGTAAAAGTAGCAACATTTGCTTTGTTTATAATTTATAAGAAAGCATGTGAAATTCTGAGTGAGAGGAAAAGAGAGAAGACTGGACTTTTGCTTTGGCTTTATTTTAGCTGAAAATTTCAACCTTTGCTTAGAGTTAATTTTATGAAAATTTGAAAGCTAGATAGAGGAGAAAAAATTGTTAGCGATCAACAGCTGGTAGGGGCGAACCCAGGAATTTGTCCAGTGTAGGCAATATTCATAAAGGTAAAATAATAATAATAATAATAATAATAATAACAACATTGTAACATAAATATTATATTAAGATTCAAAATGAAGTACCTTACAATTGTTCTTCACGAATTTTCAACTTTGATATCTTTGTAAAATCACTTCATTATCAATTTTTAAAAATATATATTTCTCCACATAAACAATAAGGCTATCATTCATCCACTCGTCTCCAATCTGATTGTGCAACCTATTCTTCACAATGTTCATGGCAGAAAATACCCTATCTACTGTAGCAATTGCAATCGGAAGAATTAATGTCAACGTCAAAAGCCTGTAAACCAATTTTACTATTCTTTGTCAGAACTAACTTCTGTGCGAGAGCGCCAAGGCCATTCAGTTCTTCAAACTCTTTGTTAGAGAGAATGTTAAAAATGTAACTATCAACTTGATCATCAAGTGTGGAGAGATCTACCTTTGAAAAATCTTGTGGATAAAACTCGTAAGTTGAATCAATGGTACATGGGGTCAATTTGGAGATTAAACAATGCATTTGATTTTGGGTCAATGACCGACTAGTGACCACTACCAGACGCACTCACAGTGGACCACCATTTATAATTCTTAAATATCATCAATAAAGACAAATACAATAAAAACTAACAAGGCATAAAGTAATTTAACACATTAAAGCATGTCTATAAAGTAGACTAATCGTTGTTCAGGCTTTCATTAGTGGACCAGTCTGGAGCAAGGTGAAGGAGCTGCGTACCTCACTACTTCAACGAATCAGACTTCAAGCTTTGTGAGGTGGGACGTAATTAGGGTCTACAATTTGGATTGGATTTGGTGTATAATTAAATGGGCTCAACCGGAAGTGTCTATTGCAGATGCGGCAGAAATTGTCCATTTCAAAATAAATAAATAAATAAAAAGAAAATTAATGGGCCAACTTAATGGGCTCTAAAAGCGTTAGGTCCGGCACGACGGATGGGGCCTACTTTTTAACTTTTCTCAAATATGCAACACTACTGTAAAATAAGTTCTTTCTTTTCTTCAACTGAGATCGGGATGGAAACTAGACATTGGAATGTAAAACATCTTTAATTAAAAAAGGTGTAAGACACACCTTAGGGGGTTCAACCTGCCCTACATTGGGCTTTGGTGAATGAAATTAATCGCGGAATGTGCATTAGTTAGCTAAAGTCTAAAGCATTTTCAATTGATTTCCACCATAAAAAGGTTAAATTCAAAGCATTTGTTAGAACTCGAACCCTCACCATGTGGCTTACAGCGTGGGATATTACGTCACTTCAGACTTTACCAACTGAGTTATGTCCCGAGGCAAAACATCTTTAATTGATATATTCCCTAGTTGGCCCTTTAAGAACAAAAAAGGAACATTTTATATATAGTACATCACTCGTCTTTAATTCCATTATTACTTTGTCCGTTTGAGCTCAATATTTGTAGAAAAACTGATTTTTCTATACAAAATTGTGTGACACGTGTTCTTCTCTGCTTAGTCGGACGTTTACTTAAAAGTCATGTTTAGCCGAACATGCATAATCATTCATACGGATTATTAACTATAAGATTAATTGCAAGAATAAAAAAGTGAAGATCAAATTATATGCAGAGTTAGGCATGTTGTGCACCCTGGTGTACCGCCCCTCACAATTGGGTGGGGGGGAGGGTCGCACAAGAAAAATGATATACATAATCCTTCATGGTAGTGTTCTAGTCTCCATCTTAATGGTAAAGGTAATAATCAATCATGTAATTTTATTTAGCAATTAGAAAATTATAATACACTCCATGAAATGGAAAAATATAAATCCAAAATCGGTTTGTGAAGCATCAAATCAACTTCATTTACAATTGTCATTTTTACAACATGAAAAGGTGAAATTCACTAAAAGAAAAGATTGTTAAAGGGATGACAAAAATATATAAAAGTCGTCCCAATAGCATAATATGGACAACATTATCGTCCAAAGATGTCATCTCAATACGTTCGTTACGATAAATGAATTAAGACAAATGTTGTCATCCCAACAGACTAATTTAAACTCATGTTCATTGATCGTCCCCATATCCTATAGGGACAAAACTATATCGTCTCAATACATGCCTCGATTATTAGGGACGACATTGTAGTATCGTCCCCTTATGTCTTCTCAACGGGAAAGACATTTGTGTCGCCTTTATTTGTGTCGTCCCTATTGAGTCTTTTTCTTGTAGAGAATGCAACATTCAAGAATATTGATAGCCATTTCTACGAAAACAATCAAATCAAAATTAATTTTGTGTCAACTATTGGCATATTATTATAAGATGTAACCTAACCTAATTAAAACTCAACAAAAATATCAAGACACCGGTAAAAGTATTGTCAACATCAAGGAAACAATAGAATTCCAAGTTAAAGAGAGAAACATCTTTTTTGACCCAAAAGTTTGATAAGACGAGATTCTTCAAAATCAAGCTTTCAATAGGACTCACAAACTTAGTCCCTATTTGAAAGAGATTAGAAATCATATTTTTAGTAAATATTGATAAAAATTGATGAAATATATTTGAAATTATTCGTTGACTTTAACTTAAATTAAAATCTCTGCCAAACAAGGGATTATGTCTACTTTATAATTATATTTTTGGAGTTTTCAAGCTCATCAACTCTAGTCCCAGTTTCGAGTAGGTTCTCCTAATTTTGAAACTTCGACTTGAATTTGTGCTATGATTTGAATATTACAAAACATTTGCTTATTCTGCTCGGTTGGTCCAATAATGTGATGGCTCATTTTTGCATTCAATAGAATGGAAAAAAAAAAAAAAAAAATCTAAATTCGATTTCTTTGGGTAGCGAAGTGCAATGCATGTAAAATTTGTTTGCAATTAATGTACATAACCATAACAGCTAAAATATTAGTATTTAATTAATTAGGATCAATATTAATATTTTAATTACAGATAATTGGAGAAGCTAAAAGCAAAATCTGAAAAACTATCATTTTGCTGCTTCAGAATTTGCTGTCAAATGGTTTTTTTCTACAATTAATTTTTGTAAAATTATCAAGCACCGAAAATAACTTCTAATTATTTGAGAACTGTGAAGTAATTTCTTTCTTTTCTTCCTTGCACATTTTATTCAAAAAGCACCTTTGCATTGTTGATATTGAAAGCATATGAAATTATCCTATAATTAGAGATGTATTGGATAGGGATCTCTATTTCAAACTTGACTTTGAATACATACTCTCATTCTCATGAACATCTCATTCTCTCTGTTTTGTCTCAGCCCAACAATATTTTGAATACGTGATTGAACGTTCTAACTGTATTTCTCTATTGGACGCAATGGATATCTCTGATGATGAAACAGACGATCTGGAGGATCTCTATAAAAATTTGTCACGCCTGAAAGACTGTAAACTTCAATGGCTCGGGCCACACTTTTTGGCTTTCCTCAAATATGGAACAACACTGTGCAATAATCGTGTACTAAGCAAGATGAAGTGCTTCAGCCAGAGATTTAGTAATCTGTTGAAGCGTCTTGATGATTCAGCCATCGAGTGCATGAATGACGGAACGCCAAATGTTACAAAAGATTTTTGAAAATTAGTCGCTCTTTCATGCCAGAGATTAGGGAGTTCTTCACAATTCAAAAGCTGATGCAGTTTCCTTCTAATAATCTTTTCGAAGAATATGTTCTCCTAAGATTTTTCACCTTTCTTGTTGAAGCTATAGGTGAATTACTTAATTGCAGAACAGATCATAGTGTTCTAGTGAGTAGTCAAGTCAAAGTTCTTCTGAAGAAGTTGGAATTTCTGATCACTTTTCTTGTGATACAATGCAGTGCATCGAGCTTGAACCAGAAAAGATTTCATTTACAGAAACGGGATATGTGTCCAAGAAAGAACTGATCGAGAAAATATATAGACGGAATATATTCACAGAAATTGAAGAGGTATCTACCCAAGTAGGATTTTTCTTGCATTCGTTCTTTTTCACTACAGACCTTGTTAAAGCGGCGAAAATGGATCTGGGAATTTCTGCTCTGTTAAAAAGGATTGAGATTGTGCAAGTGAAGATCAAAGATCACTGCATTGCAGTCTCGATGAAGCTGAATCGTGGAATTGGAAGCCTGCGAGTTGCCGAAATTCCAAGTGAAGTATCATCATCCCAAGATAAAAGCATTCCTATGGTAGAAGGGACGATTGTGGGCTTCGTGTGGAAAATAAAGCCAATTTTGTTGAAATTGGCAAGCCACCATTAATAGTCCATGTTCACACCTATTTGGTAAGACACCATTAGCCTACAATCCTCATATGTTCACACCTATTTTTCTTCCATCCATTGTTGATTTTTTGTCCAAACTTTCCCTATAAATAGAGGGCAAAACCTCAATGGAAAATGCACCAAGTAGAGAGGAAAATAGAGAGTGAAAATAGTAGAGAGAAACATTTGTGAGTAGAGAGAAAATTAGAGAGAAATAAATTGTTTTCTCCTAAGTAATTTCCTACTTTGTTTTCTCCTATTACAAGAGAGGTTAAATATTGTTATCTCCTTGTATTTAGAGAGAAGGTTGTTGTAATTCTCCTACTATAGTGAAATCCTCCTATACTTTCTCGTGGACGTAGCCATTATTGGTGAACCACGTAAATACTTGTGTTCCATTTTAACCGCATTTTCTCAATTCCACTATATTTGTTGACCAACGCGATCCACGCCTTTCCTAACAAGTGGTATCAGACCCTGGTTACATCTTTTGAAATTCTTAGTATGCTCTGTGGTTGCAGCTTTGTCTGATCTTCCACATCAGAAAAGATTTCTCGAGATTATTTTGTGTAGGGTCGGTGTTCACTATCACTCGGTATTATTACCAAGTCATAAACAAAAATGGCAGCAAAGTATGAGGTTGAAAAGTTCAATGGGAACAATTTCTCGTTATGGAAAATGAGAATAAAAGCAGTTTTGAGAAAAGATAACTGTTTGGCGGCAATTGGAGAGAGGCCTGCGGATATCACTGACGATGACAAGAACGAGATGGATAGCAATGCAATTGCTAATCTGCACTTAGCACTAGCTGATGGAGTATTGTCAAGTGTGGCGGAAAAGAAAACAGCAAATGAGATATGGGACACCCTAACGAAGCTGTACGAGGCCAAGTCATTACACAACAAAATTTTCCTAAAGAGACGGCTTTACACCATTCGGATGATGGAGTCAACTACAGTGACAGACCACATCAACACCCTCAACACTCTATTTTCACAGCTCACATCAATGGGCCATAAAATAGAGGCAGGCGAACGTGCTGAAATTCTACTTCAAAGTCTACCAGATTCGTATGATCAACTCATCATCAACTTAACTAACAACATAGAAGATCTAGTCTTCGATGATATTGCAGCTGCGGTTCTTGAAGAGGAAAGTCGGCGCAAGAACAAGGAGGACAGACTATCTAGTTCACAGCAGGCGGAAGCCTTGACGGTGATGAGAGGGAGATCAACGGAACGTGGCCCCAGTGGGAGTCATACCCAAGGTAGATCTAAATCCAGAAGTAAGAAGAATGCCAAGTGTCATTACTGTGGCAAGAAAGGGCACTTAAAAAGGGATTGTTGGAGTCTTAAGAGGAATGAAGAAGCCAAAGGGAAGGCACATGAGATACCAAAAGCTCAGGGTTGTGTAGCAAGCACCTCATATGATGGCGAAATTTTATACAGCGAGGCAACGACTGTTGTTGAAGGCAGAAAGCATTTCACCGATGTCTGGCTCATCGATTCAGGAGCGACATGGCACATGACACCAAGGAGAGAATGGTTCCATCAATATGAACACATCTTGGGAGGTTCAGTGTTTATGGGAAATGATCATGCTTTGGAGATCGTTGGTATTGGTACTATCAAATTAAAAATGTATGATGGTACAATTTGCACTATCAAGGAGGTTCGGCACGTAAAGGGCTTGAAGAAAAATCTATTGTCTTTGGGACAACTAGATAGCATTGGGTGCAAAACTCATGTTCAAGCTGGGACTATGAAAATAGTCAAAGGCGCGCTTGTAGTGATGAAAGCAGAAAAGATAGCTGCAAATCTGTACATGCTTAAAGGAGATACTCTACAAGAAGGAGAAGCATCTGTTGCATCAGCAGGTTCAGCAGAAGAATTAACAATGATGTGGCACCGCAAACTTGGCCACATGTCTGAACGTGGTTTGAAAATTCTCTCTGAACAAGATCTTCTTCCAGGGCTCAAAAAGGTATCATTACCCTTTTGTGAGCATTGTGTCACTAGTAAGCAGCACAGATTGAAGTTTGACACTTCTACTACTAGAAGTAAAGCTATCTTGGAATTGGTTCATTCTGATGTTTGGCAAGCACCGGTTATGTCCCTAGGAGGTGCAAAATATTTTGTATCATTTATTGATGATTACTCCAGGAGATGTTGGGTGTATCCAATCAAGAAGAAGGCTGATGTATTCGAAGTCTTCAAAATCTACAAAGCGCGGGTAGAACTTGAATCTGAGAAGAAGATCAAGTGTTTGAGGACGGACAATGGAGGAGAATATACTGGTAATGAATTTAATATTTTTTGTCAACAAGAAGGTATTAAAAGACATTTCACGACGGCATATACTCCACAACAAAATGGAGTGGCAGAGCGGATGAACAGAACATTGTTAGAAAGAACGAGAGCAATGTTGAGAACTGCGGGGTTAGCTAAATCATTTTGGGCTGAAGCAGTCAAAACCTCCTGTTATGTGATCAACCGGTCACCATCAACCGCGATTGATCTGAAGACGCCGATGGAGATGTGGACAGGGAAGCCAGCTGATTATTCTCACTTACATGTCTTTGGAAGTCCTGTGTACGTTATGTACAATGCCTAGGAAACATCAAAGCTGGATTCAAAATCTAGAAAATGCATTTTCTTGGGGTATGCTGATGGAATCAAGGGGTACCGCCTGTGGGATCCCACTGCCCATAAGGTGATAATCAGCAGAGACGTGATATTCACGGAAGGTAAGGTACAAGAAAATGATAGCACTTTAAAAGAGCCAGAAACTACTACGGTTGAAGTTGAAGTTGAAAATAGAGAAGAACAAGAAGTCCGGGATTCTTCTAAAGCAGCACCGGAGCATGAAGAAGGAGAACAAGCTGAGTTTACAGTTCCTGAAATCAGACGATCAACTCGGGAGAGGAAAGAACCAGCTTGGCACTCTGAGTACATTATGGAGAGCAATGTTGCATACTGTCTACTGACGGAGGATGGAGAGCCATCAGCTTTCCACGAGGCTTTAAATAGCCAAGAAGTTTCGCAGTGGATGGAAGCTATGCAGGAAGAAATTGAGGCTCTTCATAAAAACAAGACATGGGATTTTGTTTCGCTACCACAAGGAAGGAAAGCCATTGGAAATAAATGGGTCTACAAGATCAAACGTGATGGAAATGAACAAGTGGAGCGGTATCGTGCTAGACTGGTGGTAAAGGGATATGCTCAGAAAGAAGGCATTGACTTCAACGAAATATTCTCTCCTGTTGTTCAACTTACGACAGTTCGAGTATTATTGGCGATGTGTGCTACATTAGACTTGCACCTGGAGCAGTTAGATGTGAAAACTGCATTTCTTCATGGTGAGCTTGAAGAAGAAATTTATATGCTCCAACCAGAAGGTTTTGAAGAAAAAGGAAAAGAGAACTTGGTTTGCAGGTTGAATAAATCTCTATACGGTCTTAAACAGGCGCCGAGGTGTTGGTATAAGAGATTTGATTCCTTCATCATGAGCCTTGGATACAACAGACTTAGTGCAGATCCTTGTGCTTATTGCAAGAGATTTGGTGATGGTAATTTCATTATCTTGCTGTTGTATGTTGACGACATGTTGGTAGCAGGCCCCAACAAAGATTGTCTTAAAGATTTGAAGGCACGGTTGGCTAGGGAGTTTGAAATGAAGGACTTGGGAACCGCAAACAAGATTCTAGGGATGCAAATTCACCGAGACAGAAATAATAGGAAGATTTGGCTTAGTCAGAAGAACTACTTGAAGAAAATCTTGCGACGCTTCAATATGCAAGATTGTAAGCCAATTTCTACCCCTCTTCTTATTAATTTCAAGTTATCCTCAAGTATGAGTCCTAGCAGTGAAGCAGAGAGGATGGAGATGTCTCGAGTACCGTATGCATCAGCAGTGGGTAGCCTAATGTTTGCTATGATCTGTACAAGACCAGACATTATACAAGCAGTGGGAGCGGTCAGTCGATATATGGCAAATCCTGGTAGAGAGCATTGGAATATGGTGAAGAGGATCCTAAGATATGTCAAGGGTACCTCAAATGTTGCATTATGCTATGGAGGATCAGAATTTAATGTTAGAGGCTATGTAGATTCAGATTATGCAGGTGATCCTGATAAAAGCAAGTCCACCACTGGATATGTGTTTACTCTTGCTGGAGGAGCTGTAAGCTGGGGTTCAAAACTGCAGTCTATCGTGGCTACTTCTACGACGGAAGCAGAATATGTGGCGGCTACACAAGCTAGCAAAGAGGCAATATGGTTGCAAATGTTAATGGAAGAACTCGGACACAAACAAGAGAAGATTTCTCTATTTTGTGATAGTCAGAGTGCTTTGCACTTAGCAAAGAATCCAGCATTTCATCCAAGGACGAAACATATTAGAGTACAATATCACTTTGTACGAGAGAAGGTGGAAGAAGGAAGTGTGGATATCCAAAAGATTCATACGGAGGACAACCTAGCGGATATGTTCACAAAGCCGATCAACACTGATAAGTTCACATGGAGCCGATCCTCTATCGGCCTAGCAGAAGCATAAGCAGCATGAGAATGGCAAGTGTGGGAAGGATGGCATGTTACAACAAAAGTGACTTTAAGTGGGAGAAATGTGGAAAATAAAGCCAACTTTGTTGAAATTGGCAAGCCACCATTAATAGTCCATGTTCACACCTATTTGGTAAGACACCATTAGCCTACAATCCTCATATGTTCACACCTATTTTTCTTCCATCCATTGTTGATTTTTTGTCCAAACTTTCCCTATAAATAGAGGGCAAAACCTCAATGGAAAATGCACCAAGTAGAGAGGAAAATAGAGAGTGAAAATAGTAGAGAGAAACATTTGTGAGTAGAGAGAAAATTAGAGAGAAATAAATTGTTTTCTCCTAAGTAATTTCCTACTTTGTTTTCTCCTATTACAAGAGAGGTTAAATATTGTTATCTCCTTGTATTTAGAGAGAAGGTTGTTGTAATTCTCCTACTATAGTGAAATCCTCCTATACTTGCCCGTGGACGTAGCCATTATTGGTGAACCACGTAAATACTTGTGTTCCATTTTAACCGCATTTTCTCAATTCCACTATACTTGTTGACCAACGCGATCCACGCCTTTCCTAACACTTCGGGGACATGACAACACTTATTGTAACTTGTAAGAAAGCTTCTTAGAGGACCAAACTATTGTCAGATTATTTCAATCGTTGGAATGGGTGGTCTTGGTAAAACAATGATAGCAAAGAAAAAATATAATGATTCCTATGTTCGGTACTATTTTCATAAGCTTTCTTGGTGCGTGGTTTCTCAAACTTATAAAAAAAGAAAGCTGTTGATTAACATTTTGAGCTCGGTAAGTAACCTTAAAGGAGACAAAATTTCAGAAATGGAAGATGAAGAGTTGGCCGAATGTCTTTACAAGAACTTAAAGGGTAGAAAATACCTCATTGTCATGGACGATCTATGGGATACAAAAGCATGGGATGATTTGAAAAGATTATTTCCAGATGACAGAAATGGAAGCAGGGTATTGTTCACCAGTCAGCTGAAAAGTGTGGCATTGGAAATTTCACACTTGATCATCGAACCTCCTCCCCTGTCACCAAGTGAAAGTTGGGATTTATTAGAGCAGAATGTGTTCAAGAAAGAACGTTGCCCTCAACACCTACGAGAGATTGGAAAGAAAATTGCAATAAATTGTCGTGGACTCCCACTTTCAGTCATCACGATAGCTGGAGTTCTTTCAAATATGAAGATGAAAGAAAGCTTATGGCATAAAGTCGCAAAACGTTTAACTTCTTACATTTCTCAAAAAGCTGACGACTATACTGCCACACTGGCACTTAGTTACAAGCGTTTACCAAAACACTTGAAACCATGTTTCCTCTACCTTAGCGTATTCGAGGAAGATGAGGAAATTCCAGTTCGGAAGCTATTATTACTATGGATAGCTGAAGGATTCATAGAGAAAAAAGAGTTGAAGAGCTTAGAAGATGTAGCAGAGGAGTACCTAATGGAACTAATTAACAGGTGCTTGCTGCAAGTTGCCAAAAGAAGAAGTGATAACGGAGTAAAAACATGTACTCTTCACGATCTAGTACTCGACATGTGCAGGAAAATAGCTCTAGAAGATGAAAGATTCCTATTTAAACAGTAAGTTAACTCTCTCTCTCTCTCTCTCTCATTTTACTTTTCTTTTCCAATTTAGCGTACTAATTTGTTGTAATTATGTCAATGATGATGATGCTCGTTAATGCAGTTAAACTGATGATGATCCTCCTCGTTTTCATTATTCTACTTCTTTAGCCACTACTTGATATCTAAGCTTCGCCATCACTTGTGTATGGATCGGCCTCAATATCTCTCCAAGGCCTTATTCATTCTTTACAATTCGGAAAAAATTAGGATCTTGGATGCAAAATTTGATAAAATTGTTCGACTGGAAATCAAAATTATGCCCGACTTGAGGTACTTGGAAATTTCATCATTAGTGTCATCAATAGGCAGACTCCACAAGCTAGAATTTCTTCTACTGGAAAACGCGGATGGTATACCAGCATACCTTCTCAATATGCCTATGTTGAGACATCTACATGTCGGAAAGTCATATAACCATATAGGATTTATAAGTAATTGTGATAGCTTCCGAATAAATAGCCTACAAACCCTTGTTACATTTATATTTCCGATTACGAAGATGAAGAAATCTTGAGATGTTCACCAAATCTTCGTAGGCTTAAATGTGAATGTCCACACAATCACTATCCTGATCTCAACTTTCTTACCCAACTCGAATCACTCAAAATGGCTTATGGAAGTAGGTTCAATGGTGATTACTCAGCAATTAACTTCCCTGGGATTATCAAAAGGCTTACTCTTTCTAAAATTGGTTTGCCTTGGGAAAATATGTCATTAATTGGGACATTGCCCAACTTGGAGATTCTGAAATTTGAAGATAAAACCTTTGTAGGAGAAATCTGGGACACAGAGGATGATGAGTTTCCAAAACTCAAATTCCTTAAATTAGATTGCCTAGATCTTGAAAAGTGGAATACCTCGCATGATCATCATTTCCCTATTCTTGAACGATTGGTATTGCGATATTGCGGTAATCTGGAGATGATTCCTTTAGATTTCAGCAATGTTCCAACACTGCAGAAAATTGAGATACATAATTGTGGCAACAATGTCAAAAGTTCAGCTCTTGAAATCCGTAATGAACAATGGGAAAATGGTAATGAAGAGTTCGAGGTGACCATCTATAATCTTTGGGATTAAAGAGAGCCTCTGTTATGCTGTTATACACGGTATGAGTCAAAACTCATCTCATACTTTTTTTTACTAGAACTAGAAAATAAACAACTTTTTTATTTTGATTTCATTAATTGTATTTTTTTATTTCCTTGCAGGATGTTTCTTTGATATTTTTCACCCACATGTTGAGAACATATATTATTCATAGTATTTTCTTTGTACTGAATGTGGAGTTATGACTTCTCTATTGCAAGTAAAATTATATAATGGCCCGGTTGCAAAAAAAAAAAAAAAAAAAAGGTGTAGCCCACACCCTGAGGACCCGAACCGACCACGCCCAAGGCCATTGGTTCGGGAAGGTAAATCCAAGTTATGCCTCCAAGGAGCCAGGGTGGAAGGGCTTATGGTAAGCATGAGAAACGCTCAATAACTCCCGCTTGCCACAAGGCCAATTCCACCTTGCGGGGAATCGAACCAAGCACACAGCTGCGCTGAGCACTTACCACCCATCCCCTTTGCCACTTGGAGATGTGCCCTGGGGGCTAATGGCCCGGTTGCAAATTGTACTTCGGGTGGCTATATTGCAACTATGAAAATTATTTTCTCCATCATAATTCTAAAATGAAAATTATATTTGCATCACAATTTCTTATAAAGAATCCACATTTGAATTGAATTATTGGTCCCTAATCTTTATAGATTATTACATTCATATACTTTATTTTTTTCATCAAGTTCTTGTCATTAAATTTTCAACAATTATCAAATTTTGTCCTTCATGATGGTTCTCGTCCAATTTTTTGTTATTATTGTACTTTAAAACAATGAACGAGTATTCAATTAAAATTTTGATTTTTTACTTATTAAGTGTACAAGCAGTAAATAAATCTTTTTAATCTCTCTTAATAATTTTTTTTTTTACAGAAATCTATAGGAAATACGAGATATATTAATTAATGAAATATTTAAAATAAGAACACAATGAAAAAAAGTTGGGGGACATAATTGTAATATTAATTAAAGGTTATCAACATTTCTTCAAATTAAAATGTTGTGTACATATAAAAAAATGTGGTGACAATATATTTAGCCTTCTAAAATTTTTGCCCATTTACTAAAATAAACACAAATACAATGACCTTTTAACTTTCCTCATTAATCTTTATATACACCATAATCTCTAATACTAAAAATCTTCTTGTTCTCCTCCTCTTTTTTTTTTGGTCTATTTCTTTTCAAAATCATCCTGTTTTTCACGTTTATTTCAATATGTAGTTAATTAGAATAGATGACGATGCAATAATTCCATATAATTTCTCAAGAAATAATGTGCCCCACCCATTGACGAAAGTCGAAGTTAAAATTAGTGATAATTTTTTATTTTCTGATAGAATCGTTCATTTTGAGCAAATAAAAGCTTGATTTTATATTGCATTCCTAAATCATGGAATTTCAATGCATTGGAAGTTATAGGTCCAAGAAAAAATAGCGCACAACAGTTATTCATCTCTCATCAGTTCAATTATCTCCATGACCCATAAACCAAGAAGTGTTGTGAAACTATCAAAATTCTAACAATGATATAAGAGAGAAAGATGGAGAGAGCTTGAGGGAGCTAGAGAGAATTCTTCTTGATCAAGAATGGTGCAATCTTTACAAATGAACATAGGCCTCTATTTATAGGGGCGGCGGATAATGGCATAATCGTAATATGTAAATTTTACAGGGGCATATCGGTAATATTCCATTCAACCTAACATTTACCTAACTTCATTACATCATTTCCCATATTTCATAACACTCCCCCTTGAATGACATATTACTCGCTTGCTCAATTGTCTGCCTCGTTAAAACCTTGCTAAGAAAACCCAGTGGGATAAAACTAGAGCGAAGGAAAAAGAGTACAGTTGCTCCCCCTGATGTTGACCATCATTCATCATTGAGCCTAATATCTGAAATGACATCAATGATAAGTAGTACAAATCATGTATTGGAAACTTCGAATTATGAAGTGCTGAAGTGTTTCATTGCTGTATTGCTTAAGTGCTTTAGTACTTTAGTGCTGTAGTGCTTTAGGTCTGCCTCGTTAAAACCTTGTCAGTAAAATCCAATGGGACAAAATCTGAACGAAGGAAAAAGAGTACAGCCACTGCCTCGTTAAAACCTTGTCAGGAAAACCCTGTGGGACAAAACCTGGACGAAGGAAAAAGAGTACAGCATGACAGCATGATTCTCCTCCTGAAGTGTGCAATCAAATATTCATGAACCTTTTGAATAATGATATCATCTTTCGTCTGGAATATGTATATATGAAAATCTTCTTATGTGTAGCCGATATCATAACATTCTTCATAAGATGTGTATGATTTTCTTCATTTGTTGATATCATTCCAGCACAATTTAAAGAGAGAGCTTGTTGTTGAATTATTACTTGCAGATAGCTGTGACAATGTCTCAAAAACCTTGCTAGGAAAACCCTGTGGGACAAAACCTTAGCGAAGGGAAAAAGAGTACATTATTCTCATTGATACGCCATAATTGCTCCATAATTGCTGCCTCATTAAAAACCTTGCTAGGAAAATCCTGTGGGACAAAACCTCAGCTAAGGGAAAAAGAGTGCAGAGAGTATTTGTTCCCTTCATAGGAATATCACAAGTATATTAATGCAATCTCAAATTATTTCATCAAACATATATTTTGTGATGAGCTTTTATAAATAGTTTATAACTCATTTATGAAGTCATAGCTCATTTATGATGTACTGAACATGCTATACTAAGCAATGTTTAGTTAGTTGACTGATTGCATTACTCAAATCTAGAATTGATTCACTTCTATCAAAATTTAGAATTCACTTCTGATGAATAATTAAATATTCATTTTCAAATTCACTTATGGTGAATATTCATTTTCCAAATTCATTTTCCGGTGGATAATATAATTTTGCATATTGAAAATCAATTGCATGCCCAAATATTCAAATATAATAATAGTACACTCCAATTTCATTTTCAACATATTATATTATGGGGTCATATGTATCATATCATTCTTCATGTGATTTTATTTTAAGAATCACATTTCATTCTATAATGATACTATTTTGGGCAAATTGAATCTTTCAATGATTTATACATGTACGTTCTTGCACTTTATAAACTGCAATTTCTAATTTGCAGGAGCATAATCAATCATTGAAATAGATATCAATTTCGACATATAATCTATAATCATTTCGCTTGAAATCCCAACGTACCGCGATCAACTGGTACATCAAAGAAAACTCCCAAAGTACCGAGATGAGAATCACATTTTTTTTTATCTCACTTATTGGTATATTAAAGAGCTCAAACTAGTGAATTTAGACTATAGTCTATCCACCATATTTCATGCCAGTTTTATGAAAAATTTTGCGCGCAACGAGTCGTCTTTTACGACTGTGAAATATTTTTCATTTGTACATATAATTACTGGCTTTACACATTTAAGTGTTTTGGACTTCAGGTCCTATAACAATAATCCCTACATTGGGATTTTATACTTGGCCAAAGTATTATAATTTTATCAACCTCATTTTCATAAGAGGGTTGTATGTATGCAGTCGACTTATTTATCGATTCCATTTTATGTCAATATAAACATAACATAGAGAGATCTCTTTGTATTTTTATCATCAGGTCTGAATCTCTTACATTTAACTATGTCCCATTTTACTCACTATGAGTATTTAGCCTCAAAGGGATCATCTCAATTATTCAAGAGATATTTATTTTTGGAATCGATTGTCATTATGCTTCAGGCATAATTACGCTTTAAGCTTAATCACGCTTCATGCGTGTTATTGTTTAATTTCCCTATAATATTCAAGAATCTTGTATTATATCAGTCGGCTAACAATGCCGCAACACATGTCATTCATAATTATGGATATAATCACAATATTATATCTAAGTGCGTTTTGTTGGAGTGTATATAGATATCGCACTTCTTAGAAATCATAAAGCTTTACAAGCTAATTTTTATTTCATTTTATTGACATGTTTGTATGTAAAATATTGCTGCATAAGAAATATTTATATTCAAATTGTTCTCATTGCAAATAACTTGAGGCTTTTAATCTGCTAAATTATTAGCAATATAATATTCTATTATCTCAACTAATTCGTAAAATCATTAATGACTTTAAGATATATTAATGCTAGCATTTATTACTTTGCTCGTAATATCATTACTTGAGCAAATAATCAGTCATTCATTTTCTTAGTGAGATAATTAATTTGCTTTTGAGAACAAGCAGCAATGATAACTTGTTAACCTGAACAATCTTCTGGTTCTTTAATGAATGCCATTTTGCATTCTCAATAAATCTCATTATTGAATTGGAATCTAACCAATCATTATAGAACTTCTGGTTCGGCAAGATATTTCACTTGTACATATGTATGAACTTCTAGTTCAATACAATATTCCTTTAATCAGTACGTGTTTCTGTATAGTTCAAATCAGTATACCTTTATTACTTTTATACCGAAAAAATCAGGTACAATATCCAAGAAAATATCTCATGATCTCAATCTTGTCGCCAAATCTTCCCTTATTTCGAAAAAGGTAATGACGCATTATCTCATTGTTCCCACCTTTTCAATAATTTATTTCATTATTTCTTAATGGAATCGATATTGCTGACACGCGGAGCGCTCCTTTACGCATTTAAATATATCATTTGGGAAGAGATTAGATCCATAAAAAAATGGATGTTATATTATCAAATATTTGTAAATATTATTCTAATCTTCCGGTAAATGTTTTGAAAAAGATTTACCGAGTTCAACTTGAAAGATTGAGGCTGCTGATGGATCAAGGCTTTCCAGAAGATGTTCGTTGGTTGATCGAAGCAAAAGTTCGATTAGCTGGTGAATTACAAGATTCATTTTCTAAACACATGCTTGGTTTAGGTAAGAGTACTTTTGCAAAGAAACGAAGAGCAAAAAGGCTGAACGGTTGTTACAAATGTGCTCGTTGGACATGTGATACTCGTTGCAAATCAGTAGGATATTCTTCTAGAAATCGGGATGATAAAATCGATTTCATTAAGGGTAGACTGAGTAAGGAATCATTGGATGATATCCGATTGACTCTTGAGACGCACCCAAGTGGGTATGTGCAACGTGAACTCCTTTCCTTATATGCTCAATTTAACGAGGATAAAAACCGTTATAGTCTCGAAAATATAGTAGCAAAAGATCATGTTTGCCAGGCTGTTATAAATAATGATGTTTTGGCTATTCAGCATTGATACAAGGTAAATCAGTATATTGTGTGTATATATTTGCACATAAAATATTTTCATGTTTCATTTCTTGAGTATTGATAAAGTGTTTTGAAAAATCACCGAAAGGTAAACTTTATCAAAAGTAGTGTAATTTAGTCAGAATTAGGTTTTCACTTTTTCAAAAGATGAGCAGTAAATAGTGAAGTTTTTCAAGTTTAAAAAGCCAATGATTTTCACAGTTTCATGCATCCCAAAATATTATTTTCTGATAAGTTTTTCCTTCTTTACTTTCAAAAATGGAAGGACCAAAACTTCGACAGATCAAAACTATCTATGTTTTTTGTGGATCAAAAGTAGGGAAAGGTTTTGGATATCTAGAAGCTGCCGTGGGTTTAGGAAAGAAATTGGGAGAGAAATGTATCAATCTAGTATATGGAGGAGGTAGCAGTGGATTGATGGGTTGTGTTTCCCAATCTGCTCAAGCAGAGAAATCAAGAGTGATAGGTGTTATACCCGTTCCTTTAGTTGATATCGCAGGCAAAACACGAGGACATGAAGTACAAACCTTATCTATCCATGAACGCATAACTTGCATGTTATATGGTTCTGATGCCTTCATTGCCATGCCTGGAGGTTTTGGTACTTTAGAGGAAATCTTTAATATTACCTCCTGGGCTCATTTAGATCTCCATACCAAGCCTATTGGGCTTTTAAATGTTAACAATTTCTTTGATGGTTTGCTAACATTTCTTGATTATGCTGTGGAACAGGGATTCATCTCTTCATTTTCTAGGAGAATCCTTATTTCTGCTCCTACTATCGAGGAACTGCTGGATAAGTTGCAATCATATGTCCCCATACAAGATCCAGCAAGAGTTAAGATAGATTGGTCGCAAGGAAGGGGAATCAAGCGAAAATGGAGTCCGATTAATGTAAACTTAACTTTGTGAGCCCTAGAATAGATGGTGGTAGAGTACGGAGTATTCTTACTCTTGAGACACACCTTAAATTTCTAGAATTTTATCAATGTTTAATCTTGTGTACCTCAAAGATAGGTGGTAGAGTACAGAGTATCCTTACTCTTGAAACACACCTCTTTGAGTGTTTCTTTATGTCCTCAAAAGTTCAGAGGTGGTAGGATACGACTACTCCCGAAACACATCTCTCACTTTGAGGATCATAAATGTTTCCTCCTTTTATGTATGACTTGTTTTATGCTTCTTCAGGAGCAATAATAATATCATTTCAGCATGTTTAGATGATAATTTTTACTTCTTCTGGTATAAATATGTACTTCTTCTGGAATACATAATTGCTCGTGCAAGAACTTTTTCAGATACTTATCATCTAATATTCATCTCATAATACTGATGAGATTATTTTCACATTAGCTATGTCCATGCTATCATGTGATATTATCTTATCATACATCAACATTCTTTTGTTGGATAATCCATTTTTATCTATCTTTTCAATACAAATAATGGTAACTTCTGGTACCGTTTGATAAAATATTTTTATTAACATCTATCAACTTCTTATCAATATTTACCAACTTTTGGTAATGATAACTTCTGGTATCATTTGATAAAATATTTTCTAACTTTAGTATTGATAACTTCTGGTATCATTTAATGAAATATTTAATAACAATAATATCAATAATAATACTGGGGTTATACCACCACGTATATATGTTGACAACAACCTCTAATATGTTAGAATTAACCAACAACTGAGGTGTTTCTGAAATAATATAAAACTTGAATATATGTAAAGTATTCTGTAAACCGACCATATAGGCGGTGTCAACATAATGAAATAATTACCTTTCATGAGTGAGCGAGTCATATCCTCTAGTCAAGGTATTCATAATAGTGATCAAGTCATATCGTCAAATCCAGTCAAGGTATAGTGATCGAGTCATATCGTCAAATCCAGTCAAGGTACTCATAATAGTCCAATCCGTTGCGGTATAAATTCAGTCCATAATAACTCAATCCGTCACGGTATGACAATGATTATTTTTAATTATACTTTGTTTAAAATCTTTAATTTATCTTGTTGATCACATATTAATCGTTAATTTTCGATTAATTTACTTTTATGTATTACGAAGGGTAAAATTGTCCATATTTTAATATGTTGCTGATATGGATAAATCAAAATCGTCAATAGTTTTGAAATTTAATTTAGAACAAACTTACTTTTGGTCCAAAGTTCAAAATCCCGTCGGAAGTGCTTCAAAAACGGTTTTTAAGAAAACCGCCACGTTCGACCGCCGAAAAATCTTAAAACTGCACAAAACAGAAAAGCAAGATCATAGAAAAATCAAGAACGTCGATATGAACAAATTGCCTGTTGACGTCGTCGCTTGATTCCTCCGCACGAGCTGGCACGCGCCCCCTCGACGTCTGCGCGTGGGATTCACGCGCGTCACCCGCCGCCGCGCCGGTGCCGTCGACACGCGCCGGTTCGGAAGAATCTTCCGGTCACTGTGGTCATGGATCCGGTCTCCGATCATCATTTGGATATATGGTTTGGCGTGAATTTGGTTTGGAAGTTTCGGATTACACAATTTCTTCAATTTTTCTACGTATTTGGAATTGATCTTCTAATCTATGGTGTATAAATGATGATTAATAATAATCTAGTTTCTGATACAGAGGTTCATCATTTAGATGCAACTGTAGAGCATACTCCCGTCATATTACTCAATAGGGTAGAGATTCGTGCTGATAACGTGTTGTGAAACTATCAAAATTCTAACAATGATATAAGAGAGAAAGATGGAGAGAGCTTGAGGGAGCTAGAGAGAATTCTTCTTGATCAAGAATGGTGCAATCTTTACAAATGAACATAGGACTCTATTTATAGGGGCGGCGGATAATGGTATAATCGTAATATGTAAATTTTACAGGGGCATATCGGTAATATTCCATTCAACCTAACATTTACCTAACTTCATTACATCATTTCCCATATTTCATAACAAGAAGAAGGTAATTTCATTATTATAATGATAGGGTGATATGATATATAAGCTATTCATATCCTAATAAAGGTCTTAATCTCAAAATTCTGCATTCATTATTTACTTGTAATCCTAATTTCAAGTATGATTAACTAAAGTTTTCAAAATTGTGTACTTTTTTTAATGGACTACAAAAATGGAAACATATCATAATTGTGTACTATTTTAGGTCATCTCCAGCCCAATGACAAAATGGCATTTTAGTGTTATTTTGCCGCTTCTCCTTCTCCGATCAGATACCATTCCTCAAAGCAAAATAGTGCCCAACTATAGTGTAGCCTTATATATGGCATTGCACTGTATCTTTACCGCTAAAAATCAGCGGGGTCCTCCCCCCTTTTTTTTGTTTTGGTCCCTTCACTTTTATTTTTGGTGTTTTTGTCCCAATTTCATTTTTTCTTGTCCATTTTGGTCTCTACACTTTTGTTTTGTTTGTTTATAAAAAGTTAAAATTGTCCATAAATTTATTATATTTTTTTATTCTATCGTAGTTAATGATTATTTTTTTAATAAAGGAGTAACAAATAGAAAAATTATACAATAAAATATAACACATTAAAATTTGATTAACGGACGCGACAAACAATTGCATTACAAAGATGATGACAATTTTGGATTAACTAAATGACACTTAATTTAAATTAGAACACAACAAACACAAACAATAGAACAAGTATTTAACGACATGTGAGAATCGTTCTCAATAATCAAGCAGATTTGCTCCGGAGCCACCTAGACCATCAAATAGCAGACTGAACAAGCTTGAGCCGGATTGACTTTCATTTAGTTGTTGGGTCCTTTTTCGATTGATGCATTTCGTTTACCCCTTATGAACTCTCATATCATTAGATATGATATTGAATCCAAACCTATCAATAAAAATTTTGTTATCCGCCTTATACATCTGCAACTGATAAAAGTTTTATCTGTCAGTCGCTCCCTTTCTTACCAACTCCCTGAGTTCTTTGTTTTCAGTCTTGATCTCATCTAGTTCCTTTATGGTCTCATTTTTATTCTTTTTTTTTTTTTTTTGGCCTTTTACACATCCATTGGCCGTTCAGATGAAGTACCCCTAGCAGCAACATTCTCCATATTTAGAGAAAATGGTAAAAGTCCAGGGGACGAGGGAGAACCGGCTAGTGGGAAGTCTTATTAATAAGATCCAAATGCATTTGGGGGAGGTTTGAAAATCTTGGCGTGACACATTTGGCTTCGGGGAGAATTTTTCAATGTCCTTAAGTAAGGGCAACAAATGATCAAATGATCAAATTCCCTTATTATTAGGATCTTTTGCGTATAACATTTTGGCTTTGTCCTTCTGCAAGACATGTTAGAAGAATGTTTATTAGTAAAATGTGAAATAAAGATTGCAATGTATATTAAATATGAATTCTTACAGTGTCTTACTCTGATGCGCCACTGGGATGTAAATTTTCAACTTGACGAATACAACCTCTCAATTTTGAGACGGCCTTTGTAAAGTCACTATATAAAGAGACCAGTGTAAATTCTCCAGAAACCAAGTTTAAAACCAACATTTAAGAAACATGAATTTCAATCTTATACATTGGGCAGCAACGTGGATTTCCAGGTATGTTAGGTAGCCTTGATTGTATGTATTGGAAATGGAAGAATTGTCCCACTATAATAATCCTCAAGGTTGTGGCCGATTATGATCTTTGGATAAGGCATGCTCACTTTGAACTGTCAAGCTCAAACAATGATATCAATGTATTGGAGTCATCCCATCTATTTTTCGACTTGGCAGACGACACAGCTCCACCGACAAATTATGTTATACATGGAAAACAGTACACAATATGATATATCCAAAGTAGTCAACTCTTCTGCATAGGATCCATGATCCTCAAACTCCGAAGAAAAAATGGAAAGCACGTTGAACGCTCATTTTGGGGGCTTCAATGAAGGTTTGCAATTTACGTGGACCGGCCAGATCTTGGAAGAAAAATGTATTGCATGACATAATGACAGCATACATAACATGATAGTGGAGGATGAACTAGATCTCAGTGCATCAATTGATGCCTATGTGGAAGCCCCGACTCCGACAGTTGAGGTCACCTTAGATGAGAATTAACGCTTTCAAGAATTTCTTGCTCGACATCAAAAGATTAAGGACTGGGAAGCACACTCTCGCTAAGCAATGCATTGATTGAGTACTAATGGGAGTAATATAGCAACTCTCAAGACTAAATTTCCTATGTTATTTCGAGTTGTACCATTTCATATCCCATTTTTTAAATTTCCATGTTTATTTCTTGAATTTTTAGCTAATAAAATATTTAATTCTAATTAGATTACGACACCATTAATTTTGAAGTGTACAAAATAATTAATTATTAAATTAATGAATTTTATAAAATATTAATTATTAAAATATAAATACGTTTTCTGTATTTAATTTTCTAAATAATTAAATATAATGAAATTGTATTTTTTTTAAATAGAAAATAAGGAAAATAATTAATAGTGTACATTTGGTGTAAGATTTAGTGTTGTTGGATTGGAAAAATTGGAATAGTATAACTATAATTCAAATTTAGTGTGAAATTTAGTATATATGAGTTGGAGATGATCTTATATTTAGAATTTTCAATTTAAGTGTTATATTGAAATTTAAGGTCAATATAGAATTTATCGCCTTAATTCTATTTGTATATGTAAAAGATCTCAGTAATGCAACCATCACCATAGCCAAAATCGGGAATAAGATTATCTTCGTCGAAAGCTGATAATTTCATTCCAATAATTGAAATGGCATGTTCGCACTGATTTAAGCCTTCACTAGTATGATGCAGGCTCTTCTAGTCGAAAGAGTTTTTTCTCGTCCATTCATTTATTTTCTTCCCATTTAGGTTTCACAGTTCTATTTTATTACTAGTGAAGGTCTGTGCGATGCACATAATGTGGTAATAACTGTGTATATAATAGTATCAACTTCGAACAATAAATGCATAATCAGAACAAACAACTAACTACATTTCTAGTAAAGAGATTGTTTAACACATACTCTCTCTTTTTCAGGCTTCCTTAGTTTTAATCATTTAATTGATTGAACTTTGACTTTATGGAATCAAATGAGTTAATCAATATTTTTCAATCTCGAAGTGATAAAATAAATCTTTAAAGGCTCGAAATGAATTAGAGAAATATGCGCACAAGGTCAACATTCTAGGAAGGAGCACCTCCACTTTCAGCTACCTACTAGTACTCATTGACCCTGTATTTATCACATTCAATAATTTCAATAGAATTTAATGATTGCTCGGGAGATATTGGAGCTTGCAGAGGAAAAAAATTATTGAAATCACTTCCACAAATTATGATAGTAATCCTGTTTAACTGGCAACAAATCTCTGTCAAGGTCCTTCTGACGCAAAGTCATAGAAAACACTCTCCTCTTTTGCATCATGCACATCTTCAATGGAGGCTGAAGGAATCTTATAATAAATTTTTTCTTTTCCCAATTTTCTTGACAAAATGAGTGAACTTGTTTGAAGCATTTATTGCCTTTTTCTTTGAAGTCCCAATTTTCGACCCATGTCTTTCATCCACAAGGTTCTGAGAATCTGATGTTCCCGTCATACAGTGGCGGATCCAGAAGATTTTTTCAGCACGGGCGGATATCAATAAAAAAATCTCAGTAAGGGCGGACTTCAGTAATTTTTCAGTCGCAACAAAAAAAATGTCAAAAATTCTTACTATTTTTTTTTCGGGACGGATCCAGCACGGGCGAGCGCGGGAGCTCGTCATGCCATGGATCCGTCCATGCCGTCATATGACTTAAATCCTTCTAATCCTACAATATCATGTAACTATAGTGAAAAACAAAGAACAGTAGCAGATATCGTAGAATACAATAAGCCCCTGTTTGGCCACCATTATTTCCTCAAATAATGTGGTTTTAAATAGTATTTGTAGAGAATGTGTGGTTAAAAAATGTTTGAAAAGTAAAAAATGATGGGTTTGACTAAGATGGATGGTTGAGATTGATTATTGAATAAATTTGATTTCCAAATAATGGGGGTCAAACGGGGGCTAATAAGTTAATGTACCTGACATTTCAGCCAGTTTCAGAAAATAAGTGGCTCGATCCTCAAAGTTCAAAGAAAGCAAAGCGACTTCCAAGTAAAATCATCAAAAATTTTGTAGTACTGCACCGGTGGTAATTTAGCATTTAGCACCTTACAGTAATACAGGAATCACTTAGGAACTTCTAAATATTTCACTGGAAAAAAAGATATTATAAATCACTTCCCCACCCCAACTCCTTGTAAAACTTTCTCAGTGAAGTATCAGTCCAATGATAACATCCAGTTCAATCATTTAATGTTAAAATCACAGCAAGATATTTCAAATCTAACTTAAAGCCCATTCAATTTCAACTATTCAACCGACATGTTAAAAATTTGTGCAGTTAGAAATTGAATTAATATGATAGTGAAAAAGGAGAGACCATTAGACTAACAATGCCAGTAAATTTCCTCCGATTTCACCTCACTCAATCCAAAAGCATCAAAAGATTCTTCTTACCATAAAATTATACAATCATCACATGCTATATATACTCCCGTGGTGAAGGTCTCAAGAATGCCTCATTCTACAGCTGGAGGTTTGTTTTCAGCATTGGTACTCATATCTGAAGGTGGCTGAAATACAAACTAACTGTGAGTTCGCGAGAAGCATAACCTCCCAGAAAGTCTAGTCTGTGAATCCTGTTTCATCTGTGGAAATTTAAAGAATTTCGACCTAGAAGATATGGGTGATGTAGGAAACATAGTGTTCGAATCTTGTAATATAATTTATTTGATGTTGACAGTGGAATGTGCTGGTGCAACATCAAAAACTTTACCAGAAGGTGATGGTTATGGCAATAGAGATGCATGAGCAGTTCAGTATAATTCTAGTAATGAATGTGCAAAAAATATTGCTTATAATATCAAATATAGGCAGGAAAAACTGTGATTTTTTGACATCGTATTTGTTGAAGGGCTATAATTAGATATTGAAATTGTCTTCTTTAATCATTATAGACACCCCCCCTTCATTAAAAATACGTGCAATGGAAAACTCCATAATCCAAACCATTTCGATGGGTGTGTTCGGCCAAATTTAATTGGCAAATAAATGGAATGTAAACGGTCAAATCAAGGAATTGAAATTATTTGTTGATTTATTTATGTTTTCTAAGTAAGATGTGGGGTTAAAAATTAGATAGAGAAATGTGGATGGTTAAAAAGTGATATTGAAAATTGCGTAAAAGAGAAATGATGGATGAAAAAGGGAATTTTGACACAAAGAACCGCCAAAAAAAATAAAAATAAAAATAAAAATTACAGTTATCTATCTTATTTTCTTGGCTTCATTTTTGTACTGGTAATAAGAAATGGAACAATGGCATTTAAACATAGGATCTACTAATCCCAGATTCAATAGTAGAAATATAACAAGAAGTGATTACCTGATAGACAAACACTCATAATTGTGAGGCCTACAATGGTGATCAGTCAAATACATCTCATCATAGAGGGATCAAGTATTTTCTCCTTCGTCGTTTGTGTTCTTAAGAAACTTCAACATGAATTTGTTAGATTTAATGATAGCCGTATATAGATACGATACATGTAGAACCAAAAAAAAAAAAAAAAAGGACTTTTAATTAATGTAGCTGAACAGAAGCTGGAACGGGAAGAAATAAAGAAAAGAATTTTGCAGTATATGCTCACCAGACATCAATAAATATTATAACTTTATAATAAGTACAAAGATAGAAAGAAATCGGAAAAGAACTTCAAAATCTTAAATATATGAATATTAGTAAAAGAACTTGATTCTCTATAAATCATTGTTTTTATCTCAGTGGTCAACTTAATACATCATGTAAAATTAATTGCCAGTTTAAATTTGGAAGAAAATTTAATTTGAATTTTACAACTGTATTAGTACCAAGTTTTACACTTTTCAATAACTTTTCAATCACACATTCTTCCAAAAACTCAAATTTCTCCAAAAAATATATACTCCAAACACACCAAATAGGCATTTAATAGGATAAAATAGGTGGGAAAAAATTCTCCAAGAAGTACTTAAATTTTGTTCTTGAATTTCATAGTGAAAATATGAAAACAAGGTAGTATTCGGCAAGCATTGATTATAATTAACATAATTTTTACTATCACTTTTTAATCACACATTTTTTCTCTCTCCAATTTTATCTAGAAAACACAAATAACACCAATCATGAGGTGTTATAACAGTTTCCAAACACACAGTAAAATATCAGGAAGGAGAAATCCATAACATGCATGTAGTCGAGAAAATGAAGATGACTTACCAATACGAAAAGATTCCTGAAATAAAAATAATAAAAAATGTAAATTATCCATGGCGTCAAGAATCTGTTACTAACAGGAACTACAACCAAATACAAGTGGCAGAGAATGAGGATAAACGAAGATGTGGAAGTAGAAACAAATTCTACAACAAAGAAGAAACGGTAGTAGTTAGTTTAAAAAAAAAAAAATCTGGTAATTTCTCTGTCCACGTGAAAAGGTATACATAAAAAAATACACTTACCACGTGCATATAATTATAACTTTATAAATTTTGTAATAATCAGAATTCATCAGCAAATAAATACGTAAACTAAAAATAAGCAATTAAGCTGGCAATTTTGTGTGTTCAATTTTGTACTTGGGAAGATCTGGAAGATCGTTCAAGCAAGTGGAAGACAGGAAAGACTAAGCAGGCGTTGGATCAATAAATGCAGCATGGGAAAAAAATTATAAGCAACACCAGGTGTGAGTTTTTTTTGCAACATAGAAACTATACCTATGCGTTCAATTATCCGGTATAGAATTCACTATTTATAGATGAGGTGTAGCCCACACCTTGAGGGCCCTAACTAACCTTGTTCTAGACCATTGATTAATGAGGTAAATCGTAGGTTATACCTCCTAAAGTCAGGGTGAAAGTGTGGTAAATCATAATTCCTGTTTGTCACAAGACACAATATAATATTTCATGATTCAAACCATGTATCCGACTGCGCTGAGCACATTTTCATCCCTCCCCTTTGTCCCTGGGAGATGAGCCCTGGGGGCCACTATTTATAGATAAGTTTCTACTGAATTGAATCTAAACTTTTAAGAATTACAATCTTAGGGGTGTGTTCAATGATTAGGTACACGGTCCACTCTATGTAGAAAAGGTTATATTAAACTAGTTTACACTCGTGCGATGTACGGAAAAATTTCATTAACAAAGTATAATATGCTAACACAAAATAATGAAAACACTACAAAAAAAAATAACCTTTGGCAACGCGCAAAAATTGTTGTAAAAGGCCTTTTGCAGCGTTCGTGTGCATGTTGCAAATCACAGTGTTGCCGTAGAGGGAAAGGATACGGCAACATTCATTACGTGTTGCAAAAGGTTGAATTGCGCGTTGCGGTAGACCTTTGGCAGCGTCCATTGCGCGTTGCAGTTGATACTTTTGGCAACGTTCAACGCGTGTTGCGGTAGATACTTTGGCAACGTTCTTTGGGTGTTGCGGTAGATACTTTCGGCAACGTTCTTTGCGTGTTGTTGTTGATACTTTTGGCAACGTTCATTGCGCGTTTCCGTTGATACTTTTGGCAACATTCATTGCGCATTGCTGTTGATACTTTTACATATTTTTTTTTTTAATTTTTCGCAAATCGATATAGATAATTCCATTGATAATCAACAAATTTCTCAAATATATACGTAATGTGTAAAATATGAAACACATGTACTATAAATAATTCAATTACTCAAAATAAATTGTAAGCATTTTAAAGAAAATTTGATAACATATATTTTTATACAAAACAAAAATTACATTACTTTGTTCTCCAACATTAAAACTAAATCTACAACAACAATTTTTCACATATTTGATTACACATCTAAATTTTGACATTTATTATCCCTATATATTGCAACAGTATCTCTAGCAGACCATTAGTCATACAAAAAGGAACTATTATCACTAATTTTCAACACGAATCATCGTAGAAGATAAGTACTTTCCTGGATTCTTAAGTCTAGTTTGAACTGGGCTTATTACAAATCATCTTGTGAGAGGGTTACAAAATTTACTTTTACCTGCAAAGATATTATAAAAGTCTAATTATCATGACTTTAACTACACTAAATGTAAAAATGTAAAAATAAATCATAAGAAATATCATAATCACAGGTAGTATCCAATTGAATTTACACTCGAGGAACCATGAGTCAATAAGCTATAGGATCTTATAGTTACATCATTTACATACTAGTTTAAGGGAAGTTTGGCAAAGACTTCTTATTCCAAGCAAAAATTCTCCACATCTTGCCTACTATGTCCACACCACCTCCAGATCACCCCAACCCCCAAAACCCAATGGGAAAATAACCAACACAGAGTTTAAGAAGGTGATTTCAGCAAAGTTATTTGTAAAAAACTTCCAAATCTTGGAAAGTAGACAGATTTGATGTTGTCAATATTGAAAGCCGTGTAATTTTATCCCAAATTATTATAATATAAACAAAAGTTCAAGGTGTAGCTGTACATACAAATATATGCCTAACAAGGAAGGTGTAATTTTTTTTCAAAAAAAAATTCTTTCAAGGAAGCAACTCAATTAATAATGATTTGAAATAATATTCTATAAAAAATGACCATGCTTGCCATCATACTAAAAACAGGTAATAAAGGTAGTAGTTTAGGAAGCAAATTGAATTGAATGAGGAAACAATCATGAATAATCTTTAACTTTGATCACTTGTACGGTGTAAAAGACAGGTAAAGTATCTCACATGAGGAACATTAAGCAACAACGTGCATAACTATGTGAGACAAACCCATGGACATTGAAGAAGTTACACCACAACCATCCAAGAGAGTTCTATTCCTCATAACACTAAGCAGAATCAACTACTATTGAAACAAGTAGACCTATATACATGTAAATGAGCTTACGGTCAACAAGGTACAATTTAATACCAAGGCCAAAATGGAATGAATGAGGGAAATTATATTGTTTTTGTAATCTTGGCAACTCTAATTTGCCTTTCAACATAAATTCGGGCGTCACAATATTTGAAACATCCTCATATTCCAAGGCCAAAAATGGAATGAATCAGGGAAATTATATTGTTTTTGTAATCTCGGCAACTCTAATTTGCCTTTCAACATAAATTTGGGCGTCGCAATATTTGAAACATCCTCATATTTCAAGCATGGTAAACAGTGTAAACTTCGTATTTACACTACTTATTTTTTTTGTTTTATCTCATTTCACTTGCAAAGAAGCAAAAATTACATACATGCATAAAAAATTCAGAACACTACTTAAATATTAGCACATCATCTAAAGTTACCTATAACAAGGATTGAAAGGAGAAATGGAGAACTTCTTGTCTTTCTTTTCCCCTAGCCTCCTCGACCTTATTTTTGAACAGTACCTGCAAAAAGTGCATAAAAACAAAAGAAAACCATGATAAATGTCTAATGAAGATTTAGCTGCAAAGAGCAAAAAATACCTAATGCCAAAGTTTTATTTATCATTTAACACGGGAAGTGATCATCCACCAATTATTTTAGTGGATGTTGCTTATTTCAATTGTAAGGAAAATAAGAGGTACCTGTAACTTGGCTAAAATAGATTTCATCAAGCCAAAAAATTATTAATGGTGTTCCATTAAGGCATCGATAGCATTCTCCTTAGTAGTGTACATTGATTCATTCATTTTTGCCCGCTAAATGTTAGTTTCTCTTCATGATAGACCTGGAAAAATACATTATTGATAATATGGAGAGGAAGGTAGAAAGTTCTAACTCCTACTAAATTATATCACACGAGCTCAAATTTAAGTACTATCAAATTACGAAATTTAGTTAGGGTGTAAATGGCCTTGGCAAACTCTTAGAGGAATTGTCAACGAAAAAATGGTTAACAAACATGGTAATTATATATTTGAACACAAACACGGCTTGCACATTTGTTAGCAACATAATGTATGTCTTCATAAAAACTACTTTATCAACTAAAGTTTGGCACAATAGAATAAATGTAATGAGCGCTAATATCCATAGGATTACTTGCAATATGTAGAGAATTTTAAAATAAAACAGAAAAGTAAAAAGATAAAGTACCATAACCAAATTAATAGTTAAAACCTAGTACATACCTAGTACAGCATAAGGATTTAAAGCAAATTTACATGGCATAAAGCGAAGAGACTTACTGATTCATCATCTTCATCAACATTAGGAGACTTAGATTGAGATCTTATACAATAAAATGCAAAATCTGCATTCTAGTGAGAAAACAATTTGTGTTAGCACACCATAATTCAGCTTCCAGTATGGAGCACATTCCAAAAACTGTCTTTTGCAGGCCATTTTCAAATAGGTGATAAGGACATCGACTTGTCAAGCAATTCAGTAATTAGCAGCATATAATATCTTTGATTTCCTCTACCCGTGCTTAATTGATGGCAGCAACTCGAACTTAGTTGCTAAAAAAGAAAAAGAAATCTGCAGCCACATTTTGTTGTGGCTGGCAGTACCTAGCTTTCAACCATCTTCAAACACCAAACACGATGAAACTAATAAACTACTATACACACTACAAGAAAATTAGGCTTTTCTTACAAAATTTCCACATACAAAATGAAATTTGTATGCGAAGTCTACTTTTTCATACAAAACAAATTTTTGTATGGATAAGAATTTGGTACCAAAAATATTTATACTTAAAGTACAAATTTTCCGCATACAAATGAGATTTGTATGCGAAGTCTGTTTTTTCATACAAAACGAGCTTTTGTAGAGATAATAATTTGACTTAAAAAATATTTATACTTAAACTACAAATCGGCCACCTACAAAATTAAATTTGTAGGTGAAGTTTTACTTTTTATCACAAATTTTAATTTTTGTAGGGATAAAATTCGACGCAAAAATTTCTTTAATTTAACTTAGAAGTTAATTAAAAGGGGTTAAACTTTTGCTACCCAATTCTATACTATGAACAAAGACTAAAAAATTAAAAAGACTCCAAAAGTAAAAACAACCGCCAGATTTATTCCCTTCATCAATAATATTCATCTTTCGGTTCTCTCTTACCTTGCCGAACACCTTCGACTTGAAGAACTAGCCGCCTAACACTTTCCTTGTGCCACCAGCCCACCACCGCCGACGCTCAAATTATTTGCTCCTGTCACTTGTCAGCCATAAATTTCTGGTAATATTTCTAATTTCTTCAACCCTATATCCCTAATTTCAGGTAATCTTTTGTCCAAAACTTTTCTAAAAATTATATATCCTACTATATAATCGTTCTAATACATTCATGGTTTTCGAAATCTTATTTTTATAAACTTTAACTGTTCAAACCGTTTATTGATAAATTAGAGATTTTTTTTGTCATAATGATCTATGTGAATTAGAGATAGAGCTATCGACGAAGGGCCAGAGCAGCTGAAGGTCGTCTATGTCGCTAGACAGCCCAGACTTAAGGTTAAGGCGTATTTTTCGTTTTTCCCTCTTCCTTGATTTTCAGCATATTGATTTTGGGATTCTCTTTATATGTAGCACAGTTTTAAATCTAATCTTTGCACTTTGATTGTCACTAGTGGTTTGGGTAAGAAGCCTTTGTTGTTGTTGTTTTTAGAAATGAGTTTGAATCCGATGCATTTGTGATGAGTGCACTGATATGTACTCAAAATAAAGGATGGTTGGGTGTTCGATGGCATGGTGGAAAAAGATTTGGTGGCTTTGAATACTATGTTTTCTTGGTATGTTCAAAATGATGAGGTTACAAAAACATTGGGTTTGGTTGAGGAAGTGAAGATATTGGGAATGAAGTTTGATGTCGTAACGTGGAATACTTTGATTGCAGGGTTTTCACAAGCAAAAGTTAAATCGACAATCGAAAAAATCTTCAGAATTATGGATGACAATGGGGTTAGACTTGATGTGGTGTCTTGGACATGAGTAATCACTTGTTCTGTACAGAACTTTGAGCACAAGGAGGCATTTTGATGTGATCTGGACCAGGCATCGAAGGGCGAAGTCGAGCCATCAGCAATATGATAGTGATCTACGTGCAAAACGGAGCAAGTTCCGTGTTGGAATCGAGCCTAGACGACGAGCGGATCAAGCCGAACCGGGTGGTCGAAGTTTGAAGGAAAAATTGAAGTTCACGGCCGCAAACCACATGGGTCACGGCCGTAAGAGCGCCACGGGTTTAGAACAACAAATCAAGCATACAAGAGTTACGGCCGCAAGGAAAGACCATTACGGGCGTAACCTGGCCTCGGTTAAAAAAAGGAATTGCAGAATTTGTCACTCACGGCCGCAAATCTCTCAGTCACGGCCGTAAATCAACAAAAGGGGAACTCTTACGGCCGTAAGAGTTGCAACACGGCCGTAACCTGCATTCCGTTTCAGATTCACGCGTTATTTTTAATTTCCGTTTTTAATTATTTATTTTCCTATTTTAGTATTTTAGGTCAATTAGGATTCTGTTTTGAGCCCAATTAGCGGCAAGCCCTAGTTTAGGTTTTCTTGGTTATTTATATTTCTTTTCATCATTGTAAACATGAGACAAGTTTGAGTTGATTAATAAAATTTGTGAGAGGATTCTCCAAAATTGAGAGGTTGAGTTTATTCCCTTTTTCTTGAACTTATCAAAGATCCGATCTTTGTGGCGTTCTTCCAGCAAACTTATCAAATATTTGCAAGAATATTTGTGGCGTTTCCGAATTCGAAACTTATCAAGGAAATTGACAAGTCCTTGTGGCGTTCACCAATCTTGGTTCTTCAATCCGCATCGCCATAAATCGCGTCATGATTGTCGGGTCAAGGCTTTACCGTCGTTCTATCCTTATTTTTCGTTGTTGGTCTTGTGTCGATCTGATCTAGATCTATCCTAGGGTTTTAAATATCGTTATTCCGCGTGTGCGACGAGATTCCCCGACCGGGATCGCGTCACATTTCATACTTTTAAAAAAAAAAATATTGAGGGTCGGGTTGTGTCCAACTTCAGATACAATTTGTGGTAATTTGCCTGTTGCTACAAATACAACAGATCTGCGGCGTGGTAAATGAAAAAGAAAATCATTTGAAGCCTATATTCTCTCTCGATATCTTTCTTATTATTACTTGTGATTCCAATACTGTTGCATTTTTTGTGTTTCATTCATTTTAACTTTGTTTGATTATTCAGCATTTTTTTTTTCCAATTGGTATGGCAACAGGTACCACAGCAAAAAAAACCGACTACGACTGTGGTCTCTTCATTTTTTACTTCATGTAACGCTTCCTTGAAGACGCCCATGTGAGGCTGAAGAAGGATTTGACCATGGTACTAAAATTCTACACACTTATTGTACTGCACCAAGGATTTTTTTTCCATTGCTGGCTTCTTTTTTCCTTCCTGCTTCATTTTGCCTGTTTATATATAATTAGGATTTGGATTGTTCAATCGATTTAAAATTCATTACTATTTCCTCTGTCTCTCATGTATACTTGCTGCATAGCAGACAATTGGGTGGCAACGCTAAGATTGTAGCTTCATGCTAAGAAAATTTTGATAGAAGTTTTTATTTTTCATAGCAATCTTGCTAGTTAACCAATTAATTCTTGAATACTTGTTTTACAGCTACTCTTGAAATACTGTACTGGGAGGAATGGATTGGCCTATTGCAACTTTTTATTAGTAGTATATCGTATTTAGGTGTGGGATTAGCAATTTATAAGAACAAATATGACTATTCATGTACCTTTTTTTGTATTGTCACACTTATTTATTGCCAAAAATATTAATTTTTAATTTATGGAAATATTAAATCTTTCATGGTTCTTTGCAGAGTTTCTATGATGCTAATGAAGAAGATAATGCTATTGGGGGTGAAGAGAACGGCTATGATGATGAGAACAATTTTTGCGAGCATGAATAGCGTATCTAATGAGCATGAATAGTTATGTTCTTTTTAGTAGATGCATTATAATAATTAGAGAGCAAGTTTGTTCGACTGTTTTAAGTTTAAATGTAACCAAACCTAGTGAATGATTTTTATTTATATTTTGTTATTATATTTTGAATTCAATGATATATTGTTTGATACCAAAGGTCTTAATTCTAATTTTATTTATTATCTTTCTACATTTTATTTTGAATAAGATAAAAAAATTTACATAATAAAAAAATTTATATAAAATATAAAAAATAATTTAATTTTTTCCTTACAAATTATTTCACTGTTGGGACAAAAATATTTGTAGAGAAAAGTAGAATTTAATCTACAAAATATTTTTGACGCAAGTATTTGTATGGAAAAGTAAAATTTGATTTGTTCTATGTGTCCACAAAATATGTGTTGTGGGCTAAATTAATTTTAGTAGACAAATAATTTTGTCTGGAAAGAACATAGACAACGAATTGTATTTGTATCTAAAGAGTTCGTGTGGAAAAACTTTAGCCGACAAAGTTCTAGATTTTGTCTTCCAATACTTTTCCCTTCGATGTTTGCCACACAAACGTACCTACAAAAAAATATTGTGTGGAAAGGCTTTTGCCCACGATTAAGAACCTTACCCTACAAATTTATTTTGTATGCGGAATATAAAATTCTTGTAGTGACAGAACATTAGTTTATGAGGCAATTTCCTAATTGCACTTGCATTTAATGGACAACAATGATCATTCATCACTTTCTAAAATGGGGGAAAACAAGCTCATAGATCTGGATTATGCCATTAAGGAAAAATATAAAACTCAATGGATTTGGTTTCATTGTGCTTCAAATGCTAAATGGAAAATAGAATATGGAACAACTTAAACACGAATCTTGTAATTTAGAGAACAGTAAAAGAAAAATCATATATTATATACAATCACCATACAAGCTTACCAGTAGACTCCCATGTTAAATTTTGGAGAGGCCGGGAGATCCTGCTAACTCTGAAAAATAATATAAAATAGGTGGGGAAAAAACAATGAAGATCAAAAGAAGGAAAAATGAAAGGTTAAAAGAATTATGACTCCTTTAATCTATCATGAATCGCTGCTTTCAATAAGCATTTTCATGGAAAAGTTATTTAACCTATGGCATAAATTTCGTGGGTAAATGATAAAAATAGAGTCATACCTTTCCCTACAAAAATATTTTGGGTCAAAAAAAAATTATAGATTTTTTCCTACATTTCCCTAAAGTTATGTTGTTGTGGGGAAAGAAATCAAATTGAAATAATAATTGTTCATACACACTTTATAAAGCACTTGTGCAAAAGCACACTGTGAAACTGGCCGCATGGTGCTTGAGATTTTCAAGTCCATAAACTTTTATAAGAAAGCGCTTCATAATATGAATGAAAGCAAGGATAATAAAAGAAAACATGTCGAAGAAAATCGACATAAAAATAGTTGGCAAAAGTATGCATTCAGGCTAAATTGAACTTACTACAAAATCTGAAGTTTTGGAGACATGAAGTCCAAACATTTAAAAGTGTAAAGCTAGTAAAATATCTATAGTAATTACTTGCAAATAGAAAACAAAATTATATAGTTGTAATACATTACTTGTTGCAAAACGAATGTTTCAAAGATCCCATAGAGATGCAATATTTTATTTTCTTGACAAATGCATAATAAGTGCCAATAAATATATGATTATTAGAAATGTAAATTTTGAAAGACGATTGAGTCTAATTACTAGATTACACTCTTTGATATACCAATGAGTGATATAAAAAATGTATGATCATCAACTTGGTACGTTGGGAGTATTCTTTGCCAATAAGTGAGATTAAAAGGGGTAATCAATACCTCGGTACTTTGGGATTATAGTGAAATAATTGGAGAAAATCTCTTTGAAATGTTGGAATCTTTATATATATAAAGTTTCACAAATAAATTTGATAGTAGCAATTTGAAAATTGCAATGTGAAACATATACGATGCCTCGAAGCATACAGTATAATCCTTGAAGAATTAAATATATCTGAAATATATAGTTCAAGTTTTTTAAAAACTTGTTTGATCAAAGTATATAGATACTTTGCGATCTGAATATATAATATGCCTTGAATGGAATCACTTTGTAATGGAATGTGATTGGTCGCATAAAATTATATTTGAAAGTTCAGGTCGTTGATTTTCAATTAATGGTTAATTATTCACCTGAAGTGAATAAGTTTATTGAGCATTGAAGTGAATAAGTCACTTTTAAATTTGAGAATTGCTTTAAATACATTGATGAATATTGATTATAGAACATGACTCGATGCAACATGTTCAAAAGATTGGAAATATGATACAATTCTTCAAGTTCAAAGGAAAATTTGAATTTATAATCGAAGAAAAAATAATATGATATATGTGTCATTTATATATGTTTAGTGAACATATTTGATATTACACCGATTAATAGCTGAAATAATTATATGCAATATCAATATAATTCTAATATTTCCATGAGGGGGAGCTAATATACCCTACACTCTTTTTTCCTTAGTTGAGGTTTTGTCCTGCGTGGTTTTCCTAGCAAGGTTTTTAATGAGGTAATTGTTATGATGTATTAATGAAGAGCTTGAGAAATATGGTTGGATCTCTTGAAGAGCTTTCAAAGACACTTGAGAAATTGATGACCATGATAAACAAATCTCAAGTAATAATGAGGCATATTTTTTGTACAATGAAATTACATAGAGAATGTTTTTATGAATTTTATGATTATCATAATGTATAAGTCATACATTCCTATATATCTATTGATATACTCTCCTATACAAGACTTCTAAAGAGATCAAGACATGAATGATTCAATACAGATTGAATCAGGGAGAGTAGCTGTACTCTTTTTCCTTCGCTCATGTTTTGTCATACTCGATTTTCCTGACAATGTTTTAACGAGACAGTATTAAAATATTCCAAACTTTTCAAAAAATCCACTCAAGTGATCATAAGGGAGCTGATTTATCCACAAAAGCCCTGTCAACATCTACATTTAAGAAATCAGTTCCCAAGATTGAGATGCATCAATTCAATGATTTATAGTGATCAACACTAGGAGGAGTAGCTGTACTTTTCTTCCTTAACCAAGGTTTTGTCCCATTGAATTTTCCCGACGAGATTATAACGAGGCAGCATTCATATTAATGTTCCAAGAACAATTGTACTCTTTTCCTTCATTTAATATTTTTGTCCCATTAGATTCTTTTATCGAATAAGATTTTAATGAGGCAGATATTTGTAATATATCATTCAAGGGGAGTGTTGTAAATATTATATTATATTGGTGAATGACAATTATACCTCTGTAATCCTAGACATAATTACTTTGTATATTCATATTTTCCCCTATCTATATGGGGCTTTGGTTCATAATGAAATACACAAATTTATTGGTGCCTCTATTCTTCTCTTTTTTCTCTCTAGTTTAAAACAATATACTAAAATCATTTATCAATAAGCCTTCAAATTTTCTGAAGTTGGAGAGAAGTTTAGAGGTTCAGTTGAAGAAGAACGAGGTTCGTTTTGACAATTCACACGAAAAGAAAAGAGTCTAGAATTATTTGACTGTGCGAAGCACAACTGAAGAGGATCTTCAGTGATTTACAAGTTTGGGGTTTACAGTTAACTAAGAATTGGTAGTGTTTGAACTAATTTTTGTAAGTCAAATTAATTTTTTTTAAGGGGGGAAAAAAATAAACTCATATATTCCACTTTTTTTTTTAACTTTTATTATTATTATTATTATTATTATTATTATTATTATTATTATACCATTTCCATTTGTAATATATTTTCGTACTGCTGTAAAATCTCATTGTGAATTGAGAAGCCAAACATAATTACAGTTTTCCTGTTGATAAAGGGGCATTGTGATATCTTTAGAACGGTGTATTAAATTGAGACTTTTAAAGAATTCTAAAGATTTAAAAAGTTAAAAGAGTATTCAATTAAAACTCTCTAAATGTCACGATGTATTCAATAGAGACTTTTAAAGAGTTTTTATTTCTATTTTAAAAGTATCGGTGTATTTAATTAAAACTTTATAGAACTCTTTAGAAATCCGTGGTATTCAAAATACCAGTAAATTTATTAAACTTTTAAGAGTCTCTAGGGTTCTAACTTATAAGAAGATTGTACAAAAATTAAGTCTTTTTCATTGTCTCTCATTTATCTCAAGATTTTGGGAGACTTCGATCCAAAAAAATTAATTTAATTTTTTTATTTTTATAATATTCTATTTCTTCTTTTTTTCTACGAATCTTAGGGTTATGATTAACTTTTTTTATTTTTTCTTCTACTTGTTTTATTTTTCTCTCTTTTTTCTTTTATTTATATTTTGTTGTTTCTCTTCATTCTCTACCCAAAAAAAAAAAAAGATTATTGATAGTTAAAAATTCTTTTGACATTTTTTTATGTTAAAGATCAATTTTTAATATTTTTTATTCTTTTAAAAATTTTCAATATATGGTGGAAGTGGATGAAGATGTGTAAATTCTATTTAAATGAAAGTCTTGAAAAGTTTTATGAATTCTACAAAAGTCTATAAAAATCCATAAAAGTTTACGACAGACTTTCACTAATTTCATACAATTCTATGAAAGTCCACGAAATCTACAAAAATCTTCACTTCAAAAAGTATTTAAGGAAGGACGGAGACATTGTTTTACGGTGACAACTCTTTTCTTCCTTTTCATACATCTTTATTAAGGCTGCGTTTGATAGCGATTGTGAAATTTGGGTGGAAAAAAAAATGAATTTCAAGGAATTAAATTTCTGGGAATTGAAAGTTTAATGTGTTTGATTCGTTTAATTTTCTAGGTGAAAAAATTAGGGAATTTTCAAACTTTTGTTGTTTGATTGACATTATTTTCCATGAAAAAATAAAGCAAAATTTATCTATTTTAATAAAAAAAATTATTTTTTTTTATTTTTTCACACATTTGTACTTGATAATAATAATGTTAATTTTTAGAAAAAATAAATCAATTAACAACAACAAAAAATGATCAAATGTAACGAAAATGATATAAAATTTTCCATCGAAAATAAAACCTCATCTCCCCCTTAGAAAACGAATTCATCCAAAACAAGGAAATTACAAAATTTCAAGGCAAGTGGAAAAATGAATTCCATAAAAAATTTAGGCAACCAAACAGCGCAAAATTGAAAAATCACGTGGAAAATCATATTTTCCATGGAAAATATTGTGTATCAAACACAACCTAATTTTATTCAAAGAGTAAAAGTAGCAACATTTGCTTTGTTTATGCAAAAGCAGGAAGGAGAGAGAGAGAGAGAGAGAGAGAGAGAGAGAGAGAGAGAGAGGCCAGTCGAGAAATTGAGGCTATAGTGACACCAAAAGTCGTCTCTAATGATCATTAGCGACGACATTCTCGTCGTCACTTTAGACCTGTGGCTGAAGATCAATAGCGACGATTCCGACGTTGCTATTTCCTCTGGGGCAATTGTGACGACTTATCGACGACATTGTCGTCTTTAATAGTAAAATAATTTAATTAATAATTAATTTAATTTATTTTGACCTAACCCGACCCATTTTAAACCCAAATTCCAAACCAATCTGCCAATTCACGTTTTTTCTTTAATTCATATATGATAATTGTGCAATGGTTGGATTCGAACTCGTGACCTAATAGTTGGATGGAAAGTCAACCACTAAGGCAAATGACTTCTTATGTTTATTTTTGTTTTAACAGATATATATTAGTTAACTTAACAAATTATATAATAATAATAATAATAATAATAATAATAATAATAATAATATACTTGTTCCTACAATTAAATTTAATATTCTATAAATATAAATAATCAAAAGGATACCAAAAAAAAAAGAAATCGAAATATTAGGGACGACTCCTTGAGTCATCGCAATAGGACACCCTATTGCAGCGACTATTGGTGTCGTCACAAATTTTGTAGCAACGACAACAAAAGTCATCACAAATGGGGGCCCAATTGCGATGACTCTTTTGTCGTTGCAAATGGACCTTCAATAGAGACAACTTCGAGAGTCGTCGCTAATTTTCGTGTTAATAGCATCACTTTCTTGTAGATGGACTTTTGCTTCGGCTTTATTTTAGATGAGATTTTCAACCTTTGCCTTGGGTTAATTTTATGAAAATTTTAAGCTTGATAAAGGAGAAAATTAGTTAGCTTTCAACGGCTGGGGCCCTACTTTTTAACTTTTCTCAAATATGCAACAGAACTTTGAAGTAATTTCTTTCTTTTCTTCAATTGAGAACTCTGGTGGGAACTAGACATTGAAATGTAAAACATCTTTAATTGATATACTCTCTAGTTGGCCTTTAACAACAAAACAAAATCATATTATAGTACACCATTTGTCTTTAATTCCATTATTTTGTCCGTTTGAGCTCAAAATAAAAAGGTGAAGACCAAATTATATACATAATCCGTTCATGGTAGTGTTCTAATCTCCATCTCAATGGTAAAAAGTAATAATCAATCATGTAATTTTATTTAGCTATCAAAAAATTATAATACACTCCATGAACCAATATATGGAATAATATAAATCCAAAATCAGTTTCTTAAGAATCAAATAACTTCATTTACGATTGTCATTTTTACAACAAAATGAAAAGGTGAAATTCACTACAAGAAATGATAGTTATAGGGATGAAAAAAAAAATATAAAAGTCGTCCCAATATCATAATAGGGAAAATTATATAAGTGTTGTCCCAATAGCATAAAAAGGATGACGTCTTCTCAATAAGTTCGTTACGATAAATCAATCGGGACAAATATTGTCGTCCCAACAGAATAATTTAAATTCATGTTCAGTGATCGTTCCCATATCCTGTAGGGACAAAACTATATTGTCTCAATAGATACCTCGATTATTAGGGACAATATTGTAGAGTCGTCCCTATATGACTTCTCAATAGGGACGACATTTGAATCTATTAATTTTTTTTCTTGTAGTGAATGCAACATTCGAGGACATTCAAGGATATTGATAGTCATTTCTACAAAACACAATCAAATCAAAATTAATTTTGTGCTAACTATATGCATTTCATTATAAGATGTAACCTAACCTAATTAAAACTCAATAAAAATATCAAGACACCCGTAAAAGTATTATCAACGTCAAGGATCGAAATAATAGAATCTATACATATATAATAATAAGATAACCGTCACCATTTTACGCATATAGTTTCCTGCCCATGATTTATGGATGTGTGAAAAAATATCTATAAAAAGTCAAATTATAGATTATTTTTTTCTTTTGATAATTATTGCTTTATTTTGAAGTCGAAAAATAAGCAATATGAGTGTCAAATACAAGATTTCAACGAGAAGTTTAATACAAGCTAAGAAATGAGAGCAATCTCTAAACATATCTTTCTTAATATCGTCTTAAATACTAAATATAAAAGTTTTTCTTATACTTTTTATTTTTTCCAATATCAAATCTTTTTAATTTATCTTATTTAAGTCCTAAAATGATACATATCATTTATTATCTAAATTCAATTTGACATAAATGATTAATTTTGAATCTTTTTCTTATCAAATTGAAAGAAATAATAGATATTTGATCTTTCTAGGTAAATTAAATTAAATCATTTAATTTTCTACAACTTTAGATTTCGATAAACTCATTGATTCAATTTATAAAATGGAAGGTGTTTAGCAAACTCATCTATCTATATATCCTTATATCTCTCCATATATAATAATAGGGTAATTATATTACCACCACAAAACTTGTTCACTACACCAAAGTATAATCACACCACAATTAAAATATATTTTTAATAAATACACCACAATAAATTTACAATTATACTCCTAATTCAATAAGAACTTAGAAAAAAAATGCAGCATTGTAGTGTAATCATCATCCCAATATTTTCTCATCATTTTCATCATTCTGGATTTTATGAAAGACATAAACTTTGTATCTAACGAGGAGCTCTTATGCTATGCAATGTAAGATTTTCACCTCCAAAGTTCACAAGCACAGCTTAAATAGCAACAATCAGCCAATAGCAAATGAGTTTCTCTATGGCCACGTATTCATTTTGTTCAACAATCTCTTCAAATATTGTAAAAATTTCTCCCAAAATCCCACCATCCTTTGTTTAGTTTCCCCAATTCAGACAAAGTTATATAAAAACAAGCATTGGACATGGGTTTTTGCATTGCTATGCCGTAGGAAAGCATCAGCGAGATGGAGGACCTGCGAGTCTACGAAGTAAGAAACCCATTTGCTATTGGCTGTGAGACAAGGAATCCCAATTCAAATAATTACTATGAGTGCTTTCCCAATTCAAATTCTTGCTAATATGAAAGCAAGAACTATGGTTTTCTATTCAAATACCAAAGCAAGAACGTCTGTGAAGCAAGAAATCCCAATTCAAATGCGAAAGCAAGAATTTCTTAGCAGTTAATAATTCTTATGTCTATGAGTGCTTTCCCCAAATAATAAGCACCCGTGAGTCTGTGAAGCTCAAGTGTGTGTTTTATTTACATGGCCGTTGAGAGAGAAGAAGAAAAAATTAGGTTTATGATTGTGGTGCAACAATAAATTATTTTATGTAATAAATCATTAAAGCCCCATTTATGTAATTTAACTTAAAACTTTAAAAGAGTGTTTAAGTAAATTAAAAAAAAATACTTAAAATGTAGTGTAGAAAATAAGTTTTGTGGTAATAATATAATTGGCCATAATAATATGATAAACATCACCATTTTATGCACATAGTTTCCGTCCATTTTCACCTATCATTTTAGGAAAATACTTATTTTTATCAATTTATTTTAATACATGAATTAGGAAATTTCAATTAATGCATGTAATAAATGATTTATGGATTAGTGAAAAAAATAGGACTGCGTATAAGTTTATTATGTGTAAGTTTAACAAATTGCAACGTTTAATTTAAGTTTTAGCAATTTTTTTATTTTTTAAAATGTTTGGTAAATTTTGTTCGTAATGTATTTGCTTTTTTACATTTAATGAAATGAAATATTTGTTTAATATATTTAAATATCAATTAATGCATTGAGATAGTTAGTATAAATTCTTATAGTGCTGTACGAGGAGTCGATATATTAATTCTGTAAATGTCTATTAGTTTCTTTAATTCATTTTATGATTTGAAAATTGTAAACATTTCAACTTTTAAAAATCAAAAAACCATAGCTCGACTGCAATCATTAAATCAAAATTGTAAACTACAGAATAAGTCACATATCCATATCTTACTTCACCTAAATAGACTAAGAAAACTAAAAAATATTGAACAATTAGCTGTTAAAAGAATATGCAAGTCGCAATTTTATGTTTTACTTTTTTGAATATTTTTAATTATATAAGAATGCACAATTTGATAAGATGAGAGTCCTAAAAATCGTGCTTTCAATGACTGACAAATTTAGCCCCTATTTCAAAGAGATTAAAAATCGTGTTTTTACTTTTTTACTAATGGTTCGTTTGTTTTTGATAAAAAATTAAATTTTTATCAAAGTCAAAGTCCATAATTAATCACAACTATATATTTTATGGGTCCCACAACTTTTTAACCACGTATCTCATCAACTTTTATCAAAATTCGCTAGAAACTTGATTTTAATCTCTACTAAACAGGGGCTAAATTTGATAAAAATTGATAAAATATGTGATTGAAAAGTTGTAAGTCACATGAAATATATGATTGAAAATAACTATTACATTGACTTTGAGAGTAAATTTAATCAATAGCCACTCAACTTACATAAAGTTACTACTTAACCACCCAATTTATAAGGTTTTTCAATGGCCATCTAACTTGAGTAAGATTTCTAGTTAGCCACCCAACTTCAAAAGGTATCTCAATGGTCACCCAACTTACAATGTAATTTCTATTTAACCCCTCAACTTCAAATGGTTAAAGTAATACTCGATAAATTAGTCTATGTTCTTTAACGCAATAATTACAATTTATAGAGCAATTTATAAATAACACAATTTCTCAAATTACTTTTTAACCACACACAATCTCTCTCCACTTTTTAACTACACATTTTATTTAAAAAAATATAAATAAACTAATTTATAATTTCTAAAATATAATCGAACAGAGCCTTAATAACTTCTATTACGTAAACAAATTCACCGGTTGTGACTCGAGCAAAGGGATAAATTAATAATTTTCATGAATTGATAAGATAATACTGTTCTAAACTATTTCGTTGAATTAATACCATATCAATGAATGCTATTTATAAAATATTTAAATACCTACGTTGAACTATGTATTGATTAATATCTTTTAATTCATAAATGTTCATTAATTTAGGGAGTGTTCGGTGGTTATTTAAATTGGATAGAGAAGATTTATTTGTGTTTTTTTGATAAAATGTGTGATTGAAAATTGGAGAGAGAAAATATGTATAGTTAAAAGTGGTTTGAAAAATTGTGTAGTTTAAATTTGGGTTTAAATACCCCCATTTAAACTGCTACCGAACGGAGTAGCATTAGTTCATTCAATGTCTTTTATTTGACCCGTCACTAGTACAAAATTGCGCATAAAAAATGGGGAATACCCGTCGTTTTATGTAACAACCGACGCCAATTGAAAACGCGGTGGCAATTTTGTAAATAAATTTTAAGTAAAGGCGTCGGTTCTTGAAGAACCGACGCCCACGCGTCGGTTCCTCTTGAACCGACGCCCAAAGGGCTTCGGTTCCGCGCCCTTTTCAATTGTATCCGCGTAACTTAACACACATACACTTCACACACGAAACTCTCTCCACACCCAAGCTGCCACCGCCCGCCCGCCCGTCGTTGCCACCCCCCGCCGCCGCCGCCGCCAAGGTGACCTTAAATCTCTACCCCTACTTAGTTTTTGTATAAATGTGTGTGTGTATATATATATATATGTGTGTTTATATAATGTTTGTGTATATGTATATATATATATATCTATGTGTGTATGTGTATGTATATCTTTGTGTGTGTGTATATATATATATAATTGATTTATTATTTATCAAGTTAATTGGTTTGTTTGAATATATATTATTGATTTGAAGTTAGTAGATTGCTATACAATAATATTTGAATTATTGGAGTTAAGTTATGCAATCTTAGTTTGATTTTTAAAAGTTGAGAATTGATTTTGGATTAATGTTGGAGTAGTAGATGATGTTGAAGTTTGATTGGAGTTGCGTTTGAATTACCTGCAGCGGCCTGGGTGAATACCTACAGCGGCCTGGGTCACTGCAGGTGTGAAAACGAAATGAAAAAAAAAAATACTTTAGGCGTCGGTTCTAAAGTTTGAACCGACGCCTAAAAGTAAATTTTTTTTTTTCAACTTTAAGCGTCGGTTATAAAAAAACCGACTCATTGACGACGCTCCGCAAGTGCACGGGTCGCTCAAGTAATAAAGTGGATTTTAAGTCCAAGTATCGATCCCACAGAGATTGTTTTAAATCGTATTTTTAGATTACTACCTTAACCGGAACAAGAAAAGCTTAGGATTTGGAAATTTTGATTTTGAAAAATAAAAAAAATTAAACTAAAGAAAATAAGAAAATTTGATTTATGAAAACGGTGAGATGAATTTGTTAGAATTATGAATCCACATTAATCATATCAACCATGTATTTGACTTAAACATTTAATAACAAGGTATGAGTATTGAAAATCCATGTTCCTATATTTATTTATGTCCCCTTTCGAGCGATGCATAAATACCTTTTCCTACATGAGATGAGTCTATATTTCTATGACAAATCCAAACATGTAGAAAAGTATTAACGAATTATGAACACTTTTAAGGATAACACGAAGCATAGGGGTATATTTCTATCCCCTATCGGACTTCGAGGCAATTAATTAAGGTCTAATAAATTTCCACTCTTTCGAACATAGAAATCTATCACGAGCATCAATAATTATGCGTCCACAATCATAGATGATAATAATAACATAATTAATTACATCAATCTCATAAATTGCATAATATAAATATAAAGTCAAAACATGGAATCAATAAATTAATGCTTTATCACAATTCTAACAATTAAAATATAGCCTAAATACATGATCGAAAATAAATCACAAGAAGTATGAAAAGATGTCACCCTATTTATCTCATTGATCCTTGTTCTTCAATCTTGAATTTGGCCTCCTATGGATCCCCTCGCAATTCGATAGCGTTTTGGCATGAAATATCACAGTTGGGAACCCCTAATTTCGTGCCCCAAGTCATGTATTTATAGATGTTCATGAGAATTAGGTTACTTGGGGAGAAAGAATGCTGAGTTTCATGTCCAAATTAAATTCCAAAAGAGTTTCAACCGAATAAGGAAAGTTACCTTCGCGGAAGATCTTTTTGTCACTGCACAGCGTTTAGTATTTTGATCATATCTTTCTATTCCCTTATCAGATTGATGTGATTCAAAGTCCATTAGAAATATAACTTAAAGGACTACAATTCTTCATGAAATATGATTTTCCCAATTCAAACGTTTACTGCCCCGAAATTAGCTTTCAAATCTGACTAAAAATCTGCCAGAAATCTTGTTTGATTGGAATGAATTTATGGTAATATTCTTACCATATTTCATTCCTTTTTGACTTCTAATTGCATCCAATTGACTCCTAAAAGTCCTCAAGTATCTTATCTTGATTCGAATCAACTATTGAATATTTGCAATTTGGTCCTTAAACTTCTGAAATCTACCAATTTGGTTCTTTCTTTGACTTTTCTTTCAATTTAGCCCTTGATCTACTTCATCCATTCTTGATTTGCATACTTTGGTTCTTTTATCATCCAATTTGCTTGTTTTTGCTCCAATTCAATTGTTTTCTCGACTTTGGAATTATTTCTGAAATATAAACAAATAACACAAAATAAATAGCAAATATTCTAAAACAAATATATAAATTCATACTTTTAGGATAGAAATAAGTGTATAAAATACACTTATCACTCATAAAGTCTAACTTTAGGCGTTGATTAACAACCGACGCCTAAAGTCAAAACTTTAGGCGTCTGCGTCATAGGCGTCGCCCCTACAACCGACGCCTATGCAATTTGTCATGCACGCATATTTCCGATTCTGATTATCTTGTGTGGAAAAAGTAAAGAATATTTTTAGAACCCACATAGATAAAAACCCGGGATGTGAGAGAAAAGCAGAAAGTGGTGATCATCCATGAGCGTTGAAAGGAATTTCATTAGAAATCATAGATTGACCACATGGGATTCGGGATTGAATATGCATAATGAGCCACACCGTGTTGAGCATATTTCATGCATAAGTTTGCGTTTGACATTGGCTATTCACACACACACTTAAAAATCTGGCAGATATAACTAGAAATTATTTCGAATTGTTGTTCATGACGCTTGCTTAAAGCTTAAATTGGTTTGGACTATGGAGGCATATGGTAAACATGTTGACACAACAGAAATACTTGTTCTCTTATTTCTTTGATTTTTGTAGTTTATTTTCCATGGTTCGAGGACGAACAATAATTCTAGTTTGGGGGTATTTGATAAGTGTATTTTATACACTTATTTGTATGTCTAAATTAGGTGTAATTATTGTCGTTTTGGAATATTCTCTATTTAATTTATGTTTATTTGTTTACTTTTTAGAAAATGTCCCAATTAAAGAAGAATGAAGTAATTGATGAGAAAAATGCATGATTGGATGTTGATGGGAGCTAAAACGAGAAATTAATAAGCTTGTGACGTCAACCGAAAACATGTTTGGTGCCAAAGTGACTGAATCAGAGGTTGGAGGACCTAATTGAATGAATTGAGAGCTTAAATGGGCAAATCAAGAAGAAGATAAAGTTTGGGGACTAAAGTGCAACAATTGGAAGTTGAGGACTGAAGGTGCAATTAAAAGTCAGGGACTAACTTGCACAGCCGAAAGAATGATGAAGTCGCGATCGCTGGTCACACACCAAGCGATCGCGAGAAGACTCAAAATTGTAACCCGAGAGTTTTAATGAAGTCCACGCGATCGCTAGGGTTGATACCACGCGATCGCGTGCGTATCCAGCTGGGCCGACCGTGGGCTTTTTCTCGCGATTTTTATCAGACTTTTCTTGTTTTGACCTAGGTTTTCTCCAAAAGATATATATACAACATAAGAGGCACGAAATCTAGACCTTTGCCTCTCCATAGAACGAGCCACAACAGAGATTTTAATTCAAATTCTTGGAGATTCAAGCATCGCAAAGGGGCGTGAATTGAAGATAATTGAAGAATTGAGACTTGGTGCATGCTTTCCTTTCTTCTTATTGTTTTCAATGAACGTCTTATTTTATTGTTTATGCTTTTTAATCATGATGTGTAACTAAATTTAACGTTGGGATGAACGATGTAGCCTAGTTAATTATTTTAATTCCAAATTCCTTTATTTTAGTAATTCGTTGCATGTATTGATTTATTATTGTTCTTAATGCTTGAATTGCTTGATCACCAATTCATGATTTATTGAGTTATTTCCATAATCCGAGAGGTGAGTTAATAATTTAGAACGTGATAATAAATCCGGTAATTGAACGAGAGATAGAGATATACTCTTGTAATTATTGCGGTCGTGTGTAAATTCTTGTGTGTTATGCATCTAGATAAGGAATATTCGGACCCTCTGTAGAGATACATGGTTGACTTATGTAGGTAGAATTGACTTAAACTCGAGAGAGGAATTTCAATATACATTAGTGAATTCGACCGAATGCATATTTAGAAAATAAAATCTGGAATTGGAATTGATTTAATTGGCTAGGTGAACTCGTGAATCCCAACCTCTTTACAATCGTTTTTAAAAGCAAAACAAATTTCATAATTTAATTCTTGAATTCATCTTTTTCGTTTTAATTTAAAACATCAAAATTACATTTGTCTGTTCAAATAAAGTTTAGAACTAACACATTTCGGTAATTAATAGCAGTCCTCGTGGGACGATAATCCGGACTCCTAGGTCCACTTTATTACTTCTCACGACCCGTACACTTGCGGGGATATCTCGCATCGCGAGATATTAGTGAACAAGTTTTCAAGCTCATCAATTCTAGTCTCAGTTTCGAGAAGCTAAATGCAAAATCTGAAAAACTATCATTTTACTGCTACAAAATTTGCTGCCGAATGGTATTTTTCTGCAATCAATTTTTGTAAAATTATCAAACACCTAAAATAACTTGTAATTATTTGAGAACTGTGAAGTAAAGTATTTCTTTTCTTCCCTGCACATTTATTCAAAAGGAAAAGCAACAATCTTTGCTTTGTTGATACTGAAAGGCTGAAAGCATATGAAAGAATCCTTTAATTAGAGATATTCTGTCTCAACCAAAAAATATTTTGAATACTTGATGGAATGCTCTAACTGTAGTATTTCTCCATTAGACGCAAGTCACGCAATGGATATCTCTGATGATGAAACAGACGATCTCTATAATGACGAAACGGAGGATCTCTATAAAAATCTGTCACGTCTAGTCACAAGTACAGATCTCCTTTCCCGTCTGAAAGACTGTAAACTTCAATGGCTCGGGCCACACTTTTTGGCTTTCCTCAAATATGGAACAACACTATGCAATAATCGTGTACTAAGCGAGATGAACTTCTTCAGCCAGCGATTCAGTAATCTGTTGAAGCATCTTGATTGCATGAATGATGGAATGCCTAAATGTTACAAAAGATTTTTAAAAATAAGTCGCTCTTTCATGCCAGAGATTAGGGAGTTCTTCACAATTCAAAAGCTGATGCAGTTTCCTTCAACTAATCTTTTCAAAGATTATGTTCTCCTAAGATATTTCACCTTTCTTGTTGAAACTATTGGAGAACTACTTAATTTCGGAACAAGATCTTCTGAAGAAGTTGGAATTTCTGCTCACTTTTCTTGTCGATACAATGCGGTGCATCGAGCTAGAACCTGAAAAGATTTCATTTACAGAAATGGGAAATGTGTCCAAGAAGGAACTGATCGAGAAAATATATAGAGGGAATATATTCTCAGAAATTGAAGAGGTATCTACCCAAGTAGGATTTTTCTTGCATTCGTTCTTTTTCACTACAGACCTTGTTAAAGCGGTCAAAGTGGATCTGGGAATCTGTTCTGTTAAAAAGGATTGAGATTGGGCAAGTGAAGATCAAAGATCACTGCATTGCAGTCCCAATGAAGCTGAATTGTGGAATTGGAAGCCTGCGAGTTACCGAAATTCCAAGTGAAGTATCATCATCCCAAGATAAAAGCATTACCGTTGTAGAAGAGTCGACAATTGTTGGCTTCGGGGACATGACAACACAAATTGCAAGCAAGCTTCTTCGAGGACCAGACTACCGTCAGATTATATATATATAACGATTCCAATGTTCGGTACTATTTTCATAAGGTTTCTTGGTGTGTGGTATCTCAAACTTATAACAAAAGAAAGCTGTTGATTAACATTTTGATATCGGTAACTAACCTTAACGGAGACAAAATTTCAGAAATTGAAGATTAAGAGTTGGCCGAATGTCTTTACAAGAACTTGAAAGGCAGAAAATACGTCTTTGTCATGGACGATCTATGGGATAAAGAAGCATTGAATGATTTGAAAAGATTATTTCCAGATGACAGAAACGGAAATGTAACGACCCGGTTTATACTAGTCAAAAAGTCAAGGAATTATTTAGTCAAAGTCAGATTGTCAAGTTAAATAATGACTAAAGTTGAACAAATGATATTTCATGGGGTTTATTTTGTTATTACATATACTTGAAGACTAGAGATAGTGTTCTAAAATGCGTTGCGATGCGTCGAGGTCGAGAATCAAGAATCACAAGTTTAGACGTGTCAATGCGAAGAATAAGCGTCATAATGCATTTCGTATTTTTAATATTATTTTAAGACATTAAATATATTTTTATATAAAAAAATAGATTTTTTACCCTTTAAAAAAAAACAACAACAACCCGATTAGGTGGCACGCGCATACCACTTATTCGACGCGTTTTGGTCACGCATCGCGCCCTGGCGACGCATTTTCGCGCATTTTAGAACACTGACTAGAGATAATATAATAAGGAATTTAAGGACATAGTTTCTATTATTGAGATTTTAAGGACTAAATCTTATATTATGTGCAAGTTTGGGGACTTGACTTGTTATTACACTTATAAATTGCCAATTAAATACATATTAGAGCCCATTTATCATGGATTTGGCTGGAGAAATCAGAGAGCTCACCAGAAGGACCGAGAAGCAACAAAAATGTCGAGAAAGAAGAGAAGAAAGGAAGGGAAAGAAGAGGAAAATGGAGAAAAAGAAGAGGTATGGATAAATTCTTATTATTTTGGGCTCTTAATTTATCATTATTTCCAGAGGTATGTTAATTCAATTTCTAGGGTTTATGGATTATTAGCTTAAATTTGAAGTTTCGCTAGTATTAAGCTTTATTGACATGGATATGAGGTAATAAGCTAAATAGATTGCAAGGAAGTTGTGTATGTGGATTTTGATGGTTAAATTGATTTATTTATGGAATGGGTTTTTAAACTAGTGCCTTGATTTTTGATTTTGGTATGATTATGTAATTCTAAATACTTGATTTGATATATATATATATATAAGTGTGGATTAAGTATTAAGATTAAATAAGAAGAAAAGGGGTTGTGATAGGAAATGGCATTATATGATAATTGTGCCTAATCTCATGCTTTTGGTTATGGAAATGGGTCATTAATATATGGAAACAAATGAGTACATTTTCAAATGATATAATCTTTTATGTGTGACAATCGTGAAGTATGTTGGGAATTTAATAAGTAAGGGTATGTGATTGAATGAAAAATGGGGAATAAGGACTAAAAGAGAGCTTTGTTGGATTTTATAATTATTAATCATGATTTGGGAATTATGGATTTTGATGGACAAGAAAAGCATAAAGTAAATACTTCCTTAATTTTAGCAAGGAGAAGAATGTAAAAGAATTAAGTTATCATTAGTTGATTTTTAATGGTTTGATATGATTGGTTTTGATACAAGAAAATTATATTTATATTTTTATTTCAGGAGATGAAGTAGAGATGGGTCCAGATTTATCAGCTCAGCTAGCTTCAAGTAAATGAGCTCTGTGAGTGGAGAATAAACTTAAATAATTTTCTACGTTATTCACAATGATTTTCTACAAGTTACAAATGATTTTTAAATTACTTGCTTTTAGTATGATTATCAAAACAAATGTTTTAAAATTAAATTTATTTATCATAATGACTCTTTTTACCATGTTTTACGAGCATGATTAGTTAAGTTGGCATGTATGATTTTGAAACCACCAGAAGAACCCGATGTGGTTATCTGTTCTTGTGTTAGTGCACGGAGGGGGCCTTGGGCCCGTGTACTAGCGAATATTATTTGAGATCTTAAGACTCTGTCACGGAGGGGGCCTATGGCCCGTGTTCAGATGATCTTAAGATCCACTCTTATGCACGGAGGGGGCCTATGGCCCGTGTGTAAGGGTGTATATATGAGGTCTTTAGGACCCACTTTTGTACCTAGAGGGGCTTTGGGCCGGGTATGGAGGTGCTCAGTAGTATACGCGCGTATGATTAGATACAGATTTCAGATGATTTAGTTGGGTACCCTTGGTGTGATTTTCTTATGTATTACAATTTATCAGTTATGCCACAGATGATTATTCCACGATCTTTATGATTATTCTTAGCATGTATGATTTGATTTAAAGTGGCAAAAGCTTATGAAATAAATTATATTTTCAGAAATGGTTTATCAAATACATTTATTTCAGAAATCTCACTCACTGAGTCACAAGGTCATGTTTTTCCCCACCTTTAGGAAGAATAATAAGAGTTTCAGCAGCATCGAAGGAGCCTTTGCAGCTCTCGGGGACCTTTGTAACATTGTCATTTGTAGGAGTTACTTTGGTAAGCTCTTAGGAGACACATTCTAGGAAGATACATTGGATTATGCAGTTATTCTATATAAGTTACATACTTTATGAGGAATGTGTCTGATGATGATGTATTTTGGATCATGTATATATAAAGAAGTGGATTAAGAATTTTAGTTATTATATTATGTCAATTGTCTTGGTTGGAAGATTTGAAAAGTGATATAGTTATTTATGATTGCATGTTTGAGGATTTGTCATTGTTTTACAGGTTGGTTAAGTCAATATTATAGAGGAGACTCTGTCAAAATTTTATAAATTTCTATGGGATTAAAATTATATAAAGTAAATATTGAAAGTTGAAGAAAAGTCAAGTTTGCCTTGGTAGTGGGTCCAACATTTAGTTGGCACCTGCCATCGGCGCACGTCATGTTTCAGGTCCAATAGGGTGATCTAGGACGAGTCGTGACAGTTCACCAATGGGCTGAAAAATGTGGCATTGGATATTTCACATTTGATCATCGAACCTCCTCCCCTGGCACCATGTGTAAGTTTGAATTTATTAGAGCCGAATGTGTTCAAGAAAGAACATTGCCCTCAAAACCTACGAGAGAATGGAAAGAAAATTGCAATAAATTTTCATGGACTCCCCTTTCAGTCATCACGATAGCTGGAGTTCTTTCAAATATTTTTAGAAAATAAAGGATCGAATTCAGCTGAAAGAAAAGAATTCTAGAAGATTCAATTGTTAGTTAGTTGTTAGATAGCCTTTTATTTTATTTTTTATTTTCCACTTGGCTAACAGAAATCTGTTGGATTATTCTTTTATAGCTGTATATATATTGACATCCTCTGTACATTTTTGGATGCAGCATGAATGACTAGAAAGCTTCCACACATCTTCATATTGCTCCTATTTTTGATTCATTCATGTAAAATACATTTTTTATATCCATGTCTTATAAAAATGGAGATGAAAGAAAGATTATGGCAAAAAGTTGCAAAATATTTAAGGTCTTACATTTCTCAGAAAGTTGACGACTATACTGCCACATTGGCACTTAGTTACAAGCGTTTACCAAAACACTTGAAGCCACGTTTCCTCTATCTTAGCACATTCAAGGAAGATGTGAAAATTCCAGTTCGGAAGCTATTATTACTATGGATAGCTGAAGGATTCATAGAGAAAAAAGAGTTGAAGAGCTTAGAAGATGTAGCAAAGGAATCATAGAGAAAAAAGAGTTGAAGAGTTTAGAAGATCTAGTACTCGGCATGTGCAGGAAAATAGCTCTAGAAGATGAAAGACTTCTATTTAAACAGTAAGTTAACTATCTCTCTTTCTATTTTCTTCTCATTTTACTTTTCTTTTCCAATTAATTAGCATACTAATTTGTTGAAATTATGTCAATGATGATGATGATCTTCCGCATTTTCATTATTCTACTTCTTTAGCCACTTCTTGATATCTAAGCTTCGCCATCACTTGTGTATGGGTCGGCCTCATTATTTCTCTAAGACCTTTTTCATTCTTTACAATTCATAAAAAATTAGGATCTTGGATGCAAACTTTGAAAAAAATTCAGCCTATAATTTCTTCTATTGGAAAACATTGATGCTATACCAGCATTGTTGGAATAGTGTCCATTATCTCTACCCTAATTTGGTTTAGCGTAAACCTATAAGTACTAGATTAGTTACAGTACAACTAGGACTTTGAGTCGTCTTTTTCTTTGCTAGCACAACCCCTTCCAGATCCTAGCTTGCTGTGTGGATCATTGTCAGAGGCTCAACAATTGGACAACTGTGGTGACGAGAATTCTACATCATGTTTCAGAATTCATACCACGAGATTCATCAAAGGTACAGTTCTAATCATAGATTCTATCTTAGTGCAAGGTTGATACATGCTGTAACGACCCGGCTCCCTCGCCGGGGCCTTCTCCGAGCCGTACTCATGGTCTTTCCACTCCCCCCAGGATTGGGCTCCCTCAAGGGGCCTTCTCCCAATCTTACCCTGAAGTGGATTTTTGCCTCCCCAGGGATTCGAACCTTGTACCTAGGGGTTAAGTACAAACTTCATGGAATCCCTGGTACCATTAGACCATTTTGTAACGACCCGGCTCCCTCGCTGGGGCCTTCTCCGAGCCGTACTCATGGTCTTTCCACTCCCCCCAGGATTGGGCTCCCTCAAGGGGCCTTCTCCCAATCTTACCCTGAAGTGGATTTTTGCCTCCCCAGGGATTCGAACCTTGTACCTAGGGGTTAAGTACAAACTTCATGGAATCCCTGGTACCATTAGACCAAGTATCCACTTCAGGGTAAGATTGGGAGAAGGCCCCTTGAGGGAGCCCAATCCTGGAGGGAGTGGAAAGACCATGAGTACGGCTCGGAGAAGGCCCCAGCGAGGAAGCCGGGTCGTTACAAAAAAGGCGCTGGTACCAGAGATTCCATGAAGTTTGTACTTAACCCCTAGGTACAAGGTTCGAATCCCTGGGGAGGCAAAAATCCACTTCAGGGTAAGATTGGGAGAAGGCCCCTTGAGGGAGCCCAATCCTGGGGGGAGTGGAAAGACCATGAGTACGGCTCGGAGAAGGCCCCAGCGAGGGAGCTGGGTCGTTACACATGCTATGGTTTCGAGTCTGTTTAATTTTCTCTATACATATATGACACGAAACCTTACAGTGATATCAGAGTCTACCTTATTACTTGTTAGAGTTTGTTAACGCTTTGGTGAATTCAATAGAATTGAATTAATTTTTCTTATTATATAGATTTTGAGAAAATTGATTTTCTTACGCAAATCTGATTTGAGAGAAGAAATTAATTTTGGGTCGAAAAATTGGATCGAAAAATTGGGACAGCAAAGCATGGAAAAAAGGCCATCGGAGGGAGGAGATGGCACGGAAGTAAAGCCACTGCCACGCAGGCATGCGCTGTCGGAACAGGCAGCACCAGTTGCTGTTGATAGCAGCAATGACGCTGCTGCAACTACAGCGGCCCGAAGCGTTGCTGTAATGACAGCGTGGTCGTTGCAACGCAGAGTGAAGGCCGCTACTGTAGCAGCTGCTACAGGAGGTGGGATACGCGGCGCCTGCTTTTATATTTTTGAAAAATCTAATAAAACTAAAAATAACAAGTGATGGCCGCTACTGTAGCAGCTGCTACAGGCGGTGGGATACGCGGCGCCTGCTTATATGTTTTTGAAAAATCTAATAAAACTAAAAATAACAAACTAGTTAGAGGATATCAAATTAAACTAAGCTAAGTAAGGTTCGAAATTGATTTATGTAATGAATGAGAAAAAAAGTGCTATGATCTGGAATCCACTTTTCATTCCATCTTTCATACATTTTTTTTGATTAATTATCAACAATTTATATAAATGAAGATCAATGCTCATAAGTTGTTCAAAATTCTATTTCAAACATGAATTAAGACATATTTTTATATGTATCTATCTATATTTCTATAACGAATGTGAATACACAGAAAGTTATTAAAAGTTCATGAACAATTAAAGATCACATAAATCATAGCGATATATTTTATTCTCTATCGGACTTTATGGCATTTAAAACAGGTGTAACGAATTCTTAATATTTCAAACTTAAGAACACGTCACATATATCATACAGTCCTTGCGTATATAATTGTAGATGCATGAAAAATAGAATTAATTTCTCAACTATAAATTGTCTTTAATTGAACAAAACGAAAACTAAAAGTTTGGAATTTAAAAATTCATCATGATCCTAACACAAGAAAAGTTTAGCCTGGATACATGTTTATTGATAAATCACAAGGTTTAATTAAATTCATCACTCAAAAATAGAATTAAATCTTGTTGGAGGAGAAAACTTGAGTCTTGAATCCTTGCGTCTCTTGAGTCAATGAAGAACTCTCAATATTGATGTATATTCTCCCTCTAAGATTAAGTAGAATAATGTATCAAGATTCTCCCAATTTGCGTGCAATGTTCAATATATATAGTTATGTTAGAGATCTTGTTAAAATAGAAAAACAAATAGAATCCGTGTTAGGGAAAAAAAAAAGGAATGAAATTTATGGGTCGTCGAACAAGCAAGCGATCGTATGGTAGACACAAATGTAGTTTTGCCTTCGATGTATACAATCGTGCGATAAAATTTAAAAATTACTTTAGTTAGAATACTGGACAGCACTTAAACTTGAGTTTTCATTGAACTACTTATTTGATATTTTTTTTTTTTTTTTTTTTGCAATTATTTGGATGTTAAAATTAGGATATTTTATTGTTGTTTAAGAATAAATTCTACCAATTTAGTCATTATTTGTATTTATTTCAATTTTTATCCCAAAGTCGAGAGAGTGGAAAATTGAAGCAAATAAAGATCAATTGGATAGCAATTTGAAGAACAGACGTTTAACCAACTCGATTGCGGCCTTTAAAGGTATGCAGTAACGAGGTTACACATTGAATAGGCATATCTCATATCGATCCTAGCACATGATCATGCCACTTTCTACCATACAATTGCATGGCTTTTCGGAGGCCCAGATTTCGTTTCATTTCTTAACTCAAATTATACAACTTTCCTCCTATGGTGACAATGTTTTAGTCTACCTATATATACCAAAAAGCTATATGAAAATTGGATCTCTCTACACACCTAATTCAACAGCTTGCTTGAAAGAAAAAAGGTTTACTGTTCTTCATTGATTCAAGAGGCCCAAGATTCAAGACTCAAGCTTTTCTTCTACAAAAATATTTTATTGTATTTTCAGGTGATGTCTTTAATTAAATCTTGTTGTTTATCTTCAATTATGTTTCTAGGCTACTTTACAATTGTGTTAGGATCATGATGAAGCTTTAAATTCCGAATTTTTATCTTTGGTTTTGCTTAATTAAATACAATTTTTAGTTTGAGTAATTACTTCTATTTTTCATGCATCTACAATTATATGTGCAATGATTGAATGATATATGTGATGTTTTCTTAAGTTCAAAAGATTAGAAATTTATTAGACTTTTGTTAATTGTCATAAAGTTCAATAGGAGATAGAAATAAACCCCTATATTTTATGAAATCTTTAAGTTCTCATGAATCTTTAATGCGTTTCTATGTGTTCGCATTCACCATAGAAATATAGGTGGATCACATATAGAAATAGGCTTTAAATCATGTTCGAATGAAGGTTTTAAACCACTTAGGAGCATTGATTTTCATTCATTAGTAGTTTTTGATAATTATTTAAATCGAAATATGAAATATTGAATGAAAAGTGGATTCTAGATCCAAGATTACATAAATCAAATTTTGTATCTTGCTTAGTTTAGTTTAATTCGATATTTTCAAGCTAATTTGGTATTTTTAGTTTTATTTGATAATTCACAACAAATTATTGATTTTTCTCGTTTCAATTAAGGTAGTAGTCAAAAATAATAATTTATCGGGGTCTCGTGGGAATGTTATTTGGACTCACAATCCACTTTATTACTTGTTTGATCAATACACTTACGGTAAGGAAAATACGCAATAATTTTTTACATCATTATCGGGAATTGTAGTTCAATTTATTTTTAGAATACTTTCACTGATTCGGACTTTTACTTTATTATTTTCATTTCATTCACTGTTTCTTTTTGTTTTCTCTCAAGTTTGGTATGCGAAATTCGAGATACAGTGATCTTGCATAAGCTGATCAAAAAATCGAACTTACTTTTCATCGCAGATTAAAAGAAGCAAAAGAAACAGAAAAAAACACATCAAAAACAGTAAAACATGATCCAGTGGTATAGGAAAATGATCGAGCAGTTGACGAAGAGAATATGCTTATAGGTGATTTCATGACTCCGCAAATTATTCATAGTCAATCAAGCAGTATGTTTAATGTCATCAAGAAAAGTAGCATTGTAGATAGTTGGGTACATTAGCATTATGTCTGAAATTTTCTTCAATGTCGTCAGGAAAAGTAGCGACTTCTCAAGCGAAGCAACGGTATATTGGTATTACAAGGTTTGAGCACTTACCATATGACAACTTTAAATTCTCATTTTTTTAATTTAAAATAATGTCTGTAGGACTTTGAAGCCATTGCTAATAGACCTCTTGAAGCTGAAGAGAAGCCTCCTTTGAGCATTCCGTGCAGTAATAGAAGAAGAATTAATTTTGCAGTAGTTCAACAAGGATGAATATCTACAATCTCTTCCAACACTCTTGGTTGAGAAATGTAGGAGCCTCGGCTGATACTTTCATCCATGATAACTCCGATGCCTTTGAGACAAAAATTTGTACTTATGAGTCCCGAATATTTCTTAATGGTTTTTGCTGTCGTATTTTTTTTTTTTAATATTTGGTGGATTTTGGAAGTGTTAACAGTACATGAAATCAATTTATAAAGTTTGTGCTTATGCTACATGAAATTGCCAGTTTGCTGTAACTTTTAATAAAAGGCCTCTTGGGGTTTTAAGCCTGAGAAGCCCTCCGAAAAATTTGTACCTATGTTACAAGAAAATTGATTGGAAAAGAAGTTTAAAAAAGTGATATTGAATTGTCCAGTTTAAATCAATGATACAAAACAAGTACGATACAATTTTCTTAATGAAATATTTCAGTTTTCAGTTTTTTGATTTATATAAACCTAATTAAAACTTTTTGAAAATACTTTTTCCATCATATAAAGATTTTCTTACAATTGTTGAAAGTGCTACTCACATTTTGCAAAACAGGTTTTTCCTTTTTGGGCCTAAAATTGGTTTTTGGCCCATATATTGGGCTACTGGTGCTGAGCTTTCATTTTTACCTTACCTTCGGTTCTCATTAGAAACCAGATGGATTGAAAACAAGCAAAACCAGAAATGCAACTACCTTTCTCTCTCAAATCAGGCGATATTTTAGGGCTCGTATGGTGTTTGAGAAATTCTTCTTGGTGAAGATAAAATTGGTGCTCTCTCTTCCTTTATTCTTTTTTTGGTGATTAGATAGGTTGCCATAGGTGTAATCTTTTGTGAAGAAGAGTTTTTTATCTTGGTGATATCTCGGTTGATGTATACGAGATTTTGGGCGTTTCTTAGTGATTAGTATGATTTTCAATAGGTGTAGATCATAGTTTTGATGTCTTGATTCTTGGTGAATTTTGATAGTTTTCAGCCGTGAGTCCGCTTCGATATTTGGTGGTTTCTTTTGAAACTTTGGTTTATGATTATAAATTGCTATGAACATGTTTGTTCCTAGTGGAATTGAGGGTAAATCCAATTTAATGGATTGCTCAACGGGGGAGCAGATGATTCTTTGAATTACCGAACCTTCGGGTAGAAAAATCATGTGTTCTTGCATTATTTACATTCATTATTTTAATTATTGTTCACATTGTTGACCCTACAGTAGTATCAGAGCTATATGCACTCTGCGTTCTTGTCTGGTTATCGTTTTTTCTTGGCAGCTTTGGGACATCCTTGTGATTGAACAATTTTGAATTCTTGGTAACTTCTATCCTTAACTCGATTCAGTTTCTTGGATTTTACAATATATGATATATAATTTGGGATCCAAATATTTTTTTGATAAGTTCCTACATGAAGTTATTTTTAGGGAAATTACATTAATCTGATATATTTTGAATTCTTGCATAATTGATTCATATATATAATTTTGTTGAAATATTGCAAGTTATAATAATCTGCATTATTTTAACATTGTTATATACTTGATCTTGTCTCTTAATATCCTCATATACAGGTTAGGATTTGTAATTTCAAATTTGGTTACTTGTTTTCTGAAACATGGTGTTTCTCTCTTCCAAAATGTCCCCTACTAACTTTGATACAGAGGTGTCGACTAGAAAAGGTGATTTTAGTATATGGATACAAAAGATTAGGGCTCTTTTACTTCAACAATAATGTGCCTATGCTCTTACTGAAAATTGGCCTACTGAATTTAGTGCTTTTAGAAGGAAAGAACTAGATGAACAAGTATGGAGCACTATTTTCCTTCATCTCTCTAATGTTGTCCTAGGAAAGTAAGTGAAACAAAAAACGACTGTTGAATTATGTAAACAGTTAGAAAATTTATATTTATCTAAATCCATTCAAAATAAGTGTTTTCTATTAAAATAGTTTTTGCTTTTAGGTTTGAATCATCTCAGGATCTTGAGTCTAATCTCGATAAATTTAAGATTTTTTTTTTCACCACCTAAGACATATCAACTTAAACCTGATTCCTTCCTATAAGGTCACCACTGGCACTCCCTTACAGAATTCCAAGGTTAATTAATTCCCTTTCTCCAGTATCCAAGTATTTTTTAAAGGCTCACTCCGTCCAATAATCCTCACAGCTCTGGGTCACTCAGGATTATCCTAGAAACAGTATGGCTTCTAAAAATCAAGTTATGCTTTTATGATATGCATAGGATGTAATGAATTATAATTTATTAGATAATTTACAACATATAAACAACTGAATTTAAAAACATGAATACTAAAATATAAAACATAAATGAAGATAATTTTTGGAGATTTATTAAAACATCTTAAAGATAATACAACTAAGGATTTCCCTTTCGGGAAGTCCCCTAAAGAATTTAAATAAAACTTGGGAAGAAAAGTGCCTTAGGGATATTCACAGTTTACTATACAAAGATTTTTTGGATTGAGAATTTTTCTGGATAAGGAGGTTTCAAAGGATTTAAGCAAGGAATACACAGGCTGTAAACTCTTGCCTTCATCAAATGAAAACGTCTTCCTTATATAAAGAAATTTTAGGGAGAAATTTTACAAAAAAGTCCCTAAAGGAATCTGGAAAAGTAAAGTCTATCTTAAAAAGTCTTTACGCTTTTTTCTTTTGTCTATTCTTCTTTTACAGTTGTCTGTCCTTTTATGACACGCGTTTCACCGGGAAACTTCTGGTCAAAAAGGATTGCCCAATCTTGGTCCACGACATCTTTCTTTATTAAATTTTTTTGTCTTCTTGTGTTGGCAGCATCTTCTTTCTTTCTACGTGTTCAGATTATGTTCGAAAATGGAGGAAAATGACATCCCACTGTCTGAATTATTATATCCGTCTCTTTCATGTTCTTCAAAGTCATCACTGTTGCCTTGGCTAGAATTATCTGGTTCCGGTAAATTTTCTTTTTCTGGGCATTCTTGAATCTCTTTCTCTTTTGAGAAAACTCTTTAAAAAACTTTGTTAATTGCTTCATCCATTTTTTCTTTTATATCTTTTTCTTTCTTTTTCTTAATAGTTAGTTTCTTTTTTCTTCTTGATGGTTCTTCACTGCTTCCTGTGGATTTCTGAAGTTCCTGAATTTGAGAGAGTAAACGATTAATGGAAATAACATCATCATCTAGGTCTTGAGCATTTTGGAGAATTTATTTTCCTTCGTTTTTACAAATATTCTGACTGGATCCTTCTTGGGCTGGGCTTGTGACTGGTTCTTGAGAATATCTCACTAAGTAATCAAATTTTCCACTGGGTTGGCCTAATGTATCCCATACACACTTATTTTGAGTAGTCTGTGTAAAATTTTCTTGTTGGGCCTGAGAAGTAGGGAAATCAATAGTTCCCTGGGTCTGTTGGACTTTAGGCAAGTCCATAGCCAAAAAAGGGCTAGATAAGTCTTTACCAGTTGTCGTTTGAACTGGACTAGCTACTGATTCTTTGGCTCAGTAGTACCTTTGCTGGAACTTAGCTTAAGACTAATGATTTCTTTCTCAAGTTCAGTGATTTTCTTTTGTAGAGAGGTTCTTTCTGAAAGAAGGTTCTGGTTGGACTCATTGATGACTCTAAAATTATTTTGCATACACTCACAATGGCTGCAAGAAATGGTAAAATTTAAAATATTAGGAAAAAATGTTTTAAAATATTGGGAAAAATTTAACAGAACAAGAAATAGAAAATTTAATTAGTAAATTAGAAAAGATGGAAATATTATGAGAAAATGTTTTAAAATATTGGGAAAAAGATAAAGTTTTTTGTGAATTAAAAATTAAAAACCCAGAATACATTATTAGAACAAAAAATATTGAAGCCACTAATCTAGACTTAGAAGATTTCAGAATGCACACAGAAGAATTATTAAAGTTAGGAGTAATTAGAAAATCTGATAGTCAACATAGATCAGCAGCCTTTATAGTTAGAAAACATTCAGAAATAGTTAGAGGAAAAAGTAGAATGGTTATAAATTACAAAAGACTAAATGATAACACTATAGATGATGCTTATAAAATACCAGATAAGAGAGTATTAATAAACAAATACAAGATTGTAAGATTTTCAATAAGTTTGATTTAAAATCAGGATTTTGGCAAATAAAAATGCACCCAGACAGTATAAAATGGACAACATTCACTTGCCCAGAAGGACATTATGAATGGCTAGTAATGACATTTGGGTTAAAAAATGCACCAAGTATTTTCCAAAGAAAAATGGAAAGTATATTTAATAAACATAGTAAATTCATAATAGCATACATAGATGATATTTTAGTTTTCAGCAAAAATAGAAGGGAACATAGAGGACATTTTGCAGATTGTTTTTTCAGAATTTATTAAACATGGATTAATTATTAGCAAAAAGAAAATGGTATTATTCAAAGAATATATAAATTTTTTAGGAGTAAATATAGGACAGGGAGAAATTAAATTGCAACCACATATAGCTCAGAAAGCTTTAGAATTTCCAGACAAACTTGAAGATTTAAAACAAATCCAAAAAATTTTAGGATTAGTAAACTATGCAAGACCATTTATTAAGGATTTGGGAAAAATTGCATGACCTTTATATTCAAAAACTTCACCAACAGGACAAAGATTCTTTAATCAGGAAGATATAAAATTAGTCCAAGAAATCAAAAATAAAATAAGAAATTTACCAAAGTTAGCAATGCCATTAGATACGGATTACTTAATTATAGAAACAAATGGAAGCATATTAGGATGGGGAGCTATTTTGAATTGTAAACCCAACAAATATGCAGATAAAAATACTAAAAGAATCTGTAGATATAATAGTGGTAGTTATAAGGAAAAAGGAAACTTAAGTAGCATAGATGCAGAATTGTTAGCAGTAAATTATGCTTTAGATAGCTTTGAATTATTCATCATATTCAAAAAAGAAATAATGATAAGAACAGATTGTGTTGCAATAGTTTCTTTTTATAATAAACTCAAGTTAGATTCAAAAAAGATTAGTAGAAGGAGGTGGTTAAATTTTATTGATAGAATTACAAACACTGGAATAAATATAGAATTTGAGCACATCAAAGGAGTAGATAATAAAGCAGCAGACAGCTTAAGTAGGATGGTAGAAAGGAAGAATTTTTACAATCTTGACTCATTTTAAATCTACTGTTTACAGATGTCTAGACCTCCACCAAGACCAGGAATTCCTCCAGGGAATTCTTATGCATCTACAGCATCATTCCAGACTTCATCTAGCCAGAACAGACCATATTATCAAGAACGTATGAGATTTGGTGCACAAGAACTTATATGTTTTCCTAGTAGTAATATTTCATTTAAAGCACTTGCACACGTTTCACTTTCAAAAGAAGAAAAATGTATTTTAGATAATTTATGGATTTCTTACAACAAAAATCCAAAAGATCAGAAGTATTTTCTTGCATCCATGAACGCATTGTCAGAACATTTTAATCAGACCAAAACAAGGTTTAAGTTTTATGTGGTAATTAAAGGTAAAAAATTAGGAGTTTTCCATACATGATTAGAAGTTTTAGATAGCATTAGAGATTTTAAAGATCCCCTTTACAAGGGTTTTACGAATCTACAAGAAGCTCTTGGATCAGCCAGACAACACATAGGGATTAATTTTTATGTTTCACCATCCCTAAAGAATTACCAAGACCCTCCACTTGATTTTTCACCAAAGAGAGACCATAATATTTTTTGCAGCCATTGTGAGTGTATGCAAAATAATTTTAGAGTCATCAATGAGTCCAACCAGAACCTCCTTTCAGAAAGAACCTCTCTACAAAAGAAAATCACTGAACTTGAGAAAGAAATCATTAGTCTTAAGCTAAGTTCCAGCAAAGGTACTACTGAGCCAAAGAATCAGTAGCTAGTCCAGTTCAAACGGCAACTGGTAAAGACTTATCAAGCCCTTTTTTGGCTATGGACTTGCCTAAAGTCCAACAGACCCAGGGAGCTGTTGATTTCCCTACTTCTCAGGCCCAACAAGAAAATTTTACACAGACTACTCAAAATAAGTGTGTATGGGATACATTAGGCCAGCCCAGTGGAAAATTTGATTACTTAGTGAGTTATTCGCAAGAACCAGTCACAAGCCCAGACCAAGAAGGATCCAGTCAGAATATTTGTAAAAACGAAGGAAAAGAAATTCTCTAAAATGCTCAAGACCTAGATGATGATGTTATTTCCATTAATCGTTTACTCTCTCAAATTCAGGAACTTCAGAAATCCACAGGAAGCAGTGAAGAACCATCAAGAAGAAAAAAGAAACTAACTATTAAGAAAAAGAAAGAAAAAGATATAAAAGAAAAAATGGATGAAGCAATTAACAAAGTTTTTGAAAGAATTTTCTCAAAAGAGAAAGAGATTCAAGAATGCCCAGAAAAAGAAAATTTACCGGAACCAGATAATTCTAGCCAAGGCAACAGTGATGACTTTGAAAAACATGAAAGAGACGGATATAATAATTCAGACAGTGGGATGTCATTTTCCTCCATTTCCGAACATAATCTGAACACATAGAAAGAAAGAAGATGCTGCCGACACAAGAAGACAAAAAACTTTAATAAAGAAAGATTCCGTGGACCAAGATTGGGCAATCTTTTTTTATCAGAAGTTTTCAGGTGAAACGCGTGTCATAAAAGGACAGACAGCTGTAAAAGAAGAATAGACAAAAGAAAGAAGCGTAAAGACTTTTTAAGATAGACTTTACTTTTCCAGATTCCTTTAGGGACTTTTTTGTAAAATTGCTCCCTAGAATTTCTCTATATAAGGAAGACGTTTTCATTTGATGAAAGCAAGAGTTTACAGCCTATGTATTCCTTTCTTAAATCCTTTGAAACCTCCTTATCTAGAAAAATTCTCAATCCAAAAAATCTTTGTATAGTAAACTGTGAATATCCCTAAGGTACTTTTCTTCCCAAGTTTTATTTAAATTCTTTAGGGGACTTCCCGAAAGGGAAATCCTTAGTTGTATTATCTTTAAGATGTTTTAATAAATCTCCAAAAATTATCTTCATTTATGTTTTATATTTTAGTATTCATGTTTTTAAATTCAGTTGTTTATATGTTGTAAATTATCAGATAAATTATAATTCATTACATCCTATGCATATCATAAAAGCATAACTTGATTTTTAGAAGCCATATTGTTTCTAGGATAATCCTGAGTGACCCAGAGCTGTGAGGATTACTGGCCGGAGTGAGCCTTTAAAAAATCCTTTGATACTGGAGAAAGGGAATTAATTAACCTAGGAATTCTGTAAGGGAGTGTCAATGGTGACCATATAGGATATAAATCTCTTAAGTCACTAAGCAATGATGGGGTTATGGGAAATGTCAATTTAGACAATGAAGATTTCTGTGAAGAATGTATTTTGGGAAAACAAACAAAACTACCATTCAAATCTTGTATTCATAAATCAACTTCCATTCTTGAATATCTTCATGCTACCTATGGGGTCCAGCATCCACTCAAACAGTTTATGATTTCAAATATTACTTGTTGATTATTGATGAGTTTTCAAGAAAGGTTTGGACTTTTTTACTAAATCAAAACATGAAACTTTTCAAGACTTCAAAGACGAGAAAACCTTAATTGAAAACCAAACCAACAAGAAAGTAAAGGTTTTGAAAACTAATAATGGGTTGCAGTTTTGTAAACCATAACCTATACACCACAACAAAATGGGACAGTTGAGAGAATGAATAGAATCTTACTAAACAAAGTGAGGTGTATGTTGTTGAGCTCTAGTCTCCCAAAATTTTTTTGGGGAGAGGCAGTGAAGACTGCCACTTATTTGGTCAACTTGAGTCCCTCAAAGGCTACAGGTTTTAAAACTCTTGAATTTCTTTGGTTTGGTAAACACCCCAACTATTCATTCTTAAAGGTTTTGGATGTGCTGCATACGCACACCAAAACCAAGGAAAACTTGACCCCATGTCTAGAAAATGTGTTTTCTTAGGTTATGGAGAAGGTGTAAAAGGTTACAGGTTGTGAGTAAAAGAAGATCAGGATTTTAAAATAATAATAAGCAAGAATGTTGTGTTTAAGAAAGACTTGATGCCTTGCCTTATCAAAATTGAATCTAAAGTTGATGATCTTAAAAGGATGAAAAATGTCACATGGGAATTGAATGATCTCAGTCTTGTCTTGATAGTACAACTAACAGGCTCCTCTTGAGGTGAAGCACTTGAATCAGAATCATCAAAATGAAAACATAGATCAAGAGGACACTGATCCTAATACTGAAAATGAAATTGTTCAAACACATGGTCTATCCAATTATCAATTGACTAGAGATAGGGTGAGAAGCCAAGTAAGAACATCCACTCGGTATAAAAATGATAATTTTATATCTTACGTTACTGATTGTGGCAATCTGTATGCTGAACTTGCTTCTTATGAAGAAGCTATTTCCTATCCTGAATCTAAAAATTGGCTTGCAGCTATGAATGATGAAATGAGTTCTTTACATAAGAATAAAACTTGGATATTGGTTAATAGGCCTAATGATAAAAAATTCATAGACTGTAAGTGAATTTTTAAGATAAAAGAATGTGACTCGTGCAAACATGGCATTAGGTATAAAACCGAACTAGTAGCTAAGGGCTTTTCCCAAAAGGAAGGTATAGACTGTAATGAAATTTTCTCACCTGTAGTGAAGTACACATCTATGAGGATCATTTTGGCCTCAGTTGCTCATTTTGACTGGGAGTTATAACAACTTGATGTCAAGACTACCTTTCTTTATCGTGAATTAGACGAAACTATATACATGCAATAACTTAAAGGATTTGATCAAAAGGGTAAGACTGAAGTTGTTTGTCTTTTGGAGAGGTGTCTATATGGTCTAAAACAAGCTCTTAGGAAACGGTATAAGAGATTTGAGTCTTACATGAAGATATTATAATTCAAGAAAAGTAATTATGATTTATGCTTGTTTTATGATGGAAATGGAGGACCCTATTCTGTTAACCTTCTTTTATATGTAGATGATATGCTTTTAGCTTTTCATGACATGAACAAAATAAAATCAGTTAAATAGAATTAAATTCTGAATTTGAAATGAAGGATCTTGGCCATGCTAAGAGAATTTTTGGGTATGAACATAAAAAGGGTAAATCCACTATTGGTGCACTCAAGTTCATGGCAATGTGGAGAATGTCAAAAGTGCTACTCACATTTGGAAAATCACGTTTTTCCTTTTTGGGCCTAAAATTAGTTTTTTGCCCATATATTGGGCTACTGGTGCTGAGCTTTCATTTTTACTACTTACCTTCGGTTCACATTAGAAACTAGACAGATTGAAAACAAGCAGAACCAGAAACGCCGCTTCCTTTCTCTCTCAAATCAAGTGATATTTTAGGGCTCGTGTGGTGTTCTAGGAATTCTTCTTGGTGAAGATAAAATTGGTGCTTTCTTTGTAACAATCCGAAATTTCGTACCTTATTTATATTTATCTAGAAATTAGATTCTATTATTTTATTTGAAAATAGCCAATTTCACGAGATGGTAACGCTTTTTAAGAATGTGGAAGAGATAGTTGTATGAATTATGATAATTGAGGTTAATTAACATAATATTATTTTCCTAAGTAAAACTCGTTTAATGGAAATGAGTATAACATTTCTATTAAATCTTTAAATCTAGGGAATGATTTACATGAGTTAAAAAGTTTTGAGGACTACTTTGCTAGAAATTAAAGTTGTGGAAAGCATTGGAGCCTTAATTAAACATGATTAGGTAAGTTGGGGGACCAATGTGAAATTTTTGAAAATACTGATTTATTTCAATCTTAACATTTCATCGAGCGATCTTTGTAGTAATCATATGAGTTAAATATTGACCCAAGGACAATGCATGTTATACCTATGCGAAGTTTGTAGCGAGACGTTGAGATCGATACCTTGATTCCATGTTTTCGGGTTCGCGTGTGTTGGAAAAATCAAGTCATAGTAGTACATTTGAAATATAGTATGTGAAAATTGTCAAATTTTTCTAAGTATGAAAATAGTGGACGAGTGGCCATGTTTGCAAGTGTTGTACGAACATTTGGATGATCCGATGCTTTTGCGTGTATAGCCATTATAAAGCTTATAGTACAAGATTTCCAACGATATAAAATTCGAATAGTTTGGAATTAGTCTCGACCCTCGAATGTTAACCCGAAACAAGCTTGTTGAGACATGAGAATTTGGAAGAAATATTATTATAATCATAAAGGTGGGACATGTGTCATTCCATTAACTCAACTCCTAAGGATATATTTGGCAACCTACTTATTTTAGTTAGAAGTACTTCTTTAATCAGAATGCATGTTAAAATATTCTAATTGCATAACAACTGTATATTTATTAAAAAACACTTATAAACTAAAAGTTGGAGAATTAAGAAGGGACAAACATTACCTTACTTCACCTCTATAAATACAGCACATAGTTTCACACACTTGAGCTCTTAAAACTTGCTAGGAAAGAAATCAAAGGTAAAGTAGAGATTTCTCATTTCTAAATCATGGATTAACAAATGAAAATAATGGATTCTTGATTCTATATGAAAGTCATCATCTTCAGCCTGTTAAACATAAGATTCCAATACATTTTAATTTCAGAATTTGCAGAAAAATTAGCCTAGAAACTGTCAGTCAGGATTAGACTACTAGAAGCCTAATTTTTACACAGAATGAGGCATCTAGTAGTCTCCTGCAGCAGTGAATTTTTATATGATGGACTAAACAGATTTCTGGCAATTTTTCCAAGGAAAAATTAAGTTGTAGACTGTTCATAAGTAATAGATCTTTGTTAACTGAAGTTATATAAGGTTTCTAATCACAAAAACTTATTAAATTGCAGGATCTAAAAGTATAAACATCATAACAAGTAGTGAGTAAAACATTTATGTGTTTTCTTGCAATTTTTATTATGTACAGTTTAATTTCTGTAGTAAAGTAACATCATTGACTTATTAGAGTTATATGTTTGTGATTATTAATACTTAACGTTGGTTTTCATGCTTTTTCTTAACTTTTTTACCTAGTTCTTATTTAAAGTTAATTGTTGTTCAATAGCTTATGTTTCTTTTGGGATCTAAAGAGCTACAGCAATATTTTTGTATTCTATTTAACTGTATGTTGAATTCTTGATTTCTATGACGGTTATCATCACCAAAACAACATTGCATGTGTATAAAATGAAGTAAAACAAGCTCTCAACTTCAAAAGTGACTTAATTTACCTTAATCTAGCATTTTCAGATCTTGAATAATGTTAGTGGTATAGTTTGAAGTTATTTTCAGATCCTTGAATGATGGTACTTGCATATTTTAAAGTTATTTTCAAATTCTTGAAACAGTTTATTTAGATTACTTTAAAGTAATTTTTCAGATTCTTAAATAATGTTGATTTGACACTTTAAAGGAAAATTTTAGATTTTTGAATGATGATATTTGGATAATTTAAATTTAAATTCAAATTCGTAAACGAAGATAATTGAGTATTTTAAAGTTATTTTCAGACTTTGGATGAATTCATAAGCATTTTGTTACAATTACATCTTTAAGTAGACGTGTCAAAGTTTAATTTCAGATTCTTTAAATTAATTCCATCAACTTGTAAGTTCATTGATCTTTATAACTTGTCTAAATTTAAGTTTGCTTTTATTCACTTTGAATTTAGCAAGCTTTCCCCCATTGAATGGTAGTTGCTCTTTAATTATATGAAGCACATGTGAGTTTAATTGATATACTTAGTAGTTAAATCTCCTATTATGTTAAGTTCAAAAAACTCTATCTTGCATGCAAAGACTTGAGCAAGATTAATGTGCTTTCATGTTGAACAAGTAAAGTAAATGGAAGTTTTGACTTCAAAAGCATCAGATTTTGAGATGTAACTCTCATGTAAAATCTTAAATGTATTCATGTTTCACTATCTAATAATGCATTAGGTTCAAAAGTATACCTAAGAATGTGCGTGAATAAGAATAGAACTTTAAGATGTTAAGTATTCACCAGTTTGGAATTCTAGATGCCCAAAGGGATAATTCTAGAATTGTACAGGAAGGGTACTAGATTTGTGTCGGAAAGGTATCAGATCTTATATTTATCAGAATTGTACCAGAAGGGTACTAGATTTATGCCGAAAGTGTATCAAATCTTATATTAATCACTCCGTGAATACTTACTCTTATGGTAGGGGCCCAAAAAAATTCATAAATGAAGTTAGAAGTCCATGCATTACATCATGAGATGCATATTCTTTTAATTACATTATTATGTAACTCGAGAATGTTATGTAACATATGATTCATGTATTCTTATGTTGAGATTTCATGAGACAAGATGTTTTATATGGTAAAAGATACTTGAGATAATTCTGGACAGATTTGTGTGAATTATTTATTCTTCTCAAAGTTAAGAGATAAAGTGTAATTTGAGAATGATATGTAATATGCGAATTCAAGTATTCTTATGCTGAGATTTCATAAGACAAGATGTTTTATATGATAAAAGATACTTGAGATGATTCTGGGCAGATTTATGTGAATTACTTATTCTCCTCAAAGTTAAGAGGTAAAGTGTGTTTGTATCAAATTGATCATATCTATATGATAACATGCTAAAATGCTAATATGTAGCTTTACTCACTAAGCTTCATAGCTTATAGTCATTTTATGACTCTTATGTAGGTCACAGGCTCTAACTATTTGGAGGTTTTGCATACTTGGGGGGAGGTCTTTCTCAGATGGATCAAGTATCATATTATCACTAAGAGAATAGTGTGGGCAAAACTTTTTCCTATTTTGATGTAAAACTAAGATGATTCAGCCTTAAGACATATAGTAAAAATCAAGAAATCATATTTTGAAATGGTTAAAAACTTATTATGTCTTGGAGGGACAGAACATGATGTGTAACTATTGTAAGATCTTTAGTGAAGCTTATTATATTTCCTACTTCTGTTTATTTGAGAATGAAATAATTCGTTGTCTTGAACTTTCGCTTATCATTTAAGATAAATGAAATCTTAAAAAAAGATTAGGAAAGAAGTTTATACAGTAGGCTATTAGAAGCCTCCTACAACTTGAATTCCAGTGAACTTTAGGCTATTGGAAGCCTCCTGCAGCTTGGCTCCCAGTTCAGTGTTAGGCTATTAGAAGCCTTCTGAAACCTATTTTCTCTCTTCAAAGGAAAATGAATAAGTAAAGAGTTTATGTGTACATTTCATTGTATAAATAGTCTTTATATATAGTAGAAAAAAAAATCATGGGAATTTTGAGGGCGTGACAATGCATTGTAACACCCAGGCCAGGAAAGCTTAAAAGATTTGATAAGTACTACTCATACAACAAGGTGCACCTTCTTTTTCAAAAGTCCATCGTTAGAAACTTCACAGTTAAGTTTGCTTGACTTGGAGCAATTCTATGATGGGTGACCTCCTGGGAAGTTTTCTCAAGAAACGTGCGAGTAAGGATAAAACATGCTGAAAAGACTCATGTTGGTACAGTGGGGACAGTACGTCGTCATCTAATGGCCGGGATAGCCCGTTAAGTGGGACCCAGGTCGTTACAAATGATATCAGAGACGGACGCAGTCGAAATCAGAAACTAAGTCTATGCGGGACAAAGTGCTACGACATAGGTCGGGAGCCACCTCTTGAACCCATAGGAGCCACCTCTTGAATCTCAATGCTTGGCAAAGGGTCCTCAGATGGATTAAGCGTGGTGAGGACGTCGCGAGTCTAACAGGGGTGATTGTAACACCTAGGCCAAGAAAGCTTAAAATATTTAATATGCACTATTCATACCAACAAGGTATACCTTCTTTTTCGGAAGTCCATCGTTAGAAACTCCACAGTTAAGCGTGCTTGGCTTGGAGCAATTCTAAGATAGGTGACCTCTTGGGAGGTTTTCTCGAGGAGTGTTTGAGTGAGGACAAAGCATGCTGAAAATATCTAATGTTGGTACAGTGAGGACAGAACGTCGTCATCTAAAGGCCTGGACAACCCGTTAAGTAGGACCCGAGTCGTTACACTCTCTTCCTTTATTCTTTTCTTGGTGATTAAATAGGTTGCAATAGGTGTAATCTTTTGTGAAGAAGAGTTTTTTTTTTATCTTGGTGATATCTCGGTTGATATATGACCATTTATAGTCTCGATTTTGGGCATTTCTTGGTGATTAGTATGATTTACAATAGGTGCAGATCATAGCTTTGATGTCTTGATTCTTGGTGAATTTTGACAGTTTCAGCTGTGAGTCTGCTTCGATATTTGGGGATTTCTTTTGAGACTTTGGTTTATGATTATAAATTTCTATGAACATGTTTGTGCCTAGTGGAATTGAGCGTAAATGCAATTTAATGAATTGCACAGTGGGAGAGTAGGTGATTCTTTGAATTACCAAACCTCCGAGAATTTCGGGTGGAAAAACCATGTGTTCTTGCATTATTAACATTCATTATTTTCGATATTGTTCGCATTTTTTATCATACAACAATTTATTAGAAATGAAGTAAAAACACAATCAAAACCCAAGTGATAGGATTCGAGACGCACGGAATTAAACACCGGGAAGTTCCAAACCCAGGTTGTAGATGGACGGTGGAATCTTGACCCGACAATCACGACACGAGGATTAATGATGCAGATTGAAGAACCAAGATTTGCGAAACGCCGTAAGGATTGTCCAGTTTCCTTGATAAGTTTCTGATTTGAACACCACAAATATTCTTGTGAATATTTGATAAGTTCGGGATGAACGCCACAAGATGATTATCTTGATAAGTTCTATGAAATTATAGGAATCCACCTACAAATTTATTGAATCATCAATAAACTGTTTATTCAAAATCAAATCTGTTTGTTACAATGAATGAAAAGCATATAAATATTGAAAAATAAACTAAAAATTAGAGTAGCCGCTAATGGCTCAAAATAGAGTTCTAATTTACCTAAAACTGAAATTAATAAAAAAATGAGTAAAACTGTTCTAATTTCAACCGCGCAATCGCTTGGTTTTAATTCGCGCGATCTCGTGGTTAACCTTAAAACCTTCAGGTGATTTTTTTGTGAAGTCACGTGATCGCTCCCTCCTTGGTCTACGTGATCGCGTGGTCTTCCCGACTGACTCCAATTTTGTCCCTTTAAAACAAATTGATTTGGTTTGATTCTCGATTCGAGCCCAACACAAAACTTGCTCAATTTTTCATGAAGATTTTTGTTGCAATACCCATGTCTTGATTTACTCCTTTGAGCTCAAATCCCGTATCACATCACCAAGCACCTCATGTTGTACTTCCACTCGGCCTAAATTCTTTTAAGGCCCTGTTCGGAAACCTTCAAGGAATTAAAATGAGTATTATTTGTGTTTTCTATGTAAGTTGTATGATTAAAAATTAGAGAGAGAATATATTTGTGGTTAAAAAGTGGTTTAAAAAATTGTGCCCATTAAAAAATTGGAATTAAAATGGCAAATGTGCCTATACCGAACACAACCTAAGTTGTGAAGTCTAATTATTTTTATAGTTAATTAATATCAACTTCGGACGAAATCCTATTTAAGGACTGATTAGTAAATTGTGTTCTTGTAAAATTTTATTAAAGAATTAGAGTTTTGTGTAATGAGATTTGATTTTATTAAAGAATTGGAGTTCTTGTATAATATGTATTGTCCCATTAAATCTTATAAATAGGGAGGAACACTTTGACTTTTATCATCCATCAAAATAGAGAGAAAAGAGAGGTTAAATAAGATAGGTGTGAATTTTCTCTTATAAAATATTATTTTCATTATAGTGAATTCCTGCAACGGTAGAAGAGAATATAGTCTCACCTTGAGACGAACTTCTATAAATATTTTGTTTATCAATTGTTCTTCATTCTTTGATATTAATTGCTTTCGATAAAAATAGAATTAGTATTCTTAATTCTTAACCCATGATCTGAAAATTTCACATCCATTTTAAATTTGAAATTCCGAATCCAAATGGAGATATATTGATGGAGGGAAATAATGCGAGTGAAGTGGGAAATGGTGGGTGGAGCCTTGGAGGAGATGAAAAGAACTTCTTTTTATTTAATTATTTGTTCTTTTAGAATTATTCAGTTTTGGATTTAGATTATCTGCCGACACATTTTAAAGTTTTCAACAATTTTTTCTTTCTTTGTTAAAAATTTTATGTTTAAAAATATATTTTTTTAATATTATGTAGTTAAAAAGTGAAGAAAAAAATGTGTGATGTTAAAAGTGATATTTTTTTTAAAAAATTTGTTAAAAAGTGATTCAAGGAATTGTATTGTATTAAAACATGTTTTTAAATATTTTACTAAAAATTTGTGTGTACCTTCGTTTGGTAATACTGTTTGGTTTATAAACTTGTTTATTTATGATTTTGAGGTAAAAGTAATGATTAAGAATTGAAGAGAGAAATGTATGAGATTAAAAAGTGGTTTGTGAAATTATATAGTTTATAGGGAAATGATCTAGTGCTCATCCGCCATGTGGCGGATGGGGATTGGATAATGGTGGGCGGGCCCCACTGCCCACCCACCATAGGAGGGTGGAGTGTGGGTTTCATAAGAAATCCACAATGGATTTTAGATCAAAACCCATAGTTTAAAAATATGTTTATAAACAAAAAATATTTTTTTACAAAACGGATGAATAATAGTGGGTGTACCAAGTCTTTATGTAAATTGTTGGTGGGTGGATCAAGTCATTGTTAAAAAGTAATGGTTAAAAATTGGAGAAAGAAAATGTATGTAATTAAAAAGTAATTTAAGAAATTATATAATTTATAAATATGTTTACAAGAAGAAAAAAATCAATTGTTGTTGGATGTACAAGTCTTTGTGTAAATTATTGGTGAGTGGACTAAGTAAAATTATTGGTGGATGGACCAACTGTTTGTGTAAATTATTGGTGGGTGGACCAAGTAAAATTATTGGTGGGTGGACCAACTGTTTGTGTAAATTATTGGTGGGTGGACCAAGTCATTGTTAAGGGTGCACTGTGCACCCTTCTTTTCAAAATTTTCAAACTACAACTTGTGCTTTATTAGAGCATAGTTAGTGTTGGGGAAAAAATCTTAATATGGGTTTATTCCTCCATGTTCCCCTATATTCAAATAGTGTGGGAGGGTATGTGGGAGAAAAAATCTATTTTTGAGGTGAAAAATGTAAAAGATGGACTAAATTTGGCCCATCTTTTACATTTTTTCCCCATCATTTCCCCTCTAATTTTTTTCTCCTGCATTTTTCCTCCAATACTAAATATGGAGAGAGAGAGAGAGAGAGAGAGAGAGAGAGAGAGAGAGAGAGAGAGAGAGCATTTGCTTTAGCTTTGGCTTTGCTTTCTTCGCTTTTGGGTTTACATTTTGAAAAATTTCATATCGTTTTTCAACTCAATGATTATAATTTATAAATTAATTTATAAATGACAAAGTTTTTAAAATTACTTTTTAATCATACTCATTTTCTCTTTTCAATTTTTAACTACACATTTACTTAAAAAATATGAAAATAAATAAAAATAAACGACGCCTAAGCCGCCGAACGATCACTATTCACTTTCATTAATCTATCTCTGCTCAGCTTCTTGACGAACAAAAATCTATCACAGGTGAACCAAAAAAAAAAAAAAAAAAAAAAGGATAGTTAGCTTTCAGTGGCAGAGTGGCTTGAGTTGAGCCCCCTTTTTCACTTTTCTCAAATATATGATACTAGTATTACATCTGTACAATCATTTATTTCTCACATATATAGAATTTATTTGTTAATATATGAAATGAATATTTAATTAAAAATGAGAAACGAAATAAGAAAATTAATTACTAAAAAAGTACAATTACACGTATCTTAATTTTTATTTTTATTTTAGGATCGTATTTTTATCGTTTCAGAAAATATCTTTAAATATTGTAATTTAAATTTATTTAAAGCTTAAAATGGGAAAACAAACTACATTTAAATATAATTTGTAATAAGTAAAATATAGATATATCGGTTATATACACTCAGAGTTTTATTAAAACGAAAAAAAAAAAAAAGATCTATAAACGCTCCTATTTTATCCTCTTTCATTTTCTATTTTTCAAAAAAAAGAAAATTGTCTGATATTGATTAAGTTTTTTTTTTTTTTTATACGAATTTAAAAAAAATGTAATTGATTTTCAAGAGGGGAAGGTAGACCAAGAAACTTCAGGACTTACAAAACACAGTTATTGAAAGATTTGCATTCAATTTGATTATTTTAAATCTGAATCTTGTCCAAAATGAATATTAAATAGTCAATTAATATTACTTACCATTTTAGAAAATATGATTTAGGCAGGAAAATGGGCAAATCCCTGTTTTTTCGAAGTGCTATCTCTTTATTCTGTTGTGAACATATTTAGTCATTGTTTGATCCCTCATTGTCTACAAAGTGAGTTTTATAATAGTGATTTTTTGGAGAATGTGTGCTTAAGTCCATTTTTTAGACTCATTATTTCAAATAATATCGTTTGTAACAATAAATTTTTGGGAGAATGAGTTGTTAAATTTTTTTTTTTTTTTTTTTTAAAAAAAAATTCTATGTAGATTAATAGAACGTTGGTTGAAAAATGGAATTAAAAAATTGAGGTTTTGAATAAAGAGTACCTAATAGGGACCAATTTTTTTACCAAATGGCTACAATTGTAATAGCTAGGAATTTGAATGACATAAAAAAATACTATTTAATACATTTTAAATAAACATGTTCGATCACATCTTATTTTGGAATAGAATGAGTTTGTTATCATGCCTTTATTTTTATTTAAATAAAAATTAGTTAAACTAATTGTTAAAATCTGGAATATCTATTTTGCATTTTTTGATTATTTAAATCTATAACATTAAACATAAATAAATGAACAAAATGAGTAAATAAATAAATAAAATTAATTTTAAAATGACAAATGAATTGATCGAAATATGATGTTGCAAGAAATATTCGGATTTAATTGAATCTACTTTAAAAGTTCGGATATTTATTATTTCTTTTAATTTGATAAGAAGAAGACCTCAAATTGAAATAAATTATTTAGTACCAAATTAAATTTAGTTGAGAAATTATTACAAATATCATTGTAGGACTTAAATAAAACAATTTTGAAATAGTGGACATTGGAAAAAAAGTGAAATGTACAAAATAAAACTTTTACTTTTAATCTTTGATATGATTTTAGGGATGACGTATTTATAGTTGACTCTTACTCGTTAGTTTGTATTAAAGTTTTCGTTGAGATCTTCGATTTGATACTCATATTGCATATTTTTCGATTTCAAAATAATAATATAATTATCAAAAGTATTCTGATTCATTGAAATATTTCCATTTTAGGAATGACAGTTTAGGCGGGAAAAGTTTCAAAACTTGTTTTTTGGTAGTGCATTACCTTTATACATAGTAGTATGATGATGATACGGAATTGTAAAGTGTATCATGAATTTCTTTCAGTGTTTTTCGCGGCTTTCACACGATTTTTTACGTGTTTTTTGTATTTTCTAGGTAAAATATATAGTTAATAATAATTAGAGAGAGAAAATTTGTATAGTTAAAAAGTGGTTTGGAAAATTGTGTAAAAAATTGGTTAGCCTCTGTTTGGCAAACATGTTTAAAAAAATATTTTTTAAAACAATTCCCCAAATAACTTTTTAACTACACATATTTTCTCTCCACTTTTCAACCGCACATTTTTTCTCTCCAATTTTAACTATATATATTACCTAAAAAATACAAATAAATCATATATCTCCTACTTAAATAGGCGTCGAACATAGCTATATACATGGGCAGACAAGGGATTTTTTTTCAGTGTAGGCATAATCTAGAAAATATGGGGTGGAGGGGAGCTGTAGGTTGAAATAGTACATTCGTTCTCATTTAATATTTTTTACTTGAAATATGAGTTTTTCTGTACTCCAGAGTGTATTGGCGAATAAAAGTAAAAAATAACAACAATATTATAACATCTATTGTTTTAGCAACATAAGCACGTAAATTCACCAAGTCAACACAAGAATATACAAATTAAACATTAGTTTAAGAAAACAAAATTAAATTATGCAAAAAAATAAAATAAAATAATAATAATAATAAAATAAAATAAAACTAAAAAGGACAAAATATGAAAATATGTATAAGCAATTATTTACCAGATTACCTTGTATTACAATGTACTATTTTCAATTTGGACATGGCAATTCAATATAAAGGCATAAACCATAAGCATTAATTGGTTAATTGCTTGAGCAAACTTTTGTTTAATTAGATTAAGTCAATGTTTGATGAAAATTAAAATGAGACTGAGGCTAAGTTGTATTGTTGTAAGTTTAATATGATAATAGTTCTTAACTCGTTTTGCTCTTATCTTAATATAGCATATAAATATGGTAATATATCATGTAGTGGAAGACGTAAACATTTTGAATTAGGGGGACACAATTCTTATATATGTGGCAATGAGATGATATATGTCTTATTCAAATATAAATTATTTGATCTTTGAATTAATTGGTAGTCTTGCTAGCTGGGCTAGTTTGAATCATGTGAAATTTAATATAATGACTCGAAAATATTTTGACATCACGTGTAATGACCCAACAAAATTATAAAATTTAACGTCAAACCCCATGTCATAAATTATACTAAAAAATTGTCGTTTGAAAATAATGAATTTCCATGTATTAATTAAAAAAATATTAATCCCTCTCTCCCATAAATATAAACTTATTTTTATTTTCACACAAATTATGAAAATATAATTAGCCATTGTTTGATCATCTTACTTTCTCTTAAAAAATACAATTTTTCTATAGTAATCAATCTCAACTATTCACAAAAGTCAAGCATACAATTTTTTATTTTTTAAACCACTTTTTAACCATTAGATTTTTCAAACCTTTTTTTTTTTTTTTAAAGTATGAGCATCAAACACATGCTTAATAAGTCAAAAACATTGGTAGTGGGAACGCTCCCTTGTATGTATATACACAAGTGTGTGTTTGATATTGTTTTAAAAAAAAAAAATTTTAAATAAATAGTGATTTTTTGGAGAATAGATGGTTGAAATTTAGTTGAAATGTCAATTATTGTGGGGCTTGACTTTTAATGGATGGTTGAGATTGATATTATAGAAAAAAGAGAAAAATTTAAAGAGATTCAAATAAACGATAAATATATTCGTACATGTCTAAATTTTGCATTCACACTGTTTGATTTATAAACTGATTTAGCCTTTGTTTGGTAAATGTACTTTCTTGGTTTATAAACTACACAATTTCTCAAATCACTTTTTAATCACACACTTTTGTCTCTCTAATTTTCAACCACTATTTTTTACCTCAAAATCATAAATAAACCAGTTTATAAATCAAACAGTGTTACCAAATTGAAGAGAGAAAATGTGTGGTTAAAAAGTAATTTGAGAAATTGTGTAATTTATAAACTGATTTATAAACAGTTTATTTCATTTACCAAACGGATACTAATTATTTTATTTATCAGACAGATACATAATTATTTTGCATTCACTCTATATGAAATTGACTTGATTCAACTTTTCTCTTATCATCACCCCCACGGCATATCTCTCAATGATAAAGTGGATGGTAGGAACTTACTCATCGCAGTCGGGTGTAGGGTTCGAATCCTAAAAATGAATTTTGGGCCTGTAGCAAGCGAAAGTTACCTTGCTCAACGAGGAGTTATCAATACCCTCCACCCTGACTCTGAAAGATACATTTTACGATTTATCTCTCGAACCAATAACAAAGAATATGATCGATTTAGGTCCTCATGACGTGGGATACATCTCTCTCTTATCATCTCTATTTGAAAAGCCACCCCCCACCCCCACTCACTTTTTTGTATTTTAGCTCAGCACTTTCTTGGAAAGCCACGATTTGTATCAGGGGTGTAGCCCACACCCTGAGGGTCCGAACCGACCACGCCCAAGGCCATTGGTTCGGGAAGGTAAATCCAGGTTATGCCTCCAAGGAGCCAGGGTGGAAGGGTTTATGGTAAGCATGAGAAACACTCAATAACTCCCGCTTGCCACAAGGTCAATTCCACCTTGCGGGGAATCGAACCAAGCACACAGCTGCGCTGAGCACTTACCACCCATCCCCTTTGCCACTTGGAGATGTGCCCTGGGGGCACCACGATTTGTATCAGGAATTTACTTTTAGTGCCCCCCCCCCCCACCCCACCCACACACACACACACACACTGTATTTTCACTGTAGCTGTGCTAAATTGAGGGTTGTACGAGCACGGAGCAACATTGCTCTTTGAATTATAGCTCACCATTTTCTTTCTTTTTTATCTGAATAGCTCACCATTTTCTTGATTGTACACAAGAACAAACAGGACACTTGTTAGACTATCCTACTTAAAGATGAACCACTGGGCGTTTAATCACCAATTGAACGCCGTGATGAGCAATAGTCTCCGTCCAATCCAACCATATTTGGATTTCCCTGAATTCATGTCCTTCTTAGCCGAAAACCAGAATCTCTCCTTCGAAAATCTATCACGTCTAGTTACGAGGCCAGATCTCCTTTCCCATCTGCAAGAGCTTGATGGAGGAGAAAAAATTGTTAGCTCTCAGTGGCTCGGCCCACACCTTTTAAGTTTTCTCAAATATGCAATAAAACTATTGCAATGCTTGCATCCGGCCAGCGGCAGACCATTTAATATACATGATTTGCGGGATCTGTGGGATCTGTTGAAGCGTCTTGATGATTCAGCCTCCGTTTGCATCCTAGACGGAGAGACTGAACATTACAAAAACTTTTTAGAAATCATTCTCTCTTTCATGCCAAAGCTTAACAAGTTTTTCACAATTCAAACACGCATGTTTGATAATGTTCACTATCACCACCCCAAAATAAATATATTTTGGGAAATCTTTATCGACTTTCTTTTTGAAAGTATTGGAGAATTGCTAAAATGCCGAACGGATTCCAGCATACTTGTGAGTAATCAAGTCAAATTTCTTGCTAAGGAGTTGAATTTTCTGCTCGCTTTTCTTGTTGATCCAATGTTGTCACCCTACGAGGAAAATCAGTACAATAATATATACACAGAAATTGAAGCTGTATTTCACGTAGCAGGGCTTTTCTTGCATTTTTCATTTTTCACCACAGATCTTGTTACCGTTAACAAAATGAATCTTGCAATTTTTTTTCTATTAGAAAGGATTGAGACTGTGCAAGTGAAGATTAAATATCATAGTATTTCAGTGTTATGTGAAGTTGGAATTGGAAGCTTACAAGTTGCAGAAAGTCCAATTCAGGTATCATCATCCCAAGATGAAAGCATTTCCATGGTAGAAGAGATCATTGTGGGCTTAGAGGACATGACAACACAAATTGTAAGCAAGCTTGTTAGAGGACCAAACTACCGCCAGATTGTTTCCATCGTTGGAATGGGTGGACTTGGCAAGACGACTTTGGCAAAGAAGGTATACAATTGTGAGAGTGTTCGGTACTGTTTTCATAAGCTTTCTTGGTGTGTTGTTTCTCAAACTTACAGTAAGAGAAAGCTGTTGATTGACATTTTGAGCTCTCTAAGTGACCTAGACAGAGAAGAAATGTCCAAAATGAAATATGATGAGTTGGCCGAACGTATTTACAAGAGTTTGAAGGGTAAAAGATACCTCATTGTTATGGACGATCTCTGGGATAAAGAAGCATGGGATGATTTGAAAAGGTTATTTCCAGACGACAGAAATGAAAGCAGAATACTGTTAACTAGTCGGCTGAAAAATCTGGCATTGGAAATTTCACATGTCATCATTGAGCCTCCTCCCCTGTCACCAGATGAAAGTTGGAATTTATTAGAGCAGAAAGTATTCAAGAAAGAACGTTGCCCTGTAGAACTGCAAGAGATTGGACAGCAAATTGCAACAAATTGTCATGGACTCCCACTTTCAATCATCCTTATAGCTGGACTTCTTTCAAATATGGAGAAGAAAGAAAGCCTATGGCAACAAGTTGCAAAAAGTTTAAGTTCTTACATTTCCCAAAATGCTGATAACTACATTCCCACATTGGAACTTAGTTACAAGCATTTACCAGACCCCTTGAAGCCATGTTTTCTCTATCTTAGTGCATTCCAGGAAGACGAGGAAATTCCAGTTCGGAAGCTATTATTACTATGGATAGCTGAAGGATTTATAGAGAAAAAGGAGCACAAGACCTTAGAAGATGTAGCAGAGGAGTATCTAATGGAACTTGTTAACAGGAGCCTGCTTCAAGTGTATGGAAGAAGATCTGACAATGGAGTAAAAACATGTACTCTCCACGATCTAGTACTCGATATGTGCCGTAAATTAGTTGTGGAAGATGAAATATTTCTGTATCAACAGTAAGTTAACTCACTTTCTTTCTAATTCCTTTTCATTATACTTCACTTTTCCAATTTAGCATACTAATTTGTAGTAATTATGTCAATGATGCTGCTATTGCTGATGCTGGTTCAACTCCATGTTCTTGTTTTTCTGCTTCTTTAGTCAATTCTTGGTATCTGAGTGTCTCCGTCGATCTCATCACTTCTTGATATCTAATAATCTCTCCGAAGCCTTCTCCATTGTTTATAGTTCGGAAAAAATCAGGATCTTGGATTCAAGATATAATGAAAGTGTTCGACTGGGAATCAAAATTATGTTGGACTTGAGGTACTTGGAAACTTCATCATTAGTGCCATCAATTAGCAGACTCCACAACCTAGAATTTCTTCTATTGGAAAGCTGAGATTTGGAAGGAAGCGGAGATGATATGCCAGCATACCTCCTCAATATGCCTAAGTTGAGACATCTGCATTTCATAAGCTCATTAGGAGCAAGATTCAGTAAGAATTGTGATAAATCCCGAGGAAATATCCTACAGTCCCTTTGTTACGTTAATATTGATGATCCGGAAGATGAGGAAATCTTGGGATGTTCACCAAATCTTCGTACACTTAAATGCAAATGTCAATCAAACAATTTTTGTCCAGATCTCAACTTTCTTACCCAACTCGAATCACTCAAAATGGCTTATGGAAGTAGATTCAAAGGTGATTACTCAGTAATTAACTTCCCCAGGATTATCAAAAAGCTTACTCTTTCTAAAATCGGTTTGCCTTGGGAAAATATGTCATTAATTGGGACATTGCCCAACTTGGAGATTCTGAAATTAGAAGATAAAGCCTTTGTAGGAGAAATCTGGGACACAAAGGATGATGAGTTTCAAAAACTCAAATTCCTTAAGTTATATATCCTAGATCTTGAACAGTGGAATTCCTCACATCATCATTTCCCTATTCTTGAACGACTGGTATTGCTATATTGCGGTAATCTGGAGATCATTCCTTTAGATTTCGGGAATATTCCAACACTACAGAAGATTAGGATACATCGTTGTGGCAAAAATATCGGAAGTTCAGCTATTGAAATTCGTGAAGAACAATGGGAAATTGGCAATGAAGAGTTCGAGGTGACCACTGACCATCATTAATTGAGATCAAAGAGATTATACACGGTATATGTCAAAACTCATCTCATCCTTCCTTTTTACTAGAACTAGAAAGTAAAAAAGTTATTTTTATTTGATTAATATATATTTTATTTCCTTGCAGGATGTTCCTTTGACATTTTTCACCCACACGGTGAGAATATTTATTCATAGTATTTTCTTTGTAGTGAATGTGAAGTTATGATTTCGCCTCGTTTGGTAACTTTGTTTACATTTTTATAAACAATAAATTTTTCATCTATAATTATGACTAGTTTGACGAGTAGTCATATCTAGATCTGAGTTTTTAATATTGTATCATGTAATTTTCATCTATTTTCTTTTCACTAGTGATAAGCACATGCGTTGCACGTCTTATATATATGATGAATGTGATGCATAATGTCTTCGTAGAGGTAAATACCATCTTTTGAAAGTTGTTGAGGTCATAGATATCAATGTGGGGAGTAATCAGTAAGAAAATAAAAATAAAAAACTATGTAAATTTGAACTGAGAAATAGTAAGTAGTGTGTTCGACAATTAATCTGAAAAGAAATACCGACAACATGTTATAGGTTTTGTACACCAATAAAGGATGTTATTTCTCTACACTAGTACAAAAACATCAAAAAAAAATAACAAATTAGCGTCGTTTTTTAAGGAAAACGACGCCTGAAAAAATGCGGTGGCAAAGTCGTAAATAAAAGTTGATTAAAGGCGTCGGTTGTTAGGAAACAACCGACGCCAATAACCGGGTCACTTAAGGGCGTCGGTTCTTACATAAGAACCGACGCCTTAAACCGTCAAAGAACCGACGCCTTTTACCCGGTCACTTAAGGGGCGTCGGTTCTTACATAAGAACCGACGCCTTAAACCGTCAAATAGGCGTCGGTTCTTTTTAAGAACCGATGCCTATACGTAGGCTATACTTTCGCGCCTTCAAGCAAATTTCACACATTACCCGGTTTCATCCCCAGCTCCACAACATTTTCAGTTCAACCTCACCGTCCTACATTCTCACGCCGTCGCCACCGTGCAACCCTCCACCCGACGCTGTAGCACCCCACCGCCACCATCTACCTCAGCCTCGCGGCGACTCCTCCCCCTCCCGCCACAGAATCTACGTGCCCGCCACCAGCCCCGGCGCCACCGCCCTTGCGCGCCGCACAACACCCCACCCGCTCCACCACCCACCCAAAACCCGATCCCCACAGCCACTCGCACCAACACCCACCCAAAAACCGGCTTCCCATAGCCACCCGCACCAACACCCACCCAAAAACCGGCTTCCCACAGCCACCCGCACCAACACCCACCCAAAAACCAGCTTCCCACAGCCACCCGCACCAACACCCACCCAAAACCCGCTCCCCATAGCCACACCCACGCCACCACCCACCCAAATCCGCGCTCCATACCACTCTAGCCACCACCACCCACCCCCACAAGGTCCACTACTAAACGGTAATTTTTCATATTTTAAGTTAAACTATTTAGTTCATTTTGTTAGATTATAATTGAAGTTATCATTTTTATTTATTATGTTGGTTTATTTAAATGATCTTATTAGTTTAGTTTGAATTTCAATTTTAGATTATTGATTTTGTGTTAGTATCTATTATACATTCAATTTTTAAAAATTGGAGTTTTATTGAAATTGTAGAATGTTAATTTTATTTGAGTTTTGAATTAGTTACGGATAAGTAATGATTGTGAGGTATTTATAAGTGAATTATTTGAGATGTTTTGTACTTTTTGGATGTTTTGATGAGTTGAGATGATTATTTTGTGATGATTTGGAGATATGAGCGTATATAGTGAATAATTAAGAGGCTAAAAATGTTTGAGTTTTTAACATGTTGAGGATGAATATTTTAGACTGGATGATAATGTTGAAATTTGACTGGAGTTTTGTTTGAGTTTTGAATATGTTGAAGTTAAATATTTTAGTTTTATTGTGACATTTTGATTCCCTCTACAGGTTGGTTAAGTCCAATTTATAGGGGAGATTCTGTCAAAATTTTCGTAAGATTTATAAATAAAAATGTAAATAATAAGTTAAGGTGATTTCATTCGTTTTAACACGTGGTGAATATCTTGATACGTGTGTTACTAGATATGGATCGGAGTTGGATGTATGAGAAACGTAATACACATGAATATGTGAAAGGAGTTGAAGAGTTTATGAAATGTGCCGAGGAAAACAAAATAAAAGAAGGTGAAGAAATGCTTTTGTGTCCTTGTTGTGATTGTAAGAATCTGAGAAAGTTCCGTAGCTCTGAACAAGTCAAGAGTCATTTGATCCGTCGTGGGTTTAAGGAAGGTTATGTACGGTGGATATGGCACGGTGAGAGTATACTTCCTAGGACGAGCACCGGTGATGATAAGGGTGATCAAGAGGAGAATAATTTGGACAATGATCAGAATGACATGGATAATGATCGGATAGATGAAATGATGCGTGACATACAAGAGGATTTCATCGAAAAGTCTCATATTTTCGATAGCCTGTTTAATGATTCTGAACAGCCTTTATTTTCTGGTTGTAAGAAATTCACAAAATTGTCTGCTGTGTTTAAGTTGTATAACTTGAAAGCAAAGAATAGGTGGAGTGATAGGAGTTTCACAAATTTATTGGAACTTTTACGAGATATGCTTCCGGAGGATAACGAACTTCCTAGTTCAATTTACGAGACAAAGAAAATGTTGTGCCCGATGGGTATGGAGATCGAGAGGATACATGCATGTCCAAATGATTGTGTATTGTATTGGAAAGAGTATAAGGACTTGAACCTGTGTCCAAAGTGTGGAGCATCGAGGACCACCAACTCGCAGTAGTTGTTACTCAGTTAATCCTAATCCATTTGATGGCCTTCAGGTATTTACTCTTTAAATATTTTGTTTTTCAATATTATTGATTATATTTCAATTGTAAGGGCTGTAACATTGAATATTATTGAACAACAGAAACCGATTCCTTGTCGTCTCGCTATAAGTTGTAATGGTGAGCATCAAATAGTGGTTAGAGGAATGGTTTTTCCATCCGGACCTGAGACTATTGTGCACCATCAACAACTCTTGACAGATCATGTTAAAGTGTCGGTTGATGATGTTATACAAGGTGCCGAAGCCTCACTTCTTCCAGTACCATCTCCATACTACACCGTGGTGGGGGAAGCTATTGGAAGTTTCTGTCAATGGCCTAAAGATTTGGTAATTTTTGGAGAGGTAATAATTTTTATATTTATAAAAACTTCTTTCGATTTTTAATTACTTTTAAAATTATATTAGAAATGTTATGATGACAGAAAACATGTAATTACAGGAAGAGTTGACAAAACAGGCAAAACAAATTGAAAAAAATAAAAAATCCCAGAGTTTTGATATGTCATCTACCAGACGATCACCACTCATTGATGATGCAACGTTACAACGTCTCGGTAATGATTGTAAGATGTTACACTCTCTGGTGCTTACACTTCCTGCTGGTACAGACTACATCCAAGTGCCTCTAGACACAACTGTGTTTCATCACACGGAAGGTGAAAGTTTTTATGTTACGATTGACGACATTACCGACTTGCTCTCAATGAAATGGCTGAATGTATCTATCTTGCAAGTATTTATAATGTAAGATTGCTGAACACGTATTTATGTCTTTCATTTAAATTTTTGTTTTTATTTTTTATTCATTGGTTGTTATTTTTAGGTTCCTTCATGGGTTGTGTGAGCAATTTGGTATTCAGTCAATTGGATTTATGTGTCCATCACAGATTGCGTCGATCAGAGTTAAAACACATGTAGAAAGTGTTGTGAGTTACGTGGCTGAAACAATGAATACGCTGAGGTCCAAACAATTCATTTTAGCGCCGTACTATCAGGAGTAAGACCATTATTATTATTTATGTATTTCTTTATTTATTTAAAGAATACTTACACGTTTATAATACGTAGGAATCATTGGATGTTGCTTGCAATATGCTGTGAAGCCAATACTGTGTACTTCATAGATTCAGTACAATCATGTAGACGTAACATAGAAATGAAGCCATCATTGAATGTGTAAGTAATTATTGCATTGTTCAAACTTTTGTGTTTAGTGTATTCAGATACATAAGTTGGGTTACTTTCATGGAATAGTCGTAGAGAGTTTGAGGTGAAATTGATGTGCTTGTGTTGTGATTATGATAGTTTGGATAATTTTCAATAAATAGGTTTCTATACAGGTTGGATACGTTCAATTTATAGGGGAGACTCTGGCAAAATTTATGTAAGAATTTTGAGTTTTATTATTATTTTTATAACTTATTCATATTTATTGAAACTTTAGGACATTGCGAGCTTTTTGGTCGTTAGGAGGCAAAAGGGCAACATCCAATGTAAATTGGAAAAAGATCTCGGTATGAAAACTAGAATTTTATAAATTGCTACAAATTCTCATATTAGTTTAATATATATCACTTTCATTCGATTATTAATAATAATTTTAATTTTAAATATTCAAATTTCAGTGTCCTCACCAACCTGGAGGAGATGAGTGTGACTATTATGTTATGAGAAATATGTTCCAGATAGTCACAGTCTATTCTCAACTTACTTCTCTACACGAGGTATAATTTATTGAAGATAATTGTTTAATTACGATTTATGTGTAATTAACATAATAATTATTAATTCTCATTAATTATTCTTAGGCATTTCAAGAGTTTTACTCAACAGAGGAAATTGATGATGTTCGAAATTTATGGACAAAATACTTCGTCGAAGAGTGTATGTAAACTGAGCCCATTTTATGTTTAACATGTACAAATTTTTTAACAATATTGTGAAAACATGATTAATTAATTCGAAATTCTGTTTATCTTATTAAGTTTTGTTCTGCATTCCTCGATTATATATATTTGTTGAAGATAAATTTTTGATGTGCACATGATTCTAGTTTATATAGGTATATGAGGGAAATATAAATAAATGAAAAAAAAAAAAAAATACTAAAAGGCGTCGGTTGTAAACTAAAAACCGACGCCTTAAGTTCTTAAAAGGCGTCGGTTGTTTCGTTAACAACCGACGCCTTTTATCAACTAAAGGTGTCGGTTGTAAAATAACAACCGACGCCTTTGGTTGAGATAAGACGTCGGTTTTTAAAGTAACAACCGACGCCTTTTAAGAACTTAAGGCGTCGGTTTATAACCGACGCCTTAAATATACACTTTTAGCGTCGCCACTAAAGGCGTCTCCTGTACAACCGACGTCTTTTCTGCTTTACAACCGACGCCTTTGACTCTTAATGTATTAGTGTTAATAAGTTTGCTAAAGTACGTTAGGATTTATATATTATTGAATACGGTAAGGAGTACTGAATAGTACGAAGTTATAAAACCATTTAAATTTCAATAATATTTTTCTTTTTATTATTTGATTAATAATTGAAAATTTGTAAGGAAAATTCAATTACCTTACTGTCAAATCCCATATTTTGAATTGTGAAAAGATAATGTAAGAAAAAAGTTTATCATGACACACACTTTGTGCGATTTAGATGGTCACAAAAATTGTGAAAAACTTCTTTACCACTCATTTTAACCATTTTCCCCTTTCAATAACTTCAAACACCCATCACCAAACTTTATAAATAAAATTATTACAGAATATTTAAATGTATTGTAGATTAATATTACTGACTAATAAAAGACAAAATATTAAGGATAATATTGACATAAAACCTAATAATTTTAGAGCATTATTGACAAAAGTGAATAATGCAATAATTATCAAAAGAATAAAAATAATCTATAATTTGATTTTTATTTACTATAGGTCACATATAAATTAATATTGCATTAATTGAACTCCCTAATTCAATTATTAAAATAAACTGATAAAATTCGAAGTTTCCTAAAATTACAGGTAAAAATAGACGAGAAACTGTGTGAAGAATATGTATGTATGTATATATGTATGTATGTATAGTAAACTATGGAATTTGAGTAGACAATCAAAATTCTCAAATTATATATAAGCAACAAAAAAACACAATTTATTTTAATACTAAATAAATGCGAGAGTATAATATTATTAGAAAGTAAACTAATGTAAAATTATATTTTATTATAACATTGTAAATTGTTAATAATAATATATTTTAATAATAAATAAATGAAAGATTATAATGAATTAAATATTTAATGGTATGAATAAAAATTGATAATCAAAAGTTTTTCCTACATCCTCATTTTTTTTATATATTATAAAAAATAGAATATGAGGAAGAATGCACAAAATGAGTCTCTTCATTTTTTTTAACTTAATTAATTAATTAATGGGTAATATAGGAGGGTATAGTTGGTTGATAAGTGTATTTTATACACTTATTTATCTGTCGAAATTAGGATATTATTTTGTTTTTCTCGAATAAATTCTACTTAGTCTATATTTATTTACATTATTTCAGGTTTTTATCCCAACATGAAGAAAAATGAGGAATTGAAGAAATTATACAAAAATTGGATGGAAAAATTCAAAAGTGGAGCAAATTGGAGAAAGTCAAGACTCAAGGACCAACTTATATTATTTAAAAGAATTGAGAGGCTTAAATGATAATTTATTTTATTTGGGCTTTAGGGTTGGATTGTGTATATATTTATAAATACACATTGCTGAACAAAAAAAGGGGGGGTGCGCAGCCGTGAAAAATAGAGAGTAGTCGAGGGAGAAAAGAAGTCAGGCGAGAGCTTGGTGAGAGACACGGCTGATTGGCGGAAAATTAATTGGAAGAATTAAAGTCTAAGGCTGCTGGAATTAAAAAGGACTTTGGTTGGAAGAAGTGTGTGGCTAGGGAATTAGTTAGCAGATTCATTGGTGGAGAAAAATGGAAAAACGAGTTTTGGCATTGTGTTGGAGAAAAAGAGGACTGAACATATACACATAGACATATACTCGACTGATTGAAGGGCGTCCTGGGTTGAATTGAGTGGATTCGGCTGGGCAAATTAAAAAGGCAATAGACGATTGGAGTGGATTTTGGTGGTGTCAATTGATGCCAATTCTTCAACTCTTCAAAAATCGGGTTTTGTTTACATTATTTACTGTATTTAATTTCAAAAACATGAATAGCTAATTTAATAATCGGGATTGACGATATAGATTTAATGTTTCTAGTTTTATTTTAATTCTCAAGTTGGCACTTTATTTTCATGTATTGATTTTATTATTGCGTTTAATGCTTGAATTGCTTGATCACCAATTCATGAATGAATGGCTGTTTTCATAATTCGAGAGATGAGTTAACAATTAGATCACGTAATAAAATCCGACAATTTCAACAAAAAGATAGAGATATGAATTTGTGGTTGCTTGTGGTCAATTAGGAATTCCTAGGAAATTTAATGCATTTAGCTAAGGAGAACTCTGACCCGCTGTAGAGATACATGGTTGACTTAGTTAAATAGGTCTAATTTGAACTCGAGAGAGGTAAATTAGATATATGCGTGAATTCGATCAAATACAATTTTAGAAAACAACTTGAGATGAGAAATTAAGTTAGAACGTTATTTCGAAATCGTTAGTCCCGATATTCATTTAATTGTTTAAAATCCACCACGTTTGTTTCTTGCTTTCGTTAATTGTTTTTAGTTTAATTTGTTATTTTCATTTTAATTGATTTGTTTATTTCATTGATTTCCAATTATTTGTCGTTTTTGTTTTTATTATTTTACAATTTATTTTCTTAGTTAGTTTTGATTTTCGTCTAGGAATTCTATATTCGAAGTAAATTTATAGCGAATTAAATAGTCCTCGTGGGATCGACAACTCGGACTCAAAAGTCCACTTTTATTACTTGTAGCGATATCGTACACTTGCGATATTATTTCAACACCAACATTGGTTTAAAGCAAAAAATGTGAGGGTAAAATTGTGTTGTCAAAGATTCTTCCATATTCATACTTTTAAGGTAGTGTAGATAGATAGATGTTTCCTCTACTTTGTTCCATAATCAACCATGATACGTATCCCAATTGTGAAATGAAATTCATTTGCTTTCGACTTCTTCTAACTTATGTTTTTACATCCTTCACCATATAAGCTTAGAAAAATATGAAATTAAGCATCACATGTAATGTCAACGGTTCGAAGATAAAGTAATTATTAAGTTCCCTTGTTTCGGCAATATCCAAAAACTTAGAGCCTCTATTTTTATTCAAGTTTTCAAAATGATTAAACTTTATTTTCGATGATTGTTTTGCACCTTTGTGAGATGGCACGTACGTGACAATGTGTGAGTCTATTCCATTGCTATCTACTCCAACTGAGTTTTATAATTGGAATTGGAATGTGAATTTCTAGCCATTTCTTAACATTTATTTGCCTCAAATTTTTATTAACTCTCTGTCTTAGTAATGGGAGAGAGCATAAGAACTATTTTGTCGAGTTCTTGGCCAAATCCGTGGTAAATTTGAATGTTACAATCAATAGAGAGAGAAGAATGAGAGGAAAAACTTTTGACATTCAAAGATATATTTCTGGGAGTGATAGTGACCGAGAAACTGGCTATTGTCATTGGAAAAAATCCCATATGACGAGTAATCTTGTTTGCAAAGTTGCAAACGATAAATTGTAGAGTAAATGATACTTGGAAGTTTCACTATCCTGAGTGCTTATCGTTTGGAGATGGCATGATGAGAGGTTTTACAGACCCCTGGCTTTCGACTACGTACTTTAGTGATGCATTTATTATAAATTTTAGCTGGAAAAGTTGTTCTATGGCTTGAATAATTTTGTTCCTTATCTATTTATAACATGGAAAAAATAGTTACTGTGAGTTTTTCTAATTATCGTCCCACAAGGACTATTTATATAACTATTGATTTAATACTCCAACTTCTATTCGATTAAAAATAGTTAAAGATTATTTTAACTACAATTGTAAACATTATAAATCTATGTAAACAAGTAAAAACAGCACACAATAACAATTTAGGATTTTATCATATATATAAAAAGCGTTAGGACTCACTATTTCACCGTTTTCCCTTTTAATTTTGCTTCTCAAGTTCAATTCCTCAAGAAATGTTCAGTTGAATAACTAATTAATTCAATTTCCTGCTCTTGAGTTCAAAATCAATCATATATATCTACCAAGTCTACTTGTTGTATCTCTATGTGAAAAAAAAAAGGTGTAGCCCACACCTTATGGACACCTTCTCGAGCCTTTGTGAAGGAGGTAAATCGCAAGATATGCCTCCAAGGATGCAGGGTGGGAGACTTGCATTTTAATTTCGATTATTAAGGGCCTCATCCATTTTTTCAGGATTCGAAACCAAGGCAACTGCAAGTTAGACTGGAGACTTTCCACCCCCCCCCCCCCTTTTCACCACTTGAAGAGGCGACTTGGGGGCGTTGTATCTCTATGCGATAAGAATAAGTTTCAACTAAACACATTAAATTATCAAGATATTCGATTTATGACCGCAACAATAATAAAGTATATCCCCACCTTTTATTCAATTATCGAATATTACTATATTATTACTTGCTTTTCGATTTGTTACAACCACAAAATCAAGAAATATTATCAATTACTTCAAAGCATTAAAGAATATAAGTAAAATAAATATTGAAACAATTAAATACAAGAATCTTGACAATTGAAATTAAAGGTTGATAAGTAGGTTATTTCCTTCATCCCAATTAAATACAAGAAAATGACAATTGAAATTAAAGGTTCGTAACAAAGTTATTCGTTCATCCCAATTATTAGTATAGTTATACATTATGAACGAATAAATGTAAGAAAGAATTGGAGTTCATGAGTGGGTCTAAAGAAGAAAACGAGATGTTATGAAAAATATACGAGTGACGTGAGAATGTCATAACTCCTTATCGCTCCAATTCTAATTCAGGCATGGGCCCTAGCCATTCAAAATTGATATGTAAATTACACATTGTGCTAATTTATCCTGTTATTGCTCCAATTCATGCATAAATTTCGACAACATCTCCCATTATTCTCCAAAGTGCACGCACTATGTTAAACATAGTCCACAACCCGGAGAATAATAGAGAAACATTGTCGAAATATTCACGCTCTAATATTAGGCAATTATAGGTCAAATATAACATAAAACAACTAGTAACTCACAAATCATTGTCAAACTGGGAAAATTCAAAGATTAATTTGTAAACATCAAACGGTCGGTCTGGGATAAGGATGTGTGTGCTTATAAAATTAATCTTCAAACGGCATTCTAAGGTTTATGAAAGTGCAATGAAGTGTAAAGAGCATATAAAAGAATTTTAAAGTTAACTTAATGTGGTTAAATATAAATAACTCACCAAAACCTTAAGTTTTGTGTATGAAACCCGCCATAGAACAATTCGAAGCCTTCTAGAAGGAGAATGAAGTATTCCTAAATAAATGACTAATGAAACTGATGCTGGCTTTTATGTGGTATCCCTACAGAGACGATATATATCATCTCTAAAGGTCTAATTGTCATTCCTAAAACAATTACGCGCAAAGGAAAAGCGTCAAAGTTTTGTGCCATTTCAGTTAGACCTTATTGGGACAACAAATGTCGTCTCTAATGACAAGTCTATAGAGGTGATGACAAATATGTCGTCTCTAAATGTATATCTACAGATACTACAATTGTCATCTCCATAGACGCACATTTAGAGACACTGTCAGTGTCATCTCTAGATTTACAAGTTTATAGAGAAGACAAATTTGTTGTCTCTAATTGTATATCTACAGAGACATAATTTTCATCTATAATATTGTTGGATAATAGAAATGCTTAAAAAAACTCTCCATAATAAGCCATTAATAAAATCAAGAGAAAAATATTTGCATAGGAAATGCCTAGAAAGGTTATTATATACAAGAGCAAAATTAGTCTACACATTAACATAAATTATTCCATATAATACTATCGAAAATCCTTCTTTGTTTTAAGGTATAGAGATGATACAATTTCCATCTCTAAATGTGTACCTATTGAGACGAATTTTGTCATCTCGATATGGTACATTTAGAGAGAACAAGTTTGTCGTCTCTAAATATGTATGTATTGTCTTCACAAGATTGCATTTAAAGACTAAATAAGGGTCATCTCTATATATATTCTACTGAGACAACTTTTCGTCTCTATATGTGAATCTACGGAGACGATAAAGTTGTCATCTCTAAATATACATCTATTGAGATGACAATGTCGTTTCTCATAGGTATAGATAACCAGGGCTGCAAATATTCTCGCATTTGATATAAGGTACAGAGATGAAAAATATGTCATCTCTAAAAGTTTAGTCTACAAAGACGACAATGGTTTTTCAGAGACTATTTTGTGTCATCGCGGTTTTTTAGGCACGACATCCCCAATTCGTCACTGAAAATTCTTGTGTATAGAGACGACACAATGTCGTCGCAAATTTGTCATCACTATTCCCGGTTTTTCTTGTAGTGAAAACATGGAAACCATGAATAATAATTCAATAAGAAATCTTAACACATGCAAATTTTCTTGAGAAACAATGATCAACATGTCCGATTATAGATTTTTACTCCTAAATCGAGAGTTCAACAACAATCCTATCCAATTTCAATATCGATAGGGTGGTCACAATCCATAGGATTCAATCTTTTAATCCTAATTGACCTTATTAGAGTTAACATCAATTAAATTGTTCATCTACACATATCAAGGTAAACAAGATTACTACCAGTGTACAATTATTGATATTTTATACCAATAACAATAACAATTTGGTAGAGTCGAGAATTGATAATCTAATGCAATAAATAACTTTTACTTTGCTACTCAATTGATCGATGCATAATCGCAATCAAATAACCAAGTTATTTAATATAAAGTGTGTATAGATTGATTACTCACTGTATGGGGAGAGAACAGTATAAAACCTGTAAAATCAAAATAAGGATGAAAAAGATTAGCACCTTAAATTGTGCCCAGGTGTCGACACATGTTCTTCAAGATGTCAACACCTAGTAATTTCTTAGAACTGGAATTCGACTTTTCTTATTTCCTTAGCTATGTTAACTCTTTATTTGGCTTATGTATATCATGTACAAGGACTCATTATCATATAAAAAAGCCTTTGTATAGGATTAAGAAAGAATAGTGACATTGCCTCCATTTGGTAAAATGTTTATAAGCGGTTGTTTATAATATTGTTAATAAATAACGACGTGTCAACTTTATTGGTTTATTTTCTTAAAAAGTCAAAAATATTGAGCGAGAATGTTTGACTAATAAAAATTGTTGACTTTTAAAAGAATTGTCCAATGAAATATTGCCATGTGGTCATTTATAAAAATAAAAAAATTACCAAACAGAGCTAGGGTTTTTAGAAGAATTGAGGTCCTTGCTTGTTTTACTTGTGGTTCATTTGTAGGACATTTTTAATTTTTGAGTGTGTATTTATTCTTGTCAATTCCTCCCATATTTATACTATCATCTTGTTTCACGGATTTGAAATCAATTTAAAGAACTTTGAATCCTAATTAATCCCCATTGAGAAGGATTTAGCTAAACTTTATCACTTTCATCATGACAAGGATGTGACGATGCACGAACATCTTTCTTGGAGGTTAGGAAGTATTGGTTTTAAGAATCATGTATGTATCCTACTATCTTAAAAGAGAGAAGAGGTTTGCCACTGTTCCTAAGCCTATTTCCTCGGCTTCAGCCGAGCCGTGTCTATCTAAAAAAGACAAAATCAGGGTTTCATTCATTTCTCATTCATTTCATTTCACCGACTTCGACCTCCATTACCGTCGGCACTGCGACCATCCCCCCCCTTCGACTCCCCATTACTACTATCACCGCTATCATCGCTTCACCCCCTTCAACCTCCATCACCGCCGTACTATGACCATCGCTCCTCAAGAATCCGATAGCACTCTAGCTCTGACAGCCTCTTTCTTCTTCTTCTTCTTCTTCTTCTTCTTCTTCTTCTACCAAATCCCCTCCTCTTTCATCTACGTGTTCTCCTTCAAGGCTGCTGCCTCCATCAGCTACAGGTCCACCATCGCCTCTGGAAACCATGCCTAAGCTCCGTTTCGAGCCCATCGATCGAGAGTATTTTTATTTCTCTTTCTATATTCCATAGGCTATGGGTACTTGAAGGTTAGATTATTTTCTTGAGATTATTAGTTTTGTATGTTTGACAAGTTTGAAAGGGTTTTTTTAATGGAAGATGGTGAGGATGGTTATAGTCGGATTTTTTATGTCAGGACAAATTGATTGGTCCCATTGTTGGTGCATATAATCTACATTCAATTGCTGACATTATATGTACACCCTTTGTGCGCACCGTCTTCTACACCACTGATCGAAGTGTTCATGACTCTATAAGTAGAGCAAGCTTATTTGTGGTCTTTGCATTTTATTTTTATTTTTCTTTATATATGTGTAATTTCAACTCCAATTGCTGAAATTATCGATACCTTCGTTATTTTGTACACTTTTTTGGATCTGATTTCAAGTTTGGCTATACGGTTTGAGTGCAGCTGATGTGAATCCCTTTGGTGTTTGGACCAAAAATTTCCACAACAATTTTGTATCAAACCCAAGAAAGCTAAAATGGTAAAAAAGTGATAAATCTTGACCCAAGCTCAACCTAACCAAAATTCTAAGGAAAATAAACCCTAACCCAATGGAAAGAATAAAGCAAATTCCAAGATGTTTGTTAAATAATCAACAACAATACACAAGAATAATATTCCCAAAATATAGTTTAAGAAATCCCAAAGATAGTTACAAGATAAGAAAGAGATGTTACCTCTCCAAATGCTCTCAAAAGGTCTCAATGTCCAAGCTAATTCTAGGTTTTGTGAGAGCAATTGTATTTATAGTACAAAAAATAAGGAAAAAAGAAAGTCTGAGAAATTGCAAGAAAAACCCCGAAATTTGAATTCGGGGACTTTCGGTTGACTGACACGGTCGACCGAACCACTTTCAATCAATCAAATGGTCAACCGAAATGATAGTTTCGGTCGAACGTTGATCAGCCGAGCCCGACTGAGGTTACCTCTAAAAATCCTGCAGAGTTTCGGTCGACCAAGGTGACTTTCGATCAACCGAAAGTGGCTGAAGCTCCAAAATTAGACAATTGACTTCGGTCTTACTCTCTTCCTCGTGGACTTGATTTCGGAGCTTGTAAATGAGTCCCTCCATCAACTCTTGGACCTCTTTGGCCTTGGATCTCATCAGAGGCCCCATCGGTACTCTTATCGAAGGTTGACTTTGACTTTAACTTGGTTGACTCCCTTGATTCTCATCAGCAGCTCAAGGACTCCGCTACAAGGAATTATCCCAAAAATTCGAGTTCTCCTTCAATCTGTCGTTGCACTTGCTTTGTGGTAACTTTTTTCATTCATGAAGCATTATTATTTTGGTAATGTTTTGTATTTGCAAATGACACGTGTTATATTTGATTCTTTTACAATATAGCTGATTTTGTTTTCTTGGTTCTTTCGTGTTGTATGATGAAATGGATTGCAGTGATTGTGCACATAAGCTGAAGATATTTACGTCACTTACTTAATTTGTTTTTCTTGTACTGAATTTCTTTTTCATTAGCCTTAGTTGAAGTCTCAACAGACTTCTAGAGTAATGATCAATGCTTATTTTCATTTTGACTTTTACTTAGTTTAGCATGCCTCCTTTTTAAATTTAAATGAGCCCAACTAAGATAATGTTGCCTAAATTCATTGCATCTGGAATCCCTTTGGTTGTGACCTTGTTTTATTTTGAGTATGGTGGGAGGGAAAGCACTTCCTCTCTACCTCGCTCCCTTTTCAATTGACTCATGACTTCAGTGCAATGTGTAACCTACTGCTTATTAGTTCAATGGGAATCCTTGTTTGCTTGATTACCATCCTTTTCGTTACTAAATTTTATTTTCCAAGAGTTATTATGTTTCGAGAAGATATTAGCAATCTAGGTCAATTTAGATAATTTCTTCAAATTCAAGTGAAACTTTCCATCAGTTGTTCTTATGAAAAAAATTTCACGAAATTAGTAGATAGTAATTTTCAGTTGCAGTTTCAAAAATACTAGCATTTCACTCCAGTTGATGTCTTACTTTATTAAGTTTACTGTATATTCTCACACCTTTCTTCTTGGAGACAATCTACAGTAGGCATTATTTAAATCATACAATGCATTTTATATGAAAAAGTTAATTGAACGGCTATTTAAACATTGCAATTAGAAAAGAACAATTATATATATAGCATTAATTCAGATAAATAGTGTGCGCGGAATAGAACTTGATTTGTGGCCTAGTTCTGCAAACTATAATATGCATATTCTTCATGGAATGTATGGTAAGATTCTATATTCTTTTATTTATGTTTATGCTATCATTTCATTTTCCATTTAACAAAAGACTTTATCTCAAGGGAGGAATATAAAAGCGACGTTTCCTTTACCAGAAAAGATGGTTATGATTTCTTCTTGTTAAGGCCCTTTTGATTAGGGTCCCTTCTTATTGAGTTTACCTTCCCCTGGATTTCGTTCATCGCAGCCTCCGTCCTAGATTTAGGTTTTCCATTTCATTCGATCTCTGTGTGCGCATGCAGCACTTTCTTTTCTGCCATTATATCTAGGTTTTATTCTTATGTTTTGAGGTCCAGCATTTCCTGTTCGTTCGATTTGCTGTTGTGTGCCAGAAATCTATCAAATTATTAATATTGCAGTAGAGCTTGAAATATAGATTGCTAGGTTCCAAAGGCGATATTGGTTCGTGGGAGCATGAGTATGTCAGGTGAAAATTTCTACCCATTATATCAACTATTTTAGGTTAAAAAAATTTCACACGTGTGTGAGCTTGTCATTACTGCCTAACCTTTATGTTATTGGAAGATATTTGTTTTACCTAATCTAATTCCTTATTTTTAGCATATGTATATTCTATGACTTTGTAATTATCCTCTCGTGATTCTCTCCATCACAAATTGCTATACCTTATTTGTTGTAATCTTTTAGTATTAGTATTCTAGGAACATTAGGAGTTTACTATAATTATGAAACCCTAATCTAAGGTTTGTCGTGCCATGTATACTTGTATATATATTGCTGCCTCCCTTCTGATTATAAAAGAAGAAAAAATATTTTATCAATAATTTTGAGCTTCTTTATGGTATCAGAGCAATACGCTTAACAAGCCTCGATCATGGCCTCGATAAATTCTTCTACTGACCAAACACCCGACAACACAAACACCACCACCACCAGTCCGCCGCTACCACTACTCACCATCCCAAATCCTCCCATTGTTATCAACTCTCATGCCCAACTACCTATTAAACTCACCCCCAACAAACTACCCAGCATGGCACATTCAATTCCACAGTTTGTTTGTCAGATTTGATCTCCTAGGCTTTGTTAATGGGACGTTTCCCTGTCCATCAAGAACTATAACCACAAAAATATAACTACCATCAATCCGGAACATACACATTAGTTCCAGCATGACCAACTTCTCCTCAACGCCATTGTCAACTCACTTTAACTGAATCTCATTTCATTCATTGCTGCAACCCGAACGTCACGTGAAGCGTGGGTTACAATAAATAACACTTACGCTAGACCATCATGTGGACGAATTATGCACCTAAAAAAATGCTCTTGGAAATATCCAAATGGGTGATGCTACCATCACCGAATACATGCATGGGGTTAAAAGCATCCCTGATAATCTAACCCTCATGAACTCCCCACCTGCTTCAGATGAATTAGTTCTCCACGTGCTTCGAGGTCTTGGCCCAGAATACAACGGCTTGGCAGAAGCCGTTCCTGCCGGTGATACGTCAATCACGTTTGATGAGTTACATGAAAAACTAATCACCAGAGAATCTCAACTACACCCACATTCGGCCACCTCCACTCGTTTCCAACCAATCACCACAAATCAAGCATCCCAAACTTCCTCCATCACACTGCCAAACGACTCTTCATCCAATGGATCTCGACCCAATTACTGCCAACAACAAGTACCTCATCAAACAATTCTCGACCTCGCAACAACAATAATACAAATTACACACCTCGACCATATCTTGGTAATGCCAATTATGTGGAGAACAAGGCCATTGAGCTAAGCACTGCCCCGCCTTTCGCTATTCCCCAGCTAACTCAAACCCTACTTCCAACCACCAACCATAACAATATCAAGCCAATCTGGCCGCCAATCCCAGTGCATCATCAACCAAACTAGCTTCTTGACTCTGGTGCTTCTCATCACATAACAAATGATCTGGGCAATCTTTCACTCCACTCCAATTACTATGGCCCAGAAGATGTTCAAATTCGTGACGGTAACAGTTTACACATCACACATACTGGTCAAACTCACATTCACTCTCATAAGTCCAGATTTCTTTTATCTAATATTCTTTATGTTCCTCAAATTACTTATAATTTAATATCTGTTTCTCAATTATGTTTCCAAAATAATGTCAGCATTGAATTCTTACCAAGTTCCTTTGTTGTGAAAAATTTGCAGATCAGAGCTCCAATTCTGCGCGGACCAGTTAAGGATGGCGTGTAAACCAGTGACCGCCTTCTCATCTCTCTCCACCAACCTTAACACCTGGCATCTCCTTCTAGGACATCCCTCCCCAAAAACTTTACGTCATTTAGTATCTAGCAAAGTTTTATCTTTATCATCGTCCAAACATGAGTTGTCCAATTGTAATTCATGCAACTGCAATAAAAGTCACAAATTTCCCTTTTCCAATTCTACTTTGTCTAGCTCTACTGCACTACAAGTTATTTTCTCTTATGTATGGACGTCTCCTATTATCTCTACCGAAAGATATAAATACTATGTTGTTTTTATCGATCATTTCACCAAATATATCTGGATATATCCTTTAAAGAAAGAATCAGACGTTCGTGATACTTTTATTCGATTTCGTGGACTTGTAGAGAAATTTTTTAATACCTCTATCACCACATTATTTTCAAACAATGGTGGTGAATACATTGCTCTCACCTCTTACCTTTTGTAAAATGGCATCACTCATCTGACCGCCCCTCCTTATACACCGGAACACAATGGCTATTCTGAACGACGACATCGCCACATTGTTGAAACCGATTTGGCACTTCTTCAATACACCTCAATTCCTATCCATTTTTGGCCTTACGCTTTTACCACGGCTGTCCACTTGATTAACCGACTTCCTAAGGTCAATCTGGACTATCTCACCTCATATGAAAAACTTCATCACTCTTCTCCAAATTTTTCCAAACTACGAGTGGTTGGGTGTCTATGCTACCCTTGGCTACGCCCTTACACCTCTCACAAACTTGAATCCCACTCTAAATCATGTGTCTTTCTAGGTTACAGTTTCTCACAAAGTGCCTACTATTGCCTTCATATTCCATCAGGTCGTGTGTATACAAGTCGTCACGTGCAATTTGTTGAACATGTCTTCCCTTTTTCCAAACCTCATACTACCCCTACAACCCCATAACCGAATTACCCATCCACAGCACCACCCCCCTTCTTCCCTCTCCCTTCACCCATGGTCACTAGTTCCAATGGCTCAACTGATGGTGTGTGTACTCAGCCCTCCATAACCAAATCTGTTGGGATGGACTCCGCACCTAAAACTCTTCCTTCTTCATCTCCAACGCCATCATCCCCCCGCCTAAACTCCCCAGTCACCTCCTCACCAATGTACTCCCTATCTTCTCCCACAACCCATAACGAAAACACACCACCTCCTAGCACCTCCTTGGTTCCCTCACCTATCTCTTCTGCTCATTTCACCCCTTCGCCCAACTCACCTAAACATTTACATCCCACTAAAAGTCTGGCACAACTTATCCATTCCCCCCCACCGTCTCTACATGCACTGTTCGAATCCCTCCCAACTTCATCTCTCTCTCCTACTTCGGACAGTCCCTCTCCCAACATCACCAGTCACTCTCCTTCTCCCTCACCTATCACTCGACCAGAACCACCGCCTCCTCCTCCACGACCCCAGTACACTCATCCAATGATTACCCGCAACAAAGCAACCCACCATGCCTCCACCACACCTTCTCCTCTTCCTCGAGAACCAAATACAGTCCCATAGGCCCTTAAAGACCCTCATTGGCGTTCTGCAGTGAGTGATGAATATAATGCTCTCCTCAAAAATGGCACGTGGACTCTAGTGCCACGTGAATCTGCCCAGAATGTCATTGGCTACAAATGGATATTTCGCATAAAGAGGAAAGCTAATGGTTCACTTGATAAATATAAGGCACACCTTGTCGCGAAAGGTTTTCTTCAACGCCCTAGTTTAGACTACTATGACACCTTTAGTCCAGTTATAAAACCAACAACCATTCGTTTGATCTTATCACTTTCTGTCATGCATGCCTGGCATCTCAAACAACTTGAAGTTAACAATGCTTTTTTACTTGGTTCTTTGTCTGAAAATGTCTATATGCAACAACTGGCGGGATTTATTAATCAACAATTTTCAGATCATGTCTGTCATTTACAGTCGTCCCTTTTATGGCCATAAACAGGCCCCCCATGCCTGGTACTCTGAGCTCAAGCAATTTCTCCTAAGTATTGGGTTTCACAACCCCAAAGCAGACACCTCACTATTCTTCATTCGCCAGCACTCAATGGTATTATTTCTTCTCGTTTACATTGATGACATTATTCTTACTGGTAACTCGACCAAAGCTATAACTACTTGTGTTAAGAAAATTGCTGATCGATTTTCAATTAAGGATATGGGTGATCTCTCTTATTTTCTTGGCATGGAGGTTATTCCTGGGAAAAAATGGTCTTTTCCTATCACAGCGTAAATACATTCTTGATCTACTAGGCAGAATCGGCATGTCGTCCTCTAAACCAGTTGTCAATCCCATGCATACCTCCCATGTTCCCGCTCTGCATGAAGGAGAACCAATGGCTAATCCAACTGAATATCGCTCCGTGCTTGGTACCTTACAATATTTGGCATTGGCACGTCCAGATGTGGCATTTACCGTTAGCAAACTTTCCCAGTTCATGCATTCGCCCACATCTGTGCACTAGTCTGCTCTAAAACGCCTATTAAGGTACTTGCAAGGGACTCTTGATCATGGCCTTCTACTTCAAAGGAATTCACCGTTATCTCTTCATGCATTTTGTGATGATGATTGGGGTAGCAACATATCAGACCAGACTTCTACTGGTGCTTACATTGTGTTCCTTGGCTCTAACCATATCTCCTGGAGTTCTAAAAAGAAAAACGCGGATGCTCGTTCGTCCACTGAGGCTGAATACCGGTCCATTGCTGCTACTTTTGCAAAAATTTCTTTGCTTCAAGCCCTTCTCACTGAAATTGGCTTCAAGATTTATACTACTCCTGTTATCTATTCTGACAATGTAGGAGCCACCTACTTATGTGCCAATCCGGTATTTCACTCTCGGATGAAACACATAGCTCTTGATTTTCACTTTGTTCATGAACATGTTCAATCTGGAAAGCTCCGCGTTTCTCATGTTTCTGCCTCTGATCAATTAGCTGATAGTCTCACCAAACTAGTATCAAGCTCCCAACTCATCAACATTCGGACCAAGATTGGAGTTCATCCGTCCTCCATCTCGAGGGGAGTTTTGGAAGATAATTGTTTTACCTAATCTAATTCCTTATTTTTAGCATATGTATATTCTCTAACTTTGTAATTATCCTCTCGTGATTCTCTCCATCACAGATTGCTATACCATATTTGTTGTAATCTTTTAGTATTGGTATTCTAGGAACATTAGGAGTTTACTATAATTATGAAACCCTACTCTAGGGTTTGCCATGCCATGTATACTTGTATATATATTGCTGCCTCCCTTTTGATTATAAAAGAAGAAAAAATATTTTATCAATAATTTCTAGCTTCTTTATGTGTTTCATTCTTTTCTTAAGCAGACATTATTGATGTCAATGTGTAAATTTAGGATGAATAACATGTTACTTTATTGTTATGCAAGAGGTATCACAATGTGTATGATGTCTATGTTAGTAGGAGATTCACCACAAATCTATTTCTTGATTATTAAAAGTAAAGACTCTGTATCATGCGCCCTTGTCTGAGTATGGAATGTCAAATGAGTACTTGGTGGTTATTAGTCATTCAATGGATTCACTGCAACACAACTTTATCAGACCAATTTTTTTTTTTTTTAATTTCTCCTTTATGTAGTGCATAAATTGATTTTTCTTTTGTATGGTTTAGGGCCCATATTTGTTTAATTGTTGGCTAGCTAGTGTTGTAATGGAAATTTATTCCAACGTACTATTTATTTGAATGTTGAAAATTTGTGCAGGATTTGGTTGGGGAAATCTCTCAAGAGTATGCAAAATCGCAGGTTGTTAATGGGTTCTTAGTTCTTATTGTGACACTTTATTCTTTCACGCATCTGACTAGAAACACAACTATGGTAACGAGTTAAAATTTGCTTTATTTTGTTCATAGTATCACTAATGAATCAGCCGTTCTATGAAACTTCTTCGAAGAAGACTTGTTCCCCCTTTGTTTATTTGAGAGATTTGTAGAATTAATAAATGATGTTGCACGTAGAAGAATTAAATTGAAAAGAATTGATAAGCATGTTTCTTTCTGATTAAATCTTTTCAAACTGAAGAAGCCTTAATTGACGATCTAATGGACCTGTTAGGGACAGATTGCTGCTTTCCATATGAAGGTAAAATTGTTTCCATTTCTAGGAAGTGCCATACTTCCATTTTTATTTTGATTATTTGTTTATATGTTGAAACCACCCTCGATCTGATTGTTGGTGTTTTAATCTCAACTCGGGTCCTTAGAATTTATCTTTTGTGTGTGTGTGTGTTTCTTGAAGGTAATCTTCCTCCAGCAACTGCTTTCTCTCGACAACATTTCTTTTGAGTTTTTGATGCAAAGTTACAGTCAATATTGTGATTCTATTGATATAAATGGTAAACAGATCAATAAAAGTAATTTAGTTGTGGTTCCTTGGACTATTTTAATGCACCATAATGACAAACACTTAGACATGCATCATTTGTGACATTTCATGCCACCTAACTAAATTTTTACTCTCATGAGTAATATACAATTCCAAATCCAAGTGAAGCTGAAATTTTATGATACAGTCAATGTTTATCAATTATATTTCTTGTGATTTACTCAATTCGATTCAACATTTTCGAAATTGATACAACACAATAAACATTTTTTATACTTTTTGATTTTTCCTTGTGCATTCTTTCTTAAATTTTTATAACTTATGTTTTTTCAACATTTAAGTTTCAGAAATTTTAAGAAAAAGAATATATTTTCATACTAATTAGTATCCCTTATGTAAAATTTAACTCTTCCTTTGTTCAAGGTATCGAAAATCAACAATTGTAGAGAAAATTGTAATCACTACCATGATAGGAAGAGATTGATATCCCTTTGATTATAGCATTCCTTTTAATTTTATAACTTTCAATTTTAGAGTTTTCTAACAATTTACACTCTTATTCATTGCATGATAAAATTAACATTTTTGTCAATTTACTTTCATAATATGAATTCACACAATAGCTCGTTCTTCGTTTATTTAGTGCTTCCTTTATTTTCACTTCCGTTCTCTTTCTCTCAAAATTGATTTATTTATGTTGTTACATATTTTAACTAATACTTCTGTCATGTTTTGTAGGTCGGAAAAAAAAATTCAAAATATCTTGTAAAACACATCAAGCTCAAGTGCTTGTTTTTGGCTCAGTTGTCAATATATAACCTAACAACTTTTCAACTTGCAACCTTGCTATTCAGTTAAATGATGAATTTTACTTCAATTAAGTCAATAATTAAAATTATATATGTATAATCTTATTGTCTCATTTGTAATCTTTTTTTTTTTTTTCAATTCGAGTTGAATATTCTCAGGTGCAAGGAACCAAAGAGGAATGGATGTAAAGAGCTTGGATATGCTTGTAGTCTACTATGTTTAATATTTACTGGTTGTCATTTTATTCTTGTTACTCTTTGAGTTCTATTGAGAATTTGAATAATTTTCAGTTATGATGGTATCCCTTCTATCATGTTCATGGACTTTCGTTAACATTTTGATAACTTCGGCTGCAGTTTAGGAACACCAACTCCACCTCTTCCTATGTGATAATCTTGGGTACATCTCTTATGATATGCAACACATCACTTGGCTTTTGTAGTGTTGTTTCCATTTTACATGGTGCTTGGTTTTTGTTTATGTTATTAGATTTAAAATATCTCGCATCTCATCTCGTGATCTGAAACCTTAGAACTGAACTCAAAAAATTGGTTGCAATGATGAAGTCTTCTACAGGTAAATCACTCTCTACTCTTGAATTTGTACATATTTTGGATAGATGCCCTAATTCCACGTGCTTGCTTCTAAATCTGATTATCATTCTGTCAAACTTTACAAATTAAACCTCAAACTCGCAAGAATAGAAAAATATCAAATGATCACTTCAATTGAATTGAATTTCAAAAATTGTAAGAAAATAGATTTGTTTATGTGAAATTATTTGGGCTTCATGACTAACTGCAATTGGGTTTGAATGTTCATGCTTTTACATTTACATTTACATTTACATTTTTGTGTTGAACTAATATATTTTTTTTTTTTTTTGGTTTTGCTAGAATTTTGAATAGATGAAGAATAATCAAAAAGATGTTGTTCAAATCAAGACAACTATGGATCCAAATTCTGGTTCATGAAAGGAGCTGCTCTTGTTGGGTAAGTGCAATTGGGTTTTGAAGGTTCATGCTTCTGAAAGCTAAATTAGTTAGGGTTTCAAGTGCAATGCATTATCTCCCCATCATTCTTTTTTATTTGATTGTGCATATTTCCTTTTCATCTTGTTCTCAATAACAAGTAACCAAATGGTTTTTCACCAAACCATTTTTAGAATCAGCTTTAAATGAGCGATCCAGCAAAATGCTGCTTGAAAATTACAAGGATTATGCTAGACATGCAAGGTAATACGTGCTTAGTCTTCATTTCCATCTTTATGACATTACATATTCATTTCTTTTAGTTTAGTTTGTACCTTTAATATTCACATTTATTTCTGCACATAACATCATTTAAACGTCATTCTCTAAAAACTAAAAATTATGTGTCATATAGAAATGTACATAACAGAGTACCAATTAATTACCATTTGAATTTCGAAGTACACCGACGTTCGGCATTCTATTTATGTGAAAAGTGGAACCCCAGACCAAGAGACGGGAGACCCAACGTATAATATTATGTATATAGCAGGAAATAATGAAGTGACGCCTCCACCACCAGAAGTTCCAGCCCGTAGTTCTGACATCATACCTCTAGCCGAGTCTTCAATGCCAGCTCATCTCTAGAATTCATTCATGAAGCTGACAAACATGCCAAAAAATGTGTTTGTCAAAAAATGAAGATGCCAATTATAACACTGAAGGTGGAGAGTCTTCTACTTCTCAAACATCTGACCACCCTTGGCAAATCTTTACTACATGCATATATGGTACAAAAAAAATAAAAAGTAAAAATATTGTTCCTTTTTGTTAATCCTGTTAAGCTTTACTTTTGTAGAATTACACATTTGGATAATATTATCAATATTTACACTTGACGTTGAGACGTGCAGCGTACGTCTTACACTAGTATGATAGAAATGTGGCATGAAAATATTCCTTCTTTCCTTGAAAAATTTTGTGATTTCCTATTGTGCCATCCCAAGTTTAAAGGTTATTTTGGTATCAAAGTACAAACTTCACAATCTTGGTATTGCAAAATACTCATGACCTATTTTCTCGCACATCTGATTATGGGAAAATGGTCAACCATAACAAAAATTATAGTCCATCAAAGTAGGCTATTCGAAACTAGCTAGATTTCGAGACTCTCGAAAACGAGCTAAATTTAAAAATTTACCAACAATAATTCGTCGGACAAACTTATGAGTTGATCTCACATTTTTAGAGTACATTTTGAGAACTATATTGTATGTATATCAAACACTTCCAACTATATTATCAAAAGTACTTAAACGTGTATCTCGTAAAGAGACCTTTTCACTCGTTTTTCTATAAGTTATGTTTTTATAATTTTCACCTTTTCTTTATTTTGTACCATAAAAATATCAAATTTTATTTTAATTATTACGTAATTAATAGTATGGACTCATGATTTTTGAAAACGCTACATCGACCTACAAATTGTGTCCTTATGACTATGACCTTGTTTGATTTGTTACTAGTATATGATTGTGATCATAAATTATATATCATTGTAACTTTGACCTGTTTAATTTAATCAAAATGTTATTATCCATTTTTCAAAATTTTCCACAATTTCCTTATTTTTGAAATTATATTTCGAAACATTTTTAATTATGATTTTTTTCCTTATATTTATTAACCTAAGACATCCACAAATTTCTTACTCTACTTTTCTTCATCATTTCGAAAGAGGTAGATATAGTAGATAGAAATTAACCTAATTATAAATCAACAATTTTTAATTTGGTGCGTGTATTATAAATACCTTTTTTTTATTATTAAAAAAACAAAAAAAACATTTGAGCCGTCATACTTCAGTTTTCTGGGACAAACGTTCTTTGGAATGAATTTCATCCAAAGCACTTATTAGAATTAAAAATATTTTCGATAAGCAAACGAAAAAATAGATATAGGTTAAAGTTGTGGACCAAGAAGGACCAGATTGTCTAATCAAGGATTGATAAAATGCAGGATAAGACTGTAGGGAAAGAACTTTTTATTAGTTCTCATTAAATTTCATATTACAAAGGTAGAATCTTTTATAGACTAACATAAGATATGAACAAGGAATGTAATCAATAAGGAAAGTATTCGATAAGGAATGTAATCAATAATCCATCAATTACAATCAATCACAACATGAAGTAGTATCTTCAATATCCCCCGCAAGCGAAACGAGGATTCTTCCACATGAAGTTTGGTCTTTAACATATGAAACCGAGGGCCACTCAGAGATTTGGTGAAGATATCAATTGTTTGCTCAACAGATGGAATATAGCGCACAAACAACTCCTTGCTAACACTTTTTCACGAATGAAATAATCATCGATCTCAATATGCTTTATTCAGACGTGAAAGACGGGATTTGCAGCAAGAGCAGCTGCGCTTTGATTGTCACACCAAACAATTGGAGGTGAAGGTGAAGCAACACCAAGTTCGTGGAGGAGAGATTTAATCCATAGAAGCTTGGTAGTGATGTTGGCTAGTGCTCGATATTCAGATTCAGTACTAGAGTGAGCAACCACGGTCTCCTTCTTGAAGCTCCAGGAAATAAGATTTCGACCCAGATAAACACAATGACAACTTATGGACGGACGATCATCCACACAGCGTGCCCTGTCAGCATCTGTGAATCCCACAATGTTGAGAATAGATGATCGTGAAAAATGAAGTCCCTCAGTGATGGTTCCCTTGAGGTATCAAAGGACACATTTGCAGGCCAGCCAGTGGATCTTTGTGGGATTTTGAAGAAACTGACTCAATTTGTTAACGATGTACGATATGTCTGGGGGAGTGAGAGTGAGCTACTGTAAGGCTCCAATTGTGCTGCGATACAAGGTGGGACTTGACATTAAATCGTCATTTTGAAGGGATAAGCTTGCACAGGCAGTAGCTGAAGTGGGAAGACTGCAGGCATTGTCCCTATTAACTCAGCGAAGGAGATCAGCTGTGTACTTGGACTGAGATAGATAAAGACCATTTTCATTGATATTAGCCTCAATACCAAGAAAGTAGTGCAATGGGCCAAGGATCTTCAGAGAGGATTTAGCATTTAATTTATCAATGACTTGACGTAGCAGGACACTGTTATTTCCAGTAATGATGAAGTCATCGACATAAACGAGGATGAAAGCCACGGAGGTATCTTGGAAAAGAATAAAGAGAGATGTGTCTGCCCTGGAGTTCTGAAGCCCCAATTTTCAAGTGCTGATTTAAACTGTCAAACCAAGTGCGAGGAGCTTGTTTTAAGCCATTGAGAGCTTTCTTCAAGCAACATACATAGTCGGGCCTTTGAGGATGGAGGAATCCCTCGGGCTATTTCAGATACACTGTTTCATGCAACTTACCATTTAAGAATGCATTTTTGATATCCAATTGTAACAACTCTCAACCCTGTGAAACTACAATAGAGAGGACCACTCGAATAGTATAGGGTTTTATAACAAGGCTAAAAGTCTCAGAGAAGTCAATGCCAAGGGTTTGCTGAAAACGTTTCGCTACAAGTCGAGCCTCATACCATTGGATTGTGCCGTCAGGGTTGAATTTGATTCGAAACACCCATTTGTCATCCACGACATTATAGTGTGGTGACATTGGTACGAAGTCCCAGGTTTGGTTGTTGAGGGGAGCAAGGAACTCCTCCTCCATAGCACGTTTCCACTTGGTATGTGAAAGTGCTTCGCTGATAGAGGTGGGTTCAGATGGATCGAGGACAACGGCTAGTGGGTGATTGGTGACATGATAGGTTTTAGGTTTAAAAATGCCAGCTTTGGATCTAGTGGTCATGTGATGTGTGTTGTCAAATGGTCTGATGGGAGAGTCAAGTGGGGTACTATCAGTGGGGGATGGACTAATCGTATTTGGAGACAATGACAGATTGTTGAGGGGAGAAGACGGTTAAACTGATAAGCTTGGTGATGCTACTGGGGACTCAGGTCGAGATGCATGTACTTCTTGGGGCTCTTGACTTTTCTCAAATAAGGTTTCATGATGTAAGTGCAGACTACTGGTGGGGGTAGGATTGACGGATTGAAGGTTTTCAGGTGTATGGTAAGGAAACTCATTGAAGACAACATGTCTAGAAGTGTAAACACGACCAAAGGGATGAAGACATCTATAACCCTTATGACTAGAGCTGTGTCCAATGAATGTACATTTGGCAGATCGAGGCTGAAGCTTATGAGAGTTATATGGCCACAGGTGTGGAAAACAAGCACAACCAAAAACTCGAAGATGGGCGTAGCTAGGGGGCTGATGGTAAAGTTTTTGATACGGAGACATGTTTAGTATATGTGTGGGTAACCGATTGATGAGATAGATGGGTGTGGAGAATGCATTCCACCAGAAGTTGGTAGACATAGAAGCATGTGACAAAAGTGTGAGGCCTATTTCCACAATGTGTCGATGTTTTCTCTCAACTTTGCCATTCTGCTAATGAGTGTGGGGGCAAGGGTGTTGGAATTTTATACTCTGAATGTTTAGGTATGGCAAGAAACTTCGATACTCACCACCCCAATCACTTTGAAGGGCTTTAATGGAATGATTTGTTTATTTTTCAATGTAGTTTTTGAATTGGAGAAAAGTGGTGAGAGCCTGGGATTTTGTTTCTAGAGGAAAAATCCAAGTATAGCGCGTAAAGTCATCCATGAAGTGTATATAGTACTTGAAGCCTTCTCTAGAGGGTATGTTTGCAGGTCCCCATAAATTAGTGTGAATTAGTTCCAGTGGGGTAGTGGTTTTTGTTTGAGATAGAAAATATGGTAGAGCATGACTTTCGCCAATAGCACAATCTGAACAAAAATTTATTTTAGTATTAAGTGACGGAATGTACATTTATTTCACAATCTGAATCACAGACGCTGAAGGATGTTCTAGACGCCTATGCCAAATGTTTCCGTTTACATTAACTTGATTAGAAAAGCATAAGGGACTCTTTGACTCTAGACTTTTATGGACACATTTGATTTTATTCAAAGCATAAAAACATGACTGATAGGTTTGGAATCGTCGTGGTTGAGTCAAAGAGAGTACATGTCATCCTTAACCAGTCCTTTCAGCAAAATTGTGCGCGTTTTCCGATCCTTGACAAGACAATAATGAGGGTGAAATTCAACAAAAACATTGTTATCAACAGTTAATTTTGAAATGCTAATGAGATTTTTTGTAATTGCACGAACTCGAAGAATGTGATTTAGTTTAAGAGTTTTATTTGGAGATAGAGTGGGTACTAAATTTGTACCAATGTGAAATATGGGAAGTTCCTTATCATCTCCAACCATGAGTTGTTGTCCCCGGTATAGTCTGACCATGGAGAAAGGTTGTCCAACTTTGATGTGACGTGACTTGTAGCCCCAGTGTCGACAAACCAACCATAGTCCTGTGTCGTGCTAGTGGCGGCTAAATAGGCTCTGTTCTATGTCGATCTTTGTCCCTAAGATTCATCTGGATAACTATACGAACACACTGTAGCTGTAGCGACCAAGAATTTTTACGCGATTAATAATTATTTTAATAGAAAATCGTGTCGCTACTATTTCACCCATTTTTATTAAGTTAACGCCACGACGTATTCGTATAGCCAAGTCAAGAAATAATCGAGATCGTTCGATTTTAAATTAAATTCCGAATTTCTAAAAATATCTCCATTCTCTTGATTTAAAGTATATTAAGTCCAAGTACTTAATTCAATGTTATCCCAATATTTATTTATACAAAAATTATTTTTATTATTGAAATTTAAGAAAATATATGCAAGCATGAGAGGTTCCATTATATATAATAATTATGAGAATCTTAATTTAATAAATATGGAAAAGTATATGAATGAATTATATACTCCATTATATGTAATCATGAAGAGCATAATATTTGTATAAATATGGAAAAGTATATGAATGAATTATATACTCCATTATATGTAATCATGAAGAGCATAATATTTGTATAAATATGGAAAAGTATATGAATGAATTATAGACTCCATTATATGTAATCATGAAGAGCATAATATTTGTATAAATATGGAAAAGTATATGAATGGTTGATAAGATTCCATTATATGTAATCATGAAGAGCATAATATTTGTATAAATATGGAAAAGTATATGAATGGTTGATAAGACTCCATTATATGTAATCATGAAGAGCATAATATTTGTATAAATATGGAAAAGTATATGAATGGTTGATAAGACTCCATTATATGTAATCATGAAGAGCATAATATTTGTATAAATATGGAAAAGTATATGAATGGTGTTTTACTTTAAGAAAAGGATGTGTTAAAATTAATAGAATTGAATGATTATGTTTACAATATGCCAACTTTATACATCTATTTAAACCCATCTCTTTTACACACAACTCTACACATATACACTTATTTCCAATCTCTTGACAAAATCCACAAGTAAGAGAAATTCAAGGTGGTCAAGAAAGTTTTGGTCCATTTACTACTACACTTCATTTTAATCTTTTAAAAGGTAAGTATATCTTATGTTTTTATGAAAAGTAAGTATGTTTTTATGAAAGGTAAATACACCTTATGTTTTTATGAAAATTAAGTATGTTTTTATGACAAGTAAGTATATCTTATGTTTTTATGAAAAGTAAGTATGTTTTTATGAAAGGTAAATACACCTTATGTTTTTATGAAAAGTAAGTATGTTTTTATGACAAGTAAGTATATCTTATGTTTTTATGAAAAGTAAGTATGTTTTTATGAAAGGTAAATACACCTTATGTTTTTATGAAAAGTAGGTATGTTTTTATGACAAGTAAGTATATCTTATGTTTTTATGAAAAGTAAGTATGTTTTTATGAAAGGTAAATACACCTTATGTTTTTATGAAAAGTAAGTATGTTTTTATGACAAGTAAGTATATCTTATGTTTTTATGAAAAGTAAGTATGTTTTTATGAAAGGTAAATACACCTTATGTTTTTATGAAAAGTAAGTATGTTTTTATGACAAGTAAGTATATCTTATGTTTTTATGAAAAGTAAGTATGTTTTTATGAAAGGTAAATACACCTTATGTTTTTATGAAAAGTAAGTATATCTTATGTTTTTATGAAAATGTTTGGATCATTGCTATGAAATCAATCTCACAAGATTGTTATGGGTTCCATATGATATGTTTATGATTATGCTAAGGGGACCGGAGTTTAGTAGCGCTACACATAAGAATTCTTGCCATTTAAGTTCGGTAAAATTCTTGTGTCTCCCTATGTTTATGAGTATTTCGATCATATCCTATGTTATGATGAAAATGATCCATATGCTTTCAAAAGAAAATTTATGCTTGGTATACTTACTGGGATTTTATAAATCTCACTCCACGATATTTACCATTTTCAGATAATTGAAGGTTCGAGGCGGTCAACATGGAAGTGGCAAAAGTGGTTAAGATTGATGAGATAATTATGTTGAACTTTATGTAAGAAAATTATGTTCTATTTTTATTCACAAATAAAATTATGGGATTCTAATTATTCTTTTGAATAATTTTACATTTCTATTTAAGTCTCGATAATATGATATGAGTCACTTTTAGTGGCACTCGAATGGTCGAGAATTCGGGTCGTCACAGTTGGTATCAGAGCCAAGAGTTTTAAAAACGATTCTGTAGATTTTTGAAATTTTATTTCTTAAAAAAAAAAAAAAAAAAAAAAAACACTATTCACGTGAACAGTAAAACGACGTGCTATTCATGATGAACAGTGAACGAAATCACTATTCATTTAAAAAAAAAAATTTGAATTTTCACATGTCAAGTATGGTTATGATTTTGAAAAGTATGATGAAATTTGATGTGCGAATTTCAAGGACAAAATTCATTTTAATCAAGGGAGTTTGTAATGTCCTGAAAATTTTATGGAATATAATTAGTTAGTGATATGATGTTTATATTGATGTCTTTGATAAATTTCTAGAAGTTCGGGGACTAAAGGAAAATAAGATTTGACGATAAATTTTTATTTGGGTTAATTAGGCCCAATCTTATGTAAAGATGCGAAATGATTAATAATAATTTTTTTTTAAAATATTTTAACTCATCACTCTACTATGTCACTCTCCACGTATTGACTCCTCGAACCAGGTATGTTATATGCTTTGCAAGTCATTTACGATTTTATTAAGACATGTTAAGTATGAAATATTCATATGTTATGAATCTTTAAGTGAAATATACATGTTGAGTATGATATGAATTGATAGAAGCCTAAATTTTAATTTATTCATTTTAATGTAGAATCATGAGACATAGAGGATATTGATATGAATTTTGGTTCATATTAAGCTTAGTAAGATTGACTCAATTAGAAATTAAGTTGGGTTGTAACTTTGGCCCAAAATATATGGAATAATATATTAAACAAACAAAATTGATAATGAATTGTACAATAATTTATCCCTTTATCACTACCTTTGTGTAAAAACAAGGGAAAAACTGTGGATGGTTATTAGTACTTCCTCTTCAAGTTTCAATTTTCGGTTCAATAATTTATCCCTTTATCACTACCTTTGCTTAAAAGCAAGGAAAAACTGTGGATGATTATTGGTACCACTCTTCAAGTTTCAATTCTGAAAAAAAAAATTCGGAAAGAAAGAAAGAGAACGGGTGTTGAGCATAATGGGAATAATATGACTTAAGAATGATTTTCAAAATAATTGTTGTCCTCGAGTTTAGAAATGATGAACCTTAAATGGACTTTGCATAATTGATTTTAGACATGGCACTAAGTATAAGAAGTCAACAGAAATGATTAGAAATATGTTCAGATTATCTATCATTTAGATTTAATGAGAAATAGCGAGCCAATTTTATGAAGTTTTATGAGATGTTAAGATTATAAGTGATATGATTTTAATGAGACTTTTATGAGAAGCATTATGAAGTTAGAGATTTAAAGATTTGGTTATTGGGAATTAAGTAATGGCTATTATGTTGAGTAAGTGAATTATGCCTCTATATTGAAGAGAAATTTATTATGAACTTTGGCCTTGTGATTAAATTTTGGGAATATGATTTATGACTTATAAATATAAGTATGAGTAATCTTTTGAGCCAATTAAGGTATTGAAGGAAGTGATATTGTGATATTGACGACTATGATTTGAAATTTCTATGTTGAGGAATTATGAATTGATTTTCTGGAATATTTTTTTATGATATTGAAGTTTGATGAAATTGTGGTCAATTTTTAGATCGTTGTGATCAAATGTGGAATTATTTATTATTGTGAGTTATGAAGTATGCTTACGGTTTGAATAAGTCCAAATTTCAAAGGAAACTCTGCCTAGAATTTTATCGTTTGGAATTAAGAGCATAGTATGGTATGCAATCACTAAGAGAATTGAGATTAGACATGCAAATTCATTTACATCACAAACGAGATTTAGTAGATGATAACAGAGATATTATTATTTTCTCGTAAGGAGAACACACAAGAGTCACACTGGAAAGAAATACATGAAACACGCAAAAGCAAAAGAAAGCAACATGGGAAATTCCTCAAATTGAGAGATGTGTTTCCGGAGTAGCCGTATCCTACCACCTCTGACCTTTTGAGGAAATAAAGAAACCTTCAAAGAGGTGTGTTTCGAGAGTAAGAATACTCCGTAATCTACCACCTGGAACCTTTGAGGTACACATAAGATTTAAACATTAAGGAAATCCTAGGAAATTAGAGGGGTGTCTCGAGAGTAAGAATACTCCGTACTCTACCCCCACCTATTCTAAGATTCATAAAGTTAAGTTTACATTAACCGGACTCCATTTTCGCTTGATTCCCCTTCCTTGCGACCAATCTATCTTAACCCCTGCTGGATCTTGTATTGAGATATATGACTGCAGCTTATCCAGTAGTTCATCAATAGTAGGAGCAGAAATAAGGAGCCTTCTGGAAAATGGAGAGATGAATCCCTGTTCCACAGCATAATCAAGAAAGGTTAACAAGCCATCAAAGAAATTGTTAACATTCAGAAGCCCAATAGGCTTAGTATGGAGATCTAGTTGAGCCCACGAGGTAATGTTAAAGATTTCTTCTAAGGTACCAAAACCTCCGGGCAGGGCTATAAAGGCATCAGAACCATATAGCATACAAGTTATGCGTTCATGGATGGATAAGGTTTGAACTTCATGCCCTCGTGTTTTTCCTGCAACATCTACCAAAGGGACAGGTATGACACCGATTACTTTTGATTTCTCTGCAAGAGCAGATTGGGAAACACAACCCATTAGACCACTGCTACCACCCCCATACACAAGAGTGATACCTTTTTCCCCCAGTTTCTTTCCAAGATCTACGGCCGCTTCTAGATAACTGAAGCCTTTCCCCACTTTTGATCCACAAAATACACAAATAGTTTTGATCTGTCGAAGTTTTGGTGCTTCCATCTTTGATAGTATAGAAGAGAAAACTTACGAAGAAGATGTGATTTTGGGATGCCTGAACTATGAAATATGTTTGGCTATTTAAAGCCGGAAAAACTTACTGTTTTTGATTGATTCTGAAAAAGTAAAGATTTACTTTTGACAAAATCGGCCAACTTTTGACTGTTTTACCAAAGATATCACCTTTCGGTGATTTATTTCCAGCTTTATCAAACCTCGAGAAAGGAAAATATATTTATTTCCAGCTTTATCAAAACTCGAGAAAGGAAAATATATTTTATTTCCAAAACGCGTGAAAGAAAACAGCAAAATATTTTAAATGTGTATCAAGAGATTTACCTTATATCATTGATGAACTGCCAGAAGCCTCATTTTGTAAAACAGACTGGCAAACAGGATCTTTTGCTATTATATTTTGGAAACTATAACGATTTTTGTCCTCGTTAAACTGAGCGTATAAGGAGAGAAGTTCACGTTGCACATAACCACTTGGGTGCGTCTCAAGAGTCAGTCGAATATCATCCAAAGACTCCTTACTCAGTCCACCCTTTATGAATTTGATTTTATCATTCCGATTAGTAGAAGAATATCCTACTGTTTTGCAACGAGTATCACAGTTCCAACGAGCACATTTGTAGCAACCATTCAGCCTTTTTGCTCTTCGTTTCTTTGCGAAGGTGCTTTTGCCTAAACCAGGCATGTGCTTTGGAAATGTCATAGGTAATTCACCAGATAGTCGAACCTTTGCTTCGATCAACCAGCGAACATCTTCTGAAACACCATGAGCCATCAGCAACCTCAATCTTTCGAGTCTTATTCGATAAATTTTCCTCAGATCATTCATTGGAAGACTGGAATAATACTTGCGAATGTTTGTAAGAATGATATCCATGTTTTGATGGATCTAACCTCTTCCCAGCATGAACTATTTAAAAGCATTAAGGATCGGAGGAAATCCGCGTGATATTGATTCCAGCAAGAAAGCGCGGAATAGAATAATGGAAAAGAGGGAACAAGAGTTATGCGCCGTTTACTTTCTTGATAAAAGGAAGATTTGATGATGACGGGATTTGAGATATGGAATATTTTCTTGGATTTTGGGTACTGATATTTTGATATAATAATCAAGGTATAGAAATAATACGGGGATACGTGAAAGTGAAATAAGGACTGTATTGAATCAGGATTAATAAGTTTGTGCAAGTGAAAGGAATACCTTACGGGAAATGTTATGATATTTGAGTTAAGAATTTTAATTATTTGGGAGATATTTGTTTATTGAATTTTGTAGAAATTTTGGGTTACAAATATTGGAAAGATAAACTGATGATTATGTTGATATGTGAATAACATGTTTGGGTATATTACATAGAAAATATTCAGGTAATCGTTTTAATTATTTTGGGATATTTGGTGATAAGAAGAAATGACAAATTATTATGGTATGATATGTTAGTAAAGATTTTAGAGATATTAATACGAATATTTGAGGTTACATGATACGATGATAAGTGACAGGTTACATGAGTACTACAAGATATGATGAAATATCACATACGATTGGAAGTTTTCATTTTGATTCAGAAGAATTTATGAGTAGACATATGTCTATTATTGATTGAAAAGTTCATGTCTTAAGAAAACAAATTGATGCATTTAGTCAAAGTCCAGTGGGTTAAATATGGTTGGGTTAAATATGGTAGCGATGATGCTACATAAGAAGAAGAAGAAGAGATTCTGATTAAGTGTTCAGAAATCATAAGATCAAGTAAGTTTAATTTCGAGGACGAAATTATTTTAAGGGGGTAAGTTTGTAGCGACCAAGAATTTTTACGCGATTAATAATTATTTTAATAGAAAATCGTGTCGCTACTATTTCACCCATTTTTATTAAGTTAACGCCACGACGTATTCGTATAGCCAAGTCAAGAAATAATCGAGATCGTTCGATTTTAAATTAAATTCCGAATTTCTAAAAATATCTCCATTCTCTTGATTTAAAGTATATTAAGTCCAAGTACTTAATTCAATGTTATCCCAATATTTATTTATACAAAAATTATTTTTATTATTGAAATTAAGAAAATATATGCAAGCATGAGAGGTTCCATTATATATAATAATTATGAGAATCTTAATTTAATAAATATGGAAAAGTATATGAATGAATTATATACTCCATTATATGTAATCATGAAGAGCATAATATTTGTATAAATATGGAAAAGTATATGAATGAATTATATACTCCATTATATGTAATCATGAAGAGCATAATATTTGTATAAATATGGAAAAGTATATGAATGAATTATAGACTCCATTATATGTAATCATGAAGAGCATAATATTTGTATAAATATGGAAAAGTATATGAATGGTTGATAAGATTCCATTATATGTAATCATGAAGAGCATAATATTTGTATAAATATGGAAAAGTATATGAATGGTTGATAAGACTCCATTATATGTAATCATGAAGAGCATAATATTTGTATAAATATGGAAAAGTATATGAATGGTTGATAAGACTCCATTATATGTAATCATGAAGAGCATAATATTTGTATAAATATGGAAAAGTATATGAATGGTGTTTTACTTTAAGAAAAGGATGTGTTAAAATTAATAGAATTGAATGATTATGTTTACAATATGCCAACTTTATACATCTATTTAAACCCATCTCTTTTACACACAACTCTACACATATACACTTATTTCCAATCTCTTGACAAAATCCACAAGTAAGAGAAATTCAAGGTGGTCAAGAAAGTTTTGGTCCATTTACTACTACACTTCATTTTAATCTTTTAAAAGGTAAGTATATCTTATGTTTTTATGAAAAGTAAGTATGTTTTTATGAAAGGTAAATACACATTATGTTTTTATGAAAATTAAGTATGTTTTTATGACAAGTAAGTATATCTTATGTTTTTATGAAAAGTAAGTATGTTTTTATGAAAGGTAAATACACCTTATGTTTTTATGAAAAGTAAGTATGTTTTTATGACAAGTAAGTATATCTTATGTTTTTATGAAAAGTAAGTATGTTTTTATGAAAGGTAAATACACCTTATGTTTTTATGAAAAGTAGGTATGTTTTTATGACAAGTAAGTATATCTTATGTTTTTATGAAAAGTAAGTATGTTTTTATGAAAGGTAAATACACCTTATGTTTTTATGAAAAGTAAGTATGTTTTTATGACAAGTAAGTATATCTTATGTTTTTATGAAAAGTAAGTATGTTTTTATGAAAGGTAAATACACCTTATGTTTTTATGAAAAGTAAGTATGTTTTTATGACAAGTAAGTATATCTTATGTTTTTATGAAAAATAAGTATGTTTTTATGAAAGGTAAATACACCTTATGTTTTTATGAAAAGTAAGTATATCTTATGTTTTTATGAAAATGTTTGGATCATTGCTATGAAATCAATCTCACAAGATTGTTATGGGTTCCATATGATATGTTTATGATTATGCTAAGGGGACCGGAGTTTAGTAGCGCTACACATAAGAATTCTTGACATTTAAGTTCGGTAAAATTCTTGTGTCTCCCTATGTTTATGAGTATTTCGATCATATCCTATGTTATGATGAAAATGATCCATATGCTTTCAAAAGAAAATTTATGCTTGGTATACTTACTGGGATTTTATAAATCTCACTCCACGATATTTACCATTTTCAGATAATTGAAGGTTCGAGGCGGTCAACATGGAAGTGGCAAAAGTGGTTAAGATTGATGAGATAATTATGTTGAACTTTATGTAAGAAAATTATGTTCTATTTTTATTCACAAATAAAATTATGGGATTCTAATTATTCTTTTGAATAATTTTACATTTCTATTTAAGTCTCGATAATATGATATGAGTCACTTTTAGTGGCACTCGAATGGTCGAGAATTCGGGTCGTCACAGTAGCCTCATGACCAATGTTGCGACAAATTTGGCAGATGGGAGACAAGGAGGATCTGCCACTGTCACAGCCACGACACCATCCTCGATGGGGCTAATTTGTATGCATGGACACGTATGAATCTTGAGGCCCAAAAGAATTATATTGTCTTCTAGGCCCAAATCCACTTGACTGATTACTCCTAAATTGACAAAGTCCACGTTAATCATTTTGCCCAAAAGCATTTCCAGATCCTGGCTGCCTTCCCCGTCCAAAACCATTGAACATCGTTCGTCTGCCACTGCCATAGTGACGGCCTTCACGTCGTCCACCTCTGCTAACAATGGATAGATTAGCCATCTATTGTAGAGTGTTGTGCTCAGTCTCAAGTTGGTATCGTGTTAGTCGTTGTTCATGGGTTAGGAGAAGTGAGAGACATTTCAATTGAAATTAGATCACTCCTTGACTAAACTTGCACCACAATAGTCTCAAAATTGCGTCCAAGGTTATTTAGAAAGCAAGACATGAATTCCATTTTGGTGAGACGATGATCAGCGACAGCAAGTTCATTGGAGACGCCCTTGAATCGATTGTAGTATTCCATTACACTGAGTTGCCCTTTTCGAATCTCATATAAGGAGGCTCGAAGCTGGAAGATTCGTGCCTTATTCTGTGTTCCGAATGTTCAATCAATTGCCGACCACAGTTCATTTGCAGTAGAGAAATCGGCTAAGGTATGAAGAATCTCATCCGAAACGATGGTCATTAGAGCCAAGTGAGTAACATGCTGTCTTGTTTTACCCATTCTTTCCACTCTGGATTTGGAGAGAATGATTTTTCCTTCTGCATCGGTGGTCTCTGTCCTTGTTTCTGGTTGATTTTGTTCTCTGGTAAGTATTTCATCCAATTTATGTGCTTTGGCAATGACTGTTATCTAAGTTTTCCTTATGCAGAAGTTGTTTTTGGTTAATTTTATAGATAGGTTGATGGTGAGGCTGTTAGATCTGGGAATACTGTTGTCGGTCGTTGATGATGTGCCGACTGCCACCAGTGAGTTGTTTTCATTGGTATTGGCCATTAACATTAGTCTGAAATCTCTGATACCATGATAAAATGCAGGATAAGAATGTAGGGAAAGAACTTTTTATTATTTCTCATTAAATTTCATATTACAAAGGTTCTAATCTTATATAGACGAACATAAGACATGAACAAGGAATGTAATCAATAAGGAAAGTATTCGATAAGGAATGTAATCAGGGCCGGACCAGCCTTGAAGATGATGAAGCAAGGGCTTCAGGGCCCACTAGCTTATGGGCCCCTTTTTTTTTTTTTTTTTTTTCTTTTTTAAAAAAAAAAATTTCGGGGGCACCGAACCCCCGTAAAGCCCAGGGCCTATATCTCGAAAAACAACTGTTTGTTTCAAGTCTACAAAATCACAGGTACGGCTCTGAATGTAATCAAAGTGATTGATTGTAATTTATTGATTATATTAATCAATCAATTACGATCAATCAAAGCAAAGAGTAGTATCTTCAATAAGGACTGATGAAGGAAATAAAGAGAAGGCTAAAAACGTGTTTCTATTTAAACAGCAACTTTACAAGAGTGAATTCATCCTACTTTTTCTGCCTACGATCAACAGAAAAGATACCACTTCAGCTCCATTGTTTCCTTATTTTTGGATTCCTTTTTTCTGTTTCAAGAGTTTGTTAGATCATGCTTACTTAGTGTAGTTTTTGTATAGATTGTATATATAGTGTCTTCATGTATAAATATTTGTTGCTCATCGCATTTTATTTACGATTTTATTAATACAGAAAATCTCTTCTTTTTGAATACTCCCTCTGCCCCCACAAAGATAATCTCATATCCATTTTCACACATATTAAGAAATGTCAATTCATGTTGTTGAAAAAATAAATTTTACAATCACTTTTCCTAATATATCCCTAATAAATTTTGTAATTTCCCACAAAATTGAACGTGTATAAATTTATTTAGACTAACAAAAAACACATTAAATAAGGACAAAATTGAACATAAAATGTAATGGAGACATCATGAAAATGATAGGCATTCTTATAACTCAATCCAAATGTAATGGAGAATACTATGCAGCAATCACGCCACTTTAGATGAGACGCGTAAAATATATAAACTAATGCAAAAAGGTGAAATATAATAAACGTTGCAAAAGAACACACTGCAAAAAGGTAAAATATAATAAACGTTGCAAAAAAGACACTTTAATTTCACCGATTTATTTACCATTTTGCATTAGTTTATGTATCACTGATTTATTTACCTTAATAGTCCTAGCAAACTCACAAACGAGCCTCTGTAATGGCAGCTTCCTGATCAAGAGACTGTAGAACAACCTTGCACCGAGCTTGAACCCTCCTCCTTCCACGAAATCTACCAAAACCTAGAATTTTCTGTGTTTTTGCTCTCAAAGATATGTAATTTGCCAACTCTAGTAATATTTTGAAGTTGGATATTCATAATTTGAGACATGTTCCAACGAAATTCACAATGGAAATTCTAGTTTATGGGAGATTCTAAGAAAGAGGGTCAAGACTATCTTCAATTTCTTCTATTCTTTCTATCAAAAATCCGTACTTTTATGTTTTGAATCTTTTGATGCGATAATTTTGGCTAAATTGGTAGTTTGGACAGATGAGAGGTGAGCGATTCGTTTGACCAAATACTAAAAATCAGTAATCTATATTGGAGACAGAGATACACTCTTGTAATAATTATTACAATTGTTACATAAACTTTTTGGTGAATTAAAGCTATTAACTAGGTTAAACCTCACATAGAAATACACTGACTTCATTTAATTAGGAAGAATTGGATTTACTCGAGAAATGTTTTCAATTGGATACACAATGAGTCAGCAATGAGTTTGTATGATAAATCAAGGGGGGTTAAGGTCAAATCGTGGGTCCTGTAGCATTTGTTTTCCTTCGTTTAATTTCAAAATCAATATGTCAACTAGTTCACAAATTAAAATTTTTATTTTTAGTTTAGAAATTAGATTAGAAAACAATCATTCCCTATTACTTTTTCATTTTGATTCAAATAAATTTTGGATTAAATTAGGTCAATAATAAGGTCTTAATGAAGACAGCTATCCAGACATCCAGACTGTACTGGTTTACTTCACTACTAGTTTGGCATACCAAACAACCTATGTGGATTATATGTGACAGTTACAAGGGATGTACAGACTTTCTAAATACAGAATAGTTCAAGGAAGTGGTCTAGGATATTATCAGTATAGTTCATTAACCTTGTGTTACTCTTGAGCTTTGCATCAGCACGGCGGCAAGACAATTATCATTTTTTTTTTTTTTGGTACACCACCTTAAAATAGACTCCTGCATCAAGGACGTCCAAGGACTTAAACAACTTAAGAAAACAAACATCCTTATTCACCAAATTTATCCGAGAAAAGGCATAATACAGGGAGCTTATATGTAACTTACATTGTACATTGATTTATTGAATGTGTTTTGGAACTTCGCCTTTCCTCAAGAGGGAGAGAGAATGCTCAGCAGTGTTAATAAGATCTTCGATGTTGTGAAGTGAACGCTCCTCTGAACCCAGCAAGAAAATGGCTCGAACCTCTGCTTTCTTGGCTAGACTGGCTGCCAAGTTGAGTTGTATATCAGGTGAACTCAGACTCCTCAGTATTTGGCGATACAGTGAGAGGACCCTGCCTCTGTTTCTTGCCAAATCCTCCACTGCTGCCCATACCAAGCCTTTTGCCATTTCTCCCCTTACCCTGTGAAACCACAAGTATTGCTTGGTCAATTATCTTCAAATAGTATTGTTATTTAAACAAGTAAAAGTTGAGTCTTGGTCTGAGTGGGTATAGCATTTCACATGTCTACTGGAGCAGTGCAATTTACAAGATACGAGTATGATAGAATACAAATTAAGAATACAAAAAAGAACGAGTCCAACTTAGAATTCCAAATATCAATAGAAAATTAATGAACCAAAGCGGAAGTGGACAGTAGTGCAGAATACAATTAAAGCAGTGTCATTTGGAAATTTTATAAAACACTTTATTTGCATTCTTGCTACAAAATCCGGAATACTGAAGAATTCATAGTATTTTTCTAGTATTAGTTTTTCTATTCAACAAAACACAGTACAAATGCTGTACCAAAGCAACACGTGTAAGAATGTGTCCATATAATGTTTGAACTTTGAACCAAAAAAAAACTTTATATGCACATCAGTAATAAGAACCTCAGTATTGAGGAGAAATGTCGCTAATCAGAAGATAGTTTTATACAGTAAATAAGGCTTCTCTAAGAAGTTCTTGTTTGATTCTCTTTAAAATTTTCTCCTTTTGTACAATACTCAATCTCAACTATCCATTAAAAGTCAAGCCCACAATATTTAACTTTTCAACAAAACTCAATCATCCATTCTCCTAAAAATCACGATTCATTTAAAAAAAAAAAAAACTACTTTTAAACAATACCAAACACACACAAAAATGCTTTTCAAAACTTGTCAAGCATCGTATATTCTTTGGGAAATTGGCACAAATGGCTTTGTGCAATTTTGATCCCTATTCTTCCAATCTTGGCACTGATATCCTCAACCTATTTTTCTGTGTGCCAGCAGTCCCTATGAAAGGCGTCATCCACTTTATCCATTAATTATGCGAGTGACTCTCACATGACCAAAATTAAGGAGGGTAAAACATCCAAGTATTTTGCTTCATTCTATCATTTAACTTAAAACAAAAAGAAAAAGAATAAAAAGTAAAGTACATAAATGACATACATTTTATTCTTGTCTCATCGGCAATGGATCTTGGAAGACTTGGATCGATAACATAACTTTATATTTAGATGTAAGTTCTATTGTACAGTTATCATTAAAGAGAGACAAATAACTAGTTCTAGAATTTTCTCTTCATATTCATATCAATGGGTTTTAAAACCAACCCTAATTTATCTGCTAATTAACAAAAATTTATGATGGATAAAAACTTGCTTTCTATATGTTAGTCATGAGAACTAAACTGCTTGATCAAATAAAGTATAGACTATATGGGAAATCGAGAAGTAAAGAAAATGATAAATGAATTTCAGCAAGTATATCAAAAAAATTACCCTTTATTTGATCTAATGTTAGAGGTAGCAAATGGGTCGAACTGTTTGTGGGTCAGCTCAGCTCATGGGAAGCTTGGGCTCGTTTTGATACGATCATACGAGCAATGGGCCATGTCTGGCACCATTTTATTTTCACTAACCGAGCGGTCTGGCTCATGAAAATGCGAGCCGGCTCATTGTGGGCTAGAGAGTCTAATGTGTTTAGTTTTTGAGTTTCTGAATTTGTTTTATTGATTCCTTTTCCAAAATCAACGGGCAAGGTCAATGGCTTTTGGAGGCTCATTTTGGCCCATTAGACCCATGAGCTCGAGCTAAGCCAGCTTCATGGACACGACCCTAGCTTCTATGGCTTGACCCTTTGCCATCCCTATAATTTGCACGGTAAGCACTGAATGACAAGCATGATTTAAGAATAAATATGAATCAGCGTAAAGCAATTAAAAATGCAGGTTCATATAGCAGCTTCTTAAATTTGGATTGTTATAATTGCACCCATGGCTGTGTTGAACACACGCTTCATTAGGGTAGCGTGTCCGTGTCCAATTTAAGTCGGACATGTGTCGAATACCGACACTCATCGAACACTCTATCATGTTTATTTTTCTTTCTTTATCAGAAATATTGTGTGTTAAACTCAAAGCTATGATTAAGCCTCTGTTCGTTTGGGCAATCATTACCGATTATAATTCAATTTATAATCTACGCAATTTCTCAAACCAATTTTAACCACACATTTTCGCTATCTAATTTTTAACCACACATCTGACCTAAAAAATCCAAATATACCAAATTTATAATCTAAATGAGCTGCCAAACAGACCCTAAATAACAAATTGTTATTTATACTTAAAATATTTCAACAAGATAAATTAATAACAAATATAAAACTAATTTTATAATATGTAAATTAAAACTTTTAAAGAATCTAAAAATGTCGAAGACAACACTTATCAATACTTTTTGTTTAAAAAAAAAAAAGAAAGAAAAAAAAAATCAGTGTCAGCTTGTAGGACACATATTGATATGTGAGTCTGTGTTGTTGCATCGTAGACCGATGGTCAAATTGGTACTATAATCTTCAACTAAGAATATCCACAGGAGATAGTTCATCAAGGGTACAGGAAAAAATTATGTAAAATGCAGAAAAAGGAAAGTTTATTCTCGTGTGAATATTACATTAAAAAGGAATACAATGTTAACGTAGATTACTATGAATTAATAAAACCACTATTTCTACAGAGACAGAAATAATCAGGAGCTGCAACAGACAGAAAATTAGATGCTGAAGACATAAGAAACTGAGAAAAAAGAATAAATAACCAAAGAGACAGACCTAGTTAAAAACTAATGACAGGAAAACCAGCTGAGAGTAACACAAGAATGAGAGTACTGCTATTCAATTATCAACTATTAAAGAAAAGGCATAGCAAAAATAATCAATAGTTGCAAATGATTAGGATTAGGATTTTGTCACTCACTAGGTGTAGGTGAAGGATTAGGATTGATAAGCAGTGTATTTAAATTAATTCACCATCAGTAGTGGATAGAGCAGTGTATTTAAATTAATTCACCATCAGTAGTGGATAACTTTTAACCAAACTCTTAACAACTTCAGTCCCCAACTGTGGCGCATGTGACTATGTCAACAATATTTGTGTCAGCGATTTTGTGTCACTCACTCAGTGCTTAGGATTGATGAGAAGCGTATTTTAATAAATCTGAGTCTCTTATCATAATAAAAGAGCTACAAGCATCAAAGTCCGTTAAAAAAAACTGACAAGGAAAAAGCCCAGTTGAGATTCTTCACATGAAAAATAAATCCAACTTGAGCAATGATACGAAACATACATGGAGAAGAAAAACAGGAATAAATGAGAAGGCATTTGCTGCAGTTACAAAAGGAAAAAATTTGCAAGAGTGAAGAATCAAGGACACAGGTAATTCTCAAACCTTTTAAAGTTTCAAACTTCAAATCTAGGTCAATTGGTATAAAAATAAAAAATAAAAAATTTGCGTGATCATAAATATGAAAACCCAAGTATTCAGACAAAGAACCAAACAAGTAATTCTGAATAAAACAATAGGAAAAATGTGCACTCTCATTGATAAATGTGTGATTTAATGCTTTCTAAACTTTTGCATTCGGGCTAGGAGTAGAGTTTAGGATAGATTAGATTTAATTTATATTGGAAAAGAGAATTAATTGCATGAAAATTATCGATTGTCAAGAATGCATAAATGAATTAAACTCCAAATTGATGAATTTTGATGGATAATAAAAGGTGGATTCGGATTCCAATACATGTCTTCTATTCATATTTACAAATCAGCAATTTTAATTATTGCAATTTTTAGAATAATGCAACAAATCTTTTCACCAAATTGAATTGATAGTAGATTGATAGTCAATTTCAAAAAATCTTATTCCTCATCAGACAATAACTCGTATCTCACTACATATTACTTGTACAACGATCCTATACACTTGCGGGATTTAACCGAACATGCCGATAAATAGAATACCCAATGTTATAATGTGTACTTCACTTTTTATGAAACATTAACTCACACCTCAAATATACCATATCTCTCTTTCCTATTGACATCATCTCATGCCAGAGTTAAAATGGGGAAAAAGCTCCAACCTTCCTTTTGTAGGTTGCTAAGCCGAAGAGACAAGCTCTGTCATCGTGCCTCTCTATCAGAATCAAATATTTTTGTAGAGTTGTTTCACCAAAAAAGTTCAGGAAAATTCAAGTTCAGTACTTTTTATAAACTGCTAAACCCTAAACCAATAAACAACATACAAACCAAAGAAGAAATTTAACAAATCCCATCCGCAAAGAATGTTAAGGAATCAACCATTTCTAGCTCATTGAAACCATAAACCCGACTCATACAACATAATATCCTAAATTTACAGAATTCTAAAATCATAGCAAGTCAAGGCATAAGAATAAAATGACAAAACAAAAAACCTTAAATTCGAACATATATACAATCAACTGGAGAAACAAATATAAAGTCCAGACACAAACCTTAAGCAGATCATACTATACAATACAATCAACGTCAATCAAAATCCTAGTCCTGCTACACATACCGAAAAATGAAAATAATCACATAAAATAAGTTTGGAAATTGGTATAAAAGGAAAATATATCACAAGAATAAAAAATTCTGAAAATCATAAACAACGCTTAACTGAGAGGAGCAAGGGCTGGTGGCTGCCGTAGACCGAGAGTCGGAGAGCGAGATGGCAGAAAAGGTTCAAACGCAAGCGCAGAGTAGGGCCGGATTCTGATTTTTGCTGTGTGTGTTGCAAATTTTTTTTTTTTTTATATCAGAATGTGTTGCAAAATTTTGCTGTGTTATGTTTGATAGTTCGTATAAAATGATTACGCCCATTTTTTTTTAGGGTTAATAGCACAAGAAGTCTTTATCTTTTATATGTATTGTATACTTTGTGATTTTTTATGTTGAATTTTTCAATCTTTACATTTTCTTGTTGGAGACGTCCTTTTCGTTATATTTAACCATATTTCAACGTTAAATTGAATTTGAACAATAAACATGAGGGACATTTTTGTCCAATTCCATTTTTAATTCATTTTTTAAGGGTAATTAGCACAAAACGTCCCTACATTTGACACTCATTGTGAAAAAAGTCCCTACGTTCATTTTTTTTGGCGAATAACGTCCCTACCTTTAGATTTTCTTACAGATTAGTCCCCAAATTTTACTTTTCTTTCAGAAATTTTACTTTTCTTTCAAAATACGGAATTGGACTAAATTGAAAGAAAAGTAAAATTTGGGGACTAATCTGCAAGAAAATTTAAATATAGTGACGTTATTCACCAAAAAAATGAACGTATGGATGTTTTGTACCAATTACCCTTAAGAAATAAATTAAAATTTGAATTGGACAAAAATGTCCCTCATGTTTACTGTTTAAATTTAATTTAACCTTGAAATAATGTTAAATATAACAAAAATGACGTCTCCAACAAAAAAATGTAAAAGTTGGGACATTCAACATCAAAAATCACAAATTTGGAATGTTTTGTACATTACATGTCAAAGGCAAGGACGTTTTGTGCTATTAACCCTTTTTTTTTACTATTTCTAACTCATTTTTCGTTAAATTTAATTTTTTTTTTTTTTTTTAAATGAAATGATTAAATTTAATTTTCGATTGCCAATACTTTCAATAAAATAATTTCACATAAATTTATAATTTTTCTTACTTTTTACCACAAATTTTTCAAAAAACACTTTTTTTTTTTTAATTTATTCACAAAAGATCTCTAGTCCGATCGATTTTGATTGCTCAACCCACAACCAAAAATCGCCCTGACTCATTTACGCTTGAAACAATTGACAAAATTCGTGAGGATGCAAAAAAACAATACAAACTGATCCGAGTCAATTTAGCTCGATCAGGTCTGCAATTAATATGTCTGCTCTGCTCGCTCACTCTATCGGGAGTCCACTCTCTCACTCTCCATCATTAGGAAAGTTTTTAATGTTGTGATAATTTAATCGAATTATCACAATTTAATGTTGTGATAATTTAATATCACAACATTTAATGTTGTGATAATGTTCTCTACAGAAAATTTAATGTTCTCTACAAAAAAATTTAATTATCACAACATTAAAAATCGAATTAAATGTTCTCTACAAAAAAATTTAATTATCTACAAAAAAATTTAATGTTCTCTACAAAAAAATTTAATGTTGTGATAATTAAAAAATTTAATGTTGTGATAATTCAAAAAAAATTAATGTTGTGATAATTAAAAAATTTAATTATCTACAAAAAAAATTAATGTTGTGATAATTTAATGTTGTGATAATTTAAAAAAAAATTAATGTTGTGATAATTTAATGTTGTGATAATTAAAAAATTTAATTATCTACAAAAAAATTTAATTATCTGCAAAAAAATTTAATGTTGTGATAATGTTCTCTACAAAAAAATTTAATGTTGTGATAATTAAAAAAAATTTAATGTTGTGATAATTAAAAAAATTTAATTATCTACAAAAAAAATTAATGTTCTCTACAAAAAAATTTAATGTTGTGATAATGTTCTCTACAAAAAAATCGAATTATGAAAATTTAATGTTGTGATAATGTTCTCTACAGAAATGGATGGTTGAATTGTAAAGTTCATGGCGATACTTCGAATTGAGTAACATTGGTTCGTGATTCCTACAAATCAGAAATTGCTAGAATTGAGGAGTATTTTTGTTCCTCCAATCTTGACTAGACTATCTAAAGTCTAGTTTTTGTCCCTAAAAGGATTGGTTCGATTGAACCGATAAGATTTCCATTTTTCTATTTAATTTGAGCATTTCAAGGTATTAGTTATCTAAGTATCAAATTATCGATGTTTGATTGTTTATACATTAGTATTAATTACTCGCGTTTATATGAGAAATCATGAATTATGCACCATAAGTTGATGATCTCAATTTTAATGATAGCCTGCGCCTCTCTTCAAGTACGCAATTTTCCTAAAAGGGTTTTCCTAAATTTCTAACATTCAATTTATCATCACTACTTTGTAACCATCCAAATTTTTCCCTCTCCAATATTTAACATCGCATCTTACATAGAAAACATAAATAAATCAACCAAATAATTTTAATTTCCTCCCACAAGCCGCCAAACAGGCCCTAAATAACTACATACATACATATGTATGTATTAGGACTTGAGTTTCATCTTAGAAGGTCAACATTGTTAAGAAGAGTAACACAAATTTTTATAAATTGGCCTTTGTTTTCATCTATTTTCGATGTGGGATTTTATCTCTTAACATGTCTCTTTAAAATAGTGGCTCATTTGAGCAGACTAATCTTGAAATTTGTGTGCTAATTTTTTTAATGTTAATCGAATTGAATTGCTTGTTAGAGTTTAATGAGCTTTGATATCATGTTAAAACTTAGAGGATCCATCTTAAAATGTCAACATTGTTAAGAGTTACTCAAACTCTTATAAATTGATTTATATTTTTATATTTATTCGATATGAAATTTTATCCATTAACAGTATGTATGTATGTATGTATGTTGCAAATGCACATTACAAAACAAAAGCTTTAAGTTTGTCTTTCGGATCTCCATTTCCATTTGCTTGAGGTATAATTCCACTCTACAGTCCTGTTATTTCACCCATTCGGATGGATCTCAATGGTTTTCCTATCCATCTTCAAAATTTATCAAAAATATAAATCAGCAAAAGAAAAGATCCAAGATGCAGATTAAAAAATTGCATTTGAAAAAGTTAACAAATCTTATGTCCTCTCTTCTTTTGAGGTCATTATAATATATATCAACAAAACAGTCCACACTATGAATGGAAAAATGTCATTTGTCCAAACATGACCCAACAACTTTTCCATCAAACATGTGAGGTTATCCACTCCTTATATTTTGTTACTTTATGCTCGACTTATAATTTTGAAAATTTTCATTTACTATCACTCCTCAAGGATCAAGAACCTCATGAATCTCATGAATCATACAAAAGTTACTTTCACATGCATGCCATGTACAGTCAAATCAATACTCAGACATAAATACGTGTATGTGATTTTACAGTAATAATTTTGTAGTATTTTTCACAAGAAGTGTAATGTGAAAGGGGGATACATCATTACACGCGATTATGCTATGCCGTGTTACATATTCACATTAGTTAAAACAGATCAAACGAAAGCTGAATATATGAATCAACCATTGCAAAAGATTCAGTCAAATTATAGCTCGAAAATGAAATTAATCGCACAACTCATCTCAATCAATTCAACATTCTCAAAATAAGAGTGCAAAAAATTGAAACCTCGATAAATTTGACATTAAAAATGATAAAAAAAAAGAGACAAATGCCATAAATTTAAACCAGTGTCATAATTTCACGCGCATTCAAATCAAAAGATCAGAACGATATATGTAACATAAATTAACCTCGATCATCAACAAAATAGTCAAAATATCCATCATAAGAGATCGAAAATTCATCAAGATGACAGTAAATTAAAATCACAAGTAGTAGATAATTGTGATCTTCATTAATTATAGAGAAAAAACTTATAGAGAAAACACTACCGTTAAAGCATTCTTTGAAGACAATACCCCAGATAATTCACTGAACCAGGATGATGTAGAACAAATGGTTGAGTGGATTGAAGAAGAATTAGATCGTAAAGGACTAGATCGCAATTTACAAATTTGGCGTCCGACCTCCGTTTTGGATCCATAATGTCTATTTTGGAAAGCTCAACAAGACGAGTGCAACTCATTGCTTAGCTGTGATACACGATGAATTTTGAGCATTCGAGATCGTTTAGACAGCGAAAATAATATTTTAGTACTACTTCTGTCACTTAGTTTATCTTGAATTATTTTTATTTATTTGATTTAAAATATTTTTTATGTTTTCCTAGTTGACTTAGAATATTTTTTTTGTTTTATGACCCTAAAAATTGCTGGTTAATTCATTGTTTTTATTCATTCGTTGATTAATAAAGTTCTTGATATTTCTTCTCAATTTTCTTGGTACATTCTAAGTTTTACATTTCTTTTAAATGTTTTCACTTGAATTCCTTGTTCTGTTCAGTGTCAGGACTTACAATACAATGGCTATGATCGCAGAGATAAGCATTGTTGGCGTGGCGGCGGTTATAATTCCACGGAGAGTAGTGAGGCAGCGGTGGTAGATTTTTCAGTGGGAATCAGGAAGGATATGATTTTTGTCTGTTAAGGAAAGAGGATAAAATGAAGAGAAAACTAAACTGCATTGTTTTACCAATGTATGAACTGTGAAGAACCAATGTGTGATCATTGTAAGAATAGTATTAAACTATTAATTGCCATCACTCTTTTATTATCTGTATGCATGTATTGAAAAAGATGAATCTACTCGGGTCGAACCCTTCAAAGAAATACAATAAAGTAGCCTACTATTAAACGAAGTCATTCACAATGATAGGAAGTCTATATGTATGTACTTGATGTATTTATATGCATCGAAGCCTTGACATTCAAAGTTCTAACACAGGAAAATGTTGCAAGAAAAACCAAAAATCCCCTTCAGCTACCTGATTTTATATTACAGAGGACACAAACTTTGAAACAACTATAAGAAACAGAATGGTTATTATCAGTAATCACCGAGTAAACTATAAACCAAATAACCTTAGCTGAAAAAGGCACTGTGCACCGTAACATGAGCTTCAAACGAGTCACACCAAGAAGAAAAAAACCCACAAAGAAAATGAATTTTGTGCAAGAATTTCGTTGTGTCGCCTTTGGATAGCCAACTTCTACCATAAACATTTTCTGTCCACTTTAAGTGATGATCTCGGAACCTTTAATTACCCCCATCAAAGCAGCAGCAGCAGCATAACTCAACAATATCCGGTCTTATTTTACAAGTCGTCATGAAAGTTAAAACTGTCTGCAACTTTAAGGTGATTCGCAAGTTTTTTGATAGTAGGTTGCACGGCTTTGGAGAAGGAAGAAACGGATTTGGGAAGTTCTGGTATACAAACAGGCAGATATTGATCGCCACTTTCTTGTAAGTGAAATAAAGCAAGCACGGCACGGCAGAAAATGAATCTGGAGAGATGCCATCAAAGAATGTGCTCATTAATTAGCTTAAGCCACATAAATTATATGAATACTGGCAATATGAAGCACTTCTAAGGCTGAAATGGACTATACACATTATCCATACATGATAATTTCATTCAAAACTCGTATATACGCACCAAGAGATTCTTTACAAATTACATAAAAGGGTGTCTATAACACATGAAGTGCAATCCTCTATTCATTGTGCTCGATTTGAATTTAGGCACGAATATATGATGACATTAACATGTCGGCAATCAAAGGACCATATGTTTCAGTATATAAAATCAAGCTGTCCTGTTGACACCATTAGTAATCTTTTACTTTAAAAAGAAAGATGACCGGTCCAAGTTTAATGTAACCTCTGTTTGGTACCCATTATTCAAAATTTCATTTTTTAAACTCATTTTCAACCACACATTCTACCAGTAAAATAATTTACACATAAACTCAAAAGATTCCCTACTTTTTTACCACACATTCTCCAAAAATTTACTATCACAAACCACATTATTTGAAGTGTGTATCTCAACGAGGAGCGTTATATTAGTACCTAAGAACTAAAATTATGGGCTCAATTAGTGAAACATATGTTATCATCAGTAATTTTTACTTTAAAGAGAGATGTCTGGTTCAAGTTTAATGTAATATAAGTACCTAGAAACTAAAATTATGGGCCCAATTAGGGAAAAACTTGAGTTAGGCACTTAGGCCCGAATTTCAATTATGGGCTCAATCATGTGTCCCGGATCATAAAGGAAGGTGACTGGGACATGATAAAAGTTACCTAAGAATAAGCCGCCGGAGAAATGGGTCTGACAGAAGTTGGGCCCACACCAGATCCAGACTAGTTGAAGTACAGAGGATCACCTCCCATTCAGTGAAGGCAGTTGAAAGTATACTCTGCGCATCGCTGTACATGTCCTGCAGAAAAATGCATTAACAAATAAGACATGATGACGTTGGACTTACTACTGAACTCTATCTGTTGCACAGTTCACTCACCGCATCATCACTGGAAAAGTTGTAATCAGCCAATTGGCAGAAAGCTCGTAAAGGAGCGGTTAAGAACAAGGTGAATTGACTACCATTTCTTGCAATATCATTGCTATTTGGGTTCTTGAATGAAGGCCTCATAGGAGAAAGAAATAAAGCAGCAGGTTCACCCCTGTCCGCTCCATGTAGAACCTGAGAATGGTCTACATATCAGCAATAAGCCAAGAAAACACTTTTTTCCCTTTCAAGTGAAATGCCATATCTGAACTGACACTCAGAAGCTGAAACTTTCTGCTTTATAAACATTTGCAATAGCTTCATGGAAAATGTTAATGAATAAACTTTACAACAAAAACTGGCTGAGGATATAAACAGGGGAAAACAGAGGCCCAACTTTGAGGCTACTAGTAACTGGGAAAACAGAAGAGGTTCTTAAAAGCTTAAAAATTGGTCATGGATAAACCCCATAAACTAGAGCTTTTTCTGGCTTAACATTGAACACAGGATTAGTGCAATTGAGATAATGGCTTATTAGATGTAACTAGAACACAGTGATAATTAAAAATAATATTTTGATTAGCATATCAAAAATATACATCTAGTATTTGTTTTTGGGCAACAAACACTAGGAACTAGGAAGGAAGTACCAACTACAACCCAATTCCATCAGTTCACTAAACACTTCCTACTTCACAAGAAGACAAAACAGGAAAACGACAATCATATGTTAAATAGTTCTTGGAAATCCATCAAGACTCTATACCACTATTTTAAAATATATATATATATATATATATATTATCTGGAGGCTCTTTATTAAATGAGGCTTATGCTTTCTCACAAATAAGTCCCTCTTTAATTTTTCAAGCTGAAAAATGCATTCAGTGCCTGAATTTGAAAAAGGAAAAATAAACTCTCTTAATGCCGTCTCCTTTTGAACCAAACCTGTACAACAACAACAACAACAACAACAACAATAACAAACTAAGCCTTGCTACCTATAAACTTGGAGTTGATTACATGAATACTTTTTGTGCTGTTCAGTCAGATCAAATTTATCTCTTTTGGAAATAAAATTATAACTTTTATAATCACTTCAAACCTCAAAACATAATAATTTTGTTTCAGTTTGCTCTTTCACAGAGTATTTTAATGAATTCTCAGTAGGTACTATCGCTACTTATTAGCATCCCTCATTTCTCAATTTATCCATTCTAGTGTGATCATCCATCTCTTTTAACACCTTCATTTCTTCTCTGGAAATTTTAGTTTTATAATGGCTGAACACCCAGTTTCATAAGTATAGCCGCCCCTAATACTTGTGTTATAGAGCTTCTCTTTTAAACTTAGTAGTATCTTTAGTTAAAAAATTTATGAAATTTCTCCATTCATTCTACTCGCTCAATCATTTGCATCTCATCCACTCCAAATACTCCTTCCTCATTAATATGCAACCTGACAAGTTTTCTTTCTTCGATTTAAAATATTCAGAATTATGTAGTGGTTCAATTATGAAACAAAACTATATTTACTCACTAAGAAATGGGAGATATGTGAAGGTAAATGCTCAGTGCACAACAATCAAATTAAGACATTTTAATTGTGAAATTTCAGAGACGCTGCCGGAGTACACAGTCAAGCATTAAGTCTAAAGCATCAAGGAAAAGTTACTCTACCAAGTTTTGACAAACCTGCCTTGAATGCATGACTATTATCGCTATCTATTATCAAAAAAAGCGGTCTTCTTGTAAAAGGAATTATATCACATGGGTAGAGTACATTTGAACCTGCAACACAAACACTAGTTATAAGCTATGGAAACATCAGCAATTGTTATGGATATAAATAAACACATAATGCGAAGGAATTGCAATAGGTTCGGATCCAATTATATATTCCTTACTTCCATTTCTTCCTGGACCTAACCACAAGTAGTCCTCAAAATATTGACTTAAGTCTGCCTTAGGAGTAACATGATTTTCACAGTGACATTTGTTCTGTTCGTGATGATTGAAGGATTGAGTGTTGGGCTTAGAAAGCTTTCTTGATATCCCAGAGCTTTCCATTTGTGAAGTACTGACACGACCAGAGTTCCCTACATCCAGATCATCATATCAGTTGTCAAGTGTGATATGGTATGTATCTAGCTCGTTTTGAGTATGGAATTTTAACCAAGCCAACCTGGGGCAGACAGGTAGATTAACATAACACTATCTGTAGGAAGTTCCTCACAAACTGCAGCAATCACCTGAAAAGACATAAGCAACCAAGGAAACACAAGTATTTAGAAGTTAAGAATTGCATAAAAAGGAAATGGAAGCAAATATGTTGATAAATGTTTCAATATGCATCCTAAACTTTCAACCAAGATCTGATTTTAGGCAGCGATTATGAAGTAAAGAAGTAAATAACAATGCCAAGATTTGAGCACTCACAGCCAATAACTGTGTCACTGATGGACGATAAAGAACAGCCTTTTTAGGATTTGGGGGAAAATTTGGATCCATCATGCCTGCCACCAAATTTATATCTATCAATCCAGAAGTAACAGATTTATCGACGAGAGTCCGCTTTTCTGTTAACTCAACGGACTGTTTCTGATAGAAAGATCCACTAGGTTCCCATTCCAAACATTGCAGCACTCTGAAAGTGTCTAAAGTCAATTCCGCGAATTTGACCTGAAATGTCATATAGGACAAATATCTCATGGAGTTAGTTTACTGTGTCAGAATAGATGCAACCATCTAAATGCCAAATCAGTTACCTCATTTTTGTGATAGCTTGTCAGAAGTGCATCTTGGAACTTTAGAAGTCTCTTAGCATGGAATCTGGCTACGTAGGGGAGCGATGTTGGATGAGAATCAAACATGGAACAATAACGTAAAGGCCTACCGTGCAGGGTGGCTGTATCAGCTTTTGTAAATCGAATAATTTCTTGCACCACCAGCCTCCATTCTTTAAAGTTGGTACCCTGGGGAGAAAACTCTATATTAATTTATTATGCAGTTAAGTTCAACAAAGTGGATTAATATTCATAATGGACACCATATACTTAATTTTTTGAGCCAAATTACAGATAGAGGAATAAAAAAGAATTAGAAATAACTTAGGAAATCAGAAAAACAAATCATATGAATTCCCGTTGTTTCCCATGCCCATGTAGTGGAATGAACTATAACTTTGAAACATGGGAAATGGTCTAACCAAGGTCTAGAAACACCTGAAACCTACAAATAGTCGTATTTTAGGAAAAGTTTAGAAGTATCCACCTGATACAATAGCTTGAATTAAAAAACAGGGCTAAAATGTGACAGGGCATTTTGAAGAAGAATGAATTTCTTATCACTGATGAATATGCTAAATCTTTATTGTTAATCCTCTATCATTTCCAAAAGGGGAAAAAAATAAATCAACAAATGAAATATTATTATATTATTATAAGCTCTTTTTTTTTTTTTTAAAAGGATTTCAGTGTGAACTCTATTTATGCATTATGCAATAGTGTGCTGTGATATGTTCAAAACAAGCAACAAGCAAGCCAGTTAACACTTCTTTTTATTAAAGAAAGCCAAATATAATAAGTATACAAAAACAGGTCAAACAGATAATAAACATCGCCAGTGTAGACACTCGTTACATATTAATTAACATAATCCATCTACACATGACTCTAAAAAGAAGAGTAGAATTGCATAACCATCATAGCATTTGCCTTAGTTCTCAAGTGCCATAAATCATAGACCTTGAGGACCATATTCAATGATTATCATCCACATTTTTAGATCTCATTAAAACCCTTCACTTGCAAATTCCCTCACTCTATTCTTGAGATTCAACTAACCTTCAATGATATCATTTCCAATCAAACTGGAAACTCGGAGCATGAACCATAAAAGAAAAAAAAAAGAGTATCAACATTTGACCAAAAATGTTACAATGATTTCAAATCATTAAATTACAACTGGATAAAAAATAGTGCGGTAAACTTCAAAATCCATGAGAATAATTAGTAACTACATAATCTCTTGTACAAAGATGAAAGAAACAACAATAATTGTGATTCTTTGATTCAATGGACACGAAGAATTCAACTTCATCTGTCTCTACTATTCAGGGAGTGCTTACAAGTAGGAAAAAAGTTACCAATAGGATTTTCAGGCATATCCACATTTGGCCTTTTTTGACGTCAACATAAACAATGAATAACCAAAAGATAAACAGGAAATCGAATCATAAAACATACTAAATTTCTCCGATTTGAAGATCTCACGCTGGAAATTTTTGACATCAATATAAACATTGAATAAGCAAAAGATAAACAGAAAATCAAATAAATATTTCAAAACTTACTAAATTTATACATTTTTAAGCTAACTGACTACTTGCAGATTATCTCCATTTCAAAAACTTTTATCAATTCAATCACAAACTTATTTCACTTTGAATCCCAAGTAAACTTTTAACCAATTCTCACAGTTAAGAAAGTATGAGCAATTCGTACCCGAAATTTGACCTTACTATCCTCAACCAGATCCTTAAACTTTTCGACAAGCAACTTCACCATCTCCACACGGTTCAAAATCAACGAAACCATCAAAAACCTCGCGTAAAATCTCAACTCCTTGAATCTAATCCCGCGGTCCTCACTCGAACCTTCGAAATAATTCCTATTAACAATAGCCTCGTAAAATATATACGCTTCAAGCAGGAACCGGGCTTCACTAGTCCTCAAGTATTGGTTAAAATAAAGCTGCCCAATTCGGGACGCGATCTCCCCAATTTCCCATCGTTGCAGGCCCGAATTAACCAACTTGGCCCGGTTCTCCTGCTGATACTTCCAGAGGCACATGTACGACTTGAATACCTTATGGAAGAAGTGCCCATTTTGATGGCCTCCACTCCGGCCGTAAGGATGTAGCGGCACGTCCCTCACACGCGCGAATTTCCGTTCAGCAGTCTCAACTAGAGTGCGAAACGTCGTCGTAACTGTGTTATCCTCCTTTGACATTTTGAACTCAACCCACTTGATTTCTCATCCGTTTTATGATTTTTCCTGTAGTAAAATGCAAATTAAGATTATAGCCTGTCAAAGGAAGGTGAATTGTTTATTGAATTAAAATATGGGTTTTACGGGGCGTGAAGAATGAGCTGGGAAATTGAGGAAAGCTTTCCTTTTTGTTTGTTTTTTGTATAAGAGTTTTGAAGGTTTCTTTGAATAGAAATGGCGGCGGCGCAGAGGTGGTGATGGGAGTATGTACAGTTTTTTTTCCGGTGGTTGTGTGCGTGTGCGAGAGAGAGAGAGAGAGAGAGACTTTGTGAATAACACGTAGTGCGTTTTTATTCATTGACAAGCTGGCCCCACGTGTGGAAGTAGAAAAAAGAGAAAACCGAAAAAGAAGTTATTTTGGGTAAATTTGGATGGACTTTGCTATATGTACTAACAAACTGTACTAACAGTTGTACTAACGGTTAAAAGACAAAAATTTTGAATGTTCAATTACTATGTTATCCTTCTAGTTATAATTCTTTTAATTTTCTGATATTATGTCTATATCTCTAAATTTATTGTTTACATTAAATGCGTAATATATACTATTATATGTTAAACTCTTTTCTTCAATAATTATATTTCATTCTTCAATTTTTTTTCTTTAGATCACTAATTATTCTTCCTTTATTTACTATAATTCTAGTAAATTGTGAAAAATCTGTAAATGAGAGTTCTTTTATTGCGTAATCTAATAAATCATAAAATCTTCCTAAATCTTCTCTTATAACTTCTAATTGTTTAATTGTTTCTTCTCTTAAATACTTAAAGTCGTTTACTTCTGAAGGATTTAATTCTATTAAATGTTCTGAATTCATAAATTATAAAACTAAATATTTAAATTTAAGCTATTAATTCAAATCCTCTTCCAATAGTTAATTCTAGTAATAGTAAAAACAAATTTTCAACATATGTAAAAACATGTAAGATATATCATAAGCAAAAATAATAAATTTAAAACTATGATAAAAGTACTCGGATAATATCAATAAAAAAGACGATATATAATCCACCATAAATAATCAATAATACTTCTTTCTATCTATGGGTCCATCACGCTTCTTTGTAAATCTGATTTTAAAAGATTTTTGACCAAATACTCTTCAGTTATTTATCTAAGTATTAAACACATCTTCATAGAAGATCGTTGTTGCTCAAAAGACTTATGCATTAAAGGATGCTCGAAAGACTTACTCCAACACTTTCTGTTTAAAACTTAAACAAACACTTCAAAGAGGTTCAGTACAATCCATTTTCGTTTCCTATCTCTGGATGTACTCTTTTAACAAAAGTTTTATAAAGAATAAACTTATGGACTCATAAATAAATAGAGTATTACTAACTATTTTATAACTTCATATATATCTATGTGAAGTTTAGTTACTCATACCTTCTGCTAACTGTTTCTGGATTGGTTTGATGAAAGAAAATTTTGAACTAGGAATGAAAAGAAAGACAATAGATAGAGAATATAGATTTTTATTGCTGAAAACTCATATGATTTTCGGATGCTTACAATGAGAAGAGACTCCTCCTTTTATAGTTGGTAAAAGCAATGTTGGGGAACAAGATAATATTCTCTATCTTTTACATACTTGGCTAATATTTAAAGTAGATAAAGTAAAGCTAAAGTTACAATAATTTTTGCTGTTTTTCTAAAGTTTCACATGGGTCTGGATCCCCATGCCTTGAATAATTCATGTTCAGACAAGGTAGACTTCATTTTCATTATAGTTGAGTAGGTCCCCACAATTATTACATTTATGACCCGTTTCTACTTCCATTAGGTGATGTAGATATTCATAGGCTCATTTGCTAAGATCCAAATTGCTGACAAGTATATTCTCAGCATATTCTCTTAATTTCCATAATTGACAATTAACTTGATTAATTCTTGCAATACTGTAAATCAATAATTTGTCATCATTAGATTCATATACCCAAACATTAGTTTGTGTAAGGGTATCCCTTAATTCGGTATACATTACTCTAAATCCCAATGCCCTTTTTCTGGAATAGCTTGTATCTGTTCCTCTTTGTTAAATGGCTTTATTTCTGGTTCTGAAAGAATAGTTTTGCTAGTTACTCCAAGTTTTACAATATGTTCTGCCCTTAGAAATTCTTCATTAATAAATTCTGGAATGGCTGAGTAAATCCTGAAATAGATTTTTTTGGCTTTGGTAATTCCAAAATATGTTTTAATTGCTGCCTTGATAGAATTAGGTAATAATGATATTTCCTTCATATCCTTGCTAGGGTAGATGCACTGAATAAGTCCTTGGTCAAACAGTCCCCTGACTGTTCTTGGTTCTGCTCCTGGAAAAATAATTGCTTTATTGATTTTTTGATGGCTAATTGTCCTTAGCCATTCTCCTTCTTTTGTCCTCTTGTTTAGATACTCCACATACTTCAAGAATGTCTCTAATTTCTTCATAACTTTCTCCTTTTCTGATAGTTCCTTTGTTATGACTGCTGGTTTCTTCGCAGCTTCTAAAAAAGTTTCTTTAGATGGTTCAATAGTTTTGCTAATGACTTTGGAAGATGAACTTCCAATAATTGATACATTAGATACCTCTTCCTTAATAGGAAGTCCTACAGATAAATTCTTTACTGGAGAGGATTGGGATCCTCCTTTGTACATTTCCTCAAGAGAATTAACCATTGACTTGTAAAAGGCTAGTTCACTGTTAATTTGTACAATCTGCGCCATGCAAGTATTCACATGGTTGAATAGATTTGAATAGTTGATATTCATTTGACCCATGGTGACTCGATGTAAAATCTACCCTCCAAGTATAAAGGGGTCAGGTTATAGCCTAGCAATAATTCAGGGTCATTCTTCTTAGGGATTTTATTGGTATCGTAATATTTGCTAAATTCGAAACCTAAACTATGATTTCAATTGTGTTTAAATGAATAAAAAGCGAATATAATTAAACTGCAATGAACGAGAAATTTGAGTGGAGTTATTCTTTCGTTATCAATTGGACTTTGCAAAAAAATTTAGCATGAATTTCTCGATAAAATTTGGAAATATTAGTACAAAAATTAATCAATTTATTTTTACGGCATTTAGTCGAGCATGTTATGTGCATATTCAATACATATCACATCAACGACATCAATCGAAGTAAAATAATTTGAAACTTTGAACCACTCGTTAATTATTATCGATCACAAGAGTTCATCCATAGCGAATTAAAACATATCTATTGAAGCTAAGAATAACTCCCCTCAAATATAACTTAGCCGGACATCATTAAATTAAACGAATTACAATTCAACCAAATTGTGATCATTACTAGAAAACGAAATTCAAATTTGAAAATGAAAATTCAATAAATAAAAAAAATATCTAAAAAACTAAACTAATATGAATAATCTAATTTATTGAAACTAACAATTAAAACAACTAAAAGAACAAAACAGATTATAAACTTGAACAATTCAATTAAACCCAAAACCGGAGGCTGCTGGAGTGCGTGAATGGCTGGTTGAGGCTGGAGCTGCTGCTGCTTGATGCGTTGCCTGCTGCTAGTCGAAGAAGGAACTGCTGCTCCAGTGATGCGTGGTTGCTGGGGGGCTGCTGTGAACGTTGCAGGCTATTGAGCAGAGGTTGGGTTGAAGTATGTGGGATTGCAAGTGGGAGATGAAGAAGGATGAGGATGGAGGCAGTGGGCTGGAGAGGGAGAAGTGGAGTGCTGCTGCTTTGAGACGGTGAAGGAGAGCGCTGGGAACGATTTCACACAGAGAGATGTGAGGGTTGCGGCTGAGTTGTTTTTGAAGATGGGAGAAGACACAGGCAGTTGCGGCTGGTTTGGTGGTTGGTAGAGAGAATGGTTGCGGTTGGTTGAATGAAGATGGAAGGGATGAAGTGGGCTGGCGGCTGAATGGTTTAGTGCAGTGGAGATGGCTGCTGGGTTCGGTAGAAGACAGCCTGCGTGAGAGAGAGGCTGTAGGTTCGGTGAAGACAGGGCTTTTCGGCTGCAGGAAGAAGAAGAAGAAGACAGATAGAGAATGCGTAAGGGCGGTAAGTTGAGAGGGAGAAGACGGCTCGAAGAGAAAAAAAAAAGAATCAGAGGCTGGCGCTAGGTTGTTGAAGGAGGTAGAGAGAATGCGTGAGAGAGGGAAGAACAGCCCGGTCCCTTTTTTTTTTTGAGAAGACAGCGGATGTTATTGTGTGTTAGGTTGGTGTGAGAGAGTCCAGTGGGCTGTCCAATGTGCTGTTGAATGCATATGGGCTGGAGTGGTTTTTGAGTGTGGATTTATTCATTTTGGGCTTTTTTCATGTTAATCAAGCTAGATGTTTTTGAGTTAAAATTGTCCAAAATGTACCTGCAATTAGATAACTGAAATTATTAGCAAATAAAATCAATTTAGAGTTTAAGAATTAAAATGAAATCTTTTATGAGTTTTACTCTAAATTACAAAATTTAAATCCCCAAAATTGTAGTTTTCATTTATTTTCCTACCTAAAATACGTAAAATTGGACAATAATCACACTCCCCAACTAGCTTTTTGCTAGTCTCTAGCAATTCAAGCGAATTAAAAACATGTCTACCTCTATGAAAAACTTCAATCGTAAAGTCAAGAATGAATTTAGATGGTCGAGCACAACAACTTCGCAAAATCAAGAGATCAAACATTATATCCAAATTAATCCTTAAAAACATTCCCAAAGTTTTGTGTGTGTGTGTTTTAAGCCGATCCATCAAACCACTTACCCCAACACATACAGTGTCGAGTATTCACTCAAGCAAAGCATAAACTCCATATACTCACGGGTATGTGTATTTTGTTTCTGCTGGTTTGAGGGTCACTCATGGAGTTTTTCAAATAATCACTCAAGCATTCAAAAACAAAGGCCATATATATGTGGATGATAGTAATACAAATATTGACCTCATGAAAAGCTCACAACCACTGGGACTCAACCATTCTTACCACAAGTAACTTAAGATCAAAATGTCAATATCAATGTAAAAGTTATGATGGTGTTCTCAGGAGAACTGATAAAGAGTGATGGAAGAAGAGGTTTGCATATTTCAGTGATAATAGTATAACAAGTAATTCCAATGGAAGTATACTACGCAATGGTAGCAATTTTTCTCTTTTTTTTTCGATAGGATAAGGAAATAAAAGAAGTAGGTAGAAATCGAAGACTTTCAAAATATAAGCAAGGATAATAATTTTCACTTTTAATCACACTTCAAGCTTGCTTTCTTCTTCACATCCTTTACTTTCTCTTCAATACGTCTCCCTTTTTTTTTGAGACAGAAATCTCCTCAAATAATTCTTCAACATTCTCCTCTAGTCTCAATGACTATTAAATACTTTCTAACTCCACTTTTCTTTCTTTTCATGCACTGAATATTTTTTCTTCAAATATGGAGCAAAAATAATTATCTTCACTTATACTTGAAAGTAGAAACAGGGTTATGTATTTATGGAAGCAATGTCTGGATGTAATGTCATTTTTAATGTGAAATAGATGAAAGGGCTTTGTGGCTATGAAGGAATTTTTGTGGATATGAAGGGATTTGTGATGGGAAGAGAAGCTGATAAGGTTAGTTTCAAATGATCAAATTTTTATTTGACATTGACCTTCATCGTTTCTTAAGTATAAACCACCAACAATCCACAATCCGTGTAATGATGCCCAATGGAAGTAGCAATATCAAACAAGGGCAATATAAGAAAACTACCAATCACTCAACTCTCATGATGAATAAATAAAATTACTTAAACTTGAGAGAGAGCTCTAGTTGTATGTGTTGACTATCCATCTTACCACAAGGCTTAAATTCGTGCATGAAAAATATTTTTAGGCGGGAGGTCTTTACAGAATAACAAAGATATAATTCAAGATTCGAGATGTACTCAATTTTAATGCTCAACTATCACAGAAGAATTAATGCAAAACAAGTACATTTGAGTCACTCTCCCCCCAACTAAAATCAGACATTGTCCTCAATGACTCAAAGAGAAGAAAAATGAACGGTGAATAATAAACACGACTCAAAATTAAATCAAGCTAAAGGAGAAGAGTGTACCTGAGAGGAGGCTTATGCACATGAGCAATTATTCAAGAATAAAAAACTAAAAAAAATGAAGAAAAGAATAAAACTGCAAAAAGAAAATAAAATATATACATAATAATAAATGTTAGTTCCAAGAAAATCAGCCGCTGGAAGCAGGGTCCAGCAGAGGTAGTTCATTAATATCAGCAGAAAAATTATCCAAAAATGGTTTCAGACGTTGTCCATTAACTTTAAAAACAGTACCAGTTTTTGGATCCAAGATTTCAACTGCTCCATAAGGGTAAACAGTTTGCATAATGTAAGGACCAATCCATTTAGTTCTCAACTTACCAGGAAAGAGATGAAGCTTAGAGTCATACAACAAAACTTTCTGAGAAGGGAAAAATGATTTTCTAAAAATTTTCTTATCGTGAAAAACTTTCATTTTCTCTTTTGAAATTTTTGCATTCTCATATGCTTCCAAACGCAATTCATCTAACTCATTCAATTTCAATTTCTTAAATTCACCAGCTTGATCTAAATTAAAGTTGAGTGTTTTGATTGTCCAATAAGCTTTATGTTCGATTTCAACCGGCAAGTGACAAGGTTTTCCAAATACAATTCTATAAGGAGACATTCTAAGAACAGTTTTAAAAGTAGTCCTATACGCCCATAAAGAATCATCCAATTTTATAGCCCAATCTTTTCTATTTGGATTCACCGTTTTTGTCAAAATGCCTTTAATTTCCCGGTTGGCTAGCTCAGTTTGACCATTAATTTGAGGGTGATAGGGAGTGGAAATTTTATGCCTAATGCCATATTTTTTTAACAGAGTTTCAAAAGGTTTATTACAAAAATGTGTTCCTCCATCACTAATTATGGCTTTAGGCATACCAAACCTAGAAAAAACATGTTCTTTCAAAAATTTGAGCACAGCTTTATGGTCATTTGTTCTACATGGAATATCCTCTACCCATTTTGAAACATAATCAACAGCAACCAATATATATAAATATCCAAAAGAAGCGGGAAAAGGACCCATAAAGTCTAATCCCCAACAATAAAAAATTTCAAGAACAAGGATTGGAGCTAATGGCATCATATTCCTATGGCTGATACTACCAAGTTTCTGACATGCTTCACAATTTTTACAAAAGGTATGGGCATCCTTAAATAAACTAGGCCAATAAAAACCACATTGAAGTACCTTAGCAGCTGTTTTCTGCGAAGAGAAATGGCCTCCGCAAGCATGAGAATGACAGAAAGTAAGAACTTGTTGTACCTCATCATCAGGAACACACCTTCGGATAATCTGATCAGCACAATATTTGAATAATTATGGATCATCGTAGAAGAAGTTCCTTGCAATAGCTTTCATCCTCATTTTGTCTTGGACACTCCAATTTGAGGGCATATGACATGTAACAAGATAATTAACCAAGTCAGCAAACCATGGAACAATATTCAAACTAAATAACTGTTCATCGAGAAATGAATCATTTAAAGAGTGAGAAACTTTTGTATTATCAGAATTTAATCTGGATAAATGATCAGCGACAACATTTTCCACCCCTTTTTTATCCTTAATTGTAATGTCAAATTCCTGCAATAACAAAATCCATCGAATGAGTCTAGGTTTAGCATCTTTCTTTGTGAACAGATATTTAAGAGCAGAATGATCAGTAAAGATGGTAACAGGGGTCCCAATAAGAAAAGTTCGAAATTTTTCCAGTGCAAAAACTATTGCTAGCAGCTCTTTTTCGGTAGTTGTGTAATTCAATTGAGCTTGATTCAAAGTTCTGCTAGCATAATAGATTACATAAGGTTCCTTACCTTTCCTCTGGCCAAGCACTGCCCCTACAGCTATATCACTTGCATCACACATTAATTCAAAAGGTAGAGACCAATCAGGTGATCTAACTATGGGTGCAGTTGTGAGTGCCTTTTTTAAATGTTCAAAAGCTGCAGTGCATTCATTAGTCCAAACAAATTTTGTATCATGCATCAAAAGTGTAGTCAAAGGTTTTGCTATGATACTGAAATCTTTTATGAACCTCCTATAAAAACCTGCATGACCTAAAAATGACCGAACGTCTTTTACGGTTGAAGGAACAGGCAACCTAGAAATAGAATCTACTTTTGCCTTATCTACTTCCATGCCTTTACCAGAAATTATATGACCTAAAACAATTCCTCGTGTTACCATGAAATGACATTTCTCCCAATTAAGGAGAAGTTGCTTATCTTCACACCTGCATAAAACAGCTTTCAAATTTGTTAGGCAATCATCAAATGAATTACCATACACAGAGAAATCGTCCATAAAAACTTCCAAAATGTTTTCTATCATGTCACTGAATATGCTAAGCATGCATCTTTGAAAGGTTGCTGGGGCATTACAAAGACCAAAAGGCATTCTTTTAAAAGCAAATGTCCCAAAAGGGCAAGTAAAAGTAGTTTTTTCTTGGTCTTCTAATGCTATTTCAATTTGGTGATAGCCTGAAAAACCATCCAAAAAACAATAGAATGCATGTCCAGCAACTCTTTCTAGCACTTGGTCTAAAAATGGTAAAGGAAAGTGGTCTTTTCTGGTCATGGAATTCAATTTCCTATAATCTATGCACATTCTCCAACTAGTGGGTACTCTTTTAGTTATCATTTCTCCCTGTTCATTTTCAACAACAGTAACCCCAGTTTTCTTAGGTACTACGTGAGTAGGACTTACCCACTTGCTGTCTGCAATAGGATAAATAATACCCGCATCAAGTAATTTTAAAACTTCATTTTTAACAACCTCTTTCATGTTAGGGTTTAGCCTTCTTTGAGATTCCCTTGAAGGATTAGCATTTTCTTCTAGAAAAATTCTATGAGTGCACACTAGAGGACTAATTCCCTTAATATCTGCTATAGTCCAACCTATTGCAGATCTATGATCATTCAACACTTTCAACAACATATTTTCCTGATCACAAGTAAGAGTAGAAGAGATTACCACAGGGTATGATTCATTAGGTCCCAAGAATGCATACTTTAGTTCCGATGGAAGAGGTTTAAGCTCCAAAGTTGGCATCTTTTCTGCTGATATTTGCATGGGTGTCTGGCTAACGTTTAGAGGCTCAATGTTTGGTTGCCAAGCTCTTACGGCTGCTGTTGTTATACTTTTTGAAGGGTCTTGAATGTTGTCCAATTCGAGATTCTGCTCAAGATGCTCATCAGGATCTTCTAACTCACTTAGCAGCTCTTCCAACGTATTGACTTCCTGCACTTCATCAAAATCTTTTGGTTGCCTACAAGCATTGAATATGTTAAGTTCCAAAGACATATTTCCAAAAGTCAACTTTAAAATACCACTCCTACAATTTATTAAAGCATTTGAAGTTGCAAGAAATGGTCTACCAAGAATAACAGGGATTTGAGGAGAAGTTTTAGGTGTACTTTGAACATCAATAACAACAAAATCAACTGGATAGTAGAAATTATCAACTTGAACCAAAACATCCTCAATTATCCCTCTAGGCATCTTAATAGATCTATCTGCTAATTGTAAAATCATGGGGGTAGGCTTAAGTTCACCTAGACCAAGTTGTGTATACACACTAAAGGGCAAAAGATTCACACTCGAACCTAAATCTAGCAATGCATGACCAATACGAGTGGTTCCTATCATACAAGCAATGGTTGGAGAACCAGGATCTTTAAATTTTTGAGGAGTCTGACATTGTATGATAGAACTCACTTGTTCAGTTAAAAAGGCCTTATTCTTAACAGCTAACTTCCTCTTCACTGTACACAAATCCTTAAGAAATTTAATATAGGCAGGGACTTGTTGAATTGCATCAAACAAATCATGACACAAGAAATATTATAATGTTATCTATAAATAAATTTATATCATATTTCTCAAACTATTTTTACCACAAATTTTTTTTCAAATTATTTTTCAACAACATATTTTACTTCGAAAAAATAAATTATTTGTCTATAAACAAAAAAAAAAAAGCGTTTATAAAACGAAGGTCCGATCACTTTGAATAGCATTATTATTCATTGTAAAAAATCTTTCGTTGTTGTTCCATTAAGCCCTTGTTTGATATTCATTATTTCAAAACTATTTTTTTTTTTTACTTCATTTTCAATCACACAATCTTCAATAAAATAATTTTACACGTAAATTCCAGTATAACTAAGATTATTCTCGCAGAAAAAATCATTTGCATTGGTAATTTATTGCCTTCATTCGAGTTTTCGTAATTTCCCAGTTGTGGATACATCATTTGCTAAAGCCTTCCTCTATTTTGTAAAAAATTGTTTGTAAATTTTGTTTATGAACGCTCACATATCAACATCTTATTGGTTTATATTTTTGAAAAGTCAAAAATTTATATTAGTAAAAAATTCTCATATACCATTTCTAGTAACGACAACAAGGAGGGTTCTGATCTAGTACCATCGGCCCAATCTGCGAAAAGTATTGAATCCCATATCTACCTCCTGCCCCGCAAATTTCGAGACAAGGCAGATTGGGGGTAGGTCAATTAAATTTTTTTTTCATATATTCTGCATTTTTCTCTATTATTTTCTATATACATTTTTTCATAATAATTATTTGGGTTGGGTTTGGGGCGAGAGGCCAAAACCCACACCGCCCCGACCTCACTCAAGCCCAATCTCGTCTTGAACCCACCTCTCTAACCCATGGGCGGATTTTTTTTCTTTTTGTTGCCCTATTTGGATTGGGTACCCGTCGAATTTTGGATGTGTGGAGTTTTTTTTTACCATTTCTAACATTTTGGAAGGATGAACTAACGAAATGTAGACACGTCGCTATTTATAAATAATATTTTTGAACAATCGTGATTTACCAAACATAGGCTTTGATCTTCTTCTCCATCATCACCCAATCTATCACAGACAATTTATATTACTATCTCCGGAGGATTATGAAAAGGGTAAATACCGAAAAACGTACCTATCATTTGGGTGTATTGTGGAAATCATCCATATCGTTTCATTTTTTGCAATTACACCCCCAAAATCACCTTTCATTGCGGAATTCATCCTTACCGTCCAAAACCGTTAGCATTTCGGTTAAATGCTGAGCTGACAACAATTTTTTTTTTAAAGTTAGGGGAAAAATTGTCAATGCACAAGAGTAAAGGTAGTATGTATACATGTTTGGCACAAAACGTCCTTGGGATGTAAATGTTTTACACAAAATCTCCCTGACATGTAAACGTTTTACGCAAAACATCCTTACCTCTCAAAAACTAATAAAGTAAATGATAAATTATTGATGATTTCGTTTAAATAATGATCTTGTGTGTTCGGAAAGATCATTTAAATCAACAAATTAAATTACTTAATTTCTCAAACCACTTTTTAACCACACACATTTTCACTCTCAACTTTTCAACCACTTAGCCTCTGTTCGATAAAAGAGTATTTTTTTTTTTTAATAATCACTACAATTTCCAATACAACTTATTAATTCAAATTATCAAACAAACTATTATAAATATTTAGAGATCACAAAAAAATTATTTTTTGTTCTGCGACTTCCTAAAGAGGGGAGAGAATTTTTTTTTTTGTTTTCGAGGTAAAATGTATGGTTAAAAATTGGAGAGAAAATGTGTGCGGTTAAAAGTGATTTGAGAAATTGTGTAATTTAAATTTTACACAAATTACACATTTCGGTTTAATGGGGTGTTTAAACTAAAATTTAAATTACACAATTTCTCAAACTACTTTTAACCGCACACATTTTCTCTCCAATTTTTAACCACTCATTTTACATCGAAAACAACAAAAAAATTTCTCTCTCCTCTTTAGTAAGCCACCGAACAAAAAATAATTCTTTTGTGATCTATAAATATTTATAATAGTTTGTTTGATAATTTGGATTAATAAGTTGTACTGAAAATTGTAGTGATTATAAACAAAAAAAAAATAATCATTTTATCGAACAGAGGCTAAGTGGTTAAAAAGTTGAGAGAGAAAATGTGTGAGGTTAAAAAGTGATTTGATAAATTAAATAATTTAATTTGTTGATTTAAATTATCTAGCCGAACACACAAGATATAAACGAAATCATTAATAATTTATTATTTATTTAATTAGTTTTTGAGAGGTAAGGATGTTTTGCGCAAAACGTTTACATACCAGGGAGGTTTTGTGCAAAATATTTACATCCCAATGACGTTTTGTGCCAAACATGTATACATATTACCTTTACTTTTGCGCATTGACGATTTTGCCCCTGACTTTTAAACAAAAAATTGTTGCCAGCTCAGCCTTTAACAGAAATGTTAACGGTTTTGGACGGTAGGATGAATTCCGCAAAGAAATGTGATTTTGGGGTTGTAATTGCAAAAAATGAAACAATAGGGATGATTTCCACAATACACCCAAACGATAGGGATGTTTTTCGCTATTTACCCTTATGAAAATTGTCTTAGTCCCAAGTGTTGCTGAAATCATCCTCTTGGATATGATCATCGCATTGACAAGCTATTGCGTACCAATAATTAATGAAATAAGAACAAGTGCCTGTTCATGTGGATTCTACATTTCGATTATGATCCCAAATAATAGATTCAATTGGAAGGTGCACACATGGCCGGACCTATTATGAATCCTGTGAAGCAACTGTTTCACGACCCAGGTCTTAAAGGCCCAAAAATATTGATTATTTTTTTTTTTTTAAACTGTAATTTGGCCCATCTGTAAATTTACCCAAATACTGAAACCCAAAGACAAAAAAAAAAAAACCCTTTAAATATTAATAAATTTCTAAGCCCAAAATTCCTTTCAATCCAAATGCAAATCAAATTCCAATCCAACATCTGCCTGTTATTTCAAAGCTTGCTAAATAGAAGACTGGAAAGGGATAAAGGGGAAGAGTGGAGAGGAAAAATCAATTGGAGAAGATGATGGTAATGGAAAAGCAGAATTCGTTGTTCAAGGAATCATGATCTTGTTGTGGCAGTATCTTGCCTAATTGCTGGTGTCAAACTCTTCCTTCTAACTGTGATAAGGCATATACTGGACTCCTTTGAATCAATTTAAAATGTTGTTTACTTGGCTAGTTCTTATTGAATAACTAGTATCATTATGTCTTGTCAGCTAAATATAAGATTATTCAATAACTTCCTTGTTGATTATTTGATCATGTTGAAAAAAAGATCTATACTAATATTATGTTTCAAAACATTGTCAGAACACTGATTTGGCTCTAGTATTAGTTAAGGGATGGCAAAAACCTCGGACTCTCCCCCCTCTCATTGCAAACCCATCAATCTATTAAAAATAAAATAAAATATATAATATGGACAATGACGGGGCGAGAGGATCATTCCGCCTCGAACTGAACCCGGCCCATTATCGTTAATATTAGCTCTTGTTAATATATATGGGGAATATTACGCTAAACACCAGAAAAAAAACACCAACTTGGAAAATACATTCCTGTTGAAATCAACTGAAAATTACGGTCATCTTCTTCACTGTCGTGCCATCTTCTTCCCCAACTTCTCTCCCACCTGTGCGCGCTTCCATGGTCAGCACAAATTGCCAACCGACATCACCACCACAACGATCAATCGCTGGCGCCGACGTCACCCTACCCTTCAATCCCATCACTGTTGGCTCCATCATCGGAGATTATCACCCATTGCACAAAATTAATGGAGGAGAAAGAAGAGGCAAAGCATTCAGCCCCAAAGAAGCCCGCAATCTCGAAACTCCCAGCTATTTCACGAACTGATGAATAGTAACCCGAAATGTGCAACCTCGAAATAGTCCAGGAATGATCCAGAAGAAGATTAAGGTAGATTATAGATGTGTGATTGAGAAATCACAACCCAAATCTAGCTTATACCGTCGATGTAAAAGACCCAGTCGGAACTTCTCCAACTCGAAGGCACGGTAGCTCACACTTTGAATACGACAAGCCAAATTGAGGTGATCATAAAAATAAGGGTAAAATTCCAAGAATGAAGTGATGAACATAGAAGAAATTTGAAGGAAATTGAGCACTAGCGAGATGGATTTTCTCCACTAGTTGAGAGTGTCCCTCTCTCACTCGTTTCAAATTCAAATTTTTGTAATTTCCACTATTTTAATTTCATTTTGTTTGGTGAATTTGGTTCGATGAAGATTGTTGTGTATCGTGTGATGGAAAGCAATGTATTTGAAATTTGGTTTGTGTATGGTATCATAAAAAAAGTATAAAGTTTCAAACTGTGATACTACAATTTCGTTCAAAGTATCATAAAAATTTGATGAAGTTTCGTGTTATGATACCAAAATTGAAAGTAACACAACTATCATGCTGTGATACTTGTAAAGTATCATATGATATTTTTAAAGTATCACAAAATGATACTTCAGAATACAATATTTTTCAAAAAAAAATTGAAGTGTTTTTCCGTTTTTTAAAAATAAAGTAAATTTCAATTATGATACAAAAATATGGGTAGTTGTGCAAATGCCCCCAATATATATATATACACATGTTCTAGTTTCGCCCTAACAAGGGCCCAATTTATAAAATTTGCTTCAGGCCTCAGTAAGCACATGTCCGGCTCTGGGTGCACATATTAAAAGCATATATAGCGTTATGATGTATGTTCATATAAATACTGGTCATGAGAATAAGATTCTCAATGGAAGAAAAAAATTAATAAAAAGGAGGGGGTTGGGGAGTGAGATTTCTTCTTCTTTCGTGAACAAAAACAAAATAATCAAAACCTAATCCAGGAGTGGGGGCCGTGGTGCCACCAGGGTGGGGGAGAGGGAGTGGACTTTATTTAACATTATAATCTTCCATTACTTTAACTAAAGGCTTCTTTCACTTTGGCCTCCATTTGGAAAATCGTTTATAAAGATTGTTGCCCCCAGGATACATCTTCCAAAGGAATGGTGGTTTAAAGACCAGTCTCGTTTGGTCAGGAGTTCGAATCCGACCCTTGTCAAATGTAAATGTAAACTCTCACCCTGCACTCTGAGAGGTATAATCTGAAATTTACATCATTCATCAAAGTTTAGGGAATGGCAGGTGGGGGGTCCCATAAGGTTGGGGTTCAACCTTTTTTTTTCTGTTTATAAAGATTGTTTATAAATATTATTTATATATAGTGACGTGTTAAGATTTCATTGGTCTATCTTTTTATGAAAAGTCAAAATGGTGAACAGAAATTTTTGACTAGTCAAAATTTTTGATTTTTCAAAAAAAAAAAAAAAAGATTAATAAGATATTGTCACATGACCGTTTATAAAGAAAATTTATAAACCGTTTTTACCAAATAGAGGTTTCTTTTAAGATGTATATAGAGAAGTTAAAAATTAATATTCTTCTAGAATAATTATATTTCTAAAATTTTGATTCTTCAAGAATTATTTTCAATATTTTCTGAAATATCAAAAATTATAATTTTATGCTCTTTAGGAGCATATAATACTCTTTAAACATATTAATTATAATGTTGTACTACTTTAAGAGTAACAACAAATATTTGTAATAGATAGATCTATGATTAATATTCTTCTGAAATATTAATATATTGTTGTACTGTTGTACTATTTCAGAAGGCAACAACATAATGACTTCAAAAAATCAAAAAAATTGTATTTTACAAATTTGTGATTAATATTTCATGTGTTACTTCAGGATCAACAAGATAATAATCAATAACATCAATACATAAAGAAAGTTAATGTAAAGAAAATTACATCAACAAGTTGAAATCATAAATTAAAATAATCACAATTGAAATAATAATGTGATAATGAATCAAATTAAAACAAGTAGAAGTAATAGATCAAAGTGACAACATGAAAAGTCACAATTAGGATTATAACAATTAGGATTATAACAATTTGATTCAGAATTGACTACAAGAAAAAGTGACCAGATTGTCGATTGAAAGCTCCTGTGAACGAAAATATTTTAGAATTGGTCCACAAAATTTTAGAACATATGAATAGTAAATTCTAACTCAATCAAAATAATTGGCCGTGGAATTTGGAAACAATTGAAGTAATTGGAATTCAAGAGGCTTATTCTGCTCCCCGAATCGGGGAACACTAAGTTCCCAGATTCAGGCACATGTTCGCGTGAATATGCACATATTCACGCGAACATGTGCTTAAATCGGGAAACATAGTATCCCCGATTTGGGGAACAGATGATTCCTATGGAATTCAAACATGAAGTCATATTCAAAATTGGAACAGCGACAGAATTAAAATTGGTTTTTGACTTGGAATCTGAACTTTGAAAAATCATATTTCACCAAATCAATTTCAATGCCCATGATATTATCTTCTAAATAATATTTTGATATATAAGATTGAGGAGAATTTTTCTAACTCGATTTTGTGGAAATTTGTGTTGATAACGTGTAATAAATTATAGAAAAAGAAAGAATGGAGACACAAATAAACTTGTGTGTATTATTATAAATCAAAGCCCCCATATATACAGGAGGAATAAGGGATATAGATAGGCTTGAACATTTTAACCGGAACCGAAACCGAAACCGAAACCAATCCGGAGGTTCTAGTCTGGTCCAAAAAATATATTAGGAACCGGAATCGAAAACCAAAAATCAATTGAGTCCGAGTAGATTCTTGGTTAATGAAACAGGACCATGGGGTACCAGAATAAAACCGATATATATATATATATATATTTCACAATTTATACATTGAGAAAAAAATACACAACTTAAAAATCTAATTTAGGTAATAATTTTTGTAAAACTCTAGACTAACACTAAAAATCAAGACTTGCACTACTATTATTTTACCTCTCGTCTCACATTAGAATGTTACATTTCATGAGTTAATTTAATAATATTTGCAATTTGAGCTTTCTATGTACCAAAGGTTCAAGATTGAGTTGTAATAAAAATTATATGTTGCCCATTTATTGTGCCCACTATGGGCACGTGTCTCCCCCTATTGGGAGTATCAGGTGAGGCCCATCTGACAGTCACTCCCCACCCGCCATGTGACGAGTAGGAGTTTTATGGTGCCCCCTTGGGGGCACCATAAAAGGCCTGTGAGTTGTGGTTTAAGTTGATGAATTAAAGTTTTCATTTATAATTCAAACTTTTATTTTCTTGCATTGTTTACAACTTAAGTATTTTTTTAATCTTTTATAATGCGTTACAATTAATCTTGATACATTCATAGTTTGGACTGTAGTGTATATTTTATAATTCATTGTTTTCTATTTAAAATATAATTAGTCTCTACTATTGGGTCAAGTAATTGAGTTTCTTAGCTTAATTTTCTCTCTTGCACAAATATTATCGAGTAGTAATGTATTCGGTATACGTATCGAAATGACTTATATGAAAAATATTTACATTGTATAAAGAAAATATTATGGGTAGAACCAAACTCGAATCGAAACTGAAGGTTCAGGTTTGGGTTTAGTTCCAATAATTACAAGGACCCGAATGGTTCCAACCAATTTTGAAACACTTGAAGTATAATGGACTGTTGTAAGTATTGAAGTAACCAGACCGACTCACCCAACGCCCAGACCTAGATACAGAAGGTAATAATACCTAAGGATACAAATGTCATTTACTAATACAATATAATATTTACCAGATTTACATAATTTTAGGAACAACTATACGCAAATATCTTCTTGCATTGTTTACAACTTAAGTATTTTTTTAATCTTTTATAATGCGTTACAATTAATCTTGATACATTCAAAGTTTGGACTGTAGTGTATATTTTATAATTCGTTGTTTTCTATTTAAAATATAATTAGTCTCTACTATTGGGTCAAGCAATTGAGTTTCTTAGCTTAATTTTCTCTCTTGCACAAATATTATCGAGTAGTAATGATGTGATCCAGAACCCCGATAATAATAATCATAGCAGGCTTGACGGAAATAACTACAGATCAAGCCAAACAAGGCTTCCAGCATGTTCGAAGAGGTTCAAAGATCAAGTATTGCGAGAGTGAACAAGGTTCGAGCCAAAACGACGAGTGGATCAACCTCATTCAAGCCGTCAAAGGAAATTTTGAAAATTGTGAAATTTCAATGATACGGCCGTAACATATATTTCCTTACGGCCGTAACCATCTCATTTCCAAAATTGATATTGCGAGAAATAAAGGATTACGGCCGTAAGTGCTGAAGTTCACGGCCGTAATGGAGTCACTACTCAAAAACCGGAATTTGGAAATTTTTGACTTACGGCCGCAAGGAAATATATCACGGCCGTAAATGTGGATCAGTAACAAGGTTATGGCCGTAAATGAATTAGTCACGGCCGTAAAAATCAATATCCGTAATTTTAGGATTTTTATTTATTTCCTTATTTTTAGGTATTTCTTTCCTAGTATAATTAAAACTCCTAAGTCAGGTTTTGACCCTATTTATAGGGATGTAATTTTCATTATTACACACACAACTTTGATATTATTATTGATATGCTATTTTGCTTTCAACAACCTTATTCTTCAATGAATAAAATTCGAACTTGCGAGTTATTTTTGTTTGTTCAAATCTCGGTGAGAATTAATATTGCTTGTGATCAAGAGGTCAATATATTCCAGTGATTGTATTGGTTGCTTGGTTCAATTAATTTTAATTGGATTCATAAATCGTGGTTCTTGGCGTTCTTGGGTCGATTTCAATATTTTGTGGGTTGCGTAATTACAATTGCTACGTGGTTTGCATCATTTGGTATCAGAGCTTAGGCTCCAAAAATCAAGGTTATATCTTTATTTTGTTTTCTTGAGTTTTCTATCCAGTTTGATTTTTATGATTATCATCGAGTCCCATAAAAATCATCCATATCTTGTTGAGTGTTTTGTTTTTCAGTTTTTTTTACGTTCTTCTTGTTCTTGAGTTTTTTGAGTCTTTAAATCCAGAAAATCGTTCCAAAAAAAATTTCAAAAGTGTTTGTTTTGCTTAATTCTTATCCGAATTAAGTTCCATTTGTTTTGTCGTATTCTTGTCGAATTTTAGGATTTATATAAAAAAAAGATTATTTTATTTATTTTTTTATTTCGAAAATTCACCCAAAATTCAAAAAAAAAAAAAAAAAAAAAAAAAAATATTTCCATTCAAGAACTACTTTCTTGAATTTCTTTAAAATTCTTGATGTTGTTTTTCCTTTTCGAGTTAACATTAAATTCCTTCTTGATATTTGTCTATATCTGGACCCTCTTATTTTGAGTCTCTCAAATTTTTAAAAGCTACATAAAGGAATGAATTATGAGTTCGATCATACTTTCATGACTAGATGTCGTGTGGGTGATAAGCATGTAGTTTGGCTATTGATAGGGAGTACATCTCTAATTTGGCTAGTATCAACATGGTTGAAAAATTGGGGTTGCATTTACTACAACATCCTAGACCTTATAGGATGACATGGTTGAAGGAGCGTGGGGAGTTCAAAGTGACCAAGCAAGTCTTAGTGAATTTCACCATTGGGAGGTATAGTGATGAAGTATTATGTGATGTGGTGCCTCTAGAGTCTTGTCATTTGTTGTGGGGTAGGCAATGGAGGCATGCGAGGAAAGCATTTTATGATAAGAATAGAAACAGGTACAAATTTGTGAAGGATGGAGAATCAATCACCCTAGCTAGTTTAACACTAGAGCAAATACTTGAAGATCAAAAGGAGGTGAAGGAAAAGATTAATCCATTATCCAAATTGAATTATCAATTAAGACTTCTAGAAGAGGACATGATTGCATGGAGGGGTAAAATGTAGTTAAGTTGCAAAAAGAGCCTCAGGATATGAATGTTGGGAAGAAGAAGGGAGAGTTGAAAGTATAAATAGTTGAAAAAAAATCCAACATTTAAGGTAGGAGGTGTGGAATTGGGTAATAAAGAGGTGGATGAACAAGAAATTAAAATTATTGATGAGGATATCAAGAGGTCAATATATCTCAATGATTGTATTAGTTACTTGGTTCAATTAATTTTAATAGGATCCATAAATCGTGGTTCTTGGGTCGATTTCAATATTTTGTGGGTTGTGTAGCTACAATTGCTACGTGGTTTGCATCAAGTACTGTATTTGGTATACGTATTGAAATGACTTATATGAAAAATATTTACATTGTATAAAGAAAATATTATGGGTAGAACCAAACTCGAATTCGAAATATTATGGGTAGAACCAAACTCGAATCGAATTCGGGTTTGGGTTTAGTTCCAATAATTACAAGAACCCGAATGGTTCCAACCAATTTTGAAACACCTGAAGTATAATGGACTGTTATAAGTATTGAAGTACCTAGACCGACCCACCCAATGCCTAGACCTAGATACAGAATGTAATAATACCTAAGGGTACAACTGTCATTTACTAATACAATATAATATTTACCAGATTTACATAATTTTAGGAACAACTATATGCAAATATCTTCTCCCCCCCCCCTTTATGGAATAATTCTAGATAGACATTTATTTTGAATATTTTTAAGTGACATTATGATGTGTCAATTTCTCATTGGATAATGAAGATATGCATTAAATAATGAAATCATCATCAAATGAATCATTACCCAATGAAAAAGTGACATATCATAATGTCACTTTAAAATGTCTAAAATAAATGTCCATGTAGAATTACTCCTTTTTATGAGAGTGAATGAAGAAAGTTATTATTGTTAGTTATTTATTCGACCTACCAAGGTCGATCGAGAATTCATATATCTATTATTTAATATTCAACGACCTTACAAGGTGGATCGAGGATTCATATATCTATTATGTAATATTCAACTATATATATATAGTCATGATTTATTTAGGTTCTCTTTGTTAAAAAAAAATTGTTTAAAAATAAAAAAAATTATATTATCCAGATAAAATTTGTGGTAAAAAAGTGAAAAGAGAAAATATGTGTGATTAAAAAGTGATTTGAGGAATGTGTTGTTAAAAAAAAAATAATAAAAAACTTGTTTAAAATCATTTTGGCAAACGGAGGCTTAATGATATTTTCAAATTATTTGTTACCGAGCTACGCAGTTAACAAAATAACTGTAAGGTGGAAATACTCAGCAGTTATTGGGTGAGGGTTTGGAAAATAGAAAAGGTCATTGACAAGTTCTGGATTGGTGAGGGTTTGGAAAATAGAAAAGGTCATTGAGAAGTTCTTAATCCTGCACCACCTAAAACACATTATGCGATTTACGTTGAAATTGTAGTTCAACCTTTTTTCAATGCACAGAAACAGAAAGTAACAGAATTGAAAATATTTACAACTGTCTGCTTAACTCGTGGCCATTAATTGCTTCACTGGTATTGAAAAATGTGTTGTCCCTCTGCTTTTATGATTTGATCAATCATGAAAAATTATTTTCGTATAATAATTGTGCTCGTCGTTTATGAAAATTTTAAAGAATACTCCTCGGTTCTAGGTTTGTTTGATTTTTTGCACAGATTAAAAAAAATATATTTAATGTCAATGAAAAAAAAAATTTCAATACCCTTATTTAATATCAAAATTATTTTATTGAAAGTAATAAAAAAAGTACATTAGTAAATAAACAAAATAAATTCTTCTCAATAAAAAAATAAGACTACATAATCAAGACGACAAAAAAAGAAATATATCCTATTTAATTGGGACGGATGAAGTAATATTATTCAGTCATATCAATACTCAACAGCAATCCATCAAGAATCGGCTAAACAATTAAATATATGCATATATCTTCATTTAAAAGTTCAATAATTTGAGAATAATTAATGGACAACTAGGTTGGTGCCAGCTCTGTTTGTTTTAAAAAAATATGTTTAAAAATATGTTTTTTAATATTTTCGAAGTAAAATATGTGATTGAAAAATGTATAGAAAAATATGATTGGTTAAAAAGTAATTTGAAAAATTGTATTAAAAAAAGTTTTTAAACACTTTTTCCAAACAGAGGTATTATTCAGACACTGTTCGAAGGCTACAAGCTGCCGTTATTTTTGGAATATTGTGTTTTTTAGATAAAATTTGTGGTTAAAAATTATTTTAAAAAATTTGTATGACTGTAAAAAAATGATATTGGAAATTGTTGATACTTAGAGCATTTCTAACACATTACATGAATTATGGCTGATATGACGATGAAATAGACGAACTTCTAAAGAACGTGGATAAATAAACGGGCCACATTTAAATAATATTAATTATGTGACATTTTTTTAATTTAAAATTAATTACTAGGCATAAATTGAGCCTTATCCTCATGATTTCTCACCATATATAGAGTTCGAATAGAAATAATTTGTATCATATAACTTGATTGCCAACATCCTTATTTATAATAATTAAATAATTATAAAATAAAAATAATGATGCCTCTTCATGTCTCATGAAACGTCTAAATGTAAACGAAGTTCCTCATAATGTCTATTTTTTAAGTTACGTCAGCTTAACATTATAATTTATGTTGTGCATTAAAGAAGTATTTTTTACATATTCCGTCTATTTGGTGACATGTCAAGTTTTTTTTCTCAATTTATAGAGTGCATTGAAGATGCTCTTGTACCGAACGCATGCGAAAATATAAAATAGAAGTTATTCTTTAATTTACTTTTCCTAGCTACAATAATTATTAATCTTGAAAAAAGTTGGTATTTGCCTTGGCTGGGAAATAAATAAAGAGATCATGTGTTTTTTTTTTTTTTTTATAGAAAAAGAGAGAGAGAGAGAGAGAGAGATCTGTGTAATTATTTGCAACTTTGTGTTCTTTATCTTTTGTTTTGGTGATATTTTTTCAAGTAAAAAAAAAAAAAATCATTATTTTTTAGAATATTTGATTAAAAACTATTAAAAAAAAGTATAGATCTCATCAAATGTGTAATTGAAAATTATTCTTTGGTGGATTTTGATGGGAAACAAGTTTGAAGGAAAAATTAACTTCTTTGAATTATGTTGTATACATTTAGGAGACATTGGATTCCGTAGGCTAATCGCATTTAAAAGTTAAAACTGGGATGTTTTTGATTTTTTGAACAAAAATTCAGTGTAGTTTCTTATCACTTTAAGCAATGCTTTTATTACGTTTAGACGTTTGTTACAAATTGCTTTTCTTCTTTTCTTTGACAACGGAGAAAATTTCGCATGATTATAGAGAAAAGTACTTTTCTTTTACTATGCTTCACGTTTGGACGAATTTTTTTATTACGCAATGGGAAATATCATTAATTTTTGTGGTACATACTACATATCGCTAATATATATATATATATTTTTTTCAAATCACACGATCCTGCATTTAAAAAAAAAATCAAAAAATCAAAAAACTCTCGTTTCTTGATTGACACTAGATCAATTTTGGTACGTAGTATGTCCATTATTAATGTTCTACTATTATCTCGGATGCCATTCTTATAATACATGTTTTTATGGTTGACTTTGTGTGCCATAATAAGGTTGTTTTGTACTTTGCTTTTGCTTTGTGTACATCTGAATGTGATAAGACTCATAGACATTTTGATTATTGAGTCCCCGTCTCATTGCTGATAATTCAAAACCATCATGTACCTCCCATAATAATCCACCCTTTTTTTGTTCATTAGTTCCGTTGGTGGCTCCCATGCTCGCCTGCAAAAGATTACGAAAAATGGTCGAAATTTATAGTGGATACTGGTTTCTGATCAACGATCGTGGAATAATACAACTTGGGTCGAAATCCATAACTTTTTTCTTCTTCTTTTTTGGTTAAAGGAATAGTAATTGAATGACCTTTAATCTTGAGAATGAGAACGTTAGGATTATTGTCGTCCAAACATAGATTTTTCGAAAAAAACTAATCCAAAATGGTACTTGAGAAAATATGAGTTATATTAGATCTATACAAAGAGAGTTCGACTTTATTCATTTGATACATCTCTGTTTGAAGTAAAGTTTTTATTATATCTTGATAAAAAAATAAAAATTATGAAACACATAGTTGAGAAATTGGTGAAAATTATGGATACCATAAAATGTACGGTTAAAATTAACTATTTACTTTGAGTTATTATTATTTTTTTTTATCAAAATTTTAGCCACGCCAGATAGAGGCTTAAAAAATAAAAATAAAAGATGCCCTCAAACTATAAAAATGAAATTATGAAGTCAGTATCTGTTTCACTAAAAAATTGTTTTATTATTTTATTTTTTTTAATTCTTGCAAAGTTAAATAATAGTTTCCCCAAAACTGTGTCTTAAAAAGCAAAAAAGGTGAAAGAGTAGTTGAATGTCTGATGTTTGTTTGACATGTTTGTTTGACATCCAGTGTCTGATTTGAATTATGGCACTTACTGTATCCTTTTTCTATAATAATGTGACGAACAAATAATTTGAAATTTCTTATGTCTTCATTCTTGAACCTAACTTTTGGACATATATCCTTTCCCTAATTCCAATGGAAGTCCTTTTCTTGTGCTTTTTTTCTTCAAAACTTTGTCTACTATTTTGTGCTCTCTTGCTTGGATTCCAGGTCCTATTTGTTGTCCGACGTCGGGTAATTTATGTTGCTCGAGCGTATTTGACCATTGTCGGGCAGTCGAAAATTTTCGGCTAGGATTGAATTTATACTACAAAGCATTTTTAATAACTATGTACCATGTTGTTCTTATGAATTTTGAAAGGATTTGGAGCCCTACGTAAAGAATGTCGATTAAATTGTCACATACTATTGCTTAAGTTAACATTGAATTCTGCAGAGGTATTAACTAAACTCGATAAATACACTTTCAATTCTATGTTGCTTATGCATAAAATTTGAGATTTTTTTGAGTTATTCTATTTATTTGGTATTATTCATGTGTGAATGAACTTTAGTCAAGTAAAAGGATGTTAGAAGCCTAAAATTGTTTGTATTCATTCAGATTAATGAATTTTTATCAATGAGTAACTCGACTATAGCTGATACGATAAAATTTTACAAGTGAATAGTATCGTGAACAAATAATAAAGTGACGAATCAAGTGTCATCTTACAAGGATTGAAAATTTAGTCAAACTCCAATTAAACTTTACTCTATATAGGAAAACACAAATCTCAAAGATTGAGTCGTATATTGTGTAATATATATTAATTTAATCTATGAAAATAAGCTTAAATTATCTAGGATGGTTTTGGAGAATTTCCAAAGATGAGGAAAAACGCTAGAAATCCAATATCCTCAATTAATCCTTGTTATCGATTTCAATCTATGTTCGTTGTGACAATCGATGATCCTCGTTTATCTAACACTCCCTCACGGGTAAAGCTAGAACTATTTTTATACAATCCTCAAATCTTCCTATTGAGAAATCTAAACTATAAAAACTCAAAAATATACAAGAAGACAATGTGAAAACTACATAAAGTATAATTGTATTCTTTCGCCATAACATACATTATGTTGTTTCACGTTCTAGACTAATTTTGAACCTCCGGAAAACCCAATTAGCAATGAGTATATCCCAACGGTTATCAATCATAAGCATCTGTTTGTTAAAAATTTTGTGTTTAAAAACATATTTTTTATGTTTTCGAGGTAAAATATGAGGTTGAAAAATGAAGAGAGAAAATATGTGTAGTTAAAAAGTAATTTAAAGAATTATATTGTTTAAAAACATGTATTTTTGTAATTTGCCAAATAGAGTGAGAGAATCCGGAAAAAAAAAATGGGGACAAACATTGGGTAAATGAGACTTTGATTTGTAAAAGGGAAACCTCATCAAGAGTTTAATAAAAAGCAACAAAGGTAGCCAAATATGGCCAGTAAAATAAGCTTTAAGAGCTTTTCATGTGTTCATATCCAATCTTTTTAAAGCAATGTCAAAAGTGGGAGAATGAAGGGATAGAAGCCGAGGAAGAAAGGGTACATGTAATGATTATACTTGAAGAAAGAAGCATCAAAATTTGTGAAGGTTCATTATATATATTATAAGTTCCTCTAGAAAGAAATCCTTCTACGTAAACAAGTGTCTTTATTTTTATAGAGAGCAGTGACAGACACAGATATTTTGTTTCAGTGGGGTACTAAGATATACTTCTGTGTTTTTGCAGCGGGCATTATGGGGGTTCGGGGGCAGCGTCCCATAATTTTTTTTTTAGGAGAAATCAAAACTCCATCAATTTCTTCACCAAGATCAATCATCTCCTCTTTATCTCCATTTTCATTATGTTGATCATTATATAAGGAAACGTGGATTTACGCTTAAAATATTTATCTATGACAGATACAAACAAACAAATAAACAATTGTAAAAATATATTCAATTCCCAAATGTAAATTTCAAAAGAAATCAATAGCACAAAATATTAATTTGAAAGTATAAACTCCAAACAAACAGTATATTCTGTTTGACAAACTATAAAATAAACATGTTTTTAAAAAAATATAATTTCTCAAACCACTTTTTAACTTCACTTATTTTCTCTCTACACTTTTCAACCACATATTTTACATTGAAAACATAAAAAATATTTTTAAACACAAATTTTTTAACAAACTAAAATCTCAAATTCTAATTTCTTTCAATAAATAAAAAAAAAAAATCAGATTTTTTAGTGGGGAACATGCCCCACAAGGACCCACTGTAGGTCCGTCCCCAAGAGAGTAATCAAGTGGAGGATCCGAGTAATCTTTTAGTGAGGATGAAACATAAAAGTTTAATCCTATATGTTATTTGGCTAAATCTAAGGCTTCTTGAAAATTTGTAAAACCGAGGTAGTCTAATGTAGCTCCCCTGAACTTCAACTTTTTATTATTCATCAAATTCAATCTATATTTTGCGAAAGAAATTAACGTGTAAGGCACATCTATCGCCGTAGCCCAAATATCATCCAGGCCCAAAGCATCCTTGTAAGCAAAATTGAAGAGACATTTCCCATGGGCTTTGTACACTCCATGGAGCTCTACTTGGTGATGGACTTGACAAAAATGAAGAAACGGCTGCCTTTTTTTTATTTCTTTCAGAGAAAATCACTACAGGAATTCGAAATAAATCGAATGTTGGTCAATTGACAGTTTAGCCTCTTTCGGCGTAGTTTAAAATCTATTAAGAATATCAAGTCATGATTTTAACCACATATTCAATGAAATTCATAATTAATAAACCACGCATTTCATCAATTTACTAAAAATTCGATTTTAACTTATATCAAATCAAGAACTTATTTTTCATAAAATCGGAACATGTCACATTTTTGTTTACAGATTAATCAACCATACTAATAAGTGGTGCAATTTTTCTAATGCATTTTTTTTAACTTCATTAAATTATATTTTTCATATACACACGTCATGTTATCCTCATCCATCCCTACCCTCGGCCATGTGGTTATTTTTTTCCCTTCTTGTATTTCATTTTGCGAAAATTCTAGATGGACATGTTTTTTTGACATGTTTAAATGACATTTTCGAGGTGTTCCTCTGTATTTGTCGATGCCGAGGTTGGACATGGTGACCCACCTCAAATGTAGAGGTGACACCTCGATATGTCACCCAAAAATGTCAAAAAAGCATGTATGTGTAGAATTACTCTTCATTTTTTCCTCCATTGCTTAACTGCTGCCTAATAAGTAATAAGCAGTAGATGTTGGATAACTTGGATTCTGTGCTTATATATAGTACTAGTTTCGACTCGTCCCTTCCCAATATGATAACATTGAAAATCTCCATTCTTCTACGCTCTAATACAACTTTTAAAGCAAAACTTATTTTTCTCCCTAACAGCTAAGAAACGTAATGTTATTTGATAACAGTAATTAGAAATACATCTAATATTTAATTGTTATTTGTTTATATTTTATTTAAATTTGTAAATTTAGAAGTAATTCATATAACATAAAATATAATTTAAATTCTATGTAAATATTTTATAGTATAATTATAAATTTATCATTTTAATTATTTTGTATTTAGGAATTTGACAAAAAAATTGCTATGAATATGAAAAAAAATATATGTTTTTATTCATACGGACCAAATCAAAACGAAATGCGACCCACATGGGCTCAACTCGGATGGGCCAGCGAACGGGCCTGGGTTGTAATTCGAAATTTGTGGGCTGACTCGAAACGAGCCCGGAACCGAAAAATCTTGTACTAAAGAAAAAGCTCAACAGTACCATTTTTTATTAAGTTGAAGAAACTCATCGTATAATAAATTAATAATTATGACAAAATAATTATTCAAAGAAACACAGTAAATATCCCAAATAACAAATACAATTAGAATTTGAGTTTAGAGAAAAACCACCTATTCTTGCCAGTCTTAAATCTGTATTCCAACCTGGATTTAATCTCCTTATAGGCAGACACCTTCTTGTTATGCTAGATCAGCGATCCATTAGCAAAAATGTCATTGTTCGGAGCTTAACTGATTAAAGTGACAACAATATTTACCTCTTTAATTGTATGGAGGAGAGATTTGACCTTATTGAACACTTTGAGATTAAAAAATAAAATGGAGATCAACATTTTCTTCTAAATCATTATTCTGTATATTTTCTATAAAGTGCCGAGACAATGAGTTTTAAAAAGGAAAGAGAAAAAACAGATTCAAAAGAACCAATTAGGTGATGACAACTCACCTAACAAATTATTTAACCAAAAGGACTAGAACGTAAAACAAGATAGTTGAGGGATGTGTGTGAATATTCAAATTTTCTACACCCCCCCCCTCAAGTTGAAAGTTGGTTGAGATCAACCAAATTCAACTTGGACAGTAGGAAATTGAATTGCGGTGCAGCTAAAGTCTTCGTGAAGAGGTCTGCAGGTTGATTTGCAGAGGAGATGTGTTGTGGGAGAATGAAACCATCCTTTAATTTGTTCCGAACTAAGTGGCAATCGATTCCAAGATGTTTAGTTCTCTCGTGAAAAACTGGGTTCGCCACAATGTGGAGTGTTGCCTTGTTATCACACCACAATGAAATAGGCAGAACCAAAGAAACATGCAGATCTGCGAGAACATAAGATACCCATTGAAGCTCACAAACAGTTGTTTCCAAGCTTCGATATTTTGCCTCTGCCGAAGAGCGTGATACACTAGGTTGCTTCTTAGTTTTCCAGGATATTGGAGCATCACCAAGAAATATGCAGTAGCCCGAAACTGACTTCCTGGTTATAGGACAAGATGCCCAGTCGGCATCACAATATCCTCTCAAGATGAAATCATTTGTAGATGGAAAGAAAAGTCCTTTTGAAGGACATCCTTTCAGGTACCTCAAGAGATGAATGGCTGCCTCCCAATGTGATTGACATGGAGAATTCACAAATTGGCTAAGCTGTTGAATAGAGAAAGTAATATCCGGTCTAGTCACATTCAAATATAAGAGTCTCCCAACCAAACGATGATACCTATCTGGTTTTGAAAGATTAGGACTGCCATCATCATGGAACTTCACACCCTTTGGTAAGGGAGTAAGAGCTGGCTTTGCTCCTAAAAGGCCAACATCTTGGAGAATATCCAAGATATACTTCCTTTGATTTACATAAACTCCAGACTTATCCCGTGCAATTTCTAGGCCCAAAAAATATCTTGATGGACTAAGATCTTTGATGGTAAACATACGGTGCAGATAATTTTTCACTGCTTCAATGTCATTTTCACCATCACCTGTTACTAGAACATCATCAACATATACTAAAAGCACCAAAGTAGAGCTGGACTTGTATTTAATAAAGAGGCAGTGGTCATGTGGTGATTGCACAAAACCAAAACTTGTAAGTTTAGCACAAAATTCATGGTTCCATTGTCGAGAGGCCTGTTTTAAACTATATAAACTGCATTTTAACCTACATACCTGCCCATCCTTTGCCTTCTTATATCCTTCTTGAGGAACCATGAATACTTCTTCATCAAGATGCCCGTGTAAAAAAACATTGTTAATGTCAAGTTGATGCAATATCCACCCCTTTGCAGTCGTCGGTGCTAATAAAAGTCTCACAGTCACAAGCTTTGCCACCGGAGAAAAACTATCATTATAATCAATCCCTCCAATTTGATGATAACCCTTTGCTACGAGTCTGGCCTTTAATCTGTCTACTGAACCATCAGGCTTCAACTTGGCCTTCTAAACCCACTTTGAGCCAATAGCTTTCTTGTTTTGTGGCAAAACAGCAAGTTCCAAAGTTTGATTATTTTCAAGGGCAGCAATCTCCTCATCCATTGCCCTAACCCATTCTAGCATTTGACTTGCTTGATAATAAGATTTTGGTTCCTGCACAGTTGACACGTTTGCTAGAAAAGATATATATGCACTTGTGTATTTTGGTGAGGTAATGAAAGGAAATGCTGGTGGACTGTGGATGGAGCTAGTAGCAAGTCTAAAAGTGTTTGTTATATTTGTTGCTGTGGTCATTTGATTGGATTGAGCCAGATTTGTTACAAAGTCCTGCATCCATGATGGAGTGGATTTGAGTCTGTCACTTTTTCTAGTTACTATTTGAGATGGAACATATATATCAGTAGGCTCTTTGTTAGACTCTGATGGGGTGTTCATAGATGGAAGATTAAGATCCATATGCCTAGATTATGAACTATCAGTGATTTGCATATCAGAATTTTGAAGCTCACTGTTTTCAAGAGTAGAAGCTGGACTACTTGTTTCAATGGTAGATGGAATAATGTTATCAACTGGTGACTACAAATCAGATTCAAACCTGGAGTTTAATGGTAAAGGAACAACTTCAGAATCCGGTTTGTCATTGAGATAAGGAAAGGTATTTTCGTGAAAAATTACATCCCTGGAAATGTGAATCCTTTTTGTATCTAGATCAAACAATTTGTATGCTTTTTGGCCTGGACTGTGACCTATGAAAACACACTTAAAAGCTCTTGAATCAAAGTTATCCTTGGCTGGTTTAGTATTGGTTGCATAGCATAAACAACCAAATGGTTTAAGAAGGGAAAAATCTGGTTTGTGGTGATACAAAATTTCATATGGAATCTGCCATTGAAGAACTGAACTTGGAAGTCTATTTATGATGAATGTGGCCATTAGGATAGAGTGAGACCAGAATTTGATAGGTACATTTCCTTGGAACATCAATGATCTTGCAATTTGTAGAAGGTGTTTGTGTTTTCTCTCCACAACTCCATTTTGTTGTGGAGTGTAGACACATGATTTTTGGTGTAGAATACCTTGAGTTTGGAATATAATTTGACATTCTCGACTGGTAAACTCTGATCCATTATCACTCCTCACCATTTTTATTCTCTTGTTGACTTGTGTATGGATCATGGTGAATAAATCTTTCAAAACTGTAGGTACTTGGCTTTTATGATTAAGAAGAAAAGTCCAAGTGCAACGGCTATAATCATCAACCACAGTTAAAATGTATGGTGTTTCTGTCAAAGATGGCCTTCTATAAGGTCCCCACACATCCAAATGAACTAACTCAAAAACATCTTTAGTGCTTATAGAACTAATTGGGAATGAAAGTCTTTGTTGTTTTGCTTTGTGACACACTTCACACTCCTTCAACTGTAAAAAATCAGATTTATTTGACAATGATTTGACAAAAGGAAGATGTTGCATAACAAAAGGGGAAACATGCCCCAATCTTTTATGTTAATCAGTATAAGAACAAACATTATTCGAGTAATACAAAGCATTACAGGAATTTAAAAGACAAGATGAAATAGCAGGAAGTTTTGGACTAAAATTTGATGAAGATAGGCTTGATTTATCCAATAAGTATAATCTCCCAATCATCTTTCCAATAGCTATTACTCCATCCCTCTCTAGGTCCTGTAGAAGACAGTATGTTGGGTAAAATGTGAATTTGATGTTTGATGTTTGAGAAAGTTTAGGTACAGACAACAAGTTAAACTTAAAGGTAGGAACAAGTAAAGTGTCTACAAGATGTAGAGAATGATTCAGGACAGCATCTCCAATATGTGTCACGGGTTTGATTGAACCATCAGGTAGGTCAATTTGGGTCACATTTTTAACTGGTTTAAGGTTACGAAGCAGGGTAATGTCTGTGCACATATGATTACTAGCACCCGTATCAATTATCCAAGTTCCAGGCTCTAAATTATCAAGCAAACCAAAAACGTGATGAATGGTGTTTATACCTGCAAATTCCCCCAAGTGTGCAAAGCTAACATGATTGTTGCTTGCTATCTCCATTGTTCCCTTCATATACTTCTTGACCTCCTGCTGTATTAAGTTTGCAATGCTGGAAGTTTGAGAAGGACTAGGTTTACTTCCAAAGTCAGTACCATACTCTTCTTCTAACTGTAATGGATTATCTGCCATATTCACCACCGCCCTATCATAATTAGGCTTGAACCTCTACTCTTTTGGATTTTTATACCAGTCCGGGTAGCCATGGATCCTGAAACATGTTTCCTTTGAGTGTCCATCTATGTTGCAATGGTCACAATGCTGATTCATCCTGTCATCTGCATTAACTCTCCTATAATTACCTCTGCCTCTGTCATATGTATTCCTTCCAGATCTGTTGCCTCTACCAAAACCTCCTCTTCCAGATCTACCAAATTTTTGTGTTCTCACCAACATAGCTGAGTTCTCAGTTTTCTCTGGAAAGATAAGATGGACATCTCTTTGTTTTTCAACTTTAAGGACCATGGAGTAGGCCTTGTTCACACTTGGTAATGGATCCATCACATGGATCTGATTCCTTATGTGATCAAATGAGTCATTCAGTCCCATTAAAAATTGTATGAGCCTATTAAAACTAGTTTCCTCTGATACCTCCTTTGCAGCATTACAAGTACACGCAGGTATAGGTCTAATACAACTATATTCATCCCATAGTTTCTTCAATTTTGTGTAGTACATCATCACAGTCATTCCGCCTTGTGTAGAGCTGCTTATTTCCCTCTGCAATTGATACAGGAGAGGACCGTTGCATTCTCCAAACCTCTCTGCCAATTCACTCCAAAGTTCCTGTGCTGATCTAGCATACAAAAAAGCATTGACAATCTCCTTCGAAATCGAATTCAAAATCCACGAGATCACCATGCAATCCACTCTCTTCCATTGCTCAAATGTAGCATCAGTTTCAGCTGGAATTTTACATTTTCCATCTATGAAGCTAAGTTTAACCTTCGCTCCCAGAGCAATCTTCATAGACCTACTCCAGCTTAAGTAATTGTCACCTGTAGGCGGAGTAGAAACAAGTATCGAGCCTGGGTGATCAGATCCTTGCAAGTAAAGTGGATCACCATTGTTGCTTTGCCCAGATTCCTTCGCAGCTGCAGTTGGGGATTCTTCAGTCATGATAACCAGTTACTGAAATTCACAATCGGAGGATCTATGAGCTCATGTCTGATACCATGAACACTTTGAGATTAAAAAATAAAATGGAGATCAACCTTTTCTTCTAAATCATTATTCTGTATCTTTTCTATAAAGTGCCGAGACAATGAGTTTTAAAAAGGAAAGAGAAAAAACAGATTCAAAAGAACAAATTAGGTGATGACAACTCACCTAACAAATTATTCAACTAAAAGGACTAGAACGTAAAACAAGATAGTTGAGGGATGTATGTGAATATTCAAATATTCTACACTTATCACTGACAGTCGATAGATGCCCGAGCCCCCATAACTCCATATGCGCTCACCTGCAAAACAATAAATAGATAATTTCAACATATTGAAGTTAATAGTAAAGTAATTTCAGAACTCATTAAGAAATTTGGAAACGAATTTTTCATTTGATATCACATAGTGCTTATTCTCGATCGTATTTACTTATTTTTGTGTCGATACGTGAATAATATTTCAACATCTAATGGCACAAGTATATGGTGCTTACTGTGACTCAGAGCACTTTTATGTTGCCTAACGGGCATCACCATAAAGAACTCTCAAGTTTTCTCCCCAAAAAAGAATCAAGTATCCGTACATAACTAAATTAAGAAAAGGAAAATAGGCAACTCACAAGGTAGACTAATTCTCTGGAGTAAACTCTTCTGTATGATCATTCTCCTCTAGTAGAACACCATGGGACACAAAGGGGAAAGTAAAAATTTCTTTTTCATTTTCTTAATTTCAGCATCAAAGATGTTCTGTACATTTCCAAATGAAACAGATTGAACAGACATATCTAGATTCAACAAATGTTATAAGAATAAAAAAGATGAAGGCTATATGACAAAAAACAATTATTAAGCAAGGAAAATTTGCAAGACAAAAAATGGTTCATTTTTTTCCTCAGGATGCTGCAATTAATAATTTATGTCTGAAAATAGGAGCATACAAGATATAGTTAATTCTAATGTGCACCTCAAATTTCGAAATGACATCTGAAGTATATATATGTTACTATTTATGAAATTACATGACCGCCTTTTTCACACATGCGCAATGCAATTATCTACTTGAGCCTGAGGCACTTTTTACGAAGCCTCACGGACATCACCATAATACAGGTTAAAAAGACTACTAAAAATAGCAAGAAAAATTCAAGTACAAGTTGATATATTATACATAAAATGACAGGAATGAAGACATTGTAAAATGCGAATGAAATTTAGGAAGAACTCTAAAGTTTTCTTCCCAAAAAGAATCAAATGTCATCTACACATAACTAAATTAAAAAAGGAAAACAGGAAACTCACAAGGTAGACAAATCCTATGGAGAAAACTCCTATAAATGATCATTCTCCTTTTGTAGAATCACCAGGGAACACGAGAAGGGGGAAGTATCAATTTTTTATTTTCATTTTCTTGGTTTCAACATCAAAGAAGGTCTGCACATTTACACAGGAAACAAATTCAACATACATAGTGGCGGATCCAGGATTTTCAATTAGACCGAGCTGAATTTCAAAAGGTATAATGTAACAAAAGTTTTATGTATTACAAAAATAGTAGTTACATCATAAGGTTTAACGAAATTGTGATCGACCAGGTTTCATAGCTAAAATTCATCTATAATAGATTCTAAATCTATTTTCTTAACTAAAGTTAATAGATACACCCTAACCTGCACGGTGGCGCCGCTGCGCCTGTGGGGGGAGGAGGAGTGGAGCAGTGGACGACTGGAGGAGGCGTGGAGCTAGACTGCTGGAGCTTGGAGGTGTCAAGGGTATGCTTTGATTTGGGAATTGGAAGCATCGAAGCACTAGCAGGGAGGGAGCAGGGGATTTCAAAGAACAGAAAATGGACTAGTCTTGGACTCTTGGGGCTGGGTTTTGTTTTGTTACTCAATGGTCTGGGTTAAATTTTGAAATGGACCGAGCTGGTTCATGATTTGGGCCGAGCTATGAACTCATTTTTTTTTTTAATGCAATCTGGTCCTATATAGGACTGGGCTTCAGCCCAGTATTGGCCAAGGCTGGATCCGCCAGTCTAGATTCAACAATGAGATATTAAGAATAAAAAAGGTGAACGTTATCAGATATAAAATAATTATTAAGCAAGAAAAAATTATAAGATAAAAAGTTGGTCCATTTTCTTCCCCTCGTGAAGGTACAACTAATAATTTAGGTTTTAAAATAGGAATATACAAGATAATGTTACTGATAAGAACCTGATTGCTGCTGCTGCTGCTGCTGTTGGAATTATATATGCTCATAAAGTTAATTCACGATATTTAAAATAAAATATTAATTTATTGTATTAATATGAAGTTGCGTTTGTCCACAGGTCGATTTGATATTACAAATTGAGTGTTTAAGTCATTAAACACAGAAAGACTCAATTTGTAATTCGATTTAAAATTAACGGTCACGATCAGTAAATAAATGTAGACAATTTATTTTGATAATAAAATTGAGAATACGTTTGGAACGCATTGAACGGGACCACATGAAATTAACTTGTAACGTTGACCATACAAATTTAGTTTCACTTGACTATCGTATGTGTAACTTTAATCCTGATCAGATAATGAACTTCGATTACTAGCTTGAAGTTCTTTGAGGTATAATGGGTGAGATCAAATTATTGATCAATATCTCGATACTTTGAGAATTAAAGTGAACTAATGAGGAACATATATTTGTATTATGGGATCCGTCACCTTTAAGGTATGATTATAAACTCACTGGTTCTTCTAGTGGATAGTTGAATCTGAGCTCAGTAATTTAACAGTGACTATTGAATTTTATAATGTGATGTGATCACATTGAACTGTCAAATAAAATATGAGAGTTGAGATTTTATGAATATTCAGAGAAGGATATTTTGGTCATTTTAACTTGCTCCCAATATTCGAATTGATCGACGGGGGTAACATGTAAGAACGATAAGTCAAATGATATAATTATTGATTATTATTTCAGCAATTTCAATTTTACTAAGAGTACAATTTCGTTCTTTTAGTAGAATAGAACACCGTCATAATTAATTTATTGGAGCTTAGTTTAATTGGGTCCGATCAGGTTCCCTTGGTGACTTCACTATAATGGGCTTATACATAATTATTAGGGGCATTTGCAAAAATACCCAACTTTTAGTATCATAATTGAAACTTACTTCATTTTAAATAATCATTGAAAAATACTTCATTTTTTTTTTTGGGAAAAATATTGTTTTCTTACATTTATCATGTTGTGATACTTTAATAGTATCTTATGATACTTTTAAAATATCACAACATGATACTTATGATACATTCAAATTTTTGATATCATAACCTGAAACTTTATTAAATTTTTATGATACTTTCGACAAAATTATAGTATCACAGTTTGAAACTTTACAAAATTTTATGATACTTTGTCTCACAAAAAAATCAAACACTTTTGAAGCAATATTCCTTTTTCTCCACCTCTTCTTTGATGGGTTTAGTCGATGGGAACTTCAGCAGGAGGCACCTCTTCACAAGTTTCTTCTTTTTTCTCTTCAGGCTTTGATTTTTTTTCTTTTTTTTTTTCTTCAGGTTTTGATTCCTCCTCCTTTTTCTCCTCCGATTTCTCCTCCTCCTCCTTGACTGGCGGCGGAGATGGCGGAGCAGTGAATTCGTGCTTGTTGAAGCCGATTCAGCTATCTTTTCATCTTCAACTGTCACCGCCTCTTTCTCACCATCCACCGCATCTTCCGTCGTCAGCTTCTCAACCTTCTCCGTTTCAGATTCCAGGGGCAGTGGTACTTCCTTCTCTACAACGACGGTCATGGGTGTCTCCGTCACAAAAACATCAGACACCAACCTCTTCAGCAGTCAGGGGAAGAACGTATGTATTTTTCATTTTTTTCATCTTGAGTAGTAAAAATTAGTTTGTTGTTTTTTTTTACAGTAGACAGTGCAATTTTTCCTAATTATTACTTGTATTGGGCTGTGCAGAAATGAGTATGTGTTATGATTCTAGGTTTGGCAGGGTTTTGAAGTGTAAAGAAGTTATAAATAGTCTCCTACGACTATTTTCTTGACCTAGTTTGCAAATTGACGAGGCACACACTAAAGTATGTAGTGTGTGTTTCCTCTTTACAAAGAAAACTCTAATCCTAGTGTAACCTAGATTTAGAGAAAGGTGACCACACACCTTCATAGTTGTCATTGGAGAACACCGAGAAAAACAAGAAGCAGTTGGAAAAAAGATTATTGAAAAACACGCTACAAGGGTAATATCTCTTTCATTTATCACAAAATTATTTATTCTAAGTTAAATACATAAAACAGAAAAAAAAAATCCTATAACGGGATGAACTACCACAAGAAATCAATATTTGCGAATAGAATAACCCGGGTTCCCAACAGTTTTTCCCATGTTTTGCACAATTGCTATTGGAGTTAGGAAGTTCCTGCTCAATTCTAGTTATGGAGAATTAAGCAATAAGCAATAGTATATGATATGGAATGTTGTATTCTGTATTTGCTAGCTGAGATTGTAATGTAAACTGATTGTGAGTTTATTAAATTGAAGTGGAAATCAGAAGAAGTTCCAGGCTATTCGAGAGGCCCAGTCTCTCCCTCTTGACTTACTCATACTGTTCTCTATACCCATAGGCTTCCCTCCCATCACATATTTATTTTCATTTCCCCCCAACTGAGTCAACTAATCTGCTAACAAACTAATTGGAATTGAAAATAGAAAGATAGGTTAACTGGAATGAATAACATAATTGGCATGAGCTGCCTTGTTGCTAACTAAAGCCTCACCTTCTTCTTCTTGCATAGATGAGCTTAATGGTGGGGGGTGGGGTGGGGTGGGGTGGGGTGGGGGGGGGGGGGTTCTATCAGTTACTTCTAATGTGCACCTAAAATTTGGAAATCACATCTGAAGTATATGTTATTTTATGATAATACAATAGTACATAACCGACTTTTCACACATGTAATGCAATTATCTACAATAAACCAAGTCCGGCCTATAATATTGAAAAGATTCACCACTCCATTCTGTATATCATTAAATTTACCGAAAGGATCATAGAAATCAAAATTAAATGCAATTACATAAAGAAACATAATATCAATATATAGTAGAGTTTCACTTATTGAAAGCTTACTTACATAATCTACCAAATGGAGATCGCCCATGGCCACAAAATGTAACAACCAGATATGTCATAGTACTCTATAAATCACCTGATGCGAACCACGTAGCAATTGTAGCTACGCAATCTGTAAAAGATTGACACGACCCAAGAATGTTCAAAATAACCACGATTTATGGATCTAATTAAAATTAATTGAATCAAGCAACCAATACAATCACCGGGATATACTGGCCTCTTGATCACAAACAATATTAGTTCTCACCGAGATTTGAACAAACAAGATTTAACTCGCAAGTTCGAATTGTATTCAACGAAGAATGGTGTTTGAAAGCAATTTATCTCACAATAATAATATCAAAGTTGTGTAATTCAAAAGTAAACATAAAGAACCTTATATAATGATAAGGGACGAAACTAGGTCTTAGAATTATACTATGAAACAACTTAATCGAAAAAGGAAATAAAATATATCAAAATCTGCGAAAATTGCGAACAGGTCCTCCGCGATTGAACCAGGCGATCGCGTGGCGAAGTGGGATGCGATCTCGTGGAGTGTCGTAAAATACTCTGCCTGAAATTTGACATGGTCACGCGATCGCCGGTCCATTGTTACTGAGCGATCGTGCAAGCTTCCGGTTGGTTCCAATTTTCATCCACTTGAATCATGTTGATCCACTTCGCTTCGGGACTCGGATCTAACATGAAAGTTGTTTCTTTATTTGTCAAGAACATGTTTTTGTCCATGGTCTCTTGCACCACGTTGTCCATTGCTTCTTTGACCTTCTTTGCACGAAACCGGTCATCGGCCCTGCTTCCACAATCAACGGATCCTTGCTTGGGCTTGTGTTTGGGCTCTCGATCTGGATCACATCATCCCCTCCCCCTTCGAAAGGATTCGACCTCGAATCTGTACCTGCATCAAACAAAGAAAGATCAGACACATTAAATGTAGCTGAAACCTTATACTGACCTGGTAAGTCTAGTTTGTATGCATTGTTGTTGATCCTTTCAAGGACTTGGAATTGACCATCTCCCCGTGGTTGGAGCTTTGACTTCCAATGGTCGGGAAAACGCTCTTTCCTCAAGTGTACCCAGACCCAATCTCAAGGTTCAAATACAATGTTTTTCCTACCATTGTTTGCTTGAGATGCATAGCGCTTATTCTTCTTGTCAATCTCCGACCTCACCTTTTCGTGGAGTGATTTAACTAATTCAACCTTCTTCTTTCCATCTAAACTACCACATTCATCAACAGGTAAAGGAATTAAATCCAACGGTGTTAGTGGATTAAAACCATAAACAATTTCGAAAGGTGAACAAGAAGTAGTGGAATGAGTAGCCCTATTATATGCAAATTCGATGAATGGTAAACACTCCTCCCAACTTTTTAGATTCTTATTGATGATAGTGCGCAATAATTGAATCACGGTCCTATTAACTACCTCGGTTTGCCCATCGGTTTGTGGGTGACAAGTGATAGAGAAGAGTAGTTTAGTCCCTAACTTGTTCCACAAAACTCTCCAAAAATGACTAAGAAACTTAACATCCCTATCCGAAACAATGCATTAAATTTCTCACCGTGATCTTTAATTTAACACCTATATTACATAATTTTCGATTTCAAAATAATACAATAATTATTGAAAGAATAATAATAAAATAGAAAAAATTACATTTTGATGTTATTAATAACATAAGACGGATGCCAATGCAATTAATGACACATGTAAAATAATAATTGCTAAAATATTTAATATATTATTTTTTAGCAAAAATTTTCCAAATTTAGAAAAATTTTGTGGCGGGAAACTATGTGTGTATTTTGGTGACGATTATTCTACTTTTATATTAAGATATTAATATAAGATTAACATTAAGATATTAAGATTAAGATTCATCATCAAATTTTTTTAATGCATTTTAATTTTTTTTTAAGTTTATTTTTTAATGTATTGATTACATATATTTTATAAAAACTTTAATGTACACACACGCGCACGCGCGCGCGCGCACACACACATATTAAAGAAATGATAAAAACTGAACGATGCTCAAGACCTCTAAACATTTAATGCCTTTTTTTTTTTTGCTTGTTTTTGGCAAGAAAGTTTCTCGATTTAGAAATTGGGGCGGGAAAGTGTGTGCGTAAAATGGTGTTGGTTATTTTATATATATAGATATATAGATTATGTATATATGAATCCATATGTGGAAAAACAATATAAGATGTTTCAAAGAAATTAGTTCGTTGTTAAATTGCAGCGTTATATTTTCTGGAAGTTTTATCGAATCACACAGATGTTTTTGTTTAGTTCCATTCCCAATTCGCAATAAATATTAACAAAACGTTGGGTCCATAAAAGCTTGCATGTTTTGTGTTCACGTAAATCCCGCAAGCGCACGGGATCGTTGACAAGTAATAATTGTAATGAGTTGAGAGTATCGTTCCCACGAGGAATAAGGTCTAGTTCTAATTATCAGTCTATCGTCGATTCAATTAAGTGAAACAATTAAAAAGAAATATTGTTTTGTTTGTCTATCTATTCTAAAAAATTGCAATGAATAAAAATTAAATAAAATAAAAATGTTGGGGAGTAAATATGAATGGAGAGCATGTATTGGAATCCGAATCTACCTAGTCATATCTATTTCAATTCAACAATTTTCTAATTTAGCTCATTCATGCGTTCTTGCCAATCGATAAAACTAATATATTTAACTTTCTTTTCCAAGACAAATCAAATCTACCATAAACATGACCTGAATCTGTTCCTAGTCCGAATGCGAATGTTTATGATGCATTAATCAAACAATTTATCAAATTGATTGCACACATCATATTGTTATTCCTAACATATAATGTTCGTGTGTTTATTTTGCCGCGTTCTAAACCTATTGTGACTTTTCCAAGACTACAACAAGCAACTAATGGGAATGCAAGAATAAATCAAGAACAAGAATTTACTAAATTATAGAATCATGATTTAAAACAAATAAAAACTAGGGTTCATCTCATCCAATACAAAAAAAGATCAGCCTAGCATCTTAATATGTAAATTAAACACAAAGAATTGGAAAATCATTACCCTGTTGAAGTCGCGAAAGAAACTCTAATTATTTCCTCAAGATTGTTGCCTTTGTTTTTCTTCAATTGGGCCCCTTTTCAATGCTTGATTCCCCAAGAAATTGATGTTGAATTCTCTATTGTGGCTTGTTCTATGGAGAGGCAAAAGTTCTGATTTTTGTGCAAAGATATTGTATTTATAGTTGGAGAAGAAACCTAATCAAGAAAGAAAAGTAAATTGTAAATCCGCGCAGGAGTATTTTTTTGGTCGGGTAAATAGCACAAATGGTCCCCAACCTTTGAGTTTTTTGAGAAAATGGTCCCCAATGTTTAGACTTTGGCATTTATACCCTCAGAATCACCAAACGTTGTGAAAATAGTCCCTACCGTTAGATTCTGTTAGTTTCCACCATTAAAAACTAGTAAATTACACAAATGGTCCATAATCTTTGAGTTTCTTGCGATAATAGTCCATAACATATTAAAGTCATGTTTGACATATTTAGTTTGTAAACTCCAACATTTGGCGTATTTAGTCCCTAACATATTAAGTCCCTATACGTTTGGCGTATTTAGTCCCTAACATATTAAGCCCCTATTTCAGACCAATTATTTCAAATAATGTGATTTTTAACTGTAATTTTTTGAAGAATTTGTGAATAAAAAATAAAAAAAAAATAATTGAACTTATTTGTATATTATTTTATTAATGGAATGTGTGTAGAGGTGGGTGTGGGTTGGGTTGGGCCTATTTTTTATGTGATCCGCCCAGATCCAAAAATTCACGGAGCGGATTTGGATCGGGGCTGATCCGATCCGTCCCGATCCGCGATCCGACATTTTTTTTAATAAATTTTTTTTATCATGTATAAAAATCTAATATGTAAATTTTGTAGCAAACTTTAATTTCTGGGAATAACCTGCAATCTTTGCATTTAAAAAAAAAAAACACATTTTTCATATTCTTCATTTGAAGAAAGAATTCCAATAAGTGATGGTAAAAAAACTCGATCCGTTGAATCGGCGAATCGGCCTCTATACGTCTCGTTTCAATAAAATAAATAAAATTTAATAAAAAAAATAATTTTCCAATTTTTTTTAAAAGATTTAATTTAAAATATATTTAAAAAAATTAAAAAAATTAAAAAAATAAAAAAATAATTCGACGGATCGGTGGACCGATCTGCCCTGACCCGAAATTTGACGGATCGCGGGGCGGATTCGGATCGGACCAAAAAAATTCGGGGCGAGGCGGATTGGGGTCCGATCCGCCCCGTTGCCAATACTAACCCACTGTGGTCGGGTTAATAAAAAATCAACCCAACCCAACCACGAGTTTAAACCCAACCCAACCAAGTTTTGGTCGGGTTGGGCTTTGGCCCAACTAGTAGAAAAAATTGAAAAAGAAAAAAAAACACATGAATAAATCATTAACTCAAATCATTTATATATAATACAATAACCCTTAATACAATCAATTGAACACTTGCTAATAAAATTAAAATATGTTCAATTAATATTTAAATAAGTTAAGTTTTTTTTTTTTTTTTTAAAGTAACTAACAAGTTTGCCAGTCTAAAGAAAGAAATGCACTCACTGTAAATGTCGAAAGAGTGTCAGAGAGAGAGAGAGAGAGAGAGAGAGCTTCAAAAAGTTGCAGTAAATGGGTGAGCTAACAATGTTACACATCATATATAACACGTGTTAACTGAAAAGAAAAATGTTTTTCCATTTTAATGATTTTTCAGAGGACACTATGTACGTAAACAAGACAAACTAATATAAAATTATTTAGAATTGATCATAATGTAGAAAAGGAAAACATCTTATATTAATACAATGCTAATTTAAAGTTAAAAAATATTCGGGTTGGGTTGGGTTGGGTTTTTCATCCAACCCGCAACCCAACCTGACCAATTTTTTTTAAATAAACCCGAACCCAACCAAATTTTCATGAAAAACCGACCCAAATCGATCGGGTCGGGCTGGTTCAACGGGTTCGGTCGGTTTATACTTTATGGGCACCTCTAAATGTATGGTTAAAAATGAGTTTTAAATAAACAAAGTTTATTTTGAATTTTTAAAGTGCACAATAAAATATTTAACAAACATCCACTCCATTGACAGTTCAACCTATTGGTAAAAAATAATAATAAATTCAAGGAACATAAACAAACAAATACATTGAACATCATTTTAGGAATTGAATAATAAATATGTTTTTATCAGTTCTATTTTCGATTTTTTATTTTGAGAATCGATTAATATAGATTTTCAAAATTTCATTTTTTCAAAACTCGTTTTCTTCCACATATTCTATTAATAATTTTTTTTTTAATTTATGCATAAATTAAAAAAAAAAAATCTTATTTTTAACTCAAATTATCCAAACTTAATTTTCAAATCGATCGATTCTGAAAATCGAAAATCAAAAATCGAAATCGAAAGTAGAACTAATAAAAATATATTTGTTATTCAATTCCTAAAATGATGTCCAATGTATTTGTTTATTTTTGTTCCATGAATTTATTATTTTTTTTACCAATAGGTTGAAATGTTATGTGGTAAATTTTTGTCAAATATTTTATTGTGCACTTTAGAAATCCAGAATAAATTTTATTTTTTTAAAACTCGTTTTCAAACACACATTCTATCAATAAAATGATCTACGAATAAATTTAATTTTTTTTTACTTTTTAACAGCCAATTCTTCAAAAAATTACAATTACAAACCACATTATTTGAAATAATTGGTCTGAAATAGGGGCTTAATATGTTATGGATTAAATACGCCAAACGTATAGGGACTTAATATGTTACGGACTAAATACGTCAAATGTTTAGAGGTTATAAACTAAAAATGGAAACATGACTTTAATATGTTAGGGACTATTATCGCAAGAAACTCAAAGATTATGGACCATTTGTGCTATTTACATGTTTTTAACGGTGGAAACTAACGGTAGTGACCATTTTCAAAACATTTGGTGATTCTGGGGGTATAAATGTCAAAATCTAAAAGTTAGAGACCATTTTCGCAAGAAATCCAAAGGTTTGGGGATCATTTGTGCTATTTACCCTTTTTGGTCTCTGCACAACGTTCATTGTTTCGGACATATCTTTTTATTCCCTTATCCGACTGAGAAGATTCAAAGTGCGTTAGAAAGATAACTTAAAGGGCTACTACCTTTCTTGAAATAGGATTTTCTCAATTCGAACGTTTATTACCCCAAAATCAGGTCTCAATGTCTGACTAGAAATTTGTCCAGAACTTGTATGATTGAAATTAATTTATGATAATATTCTTATCATTTTTCATTCCTTTTTGACTTCTATTTGCATCCAATTGACTCCTAAAAATCCTCAAAGTGTCTGTCTTGTGATCCAAGTCAATTATTGGATATTTGCAAGTTGATCCCTCATGTTTAATTTGCTCTTCAATCCTTCAACTTCCAATTGTAACAATATAGCCTCATACTTTCAAATCTTGTCGATTTACTCGTTTCAATTCTCAACTCCTTTAATTGGGTCCTCCAACTCTTAATTTCTTCATTTTGGTACCTTGAATGATTCCTGATTGACGTCCCAAACTTCTCAATTGCTCAATTTAGCTCCAAATTAATTCTTGAACCTCATCGTCCCCGTCTATCTATGAATTGTTTGCAATATAGTCCTTTTTGTACGGTTTCAATCACTTTTCTTCGTTTTGCCTCCAAAGTCATCCAAAATTGAGTTTTTCCTAAAACAAATAAAATCAACATACAATTAGCAATATAATGTCCTAAAAAACTTATAATTGTCTAAATTTAAAGCCAAGATAAGTACGAAAATGTACTTATCATTTTGTATGAATGATAACTTTATAAAGTTATGCCATATAGGTGAAGAAACTAAACTGGCTTTCAATGTATCTTCACGTTTTTCTCGTTGTATTATTGGTAAAACCTGTCTAAAATCTTCTCCTAAGACAATAATTTTTCCTCCAAAGGGAAGTGCGGAATCCATAATGTCCTGTAATAACCTGTCTACTGCTTCTACTGTGTAACGATGTGTCATTGGAGCCTCATCCCAAATAATGAGTTTACAAAATTTCAAGATTTTGCCAAGTGCAAATTGTTTAGTAATCGAACAATTTATAGTCCCAATTGTGTCTAAAGGAATCTTAAATGTTGAATGAGTTGTGCGTCCATTTGGAAACAAAGACGCTGCCACTCTTGATGACGTAGTTGCTATTGAAACATGGTTTTTAGATCTAACAGATGATAAAAGTGTTTTATACAAAAAAAAAAATACCTATTCCTCCCGGCCCATCGATAAAGTACACATTAGAAGAGACAGTTTCGATTGATTCCACTATCTTGTCATATGTATATCGTTGTTCGAAGTTCAGTTTTTCTTCGTATAACATTGTAGACTCATTGTCTATATACATTGTCTCTTGAGCAAACATTTTGTCAAATCTTTCATTTTTTTCATGTAGAGTTTTTATTTCAGCTAATTGATGTGACGACCCATTGTAAATAAAATCTTCAGACATGTTATACTCGAATTTGTCATATAATTTTTTTGGATTTTTGGATTACATAACATTAATAAAGTTGAAACCAGTTTTCGAAGAGAATCAAGCATTTGATAAGTGATTCCCTCTGACATGCATTCTTCACAATGATTGTCTCCACTCAGAAGCCCATGTAGTAATGCTGATTCAAATGATAATGCACCTTTGACGTGGTTTAAGAGCACTCCTAAGAAATAACGTTCGCCTTCAGTTGGGTTTATGTTGATAATTCTTCCAATAACAAGTTGTTTTTTCGTAGATCCCAAATTTTATTAGTTATATTCCACACAAAATTGGTTGGAAAATCTTTATATAATATTGTTCGTGCAAATGGATTCGATGAGTTAGTTGTAAATTATTTTGTTAACATTGTTCTCTTTGCAATATTTTTCTTTCATTACAGTTGTCGAAATATCTTCATCTTGATATGTAATAAATTATCGATCCTGAAGATGAAGTTGTAACAAAATAAAAGTTGGAGAAATCTCAGATAAAGGGAAAGAATAAATTCTCCATGCTACCTCTGGAGGAGAATCCATCTACCATTTTGGAAATCAAAAATTTCATCAATCGTAGTAAGTTCTTTGTTTGTACACATGGAAAAACTGACAACATCATGTCCTTTATAAACATATCTATATAAATATTAACAACAGCTTTAATAGAGAGCAAGTTTCTACATTAATATAACAATCAAATTTGGCAATTAAATAATGATTATGAGGAACAACCCATCGGTTTGTCAAGATAATGTAGAGTAATCTCGTGGATATTTATTTTTTACATATTTGATCAGAATGTCCGTTGTTTGAGCGTTTATTGATAGGATATGAATTTTCACCTAAAGAAGTAAATGTAGAGTAATCTCGTGGATATTTATTTTTACATATTTGATCAGATTTTATACAAACATTTTTATTATTCAAAAAGCCACAAGGTCCATGAATCACATGTTTAACAACAGTAGAATGTAAATATGGGAAATTATGTTCATCAGGTAATTCACAAGTTACAATGTTGTCGACTTGAGATGGTGTACAAGTTTTAAAACTATTTTTAAATATTAACAAGAAATGTGCATGAGATAGACCTCTCTTTTGAAATTCGACAACATAAATATAAGCTACAACCTGGCCTAGAACATGCATATGTAGAAGATCATTTTTTATCTCATCAAGTTTAGCTTTGAAAACACGAGGAATAAGATCAGGACAATTTTGTGGCATATCACAATGTCGTAATTCTTGTTGAATTTCATGCTAATTAGGGTTGCATGTCATTATTAAGAAGACATCTGGTTTTCCAAAGCGTTGTACAAGAGTCATTCCATCTCTGTATCTTTTTTGCATGTCTCGAGGTCCACGTGAACGATTGAGGTAATATTAATTTTCTCCCAATGATATGTCCTCTATTTTCTCTATTTTCAACATTATCAACTACTCCTTAGTACAATTCAGCGCGTATCTGAGTTTGATTTTGTCGAAAATAGTGAAATCTAGAGGTCTCAATTTAATGCACATATCAACAAAACACTGTTGCAATAGTCTACCAAAATGGAGCAAAATAGAATTACCTGGAGATCAAATCCGTAGCTTATAACAATAATATTCTCTACAAGAGACTTGGAATCTTTTGCCATACTTCAATGCTGTGAATGAACATTAGTAGTAACATATTTATTAGTAAAATAGTAATGAACAGATATTAAATTACTATATGATGTATTTGAAGTTGTACTTGTGAATTTACCTTCAGATTCTTTTTGAATAAGTTGTTCACGATTTTTCATATTGCTTGGGTGTAACATCTCATCCACGATATCATTTGATTGACTTACTGAAGATTTATTTCATTCAATGCCTTCATGCCATCTAGGTTCACCATATGAAAATAATAATGGATATTGTAAAGGAACATAACATCCATAGTAATAGTGAACTTTATGACATTAACCAGAATGCCCATAAATAGAAATATCACATAATCTAATATATGTAGATAGGTCATCTTCTACCTATATTCCGGCATCTTGAGAAGCAGAAGGTGCATTATAAAGACGTTGTTAAGATCAGGATGACATCTAATTTGAAGGCGTTGTGTGCACATATTTGTTTCTTCGTTCAATGATCGAAAAAAAACTTGAATAAGGTTTATGTTTTAGTATTTCAATAATTTGTAAGAGTAATGGGTCAACAAATTTGTCTAAGCTTTTAAGACGATTATGTAGTTCATATTCAGTTTCATAAAAACATAATTGTAAGTACGAAGGTTTATCTTTGGATTGAGGTAAAAGTTGATTTACATAATTATAGACTTGTCCTTGCACTCTAAACATATAAATTCCTTTGTTAGCTTTACATAATTCTTTATCGTATTTAACACCGAAAGAAGTGAAAGCAAAATGGTTATTATAAGTTCTAACAACTGTCATAAAATGAGACGAGTTTACAAAATTAGATGTGAACAATTCAAATAAACTATCTGGTGGAGAGTGTGAATGCAAATGAATTTTTCCAGAAGAACAACAAAATCCTTTACTTCCTCTATAAAAAAATTTAGCACCACAATGACCACAATAAACATAAGGAGGTACAATAAACATAAGGAGGTAATTGATAAGGACTTGTAGGTATAGCTACTATCAATGTTTGGTTATGCGTCTCAAGAGATTGTGAAGAGACATTTGATTCAGTAATTAATATTATAAGTTGTTGTACATGGATTTTTTGTGTCAAATTCGTATAGAACCACATTGTTGTTATCTTTGCCTACAGAAATAGAAAGAATAAAAAATAATAGTAGCATTATATTCTTGCAACCAAAAAAAAAAAAATGATTTTTTTTTTTTTTTTTTTTTTCAAAATTAGTAAAGAAATAGAGGAATATAAAAAGATTTTTCTAGTACCTGAAGAAGATGTGTTGTGTAGGCGTTTATCAACATGCGACGAGTTGGATGCTTTGATTTGAGCTATCGAGTTTTTAACTTTATTTGTACTCAATCACTTTGTTGGGATTTTGGTCCCAAACAAACCCCGGGGGCGATGATGAAACATCGGGTCAGTCTTTTAGCTTCGCAGGCCTTCGGCCCATGATCGAAGTATTTTATTCCCCAATTAAACCACAATATGAGTAACCCAAGAGTGAACAGGTTAGGAACTTTGCCACCCTATCTTGAGGTGTTAATTGGGTCATTGGCCCTGTTGCTCGATAGGTGGATCCGATTGGCGGCCCGGGTTTTAATTAGGCTCCCGACCTATTCCCTAATTAAAACCTAAACCTAAACCTACCTATCCTCTATATTTACTCCCTCACTCTCATAACTCACGACACACTCTCAAAAGCCGCTCTCTCACTCTCTCTTCGTGATTCGACAGTGCTTGGCTTTTCTCTTCTCTGTGAACTTGGTAACCCTGCGACCTTGCTCCATTTACTTGGCCTCCGGTTTGCTGCCTCCTTCGTGGTGGGCTGCTTCTTTCACCTACAGTCTCCGTGCGCTGCCTTTGTCTGCACCGTACCTTGGTGCGTCCGGTTCTAGGCCTCTGTTTGGTACGTTTTCTTGGTGAAATCTTGTGGGTTGCGGGTTGCGTCGGAGTATGATCTTCCCTGTTTCGTGTGGTGTTGCCGATTGTGGTTATTGGGGCAATTTATGAGCCCTCGGTTCTAGCCACACGATCGTGGCATTATCAAGTTTTTAGGGAGTTTTCTCTTATTCTTGATTCTTGTCAATCTTATCATTCCAATTACTTGTAATATATTGAGAATAACTTGTTACTTTGTGATTGTGCAAGGGTAAATTCTCCAACAAAGTGGTATCAGAGCCGAGGTTGACTGATCGGATGATTCATGACATTCGTTGGAATTTAATAATTTTCATTGAACCTCTGTTCACTCTTTCATTACAGAAATTATTTTTTCATTGAAATTTCATTTACTTCGTGTTTTCTAAAAATTCTTGACTGATTATTTTCGGGTGTTTTGTTTGGCAATTACAGCGTAGGTCATTCTTGCTTAGTGCTGAGTCTGCCTACATCGAGGGATAGTTGATTGCAAACTTCGCTAAAATAAATAAATAATTTTCGCATCACTCCTTATTACGGACACAGAGAAGTCCGCTCTGGTAAATTGGCTGATCACTTTTAAATTTATGTAATAGCAGGTCATCCTGTGGGGTGACCATTAGGCGGTTGCCTGTTGCTAGTTATAGGATTTAATTGTTATTACCTATGATTTGGGATATTGCTGATTTTCATACTTGTTCTTGATACATCTGGGTGATTATCTATCTCGTGCTACTCTTGATATTAGAATTGTTTCCCTTGGCCTTACCCGTGTCGAAGATTCTCTTGACTTGAGAGCTTTCGAGTCTCACGGAATCCTGAGAGTTTAGAACGGCGTATATATTGCGGCCTTTTATGTTTCTGTGTGAAATTCTCTTTGAGCTGCATATTATTCCATTGTGGTGTGTTGCTTGTTTTCTTGAAATATGTCTGCACATCATTTTGACTTGAGTGTCTTTAATGGAAAGGGTGATTTTTCTATTTGGCAACAGAAAATGAAAGGTATTTTAGTTCAGCAAAAAGTTTCTAAAGCTATTGATAATTCTTTTTCTGCTACTGTGACTGAAGAACAGAAAAATGAATTTGATGAACTTGCTTATACTTCTATTATCTTGCACTTATCTGATAGTGTTTTACGAAAAGTTGTTAAACACGATACTACTGAAGCTCTTTGGAAAAAGTTACAAGAACTTTACTTAACACAATCCACACTGAACAAACTTTTTCTTCTTGAAAGTTTTTTCAGTTTCAAAATCGATCCTTCAAAGGAATTAGATGAAAATCTTGATATTTTCAATAAACTTGTTCAAGATATCACAAATTGTGGTGATAAAGTGCCTGAAGAATACAATGCCATAATTTTATTGAATGCCATTCCTGACATATATAAGGATGTTAAGAATGCTATCAAGTATGGGAGGAAGACCCTTACCCCGGAGGTAGTCATTGATTCACTTAAGAGTAAGGATATGGAGATTAGAGCTGAGAAAGGTGGGAGAAAGCAAGGGGAGGTCCATTTTATGAGAGGTAGGACTCAAACAAAGGGTGGTGGAAATAGTGGGAGCGGACAAAGTAGTGGTAGCAAGAAAAAGGGTAGAAGTAGATCCAAATCACGAGGGAAAGCTGCAGGTAGAAAATGCTATGGTTGTTGTCAATTAGGACACTTTATCAGTGATTGCTTTAAGGAGAAAAATAAACTAAAGGGGAGTGAACAAGGGGAGGCGAACATTGTGGCACCTAAACATAATGAACCTAGTGAGGTTTACGTCCTCTTAGATCACAAGCCTAGTGAAATTAACCTGTCTATGAACTCCCATACTGATGAATGGATTCTTGACTCTGGTGCATCATTTCATGTCACTTCTCATAAGCATTGGTTTGATCATTTGCATGAGTCTGATCATGGTCATGTTCTTGCATGGGGTGGACTCGCATATAACATTACAGGTGTTGGTGATGTTATTGTCAAATTTGAAAATGGTTTTGTGCATACATTGAAGAATGTTAGGTACATTCCACATATGGGTAGAAATTTGATATCGGTGGGAGAGTTAGAAAATGCAGGTTTCACTGGGAGGCTTGGTGACGGGATGATTAAAATGTTTAAAGGTGCACTTAGGGCCTTTAAGGCCATTAAGAAAAATGGCATTTACACAATTCATGCTGAGGTAGTAAGTGGTAAAAACCATACTATTGTATCCATTGACACCGATCACACACAAAAATGGCACAATAGACTTGCACATGTGAGTGTTAAAGGTCTAAAATTTTTAAATGATAAGGGTGTGTTTGGAAAGGATAAGGTGTCTGACATGCCATTTTGTGATCATTGTGTGCTTGGGAAACATCACAGGATGTCTTTTGCATCTAGCACACACCGGACAACTAGAATGCTTGAATACATTCATTCTGACTTATGGGGCCCTTGGAGTAATCCCACTTTTGGTGGTAACAAATATTTCCTGTCCATTATTGATGATTTCTCCAGACGTGTGTGGATTTATTTGTTGAAAGACAAATCTGAAACTTTTGAAAAGTTTAAAACTTGGAAATTACAGGTGGAGAATCAGACAGGTAGAAATATAAAATATTTGAGAACTGATAATGGTCTTGAATTCTGCAATTCCGATTTTGACAATATATTTAAAGATAATGGTATTACTAGACATAGAACTGTGCCTTACACTCCCCAACAAAATGGGGTTGCTGAAAGGATGAATCGTACATTACTTGATAAGGTTAGATGTATGATGTTAAGCTCTGGTGTGCCTAAATATTTTTGGGGTGAAGCTGTTATGACTGCATGCTATCTGATTAATATGACTCCTTCCGCTGCCTTGAATGGTGATACACCATATGAAAAATGGTATGGGAAATGTATTGATTATTCTATGCTTAGAACTTTTGGTTGTACTGCGTTTTCTCATCAAAGTGAGGGAAAGTTAGAACCTAGAGCTAGAAAGTGTGTCTTTCTAGGATATCCCGAAGGTGTTAAAGGGTATAGGTTGTGGGACAGAAGTCAAAAGGGCGTGAGAATAATCATCAGCAGAGATGTCACCTTTAATGAGTCTGAGATGCCTTATCTAGGAAGCGAAGAACATCTAGAGATAGGTGGAGATGAACCCTCACCTGAGGTGGAGAGTGTTAGAATCTCTATCCCCATTACCCCGAGTGAGGTGGAGAGTAACCCCCAACAAGATCACGAGAATGCAGAATTTGAAGAAGATGACCCTATAGATCATCCTGTTGACCATAACCCTTTAGATGGCTATCAGTTAGCTAGAGATAGGGAAAGAAGACCACATAGAGAACCCCAAAGAATGTCCGACTACGTCATAGCCTATGCTAGTTACCAAGACCTAGCTGATAAAGAGCCCAATACTTACGAGGAGGCTATGAGAAGTGAAAATAATAAATTTTGGGTTAGTGCCATGAAAGAGGAGATGAAATCGCTCCATAAGAATCAAACCTGGGTTTTAGTGGATAGACCAAGAGATAAATCTATTATAGGCTGCAAATGGGTCTACAAGGTGAAGGAGGGTACCACTGAGAGTGAACCAGTGAGATATAAGGCTAGGCTAGTTGCCAAGGGGTACACACAAAAGGAAGGGGTAGACTATAATGAGATTTTCTCGCCCGTTGTTAAGTATACCACCATTAGAGTCATGCTTGCTTTTGTTGCGTATTATGACTGGGAATTTGAACAACTTGATGTGAAAACTGCTTTTTTACATGGAGATCTTGAAGAGAAAATTTTTATGTTTCAACCCAAAGGTTTTGAAGATAAAGAAAAACCTGATCATGTGTGTTTCCTTAAAAAATCATTATATGGTTTAAAATAATCACCTAGACAGTGGTACAAGAAATTTGATTCTTATGTGCTCTCTATTGGTTTCAAGAGAAGTGAGTTTGATCATTGTCTATACTATATGAATCACAGCACTGATGAGTGTGTGTATTTGTTACTTTATGTGGATGACATGTTATTGATTGGTTCTAACATGATTTTAGTAGACAAGATTAAAAATGAGTTAAACAAGGAATTTGATATGAAGGACCTAGGCCATGCTAAACGTATTTTGGGTATGGAAATTGAAAGAAATATGTCTAATTCTTGTTTATTCCTGCATCAAACTCCCTATGTGCAAAAGGTGTTAAAGAAGTTTGATATGATTAATTGTAAACCTGCTTCTGTACCTCTTGGAAATCATTTTGTTTTAACAAAAGATCAATCACTTGCGAATGAGGAAGAAATAGCTTATATGAGTAATATACTCTATTCTAATGTGATTGGTTCTGTGATGTATCTGATGGTTTCTACTCGGCCAGATTTGGCCTTTGCTGTTAGTACTTTGAGCAGGTACATGTCTAGTCCTGGCCCCACTCATTGGGAAGCCTTGAAGTGGATACTTAGGTATCTTAGTGACACTTACAATGTGGGTTTAATCTATAAGTGCAAATCTAATAATGTGAAATTGAAGGGTTTTACCGATGCTGATTATGGTGGAGATAGAGATAATAGGAAATCTACTTCCTCTTATGTGTTTACTTTGTGTGACTCATGTGTTAGTTGGAAGTCTCAGCTCCAACATATCGTTGCTCTCTCTACTACCGAGTCTGAATATATTGCTGTTACCGAGACCTTTAAAGAAGCTTTGTGGTTTAAAGGATTACTTAAGGAACTAGGAGCCTTAAATGAAAGTGTAACAGTATATTCTGATAGTCAATCAGCTATTCATTTATGTAAGAATCCTGTTTTTCATGAACGTACTAAACATATTGATGTTAGATTACATTTTATTAGGAATATTGTTTCTTAAGATGAAATTAAACTTGAGAAAGTGCATACAGATTATAACCCCGCAGATATGGGCACAAAGGTGCTCACATTGGTAAAATTTAGAAGTTGTCTATTGCTTCTAAATATCGGTACAGGTATGAAAATGTCTGATTAGTTTATGACTTTAATCTTGCAACTACTAAACATGTGTTGTTTTGTTTTTTGCAGGTTTGTTCGGTACCAAGGTGGAAGTTTGTTGGGATTTTGGTCCCAAACAAACCCCGGGGGCGATGATGAAACATCGGGTCGGTCTTTTAGCTTCGTACGCCTTCGGCCCATGATCGAAGTATTTTATGCCCCAATTAAACCACAATATGAGTAACCCAAGAGTGAACAGGTTAGGAACTTTGCCACCCTATCTTGAGGTGTTAATTGGGTCATTGGCCCTGTTGCTCGATAGGTGGATCCGATTGGCGGCCCGGGGTTTTAATTAGGCTCTCGACCTATTCCCTAATTAAAACCTAAACCTAAACCTACCTATCCTCTATATTTACTCCCTCACTCTCATAACTCGCAACACACTCTCAAAAGCCGCTCTCTCGCTCTCTCTTCGTGACCCGACAGTGCTTGGCTTTTCTCTTCTCTGTGAACTTGGTAACCCTGCGACCTTGCTCCATTTACTTGGCCTTCGGTTTGCTGCCTCCTTCGTGGTGGGCTGCTTCTTTCACCTACAGTCTCCGTGCGCTGCCTTTGTCTGCACCGTACCTTGGTGCGTCCGGTTCTAGGCCTCTGTTTGGTACGTTTTCTTGGTGAAAACTTGTAGGTTTCGGGTTGCCTCGGAGTGTGATCTTCCCTGTTTCGTGTGGTGTTGCCGATTATGGTTATTGGGGCAATTTATGAGCCCTCGGTTCTAGCCACACGATCGTGGCATTATCAAGTTTTTAGGGAGTTTTCTCTTATTCTTAATTCTTGTCAATCTTATCATTCCAATTTCTTGTCATATATTGAGAATAACTTGTTATTTTGTGATTGTGGAAGGGTAAATTATCCAACACACTTAACATGTTGTCCATGTGCTTCAGCAATATTGTCATCGGCTGTTAGATTATGAGATGTAGAAACACCTTCTATTGGTCCTTGTAATCAATGTTGTCTTTTTAACTAGAAAAGGACAAAAATATAAATTAGGATTTGTGTTAGCTGTTAGCACGCATCGAGAAAAAATAAAAATGTAACGTATAACAGTTTTAAAAATTGTAAATTAGTTTACTATATATAGTTATAAAAACATATTAAAAGGTGAAATATAAATATATATACTAAATACAGTAGGAAGTATACCCATTGTAAAGTGCGCAAGATTTTGTAGAAAAAAAAAATATATATATATATATATATATATATAATATCAAGTAAATATCATATCAAGTAAAAAAATATAATATGAAGTATAATATTAAAAAAATATATAATACCAAGTAAATATTACGACAGAAAGACCAGTTGTACTTAACAAAGTCTAAAATTTTATCTGCTGGTTGATATATAGAAGCAAAATCACTACCACCAAAAGTTTGACGTAAAAATATTAAAATGTTATTTTATTGCATGAAATTTGTTCGTATAAATGCAGTTAATAAAACAAAAATACCTCTATAACCTGGCTATTCTTGACAATGTTAAATACACCAGAGTAACTTTCTTATAAATTCTAATTTCCAAATGATAACCAGTTGTCTAATATCAACATGTCTTTGGAATCCACCATGTGCAGATTATATTATATTGATAATAACATTAGAGTAACTTGTCTAAAGCAATGTAAATGCCAATGGATGCAAATAGACATGAAATTGTAAACAATTAATCTGGCCAGGAGATTCTCCTACTCCACCGGTAACACTTATTTTGGCATCCAACAAAGTGAAGAACAAGCAACAAAAATACTTGGATTCAATTGAAACACACAGATTACTTACCTTAATTTATATATAGATCAAAGCTCAGCGCCCAAAGAGCACAACACGAAACAAATAAGGCAATCCCAGGTTTGTTCACCAAAATTGATATCCAAAATCTTGAATCTCGGAAAAATTTAAGCCACAAATGTGAAAATCCAAGAAAATCTTGCTAATTGCATTTGGAAAAGGCATTAAAATATTAAGAAGTTCGAACTTTACACTCAACAATAAACCAACGAATTCCAATACCAATTACACCAAAACACCCACCAGTGAATTCCACGTGCACTTCGTGCAGACTGTTTAGTATAGAGTTGAACCCAGAAGCTTTTATTACATTACACTTGATAAATGAGAGAGATTATAGGTACAGGAAGTTTGTGATGGTCCAAATAGATTATAATCAAGATTCAATTTGTAAAGCGTTGGATGAAGATAGACGAAATAAGTTGGTTTCGTTTGCCTATATAGCATTTGAGGTGAAAGCTGAAGGTAATAGGCGTGGGTATGGTTTCATATGGTTCTGATTCTTAGGGAATGAATCGAACCAAGAACTTATGGTTCTTTTTGCAAGAGAAGAACCGAATCAAAACCGAATCAAAACCGAACCGTTCGTTTCTTTTGGTTCTGATTCTGGTTCTGGTTCCGATTTTCTAAACTAAAATTTTTCAAACTTAAGCGATGAGCCATGGTAAATTCCGGCTGGTAAGACCCGTAAGACGGTAAATTCATCGACTTTGATCAAAATACGAATACAACACTCAAAATCATTGACACCAAAATATTCACTCATTTTTAAACAGTAACGTATTTCCTCATTCGTGTGTATGTACTCATTCTAAAAATTCTTCAATTTCTGCTCGTAATTCTCTACCTTTTCAGGGAACATTCGCACAAATCCACCAAACACTTGAAAACAAGATAACAATTAATTTTAAGATGAAGAGTGAATATTTATAGTGTATTCCCTAACATAATCATTATTGTTTATAAACCAATTTATAAACGACACAATTTTTCAAACCACTTTTTAACCATCCAAATTTTCTTTCTCCACTTTTCAACCACACGTTTTACTTTTTAAACAGTAAAAAAATCGTTTATAAACTGCTACAGTGTTACCGAACAGAGCATTAGGTGGCGTTCTGTTTGTATTTTATTTTGTATTTTCATTTTTGAAAATATTTTGTGTTTCTTGTTTTTATTTTTATTTTCAAATTTGCTGAAAACGTGTTTGGTTTGTCATTTCTGAAAACTAATTTTGAAAATGAAAAGCTGGGAAACATGTTCTGTTTGAAATTTTGCAGAATACTACTTAAACTATTTTTAATTAATTTGCTTGCAGAATACTACTAACTCAAACTTAAATTTCCTTTCACAATACACTGAAAACATGGTTACATGCAACACACTAATGTGAGCATTAAGAGTCTATATTAATACATCTTGATCAGGTTCGGGATTTGAAGAAGCTCTAGGTCTATTAAAATCCAAAAAATGAAAGTTCATTCAAAACCACCAGAGTCCATTTATCAAGGCATTTTTTGAATTATAACAACACGAATTTTCAATTAATTTTTTTCGTAATGTTGATATTGAATTCAATAAAACTTTATTTAAGCTTAGTTCTAAGGAGATAATTCTTCCTAAAAAAAAAAAAAAAAAAATCTGTATTTAGGCTTAGTTCTAAACTAGGATAATTCTTTTAAAAAAAAAAAAATCCCGAAACGCATTTTCCGCGTTTTGAAAATTTTTTGTTGAAATACACACAAAACGCCCAAAACAAGGTTTTGGGCGTTTTGTGCACAAATTTTTTTTTTTTTTTTTTTTTTTTTTCAAAATGCGTTTTCGAATATGGTAAAGAGAACGCGTTTTTAGTGTTTTTGAAAAAAAAAAAACAGAAAACGACCTCAAAACAGTAAAGAGAACAAGACCTTATTGTTTGTTCATTCTTGAAGAAGTGATGGCTGAAAGTTTGAAGTTGAACGATAGAACCAATTAAAGAAAAATGATTTTTGATCTATGATTATTTGTTTATTACTTGTTTTGCTTATAATTATTGTAATGTTTAATGAGTTAATAGTTGTTGTATAATCGATATTGATTAATGGACCAGATAACATGCATTAAGATTAGGAATTGATGATTTTTTTTTATTTTTTAAAACTTTTATTTAAAAAAATAAAAAAATCGTATTTTGTTTTGGTTCTTGGTTCTGATTCTGGTTCTGAACCAAGAACCGGAATCAGAATCGGAACCGATGGTTCTTGATTTTTAAAACTAGAACCGTTTAAAATTGATAGAACCGAACTAAATCGGGATCGAACCGAAATCGACCCGCTGGTTCCGATTCTTTTACCCAGGCCTAGAAGGTAAGATGTTTAGTGAACATGCGGTAGATTAAGATTGGCATGGCGATGTACCGCTGGGATTAGACAGGGGTGAAATAGGATGAGCAGCGGAACTAAAAATAAATATATTCTGGACTTGTTGATGGCAAGGAGTAGAGGGGAAGTGTAGATATTGTATGGTTCAACACAAAAGAAGTTAAGATATGTGGGATATTTTTCGAACACTGTTTGAAAACCATAATATAGGATATTTCAACGATCAGGTGTGAAAAGTATGGTTACATAAATAAATAGTAAATTCTCATTGTAAAAAAAAAAAAAAAAAAGAAAAAGAAGGTGTAGTCCACACCTTGAGGGCCCTAACCGACCTTGTCCTAGGTCATTGGTTAAGGAGATAAATCGCAGGTTATGCCTCCCAGAGCCAGGGTGGAGGTGTGGTAAATAATAACTCTCGCTTGTCACATGGTACAAATCTATTATTTCAGGATTCGAACCCTGCACCTTACTGCGTTGAGCACTTTTCCATCCCTCCCCTTTGCCACGGGAAGATGTGTCCTGGGGACGTAAATTTTCATTGTCTGTTTTATTAATATAGAGGGATATTTTGTTATGATTAAATAACATCTTATAACACGTAAATTTTAATTTTATTTATTAATTATTAAGCATGTGAATTCTAAGGCGGAGCCCAGATGTAAAATCAGCGAGGACACGATTTAACTATAGATTTTATTTATTTATTTATTTTACAAACAACACAAAAATGATAATAAAAAATTACACCTTTTTTTGTAACTTTTAAGTTTTACCTTATACCTATAAATTTTATTTCAAAAAACGTTATAATCATATAATTTTTCATTTTTTTTTCACAACTTTTACCGTGTACCTACAATGTTTATAATTCAAAAGTATATGATGAGCTTATAATCAATTTCATCAAACATATTTGCTTAAATGAACATAACATTGTACAATAAACATATGTAATAATATAGATTATCTTTTAATTTTTTTCAATTTGAATACGTAGTCTAGGATTATAATGTATTCAAATTGTGCAATAATAATTTCTACACCATTTTATTTCATTAAACTTGTACAAATTAAAAATACCCATGATAATCCAAACTTCAATCTATACAATTGAAGCGAATTAATTCACAAGAATTTATATCTACCCAAATGATCATAACAACAAATTAAAAGTCACACTATCAGGTTATATACTCAAAGAATAAAAATTAATAATACTAAAAAAGAGGGTTGTTATAACATTTTCATAAAAAAAAGGGGTTGACAGTACAAATGGTCCCCAACCTTTGAATTTCTTGCAAAAATAGTATCTACCCAAATGATCATAACAGCTAATTAAAAGTCGCACTATCACATTATATATTTAAAGAATAAAAATTAATAATACTAAAAAGAGGGTTGTTATAACATTTTCATAAAATAAGAAAGGGTAAACAGTACAAATGGTCCATAATCTTTGAATTTCTTGCAAAAATAGTCCATAATGTTTAGATTTTGGCATTTATACCCTCAGAATTACAAAACGTTGCGAGACTTGCCCTACCGTCACATTTCATTAATTTCCACCGTTAAAAAAAGTTAAATAGTACAAATGATCCATAACATTTGAGTTTTTTGCGATAATAGTCCCTAACATATTAAGCTCATGTTTGTCTTATTTAGTTTGTAACATAAAAAGTTTGGCGTATTTAGTCCCTAATAAATTAAGCCCATTTGAGACTAGTTATTTCAAATAATGTAGTTTGTAATCGTAATTTTTTGAAGAATTCATGGTTAAAAAGTAAGGTTTTTTTTTTTATGCGTAGATTATTTTATTGATAGAACGCGTGGTTGAAAATGAATTTAAAAAAAAATAAAGTTTATTCTAGATTTCGAAAGTGCATAATAAAATATTTAACAAAAATTCGTCACATTAACAGTTCAACCTATTAGTTTTTTAAAAAAAAAAACTCATGGAACATAAACAAAAAATACATTGGAAATCATTTTAGGAATTAAATAACAAATATTTTTGAAAAAAATTGTGGTAAAAAGGTAATAATTTTTTTTTTTTAAAAAAATTATGTGTAAATTATTTTATTAATAGAATGTGTGGAAGAAAACGAATTTTAAAAAAATTAAATTTTTTCAAATTGAAAGTAGAACTGATAAAAACATATTTGTTATTCAATTCCTAAAATTATGTTCAGTTATTTTTTTATTATGTTCCATAAAATTTTTTTACCACTAGGTTAAGCTGTTAATGTGGTAAATTTTTGTTAAATATTTTACTGTGCACTTTAGAAATTCAGAATAAACTTTATTTTTTAAAACTCTTTTTCGACCACACATTCTGTCAATGAAATAATCTACAAATAAATACAAAAAAAAATCTTAATTTTTAACCACAAATTCTTTAAAAAGTTACAATTACAAACCACATTATTTGAAATAACTGGTCTCAAACAGGGGTTTAATATGTTTGAGACTAAATACGTCAAACATTTGTATGTTAGAAACTAAATAAGCTAAGCATGAACTTAATATGTTAGAGATTATTATCACAAAAAACTCAAAGGTGAGGGACCATTTGGGCTATATAACCTTTTTTAACTGTGAAAACTAATGGAATCTGACTAAAGGGACCATTCTTGCAACATTTTGTGATTCTGAGGGTATAAATGTCAAGCTCTAAAACGTTAGGGACTATTTTTGCAAGAAATCCAAATGTTGAGGATCATTTGTGCTGTTTACCCAATAAAAAATGACATATAAAAAAAAAATCAAAGAATTGAGTGGGGGCTAGGGCCTCCACTGGCTCCACCATTGTGTGAATTAAAGCTTTTATGATCTCTTGTGATAATATAAGTTGGGTATTTACGTTGAGAAGTACAGTATGATAAAACTTATATTTTGATCCTAAATAATTTGTTCACAACCAATATATAAGGGTTGAAACCTTGTACAGGAAGGTTGTAGTGTTGATTGATTCACTATTCTAATTTACAATTTTTCATTATCGCATAAAAAGTTAAAGGTGACATTAGTACACTTGGATCGTATTGAATGGACCATGTGACAAGTTTAATTCTATAGTATGACCGTGCAGAGAATTAAATTTCACTTGATCGCTATGTATTTCATCTAAATCCCTTGAAATGTATATATTTTCGTGACTTTAATGATACTTTGATTTACAACTAGATGAGATCATTTTGATTGATCAAATATCTCTGTGAGTTGGGAACTTTAGAATGAGCGAATTAGAGAACATGTAATTCTAGTTCTTTGCCAAGGTTGGTGCTAAGTGTTGATGTTTATCTTGTGATTTTCACAATTTTTTATGTTGGAAATATATATTGTGCAAGAGAATTTTCACTTGTGAATATGAAAGGGAATCCCACATTGTTTGAGAATTGGGATTGGTAAAGGAATCTTAAAAAGGATTACAATCCCACATTAGTTAGAAATGAAAAAAAATGAGAAAAAGTGGAGGCTGTAAATAATAGTTCCATTCCACATTGGAAAATGGAAAAAATGTGGAAATGTGGGGAAAGCCTAAATAGCTATCCCACATAGGATAAAAATGAGTTTGTGGACCAATTTAAATATGGTTAACAATTTTTAAGGTGTAACCATTTGTAGTATAGAGACTCATCCATGGCCTACGCGCTCGTAAGGGGTGCAAATCTTTGACCGACTTGGCCTTCGAACCTTGAACTTGTGTGCAGGCTCGACTTGCGTACACGAATATCGGACCGAATGAACAAAAAATTGGCCACAAAGTGCAAGCCATATTTTGGAATTTTGTTTTAAGTTTTTTCATTTAAAACATAACTCCAAAAATGATTTCCATTTAATTTGTAACTCCAAAACGTTTGGAGTAAAGACAGTGAGTTACAGATTCAAATGTTGTACTAAATGCAAAGGCTCCTCCTTGCCTATATATCCAGCAACAATTCCTTCCGTCCAAATACACAGTAAATTCACGGAATCTCTCTGCATTTTCTGTCCAAATTCTTGTCTTCTTCCAGTAGCTTGGTGATTCCGTTCCGGCACATTATCAGTTCAACTGCAACGGTGTAGTTCACGCCGTTGTATCCTAGGAAGCAAGTACTCAAGTTACTTCAGTGAGATGACGAATATTACTTTAAGGACATTGTATTGAACACAGGCCCCATCTCCATGACGTTCAATTGATTTTGTTCGCTCAAAATAGTGTACCGCAAGCGCACGGGTCGCATACAAGTAATAAAGTGGACTTTTTGAGTCCGGGTTGTCGATCCCACGAGGAATGTATACTCTATTATACTCTAGTTAATTTAATCTTAACAAATAAAACACACAATTAAAAGATGGAGTTGGAAAATTCTAAATTAAAGAAACTAATTTTAAACCAAATTAAAATAAGGAAAATGAAAGATAAAATATTTGAGATTCATGATTTTACCTAACTCTTGCTTAAGTAATTTCTCAACACATGCAAATTAATAAATTACTCATTTACAATGTTAGACCCGATTTTTCAAGCTTAGCTAATTACCTCTCCCGAGTGAAATTAACCCTAATCAATTGGTTTAACCTACTATATCTCTATGTCGATCAATGCCCAATCAATTGCATCAACTCTTTGTGAAAATAGCTCAATGGATCATCTAGGATTTAAGGTATATCTCTATCCTTAACAAGAACCTAGAGCATTTGTTATTTGGTCTAAAATGCATAATATCTCTAGATTATCATATAATAAGTGTATTTTATACACTTATTTCTATCCTAAAAGTATGAATTTATATGTTTGTTTTAGAATATTTGCTATTTATTTTGTGTTATTTGTTTATATTTTAGAAATAATTCCAAAGTCGAGAAAATAATGGAATTGGAGCAAAAACAAGCAAATTGGATGATAAAAGAACCAAAGTATGCAAATCAAGAATGGATGAAGTAGATCAAGGGCTAAATTAAAAGAAAAGTCAAAGAAAGAACCAAGTTGGTAGATTTCAGAAGTTCAAGGACCAAATTGAAAATATTCAATAGTTGATTCGGATCAAGATAAGATACTTGAAGAATGCTAGGAGTCAATTGGATGCAATTAAAAGTCAAAAGGGAATGAAATATGATAAGAATATTACCATAAATTCATTCCAATCACACAAGATTTTCGGGCAGATTTTTAGTCATACTTTGAAACCTAATTTCGGGGTCTTAAACGTTAGAATTGGGAAAATCCTATTTCGGAAGAATTGTAGCCCTTTACGTTATCTTTCTAACGGATTTTGAATCATCTAAATCGGATAAGGGAATAAAAAGATATGATCAAAATACTAAACGTTGTGTAGTGACAAAAAATTCTTCCGCGAAGGTAACTTTCCTTGTTCGGTTGAAACTCTTTTGGAATTTAATTTGGACGTGAAACTCAGCATTATTTCTTCCCAAGTAACCTAATTCTCATGAACATCTATAAATACATGGCTTGGGGCACGAAATTAAGGGTTCCCAATCTTCATAATTCATGCCAAAACGCTGTCGAAGTGCCGAGGAATCCAAACCACGCCAAGATCAAGATTGAAGATACAATTGCAAGGAGATGAATTGTGTTACATCTTTTCATATCTCTTGTTATTTATTTTCTAGTATGTTTCTAGGCTAGGTTAATTGTGATGAAGTTTTGATTTCTTGACTCCATATTTTAATCTATTATTTAATTTATGCAATTCATGATTTTGAGCAATTGAATTATGCTTTTTCTATCATGCAATTAATTGATCACTAGTTGTATGATTTTAGGTTGTGATTTCTTAAGTTCGAAAGATTAGATTTCATTAGACTTGTTTCGATTGCCACAAAGTCCGATAGGGGATAGAAATATACCCCTATGCTTTGTGTTATCTACTATAATATTCATAGTTATTTTAATGCTTTCTTGCACATTCGTATTCAACATAGAAATATAGTTGGGTCGTGTGTAGGAATAGACGTTATTGTTTGTCCGAAATGAAGTTTTAACAACATTAGGAATATGGATTTTCAAAATCCGTGAATTGTATTTAAATAATTGGTTAAAATATGGATGATAGAGTCAAAATGGATTCATAATTCTAACGCATTTATTTTCATTCGTTTAAAATCAAATTTGTCAATTTTTTAGTTTAATCTTTGTTTTAGTTTTCAAAATCAAAATTCTCAAATCAAAGCAAATCTCTAGTTCCGGTTAAGGTAGTAATCTAAAATACAATTTAACACAATCTCTGTGGGATCGATACTTGGACTCACGTCCACTTTATTACTTGCGCAACCCGTGCACTTGCAGATCGTTATCAAGTTTTTGGCGCCGTTGCCGGAGATTGTTCTTTAAATTTATTCTTAGATTACTTTCACTAATTCGGACTTTTTACTTTTTTTTTTTTTTGTAGTATTTTATTTTTTTTTGTTTTTATTTTGTTACTTTGGATTATCCACCACAATTTTAAGCCTTCCTATATTTGGTTTTTTTTTCGAGGTATATTTGAATCTACCATTGGCTTGCAATGAACGATTTCAACATGGACTATGAAGACATGTTTGGAGAATATCCAGGTTGTGAATTTTGCTCCAAAATATATTGTAATGGACAGTGCTTGGATGCGAGCAATATTTGGGTCACACCAAAACTCTTAGTGTTTAAAGAATACTTGAAATGCCGACAACAAGCAATTGACATGTCGGATGCAAGTCACATGCTCTTTGATGAGTGTGTACCGAATGATTGGGACGAGGACATCGCTCTAGTGGGAGATGGTCCTCCACTGTGGAGTGAAAGGGTAATTTCAAAATACTATCAGAAGCTAGCCAAGATAGATGAAGGTGATATGGTGCTAGGAGACTCCATGTATTGGAGTGAATTTAAAAGGTGGGGATATAATCCACTCGAGAAAGTTCATAAGAAAGACTTGCCAATGCCCATGGAGTTTGACGAAAAACCCGCCATTGAATCCAAAGATGAGTTCACTATTGAAGAAACACTTGAAGATGATGAAAAATCAATCACAGTAGAGCTAAATAGAGATTTGGACATCAATGAGAAAGAAATCAACTTACATGGTTTTGACCTTGTTGATTGCCAAGTAATTGAGTTTGTAATTAAACTTGATGAGGAGGTGGAAGTCTTCATAGTTGAATTTGAATTGGATGAGGACATGTTCTATAATATGGAGAGGGGCAATTTCGAGTCTTGGAGATCAAATGAGGAGTGGAACATATCCAAAAGAAAGAAGATGGGAAAGGCATCCAAAGCTTTCTTTAGGTGCCCTTGAATTAATTTCCATAAAGTCTAGCTCTAGACTATAAATGAAGCGCTTATTGGGAGGCAACCCAATTTCTCAAACCCTTTTCTTTAGTTATTTTCTTTATTGCTTTTGAGTTATTTTATTGCTTGATTGTTGTTTAGTTACTTAACATTGCATTTTAGGAGCACTAGTGTTTTTAGAGTGCATGCATTGAGTTGTTATGTGCTTTAGATAATTCTAGTATTCTATTTTTCACATTCTTGCACTTTTAGTTTCCATTGCATTTCTATTTGTTTTATTGTTAATCATCACAATCTTTCACTTGATCACCTAGCTTAGGACATGAACATATTGTTTAAAAGTTGGTTGCATGCATTTGAAAGCATTTAGGGGTCGAAAACGGGGTCCAAAACTCAAATTTTGAAAAATTTCAAGTCACTACCTTTAACACCGTGCGGTCGCACGGTGTGATAACCGTGCGGTCGCATGGTTAGAAACTGGGCAGAACCGGCAGATTGTTTAATATGCATTCTTCTTTCATTTTAACCACTTCAAACCCGAATTTCCTCCCCAAAATCATCCCACATTGAGTCCCCAACTGTTCCCCTAAGTTTGCACATCATTATAACTCAAAATCATACCTTGCATTACATCAAAATCATCCAAAGGTAAGAAGTTTTCACCAATTTCCAAGATTATGCATAATTTTTGTGTTCTTCAAATTCTTTGTGAAAATTGAATATTGTGAATTGATGGTGATGGGTTTAGGCTAGAACTTAGAGTATTGAATTGTGTTTATTAGGTGAAAATTTTTGGTTTAATTCAAGTCTCCAATTTTATGAATTTCTTGATTTCTTAATATGCATGTAAGGTGTTTGATTAAATGTTTCAATGAGGTTTTTGTTGAGTTTTGGAAAATCTTTTTGGATGATCACCCTCACTACATGTTAAGCATCATTTGTGCATCATCCATTCATTGTTTACACATATTTAAGGCATAGAACTCAACATGAACATCTTTGCACTACAAAGCACTTCATTGCAAGGCCATTGCAAGGCATCACAGCACCACTGCACCTGTTTTCAATTTCACTGCACCTACGTTGTCACATCTTTTCATGACCCAAATGAACTTCAAACTTACTGATTTTTTGATATGTTGTAGACCAAGTTATGTACTTTCATATGCCCTAGACATATCTCGGGAAATTTTCACATTTTCGAGGCGATGTCAAGGGTTGAAAATTAGTGGTCGACCACTTTTCAAAAATTTCAATTTTTTTTTTCTAAGTCCTAGTTTGGGTGTGTTGTGTTGATTTTTTTTAGTTCCTATGTGATGATTATACTTCTAATGACCATTAATGTTTATTTACAAGGAACATATCATCATGGGGCAATTGACGCCAAACATTGAAAAGGAAGTAAGGGATCATTTCATCCAACCAAACATTCAAGTCAAAACTTAAAAAATGGGAACACCAACTCTCCAAACTCGGGAAGTACATTAACCCTCTTTGTTCTTTTTGTGTTTATTTTCTTTATTTATTTTTAATACATTGAGGACAATGTATGATTCTAGTTTGGGGGTGGGAATCTCATTCATGTGCTTTTATATACACATTCATTCGATTTTGGGTAGAAAATTAATAAAAATTTGAAAAATTGAAAAAAAAAATCATAAAAAGTGGAAAATTTGAAAATTTTTGCTGACTTATTTATTGCTTATGACATGATTTGATTTGACTTTTGTGCTTTAATTAGAAAATTGGACAACATGCGAACAAAATTTTTCTTAAACATTCATCCATGTAAGACTTTAATCAAATTGGAGCACATAGCCAATTTCAAATAATGACTTGTGTAAGGAGATGCTTGATATTTGTGGGGTAAACTTGTGCACTTTGAACATAGAACTGACTGTAAAATTCCAAACCTTTAGAAATTTAGATCCCGACCTGAAATGTAGAACCAAACTGCTCAAGAAGCAGTTTGGGGGTGGGAAGGTTAGATTGAGTGTGCATTGGCAGATTGAGGATTTGAACTTTTTAATTTTACATCTTTAGTGTAAGGGGTTTCAATTAACGGGTATAAACCATAAAAACTAGCATAAAAACAGAAAAAATGCTGAAGGTCTTATTCCGCTCTTCAAATGCCTTTTTGACTTGAGCAAGTAAGTCTGAGGGGTTCTCTGAACCTGGTACCCTAAGCTCAACTGAGTTGGGAGCTGCCGACCTAAAGCTCGCTACATGGGTCAACTAGAAAGCAAGTACGGAGAGTGGACTTACACATAAGACGTTAAAACATCTTTAACTTTTCTGTTTAAGCCTTTATGACTCAGGTAATTAAGTCTGAGGGGTTCTCTGAACCTGGTACCCTAAGCTCAACTGAGTTCGGAGCTGCCGACCTAAAGCTCGCTACAGGGGTCATATAGAAAGCAAGTATGAAAAGTATTGCACAAAGATGATAAAAGACAATGACATTAAAAGAAAAAGTCGTCCATATGAAAAAAAAAAAGAATAAAATGGTATAAGCTTTGTTGATTGAAATTTCTAACACTTTGTGAGCATCCTATGAAAACACAAGAAAATAGTAGATATTAAGTGGTGAATGACCCAAAAATTTAAATCACATTCAACATCTCAATTCTAACTCATAAATCCCATACAATTTGCCCATCCACATCAATATTAAATCACACTTGAAGATAAAAGACAACATGAACCAAGTGATTTAAACATGAGTATTAAGCAAATATTTGACTTTGAAAGTTTGATATGAGTGCATGCTAGAATTAAATGAGAATGCATTGGAGCTATCTCACACTACCCAACTTGAGGAAGATAAATGTAGAAGATAGAGACTTGGGCCTAACCAACTTATTTGCAAGAAAGTAAATAATATGCAAAAAATAAAAATAAAGCAAGTAAATGATAGAGAATGGGTTGCCTCCTATTAAGCGCTTATCTTAAAGTCATTAGCTCGACTCTCTGCATAAGTTCTTCATGGTACTCTAAATATAGCTTTTGATGCCTTGCTCATTTTGCTTCTCTTGGCTTTGCCCCACTCTTCATTGATTCGAAATACTTGCACCTTGCCCCTTCCAAAGTCATGGGACATGCTTATTCCATCCAATTCAAACTCAACTAAATAGACTTGCACCTCCTCAAGTGGCTTAATCACAAAATCAATTATTGGACAGTCAATGAAGTGAAGAGAATTTGATTTGATCTCTTTCTCATTAATTGCCACTCCCTCATGTGATTCTTGTGTGATTAAATTGTCATTCTCTTCAAGCTCATCTTCTTTAGTTGATGTCTCCTCGGATTGAATGATCGATCCAAAATTTGAATCCATGGGCAATGACAAGTTTTTCCTATTAATCCCCAAGAGTGGATTATACCCCCACATTCGAAATTCTTCCCAATACATGGCATCCCCCATAAGCATATCATCTTCATCCAAATTGGAAAGCTCATTGTAATACTTTGCAAGTACTTTCTCATTCAATAGTGGAGGAACATCTCCCACAAGAGTGATGTCCTCATCCCAATCATCCGGTACACAATCTCCCAAGAGCATGTAACTCACATCCAATGTATTAATTGCTTGTTTTCGGCATTTCAAATATTGTCTAAACCTAATATGCTTCGACGTAATCAAATCATTCCCCGAAAACAAACATTGTCCATTACAATGCATCTTGTAACAAATTTCACAACTTGAATATTCTTCAAGCATGTATTCATCACCCATGTTGAGATTGTTCAATGCAATTGCTTTCCTATTTTGCCAATATTAGAATCAAATACGCATAGAAAGAAAACCAAACACAAGAAAGATTAGAATAGTGGTGGTTAACCAAATGTAACAAAATAAAACATAAAATAAAAATAATTACAAATTGTTAAAACTAAAATCAACTAAAGTAATAATCAAAGTAAAAACATTCCCCGGCAACGGCGCCAAAAACTTGTTCGCTCAAAATATAGTGTACCGCAAGCGCACGGGTCGCATACAAGTAATAAAGTGGACTTTTTGAGTCCGGATTGTCGATCTCACGAGGAATGTTTACTTTAAATTATATAAATTTAATTAATTTAATTCTAACAATAAACAGAAACACACAATTAAAAGTTGGATTTTTGTAAATTCTAAATTAAAGAAAATAATTCTAAACGAATTAAAATAAGGAATATGAAAGATAAAATAGTTGGGATTTATGATTTCACTTAACTCTTGCTTAAGTAATTTCTCAACACATGCAAATTAATAAATTACTCATTTACAATGTTAGACCCGATTTTCCAAGCTTAGCTAATTATCTCTCTCGAATGAAATTAACCCTAATCAATTGGTTTAACCTACTATATCTCTATGACATGCGGAGTATTCTCGCCTATCACGCGGGTGACCCGGGTTCGATCCCCGGCAACGTCGCCAAAAACTTGTTCGCTCAAAATAGTGTACCGCAAGCGCACGGGTCGCGTACAAGTAATAAAGTAGACTTTTTGAGTCCGGGTTGTCGATCCCACGAGGAATATATACTCTATTATACTCTAGTTAATTTAATCTTAACAAATAAAACACACAATTAAAAGATGGAGCTGGAAAATTCTAAATTAAGGAAACTAATTTTAAACCAAATTAAAATAAGGAAAATGAAAGATAAAATAGTTGGGATTCATGATTTCACTTAACTCTTGCTTAAGTAATTTCTCAACACATGCAAATTAATAAATTACTCATTTACAATGTTAGACCCGATTTTTCAAGCTTAGCTAATTACCTCTCCCGAGTGAAATTAACCATAATCAATTGGTTTAACCTACTATATCTCTATGTCGATCAATGCCCAATCAATTGCATCAACTCTTTGTGAAAATAGCTCAATGGATCATCTAGGGTTTAAGGTATATCTCTATCCTTAACAAGAACCTAGAGCATTTGTTATTTGGTCTAAAATGCATAATATCTCTAGATTATCATACACTTCACAAAACATATATTTGGTGATCAATCAAATACATGGAATAATCTCAATAACAAACACACATAAAATAAGCTCAAAATTAATAAACAAACATTAAAATTATTTAAACTAAGTTAAGCTACATCAATCATCCCAACATAAAATAACTAGCCCATTATATAAATATTGCACAAAAGTTGAGGTTTACAAAAATACATCACAAAATATAGAAATCAAAGATTAAAAATACAAGATAATGAAATAAATCAATTCCCTTGATTTTTGCCTCAAAATTCCTTCACCATTGCTTTGAATCTTCACCTCACTTTTTGCTTCATAACTTCAATGGGGACTAGCAACATGTAAACAAAACTAAATTACAACCAAATTACAAACTAAATAAAAAACAAAGAAAATAAAAGAAAAGAAAAGAAAGAAAAGAGAGAAAAGAGGGAAGGGGGCTAGGGTTTTTAGAGAATGAAAATTGGGGATAAAGTATGCTTGAAACCCTACTCAAAATGCCCAAAAATACCATTTTTTGGCTTAGATCCGCGTCCTTCCGCGTTTGGGCCGAACCGGGTCGCACCGGATTATCACCCAATTTTTTGACCACGCGATCGCGTGGTTTAATGCCTCGCGATCGCGTGGTGGACTTGAAAACTCTCGGGCTGGATTATAGGCTGACTTCGCGACCGCGACCTGGTCTAACCACGCGATCGCGTGGTTCACCGGCAGCCCCGTCCTTCCATGATTTGCAATTGGGTCCTACAACTTCTGGTCTTCTTGAATTTAGTCCTCGCATCTTGACTTTTATTACAAATATTCCCTTACAATATTTGCAAAGTAGGTCCTCCATCTTTCTGAGATATTGCAATTGAGTCCACATACTTTTGATTTCTTTCAATTACGTCCATGGACATCGAAATTGCTCTTCGATCTTGTCTATTTTCTTTCCAATTGAGTTTGTACCTAATTGTACAAGATAAACACAATTTATAAGTAGATATTTGCTCTATTTGTCAATTAAATTTCTAATTTAGGAACTAAATAAGTGTGTAAAGCACACTTATCAGATTTTCTGTCCACTTTTTGTTCAATCTATTTAACAAGTTTTCCTACATTTTAGTCATACTTTTACCTGTGTTTCTACATGTAAGATCACTTACCGTTTCACTGTTTTTTCATGATTTGGTGGATAACATCAGAGATATTACCTTATTTTCCTACCTTCTTTCAACCTTGTTGAACTTAGACCCCTCATCTTTGGATTATTAGAAGTTTTGTTAAACAGACATGGTAGGAAACTTGGTCAAAATGTCGTTATTACCTGCATTAGTTTTCATTTCATGGTAATTCTCAATATAGGCACGAATTTTGTATCCATCTTACCAATCTATGTAAAAAATAAAAATTATTATATCATTTGATCTAAAATCTTAAGCTGTTAGAGTCGGCCAAATGTATATCATTTAAACATTTTCTTCAACGAATACTATATAGAACTTTGTAACCGTGAGGCTATGATGATCATCTTACTAAAATATTTAGACTCTTTGCTAATATTTTTTCTCAATGAGTACCTGACTTGTGTTAGGAAGGTGCTTGAATTGGAAGATACTATTAAGAATAACGAAAGACGCAATACAATTGGATGGTTTGCATCTTATCCATTTATTGAAGTTTGTTTCCTTCGTTTGGATGTTACCAAAAATGTTATTCTTGAAAATTTGCATTTGAACAAACTATATTCAATTGATGTATATAATGATTTCTCTTGTACATGTATAACTGGGACATGAGGCCATGCATAATGAGCTAATTTTAGTATAAAATTCATCCTCTGATACATATTCTTAACCCAAATTTCTAGAGGCCAAAAAGTATTTAAAAATGTCATCAAATTAGAGCCTTGATCATATTAACATGAAAACGTTCTAAATCCATTATTGAACATATCTAACCTGATGGTGATCAAAGTTTACATGATTGTGCCACTTACGCGAAGTATAAAATGCTTCCTCTGAAGATTTAGCCTAAGGTAAATTTCATTCGCTCTATACTTTAGTTTAGGTTAATCAGATAAAACATTTATCGGTATTACTGCTTCCATCACTGTAGAACCTTAATCCTCTTGCTTGTTTGATTTTTACATTGTGTTGTGATGCAGGAACTTTGTCTCAAGCTTAAGATCTGAAAGGAATGATAAATTAGGGCCTTTCCTTGATACTTCGAGTAATAACTTATTCCATTATTTTTGCATTTGCATCTTGTGAAATCCGTTCATTTCTTGTTTCATTTATGGAGTAATTTATTCTATGGATTTGTTTCCTTCACTTATAGTAAGTTTTTGAATAAAATCCAGTGAGAAAGGAAATCTAGTTAAGCCCTTGTTTGTCTTCTCAAAACTCTTTTTTTTTTTTTTTTCTCAAATTCATTTCAGTTACACGTTCTAACAATAAAATATTTTGCACGCAAATCCAAAATTTTTTACCTACTACTTAATCACAAAGCAGACAATGTGGGTGGTTTTGATCCATTTGGATTCCTTATACTGCAAAAAGGTAAATGATGCGATTGAACTGCTATTGCTGGTGCATATTTTCTTTGGTGTTTAAGTTTAACTGATGAAAGTTAATTTGAGGTCCCTTCACTAAAACTTTGCATTTCATTATTGAGGTCCTCTGTGATGCTTGACAAGATTAGCATCGTATTATGCCAAAATTGATAATAACTTATTTCACCAGAAAGAATGTGGCTGGAACAAGGTCGTAAAGTAGGAGAACATGTTACCCCATTGGCTAGGAATTTCAATAGGTGACCATGGACCGGAGTCTGGTAGCGCAGTACATTTTGTTCCCTCTTAACACTACAACAAAAAACATCATTTGCGACATATGTCACAAAGACAACATCTATCGTTCTAAAGAACTCAACATTTAGAGATTACAGTCGTCTCGAAAGAGTTCACATACAGAGACGACAAATGTCGTCTCTAAAGAACTTAACATTTAGAGACGACATAGTTGATAAGTGTGTTTTATACACTTATTTGTACGTCTAAATTAGAATAAATTACTATCATTTTAGAACATATGCTATTTAATTTGTGCTTATTTGTTTACTTTGCAGAAAATATCCCAAAAGATGAAGAATGAAGTAATTGATGAGAAAAATGCATAATTGGATGTTGATTGGAGCTAAAACGAGTAATTGATAAGTTTGTGACGTCAACCGGAAAGATGCAATGTGCCAAAATGAACGAATCAGAGGTTGGAGGACCTAATTGAATGAATTAAGAGCTTAAATGGGCAAATCGAGAAGAAGATAAAGTTTGGGGACTAAATTGCAACAATTGAAAGTTGAGGATTGAATGTGCAATTAAAAGTCAGGGACTAACTTACATAGCCAAAAAAAGATGGAAGTCGCGATCGCTGGATACATACCACGCGATCGCGAGAAGACACAAAATTGTAACCAGAGAATTTTAATGTATTCCACGCGATCGCTAGGGTTTTACCCACGCGATCGCGTCCTTATCAGGCTGGGCTGACTGTGGGCTTTTTCTCGCGATTTTCAACAGAATTCTCTCTTTTTGACCTAGGTTTTCTCCAAAACCTATATATACAACACATGAGGCACGAAAATCAGACCTTTGCCTCTCCAAATAACGAGCCACAATCGAGAAATCAACATCAAATTCTTGGGGAATCAAGCATCTTAAAGGGACGTGAATTGAAGATAATTGAATAATCAAAACTTGGTGCAAGCTTTCCATTCTTTATATTATTTTTAATGAACTTTAATTTTTATTGTTATTGTTCTTTATTGATGATATGTAACCAAATTCTATGTTGGGATGAACGATGTAGCCTAATCATATTATTTTAATTCTAAATTCCGTTGTTTTATTGTTTTGTTGCATGTATTGATTTATTATTATTCTTAATGCTTGAATTGCTTGATCACCAGTTCATGATATATTGAATTATTTCCATAATCCGAGAAGTTAATAATTTAGAACATGGTAATAAATCCGATAATTGAACAAGAGATAGAGATATACTCTTGTTATTATTGCGGTCGTGTGTGAATTCTTGTTTTTATTGCATCTAGATAAGGAATATTTAGACCCGCTGTAGAGATATATGGTTGACTTATGTAGATAGAATTGATTTAAACTCGAGAGATGAATTTCAATATAAATTAGTGAATTCGACCGAGTACATAATTAGGAAATAAAACATGGAATTGGAGTTAATTTAATTGGTTAGGTGAAATCGTAAATCCCAACTATTTTACAATCGTTTTTAAAAACAAAACAAATTTAGCAATTTAATTCTTTAATTGATTTTTTTGTTTTAGATTTCAAACATCAAATTATTTTGTTCATTCAAATAATGTTTAGAACTAACATATTTCGATAATTAATTGCAGTCCTCGTGGGACGATAATCCGGACTCTTAGGTCCACTTTATTACTTCTCACGACCCGTACACTTGCGGGGATATCTCGCATCGCGAGATATTAGTGAACAAGTTTTTGGCACCGTTGTCGGGGACTGTTAATTAATATCGATACCCATTAGTTCTTATTTTATTTTGAACTTTATTTTGCTTATTTTTATTTTTATATTATTTTTCAGTTTTTATTTTTAATTTTTGTTTTATTTAATTTATGTTAAGAAGGACTAAGTCATTTGATTTGCTTCCTTTTGATACAGAAATTGAACGCACCTTTCGACAGATGCGTAGACAAAAGTTGGAAGCGAATCAACAAAAAGACTTAACCATGGCAGATGACACAATTCAGGATAATCAGGGAAATCAACAAAATCTGCCAGCAGCTGTGAATGGACAACAACAAAATCATGGAAGGCGCGTTTTGCGAGATTACATGGTTCCTCCTGTGGGGAACATTGGAACCTGCATTGTACCTCCTGCAATCCGAGCTAATAATTTTGAGATAAAGACTTCCCTGATATCCTTGATCCAAAATTCATGTGTTTTTCATGGACTGCCATCTGAGGATCCTCATGCCCATCTTCGAACATTTTTGGAACTATGTGATATGCAACACATGAATGGAGTTTCAGATGACGCTGTGAAATTAAAGCTCTTCTCATTCTCTTTGGCAGAAAAGGCAAAAGCCTGGTTTCACTCTTTGCCCCTACACACAATCACCACATTTGATGTTATGAGCCAGAAATTTGTAGATAAATTTTTCCCACCTGGCCGCATGTCAAAGCTAAGGCGTGAAATTTTACATTCAGTCAACAGCCTGGGGAATCAATTTTTGAGGCTTGGGAAAGGTTCAACGAGCTCATCAGACAGTGTCCTACCCATGGAATCACAGATTGGATCTTGGTTCAGACATTCTTTAATGGGTTGACAAATTATAATAAGAAGCACGCAGACTCAGCAGCTGGGGGTTCAGTAATGGATATGACTTATGAAGAAGCTTCTGAGATTTTCGAGAAGATGGCTTCAAATAGTTACCAATGGTATTCAGAGAGGTCTGCACCTAAATTCGGGGCAGTAATGGCCGTTAATGAGATTACATCATTAAATGCTAAATTGGATGCATTGACGAAGAAAATCGACAGTATGGGTGTGCAGACAGTCAACTCAGTTCAAACAGCGTTGTGTGATTTTTGTTTTAAAAATCATACTGTAAATTTCTGCCCACTTCAACAAAATCAATCAAACCCAGAACAGGTTAACTTCATTGGGAATAGACAGCAAGGTGGTCCATATTCACAAACCTACAACCCAGAATGGAAGAACCACCCCAACTTCTCCTGGTCTAATAATCAAAATGTTTAGCGTCAGCCTGGTTTTCAACAACAGCAGCAACAATCTCATAAAACCATGGCAGAAAACATGGAGATGTTAATCCAGCTAGTTAAGAGTCAGAATGGTGAAATTATGAATCAAGCAGCTGAGATTAAGAATTTGAAGAGACAAGTGGGAGAGTTGGTAGCTAGCAGTTCCAGAAGGCAGCCAGGACAGTTACCGAGCAATACTGAAACAAACCCTTGTGAGCATGTTAATGCAATAACAACAAGGAGCGGTGTTCAGCTATCTGAAGTGACTGTAGAGGAATATGAGAAGCAGAAGAACCAAAGGAAAGATGTGGTGAAAGAACAGGAAAGTGAGAAAGAACAGAGGTCGACTCCTGAAATTCAAGAAAAAGCCAAAGAAGACGTTCGAGTTAGACCTCCAGTCAAGGCATATGTACCTCCAGTTCCATATCCAAAAAGACTGATAAAGCATCAGTTGGAGCAGCAATTTGGAAAATTTTTGGAAATATTCAAGAAACTGCACATAAATATCCCATTTGCAGAAGTGTTGGCTCAAATGCCACTCTACCTGAAATTCATGAAAGAAATGTTATCAAATAAAAGAAAGCTGGTAGATCATGAAACGGTAGCTCTTAGTGAGGAATGCAGTGCCATTATCCAAAAGAAGTTGCCACAGAAACTAACAGATCCAAGGAGTTTCTCTATCCCTTGCACTATCGGTAATTTCACTTTTAATAATGTATTGTGTGACTTAGGGGCTAGTGTTAATCTAATGCCTTTGTCTATATACAAGAAACTTGGTTTGGGAGAGCCTAAACCGACCAATATCACACTAAAGCTTGCTAACAGGTCTATACAGTATCCATATGGGATAGTGGAGAACGTGATTGTGAAAGTGGACAAGTTCTTCTTTCCAGTTGACTTTGTGATCCTTGATATGGAGGAGGGCTCTCAGATGCCCCTGATATTTGGAAGACCACTTCTTGCTACAGGGCGAGCTCTCATAGACATCGAAAAAGGGGAAATCATCTTTAGGGTCGAGAAGGAACAAGTCACTTTCAGTATCAAGCCAAGGCAAGACCTTGAAGTTCTAAAAGAAAGTTGCTTCAAGGTGGAGGGAGTGATCCAGAAACTCGAAGAAAATGTGGAGTAAGGGATAAAACTTGAGAATGCTTTAATTTTACAAAGAGGGATTTTAGAAGCGAAGCAGGAGAGGAGTAACTTGAAGAAGGAAAAAAAACCAAATTTTAGTCAACAAAATGTGGAAAATGAAGTATTAGACTTCAAGAGAGTGAGGAAAAGGATTGAGAAGTGCAAGGCAGGTAATTGCAAGTTGTGCAGTGGCTCAAGAGGATCATTCAAGCCTCCATGATAAAGAAGTGCAAAAAGTCGAGCTTTAGACTTAAAACGGAGCGCTTGTTGGGAGGCAACCCAACCTTTCTTCCCTTTTATTTATTATGCTTTCATAATTTATTTATTTATTTGCTGAATTTTAGATAAATGCATGATAGGTATCCTGTTTGAGGTTTTACATGTTTACATGTTAAAACTCTATTGCTTGTTGCACTATCTTGGCATATTTAGGTATGTTTTTAATTTTGCATATTTTTGTTAAACTAAGCTTTTAATTGTCATCCCACACATTAAACACACTAGTTTAGATCATGAAGTTAAGGTTTGAAAAATCATTGCATCGATCACGAAGTGATTAGGGGGATAAAAACGATTTTAAAAACCCAAAAATGGGAAAAATTTTCATTACTGTCATAAACTGCGCGATCGTGTGCCACTAGGCTATGGTGATCGCGAGTTTGCATTTAAAAATCAACAGATTCTTAAACCTTGAACCACGCGATCGCTAGCACTCCAGCCAGGCAATCGCGTGGCTGTACTGGGACCAAAATCGGCAGTTTAAGTGTTGTGCCTCATGTTTTCAATTTCAAACATTATAAACTTTTTTTTATATCCCCTAATCACCTCATATTTGATCTTCCATTTTGTGTGCATGTCATCAACACCTAGTTGCACCAAATTCATTGCTATTTTCACATCCAAATCAATGAAAGGTATGAAATTCTTCACTTAAATCCATGTTTGCTCAAAATTTTGAAATTTTCTTTGAGTTCTTGAATAATTGGAATTGTGAATTGTGAAGAAGGAGCTTAAGTTAGTTGTTGGAGTTTGTGATTTGTGATTTAGTAGACAAAATTTTTGGTTCATTCATTCCTCCAAACCTATGCATACTCTTTGATTCTTGCAATGTCCATTAAGTGTTTGATGAAATACCACAAAGACGTTCTTGTGCTAATTTTATAAATCCTTCCGAGCATTTATCTTCATGATATGTTTATCATTGATTATGTGTGCTTAGTTCATGAATTAGTTCACTACATTACATGAAAATCATGAAAATCAACATTGCACCATGGCAACCCCATTGCAAGGCAATTGCAGGCCAGAGCACCTGAAAATCCACTAACGTCACCTACTTCTCTACATTGTTTCATGGCCCTATTGATCTTCAAATGAGCTGAATTTTTATTATATTGTTGATCATTCTGTGAACTTTAACATATCAAAAGATGGCTCGGAAAAATTTATGTTTTTCTAGGCGATGTCAAGGCTTGAATGTGTGTGGTCGACCAATGTTGAAAATTTAAAATTTTGCCTTAACTTTAGTTTGGGGGTGTGGTACTGAACTTCCATTTCTTCTTATTGGTGTTTATGTATTCTAATGTTAATTATTTCTTATTTGCAGGGAAAACACCAGTCAAAACACGCCAACCCAATTTGAACAATACAAACAAAGGGTCGATTCATCCAATGCAGTGCTACAGGAAGTTTCAAAGAAATACATCATCTACACTTGGGAAGTTCTCGTTCTCTTTTCTTTGTATTGTTTTGCATTGTTGAATATTTTTGACAAACATTGAGGACAATGTTCATTTCAAGTTTGGGGGTGAAGATTCATTACATTCTTCATTCATTTTATATTCATTCGATTTTATTGGGATACATTTTTTTTTTTTTAAATGTGTTAACTTGTTTATTGCCTAGGATATAGTATGAATCAATTTGTGCTTAGGCTTGAGAATTGGACAACATGAAGGCATGAACTTATGTTGAACTAGTTATGTTTTGCTAGATTCATATTTATTGGGCACATAGCCCGTGTTGGATAATTGCTTGTGTAAGGGATTTTGTTTAATACATGTGGGGCAAATTTATGCAATTTGAACTTAGGAATGACTCGAAAATCCCTGAACTTAGATCATAAGATATCCCATCCCAAAATTAGAACCAATCATGCTAAAAGGCAAGTTTGGGGGTAAAATGGTTGGAATTTGTGTGTATTGACGGGTTGGAGGTCTGTGGTTCTTGGTTTTTCACTTTAGTCATTACAGTTTGGTCAACGGGTATAAACCATTTCCAGCATATAAACAGAAAAATGCTGAAAGTCTTATTCTTCTCTTCAAATGCCTTTTTGACTCGAGTAAGTAAGTCCGAGGAGTCTTTCAAACCTGGTGCCCTAAAGCCAACTGGCTTGGGAGTCATCGACCTAAAGCTCGCTACAGGGATCAATTAGAAAGCAAGTACGGAGAGTGGACGTACACATAAGACATTATAACATCTTTAACTTTTTTGTTTAAGCCTATATGACTCGGGCAAGTACGTCTGAGGGGTTCTTTGAACCTGGTACCCTAAAGCTGTCTGGTTTGGGAGTTGCCGATCTGAAAGCCCGCTACAGGGTCATATAGAAAGCCCGTGTGAAAATTTATGCACAAAGATGGTAAAAGATAGGGACAATTAAAAGAAAAAGTCGTCCATAAAAAAAAAATTTTATTGCATGGTATAAGTTTTGTTGACTGAACTGTGGTGGTTGAGGTTGTAGAATTGGGGTCTGTTTTCTTTTGATTTGTTATGCACGTATATTTCTGATTCTGACTACCTTGTGTGGAAAAAGCAAAGAATATTTTTAGAACCCACATAGATAGAAACCCGGGATATGTGAGAGAAAAGCAGAAAGTGGTGATCATCCATGAGCGATGAAAGGAATTTCATTAGAATTCATAGATTGACCACATGGGATTCGGGCTGGATTATGCATAATGGAACACACAGTGTTGAGTATATATTTTGCATAAGTATGCTTTTGACATTGGCTATTCACACATACACTTAAAAATCTGGCAGATATAACTAGAAATTATTTTGCATTGTTGTTCATGACGCTTGCTTAAAGCTTAAATTGGTTTGGACTATAGAGGCATATGGTAAACATGTTAACACAATAAAAATAATTTCTCTTTTATTTCTTTGATTTTTGTAGTTTATTTTCCATTGTTCGAGGATAAACAATAATTCTAGTTTAGGGTATTTGATAAGTGTGTTTTATACACTTATTTGTACGTCTAAATTAGAATAAATTACTATCATTTTAGAATATATACTATTTAATTTGTGCTTGTTTGTTTACTTTGCAGAAAATATCCCAAAAGATGAAGAATGAAGTAATTGATGAGAAAAATGCATAATTGGATGTTGATTGGAGCTAAAACGAGCAATTGATAAGTTTGTGACGTCAACCGGAAAGATGCAATGTGCCAAAATGAACGAATCAGAGGTTGGAGGACCTAATTGAATGAATTAAGAGCTTAAATGGGAAAATCGAGAAGAAGATAAAGTTTGGGGACTAAATTGCAACAATTGAAAGTTGAGGATTGAAGGTGCAATTAAAAGTCAGGGACCAACTTACACAGCCGAAAAAAGATGGAAGTCGCGATCGCTGGATACATACGAGACACAAAATTGTAACCCGAGAGTTTTAATGTATTCCACGCGATCGCTAGGGTTTTACCCGCGCGATCGCGTCCTTATCAGGCTGGGCCGACTGTGGGCTTTTTCTCGCGATTTTCAACAGAATTCTCTCTTTTTGACCTAGGTTTTCTCCAAAACATATATATACAACACATGAGGCACGAAAATCAGACCTTTGCCTCTCCAAATAACGAGCCACAATCGAGAAATCAACATCAAATTCTTGGGGAATCAAGCATCGCAAAGGGGCGTGAAATGAAGATAATTGAAGAATCAAAACTTGGTGCAAGATTTCCATTCTTTATATTATTTTTAATGAACGTTAATTTTTATTGTTATTGTTCTTTATTGATGATGTGTAACTAAATTCTATGTTGGGATGAACGATGTAGCCTAATCATATTATTTTAATTCTAAATTTCGTTGTTTTAATGTTTTGTTGCATGTATTGATTTATTATTGTTCTTAATGCTTGAATTGCTTGATCACCAGTTCATGATATATTGAATTATTTCCATAATCCGAGAGGTGAGTTAATAATTTAGAACATGGTAATAAATCCGATAATTGAACGAGAGATAGAGATATACTCTTGTTATTATTGCGGTCGTGTGTGAATTCTTGTATTTATTGCATCTAGATAAGGAATATTCAGACCCGCTGTAGAGATACATGGTTGACCTATGTAGGTAGAATTGATTTAAACTCGAGAGAGGAATTTCAATATAAATTAGTGAATTCGACCGAGTACATAATTAGGAAATAAAACATGGAATTGGAGTTAATTTAATTGGTTAGATGAAATCGTAAATCCCAACTATTTTACAATCGTTTTTAAAAACAAAACAAATTTAGCAATTTAATTCTTTATTTGATTTTTTTGTTTTAGATTTCAAACATCAAATTATTTTATTCATTCAAATAAGGTTTAGAACTAACATATTTCGATAATTAATTGCAGTCCTCGTGGGACGATAATCCGGACTCTTAGGTCCACTTTATTACTTCTCACGACCCGTACACTTGCGGGGATATCTCGCATCGTGAGATATTAGTGAACAATAGTCGTCTCTAAAGAGCTCAAAATACAGAGGCGACGACATAGTATGTTTGTTGGAATAATAATAATAATAATAATAATAATAATAATAATAATAATAATAATAATAATAATAATAAGAAGAAGAAGAAGAAGAAGAAGAAGAAGAATTTCTAAAAAAATCAGACGTAAAATTAAAATTTTTCACGTGCAAATTTATAAAAATATGACATAAATAACACAATATTAGGATCTGAATATACAAGTTGCAAGTTAATTACATGAAAACGAAAGGTAATTACTAAGGATATCCTAAATCCTCGTCCTCACCACCACCACCATCATCAAACACATCCGGAAGGTTGAGCGGTGGTGTTATTGAAGGCATTTGTACTCCTGGAAACGCATTCTTAATAGAGCTCGTAAGTTGCTGCATAAAATTGGTCATCTAATGGTGATAGGCATCAATACGAGCCTTCATTCGAGTCTCACGCTCTAAATACTGACAAACCCCAGACAGACAGTTTGATCGTCTAAGAGATGATAACGAAGGAGAATTTCCCTTCAATTGATCATCTAAGAGATGATAACGAAGGAGAATCGCCCTTCAATTTTCGTCCAACTCCATGGACATGACCCATCATCTCCCCAAGTACCTATTTAACAACATCGTGCTCTTCTACCGCTATGTCGGTGGAAGTCGCTTCTTGTGTCAGCTTCTCCCTATCGTTGACCAAATCTTCCTTAAATTTACATTTTAAGTAATTAGTATCAAATTTAATAAATAAATTTCAAGAATATTAAACAAGTAACTAAATCAAGTAGCATGTACTTACGTAGTTGTGCGTCACAAGATCGTTGACCTACTGACTTAACTTTTCGGTGTGTAAGTCCTCCCAAGAATTTATAATTGATGGCAATTTTTGAGTTACGGGGTCCCTCTATTAAAAATATTGAACGTGCAACATTAGTGAAATATTTGCAAGTAATAAAAAGAAAACGTAATAAAAGAATTTATGATTTAGATCTTACTCTCGCATGTCGCGCTATCTCTATACTCTTCGAGCCCAGAAAACTTGGATATCCTAACCTACTTCGATTGATTTATTTTTCTCAGAACGACCCTTCATAAAATATAAAAATTCAATAAGTTATAAAATAAAGCATAAAGTGAAGTAATTATTAACCAAAAAAAGTTACACGAAACTGTGGACTTGTGAAATGATGTACGTACTTCTGCTAGTTAGCCTCACTGATACTTTGGTATGTACGCTCTAGGACAAACTTCAAGAAGTGGTCATGCACCTTATTCTTATAGCCTTTATATCGTTCGACAGAGGTCCGATCAATCCCCGTCTCAAGCCCCTCGTGAAGATGAGACTCAGCACTACCAAAAATATCGAAGTGCTCCTAAGAAGCCACAAAGATTTTGAAAAAATTAGTCATGAAGTGAATTAAATCATTAACAGTGAGAAAATCAAATTTTATTACTCCACACACCTCCAAACGACAACTTTTACTTCTTCGGGAATGTTTTTCCATTTGTCGTGGCAGCCTGGCAGGGAACGACGTAGTAGCTTATATGTCTGCCAATGAACCTAACATAGATATTTTCATTAACCCCAACAAGGACAAAAGTCATTTCTTCGTCGTCGAACTTAATTGGAAGTGCATTTTGACCGTTATTATCAAAGGCAACCTGCAAGTTCATACTTTGATTTGATCCTCTCTTTCTCCTCGATGGGGGTGTTGAAAGACAAAAATAATGATATTGAGCAATGAAAATCCAAATTAAGTTGTAGCGATCGAGAATTTTCGTGACTTATTATTTATTTTTAAAAACATGTCGCTACAGCTTTGCCCATTTATTTATTTATTTTAAATACGTGTTCGTTTAGCCAATTAAGTAAATTAAATTTATTTAAAATATTAGTCAAATTTCAAATTTTATCAAAAATATTTCAATATCACAATTTATTTTGAAAAATCCAAGTTTTAATAATCTTAAGTCCAAATTTCAACAATTTTAATCAAATCCAACTTCTCGAGCTGAAGTGGTATTTTCGATCATTCAAGTCCATTTAAAACCCAATCAATTATTTCTTGGTCCAACCAATTCAACAACTTCTTCCTTCCCAAGTCTTTCCTTACACAATCGGTACTCACTTCCAAAATTCTTACAAGTCTTCCATAAACCAAGATTTACCCTAACTTACCAAAAGTTAGTACAAACGTGTATATAACCCATCCCCTCACCTCATCATCTAAACCCACGCACACAAGACCTCCAGCAAAAGGTATAATTTCTCTCAATTTCTACTTCTCCCTTCCTACCATAGCCGAACTCGGTATTTGCATCACAGCAACTCAAACTAACACTCCCACAATCTGCGAAGACCAAACCCGTCCATAACCAGTTGCCACTGATTTATTCAATTGAGATTTCGAAAGACATTTAAAGACTTTTTTCAATTGCATTTTTTTAATGAATTTCATTGAATTTCATTGAATTTTATGGATTTATATAGACTTTTAAAGACTTTCGTGGACATTTATTTAAAAAACTTTCATGTACTTTCAAAAAGTTTTTTAGATTGATTTAAAAGACTTTCAAATACTTTTAAAGATTTTTACAGATTTTTATTTTTTAATTGAAAAACTTAAACTCTAATAGATTAATTTTCGTATGATGTGAATGTGAATGTGAATCGTTAATAATAATTATATGTCAAGTGAATTACAAAAAAGAAAAATACAGCGTGAGAGATATAAATAGTTTTAAGACAAAAACATTTGTGATTTAAAAAATGGGGAAAAAATAAAATCGCGTTTGATATCGACATAAAAATTGTACTATGTTTATAAAAAAATTTCTAGAGAAAATTCTAGAATCACTTTACTTATTATTATTTGTTTTGATACAATTTAATTATTATTTTTCTATAAGATTTTATAGAATTTTAGTTAGATTTATTTTCATAGAAAAATTGAAGAAAAAGATGAAAAAAAAGGAGCTCAAATATATAAAAAAAAATATTAAAAAGAAAAAAATACAAAAAGTTGAAGAGAAGAAAAATAATGATTTATTTACTAAAAGGTTTAAGGTTTTTAAAAATAACATGAAAGAAGAAAAATATAGAAAAAATAAAATTACAATTTAAAAAGAATTTTTTTTTTTTTTAAAAAGTCTTTCAAAATCTTGGAGATTAATGAGTGACAAATAAAGAGATTTTGTGGTTGTACTTTATGTTTAAAAGTTAGTATATAGAAGATTTCGTATGAGTCTTTAAAAGTCATTGATAATTTGAATAACACGGAATTTTTAAAGACTTTTAAAAGTCTTTATACAATACACCATGACTTTTAAAAGTCTTTATACAATACACCATGACTTTTATGAACTTTTAGAAAGTTTATTAAAATCTATACTAAATAGATCAAAATTTTGTGGAAACTCTAAAGTCTGAATTGAATACACTTAAACTTTTCAAATCCTTTAAAATCTTTAAAAGTCATTCAAAATCTACATTGAATGTGTGATAGAGAGAGAGGATTGTTTATATTTTGGACTTTTAAATATTTACCTTTTAAGCCCCAAGTTTTGATAAGTATTTAATTTAGTCTATTCAGTTTAAAAAGTATTCAATTTTAGCCCTTTTAATTGTAAAAGTTTTAATTTTAGTTCCAAAAGTTTGAGCATTCTAACAGATCAGCCCTAGTAGTTTTAAGATTTGTTCAGTCAGCCCCTATTGAGTTGTAAAATATTTTCTAGTCAGCCCTTAAGTTTTGAAAACATTATTTCAACCCCTAGATTCTTAAATCTCAATTTTTTAAAATCTCAATTTAGTCTCTAAACTTTATTTTGTCACTTTAATCTTTAAATTTCAAAAGTACTAAATTAGTTTAATTTTCTTTTGGCTAGACGAAGCATTCGGAGATTTAAAGGATTAACGTGATATTTTTCGTTCTACTTTCAAACTCGCAATATTGAGATAGACCGACCCCCACTAGTTAGTTTAGATTATAATTGCATGTATTATGTGAATTTTACGTGATTTAAATGTTTTGATGCATAAGACAAGACAAAAATATGTCTTATGAGATAAAAATCAAACGTGTATGCATGACTAAAATGCTTTAATGCATGAGATAATGATGTGGTTATGCATAACTTAAATGCTTAAATGTATGAGATAAGACTACCCACACCCTATGATTTTTAAAGAGCCTATGATTATGTGGTCACTATATTACTTACATAATTATGTGTTCAATTGTTCTGTAAATTAATTATTGACGATGAGTTTACTGAGTATTTTTTTGAAATGCTCATTCCATTTTTTTACAGATTTTGAAGATTTCGAAAATTGTGGCGAATGAAAGGGCAGTGGTTACAAACCATTAATAGAAATCATTTTAAAGTCATGATTTGAGAACTTTGCTTTTTCATCTGGTCGAGATTATGAAGCTATTATTCTTAAAGTGAAGTTTTATGAACATCGTCAAATTTAATTATTTTGTTGTTACTTTCTTTGAAAATTAAGATTTAAATATTTTTATGAATTTAACAAATTTAATTTATTTACTGTTGCAAATTTTCAAATAAATATGATGTTTAGAATTCAATTATTTTTCGCAATAAAATTTGATTTAAAGGAGAAGTGGCGTCTTGAGTTTCACAGGAATTCGGGGCGATACATAAGTGATGCTAATCAAGTTAAGAAATAATGTCCTCACTTACCGCTCTCGCATGAGGTTGGCACCCTGTGCCCATCTCCATGTGGCAGCTCGCCACCATCATCGCCTTTGTGAGACATTACGTCAGTATTACCTACGAGAGTATCACTAAAATCAGTCATATTCGTTCCTCGAGCTATCTTCCATTTTTAATCATAGAAAAAGGTGTCCAATGGCTGGGTCAAGACAATTGGTTACAACAACAAACTTATCAACAAGAACAAAAGCTAATCATCCGATCAAAAAAAAAAAAAAAACAAAAGCTAATCATAACAATTATTCCACTTCTTGGAAACAACTCAGGCAACAGAATAAGTTGATGCACAAATTGCCACGCTAAATAACATTTTGTACAAACGAACTGGAGGGACCGTGAATTGCAGTGCCTTTATCTCAAATGTGTCTCAAGAAGAATGGTTCTACAAGATCTGTCCAGCAAGATATACATCCATAATTTCAGGCCAAGCATTATTATAATTATATACACAGACTCACTCTGTATTCTATATTATATGCTTTATTCAACAGCAAGCAGTGTTGTTTATATTCTCAACCACAAATGACATTCTATATTAAATATAATCATATCTTACAGACATGAATTGCAGGCCATGAAAATGAGGTAAAAAAACCCAACTTTTTTATTGCAATCCCCAATTGAAAGATTTAGATTCATTCAACCAAAGATGAGGCATTTTAATCATGCCCTGCACTTCTATTTTTCAAAAAATCAAGAATGTATTTCTAAACACATTGGTTCGTGACCATGAAAATATTTGTACTTGATAAAGTGAAGTGGATGAAAAAAAGAAGAGACTTGTCACTATTGTCGAATCTTGAATTTATAACCGAAAATATTACATCTTGACTAAACACAAAATAATTACAGAAAATAAATCCCCAATTCGTGACCCTAATGAAACAAATACCACAAAATAATACACAATTAGTGGAGGTGAACTAAACACAAAATAACGACAGAAAATAATAACACATTCGTTCAAACATACAAGCATAGAGAACAAAAAAGATAGTAAAAAAATCACATAAGCAATGAAAAAATAACCATAAATCAAAGAAATACTTACAATTTAGCTACTTTCCCAAAAAAAATAATAATAATAATAATAAAAAAAAAAATTAGTGAATCTGTCAACCTCCGATCGAAATCAAAACGGAAAGTTACTCGTTCGAAATTACAACATATAACAAAACATTAACATATGTATGCAAAAGGGTAAAAAAGGGTAAATAAATAATTTATCTACCTGTTATATGTATCTAAGCTTACATTTTTTAAGACAGTTTATGTATATTTGATCTTAAAAAATGAATGAATATGTTTTGGTGAATTGGATTGTATGTGTTAAAAAAAACTGAATTCAGAGCAGGATTCGTAAAAGGTCTGAATATCAAGACTTCTAAACGAAAAAAAAAGTTTTAGTTAAAAAATAAATAAAAAAATAACATCTATCAAACTACTTTTGAAGTAGGATTCGTAAATGTTCTAATTAAAAAAAAAATAAAAAATCACATATATCAAAAACGTATACCCAGCAGCTGTATTTTCGGAAAAAAAAAAAGCAATATGTTGTAAACGTACCTTCAAAGTTGGATTCTTAAGCGGTATAACGATCTAAAATTTCTTCTTAACTACAAAGAAACAAATAGAAAAAAGAAAAGAAAAAAAAAATCAAATTCAACGAACAAGCTATCACATAATCAGAAGTTCATTTTACTAAAAAAAAAAAAAAAAAAAAATCTGAAAAGTAAAACATGTACTAAAAGCACACAAAAAATAATAACATAAAGAACCCAACACACAAACCACCAGAAGACTTTCGTTGCAAGCAAAGTTCCGCCGATCCGAATGCATTTTGAACGACGAAATTTGAAGTGAAAAAAGACAATACAAAGAGCAGAAAAAAACGAAGAAGTCAAAAACACGAAAAAACACACAAAAAAAGAAGAAGCCAAAGACACACAAAAAAACACACGCCATAATATTATCTTCATAGCGGCGGGAGCATCGATGTGAACTTCCTATTGCTGAACGTTAGAGTGGAGACGTAGAACAAATTTTAGAGTTAAACGTTTGCGTCTAGAAAAATCCTATTAATGGGTCTATTAACGAGTCATAAAGCTTTGTAAGGCCCATTTTAATGAACCAACTTTTTAAAGAACCAAACAGGCCCATTTTTGTTAGATAAAAAATGAAAAAGACCAGAAATCAATTCATGCGGCTAATTTAGATTTGTGGTGGTTCAAATGACTTAGATGGCTTTGTTGGCTTATGAATAGTATCATATCCCATATAGGGAAAATATATGGAAAATAGGGATAGAGAATATGGATAATTGATAATATAATTAGGAGTCTAAAATGGATTATTTGGCTTATCAATTGCTAAAGTGGCTTATTTGTCTTTTCAATTGTTAAAGTGACTTATTTGGCTTAATTATCAATAGTGTCATCAAAGTGAGTCTTTTATTATATAGGGATATGGATAATACTCCATTTCATCATTTGCAAAGGAAGAAACCTACAGAAAGCATCGAAACAGAGACTGTGACGGAGAAAAGAGAGGGAAGAAAGGGAGAATGAAGAAGAAAAAAGAGAAAAAAGAAAATGGAGGAGACGAAATAGGTAGCAATTTCTTCGAACTTGATTTCTCTTCTTCAAAAGCTAAGGGAATGATTATGCTATAATGTTTAGGGTTTTAATATTTGGTATTTTTCATGTTGAAGGAAGAGTAAGTTTACGTTATTATTTCCTAATGTTCAAGTGATTCAAGAAGATAAGGAATACATATTATGGCAAACTCTAGTATTTTAGTTGGGTTCTTGAGTATGTAAAATTATTGAATATCAATGTCTTTTATGAGATGATTATTTGGAGGAACTGATACATGGTTAAGAATTTAATTGGATGATTATTAATCTTAGTTTTGTTAGAATGGAAAATAGAATATTACTTTGATGCTTAGTATGAAGATAAATTCGATAATTATAGATTATTGAAGGGACAAAAAATTAGAATTACCTTCTATTGATTAAAGGAACTTGGAAATTTTGTGAAGTATAGAAGTTCTAAGCTTGAATGGTTTTATTTATATTTGGAGGTTGTAGTAGTTGTTTATGTGATTATTTATATTATATTTCAGGCAATGAAGAGGAGGTTGGGAAAGCTTATTGACCATCCTAGTTGTATCTAATATCTTGTGAGTGGAAAAACTATTTTAAGAAAATAAGCCCCTATTTAAATTATTTCAATTCTAAGGCTTTTATGAAATGTTTATTTTACATAGTGCATATTGAAATTTATATATATTGGAGAAGTTGAATATTTCTATTTTTCACTTATAGAATATGATTTTCAGAATGAAGTGAATTTTTATAAATAAGCATTTCTTCTTAAGAGTTTTTCAGTTCAGTCTGAGCATTTCATTGACATTATATCAATATTATATATTTAAGAATCTTTGAAGTTTATTTTTAAACCATCAAAAGTACCCATGTGATTTTACCCTAGTATACACTGATGTGAATTCATTTCCACATTATATTACCTGATATGGTTATTTTACACACTTTGCACTATTGTGAAAGCGTTTCCATAGTGTATGATCAGTTTATAGCCTTCAGGAAGCTCTGACCGTGTATGATCATAATCACAGAATTACAAAATCTTAGAATCTCAGAATTATCAGATTATGGGTACCTATGGTGTGATTTCTTAGTATTATTATAGTTTATCAGAATTTAAGATTCCAGTTATTTAATTTACAGAATAAAGATTTTAGCTTATAGTATTAAGAAATGATACTTTTACTCAGGTTTTCATTGATATAAGTTTACTATACTTACATGCCTTACAGTTACTCATTAGAATAAACAGCAAAGTGCTTTACGATTCAGTATAGTTTCAATTTTAAAGGTATGCATAAGAATTATAGAATAAGTAACACTTTTACCGTAAACATGTATAAATGGTTAAAACATATTTATTTTTCTAACTATTCACTCACTGAGTTACAAACTCACATAGAGCTTCCCTATTTTTCTTATGTGATAGTAGCTGAGTTGAGCAATATTGGAGCCTGTTGATACACCGAGTCAAGCCACATATTATCATTAGTTGTCCAACTTATTTTGCCATTTTGCATAGTAAATATTTCTTTTTGAGTATGTTCATTATGTTGGATAAGCCATTTTGAGTTTTGTATATTAATGTAGGGCTCATTGCATTTTGTGCGATTAGTGCATTTGGGAACTTTTACATTTAATTGGCAATAGATGTTGATTTACATGCACTATATTTTTTATTAGTTTGTTGTTAGAAGGACATTTGTGCCTAATTTAAATCATATTTATATGTTTGAAGAAGTTTGTTATTTTTCAAGTGATTTTAGTTCATTTTATAGAGGAAACTTTGTCATTTTTTTTTAATGTTTAGAATAGTCAAAGTTGTCTTGGTGGTGGGGCCAACATCTAGTTGGCACTATTATCAATGCAATTATGTCTCGGATCCACTAGGGTGATTTGGGATGAGTCGTGTCTTGATGTATTTCTTGCTTTCGCCAGTCTGTAATTGTGTTGAATAGATTGTGTTGACCACAAAATCCGGCTGGACCTTGGACCAACACGTCTCAGCTCATCCCTCTTGAACACAGGGATCTCCTGCGCACTAGGACAAACAATCAGCTTGCAAAGGGGGTCGAGGTGGCTCCCGTTTGCACTCCGATGCCTAAGTCAGTACTCATTTTAGGCGAATATATCTATTGGGTGCGGGAAATATAAGTGTGTAAAAGAGAGAAAAGGGAGTGAGAGAAGTATATCGTGAGAAATTGCTAACCTTTAACTTGGAGACAATCGTACTTTATTTATAGAGGAACTTCTTGTCTCGGATCACGACACGTGGCATACTTTACACTTGTCATCACTCTAGCTCATGGAGGTGACAACCTTACTTTTCAACCGTAATCATTGCTACATTTCGTAGGGGATGGGCACCTTCACGTCTTGGTAAAGGCAATGTCCCATCACCGACTCCATCTCTCTTCTGGTCAACGCCGTAAAGCACCCCGGCTGAGTATAAAGCACATCGGCTAGGCGTTAACCAGGTCGGCTAAAGAGGTTTGCTTGACGTACCACCTCGGCATTCGTCCCAGGTGATACTTTTAGGCCTTTATCCGTGGGTCAAGGTCCATTGGGCCCTTACTGGTGGATTACTGTACCTTTTTTTGGGTCTGGATTCAACACTAGTCCCTCAAATCCGAAGCGATCATTCATGGATGTGTAAGATTTGTTGTACGCCAGAGGTACTAGCTTTGTTATGGTGGCTTTTGTATGATTTCGCAGACCTGGTGCCTAGGATGATCTTCCTTATTGAAGGTTTGGATTTGGCGTGAAGTCGACCTCCTGCTTCGGCTTCTCTCCTGAGTGAGGGTTTAGGACGCACCAGCGCGTATCTTAGGCGGCGTATTTAATGAAAAAAGGGGGCTATTGTCTTGAGTTCCCAAGAAATATATAAAAGGTGATGGGAGTAGCGTTATGCAGCGCGTGACGCTCACTGTGGTAGCTGAACGGTTTTTCCCTTCCATTTGACGGTTGGCGTTTTGATTATTCCATTTCCCAAGAAGCATGGGTTAATCAAGTTAATCATACGGCTCACAAAAATCAAGAAATCCAGGCCATTGGGGTCTCTATAAATCCCCTGTAATTTCATTGTTTTCCCTTTTTCCATTTTCTCAGAATCTTTGCAGCAATACTTTCGCGAAAGCTTGCGCAGTTTTTCTCTTCCTTGCGAGTTTCGTGTTTTTTTTTCTTCAAGGGTTTTCTACCCAGCACCCACCCATAACGTTCCACAGTTTTTCTTGGCGAGTTCTTCACTCCAAGTGCACGGTGTCAAGCATTCGTATTTTGAAGGTAAATCTCTTGATCCCTATATATGCAAGATTTTCTTATTTTTAGTTTCTCATTGTGGGTTTGAGAATTTTGTTTTTGCACTTTGTTTTTCTTTTGTTGAGTCTGACTCTCCTTTAAAACAAAAAGAAAAAAATGGAAAGAGTTGGGGGAACAGGTTCACAGGAAATGTTAGCGATGGCGGTTCCCGTCAGAGGTTTTTGCCCCATCTCTTTATTGGTTTTTAGTTCTCGCTTCTTTAGGGAGCAGATTAAGAGGAGGAATAGGAAAACTAGCAGTATAATTTATTTGAGTGATTCTGACAGCGAAGAAGAGAGAAACCAGAATTACATGGCCCATCTCTCGTCCGAAGAGGAATCCGCGCTAAGAGAACTCCGAAGCAAACGTGATAGAGACATGGGGAGATAGGGAGCAATAGGTTCTTCTTCTGGCCCACAGGATCTTGATTTGGACACCAGGGCCCCTTTCCGGGCGCACAGAGAGGAGTTGGGGCTCTCAGGGGAAGAGATAGCCTGGGTCAAAGGTTGGGTGGACCTGGTGAACAAAATATCAGGATATCACGTGGACCCCGACCCAAACCCAGATTTGTGGGAGAGCAGCGAGGTCACTATTGAAATCCGAGGAGTTGACTTGCCTGGGGCCTCGGCGAAGTTCAGGATGTCAGAAGGGGTCCGTTTAGTGCATCCTACGCCCTCTTGCCGACCATGCAGCCCTCCCTCAGGCCAAGCGGCCATATGTTACGATGCCCTGTCCTGCGATATGAGGTTACCTCTGCATCCTTTCTTCAGGGCTCTGCTTAGGAGCTACAACTTGTGCCCCTACCAGTTAGCACCTAATTTCTGGACACAGGCCATGGGCACTTGGCTAGCGTGGCAAGAGGTCAACCCCGACCATCCCATCTCACTATACATTATTCATACTTTGTACACTCTGAAGAAGTCAGTGAGAAGGGAGAGGGACGTGAGGGCCGATGTGAAGGACCGGTATTATCTGTCTCCTCGAGGATCATATCCTCCTGTTATTACTGGCCAACCTACCTCTATAAAGAACTGGAGGAATCAATGGTTCTGGGTGGCTGGGGAGTGGCAGAGTTCTCCTGTGGACCCTTTTCCGGAAATTTCTGTTCCCCGAACTCTTTCCCTTCCTAGTGAGTCTTGCGTTTGTTTTAGTTTTCTTAAGTGTCATGTGTCACTTGTTTTTATTTTCCATTCACCTTCCTTTGCTGGTTTTTAACATGTTTCCGATTTGTGACAGGGGATACTTTTGCCCGCCTACTCCGTGACCCGGATTTATCGGCCGTTAGGCGTCTGTTCGCTTACAAGGGCACCTTTCAAGGGTTTATTCAACAAAACAAACTATTCGTCAAACACGGTCTTATGCGAGCCATGGGTGAGTTTGCTTTGTTACTGCTTTTATATCTCATGCTTTTTCTGTTCGTAACCTCATTTCCCTCTTTTTCTTGTTAGGTTCTGAGGATTTTCCAAAGATTTCTCTGAAGGGTCTCATGGCTACAAAGATTCCCCCTGCACTTCGCCATGGCAGTGAAGTTGAAAGGAAACAGAAGGCGGTGTTGGACAACCTGCAAGTTGGGGTGGCAAAGGAGGTCTTCGAGGCGTCTACGGCCCAACTTCAGGGCCCTCTTCCAGCCCTAATGCCACCGCCTACTCTGCTTCCTGTGGGCCCTCATAAGCCTAACACAGAAAAGGAGGCCGACCCTAAGGGAGTCCTTCCAAAGGGGAAAGGGAAAAGGTCTGACAGGGGCGGATCCAAGAGAGATAGGGAGGCTAAGGATGCCTCAGTGCCGCCTCCTTTGTTCGAGGACATATTTGAACATGCCCCTGAGGAGGAGCCCGCCCCCCTGAAGAGACTCAGAAGAGGTAAGGGCAAGGAATCCACCTCTGCACCTCCGCCTCCCATGATTGAAGACCTGGAGGATGAGCCTTCTGTGCCCATTCCAGGCTTGGCCTATGAAGTGACACCGGAGGGGGCAAAGGAGCTCAAGCACATCAAAACAAGCATTCTCCCCAGGGATGTCACTTTCAGCCTTTCGCTATTTGACTCTCCCAGTTCTCCTCCAGCCCGGGCCGCCTTTATAACCGAGCAATTTTGGACGGAGGGCTGGTCCGCCTTCTCTCTAGTACCAGTCCGTCCCGGAAGCTACTCGCCGCCAAGGCCATGAATGCCAGGGCGCTGGCCCTTATTGACGAGGTGGAATCGTCCGTAGGTGAGGCGCAGCGGGACAAGAAAAATGCTGAAACTGCTCTCCGGCATGCGGACAACATGCTAAAGGAGATAAATGATTTGAAGACCCAGCTGGCCATAGCCCGGAAGTCTTCCTCCGAGGAGAGGACCAATGTCAAGCGGCTTTAGGAGGATAATGATAAGTTGAAACACGACCTCCTGGCCTCTGAGTCTGACGTGGCAACATTGTGCAAGAAATGGATGATTCTAACCGTGCACAATCCATCGCCTCTGAGACTCTGACTGCCGCTAACGCAGCCAAGTCCAGGCTGGAAGCCAAGGCGGCAGCAGCGAATGAAGAATTGGGGAGGGAGTGGGAGGCCAAGGCAAAGGCGGAGGAGGATCTCGCCTCTTTGGAAAAACATATGCAAGCCAGGATTACTGAGGTTCTGGAACAGACCGTCATGACACGGGTGGAGAATGCTTTAAGTACCCGAGTGTCTGAGGCTGTCCAGAACTTCAAGGACACTTTTGAAGAGACCCCAGAGTACGAGACGATGCAGAGGGTCTTTGGGAACTTAGGGGCCAGGATGGCTTTGGGGGACGTAAAGGAAGCTTATCCGGCTTTGGACCTGTCCTCCAATGAAGCCTTGTACCCCGAGCCTTAAGATGCTCCTGCGGATACCCTGGATGCATCTGACAAGGGCTTTTCGGAAGATGTCCCTCCCCAATAACCCCCTTTTGTATTTATCTTGTCGTTGGGTCTTTTGTTTTCTTTTTTTCTCTTCTTTTTTCTTTGTAAGTGCTCCAGCACCGAATACTTGTAAATGTAACATTCGTTCAATTTGTAATGACTTATTCATATTTATGGTCTTGTTCACAGCTTCGACCTGTCCGTTGGCCTGTGGGTGATGTGGGGATGAGAACAGTTTCTTAATTCCCAAATCGTCGCATAACTCATCGACGCTTCGGTTTTTTAATTGTTTTGCATTGTCGCTAACCAGGGAATGTGGTATTCCGAACCGGCATATGATATTTTTCCAAATGAACTTGGTGGTATTGGCCTCGGTGAACTTCATCAAAGGTTCCGCTTCGACCCACTTGGTGAAGTAGTCAATTGCTACTATCGCAAAGCAATTATTACCAGCACCTCTAGGCATAGGACCAATAATGTCAACCCCCCACTTTGCGAAAGGCCAAGGGCTAGTCACCACAGTTAGCTCATGATGCGGCTGATGTGGTATGGTCGCGTGTCTTTGGCATTTATCGCATTTGCGCACGAAATCATGGGAATCCTTTCGCATAGTAGGCCAAAAATATCCCTATTTGAGGGCTTTCCGAGCTAGCGATAAGGCCCCGGCATGGTTGCCACAGATGCCCTCATGGATTTCTCTCATCACATACTGCCCTTCCTCTGGCCCCACACATCTCAGCAAAGGAGAGGTGTAACCCTGCTTATAAAGTTGGTTGTCCAAGAGTACAAAATTTGCAGAGTATTTCTACAATTTTCGAGCTGCTTCTGGCTCGTTTGGCACTGTCTGATGCTTCAAATAGGCGATCAGGGGGTTCATCCAGGACCCCTCTTCTTCAATCGCCAAAATCTCCAGTCCTGGCTCAATAGAGGAAGTCAACATGCGCTCAACTGGGATTAGATTGTGTAACTCTGAATCGCTGCTACTTGCTAATTTGGACAAAGCATCGGCGTTGAAATTTTCTACTCTGGGGATATGTTGCAACTCCATTTTCCCGAAATGTGCAGCCAAATCTCTTACTTTCTTCAAGTAAGCGACCATAGAAGGTTCTTTGGCAGAAAATTGCCCATTGAATTGGCTTACAACAAGTTGCGAATCGCTGTTAGCCACTACGGACTTAACTTTCAAGGATTTCGCGAGTCTTAGCCCGGCTAATAACGCCTCGTATTCAGCAACATTGTTCGAGGCTTTGAATTCAAAGCGGATTGCACTGTGTAATTTAAACCCCTCTGGGCTTACTAACAATATTCCTGCGCCGGATCGTCCATCAGCCGAGGACCCGTCAACGAACAATTTCCACTCTTGGCTGCCATATTGGTTGTCATCCGTGTTATCTACCATTTTGACCTCAGGGGGATGTGTGAATTCAACTACGAAGTCCGCCAATGCTTGACCCTTTATAGCGGTCCGAGGCGTATAATGTAGGTCGAACTGGCTGATTTCTATTGCCCATTTCAGTAATCTCCCAGAAACGTCCGGTTTTTGCAACACTTGTCTCATGGGAATGTTGGTGAGCACGTGTATGGAGTGTGACTGAAAGTAGGGACGGAGTTTACGAGAGGCTGTGATTAATGAGAGAGCAAGTTTCTCCATATCTGGGTAACGCGTCTCGGCCTCCAGCATAGCTTTTCTTACATAATATACTGGCAACTGATTCCCCCCTCCTCTCTGATCAATACTGAGCTAACCACCTCTTTTGATACGGCCAAATACAAGTAGAGGGGTTTGCCAACCTTTGGTTTCGATAGTAATGGGGCCCGTCCCAAGAATGCTTTCAGATCGGAAAAGGCACGTTCACATTCCGGCGTCCGATGGAACCGCTTCCCTCCTTTCAAAACCTTAAAGAACGGCAAGAATTTATCAGTAGACTTGGAAATGAATTGATTTAGGGCCGCAATTCTCCCCGTTAAGCTTTGCCCTTCTTTTGGATTTCGAGGTAATTGCATGTTTATCAAGGCATTGATATTGTCGGGATTGGCTTCGATCCCTCTTTTATTCACCATGAATCCGAGGAATTTTCCTGATGCTACCCCAAAGGCGCATTTCGCTGGGTTGAGCTTCATTTGATATTTCCTCAAAACACGGAAGGCCTCTGACAAATGGCGAATATGATCCGTAGCGACCATGCTTTTGACCAGCATGTCATCAACGTATACCTCTATAATGTTCCCCAATTGTTCTGAGAACATGCGATTTACCAGCCTCTTAGATTCTCTGTGATTAATGGCATCCAGCATTTCAAGGATACATCTGAAGGGACCCCCAGAATACGAAGCTATTCAGCAATTCCTTGCCAACGCCGGGGCACGAATCGCTTTGAAAGACGTGAAGGATGACTTCCCTTATCTGCATCTTTTGAAGATTTGAGGCCTTCTATCCAAAGTCCCAAGATGTTAGTAAGGAAAGTCCCCTTGAAAACGTCACTGGCGGCCCTTCTTCTAAAGACGCCAACCTTTCCCGCGCTCCTGCTTAGGATGCCTGTTTTTGTCATTGTCTTTTTTGAATCTTTATCTACTTCACCTTTGATCTTTATATGTGAATTTTACATATTGCTCTTCTATACACAAGTAGTTCGCATTGTAAGATGGTCATCATTCAATATGAGATGGTCCATCATAGGATGAACATAGTTTAATACAGGATAGTCCGAAGCTTGTGCCGGTCCTTGGAGTCACTGGTGGATGTGATAGTCCCTCAAATCTAAGCGCTTAAGACATTTATGTCCATCACTTAGCTTTGACTGAATGGGTCACAACTCGTACTTCCCCGTGAATCCCCTGTTTACGTCCGGGGTGATTACATCGGGGCCATTTTTGGTTAAAAATCTAACATGGGCGATATGCCTTTAAATTGTACTGTACATACTACCTTTGACCCATGTGCCAGTGAGAATGGAGTTCCTCCTGTGGCGGTGTGCAAGGTAATTCTGATTCCCCATAGGGCTTATGGAAGTTCATTTACCATTGTTTCTTTAATTGATTCCAATTTCTTCTTCAGGTTGTTTCATAGATTTATCAACCAAGTATGCTTCACCCTCATCTAATAGAATATTCACTCCGGAGTTAAAGGAGGACATCCACCTAGGAGTCCTATGTATTCATGCCTTATAGCCTCGTTTGTAAGTACTCAGCTTGTTAGTCCGAGGTGGATTCCATTGAATGGGGAAATCCCTTATTTGTGGGGGTTTGCTAAGCTATTCATGTTTACTTGGAATTATGCTTGTTAGAAGCCCCTTGCAAGTGCTTAGATCAATGATCTTATTCTTTTATTAACTTGTAACGGTGTTACTTCAGCACATCAGGTTCGGGCTAAATCACGTCGATATATTACTTCGTCCATGTTTTATCCGGTGTGAATTCAGAAAAAACTTCTGAGGTCATGCCATTCTGGAGACGAGTGGGTAGGGCTCCCATAGCCGTGTCATTTCGGAGACACTTAAGCCGAGGCTTAAGAATATAAGGTCTCTGAGACCGTGTGTCGTGGAGACACTTAAGCCGAGCTTAATAATACATTCTCCGAACCGTTCCGCTTCGACAATAAGCAAATCTTTTATTGTTTCATGAGTCTGCATTGCCGCGACATTTAAATCAGACATGACTACAGGTGTCTTTTGACACTGTGTTGCTGCGACATTTATGAGACGTTCGCTCCTTTTTTAGGGGGGGAATTTTCCATAGGTGTTCAAGGTTCTCTTCTTCATGAATCCCTTTTTCAGGGTTTCCCTTTTCAGGGTGTTCTTCTTCAGAAATCCCTTGTTCAGGGGTCTCCCTTTTCAGAGTATCAATTGACGTAATTATTCTCTTGGAAGAAGTTCCTTGTAGGAGTCCTTTGAAAGGGGTCCATGGAAGACGTCCTTCGGAAGAGGTGCTTCGGAAGGGGTCCATGGAAGACGTCCTTCGGAAGAGGTATGAGCCATGTTGCTTAGGCAATAAGGAGGGTTTCTTGAGACATGCCCCTTCGGCCATGCTACCTAGGCAATAAGACGAGTCATGCCACTTAGGCAATGTGATGGCTTTTTGAGCCATGCCACATAGGACAATAAAAGGATCCATGCCACTTTGGCAACAAGAGGACCCATGCCACTTAGGCAATGTGAGGACCCATGCCACTTAGGCAATAAGAAGATCCATGCCACTTAGGCAATAAGAGGATCCATGCCACTCAAGCAATGTGAGGAGCCATGCCACTCAGGCAATGTGAGGACCCATGCCACTTAGGCAATAAGAGGATCCATGCCACTTAGGCAATAAGAGGAGTCATGCCACTTAGGCAATGTAAGTGCTTCTTGAGCCATGCCACTTAGGACAATAAGAGGGGTCCCTCTTGTTAACAATCTTTCTCAAAAGGTGTCCTTCCTTTTTCAAGGTTTTTTTATTTTTTTGTAATATTTCTCCTCTCTTTTTCAAGAGGTTCTTCACCTTTTTTCAAGGTTTTGTGTGGTTCTTCACTCTTTTTCAAGAGGTTCTTCACCTTTTTTCAAGGTTACCCAACTTATGTTTCAAAGTTCTTTACCTCAAGGTTAGCAAACTTATCTTTCAAAGTTTTTTAGCTTTTTTCAAGGCTAACCAGCTTATCTTTCAAAGCTCTTACCTTTTTCAAGGTCAACCAGCTTATCTTTCAAAGCTTTTGCCTTTTTCAAGGCCAACCAGCTTATCTTTTAAAGTTCCTGCCTTTTTCAAGGCCAACCAGCTTATCTTTCAAAGCTCTTTGCAGTTATCCGCTCTTTCGTAAGAGGTTATTCGTCCTTTTTCAGGACTACCTTTCTATGTGTGACTTTTTACCATGTGTTTTCTTGGTTAGCAGTATGGCTTCCCACAGACGGCGCCAAAATGTTGACCACAAAATCCGGCTGGACCTTGGACCAACACGTCTCAGCTCCTCCCTCTTGAACACGGGTATCTCCTGCGCACTAGGACAAACAATCAGCTTGCAAAGGGGGCCGAGGTGGCTCCCGTTTGCACTCCGATGCCTAAGTCAGTACTCATTTTAGGCGAATATATCTATTGGGTGCAGGAAATATAAGTGTGTAAAAGAGAGAAAAGGGAGTGAGAGAAGTATATCGTGAGAAATTGCTAACCTTTAACTTGGAGACAATCGTGCTTTATTTATAGAGGAACTTCTTGTCTCGGATCACGACACGTGGCATAATTTACACTTGTCATCACCCTAGCTCATGGAGGTGACAACCTTGCTTTTCAAGCTTAATCATTGCTACATTTCGTAGGGGATGGGCGCCTGCCACTTCTTGGTAAAGGCAGTGTCCCATCACTGACTCCATCTCTCTTCTGGTCAACGCCGTAAAGCGCCCCGGCTGAGTATAAAGCACATCGGTTAGGCGTTAACCAGGTCGGCTAAAGAGGTTTGCTTGACGTACCACCTCGAAATTCGTCCCAGGTGATACTTTTAGGCCTTTATCCGTGGGTCAAGGTCCATTGGGCCTCTATTGGGCCCTTGCTGGTGGATTACTGTACCTTTCTTTGGGCCTGAATTCAACAGATTGAATAAATGCTTCCAGAACGGATACATCTACCTCATGTATACTAGTCCACCTAGTATTACCTCTTCAGGTAAATGTATTACAAGATAAATCATAATATCAAAAAATGTTGGTGGAAATATTCTTTCTAGTTTGCAAAGAATTAGAATGAGCTGCTCCTGAGCATTAACTATGTCACTAAACTTTCCTGACTTAGCACATAGTTTCTTGAAGAAAGTACATAGTTTAGTTATCGTAGAGGAAATTTTCTTGTTCAGATACACACCACAATCGGTAGGCAACAATCTTTGCATGATTATATGATAATCATGTGGCTTCAGTCCACGGATTTTCCTGTCATTTGGCGCAATGTTCTTCATTATGTTAGATGTAACATAAGGGAATTTGACTGATCTTATGAAATTGCAGAATCTTTGACGGTCTGGAACTGTTAGTGTGTAATATGGACGAGGCTTAATTAGCTTGGGCCCTTCTTTATATAAGTGCAACTCCGGTCTAATACCTAACTCCATCAATTTACGTCTTGCACTATCTTACATTCGAGAGAAGAGATTAGTTTTGTTTGGAGAGTCGGACTTAACATATTTTTTATAAGTGATTCATTTCATTTACAAAATGCAAATTTTTATTAAGTGAAAGTCAAGCATCTCAACACTTTTATCATCAAAGTTCATTCCAATTTTATGTTTATTTATTTTATTTATAGGAGTAGAAAATTAATTAAAACCAAAATCTTAACACCTTTTATCGACAATTCAACCTGTTGACCACAAAATCCGGATGGACCTTCGACCAACATGTCTCAGCTCCTCCCTCTTGAACACGTGGATCTCCTGCGCACTGTGACAAACAATCAGTTTTCAAAGGAGGCCGAGGTGGCTCCCGTTTGCACTCCGATGCCTAAGTCAGTACTCATTTTGGGCAAATATATATTGGGTGCGGGGAATATAAATGTGTAAAAGAGAGAAAAGGGAGTGAGAGAAATATAGAGTTAAGAATCAAAAGTTGCTAACCTTTTTCTTGGAGACAATTGTGCTTCATTTATAGAGGAACTTCTTCTCTCGGATCACGACACGTGGCATACTTTACACTTGTCATCACCCTAGCTCATGGAGGTGACAACCTTGCTTTTCAACCGTAATCATTGCTACATTTCGTAGGGGATGGGCGCCTGTCATGTCTTGGTAAAGGCAGTGTCCCATCACTGACTCCATCTCTCTTCTGGTCAGGGCCATAAAGCGTTCTGGCTGGGTATAAAGCACATCGGCTAGGCGTTAACCAGGTCGGCTTAAAGAGGTGTGCTCGACGTACCACCTCGGATTCTTCCCAGGTGATACTTTAGGCCTTTAGCTGTGGGCCATGGTCCGTTGGGCCACTATTGGGACTTCGCTGGTGGATCACTGTACCTTTCTTTTGGCCCGGATTCAACACTAGTCCCTCAAATCCGAAGGGATCATTCATGGTCGGGTAGGATTTGCCATGATTTCACAGCATTAACTTTTTAGGGAGTCAATAACGACTTTCCTTAGGTAAGGCTCGGATCCATATCATAGCTGACCTTCTACCTCGGATTTTCTCTCCCTAGTGGCCAGGATCATACCAGCGCATTTCCTAGGCGGCGCATTCAATTCGGAGGGGCTATCGGTATTTATTTCCAAGAAATATATATACATAAGATGGGAGGGGGGCAGCATTTCGCAGCGCGTGGCATTCACTGTGGTAGCTGAACGGTTTTGTCCCTCCTTTTGACGGCTGGCGCTTTGATTAGCCCGTTTTCCAAGAAGCATGGGTTACCCACATTAATCATGCGGCTCACGAAACTCAAGGAATCTAGACCGTTAGGATGCCTATAAATCCTTCTTCATTTTACCATTTCACCTTTTACCATTTTCTTAGGATCTTAAGCTTGCGCCGTTTCCCTCTTCCTTGCGAGTTTCGTGTCTTTTCTTCAAGGGTTTTCTACCCAGCATCCACCCTTAACGTTCCACAGTTTTTCTTGGCGAGTTCTTCATTCCAAGTACACAGTGTCACGCATTCGTCTTTTGAAGGAAATCCCTTGATCCCTGTATATGCAAGACTTTCTTATTTTTAGTTTCTCATTGTGGGTTTGAGAATTTTGTTTTTGCACTTTGTTTTTCTTTTGTTGAGTCTGACTCTCCTTTAAAATAAAAAGAAAAAATGGAAAGAGTTGGGGGAACGGGTTCACAGGAAATGTTAGCGATGGCGGTTCCCGTCAGAGGTTTCTGCCCCATCTCTTTATCGGTTTTTAGTTCCCGTTTCTTTAGGGAGCAGGTTAAGAGGAGAAATAGGAAAACCAGTGGCATAATTTATTTGAGTGATTCTGACAGCGAAGAAGAAAAACACCAGAACTACATGGCTCATCTGTCATCCAAGGAGGAATCCGCGCTAAGAGAACTCCGTAGCAAACGAGACAGGGACTTGGGAAGAGAAATGGCGGCGGGCTTCTCTTCAGGTCACCAGGACCTCGGCTTGATTGTTAGGGCACCGTTTAGGGCGGATAGGGAAGAGTTGGGTTTGACTGCTGAGGAGATCGCTCAGGTAGAAGATTGGGTTGACCAGGTCAACAAAGTTTCGGGCTACCACGTCGACCCCGATCCAAACCCAGAGTCATGGGAAAGCAGTGAGGTTGCTACTGAAATCCGAAGGATCGATTTGGCCTCGGCTTCGGCAAAATTCAGGTTACCAGAAGGGGTCCATCTGGTGCTCTCTACCCCTTCCTGCCGACCTTGCAGCCCTCCCCCAGGCCAGGAGGCCATATGCCACGATGCCCTTTCTTGCGGGATGAGGCTCCCCCTGCATCCCTTTTTCAGAGCACTGCTTAGGAGCTATAACTTGTGCCCCTACCAGCTGGCCCCCAATTTCTGGACTCAGGCTGTGGGGACTTGGTTGGCGTGGCAAGAGGTCAACCCGGATCATCCCATCTCACTGCACATCATTCACACTCTCTATACTTTGAAGAAATCAGTTAGGAGAGAGAGAGACGTGAGATCGGATGTTAAGGATTGGTATTATTTGTCCCCTAGAGGTTCTTATACTCCCGTTATTACCGGTCACCCTACCTCAATAAAGAACTGGAGGAACCAGTGGTTCTGGGTTGCTGGGGAGTGGCAGAGTTCCCCTGTGGACCCTAGTCCAGAAATTACAGTTCCCAGAACTCTTTCCCTACCTAGTGAGTCTTATATTTGCTTTAGAGTTTTTAAGTGTCATGCATCTTTTGCTCTTTCATCCATACTCACTTTCTTTCTTTTTTTTTTTTTTTTTTGACTGCTTCTTAACATATTATTGGCTTATGGCAGGGGACACTTTTTCCCATCTCCTCCCTGATGCAGATCTAGCGGCAGTAAGGCGTCTATTTGCCTACAAGGGCACTTTCCAAGGGGTCATACAACAGAACAAATTATTCGTTAAGCACGGTCTAATGCGAGCTATGAGTAAGTTCGCCCCCTTATTGCTATTACCTCTTGTGTTTTTTTTTTTTATATATATAAACCCTCATTGTCCTCCTTTTCTTGCTAGGTTCCAAAGAATTCCCAAAGATTTCTTTAAAGGGTCTCATGGCTACGAAGGTTCCTCCGGATCTGCGCCACGGGAGCGAGGTTGAAAGAAAACAGAAAGCGGTTTTGGCCGACCTGCAAATTGGGGTGGCCAGGGAAGTGTCTGAGAAGTCTACTACCCAACTTCAGGGTCCTCTCCCAGCTCTACTGCCACCGCCCACTTTGCTTCCAGTGGGTCCCCAACAACCCAACATTGCTGGAGAGGCAGATCCTGAAAAAGGCGTCGCCAAAGGAAAAGGGAAGAGGTCGAATAGAGGCGGATCCAAGAGGGGCAGGGAGACTAAGGATGCCCCAGCGCCACCTTCCTTGTCCGAGGACATTTCTGAGCAAGCACTTGAGGAGAAGCCTGCTCCCTTAAAAAGGCTCAGAAAGGGAAATGGCAAGGAGTCCACTTCCGCACCTACGCCATCAATGATCGAGGAACTGGAGGACGAGCCATCTGTGCCCATGCTGGGCTTGGCTTATGAAGTGACACCAGAGGGGGCGGAAGAGCTTAAGCATATTAAAACCAGCATCCTCCCCAGAGATGTCACTTTCAGCCCTTCGTTGTTCGGCTCCCCCAGTTCGCCTCCAGCCAGGGCGGCCTTAATTACCGAACAGTTTTGGACAGAGGGTTGGGCCGCCTTTTCCTCCAGTGCTACTCCGTCTCGGAAGCTGCTCGCTGCCAAGGCTATGAACGCCAGAGCTCTGGCTCTCATTGACGAGGTAGAGTCCTCCGTGGAGGTAGCTCAACGGGATAAGAGGGATGCTGAGACTGCTCTTCGCCACGCTGACAATATGCTCAAGGAGATCAATGACCTTAAGCCCCAGCTATCCATAGCCCGCAAATCTTCTTCAGAAGAGAGGGCTAATGCGAAGCGCCTCCAAGAGGACAATGACAAATTGAAGCATGACCTCTATGCCTCTGAATCAGACGTGGCGGCCTTATGCAAAAAATTGGATGATTTCAATCGTGCACAGTCTATTGCCTCTGAGGCCCTGGCCGCCGCTAATGCAGCTAAGTTGAAGCTAGAAGGTGAGGCGGCAGTGGTAAACAAAAACTGGGGAGGGAGCTGGAGGTTAGGGCGAAACCAGAGGAGGACCTTGCCTCGCTGGAAAAACACATGCAAATGAGGATCACTGAAGTCTTGGAACAGACTGTCGTGACACGGGTGGAAAATGCTTTAAAAACTAGAGTGTCGAAAGTTGTCCAGGACACCTTTGAAGAGACCCCTGAGTATGAGGCTATGCAGCGGGTTTTTGGGAACTTAGGGGCTAGGATGGCCTTGGGGGACGTGAAGGAGGCTTTTCCAACCTTGGACCTGTCCTCCATTGAAGCATTCTACCCCGAGCCTCAAGATGCTTCTGCAGATCCTTTAGACGCATCCAGCAAGGGTTCTCTAGAAGGTGTTCCTCCACACTGATCTTCTTCCACCTCGGTCTAGTTGTTAGTTAGTGTTGTTCATTTTTGTTGTTTTCTCCTTCTTCTTTCTCTTCTTTTTTCTTTTTTGTAAGTGCTCCGGCACCTTAATACTGTAAATGTAACCTTTATTTGATCTGTAAATGCCTCATTTTACATTTCGTCGTAGCAACGTTTCTAATAATTTGTTTAAGCATGAATATTTCCAAGTGCGAAGGCTTCGTAATTGTATGATGATATGTGGGACATTGTAAATGTCTAGTCCCTCAGATCCAACGAGCTTAATGCGTTCACGTTTGCTGGTTGGATCTAATTTAAACCAACTTTTGGGCAGTTTTCACCTTATATTCATTAGCACTTATACTTATAACTTTGCATGAGCTTCTTCTAATGGCGTGAATATTTTTAACCCATACACCATGGTCATGTTGTAAATTCGCAAGTCGTTTCGTTTTTTAAAATAATATAGGAATTTTTACGCTTGATTACACAGTATTTAGTACACATATGTCTTACGGGCGCCTCGCCTAAGCGCATGTAGGAAAGCATCGACAACTTTGTGTAAACGTTTAATATTTCGCACAAGAGGGCGCTCCGTATGTATGGACTAACTTAAAGCGCCAAGGATTTTGGTTTATACGACAATATTTGGTTAAGTTCGAATGATTCCAAACGTATTGCACGGTGAATGGCGGTTAATGAGTACATGTACCTTAGATCCGAGTGGTTCGAAGCATTTATGTTTACTAGTAAAATCTGATTGTGACAAACATTCGAACGCGTTTAAAAACTCCCAATTCTTACATGGTGATTGTAGTTTAACCTTATGAGAGTCCCTTGTCCTTAACAATTTTATGCATAACGTGGACGTATGGTGTCACGACCAAAATAATCTTGGAACGTAAAGGAGGAATTTAGTTTTATTGAAAATAGCAGCGAAGGTGGTCCGTGTTCCAACGATTACATAGAGGTACTCCAGACAGGTCCTCAATTTTGTATGTTCCGGGTACCACCTCGGCAACGACCTTGTAAGGGCCTTCCCAGTTAGGACCTAGAGTCCCTACTCCTGGCTCCTGTGTTGAAGGAAGAACCTTTTTGAGGACCAAGTCCCCAATATTGAAGCGTCGGCTCTTCATCCTTTTATTGTAGTATTGAGCCATCTTTTTCTGGTATTTGGCCATTACTACTTGGGAATCACTCCGCTTTTCCATGAGAAAATCTAAATCGGCCCTTTGCGCTTCCTCGTTCCTAACTTCGTCATAATGAATTAGTCGAAGTGAAGGGACGGCGATTTCAACGGGGCATACCGCCTCAGCTCCATAGGCCAGCGAGAAGGGTGTTTCACCAGTAGCGGTGTGCGAGGTGGTTCGAAGCGCCCATAACAATTGTGGTAGCTCGTCTACCCATGCGCCCTTTCTGAATTCCAACTTCCTTTTCAGGGTATTTTTTATGGTCTTATTCACTGCTTCGACCTGTCCGTTGGCCTGTGGGTGATGTGGAGATGAGAACAACTTCTTAATCCCCAAATCGTCACACAACTCATCGACACTTCTGTTTTTGAACTGTTTCGCATTGTCACTAACCAGTGAATGTGGTATCCCGAATCGGCATATGATATTTTTCCAAATGAACTTGGTGGTGTTGGCCTTGGTGATCTTCATCAAAGGTTCTGCTTCGACCCATTTGGTGAAGTAGTCAATTGCTACTATCGCAAAGCAATTGTTACCAGCTCCTCTAGGCATAGGACCAATAATGTCAACCCCCACTTTGTAAAAGGCCAAGGGCTAGTCACCACAGTTAGCTCGTGGTGCGGCTGATGTGGTATGGTCGCGTGCCTTTGGCATTTATCGCATTTGCGCACGAAAGCATGGGAATCCTTTCGCATAGTAGGCCAAAAATATCCCTATTTGAGGGCTTTCCGAGCTAGCGATAAAGCCCCGGCATGGTTGCCACATATGCCCTCATGGATTTCTCTCATCAAATACTGCCCCTCTAGTAGCCCCACACATCTCAGCAAAGGAGAGGTGTAACTCCACTTATAAAGTATGTCGTCCAAGAGTACGAAATTCACGGAGTATTTTTGCAACTTCCGAGCTGCTTCTGGCTCATTCGGAACTGTCTGATGTTTTAAATAGGCGATTAGGGGATTCATCCAGGATTCCTCTTCTTCAATCTCCAAGATCTCCGGTCCTGGCTCAATAGAGGAAGTCACCATGTGCTCAACGGGGATTAGATTATGTAACTCCGAATCGCTGCTACTTGCTAGTTTGGACAGAGCATCGACATTGGAATTTTCCGTCCTGGGGATGCGTTGCAACTCCTTTTTCCCGAATTGCGCAGCCAAATTTCTTACTTTTTTCAAGTAAGCTGCCATAGAGGGTTCTTTGGCAGAAAATTTCCCGTTGAACTGGCTCACAACAAGTTGCGAATCGTTATTGGCCACCACGAATTTAATTTTCAGGGCTTTCGCAAGCCTTAGCCCGACTAATAACGCCTCGTATTCAGCAACATTGTTCGAGGCTTTGAATTCGAAGCGGACTGCACTGTGTAATTTAAACCCTTCTGGGCTTATTAACACTATTCCTGCGCCGGATCGTCCATCAGCCGAGGACCCGTCAACGAACAATTTCCACTCTTGACCATCATGTTGGCTGTTATCCGTGTTATCTACCATTTCGACCTTAGGTGGATGTGTAAATTCAACTATGAAGTCCGCCAATGCCTGACCCTTTACAGCAGTCCGAGGCGCATAATGTAGGTTGAACTGGCTGATTTCTATCGCCCATTTCAGTAACTTTCCAGAAGCATCTGGATTTTACAGCACTTGTCTCATGGGGAAGTTGGTCAGCACGTGTACGGAGTGTGATTGAAAATAGGGACGAAGCTTGCGAGAGGCTGTGATTAGCGATAGAGCAAGCTTCTTCATGTCTGGGTAGCGCGTCTCGGCGTCCAGCATAGCTTTGCTCACGTAATACACTGGTAACTGGCTCCCATCCTCCTCTCTAACTAACACCGAGCTAACAGCCTCCTTGGATACGACCAGATATAGGTAGAGAGGCTCGCCAGCCTTTGGCTTTGATAGCAATGGGGGACGACCCAAAGAAGATTTCAGGTCGGCAAACGCCTGCTCGCATTCCGGTGTCCATTGGAATCATTTTCCCCCCCTTAGGACCTTAAAGAATGGCAAGCATTTGTCAGTGGATTTTGAGACGAATCGGTTCAAGGCTGCAATTCTTCCTGTTAAGCTTTGCACTTCCTTTGGATTTCGCGGCGACTGCATGTTTAGCAAAGAATTGATTTTGTCCGGATTGGCTTCGATTCCTCTCTTGTTCACCATGAATCCGAGGAATTTCCCAGATGCTACCCCGAAAGCACACTTCGTTGGGTTGAGTTTCATCCGATTTGTTCTCAAAACATCAAACGCTTCTGACAGATGGCGGATATGATCCCCAGCGACCATGCTTTTGACCAGCATGTCATCAACATACACCTCCATAGTATTCCCCAATTGTTTCGAGAACATGCGGTTTACCAGCCTCTGATAGGTAGCTCCCGCATTCTTCAAGCCAAATGGCATAGCTCTGTAGCAATAGAGTCCCCTATCTGTGATAAATGAAGTATGCTCTTCATCCGATTCGAACATGGGGATTTGATTGTACCCGGAATATGCATCCATGAAGCTTAGAGTTCGTGTCCTGCTGTGGAGTCGACCAGTTGATCGATCCGGGGCAATGGAAAGCTGTCTTTGGGACATGCCTGCTTCAAGTTTGAAAAATCAATACACACCCTCAATTTCCCATTGTGCTTTAGTACTAAAACAGGATTTGATACTCACTTCGGGTATCGGGACTCTCTGATGAAGCCATTTTCCAATAGCTTTGTGACCTCGTCTTTCAAGGCCTCATACTTGTCCGAACTCATGGGCCTTCGCTTTTGTCTGTGCCCAGGGCTTCGGGGATCCAGCTGGAGCCGGTGACAGGCCTCCTTAGGATCAATCCCAATCATGTCACCATACTTCCATGCGAATACATCGAGGTTTTGAAGTAGGAAGTCCTTCAATTGGCTCTTGTATTCGGTTGGCGAGTCCAGTCTGATCTGTAATTCTTTGATTAGATCAAGTGGGTCCACGCCGAAGCATTCCAACTTCTCGGCCGGGGTGGGGCAATTTTCACCCGCCATCCTGGGGTCTAGATCTGCTAGATCGTCTCCTAGGGTCATCGTGACATCCTTATCTCCAGAAGGTCCTTCACCCAATCTTTCAGGGTCTGGGGCAGCCTCGGCCATGGCCACATCACTGATCATGTTCAAGCTTCGATCTTGAAACTTCCGGATCGCATTTGTGTAGCAAGCCCGGGATTCTGTTTGGCTTCCCCTCACAGTTGCAACGCCATGCTCCGTGGGGAACTTCATGCAAATGTATTTGGTATGCGTTACAGCCCCCAAGTCAATAAGACCAGGCCTCCCAATTGAGCCATGAAAGGACGAGATTTTGTCAACTACCAAGAATTCCATAGGGATTCTGGAGAGGGTCGGTGCTTGCCCTACTTCAGTCATAAGTGTTATGGATCCTCTGGGGGTTATGCTGTCCCCCGTGAAACCGTATATTGGACCAGGGACTGGAATGAGTGGGGTGCTGATCCCCATCTTATCAAAAGTTACCCCGTAAATCACATTTACCGAGGCACCATCATCCACCATCATTCGTGATAGCCCATTCAGAGCAACCACCACTCTGATAACCAATGTGTCGTTGTGTCGGAAGTGCACTCCAACGGCATCGTCTTGCGTGAATGTGATAGGTTCCGTCCGAGGCATCCCAACAGGATGGGAATTAATATGATAGTTCACGTTAGTGGGATGCTTGGCCTCTCTTATATACATCTTTTGGGAGTTGTTTGTGCTCCCCCCTGGGTGGGGGCCTCCCAGTATTGTGTCGATTTCACGAATGGGAAGGTTGGCCACTGGCATAGGTGGTTCCCGTGTATCTTTAGCATGTGCCGAGGCGGTATCTTGAACCTTATTCCTGTCTCTTTGACTATTGTCAATTCTTTCTTTAGTTGAATTCTTCCACGGAGCTCTCCTATCAGCTCGGTTGAACTTCTGGCCCCCAGATTTTTGAGTTCTCCCTGTGTCGGGGGGGAAGTTACCCCCCCTTCTCCCCTGTGCCTTTTGGTCAGCTAACATGTGGATTTCCCTGCAATCCTCTGTTGCGTGACCGTAATATCTGTGGTAGGCACAGTAAGCCCCAATCATGGGTTGTTTTCCACTTCGGAAGCTTTCCACTCTCATTTGAGCCGTGGGAGGATTTTGAGAAGGGGTGTTAGAGTGCAAGTGAGGGATAGCTTCCGTGATCTCTGCTGCAAAGCTAGATCCTGTCCCCGGGAACGGACGAGGCGCACCACCTCGGTTACCGTCGACCCTATCCTTGTTTCCTCCCTTTTTGAGGTCCGCTTCATTGGAATATCCAAGGTTGTACCTCCCTTGGGGTGATTATCTCTAGCCCTAGCCATTTCCTCCGACACAATCTCTTCCTTCATCAGGTCTACCAGGGTATTGTAATCCCTTGGTTTCCTGCTCCGGACATCTCTCCAAAACATGCTGGTCATATCTAGCCCTCCTTTTAAGGCGGAAAACATCTCCGCTTCTGTGATATTTTCACAGATATGCATTTCTTCAGTAAATCTAGCTAGGTAATTTTTCAGAGATTCGTCCCTCCCTTGCCTCAGATCTTGAAGGCGTTGGAGTGAGAGTTGGCCAGGCCTGGAAGAAACAAAGCCATTCTTAAAAGAAGTTTTCATATCCCTCCAACTGTGGATGTTGCCAGGAGGGAGTTTTTTATACCTTCGTATGGCACTTCCCTCAAGGGTTAAAGCAAAAGCTTTACATTTCAGTGCCGGGGTGGCCCTGGCTATTTCCATGCTGGCGCGGTAATTTAACAGGTGATCGTCAGGATCACCTCGGCCAGAGTATTTTGCTATTTCTGGCATCTCAAAGTCGTGGGGTACGGGGCATCTACGGAGGCCCTCTGTGAAGGGACTTACTTCCTCTTCATCATCCAACTCGTATGACGGCGGCTCGCTATTCTCGTCGTGACCGGAGTACTCCGAATCATGGTATTGGCCATAGAGTGACGGAGCATACTCCTGCCTTTGTGGTGGTGGAACGCGACCGTAGTTTGACCTTTCATGGCTCTGTAATTCGTTGCGAGGATTAGTCCGAACTGCTTCGGCTCTTCTTTCATGCCTATTCCTAGGCTCATGTGCTGATGCCAACCTTTCCGCTCCCGTTCCATGTTGGTCCCTATACATTTGACCCTGCGACAAGGCTTCTTCAGCGCGTCGTTCACGGCTATTTCTAGGCTCTGCGGCATTGTGCCGACCTGGATCCGTTTGTCCTCATCGTTGGCCCCTGAATAACCCTCCCATTCGGCTGAAAACACTGTCGGATCTTGCGGGAGAAGCCTCCTTGCGTCTATCTGGGAGTGGGTTTTGTTCTTCATGTGCTTCATGTTCCGAGTCTCGCTCGTAGAAAGGCTCGGATTCCACCTCGGCATATGTCTGTGGATCTTGATAATAATACGAGACAGTGGCCGCCTCAGATGGTGAATGTTGTGGCTGTGAGTATTGCTGAGGCATCACGGGTTCGTTCATAACATACCCTCTGGCCATAAAAGCATTCATTGCAGCAGTCTATTCTATTTGCTGCCTCTGCATCTCCAGGATTTGGGCCGCCATGCGTGTCATGTCTCGCATCATGCGGCGATTTCGATGCCGGCGAGGTGGGTTTGGTTGTGCCACTTCCTCATTGGCGTTTTCATGGAGTTCTTGAGGAACTTCGCCCTCGCTGTGTTGGCCACTTCTTCCCCTACGGGGGTTAACATCACCATCACTTTCGTTCATGTTTAGGAAAATGCCTTAATTTTATTTTGTTTTTCAAAGATGAGTGGACTTTCGTTTCAAAAATTCCCCCCTTTTTCAAGGTTATTAAACTTATATCTCAAAGTTATATGCCTTTTTCCAAGGTTATTACACTTATATCTCAAAGTTATATGCTTTTTTCCAAGGTTATTACACTTGTGTTTCAAAGTTATTACACCTTTTTTTTCAAAGATGACCAGCTTATCTTTCAAAGCTCTTGCCTTTTTCAAGGCCAACCATCTTATCTTTCAAATCTCTTGCCTTTTTCAAGGCCAACCAGCTTATCTTTCAAAGCCCTTACCTTTTTCAAGGCCAACCAGCTTATCTTTCAAAGCTCTTGCTTTTTTCCGCTTCTTCGTAAATGGTTCTTCGTCCTCTTTCAGGACTACCTTTCTATGTATGGCTTTTTACCATGTTTTTTCGTGGTTAGCAGTATGGTTTCCCACAGACGGCGCCAAAATGTTGACCACAAAATCCGGATGGACCTTGGACCAACACGTCTCAGCTCCTCCATCTTGAACACGTGGATCTCCTGCGCACTGTGACAAACAATCAGTTTGCAAAGGGGGCCGAGATGGCTCCCGTTTGCACTCCGATGCCTAAGTCAATACTCATTTTGGGCAAATATGTATTGGGTGCGGGAAATATAAATGTTTAAAAGAGAGAAAAGGGAGTGAGAGAAATATAGAGTTAAGAATCAGAAGTTGCTAACCTTTTTTCTTGGAGACAATTGTGCTTCATTTATAGAGGAACTTCTTGTCTCGGATCACGACACGTGGCATACCTTACACTTGTCATCACCCTAGCTCATGGAGGTGACAACCTTGCTTTTCAACCGTAATCATTGTTACATTTCGTAGGGGATGGGCGCCTGTCACGTCTTGGTAAAGGCAGTGTCCCATCACTGACTTCATCTCTCTTCTGGTCAGCGCCGTAAAGTGCTCCGGATGGGTATAAAGCACATCGGCTAGGCGTTAACCAGGTCGGCTTAAAGAGGTGTGTTCGACGTACCACCTCGGCATTCTTCCCAGGTGATACTTTAGGCCCTTAGCTGTGGGCCATGGTCCCTTGGGCTACTATTGGGCCTTCGCTGGTGGATCACTGTACCTTTCTTTGGGCCCGGATTCAACACAACCGACACTAGAGTGGATAAATCAATCATGAATAAATCATTCCTCGAGGAATTGACAAGCCGGACTCTTCAAGTCCACTTTATTATTTGAACGCGACCAAATACGCTTGTGGTACACACTTTTAGCGAACACTCAGTCTTACGAAAAATACTAAAAATTACTCCTTAACCTTTTGTAATAGGAATACAATCTTCTAATGGCATGTGTTCTCTCATGTTCAACTTTATGAATCGTGATTTTGTATTTCAACTTGTTTTGATGTCTATAAATTTGTACCCAGACATTTTTACGATGGTCACTTGATGATTTACGACGAAGGGTTGAGTTCTAAGTTGAAACCAGTTACATCAATTTCCCATAAACTTAATTCAACATATGTTTATCCAAAATTTAAATCAAAATCATATTTCAAAACAAGTTCTATTATTTCAAAATAAATAAATTCAAAGTACATCATTGCTAATAAAAATATGTTATCACTCTTAATTTGTAGCCTATCAGAACTGAACGAGAAATCAAGAATTTATGCCTAGTCCAAAATGTTCAAAGGCAATGCCAATGGTGTTTTACTTAAGATTCCAATTCATGCACATGCCAAGATTCTAAAGTTTTGGGAGTTAATTGTTTCGGTGGCCTCCGAACTTTATATGATGTCACGGTTTAACCACTCAACTTCAATATGCTTTCAAATGGCCACCGAACTTTACATGATGTCACGGTTTAGTCACCCCAACTCCAATATGCTTCCAAGTGGCCACCAAACTTTGTATGTTGTTACGAATTACCCACTAAACTTTAATATGCTTTCAACCGGTCACTGAAATTTCAAATTCTAGTTTTGGAGAGGCGTGTTCAATTTAATTTCAAGGTACCAAATGTGGTCAAAATATCAAGTTCTTAGTACAATTTCGAAGTACTCAAAGCATAATTTTGCGTACAATTTACCAAACAATAAATAGTTAACCGAGAAGAAAGTTATGTCTTGCCAAAATAAGCAACTTAAAACTACTTTTTTGAAACTTTCGGTAAAGTGGCTTACTTTGTCAAGCCATAACTTTCTCATCAGTTAACCATTTCTTGTGTTGTAAATTGTACGCAAAAGTATGTTATGAGTACTTCGAAATGGTATCAAAAACTTGATGTTTCAACCTCGTTTAGTATCTCGAAATTAAACTTGAACATGCCTCTCCAAAATTAGAATTTTGAAATATTAGTGGCCAGTTAGAAACATATTAAAGTTGGATGGATAATCCGTGATAGAATACAAAGTTCGGTGGTCACTTGGAAGCTTATTGAAGTTGAGTAGCTAAATCGTGATAGAATATAAACTTCGGTGGCTAATGGGGTGAGACAATTCAAAATTCAGTGACCACTTGAAAGTATAATGAAGTTGAGTGGTTAAACCGCGACAGCATATAAAGTTAAGTGGCCAATGAAACAATTAACTCAAGTTTTGGCCATAACCTTTTGTCATCTCATTTGAGCCTGTTTGGTAATGTAAAAAATTTTGATTTTTGTGGTTTTTTTTATGATTAAAAAAAGTTTGAAAAGTCAAAAACTGTGAACTTAACTAAAAATGAATGATTGAAATTGAATTTAAAAAATTATAGTAAGTTTTTTTTTCTTTACCGAACAACCTCTTACACTTAGGCTGTGTTTGATAGCGATGGTGGAATTTGGGTGGAAAGAAAATGAATTCCAGGGAATTGAATTATAGGGAATTAAATTCTTGGGAATTGAAAGTTTAATGTATTTGATTGATTTAATTTTCTAGGTAGAAAAAATGGAGAATTTTCTAACTTTTGTTGTTTGATTGACATTATTTTTCATGGAAAATAAAGTAAAATTTAGCTATTATAATATTTTTTATTTTTTATTTTCATTTTTTAACAAGTTTGTACTTAGTAATAATAATGTTAATTTTTGAAAAAAAAATAAATCAATTAACAACAACAAAAATGATCAAATGTAACAAAAAATGGTATAAGATTTTCCATGGAAAATAAAACCTCCTCCCCCCTTGGAAAATGAATTCATCCAAAACAAAGAAAATACCGGATTTCGAGATAAGTGGAAAAATGAATTCCATTAAAAACTTAAACAACCAAACAATGTAAAGTTGAAAAATTACGTGAAAAATATGACGAATCAAACGCAACCTTAATGTAGAGGGTACTGATGGGTTGTTGGTTTAAAGAGGAATTAGTCAATATCCCAAGTTTTCCATAAAGTTAACTTTTTTGTGGAATTAATAAAAAGAGATTTGAAATAGTTGAAAGTAATGTAAAATTTAACTCTTAAGAATCAATATATATATTTTTCGTCTTTTCATTTACTTTTTCTTTTGTGTACATTCCAATATGGACACAATCACAAAAATTTTGCCTAAGAAAATCTTAAAAATTGTTATAAATAATATATAAATATGTGAATGACATTACCATTATATCCCTGTAAGCTTTACAATATTACGATTGTACCATTGTCCACTCCTATAAATAGGAGTCATTTCCTTTGTAATAAATACACCTTGGAAGAGAATTCTCTCCTCTCTATTCTCTCCATCTCCATATCTTTGTTATGATTTTAATAGTTTTATAACACGTTATCAGCACGAGTCTCTAGCCAATTGAGTAATACGACGGGAGTATGCTCTACAGTTGCATCTAAATGATGAGCTTCTGTATCAGAAACCTGATTTTTACAAATCAATGTTTTCCTCTCTCAAATCAAATACTTTTGGCTTTAGAAAACAACCCACATATTGTAGATCTGAAAAACTCGAAACTTTCAAAGCCGATTTACGCAAAACCGTATATCCAATTAACGATCGGAGACCAGATCTGAAATCACGGTGGCAAGACGAACCTCCGACACCGGCGCGTGTCACCGGCGGCGACAGACGGCGGCGGCGCGTGAGGCGCGTGAATCCCACGCGCTGACGTCGATCGGGCACGTGCGGGCGCGTGGAGCCGTTTCTGGCGACGGTGTCAAAAGGCAGTTTGTTCAGTTCGACGTTTTGAATTTTTCTATGATCTTACTTTTCTGTTTGATACAGTTTTGGACATTTTCCGATGGTTGAACGTGGCGGCTTCGTAAATATTATTTTTGAAGCATTTCCGACGAGATTTTGAACTTCGGACCAAAAGTAAGTTTGTTCTAAATTAAATTTTAAATCTATTGACGGTTTCGATTTATCCATATGGGCAATATATTAAAATATGGACCATTTTGACCTTGGTAATACATAAAAAATATAATAATCGTAAATTAACGATTAATATCATGTCACTGCCTATATGATCGATCTATCAATTGAATTGAAATATGTTGCCACCTACATGGTTGGTTCTACCACCTACATGGTTGGATTTACCAGTTTTAATTATATCATGCTGCCACCTACTTGGTTGGTTATACCACCTATATGGTTGGTTCTACTATGGTCGGTTTAATTATTTCATCACGTTGACACCGCCTATATGGTCGGTATATCAATTGAATACATATAAACACCTCAGTTGTTGGTTAATTCTAACATATTAGAGGGTTGTTGTCAACATATATACTTGGTGGTATAACCCCAGTATCGTTATTGTTAATATATATATACAATATTATTGTTATTTGATACTTCATTAAATGATACCAGAAGTTATCAATACTAAAGTTAGAAAATATTTTATCAAATGATACCAGAAGTTATCATTACCAAAATGTTGATAAATATTAATAAAATGTTTTATCCAATGGTACCAGAAGTTACCAATATCTGAATTTGAATGGGTGGATGAAAATTATTCAACAAGAGAATGTTGATGTATGATAAGATAATATCACATGATAGCACGGACATAGCTAATGTGAAAATAATCTCATCAGTATTATGAGATGAATGTTAGATGATAAGTGCCTGGAAAAGTTCTTGCACGAGCACTTATATATTCCAGAAGAACTACATATTTACTCCAGAAGAAGTAAAAATTATCATCTAAATATACTGAAATGATATTATTATTGCTCCTGAAGAAGCATAAACGAGACATACATACAAAATGCAAAAGGGGAAAACATTTATGATCCTCAAAATTAGAGATGTGTTTCGGGAGTAGCCGTATCCTACCACCTCTGACCTTTTGAGGAAATAAAGAAAAAAGTGTGTTTCAAGAGTAAGAAATACTCCATACTCTACCACCTTAAATCTTTGAGGTACACAAGATTAAAACATTGATAAAATCCTAGAAATTTATGGTGTGTCTCAAGAGTGAGAATACTCCGTACTCTACCACCACCTATTCTAGAGTTCACAAAGATAAATTTACATTAACCGGACTCCATTTTCGCTTGATTCCCCTTCCTTGCGACCAATCTATCTTTACTCCTGCTGGATCTTGTATTGGAATATATGATTGCAATTTATCCAGCAGTTCCTCGATAGTAGGAGCAGAAATAAGGATTCTCCTAGAAAATGGAGATATGAATCCCTGTTCCACAGCATAATCAAGAAATGTTAGCAAACCATCAAAGAAATTGTTTACATTTAAAAGCCCTATAGGCTTAGTATGGAGATCTAGTTGAGCCCATGAAGTAATATTAAAGATTTCTTCTAAAGTACCAAAACCTCCAGGTAGGGCTATGAAGGCATCAGAACCATATAACATGCAAGTTATGCGTTCATGGATAGATAAGGTTTGTACTTCATGCCCTCGTGTTTTGCCTGCAATATCAGCTAAAGGAGTAGGTATAACACCTATCACTCTTGCTTTCTCTACTAGAGCGGATTGTGAAACACAACCCATCAATCCACTGCTACCTCCTCCATACACGAGAGTGATACCTTTCTCTCCCAATTTCTTTCCTAAATCCACGGCTGCTTCTAGATACCCAAAACCTTTTCCCACTTTTGATCCACAAAATACACAGATAGTTTTGATCTGTCGAAATTTTGGTCCTTCCATTTTTGAAAGTAAAGAAGGAAAAACTTATGGGAAAATGTTATTTTGGGATGCATGAACTATGAAAAATGTTTGGCTATTTAAAACCGAAAAGCTTCACTATTTACTGGTCGTTTTTCGAAAAAGTGAAGATTTACTTTTGACAAAATCATCCTACTCACCTTTCGGCGATTTAATATTTTTAACCAGCCTTTATCAAAACTCGTGAAAAGAAACAGAAAAATATTTTATATGTGCATATATATCAAATGATTTACCTTGTATTAATGCTGCATAGCCAAAGCATCATTGTTTATAACAGCCTGGCAAACAGGATCTTTTGCTATTATATTTTTGAGACTATATCTCTCTTTATCGCTGATGAATTTAGCCCATAAAGATAGTAGCTCACGCTGCACATACCCACTAGGGTGCGTCTCAAGAGTCAATCGAATATCATCCAATGACTCCTTACTCAGTCCACCCTTAATGAAGTCTATCTTATCATCTCGATTTATGGATGAATATCCTATTGATTTACAACGGGTATCACATGTCCATCGAGCACATTTGTAGCAACTATTTAATCTTTTTGCTCTTCGCTTCTTTGCAAAAGTACTCTTACCTAAGCCAGGCTTGTGCTTAGAAAATGAATCTGGTAATTCACCAGCTAATCGAACTTTTGCTTCGATCAACCAGCGAACATCTTCTGGCATGCCATGATCCATCAGCAACCTCAATCTTTCGAGCCTAATTCGATAAATTTTTCTCAAATCATTTACTGGAAGATTGGAATAATATTTGCGAATATTTGAAAGTATGATATCCATTTTTGATGGATCTAGCCTTCTTCCCAAGTCATCTATTTAAAAGCATTATTCAACGCGTAAAAGAGCGGTGGCTCCGCGTGTCAGTGATATGGATTCCATCAAGAAATAATGGAATAAATTATTGAAAAGGTGAGATAATGTGTCATTACCTTTTTCGATATAAGGGAAGATTTGGCGACAAGATTGAGATTATGAGATATTTCCTTGGATATTGTACCTGATTTTTCGGTATACTAAAAGTAATAAAGGTATACTGATTTAAACTGTACAGAAATACGTACTGATGAAATAAATGTTGTATTGAACCAGAAGTTCATACATATGTATAAGTGAAATATCTTGCTGAACCAGAAGTTCATACGTACAAGTGAATTACGTATATAGTATGAACCAGAAGCTCATAAATAAAATATACATTGTATTGAACCAGAAGTTCATACGTACAAGTGAAATATGTATATAGTATGAACCAGAAGCTCATAAATGAAATATACATTGTATTGAACCAGAAGTTTAGCGATATTGTTTTGAATCAAATATTCATACATAGAAATGAAATAAAACCGTATTGAACCAGAAGTTCTATAATAAACGGTTAGATTATCAAAGGTTTCAAATTATTTTCTATGAGAATAACTTATTCAGAAATTGTTTATCATACAACAATATTCTATGTCAAACAGGGATTAGCTCAAGAAGCTTTATGATTTGTAAAAGTGCGATATGTATACAATCCACCAAAAGCGCACTTAGATATATGATTGAGATTATATCTCTAAAAGAATGACATGTGTTATGGCATTTTAGCCGATTAATAATGTTTGAGAACATTATGGGGAAAACACGCCTGAAGCGTAATTATGCCTGAAGCATAATAACTATCGATTCCAAATAAAATAAATATCTCTTGAATGATTGAAATGATCCCTTTGAGACTAAATACTCTTGGTGAGTAAAAGGGACATAGTTAATAAGAGATTTATGTACTTGATCTCTATATGTTATATTGAGATGAATTGAAATGGAATCTATGAATAAGTCGACTGCATACCCTCTTATGAAAATGAGGTTGATGAAATTATAATACTTTGGCCAAGTATATAACCCCAATGTAGGGATTATTGTTCAAGGACCTGAAGTCCAAATGATTATTGTTCAAGGACCTGAAGTCCAAATGCTTAAATGTGTAAAACCAGTAATTATATGTACAAATGAAAAATATTTCACAGTCGTAAAGGACGACTCGTTGCGCGCGAAATTTTTCATAGAACTGGCATGACATATGGTGGATAGACTATAGTCTAAATCACTAGCTTGAGCTCCTTGATATACCAATGAGTGAGATCAAAATGTATGATTCTCATCTCGGTACTTTGGGAGTATTCTTTGATGTACCAGTTGATCGCGGTACGTTGGGATTTCAAGTAAAATGATTGTAGATTATATGTCGAAATTGATATCTATTTCAATGATTGATTATGCTCCTGGAAAATTAGAAATTGCAGTTTATAAAGTGCAAGAACATACATGTATAAATCATTGAAAGATTCAATATGCCCAGATTAGTATCACTATAGAATGATACAAATAACTCCATGATATAATATGTTGAAAGTGAAATTGGAGTGTACTATTTATGACATTTGGGAAATTGATTATTCACTAGAAGTGAATTTGAAAATGAATATTTAATTATTCACTAGAAGTGAAAGATGCAATCTATGAAAGTGAATTATAGATTTGATTATTCACCAGAAGTGAATTCTAAATTTGATTATTCACCAGAAGTGAAAGATGCAATCAATAAATTAGTACAACATTGCTTAATATAGCATGTTATGACATCATGAGCTATGAACGATTTATATAAAGCTCATCATAAATTATACGATGAAAAGATTCGTGATTGCACCAATATACTTGTAATATTCCATGAAAGGAATAAATACGCGTTGCACTCTTTTTCCCTTAGCTGAGGTTTTGTCCCACAGGGTTTTCCTAGCAAGGTTTTTAATGAGGCAGCAGCTGAGGTGTATTGATGAAAATTAATGAGAATAATGTACTCTTTCTCCTTCGCTGAGGTTTTGTCCCACAGGGTTTTCCTAGCAAAGGTTTTTGAGGCATTATCATAGCTATTGACAAGCTATAATTTAGCAACACATTGTTATACTGGAATGATATCAACAAATGAAGAAAATCATAGACATCTTATGAAGAATGCTATGCAAGGAGATTTTCATATTCCAGAAGAAATATGATATCATTATTCAAAAGGTTCATGAATACTTGAATGCACACTTCAGGGGGAGAATCATGCTGTCATGCTGTACTCTTTTTCCTTCGTCCAGGTTTTGTCCCACAGGGTTTTCCTGACAAGGTTTTAACGAGGCAGCGGCTGTACTCTTTTTCCTTCGTTCAGATTTTGTCCCATTGGGTTTTACTGACAAGGTTTTAATGAGGCAGCACTAAAGCACTACAGAAATAAAGCAATGAAACAATGAAGCACTTCAGAACTTCAAAGATTCAATACATGATTTGTTCTACTTGAACATTAGACTCAACGATTGACGATGACCAATATCAGGGGGAGCGGCTGTACTCTTTTTCCTTCGTTCAGATTTTGTCCCATTGGGTTTTACTGACAAGGTTTTAACGAGGCAGACAATTGCGGAATATGTCATTCAAGGGGGAGTGTTATAAATAATATATAAATATGTGAATGACATTACCATTATATCCCTGTAAGCTTTACAATATTACGATTGTACCATTGTCCACTCCTATAAATAGGAGTCATTTCCTTTGTAATAAATACACCTTGGAAGAGAATTCTCTCCTCTCTATTCTCTCCATCTCCATATCTTTGTTATGATTTTAATAGTTTTATAACAAAAATCTGACTTATAAAGGAGAACTCATGATAGTTCAGATCTACTGTACTACTTTTGCCTTAAATTGTCAATAAAATGTTGGTAGGATGTGTCAAATCTTTTATTATATATTATATATAAATTCCGAATAATAGTTCTCAACTAAATTTTCGTTATGTACAAATTTTAAAATAGTTGAAAATAGTTGTCCCGAAAATGGAATGAGGGCTCAAATGTTGTATTCTATCCGTCCCAAAAAGATAATCATGTAAACAATTTTTGTCTGTCCCAGAAAGATAGTCTTGTTTCCATATTGAGCATATATTAAATATTTCATTTTCACATATACTCTTATTTAATGTATCTTGGTACAATACACACCAACTACTTAATTGTTGCATTTTCAAATTTTCGTGGGAATCGAAGTGAGTTTACTTAAAAGAATAAATAGGGGATAAAGGGTATAAATGGAAAACATTGATAAAATTTAATACCGGAATTATATTAACTACCATTTATTAATCCGTGTCAAAAATTGTGAACCCGGCTGCAAATTGTAATTCATCAAAATCAAGCTGAGCATCTTCAACGAGACATTGTCCAAGTTTAAAAAATGTGCCACATCATTTAAATAGACAATGTCTACTTATTTTCTCCTCCAATGTACCTCATGTCATGTTGAGTTGTAAAAAAAAAGTTAGACATTGTCCAACTCCATGTCCAATTCTAGAAGGCATGTTAGACATGTTGACTGTACATATACTCAAGAAGTTCAAGCGAATTTTGACTGCTATTTTGGGTATTCCACCACCAAGACCGCCATTAATGCTTACCGCCTTTTGGCCAAGAAAATGGTTTATGTCATTCAACCTATCGACCTCAATGTTAAACATACTCCTTCATTTGATGTTGAAAAACAAGAAAATCAACAAAAATAATTGCAGGAAGCAAAGGAAATAGATGTTATAGGAGGATTTGATGGTGTAAAAAAAGGAGACATTTGCATGGATGACAAGAAAATGTATAATACCAAAAAACATAACAACTTTTCAAAAGGTGATAAAAATGACTAATTTTGCCAATGAATTGTCCAATATGCCCTCACACTACTACAAGACAAAATTTGAATTAAGTAAGTGGACTCAAGAATTGATTGATGTGATGTACATACAATTCCATAACTATCCAATAGACAAAGAAATTAGCCATGGATAAAAGATTTAGCAATTTTTTTTTTTTTTTTTTTTTTTTTTTTTTTTTTTGAAAAATTAATAGAAAAAAAACGTAAATTTCATTTTTTTTCCCTTTCATTTCATTTGAATACTATCTCTCTAGCACCAAAAACTTTTCATTCTATCTTTATTAACACTTGAAGAAGATACAATTTTAAGCTTGAAATTCCATTTTGAAAGGTAAGCTTTTTGTAACATACGAATATAGACATTAAATATTTTGATGTTTTGTTAATGATTCATGTTTCCAACTTATTGAAATATTGAGACCCATAGATTTGGATTTGGATGACACATTAAATATCCTCATAAATGCATAAAGATCTTTCTCTGTTGTGATTTTCTTCATGTGTTAAAGTATTTTGGTAGTTGAGTATTGATGGAAAACATTAATTTCTGTTGAAAGTTTTTAGCAAGAACCTTATTTTTTAAATCCCAGACACACAATACAGACTGTTGTTTTCGACGAGTCATCTGTCATTCCCGAAAGTTTTTAAACATAGAAACCGACATTTTAATTGTCGAGAAGGCCAGTTCAAGATTGATAACATGAACAACTAAATGTGAGGTTGTCTAATTTCGTTTTGAATTCGATTTGTGAAATGCATCAATTTTTGACGTACATGTACTGTTGTTTTATGAATGATTGATAATTTGTGATTCACCGTCTCGTATGGTAGAGAGTTCGTGAACGTAGATGATGGATGAAGAGTTACGCATAACATTTGAATCCGGTACAAGATTGTGGATGCATGAGTTGAGTGAGAACCTCACTCAAGTTGGTATACCCACTGAGACTCACCTCGTTGATTTTGAGGAAAAAACTTGGACGTGTGGGGAATCTCAAGAACACCTTATGTCATGCTCCAATCGGTTCGAATATTCCCACCGAATGTACGTCAACCACCAGGAAAGCCACCAACACTTCATTGATTGATTGACAATAAAGATGTGAAATATAGACTTTGATCAATGACTGTTGTAAATTACCTTTAAAAAACATTATTGTTAGAATACTACCATCCTGGACAAATGCACATTAAAATGCTACATTTAAACCTGCTGATCTACAGAAGGAACCATAAGGATTCCAACATAATATAGTTAAATTTGGATAGTGCACATAGAATGAGGACATTGTTGTATTCAAAGTTCAAACCATAAAAAATATTACATTATCCTAAACAGCTAAAATACAACTTCATTTCTTAGACATCTTCCTCCCAGACCTTGTGAATGGCGATCGTGCGTTGATCAATGGCATTCTTATGCGCATGGAACACCTTTTCCGTGTATCGACTGGTACAACATCTACTAGCTCCTCATTTATCGGGGGCACATCCTCCGGAGGATTGTACACAACCATTGCACCGAATTGTCCGTCTAATGAGTCTTCATGGAATGACTCACAAGCCACACATTGAATGTTCATGTTGAAAATGTTAAAAAATTAAAATTTGAATTTGGACATTTGTACAATAAATATGTCGAACTTTACAGATGCGAAATGTCGAACCCCACAGTTAAACTGTCGGGTATCCCAGTTAGCATGCAAATATTAAGATACTGGACAAAATTACCTTCTTCCTGCGTGGCACCTTGGACTGGGATCTCAAATTCTGCAGTGTCTGGGCCTTGCTGGGGAGACAAACAGTTCATACCTTGCATGTTCAAGACTAATTGTTAACACAAGTGGCTTGGCATGACCATATTCAAATATGATGAACCATTTGCGTTAGCACACATTTAGTTTATTGGAGAAGATACTGAATAGAAAAAGTAATATATGCACAATTTTAAAAAAAATGAAAACATTTCAGAACGATGACAGTACACAAATCATTAATCTATAGGCAAACAAGTGTAAATAGCATTTGGTAAATGGAACTGTCTATTAAATGAAACACATAAAAGCATCTGTCAAGAATGATAGATTTTCTCGACAGATGCTGCAGTGCAGGTTAGTCAATCGTCAACCAAAAAGAGCATCTTTCGAAAAAAAAAAGATGTCATTTGTCGAGAACGACAAAATTTTCTAGACAAATGCTTCATTGCATGCAAGGCAATCGTCCACATAAAAGATCATGGTTAATGGTGACTTTTTGGAAAAAAATTGGCAGGAATCAAATTTTTTTTTTTTTTTAAATATTGCAATGAAATATAAATAAATAATTATAGACCTAAATCTTTTCAATTGAAGAACACGGTTCATGGCTTGCACAATTTAAAATGCTTCTGACATTTGTGAAATGTGGGCTTATTCGAAACCGTTGAACCCAATATTCATGGACAAAAAATGTATTGTCAAAAGAGTCATCACCATTGTCATATAACAAATCATAAAGTATATACAATCAACACCCTCCTCAAAAAATCAAATCTTTCTACGGATTCAAGCCTCAAAAAAATAGTTCAATCATGGAAAAATAATGGGACAGTGCAAATCTAGACATGAAAATAACAAATTTTCAACCAATATACAACACAACTTCTTCAAAAATAAAGTAATGATTTAAGGGAAATAAATAGGGGCTTACCGTCGAAGCAGAGTGGTGGTGTTCGGTGTCTGGCGATAACAGAAACCAGTGAGGACAGCGGGGTGAGGAGAGCGACGATAAGGAGACACTTAATCATGGGATGAATGAGCAGGTTTTTAGATGCTAACCTTCAAAGAGCACTTCATTATCGCAAGAATGTATAATGATGGGAGGGAGGGGGGGGGGAGATTTTTGGGATGAAGAGGTTTCTTTTTTTTTTTCAAAGAAAAAGACACAGTGTCATTTGAGGATTCTGAGAATTCCAAGAGAGTTTTTTATTTTTTGCCACAAGTTCCCATGAAAATGTATCGGATTTTAGGATCTATTTTTTCTACTTTTTTGTACTTTCTTTCTATACATGTCAAATCTATGTAAGTAGGATATATGTAGAATAAAAATTTCTGTGAAGGGTAAAAATGTAAAAAATTGTTAGATTTGTCAAAATCATAAAAAAAAAAAAAAAAAATGTCATTTTTGTTCATACAAAAGCAAATTGTGTCATGCAATGCAATTTCCTCTAAAAAAAATAGAGATTAAAAAAAAAAAAAAGAAGAAGATCCAAGATGTCAAGGAAAATGATTCAGTTTTATTTTAAACAATATAAATGTCACATAGGCATAATAATTGGATTGTAGACGTGATATATTGGAGATCAATTTTTTGCCCAATGTATATTTATTAAACACTCATAAGACATCTAATTAATTTATGCCAAATTGCACCTATTTTTTAGTTTAGACAATGTTTCATTGGAGATGCTCAATATACCATCCATCTGGTCGTGTTTCTTCATTTGATAACACTGTAGTAATTTATAAACTGGTTTATTTATAATTTTGAAATAAAATGTGTGATTAAAAAGTAGAGAGATAAAATGTATGTGGTTAAGAGATCGTTTGGTGGCTCATTAATTTGGTTTAAAATGATTTATTTTGATTTTCTAAGTAAAATGTGTGGTTGAAAATTGGATAAAGAAAATATATATGATTAAAAAGTGGTTTGAGCTATTAAATTTCGTTTTAAATTGGTACTGCCAAATAAAGACTAAAAAGTGATTTAGAAAATTGTGATTTATAGATTGGTTTATAAATCAAACGGGTTGGAACCAACCCAAAAGTAGTTAGTCCCAAACACATCCTTAGATAAACGGCTGAAGTCGCATATTTTCACGCGGCTCGACTCAGAAAAGATATCTTCAAAAAATATCTTTATTTAAATAAAAGAAAAATTAAGCAGAAAACAAGACATAGGGATCCGAGCCAGCATATGAACACTGAGTCTGAGACTGAGACGCGTCAGTCAAACATGGCTGACGACTTACCAGCCAGAGAAGATAAAGAGCAAGTGGGACCCATTTCTGACATCTTATTGGATTGTGGCTCCTTTGGACCCACCTCACCCTCTACACGTTTCATGAATCTGTCTGGTTGAAGTCAAGTTTTTGTACCTCTCTTCGGGGTAGGTGAGTTTTTTTTTTTTTTTCATCGCTTCAATTTTTAATACAATTTTTTAATCATATATTTTTTTTCTTTCCAATTTTTAATTTTATATCTATCTCAAATCCCGCGAAAAAAACCCAAAAACTAATTTTAATTTGATCCGAACAAAGGCATAGTAATAAATAATAATAAATCGATTTGTCTAATCATTTATAAATAATGATCGTGACAATAGTTTTATTATTTCGTTTCTTTGAGAAGTAAAAAGAAAATTGATTTATAAATTTATTTATTTAAATTTTTGAGGTAAAAATAATAGTTGAAAGAAATTATGTATGGTTAAAAAATAGTTTAAAAAATTATGTAGTTTATAATTATAAATAGGTTTATAAACTAGTTTATTTGGTTAATCAAACGGTTATAAATCTCTGTTTCGTAAAAAGTTCATGAACAATACATTTCTCTAAATATCTTTTTATCCATGTATATTTCTCCGAACAGAATGTAAAACGTTATCGCATGATCGTTTATAAATTGCCAAACTGTTTCTGAGTTTAGAATCCCAAAGTCTGCATTGACTTCAACTTGAAATTTAACCAAGCTGTGTGTTTGTCAAATAATTTTTAGTAGATTTTGATAGAAGTTATGTGGTTGAAAAGTTTTAGGTCCAACGAAATGTATAGTTAAAATTAATTGTTAACTTTGACATAAATTAAAAATCAAAATTTTAATCAGCAGCAAACAGAGGCATATAATTTCTCAAATAACTTTTTAATCGTGCACATTTTGTTTCCATTTTTCAGCCACACATTTTATCTCAAAAATATAAATAAGTCAATTTATAAACCACATTCTTTTATCAAACAAAAACATCACAATTTTTTATCTCAAGTTTAATCACACATTTGTTTTAAAATGGAGCTCCATACCTAGAAGTATGTCTGATTTGATTGAAAAGATGGAAAATGAATAGTAAAAAAATATTTTTAGGTATTGATTTGCCGGAAAGTTAATTTACTATAAAATGTCAGTTGAAAGTGTTTGATTGTATTAATTTTCTAGTTCAATTTTTTTTTTATTTTCACTCATTTTTAATTTCTAAAAAAATAAGTCAATTAACAATAATAAAAATGATCAAACGTGACTCAAAAGTCTTTTCCTTCTAAGAAAGAAATTGTTTTCTCACCAAATAGGTAAAAAATATTTTCAAGGCAAATGAATTAAGTGTGCTTTATTGGTTGTACCTAAGAAAACATTTTTCAAGACAAATTTTCCAATCAAACACCACATAAATACAAAATGTGAAAAATATTTTCCATGATATCACATTTTTTAAACATAAGATGGGAAATCAAACACAGCCTAATTGTTATGGAGTTAGAATACGCGAGGGTTAATTAAACTACCAATATTGTAAGAATACCCAGGCTGAAAATCGTGCTATTCAGTCTGGTTATTGCAAAAAAATTATCGTTCACCTAGAATTATTTGGTTCATCATAGAAGTAATCCTCTTTGTATTTTATTTATCAAATTAGTCGACTGTTTAAGTCTTTACACTTATTATTTAGGAAATACAGATTGGGATAATTACATTCTACATTTTTATCAATTATTGAAATTTTACTTACATTAGTATTTTAATTAATTTTTACTTGCTTTTCTTTTTCTTCTTAAAAAACTTACAATAATCTCACAAACCCTGTACTTATTTGGATTTTACTTACATTAATATTTCAATTGATTTTTACGTACTTTTCTTTTTCCTTTTAAAAAACTCACAATAATCTCGCCGTGGTGCCACCTCCATTATACTTACATAAGTATGATAAAGTATTATAATACAATATTTGTAATGATGAACGTATTTTTTAATAAAAAAAAAGAAAAGAAATTGAATTATTTTTTATCGATTCTTTAAAATGACGTAAATTTCAATTATAATACTAAAAGTTGAGTATTTGTGCAAACTCCCCGAAGAAATTTGAGTTTATCTTCGATGTTGAATAGTGGCTTCTTTGAATGTTTCTTTTCGTGGGCTCTTTTGTCCGGGCTAATGGGGTTGTGTTATGGGCCCTACAAAGAAGTTTCAGTTTGGTGGGCCCATATAAACATTTGAAGTGCTAGACCAAGAGTGGCCTGGCCCCTCATAAAAGTTCCAACTTGGTGGGCTCTTCCATCCGGGCTTAAATTTGGTGTATTCGATTTTCTACAAGATTGCTTCTAGATTTATACTTTGGGAAAATTACATGAAATCTTCCTTTTTAAGATCATTTTATAATAATAAGTTGATGAATTTATCATTTTTAAAAATCAGGTGTTAATTACCCCCCATTAACATTTTTATTAATAAAAGATTTTATAATTTATATCAGATTATTCATACTCCTATCTCTCTCTCTAACTTCTCATCGACAACCGTCGACAACGACTCTCCTTACCAACGTTTGCACTCAGGCTACACTAGTACAAAAATATCTAAAAAAAATAACAAATTAACATTGTTTTTCAAGGATAACGACGCCTGTACAAAATGCGGTGGTAAAGTCGTAAATAAATGTTTAATAAAGGCGTCGGTTATTAGGAAACAACCGACGCCAATTAACCGGGCCGACTATGGGCGACGGTTCTTACATAAGAACCGACGCCTATAAATCAAGTATAGGCGTCGGTTTTTAAAAAGAACCAACGCCTTTTAATAATAGGCGTTGGTTCTTATATAGAACCGACGCCTATACTTAGGCTTTATTTTCCCGGTTTCACCAAATTTTCAGGCATTTCCCCTGTTTCATCACCAAAATTTTCAGCTCCAGCCATTTCCCGCGCCATTTTCAGTTCAACCGAGGTCACCGTTGCCCTACCTTCTCACGCCGCCGCCACCGTATGCCACCAACCGTCCACCCGACGATCTCTCTAGCACCCCACCTCCACTGCGAGCGCCACCAGCCCCCGACGCCACCACCCCTACGAGCCACAGCACCTGGGCGAGCGCCACAACACCCCACCCGCGCCACCACCAACCCAAAACCCACGCCCCACAGCCCCCCACCCGCGCCACCACCCACCCAAAACCCACACACCATCCCACTCTAGCCACCACCACCCACCCCACAAGGTCCACCACTAAACGGTAATTTTTCATATTTTAAGTTAAACTATTTTGTTCATTTTGTTAGATTATAATTGAAGTTATCATTTTTATTTATTATGTTGGTTGATTTAAATGATCTTATTAGTTTAGTTTGAATTTCAATTTTAGATTATTGATTTCTTGTTAGTGATGTATACATTCAATTTTTAAAAATTGGAGTTTTATTGAAATTGTAGAATGTTAATTTTATTTGAGTTTTGAATTAGTTACGGATAAGTAATGATTGTGAGGTATTTATAAGTGAATTATTTGAGATGTTTTGTACTTGTTGGATGTTTTGGTGAGTTGAGATAATTATGTTGTGATGATTTGGAGATATGAGCGTATATAGTGAATAAGTACGTAGGAATCATTGGATGTTGCTTGCAATATATTGTGAAGTCAATACTGTGTACTTTATAGATTCATCACAATCATGTAGGCGTAACATAGAAATCAACCTGTCATTGAATGTGTAAGTAATTATTGCATCGTTCAAACTTTTGTGTTTAGTGCATTATAGATAAGTTGAGTTACTTTCATGGACTAACCATAGAGAGTTTGAGGTGAAATTGATGTGTTTGTATTGTGATTATGATAATTGTTAGGATAATTTTCAATAATATATAGGTCTCTATACAGGTTGGATACGTTCAATTTATAGGGGAGACTCTGATAAAATTTATGTAAGAATTTTGAGTTATTTTTATAACGTATTCATATTTATTGAAACTTTAGGGCATTTCGAGCATTTTGGTCATTAGGAGGCAAGAGGGCAACATCCAATGTAAATTGAAAAAAGATCTCGGTAAACTAACCAAGAGGTGGGTGAATTGGTCTATAAAACTTTTTCGATAAATAATCTCAAACTTAAAAACCAATGGTACAAGTATTAGCACTTAGTATTGTAAGTAACTTAACTATCAATGTAGTGTGCTATAAATGTGTAAACTTAATTGATAAAGCAAGTATAGCACTTAGATATAGTGTTGCACAATATAAATTGATAGAATAGAGTAAGTGCAATGTAAGTAAGTAAAAGGGATAAGAGAATGCAAACGCGATTTAAGGAGGTTCAATCAACCAACGTGATCTACGTCCCTCGTTACCGAGCTCTCTGTCACGAGCAAGGCCAAATCCGCTATATTGGTAACTTACAACAAGAAGTACCAAATCCTTAAGTGACTTACAATAAGGAGCACTTATCCTTAGGTGACTTACAATAAGGAGCACCTACCCTTAACCAACAATCGAGTTTTCACAAGGCTTTCGAAACCACAAGATATAATAAATTGAATTTACAATTGAAATAACTCTCTTGACAAATGATATACTCAAATTAAGTACCGAGAGAGTTAGGCTAACACTTCAATAGATAGCAATGAATTAAGCTCGAGTGTTAGAGAAAAACTTTGATGTAAATGATAATGAAAAGTTCAATGCAATCAAACAAATTTTTTCAAATAATCTCTTGTTAAAATATTGAATCAAATTAAGTACCAAGAGATGCTACACTTGAATAATTAACAATAATTTAAGCTCAAAGTGTTTAGGTAATGGAACTTTGATGAATCAAATGTTAATGAAAAATGTAGCACAAATAATCAAAGTTCCTTAATTGGGATTTCTCTTTTTTAAAAGATTAAAACAAGTTTAGAATAAAGAGAGACTTACACTTCAATTCCAATATATAATGTGAAGATATTGAGGAAGTTTATATAATGTAAAATCAAGAATCTTCACAAAAACTTGCTTTCAAAAACTTTGATGAATTTTGATAAAACAAAGTTGGATCAATAAAAGTATTCTAATAAAGATAGATAAATATAAATCAAGTAAGAACAATAAATTTTTCACAAGAAAGCTTCTCTAAAATCTCCTCTTAGTTGTTGAAAATGAATGCGAGAGAGAAGGCTATTTATAGAGCAAATTTCGCACATATTGTCTTTTGCGGTCGACCTATCCTGCCATGCGGTTGACCTCAATATAGCTGTTGCGAGAAAATAGCCAATGAAGTTCAAAAATAGGCAGTGCGGTCGACCTCAAAGTGCCATGCGGTCGACCTCATATATTTGCGGTCGACCTCAAAAATCAGGATTTCAAAATTTTGATTTTTTAAGGTTTTCTGATCAAATTTGATTTTGAAAAAGATATTTTAATGTCTTTAAAAATGTTACTTGGACTTTATGAAGTGCATTGCCAACTATTGATGCATTAACCTTACATAAGATTGAAAAGCAATTTGTAAATGCTCAATTCTTTGTAGGCTTTATTGCTTGGTCTTCATGCTTTCCGACTTGAAATTTGATCTTGAATATCTTCGATTCTTTCTTGATCTTCTTTGCGTCTCATGTGCTTGATCACATAGTTTTAATTTATATATTTGATAGATGATTTGAACATTGAATGCTTTGAATATTTATCATTATATGAAACACTTGAAGCACACTTGTTAGCAACACAATATATTCTTGTTTGTTATAATCAAAACAATAAGGTCAAGTTGACCATAGGTCAACATAAGTTATTGAAGATAATTGTTTAATTATGATTTATATGTAATTAACATAAAAATTATTAATTCTTATTAATTATTTTTAGGTATTTCAAGAATTTTACTCAACGGAGGAAATTGAAGAGGTTCGAAATTTATGGGCCAAATACTTCGTCGAAGAGTGTATGTAAACTTGGCCCATTTTATGTTAACATGTGCAAATTTTTTAACAATATTATGAATACAAAATTAATTAACTCGAAATTCTGTTTATTGAGTTATTAAGTTTTGTTCTGCATTCCTCGATTATATATTTGTTGAAGATAATTTTTTGATGTGTATGTGATTGTTATAGTGTATATAGGTATAATGGAAATATAAATAAAAAATAAATAAAAATAAATAAATAGTAAAAGGTGTCGGTTGTTGTTGAAAACCGACGCCTATAAGTTACTTAAGGCGTCGGTTGTTATTCAAAAATCGACGCCTTAAATAATTTAAATGCATCAGTTTTCAACAACAACCGGCGCCTTATTATAACTAAAGGCGTCGGTTGTTAAGTAACAACCTTTTTTAAGTAACAAACTACGCCTTTAGTTATGATAACGCGTCGGTTTACAACCGATGCCTTAAGTATGCACTTTTAGCGTCGCTACTAAAGGCGTCTCCTGTACAATCGACGCCTTTTCCGTTTTACAACCGACGCCTTTGACTCTTATTGTACTAGTGCTACCGTTAGAACACCCATCCTTGACCTCTCACCGTTGCTAGATGGAAGTATCAGCGTCGCTTCTTATGTCGAAGCAGCGGCGATTCGATCGAGCAGTGGCACCACTGCTCCCAACCCCACACTCTTTGACCATTTGGAGGCAGTTATGTGGAGGTGGTGATATTGATGCAATGGTTTGTGTAATTGTGTTGATGGAGGCGGATATGTGGTGTTAGTGATTGGTACAGGTTTTTGGTGGTGGCTATGGTATGGTGGTGGGGGTAACGGGGGCGATGGTGTAGCGATCTACTGCACCACTCACTTCTATTTTTTTCTTTGTTATGTGGTTGCCTTTTGTGGTGGTGGTTGGTGGCGGCAGAGGTGGTGTGGTGGCGGAAATTGTGGTGTTCGCATAGTCGGTGAAGACTAGTGGAAAAGAAGATGAGTGCGACGGCGACAGTTTGGTGACAAGGACCGACGGTTGTTTCAGAGACGGCGGCGATAGGTGTGAATTGTGGTGAGGTGGAGTTGATGGTAGTGAGGTGGAGGTCACGGTGGTGAGGTGGCAGTGATGGTGGTGGTTACTGGTTCAGGGGCGACAATAGCTAGACGATAAAGGTGATGGGCTGGGGTTAGGGTTGGTTGGGGTTGGGATGTGATGGGGGTGGGAAGTCTGTGGGAGCTGGGGTTGAAATAGTAATTATGACCAATAATAGATAATCTTGACGAGTCATTAAGTAATTGTAACTAAAATGTTGATTGAATGTGACCAATTATTAGCTAATTGTGACAAAAATATTGATTAACCATAATCAAGAAAATGAGTTAGCTGTGATCAATAAATAAATAATATGTGACCAATTGTTCAATAATTGTCACCAAAATATTCAATAATTGTGACTTATGACGAGAACGAAATGTGAATAATTTATTAGGTAATAATGATCAAAATATTGATTAATTGTGATTTTATACGACTTGTGCGAGTACGGAATGTGACAAATTATTAAGTAAATGCAACCAAAATATCGACTAATTGTAACCATCTGTGACTTTGTGTGACTATTGGACGAGTACGTGATGCGACCTACAGTTGTGTCAAATATAGTAATGTGTGATCGAGCTGTGACTTTTTGTGAGCAAACTGTGATCTCGCGTGATTGAATTGCGACTTTATGTGACCGAATTGTAATCTCATGTGACTGAATGTGATCGAACAATGACTTTATATGACCGAATTGTGACTTTGTTTGACCGAACTATGACTTTGTGCGATCCAACTGTAACTTTTTGAGTGGGGTGGGGTGGGGTGGGGTGGGTTGGTATGGTGAGGCCGGTTGAAATTTGCAACCGAATTTGTAATTGTTACTCAACTGCGACTTTGTATGACCAACTGTGACTTTGTTGATAGAGTGGGTGGGTATGGTGAGGCTGGCTGAAATTTGCAACCAAATTTATAATTTTGATTGAAATATGACTTTGTGTAACTAACTGTGAGTTTGCAGGTGGGTGGGGTGGACGTGTAGGGTGGGATGGAGTAAATTTTGCTACTAAATTTCTAATTGTGATCGAATTGTGATTTTTTGTGACTAACTGTGACTTTGAGGGGTGGGTTGGGGTTGGGTTTTATGATTAAATTTGTAATTGTGGTTGAATTTGACTATGTGGGACAAACTGTGACTTTGGGTGGGTCCGTGTGGGGTGGGTGGGTAGAGCGTTAATTTTGCGATTAAATTTGTATATGACTTTGTGTGACCAACTATGATTGTTGGGTTGGGTTGGGGTAGGGTGGGGGACAAACAGGTTGTGGATTAGGAAATTTTCCCAATAAATTTATAATTGTGACTAAATTATGACTTTGTGTGATCAACTGTGACTTTACGTGGTGGGTGGGTGGAGGGTTAAATTTGGGATTAAATTTGTATATGTGATCAATTTGTGACTTTGTGTGACCAACTGTGACTGAGCGGGGCAGGGTGGGGTGGGGGTGGACGGGTTGTAGATTAAGTATTGTTTGGATTTTATCATTTAATATTATATAAGTTTTAATTTAATATATAAATGATAATTATTTTAATATTGTATATAATATTATATTAACTAATTACTAATTAACACCAGATTTTTTAAAACAAAATACCTTAAGTTTGTTATTTGCGTAGTTATATACTTTTCCCCTATATTTACTTTTCATATCGCGATAATTGTGTCTCACACCCTATTTAGACCTCTAAATTGAAATTTACTTCCACCTGATTACAAGCCTTATTTTTAATTATTTTTTTGAAAAGTATCATAAACAACATGAAAAGTATCACAAAAATTTGAAAAATATCTTATGAGAAATACATGAATTTTCTAAAAGATGAAGAACTAAAACACAAATGACTTCTTTTTAGTGTGTGATTTCATGCATCTCGTTATATAAATTTTGCTATTTTTAAAAATAAATAATTATTGTATTCTTGAACTTAGTTATAAATTAACATAACCAAAGTTAATGGATGGTTTTAACATGTATATATGTCACTTAACACTTAATTTTTTGAAAAAGAAGAGGGAGGAACAATCAAAACACCCAAGGTTCTAGAAATGTCTTAACCAAGACATCAACCAACAGGATTGAATCATAATCCTTGAGTCAGGGACAAACTTTTAAAAATGCCCTTATTGAGGGAAAGTATAATTATTAGGAAACCTGTGAAAAAGAACTTGTCGAAGTGGTACTGCTACTAAATGATGGAGATCTTAAATTCAAATCTGACCCTTTTAATATTGCTAACACATAACTAGATAGTTCTACGAAGAAATTGGCTCTTTTGAATTTGTCCATAATGGTAAAAAAAAAAAAAAATGAAATTGGATTTAGTAAGGCCTATTTCTTGAGAATTATAAGTCTTAAAGATTGAGGATTAAATCCTAACGTTGATCGAACCATCGTCATTACCGCAACAGACGAAAGAAATTTTTATATACCTTATAATTATTAGGATTATATTGAAGTATGGGATAGAGCATTCCTCTATCAGAATCGGCTTAAAAAGCATACTTGGTTCTTCATGTTTAGAAAGTCTTTTGATCTAGACCTCGTCCCAAATTGGTTTTTTGAATGGTTCATGAATTATGGGTCGGGGTTGAAAATCTTTCTAGAACATTTTAATTCATTATATGAATGTTTTAAACTAGTTCATCATTTCTTAAGAAATTCTAGAAAGTCCAGTTTCCACACTAAGGTTCTTATGGCCTTCTTTTCCGAGTTTAATCTCTCTTGGATTTGGACATAGACCTTCAAAATCGATGAGGATTCAAACGGTTTTCCGTCACTTTGTTGAGCCTTCCATTATAGATGGTGGTATAAACTTGATCATCCCCGAGAATGTTGCAAAAATTTAATCGTGTAAGGTTTGGAAGAATTTCTTTAAAGGGAATCAGACGAACCCTATTTTTGAAGAAAATGCTAAGTTTTTTGGAGACCAACTTCAATCAGTCTAATAAAGAGAAATTATTAAAGATAATCCATTCTTATCTCTCTCGGAGTTGAAGCAAAAGATTCTTGAAGTAATGTTCGGAGATGAAGACACGTCCATGAAATATGTTAAATCTGATCAAGATGTTTCAATGAAATCGGTAAAATCAGATAAAACTACTTCTAAAACAGAAGAAGTTGGTCCCAGTTCCTCAAAAGGAAAAGAAAAAAATCCTAGATGATGATGACCTCTTAGATGATACAGAAGATGATGAAGATTATTCGCCATTAAATGAAGATATGGAAGACTACTTGGGAATTGTAGGCCTTTATTCTCAAGAATCAGGGCAACCCAAAAGGAAGACCAAACTTATTGTCATAAAATGACAAACGAGCCTCTACATTCAATACCGCATGTGAACACCCAACATGATTTTTTGTGAGTCTTAAAGTCTCGTGATGATGAAGAGAAAAGTTATAATTTTGGAAGATAATTTCTTGTTCACTCTAGACAGGTGGAGTATCCATGCATTAGGAGACAAATTAAAATTTGTGTCAACAAGTTTCAAGACGTGCAGAACTCTATGTGAAGTTCACGTGAAAACCCCTCTGTCCATGTCTCTTACTGGATTAGAGATGTCCTCTTTTCTCCTATGTAAAGGAGGTTTTTCTTTGTCTTAGGGGAGAGCTTTTCTTTTGAGCATTCTCGAGTTCTATGTTGTAAGGTTTTAAATATCTGTAAGAGTCTTTGTAATGCAATTCCTCTACTGTATAATATTTTCGTGAAGTAATAAAACATCAGTTCTAGTATTCTGTTTTCAAGGAAACGATTCTGAAGTGCCGAGCTTACCTTTGTTTTGAGTTGATTGAGATTTTGCTCCCCCTAGCTATTAAGCTGGATCATTGTAAGTTTTAATTCTAACATTTTTATTGTATGATAATCGTCAATTAATTTTTTGTCTGTACAAATATAATTTTCATAAAAAAAAAAAAAAAAAAAGTATTTTTTTCTTTTTTTAAGATTATCAATTTTTATTTCTGTAATTACTTATTTTCATCGTTTTTTCACTTTCACAAGAATTTACTTGTACTACCCTCTATTTTCTCCTAGTGGGTATTACTGGTACCAGAACCACTTTTCTAGCAAGGTTAGGGAGATAGTGGTAAGATTTTGTACGTCTATGTTAGTGTTTGCCTGAAGGTCCTGTCGGTGCCCAAAGGCTTTTTGGATTTGGCAAAAGACCTGTTTGAGATTTGCATAGTAACCTTTACCCATGCTAAAAAAGACATTTGACTTGAATGCTGGTTCTACTTCTGGATATTTACCAGAATCTCATTTAAAGAATGAGAGATAAGAAGAAGTTGAAACCTATTCAAGTAATTGGAATTTACCTAATGTTAAAAATAGGAAAATCAATAATATTGGAATGTTCGACTTAGAGTCAAGAAAAATTATAAAAATGGTTGAACAAACCATCCCTATTAAGCAGGTGTTTGAAACAATAAGACTATTAGACCCAGGAATCATAAAATTGAGAGAAAAGTTTAAATTCTTGCACATAGGGTTAGTACAAGTAGCCCTCAAGCCACTTACAAAAGATGGATTAAATGTATGTTTACTTGTAGCATTAAGAGATTGTAGGCACTTAAAATTTAATGATAGTTTGTTTGACTTAATTGAAACTAGTTTATGTAATGGCCCTGTTTAGTTTAATTGCTATCCTAATTTTTAATATCTTTAATATATTCGAATTTATTAGTTGTTTTAACTTTAAACATTGAATCGAAAGGATATGAAACGAAGGCATTAAGTGAACACGTCGCCATAATCAATAGAGCGTTTTATAAAGTTATGAACACCTTAAGCGCCAACTCTAAAATAGTTAACAAGAAAGGATCAACCACTATGATTGAAACTAATCTTGCTAAGTCAAGAACAGTGCAACCGAAGGCCATTTTCTGGAATGATATTACTCTTACAGAGCAATGGCCATGGGAAGGGGCCATAGAACTTAAACATGTTGAAAATCAAGAGGTTGAGCGATTTATTCAAACTCCAAATGGAACTGTTGAAATCTACTTTAATAGAAGTGAAAGAAGAACAGAATTGAACATTTCTAAATTCAATTCAGAAACTATGTCTAAAGCTCCTTCAAGCAATAAATCACACCCCCTTCGTTGGTCTAACTCGTCTATACCCAAATTCTTAGGGACTAAACGACCACCATGAACTCGAATTTGTTGGAATAAGAAATTCTTTTTCTAACATTCCCCATGGGGTGTATAAGGACAAAAGAAATAGCAACTCTCCAACTTCTTCAGAGATGAACTTTTCAATTAACACTATTCAAACCTTGAAAGGTCAAAATTTGTGATAAATCGAGAAGAGATTCGAAAAGACTTTATGAAGGAAGAAAATCGAAGCTTTAGAGAACGGTTCTTTAAAAATCATTCATCTAATGAAAAGAAAATAATACAAAACCAATATTACTCATTCTTAGAAGAAAACTCTATCGTTATGCCTTTTGTTGAATGATTTAACTCCTTAAGACCCTTAATAAGAGTTATAGAAGATCCAAAAAAATTTTGGAAAGAAGAGGATAAATCTATACTCCCAACCACTCCCATGACTATTAGAAAAGGAGATTTAATTCTTGAAACAAATGGATTTGCTTAAGTGTTTAAAAATGAAACTATGGTTAAATCCACTTATTTAAACTCATTAATAAAGCAAAATAATTATACTAATCTTTGTCTTCAATTCCTAGCTAAGAAAATGGAAAGAAGTGAAGATAAAGAAAAGGTTGAATGTTCTAAAAATGCTAAAATTGAGCAACTTGTTTTCAAACCTACTTTAGAACACATAGAAATGAAGGTAAAAGTCCTCGAAGATGATTTGATTGATGCCTAAAATGCGCGATTATACTAATCTTTGTCTTCAATTCCTAGCTAATAAAATGGAAAGAAGTGAAGATAAAGAAAAGGTTGAATGTTCTAGAAATGCTAAAATTGAGCAACTTGTTTTCAAACCTACTATAGAACACATAGAAATGAAGGTAAAAGTCCTCGAAGATGATTTGATTGATGCCTTAAATGCGCGATTAAAATCCCTTGACCTTAAAGATAAGGGAAAAGATGTTAAAGAAGTCAACACCCTAACTAGACAAACTTCAGGAATTTCTGATTAAGAACAATCCGATGATTCTAGAAGCTCAATTAATATTGAAAAAATTGGAAGGCAATTTCTTCCAAATAAAACTGAATCAATGCAAATTTAAACAACTAGAATTCCTTATAGGACTTCCAAAATTAGAAATTATTATCCTAGACCTTCTCCTATTAACATATAGGGTATGAAGAAAATGATCAACCAGGCTTCTTATTCTAGTGGGACCATATACGAATGGGATATTGATGGTCAAACTGAGTACCAAATCATTGATACATTACAAAGAATGACCCTTTCTGCTAATATGTATCATAGTAATAACGAAAATCCTATGGCAGCCTAAATGCTTGCCCAAGGGTTTACTGGCCAACTTTAAGGTTGGTGGGAAAAGGCTTTAACGTCATAACAACGCCAAGAAATTCTTGGTGCAACAAGAATTAAGATTAAAATAGAAAATAATACCCAATATACAGTTCTTAAACTTGATGATGTTATGACTCTTCTCCTGACTACATTAAAACATTTTATAGGAGATATATTACCTCTTAGAGAAGTAAGCAGAGGACAACTTATGAACCTTAAATGTAGGTCTCTAAACCATTTTAGATGGTATAAAGATACTTTCATCACTTTAGTCTACCAAAAGGAAGACGCTGCAAGTAATTTCTGGAAAGAAAAGTTTCTTGCATGACTACTAAAATTATTTGGTGAAAGAGTAAGAAATAGGATCCTCAATAAAGATGGGACTAACTCCATCAAATTTGACAATTACACATAAGGAGAATTAACCGCTGAATGTACAGCAGAAAGACTAGCTTTATGCAATGATTTGAACTTAAAGAGATAGTTAAAAAGTCAAGGAGCAATTACTCGACAAGAACTAGGCCAATTTTGTGATAAGTTTGCATGCCACATAGATAAGCCTAAAGAGGCCCTCAAAAGGAATATTAAAGGAGAAAGACATGCGAGAAAGAAAAATAATAATCGATCAAATTCCCATGAAAACTATTCTCCAAAAGGATAATTTCCCAAAAGAAAAACATATCCCAAAAGGCATAATCTTTCAAAAATAAAATGCTGGAAATGCCATAAATTAGGGCACTGTGCTTCAAGGTGGTTTGAAAATATCCAAGAATTAAGGATGGATGACGATCTTAAACTCAATATCCCAAATTGAGGCTTTAGACATTGTCGATGATCTTAAAGATCGAGTTTGCGTAGCAATTATAAAGAAATTAAATAAGACGGATGAATCAGACTATAATGTAACTATAGGGATGTCAACGAGCCGAAGACCAAGGCTCGAGCTTGGCTCGAGCATTTTGGGGTCGAGCTTTTTTTTGGCCTGAGCCGAGATGAGCTAAAGCTCGTCCCCAAAAATAAGGCTCGACTCGAGCTTTTTTCGAGCCGAGCTAAGTCCCGAGCTTTTACTTTTTTTTTTTTATAGAAAAAACTCATAAATTTTTTATTGAAAATGTGTATATATAGCAAGTTGAGCCGAGCTCGTGGTCGAAATTCATTGCTCAAGCTCCCATCGAACTTTTTTAGAGGGCTTTTTTTTTTCTCGAGCCGAGCCAGAGCCACGAGCCGAGCTTAGCCCGCGCTTTTTTCGAGCCAAGCCCGAGCGGCCCGAGCCGATTTGCCATCCCCATGTGACTAGCTCATCTGATGATGAAGAAGAGAGCTCAAAAGAATGCTCTTGCAAAAATGCATCAATAGAAGCCATTATGAATATGGATGGGATTCAAATTAATGTTATATCTGATGATCAAAAAATTCTTTTAGAAATGGTTAATCAAATTTCTGATCCCATAGAAAAAAGAGACATTATTGAAAAAATACTTAAAAATTACATTAAAGAGGAAAGAATCCAAAACAAAGTACTTCAAGTTCCTATAGAATGCTTTACGATGAAAGAACTTTATCATAGAATAGAATCCCCTAAAGAAAAACTCCTAATGATAGGAGAACTAAACAAAGAAGTTAAAGATCTCAAGAAAGAAGTAGCTTTTCTACATGAAAAAATAATTCAAATGGAAGCTAAATATTTAAGAAATCTAAATAACAGAGTTCATCAGTTAGATGCCACAAGGCATAGTAATCATATTAGAAAAACTAAGGATGAATTATTTCTACCAGCTATTCAAAAGGTCGGTAGAATTTACTCTTGTAATTAATAAGTCATTCACTATTAAAACTACCGCTTTAATTGATAGTCTGATCTAAATTGAGTTAGAGAAGGGCTCATTCCACAAAATACTTTGAAAAAACTTCTCAAAGTTTAACAATAGCTAATCGATTAAATAAGAAGGTAAATTATAAGTTACCTAATGCATATGTTTGTAATGAGGGATTATGTTTTGAGTCATCCTTCATCATGGTTAAAAATCTTTCTCAAGAAATAATCCTTGGAATTCCCTTCCTAAAAAAAATAAAACCTATACTAATTCAGGATGAAGGAATAACCACTATCTTAAAGAGTAAGAAAATACTTTTTAAATTCATCTCAAAATCCGTAGTTAAAGAAATTAGTGTCTTAAAGGACAACAGGATTCTATATTAAATCAAATAAATTTCCTTAAAGAAGAAATAAAAATTTCCAAAATTAAATAGTTAGTAAGTAAGCTTGAAATATTAAACAAAATTAAAAGTACAGAAAGTAAGTTTACTTCTGAAGTTTCCAGTGACCATTCTAATGCCTTTTGGGCCAGGAAAATACATATGGTATCTTTACCATATGAAAAGGATTTTTAGGAAGAAAAGATTCCCACAAAAGCTAAACCCGTTCAAATGAACAAAGAGGTGCTAGAATATTGTAAAAAAGAAATTCATTCTTCAATGGAAAATGGATTAATTAGACCTAGTCTAACCATGGAGTTGTTCTGCCTTCTATGTAAACAATGTGGCAGAAAAGGAATGAGTGTCTAGATTAGTTATTAACCATAAATCGTTAAACAAAGCATTAAAATGGTTAAGATATCCAATTCCTAACAAAAGATATTTACTATCAAGGCTCAGTTGAGCCTATCTATTCTCGAAGTTGGATTTAAAATCGGGATATTGGCAAATTCAAATAGATGAAAAGGATAAGTATCAAATAGTATTTTTGGTACATTTCGGTCAATATGACTTATAAGTATAAAACAACATTCATGGTACCTTTCGATCAATATAAATGGAACATTATACCTTCTGGATAAAAAAATGTCCCATCCGAATTCCAAAAAATTATGAATTTTTACTCAATTCTCTACATTCATCATTAATTATATTGATGATATCTTAGTATTTTCACAGGATATCGATCAACATTTTAAGCATTTAAATGCTCTATTCGATGTATAGAATTTGCTTCTAAATTTCCAAACAAAATCTTAGAGAAAAAACAACTGCAAAGATTCCTAAAAGTCTTAATTACATTGTAGACTTTTACAAAAATCTTGCATATGATAGCAAATTACTTTATGAGAGGCTTAAAAAGCAGCCTAGTCCCTGAATTGATGCCCATATTGAGGGCAGTAAAAAAGATAAAACTGAAAACAAAGCAAATTCCCAGCTTAGCTTTGTCAATCCCGTCATGCTACAAGGTCGTTGAAACCGACACATCCGACTTATGTTACGGAGGGATCCTTAAACAAAAAAATCTTGAGATAAAATAATTTTTTCTCGATATGAAAAATAAAATAAAATAAATAATAAATTGGGTTTCAAATATATGAAATAAAAATAAAATTTAATAATGTGGTCCGTGAATATATTTTTGTTCATGTTTGTTTAAGAATTTTTATTTAAATAATCAATAAGAACTTGAACTATTTTTTATTTTTTATAATTTTATTTTTAAAAACAATTATTTTTATTTTTTATTTTTTACTTTCTATTATTTATAAGAAATTATTTTTAAATTTATGTTTTATGTTTTAGAATTAATCAATTTTATTTTTTGAATTTTTTTTAGATATTCTATTTATTTGAATTTATGTTTTTTAATTATTTATTAAAATACATTTTTATTCAAACGTCGATTTTTCCATGTTTCGACTATTTTCAAAGTTTTCACTGGAAACAGTTTGAAAACAGCAAATCAAACGCAAGTCTTTTTGTTAAAAAGTGAGTGTGTTATTTAAAAATATATTTTTAAACAATTTTGCCAAACATTGAACTAATTTAAATTTCCTTTTCATATTTAAAAAAAATATATATATTAACACGTTGAGTGAATATGGAACCAAATTGTCTTATTCTATCAACTATGGCAAAATATTTATTACAAAAAATAAAAAATAAAAATAAAAATTAAACCAGGACATTGAGTCATTGACTTTAAGAAAACTGGCACAAAGCTCTCAAGATTTAATAAAATAAATAAAGATTGTTCTCCAATCCTCATAAAGGATTTTTTTTTTTTTATAAATCAATTTATAAAAATTAAATTTTCTAAATCACTTTTTAACTACTAGAACTTTAAGTTCGATTATTGATGCAATTTTTGCTTTTATTTATTTATTTTTTTTATAGAAATTTAAATTGCCTTCTATGTATTATTATGCTGGAACTACTATGTTCTTGAATACATTAAATTGAAAGATATTAAATAAACATGATAAAAAAGTGACGTATGTAATATCTATCCAACATATTCTAACCTTATCCAATCCGTTCTATATTTCCCAATGTTACGCAAAGTTTATCGATTTAGCGGGCATCAAAAAAGGTTGTAGAATTGATATTTAAAAAGTTGAAAGGGAAATGCTATCTTTGAAAACATGTCATAAATACCCCAAAAATAGGAAAATGTATCAATCACCAAATTTTGCGAAAATCGATGTATTTCATCATAGAATTTTCCGTCAAAGGTCGGGATTAAAATTTTCTCACACGAGGCCAAGAAAATGTCCCTATACGGCTCGAGATTAAAAGTTTCTTAGAAATGATTAAGTAAATTTTTCGAGAATGATTGAGATTAAATTTTCAAGATTTTATTACAAGTTCAACGAAATCTTTCCTATAAGCCTAAGCATTAAAATTTTCTTACACGAAATTGAGAAATCGAACAATCCTTTATTATTGTAAGCTAAACTTGGAAACATTTTCAAACATAGATCATAATCACGCAACCTTCATAAAATGAACTTAAATTGTGTCATTATCGAGTATTTGTCCTGCACGGCGACGTCGTTTTCCTAATGGGAATCTCTCTGCTTTTCTGTCATAATCAACATTGCATTTCCTTTCAAGCAATTCTCCATCGGATAACGACCGTTGATTTGTTTGATTGATTATGCATTTTTTTACTACTTCAGCAGTTACGCCTCTACTCCGCCACCGTTCGGCGGCGGAAATAAACCAGTTTTTTTGTTTTATTTTGATTTATTTTGCGTATCTTGAGGTAATTGAAGGGTTAAAAATTGGAGAGAAAAAATATGTGTGGTTAAAAAGTTTATTGAAAATTGTAAAATTTATTAAAAAAAAAAAAAGACTGATCTCTCGAATAGAGGCTTAATCTACTATTCTGCTATTTATCTACTTTCTATCTACTATCTACATCTATTTACATCTTCAATCTACATTTACAATCTATCTACATCTACAATATATAAAAATAGTGGATGGAGGAGAAGCTTTTGAATTCTTATTTTACCCTCATATGTTTAATTTTATAACCATTTTATCTTTACCACTTTATTTAATAACATTAAATAATTTTTACATTTATTGCATAGTAATTTACAAAATTATAATATAATTTGATATTATTGTATTTTTTTCATTTATTTAGTATTAAAAATTAATTTATTATCTAATATCTACAATTTACATCTATCTATATCTACATCTACAATATATAAAAAGAGTAGATGGAGGAGAAACTTAGACTTTTTTTTTTTTTTCAAAGTAGAGTGAAACTTTTTATTTTTATCCTCACTTAAATTCTTATCAAAACTATAAATTAATCTATATAAATAGAAATATTAATATTTTTTAATTATTTTCCAATTAAGAATATAAAATAAATCATATCCAAACTCTTAGTAAAACAGATTAATATACTAAGAATTAAAGTCAATTTACCATTTAAAATTATTCTTTAACAATATCAATTACGTCAACTTTTTTTTTTAAATATTAGTAGTTAAAAAAGTGTTATTTTAACATTCATAGTATATATAAGATGTGCAAAGCTCGTACTTGCTACTAGTGCATATAAAAGAGATGGTCGTGTGTCAAGTTAACACACACATAATTTTTCGCCTAAATACAATTGCCATTTCTAAAATTTAAAATAAAATAAAAAATCCTGTAGATTAATGTCGTATGTACATTCTTGTTGATTAATGCAATTTCTATTTGAATCCGTGATTAAATTCATGTAGATAATATTGAATGTTACTTTATTTTTTGAGGAATTGCATGTTTTCTATGTTGTGAAAGATGAATAGTTTTTGGATAAACTTATGTAATTTTATTGTTTCTATATTTGTAAATTATAGTCCTCTTGAAATTCATGTATATTTATTGTTTTATGAGTAATCCTAATGGGACATTCATTTTAGACATTTTAAAGTGACATTATGATGTATCATTTTTTCATTGGGTGGTAATTCATTTGATGATGATTTTATTATTTAATGCATATCTTTATCACCAAATGAGAAATTGATACATCACAATGTCACCTTAAAATATTCAAAATGAATGTCCATCTAGAATTATTGTTATTTTATTGACAATTTTCTAAAAACGAATAATGTTTCGATTTAAGTAACATACTTTCTATGATTAAAATTTTGTAGTTAATCTCATATCAATTTAGTACATATTTTTTAGGTATTTAGTATTATAGTAAACAAGTAATATGTTGATATTGTTATTAATTGTAGACTTCAAATTAAAATTTTCTCAATCTTCATCTCTTTTTGGATTCAGTATCTTTGTCAGAACTCGGGGTCAGTTTTTTCTTCCAAAGGTTTGTGTAGTTTTATCCTGAATTAATACATATCTAATTTGTACTTTTCACAAGTCAAAATTGATCATCCCATCAAATTTCTCCACATTGTATTTGAAAGATATATTTTCATTTTGTTTAAACTCTTCGAAGCACCTGACGCTTTAATACCACTTGTAAAGAATAGAATAAAATCCCCTTTAATTTACCTGCATGGTCTTTTGTTGTTTAAATAAAAATAGCAATCAAATAAATATATAAAGATATGACACAAAATTTACGAATCGACAAAACTTTCCACTATATGAAAAATTGTTACAATCATATAGAATCTCACTCACCCAAACTCCAAAGGATTGTAAGAAAAATACTCAAATTTTATCTCATTTACTAATTTCTATTTCTTTGTACAACCCATAAAGAATAGAATAACATTATCTATTTATAGAAGCAATTACTGCATAGAAAAGTCTATTCCAATTCAACTAAGGCATTATTCAAAAGAAAAAAAAAAATTCAACTAAGGCAAAATAAACTATTTTCTAATATAAAAGGAAATCATAAGATTTATTAAAAAACGAACTTAATATTTATTTTAATTCCTTTTTACAATAGAAGTCTTTCAAACTTCAAGATAGTCTAATTGAAATCATTTTCAATACATGAAACAAACATTCAATTAGAACTATAACTTGTTTTAGGTTCTTGCTTGGGCACTAAAATCCTGCCTAATGGAGAGATAGTTGGAGAGATGATAAAACTCTATACTTACGGGGGCATAAAACAAATAAAATACGCGGATGAGCTAGGGCATGCTATATGTAATGGCAATTATCCAAACTCCTTCATGAACAAAAGCCCTCCAGTTTGCCACTAAAATACCACGTAACATGTACACACTCAATTTTAAGAAGGATAAAATGAGTAGACAATACCGTTCCCAGCTCCACCTCGCCCTGCTACCATCAACTCGAGCTTTGTCCCGTAACACCAAACCCCCATACGCCAATATTATTTTATAATCTCAAATATTTTTTGAAATCAATTTTTAACCACATATTTTACTTTGAAAGAAATTAAGATTTATTTTTAAACAATTTTCAAGCCGCGAAAGCTAAAATGTCTACATTTAAAGATTTAAAACCAATTCATTCCAAGAATTATAAATTGTGGGACCTCAATGTGTAATCTTCTAGAAGCTAAGCTAAGCTAACGGAAAAAAACGAAATTTAATTAAACTGCTCCGTTAGCAAGGGCACATAAGTGGATGCTTACCTAATGACAGAGACATCAAAGTCTTGATTTCTTCCCTCTTTGAAAAAACTATTAAAACATCACATCCATCCTAGTCTTGATCGTAATTAAATGGTACTTAAGTGTTTATCACAAATTTGAGAATATGTTAAATTCCACAACGGGTCAGAATGTTGTGTGTAATATGTTAAAGTGTTAACTATAGAACAATGTCTTGACAATTTGAAACGAGCTCAAATTATGTAACATTTCGATGCTTCTCTTCCCAACATCTGATTTTTTTTTTCCCATTATTTATTTTGTTTTTTAGTTTAACTAGGGCGGAAGGGTAGTATGGAGATTTTCAATAGGTATTTTTTTTCTTATTTTCTTGGTACTTATTCACACTAAAGCCATCGCTGTATCTTGGTTCGATAAACTTAACTAACCAACAAAATATTTTATCACGATTTCGTAATTTAATAAAATAAATACTAGAATACTTTCTTTACATGAAATGACCACACACCATTAAAAAACCAGCTCCATTTGTCAAGAGTTACGAAATTAATATAGTGACATGCTGCACTCGTATAGCTAGGAAACCACTCACGTCTTTATCACCCAAAGGTCACAATACTGTGTGTGTGTCAATTGTCAATGATATAATTAAACTCGACATTGTACCATAGTGTGATAGGAACAAATTACTAAATAAACATTGCCTGCATAAATGGAAGATTAGTGTCACCGATCAAAGTGTGTAAACAAGGAAGTGTACAATCTCTTTCTCACTACATCACTTCTCATTTTTTAGTGAAATTTGCATTGTTGTTCCAACTTATTGTATGAATAATAAGTTAGTCTTAAACCTTTAGAAAGAAAAAGTTTGTCACTTACCTTTCATTATATTCGCAACATCCAAATTTTATTAGATATAACCCAGTTTAGTGTAGATAAAAAGTAGATTTTTACTAGATTTTGAAAAAAAAAATTGAAGAAATGTATGGCTAAAAAATTGGGTATCATAAAATGTGTGGTTATAATTGAATGTGACTTTAACTTAAATTAAAATTTAGATTTATAGTTGCAATAAATAGGAGCATAATGAAATTATTAAAAAGATTTTTTTTTTTTTTTTTGCTTTAAATTTTTAAGAATTCAAATTAGGGCTTGATAACGCTCTTTCTCTAAAAACTTGAACAAACAGGTTGATTTGAGGCCGACTCGTTCGGTGCCACAAGAGTCGACACCAAGAGCCTATTTTCAAGCACTAGGTCATGCCAGTGGGCGACGAAACATATTTTCATACTCCTAATAAAATCTTTGTTTGGTAACAATTTTTTTATAATTCATTTTTTATCATATATTTATGGATCCAAACAGTTTTATCTATTTTTTAATCATATGTTTTATCATTTTTTTTTCTTTTTTTTAATATCAAAATTCACTAAAATTCTGATTTTAAGCAAAATTAAACGGGGACAAAAATTTTATATGAGGGTTAAGGGACAACTTAATGAAGATTTAAATAATTTCTTATTGTAATTGATTGTGCAATACTAATGAAAGGTTGAAGATTAATTTGCTCTTTATTTAAAGGTTAGTGAATACTTTGCTACTTGAATAATTGTTGGAGGCCAATGGTGCAATTTCACATTTTTATTTGTTAGTGTGTGACGATTTTTTTTTTTATATATTGGTGGACCCACATCTCATGTCTCAACGGGTTCATCTATTATTCTATTTGTTGAAAGAGATATTGGGACCCACTAGGAAGGGACCACACAATTTTATGCCTCGACAACTCTACACTAATTTATTTTTTTTCTTTTTTCTAAAAATAATTAAAATAAGCTATGCTACAAATAATTGTTTGGAGTGTCATTGCTCTTTTTAAGGTAACTAGTGTATCACCCATACAATGCACGAATTTACTCTTTCTGATGTACTTACTCGAACCAAAGAATAATTTATTTTACATATGTATACATACAATAATTCTTTAATGAGATTATCCATAATATGCAAGTTGTTATATTACAATATTTGTAAAACAAACAAAACAAAAATACTATCCTAAATTTTGGAAAACTTCTTTGGAGACACATCCGTTGTTGAATTTGTATGGTTACCATCCTTATCGCAAATTAATATCTTTAATTTACTCCGACTTGTTACTCTTGACATAGCCACATATAATTGTCTATGATTGAAGACTAAGTTTTTCAAAAAATAAATCCACGTGATATAGTGATTAACTTTTACTCTTGCTTATTGTCATCGCGTACGACAAGAGGTGAGGGAATTTCCTCCGTTAAAACTTGTTTGCAATCTAGGGTCTAATGGTGTTAATGTCGTTCTCAGTATGATAACATTGTGACATGCATTGCTTCCAATGATAATCATCGCTTTAATAATACGATTACCAAGTATTGTTATGACTAGTATGGTGCCATGGCACAATCCAATTGAATGATTTATGTTTATAAGTAACATAATGGCATGCCAACCTTCAGATTTAGCTCATGATTTTGCACACCGGAACACCTAATCCCGTTTAAAAATTATGGGGTGTGTGCATATATTGTAAAAAGATCGACGTTGGCACCTGATCTACAAATGAAATCAGAACGTAAATAGGTCTTCCCATCAGTTGTATTTAATGATACCATGTATTCATTAATTGACTCAACAATATCAAGAGTTGGTGCAAGGGTGGCCCTACTTGAAGATAAAATTTGTCATCAATGTCACAATTAAAACTCGAATATGTGCAACTACAATTGATGAAACCGGATCATCTGATCCATCGAGCAAAAGATAATTAGGGATATAAATAGTCGCACGATCATCATTCGTACCACCAATTGTGCAATCGCTTATGCTTGAAATCCAATCTGAAAATGCTTTTAACTCCATGGATTTAGCATCTCATACAAGATTTTTGAAGCCTCATATTTCGATTAAGCCTCAAAACTCCACAATTGCTTTGTAAGTAAGATGAGTTGATAGTTGCGATGACAATGCCCTGTCTACTTCATTTCGGAATAACTAGGCAAATCAAGATAGCTCTAAACTATACCTCTCATGTATTGCACAAACTATACCTCTCCTACATCGCGATAGTCCCAAACTATGCCTCTCTTTCATCGCACAATTGCTCTATAGTCCTTATCTCAATAGTTTGACTTGCTAGATCATCAGAAATCTTGTACACATAGTTGGACGAAAAATAACTAATCTTCTGAGAACTATCGCCTCAAAGGTCCAACAATCTTAAAGGAACAAAACAAAGTCAAGAATCATAACATGTAAATGCTAAAAATCAATTAAAAAAACACATTAATTTGATGCATTGGGAAAACGAATAATAAAGTTGACAAAATATTAGGGCAAAGAATCCTATGTTCGCAACTAAGGTGTAACTTTGAGAAGATTCTAAACCACTAAAGCCTTGAAATAGCAAAGGCTATAGTCTTGCGATCGCAAATTACATTTTCGATAGATTTTCTGTACTTTGTAATCCCAACTAGTTTTCACCTTGCGATCACAAGGTCAGAATAGGAAGTTGCAAATTTGATTTCTCTCAAACCTTTCAGTCAAAAAGAATGACTTTTCGTGATGTATCTTGCAACACTTCGTAGAAATGTTTGCAAATCTATAAATAGAAGATAAATTTCAATACAAATAACAACAATCCATCAAGATTGAACAAGATCAAACTTTTTCCAAATTATACCAAATAAATTCCATTTTTTGTATTCTTTGTGTTCTTAGAAGAAAAACTTAAGTGCTTTGAGTTACCTTCTACTTTTGACTTGATTTAATCCTACAAACCATTTTTCAAGAAATCCTTAAGCATTTTAAATTATTTAGAGGAGGCAAATATCATTTGAGGAAAATGATTACATGGACGAGTTTGCTTTGATCAATTAGATCATTTTTATTATCTTGTTTTACTTTTTGGTATTTTTTCTTTCTCCATGCTATTGCATTTTTTCAAAAATACCAACCAATATCTTTTGATGGAGAAGGAAACCACCATGGCTACTATCAAACTTATGAATCAAGATTTGGTTAGATTGGATTGCTTCGATGGAAAAAACTTAACAAGGTGGCAAGACAATAACAAATTCTTGCTAACAGCATTGAAGATCATGTGTATTCTTGATTCGGAATCGGTACAACTCTCGAAACCAACTAAAGAAGATATGGATGCTGTAAGGACTGAAAGAAAAAAGCCACAAAATGATGAACTCATATGCAGAGGTCACATACTTAATGCCTTGTCCGATCAACTCTATGATCTCTATACCAATACTAATTCATCAAAGGAGATTTGGAATGTACTACAGAATAAGTACAAAGTCGAGGCGGAAATTACCAATATAATTCTTATTTCTAAGTACTTAGATTTGAAATTTGTTGAAAATATCCCCCTACTACAACAAGTGCACGAATTCCATGTTTTTGTGAACAAACTAAAGGCAGTCAAAATTGATCTTTCAAAATCATTTCAAGTGGGGGCTACAATAGCCAAACTACATAGCACTTGTGATGTGATACACATATCATATGATAGATCACTCTTCAAAAAATATCATGAGATAGAAGATAGTTAATAAATACGAATGGGTAATGAAGGATGTTCAAATGTCGTCGAAAAAGGAAATACTGACATTACCTTCACTTTTGGAAAGAAGGTTACCATAACCAACGTGTTACATTTCCTTGACTTGAATATAAATTTAGTGAGTAGATATTTATTAAGCAAACCAGACATTCAATATGTATTTGAGTACGAAAAATTTGTATTATCCAAAATTGAAACTTTGTTGAAAAGGGATACTCTAGTGAGGGGATGCTTAAACTTTATATATATATATATATATATATATATATATATATATATATATATATAAACAAAGTCTTTAATAAAAATAACACACACTTTCCCTCCAAAATGCACTTGCTAAATTTGGAAAGGTTTTGCCAAAAATACAAAAATTAAAAAATAAATAAAAAATGATTACATTTTGGAAAATGTAATGATTGCAAATTTGAATTACACTTTTGAGCACTACATGCATTTGTTCCCAAATAAATAAAAAAATAAAACTAAAAAAAAACCATTTTTAACACTTTTAAAATATATAAAAAATAATGATAGTTAAAAATTTTTGTTTAAAAACAAAAAATGCGATGTTTTCGAGGTAAAAATTAGTGATTGAAAAGTAGAGAGAAAAATATGTGTTATTAAAAAATAGTTTAAAAGAAAGTTGTTTAAAAATATTTTGTCAAACAGAGACATTTCGTTCCAATTTCAAAAAAAGACAATTTAAAATTGTCTATAATCTTATTATGAATTTTCACTTTATTTTTTTTTTTTGGTGAAAAATCTATATATTATTATATATAAAAATAAAGTTTTACCAAAAATAACACACACACACTTTCCCGTCAAAATGGACTTGTCAAAACACAAAAAATAAAAAATAAATGAAAAATGATTGTATTTTGGAAAGTGTAATGAATGCAAATTTGAACTACACTTTTGAGCACTACATGCATTTATTCCCAAATAAATTTAAAAAAAAACTATTTTTAGCATTGTTAAATTATATAAAAAATAATGATAGTTAAATTTTCTTTTTTTAAAAAAAGAATGTGATGTTTTTGAGGTAAAAATTAGTTATTGAAAAGTAGAGAGAAAAAATATGTGTGAATAAAAAGTAGTTTAAATGCGAGTTGTTTAAAAATATTTTGTCAAATAAAGATATGCTTCGTTCCAATTTAAAAAAAGGACAATTTAAAATTGTCTATAATCTTATTATGAATATTAACTTCATTTTTTTTTTTTTTTTGGGTAAAAAATGTGAAAAAATTACATCAAAAGCATCATAAGTCTAATTTAAAAAATAAATAGATAATTGTCTATTGTTATAAAAAATTATTCAAGGTCTGTAATTATAAATTTTGTTAAATTAATTAAAAAAATTATTCAAAAATATTCTGCTTAATCATAGTGTAACTAATTCGGTAAAGTAATATTAAATTATTTCTAAAGATATAAAATTATATTATGAAATGTGTTAAAAAATATTTAAATAACCCGAAAATGTTTTAGTTTAAAGAACGAAAAATGTTTTACTTTAAAGAACTTAAGAACATTCCTTATGTTGTGTATTTTTTTTTTTATAAGTTTTCCAATTAGTTTATATAAAGAAATTAAATGACTATTTCAAAAATTTTCTTTGAAATCGGATAATTTCATACTTGATTGAATATAATTTTACATCATATGTAATGACAATTAATAAGAGTTAGAAGTAATCACTCTCGCATGTTGAAATGTATTTGAAAAATCATATGGACAACTATCAGTATTAAAATTATGTTTAAGCACGTGTTCGATAAACTTGCAAAAATGGTTTATAGACCATTGTATAAATCGCTTTTTTAATCATACATATAATTGTATTATTTTGAAGTCGAAAAGTATGTAATCTAGGCGTCAAATTGAAAATCTCAACAAGAAGTTTAATACAAATGAGAGCAACTGTAAAAATATTATCCGTAAAATCGTCCAAAAGATCAAATGTCAAAGTTTTAATTTATATTTTTTACTTCATTTTAAATTATATTATTTAAGTTATATAATACTTCGTACTCAGAAAACCTGAAATGGTTTGACCTGAAAGAGACAACAGGGCAAGGGTCAGAAGATTGAATCGAATTGAATCGAGGTCGAATTGATTTTAATTAAATAAAATGACATTTACTCATTTGGAGTAAAATTAAATAAACAAAAACATAACAACAATATTCTTTACCAATTCAAAGCATATATAGATTTATGGTTGTAAATAATTTAATATATAAAAAAAGATAAAAATCACTTATTTTAGAAAAAGAAAGTTTAACAAACAAAGAAATAGTAAATAAAACTTTTTTTTTTTTTTTAAGAGAAACAATTTAAAAGAAAAAAAATCTTATAATGATCATAATTTCTTATTTTGTATTAGTTTTGTAAATGTTGCATTTCCTATTTTGATTACCTTTTTTTTTTTTTTTCTTTTTTTTTTTTTTTTTAAGTTTTGAATCGATAATATTTTATATTAAAATATTATTGTACTATGTTTTTATTTGATATGATTGTATAATTAATATATTTTCATAAATTTTGATCGAAATCACTATCAAAACTATATTCTCGTGCATCGCACAGATGAAAATACTAGTTCTTGATAATAACATGAATAAAATTATCAATTCTATTTACTGGTTTGATTTATTTACTTTATTGCATGCTAGATTATGTCATATTGACACAAGTATTATGAAACACGTGCTTATAAATAATTTGACTTCATGTGATACAAAAGATGCACATAAATTTAAAGTTTGTGTGGAACCTAAAATGACTAAAAAGCCTTATCATATAGAGGTGGTGAATATTTCTCTAATGACTTCAACCTATTTTGTGAGCAACAAAGTTTAGTGTATTAATGTTCTACACCTAGGACTCTCGAACAAAATGGTTTGGCGAAAAGAAAAAATAAAACTTTAATTGACATGATAATTAGATGCTTAATTGTGGTAAATTTTCATTTAAATTGTAGGGTGAAGTCCTTTTAAATGCTTGTAGACTATTAAATAGAATTTTGTTAAAGGTTATAAAAGGTCTCTCTGTACAAAACATTGATTGTTTTAATGTGTGGGAGTGTCTTACCTATTGTAAGAACATGGACCCAATAAGATTAAATTAGATCCTAGAGGGATCAAATATACATTTGTAGAATATCCTAATAATAGTAAATCCTATAGATTTCTAAACTTGAAAACCAATGTAATAATTGAATCAAGTAATGTATAATTCTTTCAGAACCTATTATCTTCAGATAATAATTTAATGAAAACACAATAATTGTTACCCAGCTCTGGGGGAACACAAAGGGAAACATCTACTAAAGATGTTGAGGACCCTAATGGACCTCAAAGAAGCAAAAGATTCAAGTTGGAAATTCATTTGGCTCGGATGAAATAAACTTTCAAATTTTTTCATCCTACTTAGTTGAAGGGAATGAGAAGAACATTGTAAGAATAATAATTTTTTCTACAAGCAAAAACTGATCCTAAGACTTATAATGAAATTATAGCTTCTCGAGATAGTCTCTTTTGAAAGGATGTCATAAGAGATGAAATGGACCAAATTTTTTCAAACAACAAACTTGTATGTCTACCAATTGGTTATAAACCTATTGGATGCAAATGAGTGTTTAGAAGAAATTACAATTCATATGGAACACTAGATATTTTCAAATTTACGCTTGTGGTAAAAGGATGTTGACAAAAAGAAGGAATCAATTACTTTGATACATACGAACCTGTTGCAAGAATAACTTCCATTAGGATATTATTTGCATTGACCTTTATAAATGACTTACATGTTAATCAAATAAATGTTAAAACGACATTTTTAAATGGGGATCTCAATGAGGAAGTCTTCATGGAACAATCAGAGGGGTTTGTGATATCTGAAAAATGAACATGAAATTTGTACACTTGTAAAATCATTATATGGTCTAAATGAAACACCTATGAAATGGCATGAAGAATTTTACTTAGCTATAAATCCATTGTGTTTATGCATAACAGTGTAGATAAATGTTTGTATTCCAAAGTATGTGATACCTATATTATCATTATATGTTTAAATGTCGGTTGATTCTAAGTAATCATATGGATAGAATGAAAGAAACAAAGACGTTTCTATCTTCCACATTTAAGATGAAGGATCTCCGGGAAGTTGATACTATTTTAAGGATCAAAGTAACCAAAAATATTTGGGGTTATTATTTGATTCAATCAAATTATGTGGAGAATATGACAAACAAACTCAAACACTTGAATGTAAAAGAGTATAATACCCTCTGATCCTAGTACAAAACCTACTTGGAATGATGGAAGAAAAATTGCTCAATTAGAGTATGCAAGCGCTATAGGAAGTCTTATGTATGCAACTCAATGCACAAGACCAGACATAGCTTTTGCGATTAATAAACTAAGTAGGTTTACTAGTAATCATATCAAGGATCATTGGAAGAGTTATTGGTTACTTAAAAAAAATAAAAAACTTAAGTTTTCAATATTCCAAATTTTGGCAATTTTGGAAGGATTTACTAATCTAGTTGGATCTCTAGTATGAGAAAAATTAATCCACTCTAGGATGGTTATTTACATTGAGAGGTGGTGCAATTTCTTGGAAATCTAAGAAAAAATCATGTATCACTAAAGAATTTAGCAAATCCGCTTACTAGACATCGCCATAAAGATTTAGTAGTTTCTACATCAAGAATGATAGGGTTGAAACTCCTAAATTAAAATCCACCAATGATAGCAACCCTACATGCATGTTATAATTCGAACAATATTTCATAGGTTCAAAGGGTAAAATTAAGTAAAGTGATAAGTGGACTGTTGCAGCACTATTGAAATTCGTATAAACCCTATCATTTTAAAAACAAAGTGTTAGTTGTTACTAAAATGGAGGGATGATCATAACAAGATCTTAATGAAGTTCATCGTATTAAACAAGTATCTCTAATAATAATAACAAATATACTGGAAGAACTCCACATAATTAAACTTCGAGATGGTTACGTCTCAATAGAGAGTAGGAGCTCATCTCTGAAAAGTTTGACGAATAGGATAAGCGCAAGGACATAATAACGCTAAGCAATTTTGAGGAACTTATAAGCATGTGATACCTATGTGTAAGTTTTAACCGGTATTATCACAATAAATAAATGGTTCAAAGATACCTAGTTACTTGGAATTTCGATAATATTTTGTAAGAATTATACTACAGCTAGACTCAAATCGAAAGGTATTTATGCCTTATGCATAAGTTTTGAATGATTGGATTGCCTTCAATATATATTCTTTAAACAGTGGGGATTGTTGGAAATCATGTTTAAAGAAATATTGAATGATTTTTGAATTGAAAACTTGATGAAAAAGATGTTAAAATTCGAATTGCAACACATTGCGATCGCAATGGCTTAAAGTTTGTGATCGTAGACAAAAAATGCACTATGGGATCTTAAAGGCCAAGAAACCTGCAATCACAACTAGGGTGTAAGTTTGAGCAAATTCTAAATCAGTAAAGTCTTGCGATCACAAGGTGCATTTTCGAAAGGTTTTTTGAGCTTTCCAATCCTAACCATTTTTAACCTTGCGATCGTAAGGAGGCCCGAATATGATCGTTGAAAGTTTGATTTTTTGCAAACATTTCGGTGAAAGGGGATGAGTTTTCGTGGTGTAGCTTGTACCATTTCGTAAAGATGTTTGAAAATCTATAAATAGGAGATATATTTCAATACGAACAACAACAATTTATCAAGATCTAAACTTTGTCCAAATTATATCAAATAAATCCCAATTTTATGCTCTTTGTGCTCTTAGAATAAAAACTTAAGCTCCTGTTCTCTTTGCTGTTTTGAGATCGTTTTCTGTTTTTATTTTCGAAAACGTTAAAAACGCGTTCTCTTTACCATTTTCGAAAACGCATTTTGGAAAACAAAAAAAAAAAATTTGTACACAAAACGGAAAACGCCCGAAACATCGTTTTTGGCGTTTTGTGTGTATTTCGACAAAAAATGTCCAAAACGTGGAAAACGCATTTTCGAAATTTTTTTTTTTTTTTTATATAGAATTATCTTAACTTAGAACTAAGCTTAGCCCCTGTTTGGTAGAAATTAAAATCTAGATTTTAATCTAAGTTAAAGTCAACAATCAATCTAAACCATAGATTTCGTGGGACCTACAACTTTTCAACCACACATCTTATCAACTTTTATCAAAATCTACTAAAAATCTAATTTTAATCTCCACCAAACAGGGGCTTAATATAAAGTTTTTATTTTTTTATTATTTTTTTTAGAATTATCCTAACTTGGAACTAAGCCTAAATAAAGAATTTTTTTTTTTTTTTTTTTTTTTTTTTGAGAATTATCCTAACTTGAAATTTAGTTTAAATAAAGTTTTATTGAATTCAATATCAACATTACAAAAAAAATTAAATGAGAATTCTTGTTATATTTCAAAAAATGTAATGATAAATGGACTCTGGTGGTTTTGAAAGAACTTGCATTTTCTGAATTTTAATAAAAGTAGAACTTTCTCAAGTCCCGAACCTGACCAAACTGTGTTAATATAGACTCTTAATGCTCACATTAGTGTATTGCATGTAACCATATTTTTAGTGTATTGTGAAAGGAAATTTGAGTTGGAGTTAGTAGTATTCTGCAAGCAAATTAATTAAAAATAGTTTAAATAGTGTTTTGCAAAATTTCAAACAGAACGTGTTTTCCAGCTTTTCATTTTCCAAAACAGTTTTCAAAAATGACAAACCAAACGCGTTTTCAGCAAATTTGAAAATAAAAATGAAAACACAAAACACAAAACATTTTCGAAAATGAAAATACAAAATAAAATACAAACAGAACGCCACCTAAGTATTTTGAGTTTTCTTCTACTTTTAGCTTGACTCAATCCTACAAATCATTTGTCAAGAAGTCCTTAGCACTCTAAATTATCGAGAGGAGACAAATATAATTTGAGGACAACTATTTCTTGATCGAGCCTACTTTGATCAATTAGATCGTTTTTATTATCATGCTTTTATAATCATTTTCTTTCTCCGTTCTATTCCATTTTTTTCAAAAAGGACCGCTTCTATATATGTTAATGTGAATAATTTTTATGAGCTATATCATGTTTGATGTAATATTATGAGTACAATATTAATTTTAAAAAAATGCAAATTCGTTAGTTTATTTAATTGTATATCATGTTTGATGTAATATTATGAGTACAATATAAATTTTGTGGAATACATCAATATATTTCTCACGATATTTATAAACACCAATCGTATTTTTTGAATTGTTCAATGGAGTTATAACGAGAAATAAAATATGATGGGACAATATTCTAAAAGTAAATTAAAATGCAAAACCTTGAAATGATAGGTCCTTAATAGGCAGTGTCATAAAACGATTGGTCCTTAATAGACAGTTACCTAAACCGATGGGTCTTTATTTGACTACTTACTCGAAAAAACTTAAAGGCAGTGGATGGAGGTCATTATGGGGCAAATAAAGATGATTTGAGGTCTAATCTTACTAAAAAAACGATAGGTCCTTAAATGACAACTGCCAACATGATAGGTCCTTATCGTATTTTAACATTTTCCCCACAATTTTTATTCAAAAACATCAATCACATAATAATATATAGGATAAATAATTCATAATATTAAAATAAGAACAACAAATAAATAAAATAATAATAATAATAATAATAATAATAATAATAATAATAATAATAATAATAATAATAAAAGGCAATTTATATATTTAAATAAATCTTGTTTTTAAATATATTTGCGAAACAGAGGAAAGAAAAAAATGAAATGAGTAAATGTCCACCTATTTCTGAAAAAACTTTTATTTATACAAAATTTTGTAATGTTCAAAAAAAGTGGATACTTGTAAAATTTATAATCAAATTTTACAAGTATTCGATAGCATATAAATTATTTAATAATCAAATATTTCAAACAAGATTAATTAATAGTTCAATGTGAAAAATATGTCATAGATTACATGGAATACCAATCATCTAGTCCGAATCACTATAGGACTGTACTTGATCCTCAACGTTGTCATCAATGTCTTCATTCTCCGTGTCAGATATCTCGGAGACTCTTGATTGATCGGTCAAGTGTACTTCCCTGGCACCCACTGAGACATCGACATCCCCACTGGTCACTCGACGCAAGTTGATCTCCTCTGACGGACCTAGATCTACGAACAGTGTGAACCTCGATGATGTGTCAATGTGAACTACATCAGTCTCGGTACCATCCGTCTCACGTACCTCCCAAGCTCTCCGATGGTTAACTTCTTCGACAACTCGCCAGTTGGGACCCCTAAGAGGATCATTTATATAAAACACCTGTTGCGCTTGAGACGCCAGTATGAATTGGTCATCCTTGAATGCCTCGGCACTGACGTCAATGCTCGTGATATTGTTTTCAGTTGATGTTCTTTTCCCTTGTGTCCTAAACCATTTGCACCTGAAGAGTACGACTGAAAGTCCACCAATATATGAAAACTCAAGTACTTGTTGCAATTACCCGTAAAATGTTTCACCTTCCAATCCAGCCACACTCACGCCACTGTTTTGAGTGGTTCGTCTAGCATCCCGATCAGCCGTCAGAAATCGAACGCCGTTAACAATACATGCCGCGTAAGATTGGACATTATGTGAAGCGCGAGATGCAAGAGCCAATATTTCTGATGTGACAGTTGTAGGGATCTCTCGGTGCAGATTATAAATCTATCATAACGAACAACAATGTCAAGTAGCATATTTCAACATTAATTGTATATCAATACACATAAAGATATTATATTGAACATATAAACGCACATTCGTGTGGAACCATGCGATGAACTGTTGCCTATGTAATTGGTCGACGTTTTCTACACCATGGGAATGCGATTCTCTCTTGTGTTCACTATTCAAAAGTGACGAAGGAATTAAAAAAATATGTAGTCAATACGAACTAGATATCCAACAGTTTAATTTATACATATTTATAAAACGCAATACTTACTTCAAGTAGACCTCAATTTCAGGGCAGTTTTTAAGGATGTAGAACTCAGCCTGGTTCAATGCACGACGATCAAGTATCATTACAGTTGTTTTTCCAACGGGACGACATTGCGACTTGAACACTGATAGATGCCTGCCTTGATCGATATCATCCTCGTTCCTCTCGGGTCGATTGAAACGTGTCTCGATGTCGTCAAAATACCTCGAACAATATGTCAAAGCTTCTTCTGTAACATACTCCTCTGCAATTGAACCTTCGGGCTTTGCTAGATTTCTGACATAGTCCTTCAATTTCTTGAGATACCTTTCAAATGGATACATCCAGCGCATGTACACAGGACCTCCCAAGATTTCCTCCTCCGGTAAATGCATAACAAGGTGGACCATAATGTCAAAAAAAGTAGGAGGAAATATGCGTTCGAGCTTGCAAAGTATTAGAATTAGTTGTTCCTTGGCATTCTCCATGTCACTTTTCTTTATCGACCTGGCACAGAGCTTCTTGAAAAATGTAGAAAGCTCAGCTATAGTCGAGGAGATATTCTTGTTCAAATATGCTCTACACCCAACAGCCAACAAACGCTGCATAATAATGTGACAATCATGTGATTTCAATCCGGTGATGCGAGTGCCACTATGATCAACATTCTTCTTCAAACTAGACGCAAATCCATTTGGAAATTTGACTGATCTGATAAAATCACAGAATCTTCTACGGTCAGCATCAGTGAGTGTGTATTCTGCAGCAGGCTTCATCAATCGATTCCCATCATGATATAAGTGCAACTCCTGTCTGATACCTAATTCCATCAAATCACGTCGCGCATTGTCCGTGTCCTTAGATTTGTGTGGATCACATAAGATAGTACCGAGAAATTTATCACACACGTTCTTCTCCACATGCATTACGTCTAGATTATGCTTCAACTCGATAGTGCACCAGTAAGGTAGCTCATACAAAATACTCTTTTTTCTCCAGTTGAGTTTACTCGGATCTCGTTTCCTTTTACGACCTCCATATTGTGGGTGCTTCCCTGGAATTCCATTAGTCACTCCCCTCAACTGCAGCATTATATCTACACATGTAAATTGACGTGGAGGTTCCCCAACCTCAGTTTTTCCATTGAACTCACGACTTTTGCGCCATGGATGAGAAGTTCCCAAAAACCGGCGATGTCCCACATAAGCTATTTTCCCTAATACGCGTTCAGATGGCGTATCAATATTGCAAGTTGGGCATGCTCCATAACCCTGTCCACTCCAACCTGAAAGACTACTTCTGGCTGGAAAATCACTGACTGTCCATAACAATGATGCACAAAGTCTAAATAATCCATTATTTGTTCCAGCATCACGTACATAAACACCAGTATACCACAGTTCCTTTAACTCATCAACTAGTGGACGAAGGAAAACATCCATATCTTTCCCCGGTGATTGCGGACCAGGTATCAATAGAGTTAACATCAAGTTTTCTTCTCTCATGCATAACCATGGAGGTAGGTTATAGGTGCATAAAATTACTGGCCACATACTGTAGGACTGACTCATGTTTCCGAATGGATTAAATCCATCTGCAGCTAAACCCAGTCGGACATTTCGAATCTCACTCAAAAAATCCGGGTGTGCTTTATCAAAGTCCTGCCACGCCTTCCCATCAACAGGATGACCCATTTCATCACCGTCCATCGATCGTCCAGCATTGGCCACCTCATCTGTTTTGAAATGTGCCGAGTACAGTAGAAGCGCTTAAGCCTGAGAGTCAATGGAAAATAACGTAACATCTTATGTGGGATATTCGTACTAGATGACTTTCCTGACACCTGAGTCCACCGACTTTCGCAGCATATTGGGAAAATCTGTTTATCAGCATTCTCCTTCCAGAACAGTGAGCAATCATTCGTGCAGACATGAATCGACTCATAGCCGAGCCCTAACTTCCTCATTAGCTTCTTAGCCTCGTAATATGAATTCACAAGATTTAAATATGGAAATGCTAACTTCAGCAATTTCAGCAACTCATCGAATTACTTATTGGTCCACTTGTTCATCACTTTAATATGCATCAACTTAGCCAAGAAATTCAAGGAAGAGAATGACGAGACGCCTGGATACAACTCTGACTGCAATGCCTCAAACAGCTCATCGAACCCAACATTAGCCCCTTCCTCACTCGGTTCTCCCCCAACTACATCATGTAGAATGTCTATCATCTCATCTCTCGATACTATTGGTTCATCTTGTTGAGGCATGTCGACAGGCACTTCCATCGGCTCTCCATGATGAATCCATCTTTCGTAATGTTCTAAAAAATCAAATCGAAATATGTGGTTATCTACAACATGTACCAGTTGCTTTGCTCTGTTTAAACATTTATTGCACGGACAAGAAATCATCCCCCTGTCGTTTGCCAATGGCCTCACCATTCTTATAAATGCTGCAACTCCATTCGCAAATTCGGTGGACTTGTCACGTATTATGTTCAGTTTAATCCAACTCTTATCCATATCTACTTTTACTTCATTTTCGCTGTGAAATAAAAAAAAATACACATATAACTGAAATATTCGAGTGATATGTGAGCATGTGCCTTAACCACTTATTGCTCCAACACTAATTCAAGGTACGAATCCTAACCATTCGACTCTGATTAGCGACTCAAGATTTGTGTCAATTTTTCCCGTTACTGCCTCTCCCCACTATTCTCCAAAGTGCATGCACTACGATAAATCCAGCCCACACCCGGAGAATATTTTAGGAGATGCTACCAACGTGAAAATAAAAAAGTTGTTGCAGGAAAAAATATTTAATAACACAACTCTAATCAATGTCGAAATGTCCAATAGTATGAAAATTCAAAGATTAATTTATAAACATCAAATAGTCCTGTACTAGGACGTGTGTGCTCAATAAACTAATTTTTAAACGGTAGTCTAAGCTCGATGTAAGTGTAATAAAGTGTAAAAAAAATTAATAAATAATGTACGCAGAAATTATAATTAGATAAAAATAACATACCACAATCTCAAAATTTTCACATTCCAACCTCATAAATCAACAGCTTCAAGTTCCAAAAACAACGTTGCTAGCTAAAAAGGATTGATGAAAACATATTATTAATCAATCAATAAAAAGTCTATAAAATACAGAATTTAAGTGCAAATATCTTACCTAAATCAAAGAAATTGTATCAACTTGAGAGCAGTGTTAATAACAACTTTAAGCTAAGAAGTATAAAAGAGAGGAAAATTATAAAGACCATATGTTTTCAACTTGAAAATGAGAGAAAAAAACGAGTTTGAAGTATACATATACACAGTGTATTAGCGACGACTATTGTGGTCGCTAATTGAATACGCGAGAATTTTTTGCGCCAATTTCTGTGATTAGAGACGACAAAGTCGTCTCTAATTGCATACGCGGGAATTTTTAGCGCCATTTTTTGTCATTAGAGACGACAACAGTCGTCCCTGTTCCTGAAATTTGCGACGACTAATAGTCGTCTCTATTTTCGAGGTAATAGAGACGACAATTGTCGTCTCTATTACCCTGAAAATAGAGACGACTAGAGTCGTCTCTAATGCTTAGAGACGACTTTAGTCGTCGCTATTACGAAAGTTCTAAGGGCGGGAAGTTTTCCCGCTTTCCCTGGTCAATTGAGACGACAAAGTCGTCGCTATTTCGTCATGTATTGAGACGATCTTTTTGTCGTCGCAAATAATGAAGCATTAGAGACGATATTTTTTGTCGTCGCTAATTTTCGTCGTTTTCGCTCAGTTTTCTTGTAGTGCAACCATGGGTTGACCATACTTTGTAAAATATTCCTTTCAGTTCTAAAGAAGAAATCTGGTATTTGAAAATGCTTATTATGATTCATCCAACTTTTAAATATTTACGGGAATAACTTAATGCTCTGTTTTGTAATACTGTCGTAATTATAAATTGATTTATTTATTTTTTTTAAATAAATGTGCAGTTAAAAAGTGAAGAGAGAAAATATGTGTAATTAAAAAGTGATTCAAAAAATCGTATTAATTATAAATTGTAATGATTGAGTTAAAAAACAAATTATTTTCTTGTAAGTTGATATATGCATTTGAAAACTTCTTTGGTCTCGGTTTCTTCAATCAATTCGTTGTTATCATCAGTTATTATTTTTCATTTACATATTATTTTTCAATTGCAAGCAGATTCAATACTAAGCATAATGTATTCTAATAAAGAAAACTACTATCGCACGATGTCCTTTTCGGTGCCTTCGAAGGTGACAATTGAATGGTGAGGAAATTTTTATTTTATTTATTTATTTTTACATAGAGATAGTGAGATTGAGAAGAAAACCTAGTGCAGCTGGGGGCATTTTCTACTTTTTGAAGATTTGCTTTGTTATTTTAAATGGGGAATTGGGTTAGTATTAAAAATTGAATATCTGTGTAGATGCAAAGTTTATTTTAATTTAATATAGAAAGTTGAAGTATAAAACGTTGTGACCGTAAATAGACAGGCATATACTGAGGAGGATCCAATCACGGGGCATTCCTTATAATCTAAAGTTTTTTACACCTTTTATTTATTAAATGTACCTAAAACTATTAAAATGGAAGAGTCGAATTCTTTATGATAAATTAAATAGACTTTTGACGAGAATACGTTCAAGAAATAATGCAAAATGCAGAAAGTAATGGAAAATAACATCGAGCCACTCAAAACTTTGGTTGCCAATCCATGACTAGTTTAAAACCAAAATACCAGATTCGAACTATATAAAGCTATTTTAAAAGCATTGTTCTTCGCTCTAGAGAGGTAGTTGGATTAGAGTGAGAATTCAATGATCTTGACAAGAATCTCTTTAGGAATGGTGATACACAACACAATCAATTGATCATTCTCATTGGTGGACGGGCAACATAACGTTGTCCACGTCTGACAACGGAGCGGACCTGTACTATAACCATATTATTAAATATAAATCATATAATATAATATAATTGCAGACATACGAAACAAATTACCATAAACATTATTTTTATAGTCTCCTTGAAATTATTCAGTTAATTTGTCATTAAATTATTTTATAAATCTAACTTTTAGTTTTGTTAAAATAACTTTTACATGTGACATTTGACACCTGGACTTAAATTTCTGAACTTTTGAAGAAAGATGGAATACCAATTTTTAGAAATGGTTTTTTTTTTTAGTCTTTTCCCATTCATTAAGAGTAATTTTTTTTAATTATTATTTAAGAGTGTGTGTGTATATATATATATATATATATATATATATATATATATATATATATATATATATATATATATTTTTATCAAGTCAACAAATAAATGTTAAATAAATATATAACTTGCTATATTACCAGGGTTCTCATGAGGGAAGTTTCATCTGGCCAGGATTCATTTATTTATTTATCCAAATTAATAATTCAATCAGCTTTTTATCCAAATTAATAATTATTGCTTTGAAGGATGCAAATTAAATATACCCAACTACTTATTCATGTTAATCTAGGAGAAAAATATGTATAAAAAGTTGACTTCTGATATTTAAACATTTATTTGTAATTAAATAAAAAATCATATAATAAAAGCATTGATTTTAAAGATATATTCCAAGATTATTGATCATTCTGCTGATTCCTCAATTCTCACAATTCAATACAAATCTATGCCTCCCCATGTGGTAAATGGTAATTATATATTTTTTCCCCTCTTAGTACTATCTATTATCTATTATTTTAAATAATAATAAAACATGTCATTTAAAATAATGAATTTATGTAAGTATGTGTTTGGTAAACTTGTTCACAAACAACTTTTTCTTCACATTTTTTTCAAATTATTTTTTAATTACGCACATTTTTTTTAAATTATTGTTCAACCACATATTCTATTTTAAAAAAAATAAAACATTCTTTATTTATAAACAAATATGTTGCGGAATACTCCAATAATAAATAACTTGTGTATATTGGAAGGTGATGCACTCTACAGAAAATTAATTAAACGTATAGCTCTCCCTCCTTTAGGAGCTTGAGTTAGTGGAGCCTAAAACATAGGCTTCCAAACATAAGATTTGTATTTATAAAATATTTTTTTAATATAAATAAAATATTTTTTGTTATTATCAGATAATTAAACAATTATAAAAATTCAGATCCTAAATAGTTATTAATAGTTTAAAAGGTTTCATTTTATCATTTTCGAATCCAATATTGTTTCAAGAAAAATAAGTTCACAATCCTAATCACATTGTAATAATCATATTGCCTTTTCTCTATAGAGTCTTTTTTTATATATATATATGAATAAATAAATAAAAAAATAAATTTTTTATTTGTTTATCAATTTAAAAATCTACAGAGAGTTTTGCTTCAAAATCTAGATAAAACTATTATTATTATTATTATTATTATTATTATTATTATTATTATTATTATTATTATTATTATTACTAAGGAAAACTTAACAAGTTCCGAAAATTTTAATGAAATCTAATCCCTTCACAAAATATTCTTTCTGAATTCAGCTGAAATTATATATCTCATTTGTAAAAAACTTAATAGTCCAATTTAATTAAATTCAAAGCTCCAGTTACATGTAGGAAAAATATCTTGTGCCTATTTGGTATTTTTAAATATTACATTATTAATAAATTTTGATAAAAAAAAAATTAGATGAAATGTGTCATTTAAAAATTGTGAATCTCATTAAATGTGTAATTGAAAATAAGTTTAGTGGAAAAATAAAACTTAAAATCAATGAAGGTCAAACAGTGGTCTTAGAAATTAAACTCAATGGTTTTCTTAAAATAAAACCATTTTTTGACATATGGTTAATGGTTTTTGGCAAATATTTTCTAAATAAAAAAACCTGAAAAACTGGTCAAATGGAGAATGCATTGCCCATACAAATATTAGATGTAATTTTACTAATTAAGCCTATGTTTGATACAAAATAATAGTTAGATTTTAATATAAATCAATAATCAATCAGAATTACATATTCATATGGGTTTCAATTCACAACTTTCAAATTACATATTTCATCAATTTTTATTAAAATTTAACAAAACTCTGATTTTAATCTTCATCAAATAGGGACTAGATCTGTTTTCAATTGTATTCCATTTTTATTTTTATTTTTTTAATAATCCTCATCAAATAGGGACTAGATCTATTTGTATTATTAATTCAGCTCTATGTATCGACTGATAGGAATTTCTAGATGGATATTGCACTTACTTTTTCTTCTCATGTGTGAATTGGAATTAATTCTCACCAGACCCATCTATTTGTCTCAATGTGGATGGAGGATTACAGCTTGTACGACTTGAGTATGGTCAGCTCCTATAGTGTGACAGGCATTTTACGCAAGGTCATGGAAAATTGGAAACCAGTTTATGACAGACTCATAATTTGTTGCGATTTTGATTTCGCGTATACGAGTTACAACCTACGTTCGAAGAAATTTCAATGTAATAAGATCTATTCATACATATATTTTAATTTACTTATAGTATGCACTTGCCTCGTGGGACTTATACATGTGATGAATAATATAAATAATATTTTCAAGGTATTAATATTATTTTTTTTTAATGTTAAAAGTAATATCGATAGGATAAAATTGGAAAACAAAATTTTCTAACCATCCCAACTTATATTTTTAATAAGATTTTAATTCCATCTCTTGCATTAAGTCTGAAGCCTATTGCATGTACATACATTGCCATCTTTATTACTACAAACAAGTTCCACTATTACAAGAATTTTCCTAACGTGGATACCAATTGAAGCTTATCACTAGAAAGCACACTGTAATGCCGACTCTTCACTTTACCACCTAATCACCCCACCCCACCCATTCTTAGTCATCTTCTTGACAGTACAAAGTTTTCTTGGAGTGATTTGGCTTCAAATTTTCATCATTTTGTAGAAGTTTTTGCCTTTTTGGTAAAGATTTTTTTTTTTGTCAATTCCACTCATCAGAACAGTACCAATGGAGGGATGGAGGTTGATCATCAGAAAAGAAAGTACTGCATGATTCCTCACTGGAGAAAAAGTTGTGCTCCTCAATTTTGACAAACTGTGACATATATGCTTTGTGGGCATCTCCAGGAATACTTGCTTTTGCTTCTGAAAACTGGAAATTGTAATTCATATTCTCAACAATATGCTTGAATTCGTCACGTGGGCTCTGATGAAGAATCACTTTCTCAGTCGATGAAATAGCTGCAGTTGGGCTATTGTTGGTTTCTTCATTCAAGATTGCACTTGAATAATCAGTGCTATCAGATGATATATTTTCTTTAAAGTTGTCAAAGTTTGCACCAGAATCTGATTTTACATTGCCTTTTTCATCAGTTTGTGACTTTACTTCCTCTTTCTTGACAGAAATCTTGCTTTCAGCACCTCCATCTAGCTTTGATTTCAGGTCCAGAATCTAAAAAAACATGCAGAAAAATTCAAAGATTTATCTTGGTTTCAACGATCTTTTAACTGAGAATTATGTTTTGTCGTACCTCTCTAAGTAGAGCTTCATTGTCACATTGGAGAGTTTCATAATTGAGTTTAAGGGCATCATAATTGGCTTTGAGAAAGCCATAATCTCTCTCTAATTGCTTGGTCTTCCACCGTGCACGGCGGTTTTGGAACCAAACCGCCACCTGCCGTGGTTGCAGCCCAAGTTCTTGTGCTAACTTCACTTTCCGGTCAGGTTCGAGCTTATTTTCGACTTCAAAATTCTTCTCTAATGCCTTGACTTGATCCACGTTTAATCTCCTCTTCTTTTGGCCGAATTCCTCAACACAAGCTTCTTCATCTAACCCTTCAAACATGCTCCGAAACTCCCTTGTGTAAACATGATTGTTCCCTTGCTCATGTTCATCTACACCAAACAAAACAACTAATAATTAGAAATTAAAAGTAAAGCTAGGAAAAGGTACAGGGACAAGAAAACATTCTGGATTAACATACAAATGAATGAAATCATTTTCACCTGTAGTGTTAGGACAGATGGACATTAGAGCACCCAATGAATCACTACTGCCAAGTCTCTTCATTCTTGATGATTGATGATTAAGCCAAATTGTACTCAAAGTTGGTATTAATATCTTTTAGATCAGAATCAGCAAAATCTGTTTCTCACAACCTCTTCATTTTCAAGAAAAGGTGGAACCCAAATTCACATAAGTCAAAACTAGAGAATCCCAAGAGGCAAAGCATAGATTTGTATACATGTAAATTCACTATACAGCTTTTTCTCTTTCTTGGGTACTCCATTTTTCTCCTTTTTTATCACTTTCTTTTCCTCTGAATTCATCAAAAAGAAAAGGCAAAAAGAAAAAGAAAAAGAAAAAAACCCAATACCCGAAAAAATGAGTAATCAACAGCTGCACTCTTTCTTTACAGGATTATTACTTCAAGTACCATATATATTGAACAACAATGGGGAGTGGGAGTGGGAGTGGGGGTGCCGTAGGGAAGAGGGATGGAGAGAGATCAGTAGACCAATTCAGTAGTACCCAGCTGGCATCCCAAAATTTCTCTTTAAATAAAACCAAATGGGGTCACATAGAGTTAGAATCTGACTGGGGTTAGGTATATTTTTTTGCAGTATGGGTTTTGGGTATAAATGAAAATGAAATGAAACTCAAATTCAAATTTTGTGTCAACCGGAAATGGCCGGTGTTTTTTGACCGTTTTGGGACAGATATTTTGTTTTTGGCGCTGGTAACGTGACAAGAGGTTTTGATAAGCTGTGAGCCTGTGATAAGTGGAAATTTTTGGAAGTCTGGTGCGGCTAGGCTTGTAACGTGTGGCTCGGCTTGAGACAAGCTGGTTTTTTATTTTGGTGATGATGTGTTTTAAGGATGACAATAATATCTAGAAACACAAATGAGCGAAGATTACTCTGTAGGTGAGGTATGAGTGTAAATTTAGAAACTCAATATAAGTATATGTAAGGTATGGGTATTACAGAAAAATTCTTACCAGACTCATATACTCATTAATTTCCTTAAAAAAATGATTATTTTAATATGGTAAAAAAATTTTAATAGTCAATTAGTATATTATATGTGAAATTCGTGAAAATTTACAATTAGATACTTCTACTATTATTGTTCAAGCATTCTACCATTTTTCATATATATATATATATAATGGGTATAAAAACATATCCGCACTCGACCTGCCCCCCAACCAGTCCCCGACCTGCTCCTCTTAAATGGGTAAAATATGGATGTTATAAATCTCTAGTGGGTAGCGTATGCGTTTTCCAAACCTGGTCTATACCCTACTAATTGCCATATCTAATGTGCCTTGCTTAGTAAAAGTATCTTGCTTATAAAAATATAAATTATGTTATATTTTCGAGATAAAATATATAGTTGAAAGATGAGTTTGAGGAAGTGCGTAAAATTAAAAAATGATCTTGAAAAATTGTATTGTTTATAAACAAGTTTATATATCCCTGTTCGATAGAAATTAAAATTAAATTTTGATGAAATATATAGTTAGATGTGTCAAGACGGACGATCCGACCAGATCCGTGAAAATCGGTCTGGATCGATGGGATCGTGGGCCGACCCGTGACCCGTACGGGCGGTTCACTAGTCAAGAAGTTGTGAACTGCGGATTTTGAGGGTCAAATATTCGCGGGCCGCGGTTAACCCGCCGACCTGTTAAAAAAAAATATTTTTATTAAATATGATAACATTAAAAACTCCCTTCTTTTACAAATTTTAATACAATTTTTAAAGCAAAATCTTATTTTTTTTTCCTCCTTAATAGCTAAAAAAAGTAATGTTCTTCGATAATAGTGATTAGAAATACATTTAGCATTCAATTGTTATTTGTTTATGTTTTATTTAAATTTGCAAATTTAGAAATAATTCATATACCATAAAATATAATTTTAAATTCTATGTAAAAATTTTATGGTATAAATATGAATTTATCATTTTAATCATTTTGTATTTAGAAATTTGACAAAAAAATTGTTATAAATATGAACAAAATCTATGTTTTTATTCATAGGGCCAAATTAGAACGAACAGCTACCTGCATGGGCTCGACCCACCCGGATGGGTCAACGGACAGGCTTGAGTTGTAGTTCTAAATTTGTGGGCTGACCTAGAACTGGCCCGTAACCCGTAACGTGCGGACTTTTTTTCAAGTGACCCGTTACCGGGCTTTTATGTTGGCTGACCGACCTGGCCTGGAACACCCGAATTGACACCTCTATGTATAGTAGAAAAATTGTGAATCCTCTAAAATATGTGGTTAAAATTAATTATTTCTTTTGACTTAGATTTTAATCAAATATATTCTTTGTCAAAAGCTTTGTTAATATATAATAATTCAATTTAAAATCATATAAATATTCAATAGTAAGTTTAACAAAGGTCTGCTAATGCAAATGTTACACAATGGGCGTACAAGGAAAATTATAAATAAGATCAATTTTTCGTACGTTTGGGTTTTCAGTTTTTTAAATTTTAGCATTTATGTAGTTAACTAACCAAAAAAATCCATTCGACAAGTCAATTGTTTCATTAAAAGACAATTACACACTTGTGACCAAGATCTTGGCCTGAAAAGGTATTATTTTACCAGAGAATTATCTCGTAATTAAATAATTAAATATGATATGTTTGGGTTCTTTCCCTATATCTTAATGAAGCAATAAGAAATTGAAGTGTCGTGGTTTTATAATTGGTCCAAAATTTAATGGTGACCATGACAAGTGCTTCTTCTAACACTAATGGTCAATGCAGGAAGTGTGTGGTCCATCCAATTTTGATTCAAAGTATTGGACCAGTCGATCTTTTGTACAAATTAAAGATTGCCAAAATTAATAGATTTCTCAATTACTAGATCACTTCATATCCTAAGTATCATAAAACTTTATAACTGAAAATAGATTTTATATGAGACGAGGCGGAGAAAATCAAATGATATTTCATGATATTCATCGAAAGCTCATAACTTATTTCCATTTAAAACCCAATGTAATATTGTTTTTCCCTACACACTTAAAAGAGCAACTTTAAAAATTACTATTCAATGTTTTCATCTTTTGTTACTACTTAATTTAATTATATTTTGTTTGCCAATCAATTTTCAACAACTACAAGATTTTTGAAGTCTTCAGCAACATTATCAATAATTTTATCTTGCATAATTTGATTTGCCAAAATCCAATCTTTCATTCATATGAGAGCTTCCAAAATACATTATTTAATTCTTGATCTTCTTTCGTCCAATATCATGTTACCTGCACTAAAAACAAACTCGGAGGCCATGAGATTATAACTGTTAGTAGATCTTGTGCCATTTTTTTTTTTTTTTTTATAATAAAGAGTATGGTCGTCAATTTAATTTCCATCATTTTTAAGATATCTAAATTATCTATTTCATCTTAAGGTAATAAACTATAATGATCAAATTGATAATATCTTTCTAATTTGGCATGTGTGGTATTAGGATTTGTAGTTGAAGCTACAGATGAGGAAGCAAGAACATTACATTTCTTAGCTATTAGGGAGAAAAAAGAAGATCTATCTTTAGAAGTTGTAATAGAGTTTATAGAAGAAGGAAGATTTTCATTGTTACCATATTTAATAAAATAGTTGTGATGAGCACCAAGGAAGTCAACCCGCGAATTAAGGAAGTCAACGTTTGATTCATGTTTCGGTGAGGCCCATGACGAGGTCAAAGGTCAGAAAGGTCCAAGAGTCGATGATGAGACTCATTTACAAGCTCCAAAATTAAGTCCAATTCGAAGAGAGTAAAATCGAAGTCAATTACATAAATTTTGAAGATCAGGAACTTTCGATCGACCAAAAGTTCCCTTGGTAGACCAAAAGTCTGCAGGATTTTTAAGGGTAGCCTCAGTCGGGTTCGGCTGATCATCGTTCGACCGAAAGTGTCACTTCGGTCGACCGTGTCAGTTGACCAAAACACACTGAACTTAAAAACGCGGGATTTTTTGTGCAATTTTCCAATTTTTTATTTATCCCCAAATTTTGTAATATATAAACATTTCCTCATGACCCAAGAACCCTATCTTAGAACATTGATTGTGAATGGTGTCAAGAACACTTTGGGTAAGGTAAATCTTCCATTTTCTCTTGTAATTTTCTTGAAAGTTATTCAACTTCATTTTGAGTAATTATATTCTTGTGATGTTGTTGATTTCCACCACCTTGAAATTTGTTTAATCTTTATCCATTGAACTTGGTTATTTAACCTATGAATTTTGGGTAGATTTAAACTTGGGTTAAGGTATTTTCATATCGATTTTAGCTTTCTTGGGTCGATTCCAATTAGTTGTGTGAATTTTTGGTAATTATACCAAGGGGGTTCACATCATTTGGTATCAGAGCTTGGCTCTAAAATTGATATACCTATCCTTTAAATTCTTGTTATTGTAGTTGTTTAAAAAAAAAAAAAAGGATGATGTTGTCTTGAGCGTTGGTTGATCCCTCTACATTGGGTCATTGTTGTTGTCATTTTTGATTAGTTAAGGTACATTTGGGCAAACACTTAACAAATTATTATGCTATTCAATGTGTGCATTCAAAGTGTTTGACAAAATGTCCCAAAGAAAAAATTATGTTAAATTTTACTTTGCAAATACCAAATATACTTCTAGTTGGCTACTTGTTCCATTACCAATTTCATTGTGATACAACTCTTGTCAACCTTGTCATATAAATCCAATTTTCGTATCTCTTGTATAGTAGCAAGCAAAGAAATTCCACTTGATATTGTGTCTAGTCACTTTAAAATTCCTTCTTGTTTGGTGGTGGATTTTGACTTCACAAGGATTAATTGTCTCGATCTAGTTGGTTACCTTCCTTGGAAAAACTTGATAAGGGAACTTGTGAATGGAAAAAGGCAAGAGTGGTGAGCTCAATTGAGGGTAAAAGCCTATTTGGAGTGAAACACGAGAGAAAAAAAATATCTTGTGAGGACACTTGCACCCTTGCACTTTATGGCTAATACACACACTTCAATGGGCAAGACTCTAATGCCCAAACTCAAGAAATGCGGGATACATTACAAACCCTTTCGGTTGGCATGAATAGGCAAGCTGAGACAACGGATAAAATGATGAGACAAATGGAGGCAATAGGAGAGAGATTGGATAGGTTAGAGGCAAGGAGGGAGGATCCACCTCCAAGGGGTAATGTTGAAAGAAGGGGGAATAGGAGAGGAGTTAGAGATGAGGATGTGGATGAGATTGACAGTGAAGGAGGCTGTGACCAAAATTGGTACATGGGTAGAAATAGAGGAGGACTCCATGATAGGGACTTTGAAAGGGGATATCCAAGGGAGCATAGAGGTAGAGACGGGATAGATGGAAATATTGGTAGTATCAAGATGAAGATCCCTTCATTCCATGGGCAAAGTGACCCCGATGCATATTTGGAGTGGGAAAGGAAAATGGAGTTAATTTTTGAATGCCATAGGTACTCCGAGGAGAAGAAGGTCAAGCTAACAGTGGTATAATTTACCAACTACAAGCAAGCTTGGTGGGATAACTTGTTGCTCACAAGGAGGAGGAACTATGAGGGGGGTGTAAACACATGGGGTGAGTTGAAGAGCCTCATGAAGAAGAGGTTTGTGCCCAACCATTACTAAAGAGGGCTATATCAAAGGTTGCAAACTTTTAAGCAAGGAACTAGGAGTGTTGAAGATTATTATAAGGAATTGGAGAAGGCTCTAATGAGGGAAAATATAGAAGAAGATAGGGAGGTTACTATGGCTAGATTTCTTAGTGGCTTAAATAGAGAGATATCCAATGTAGTAGAATTGCACCATTACGTAGAGATGGAGGAATTGGTGCACATGGCTATCAAAGTGGATGATCAATTGAGAAAGAAGGATCAACTCAAGAAAAAGGGTCATGAAAAATATACCGGGAGCTCTAGCTCAACTTGGAAATCCCGATGGGGAAATGAGAGGATTGATAGGACACCTCCTATGGAGAAGAGTGGACCATCCAAAGGGATGGAAATTGTGGTCTGTAAAGACAAGCCCAATGTCAGTTCAACCACCTCGAGCAGTGGGGATGTTGAATGCTTCAAGTGCCGGGGTAGGGGGCATTATTCTCGTGATTGTCCAAATAATAGGGTGATAGTCATTCGGAAAGGGGAGTGGTATTCTGAAGATGAGAATGAAGAAGGACGAAATTTGGTGGGAAATGAGAGTGATAGTGATGAAGTGGAAGTGGAAGTGGAAGGGGTTGTTAGCCCACCTAAGTCCTTGGTTATCATGAGGGCTCTCAATGCCCAATCCAAAATTGGTGAGGTAGAAAAGTAAAGGGAAAATATTTTCCACACCCGGTGCCTTGTTAATGATATAGCATGTACTATCATTATTGATGGAGGTAGTTGCACAAAAGTGGCTAGTGCTAGCAAGGTGGAGAGGTTGAAGCTACCAACGAAGTAGCACCCAAGTCCCTACAAGCTACAATGGTTGAGCGACTATGGAGAGGTGAGGGTGACTAAGCAAGTCCTTCTTACCTTCCACATTGGCACTTATAGTGACCAAGTACTTTGTGATGTTGTGCACATGCAAGCTACTCACATTCTTTTGGGAAGACCGTGGCAATATGATAGAAGAGTGATTCATGATGGGCGAAAAAATAGGTATAGCTTCCAAGTGGATGGGAAGCAAGTGGCCTTATTACCATTGAGTCTGGAGGAGGTTTATAAAGATCAAATGAAACTCAAGAGGGAGGTTGAGGAGAGAGAAAAAAGAGAGTTGAGGAGCCCAGAGGGAAAGAGGTTGAAGAAAAAGGTGAGGGGGAGAGTGAGAAGAAAAATGAGGAGGAGAGAGGGAGGAAAAAAAGGGTGAGTTTCTATGCTAATAAGGGGGATGTTGAAAAGGCTCTAAAAAGAAACCAACAAGTACTCTTGTTAGTGTATAAGGAGTCTCTCCTTACACTTGATGAGTCTCACAATTCCCTCCCCCGATTTAGCTGTTTCCTTGTTGCACGAATTTGAAGATATTTTCCTGGAGGAGATGCCTAGTGGCCTTCTGCCCATTAGAGGCATTGAGCATCAAATTGATCTCATTCCTGGTGCAGTTATCCCATATAGGCCCGCCTATCGAAGCAATCCAGAGGAAACTAAGGAGCTCCAAAAACAAATTGAGGAGTTGATGAGCAAGGGGTATGTTCGAGAGAGCATGAGTCCTTGAGCCGTGCCCGTGCTCCTAGCGCTGAAGAAGGATGGAACCTACATGATGTACGTTGATTGTCAAGCCGTGAACAATATAATGGTAAAGTATCGCCATCCCATCCCTAGATTAGATGATATGTTAGATGAATTACACGATTCTTACATCTTTAGTAAAATTGATTTAAAGAGTGGATACCATCAAATTAGGATGAGGGAAGGAGATGAATGGAAGACCGCATTTAAAACTAAACATGGTTTGTATGAATGGTTTGGTCATGCCCTTTGGTCTCACTAATGCACCAAACACTTTTATGAGATTGATGAATCATATCTTGCATGCATTTATTGGAAAATTTGTGGTTGTCTATTTTGATGATATTCTAATTTATAGAACGAATTTTAAGAATACTTGAGACATGTGCTTTCGATTTTGAAAGAAGAAAAATTATATGCCAATTTTAGCAAGTGTAGTTTTTGCATGGAAAGTGTCATCTTTCTTGGATTTGTTGTTGGCACTAAAGGAATTGAGGTATATGAAGAAAAGGTTAGAGCCATTAGGGAATGGCCAACTCCCAAGAGTGTTACTGAGGTAAGAAGCTTTCATGGCTTGGCTAGTTTTTACCTACTCTTTGTTAAAGATTTTGGCACTTTAGCCACCGAAATTGTTAAAAAGAATGTTGGGTTCAAATGGGGGGTAGCCCAGGAGAATACATTTAAAGTCATTAAAGAAAGATTATGCACCGCACCTGTCTTGGCATTACCTAACTTTGACAAAACTTTCGAGATTGAGTGTGATGCTTCAGGAATAGGTATTGGAGCAGTGTTGATGCAAGAGAATAGGCCAATTGCCTATTTTAGTGAGAAGTTCAATAGGGCCACTTTGAATTACCCAACCTATGACAGGAGCTCTATGCATTGGTGAGAGCATTGGAGACGTGGAGTCATTGCCTGTGGCTGAAGGAGTTTGTTATCCACACGGATCATGAGTCGTTGAAGCACTTGAAGGGGCAAGGCAAATTAAGCAAAAGACATGCTAAGTGGATGGAGTACATGAAGACCTTCCCCTACGTCATCAAATACAAACAAGGTAAGGATAATGTAGTAGCTGACGCCCTCTCTCGAAAGGTATGCTCTTATCTCTACCTCGGGTGCGAAATTGTTGGGCTTTGAAAGTATTAAGGAATTGTATGTACATGATGTAGATTTTTCAAGTGTATTTGAGTCTTGTGAAAATATTTCCTGTGACAAATTTTATCGGCATGATGTGTTTTTATTTCGCGAGAACAAACTTTGTGTGCCAAATTGCTCCATGAGAGAATTGTTGGTTAAGGAGGCTCATGGGGGTGGTTTAATGGGTCATTCTGGGGTAAAAAGGACTTTGGAAGTTTTACAAGAGCATTTCTTTTGGCTGAAGATGTTAAGAGATGTTGAAAGAATTTATTCTAGGTGTATGACATGTAAGAAGGCCAAATCCAAGGTAGCCCCACACGGACTGTATACGCCCCTACTTGTCCCTAGTGAACCTTGGACTAAAATTTCTATGGACTTTATTTTGTGATTGCCTAAGTCTAAGAAGGGTAGTTGATGTGATCCAGACCACGGATACAAGTCCGCACAAAGATCCGTTGAAGATCAAAGGAGGACCGATGACTCGATTGCAGACAAAGAGGGCCAAGGAAGCAATGGACGAGTTAGTTCAAGAAACAATGGCCAAAACAATGTTCGTGTCATCAAAAGAAGCAAGTTCCATGTTGGGGCCGAGCCAAAACGACGAATGGATCAACCTCATTCAAGCCGTCGAAGAAGATTGCCAAATTTCAAGAATTACGGCCGTAACATATGGGAGCTCACGGCCATAACCAACTTTCTGCTAAAAATTGAATTTGCGAGACATAAGCAATCACGGCCGTAAGATTGAGTATCACGGTCGTAAATTTCTTTCATGGCCGTAATGGAGTTTCTGCTTAAATTTGGAATTGGGCGTTTTTGGACTTACGGCCGTAAGTCATATTGTCACGGCCGTAAGAGTGACTCAGAAGCAAGGTTACGGCCGTAAGGAATTTAGTCACGACCGTAACATTACATACGCGTGATTTTAGGTTATTTTTATTTCCTTAATTTTAGGTAGTTGTTTCCTTATTTAATTAGAACTCTTTAACCTAGTTTTGACCATATATATAGGGATGTAATTTTCATTATTCATTACACAACTTTGATATTATTATTGAGAGGCAATTTGCTTTCATACTTTATTCTTTATTGAATAAAATCCGAACTTGCGAGTTAATCTTGTTTGTTCAAATCTTGGGTGAGATTTACTTTTATTGTGATCAAGAGGTCAACATATCAATTGATTGTGTTGGTTGCTTGGTTCAATTAATTTGAATCAATCTCTAAATCGTGATTCTTTGGCGTTCTTGGGTCGATTCCAATAATTTGTGGGTTGCGTAGCTACAATTTCTACGTGGTTTGCATCATCTGGTATCGGAGCTTAGGCTCCAAAAATCAAGGTTATATCTTGTTTTTGTTTTCTTGAGTTTCTTATTCTTGTTCTTCGTGTTCTTCCAGCTTTGAGTCTTTAATCCCGAAAAGTGTCACAAAAAATTCAATAGTCGTTATTTCTTTAGTTTGTTATCCAAATTAAATTTCGTTTGTTGCGTCTTTCTCGTAGTTGAATTTTCGAGAATATATATAAAAAAAAAAAAAAACGAAAATTCCAGTTCCAGAAAAATAGTTGATATTTGATTTCAAGAAATACTTTCTTGAAGCAATCTTTAGTTTCCATAAAAAGTGTCAAGTCCCTTATAGAGTCAAATTCAATTCTTTAAAGGTCTTCTTTGAGTTTTCCAACAAATTCATTACTTCTCACTCATATTCGATTTGAAGCAATCGGGTTTAAACTTGTTTGAGTTCGGATTCGTTCTTTGAAGCAATTGGGGTGAAAGCTATTGAGTGGAAAAAGGCAGAGAGGTGAGATCAATAGAGGGTAAAAGCCTAATTTGAGTGATACACGAGCGAAATACACGTGAGGCATATAATATTTAGTGTTAGGATGTCTGAACAATCTTCTACTGCAAAAAACAACGATCGAGCCAACATGACGGAAGAGATGGTACAACGGTTTGAGCGGTTGTTTGGGGATGTGTTAGGTAGGTTAGAAAGGCTTGAACAACCTCGGGAAGTACCTAATGCCCGTAGGCAAGGTGGACAAGGTCGTAGAGTAGAGGGGATCGATGAGAATGAAGAAGGTAGTGATTTTGACGATGGGGCAATTGTGGATAGAGTAGTTAGGCATGGTAGAAGGGATAGAGAACTTGGTGGCGATAGAATGGATGGTAGTATGAACAACATCAAAATGACAATTCCGTCATTCAAAGGGAGGAGTGATCCGGAAGCATACTTAAAATGGGAGAAGAAGATGGAATTAATTTTTAATTGCTACACTTATTCTGAAGAGAAAAAGGTTAAAGTAGCTGTACTTGAGTTCTCCGATTACGCTATTACTTGGTGGGATCAATTGGTGACTTCTAGGAGGAGGAATCGCGAGAGGCCCATTAGTACTTGGGATGAATTAAAAGCTATCATGAGAAAGAGGTTCGTTCCTAGTCATTACCATCGGGAGCTTCATCAAAAGTTGCAAGGTCTATACCAAGGATCAAAGAGTGTGGAGGATTATCACAAGGAGATGGAGATATTGATGATTAGAGCTAATGTAGATGAGGATAGGGAGGCTACGATGGCTCGATTTTTGAATGGGTTGAATAGGGATATAGCTAATGTGGTTGAACTACAACATTACTTGGAGATGGAGGATATGTTGCACATGGCTATAAAGGTTGAGAAGCAATTGAAGAAGAAGGGGACAGCAAGGTATCAATCGGGTACTAATTCTTCTTGGAAGCCAAAGTGGAAAGGTAAAGGAGATGGAACTGTTTCTAAAGGGAAGTTTGAAGCACCAAAAGGAAAGTTTGAGGCACCAAAAGGGAAGGAGGAACAATTTAATAAATTCGTACCTAAAGGGGAACCTCAACCATCTAGGAGTAGAGACATTCAATGCTTCAAATGTTTGGGAAGAGGGCATGTGGTATCTCAATGTCCTAATAGGCGAGTGGTACTTTGCGAAAGGATGGAACTATGGAGAGTGATAGTGAGGAAGAGGATTATAGCGATATGCCAGCGTTGGAGGAAATATGTGAGGATGAAGATGTGTTATCCGGGGAGCATGGCGAGTTATTAGTGGCAAGGCGAGCCCTTAGTGCCCAATCCACACGGATGATTTGGAACAACAACGGGAGAACATATTTCATACTCGATGTCGCATTAATAACAAGGTATGTAGTATGATTATTGATGGCGGTAGTTGCACTAACGTCGCTAGTACAATACTTGTTGAAAAATTAGGATTACCTTTGTTAAAACATCCTAAACCTTATAGGCTTCAATGGTTGAATGATAGTGGAGAAATTAAGGTGAATAGGAGGGTGTTGGTGAATTTTTCTATTGGTAGCTATGTGGATGAAGTTATGTGTGATGTGGTACCTATGCATGCCGGGCACATTTTGTTGGGTAGACCTTGGCAGTATGATAGGAAGGTCACGCATGATGGGTATAAAAATAGGTATAGCTTTACCAAAGGAGGAAAAACCATTACACTTGCACCATTGACACCGTCACAAGTGTATGAAGATCAAATAAAACTGAAAAATGATGAAGAAAAAAGAGTAAAGGAAAAGAGAGTTGGAGCCACGACTCCAGAAAAAGGAGAGGCGAGAGAAAAAAAGAGTGTTGGGGTACATACCTCAGAAAAAGGAGAGGGAGCGAAGAGTGCCAGACAAGAAAGAAAAATGAGTTTCTACGCAAAAAGGAGTGAAGTCAAGAAAGCATTTATGGAAAAACGATCAATGGTCCTTTTATTGTACAAGGATTCATTCCTTGCCTTTGATGAAACTAACAAATCCCTCCCTAGTTTGGCTATTTCTTTATTGCAGGAATTCGAGGATGTGTTTTCAGATGATATACCTAGTGGGTTGCCACCCATTCGGGGTATTGAACATCAAATTGATTTTATACCTGGAGCAGTCATTCCAAACCGTCCAGCTTATAGGAGCAATCCTGAGGAGACGAAGGAGCTTCAAAAGCAAGTTGAGGAATTAATGAGTAAGGGGTACATAAGGGAGAGCATGAGCCCATGTGCCGTACCCGTGTTACTTGTGTCGAAGAAGGACGGAACGTGGAGGATGTGTGTTGATTGTAGGGCCATCAACAACATAACGGTAAAGTATCGTCATCCTATTCCTAGGTTAGATGATATGTTGGATGAATTGCATGGCTCTAGCATATTTAGTAAAATTGACCTTAAGAGTGGTTATCATCAAATTCGAATGAAAGAAGGAGATGAGTGGAAAACTGCTTTTAAAACTAAGTATGGCTTGTATGAATGGTTAGTAATGCCTTTTGGACTTACTAATGCACCTAACACATTTATGCGTTTAATGAATCATGTTTTACGTGCATTTATAGGTAAATTCGTTGTAGTTTACTTCGATGATATCTTGATTTATAGTAAAACTTTGAATGAGCATGTGGAGCATGTTAGGTGTGTGCTTGTGGTTTTAAGACAAGAGCAACTTTTTGCTAACTTTAAAAAGTGTGATTTTTGCATGGAAAAAGTTGTATTTCTTGGTTATGTGGTTAGTGCTAGAGGGATAGAAGTAGATGAAGAGAAAATCAAAGCTATTAAAGAGTGGCCAACACCTAAAAGCATAACTGAGGTTAGGAGTTTTCATGGCTTGGCTAGTTTTTATAGGCGCTTTGTTAAGAATTTTAGCACGATTGCCACACCACTCACAGAAATTGTCAAAAAAAGTGTAGGATTTAAATGGGGAGTAGAACAGGAGCATGCATTTGAAACAATCAAAAATATGTTGTGTAAAGCACCGGTTTTATCACTTCCTAACTTTGACAAGGCTTTTGAGATTGAATGTGATGCCTCAGGGCTAGGCATTGGAGCTGTTTTAATGCAGGATCAAAGGCCAATCGCCTATTTTAGTGAAAAACTAAAAGGGGCTGCACTTAATTATCCCACATATGACAAGGAGTTATACTCACTTGTGCGCTCTTTGGAAACATGGCAACATTACTTGTGGCCACGGGAGTTCGTGATACACACTGATCATGAGTCCTTGAAGCATTTGAGGGGTCAAGCTAAACTGAGTAAGAGACATGCAAGGTGGGAACATTTAAAATGTGGTGGCAGAAGCATTGTCTCGAAGGTATGTTCTTTTAAATTCTTTAAATTCGAAATTGCTTGGATTTGAATACATTAAGGACATGTATACTAATGACCTGGACTTTTCTAATATTTATGAGTCATGTGGTAAAGGGGCTGTGGATAGGTTCTTTAAACATGATGATTATTTATTTCGAGAAAATAAATTGTGTGTCCCTAGGTGTTCAATGAGAGAATTACTTGTGAGAGAGGCCCATAGTGGAGGTCTAATGGGTCATTTTGGGGTTAAAAAGACCATTGAAATCCTAAGTGAACATTTCTATTGGCCTAAAATGAAAATTGATGTGGTTCGGGTTTGTAATAGATGCATTACTTGTAAAAAGGCTAAATCTAGGATTAAACCCCATGGATTATATATGCCTTTACCCATCCCTAGTGAACCTTGAGTCGATATCTCTATGGATTTTGTTTTGGGATTGCCTAGGACTAAGAAGGGTCGAGATTCGATTTTTGTGGTAGTAGATCGCTTTAGTAAAATGGCACATTTCATACCATGCCACAAAACTGACGATGCTACAAACATAGCTGAAATTTTGTTTAGGGAAGTCGTGCGCTTACATGGGGTGCCTAAAAGTATTGTCTCGGATAGGGATGTTAAATTCCTTAGTCATTTTTGGAGAGTCTTGTGGAACAAATTAGGAACAAAATTACTTTTTTCTACAACTTGTCACCCACAGACCGATGGACAGACCGAGGTAGTAATGCGCACCATAATCAATAAAAATTTGAAAAATTGGGAAGAGTGTTTTCCAATTATTGAATTTGCATATAATAGGGCTATACATTCTACTACTTCGTGTTCACCATTTGAAATTGTTTATGGTTTTAATCCGCTAACACCATTGGATTTAATTCCTTTACCTGTGAATGAACGTAGTAGTTTAGATGGCAAGAAAAAGGCTGAGATGGTTAAAGCACTCCACGACAAGGTGAGGTTGGCGATTGAAAAGAAAAATGAACATTATGCTTCGCAGGCTAACAAAGGAAGAAAGGGTATCATTTTTGAACCCGGTGATTGGGTTTGGTTGCATTTGAGAAAGGAGCGGTTTCCAGAACAGCGCAAGTCAAAGTTACAACCGCGAGGAGATGGTCCATTCCAAGTGATCGAAAGGATCAACAATAATGCCTATAAACTCGATCTTCCTGGTGAGTATAATGTTTCGGCATCATTTAATGTTTCTGATCTATCTCCGTTTGATGCAGGTACAGATTCGAGGTCGAATCCTTTCGAAGAGGGAGGGGATGATGTGATCCAGACCACGGATACAAGCCCGCACAAAGATCCGTTGAAGATCAAAGGAGGACCGATGACTCGATTGCAGACAAAGAGGGCCAAGGAAGCAATGGACGAGTTAGTTTAAGAAACAATGGCCAAAACACTGTTCGTGTCATCAAAAGAAGCAAGTTCCATGTTGGGCGCCGAGCCAAAACGACGAATGGATCAACCTCATTCAAGCCGTCGAAGAAGATTGCCAAATTTCAAGAATTACGGCCGTAACATATGGGAGCTCACGGCCGTAACCAACTTTCTGCTAAAAATTGAATTTGCGAGACATAAGCAATCACGGCCGTAAGATTGAGTATCACGGCCGTAAATTTCTTTCACGGCCGTAATGGAGTTTCTGTTTAAATTTGGAATTGGGCGTTTTTGGACTTACGGCCGTAAGTCATATTGTCACGGCCGTAAGAGTGACTCAGAAGCAAGGTTACGGACGTAAGGAATTTAGTCACGGCCGTAACATTACATACGCGTGATTTTAGGTTATTTTTATTTCCTTAATTTTAGGTAGTTGTTTCCTTATTTAATTAGAACTCTTTAACCTAGTTTTGACCATATATATAGGGATGTAATTTTCATTATTCATTACACAACTTTGATATTATTATTGAGAGGCAATTTGCTTTCATACTTTATTCTTTATTGAATAAAATCCGAACTTGCGAGTTAATCTTGTTTGTTCAAATCTTGGGTGAGATTTACTTTTATTGTGATCAAGAGGTCAACATATCAATTGATTGTGTTGGTTGCTTGGTTCAATTAATTTGAATCAATCTCTAAATCGTGATTCTTTGGCGTTCTTGGGTCGATTCCAATAATTTGTGGGTTGCGTAGCTACAATTGCTATGTGGTTTGCATCAGTAGTGATTCCATCTTTGTGGTTGTATATAGATTTAGTAAAATGACACATTTTCTTGCTTGCCATAAAATTGATGATGACATTCATATAACCGACCTATTCTTTAAGGAAATAGTGCAACTCCATAGGGTTCCTAGGAGCATTGTGTCAGATAGGAACTTCAAATTCCTTAGCCACTTTTGGAAGGTGTTGTCGGGAAAATTGGGAACTAAATTTTTGTTTTAACAACTTATCATCCCCAAACCGACGGCCAACCGAGGTGGTTAATAGAACCTTAACACAACTCCTTCTCACTATCATTAAAAGCAACCTAAAGAATTGGGAAGAATGTTTACCTTTTGTTGAATTTGCTTATAATCGAAGTGTTCATTCTACTACCTCTTTTTCTCCATTTGAAATTGTATATGGCTTTAACCCGTTGACTCCTTTAGATTTGATTCATTTGTCAATTGATGAAAGAGGTAGTCTGGATGGGAAAAGAAAGGCGGAGTTGGTCAAATCTCTCCACGAGAAGGTCAAACTCCAAATCGAAAAGAAGAATGAACAATATGCATCTAGTGCTAAGAGGGGCAGGAAAATGGTGACCTTTGAGCCCGATGATTGGGTATGGTTGTATTTGAGGAAAGAGTGGTTCCCCACGCAAAGAAAATTCAAACTGCAGCCGCGTGGTGATGGCCTGTTCCAAATTCTTAAGAAAATTAATGACAACGCCTACAAGTTTGACCTCCCTGATGAGTACAATGTATCGGCTTCTTTTAACGTTTCTGACTTATCCCCTTTTGATGCAAGAGAAGATTTGAGGATGAATCATTTCCAAGATGGATCAAGGGAGTCAATTCTCGATTCATGTTTCGGTGGGGCCCATGACGAGGTCAAAGGTCAATAAGGTCCAAGAGTCGATGGTGGGACTCATTAACAAGCTTCAAAATCAAGTCCAATTCGAAGAGATCAAAATCGAAGTCAATTACATAAATTTTGAAGCTCAGGAACTTTTGGTCCACCGAAAGTTCCCTTGGTCGACCGAAAGTCTGCAGGATTTTTAAGGGTTGCCTCAGTCAGGTTTGACTGATCATCGTTCGACCGAAAGTGTCACTTCGGTCGACCGTGTCGGTCGACCGAAACACGCTGAACTTAAATATTTGGGGTTTTTTTGTGCAATTTTTCAATTTTTGATTTATCCCCAAATTTTGTAATATATAAACATTTCCTCATGACCCAAGAACCCTAGCTTAGAACATTGATTGTGAATGGTGTCAAGAATACTTTAGGTAAGGTAAATCTTCCCTTTTCTTGAATGATTAGCACTTGCATTGTCAAATGTAATACTAAATAGTTTATTTAATACACCAAAAAACTCATTATAAATTTCCAATAAATTTTCACACAAATTGTAATACCCCAAACTTCAAACTAAAACTTGTCCAATATCATTCATGCATCACATATTGTTGACATTCCCATTTGCATTTACATTGATAATTCATTGTGCTTTCTTTTGAAATGATACATTCAATTAGGTTTTAAAGTATTATTCTTCGAACTTCCCAACTTAGGTGATCGATTTTATGTTGAGCTATGGTATAGAATTAGGTCGATCAAGTGGTGGATATTGGATTGTGACTCAACAATAATTTGGAAAGCATCGTACTTATGATCGGTGAGATTTTACGCTTTTATTTCAGATTGATTAAGGCTATCCTAGACCTAGATAAGTAAGTAACACAATTTGGAGATTAGGTATAAGTTTTTATGATCACAATGTTATATTATTAGGCTCAAGTGAAGTGATAAGTACTGAAGTGGGAATTATAGAAATCGGTCGAGGATCGCGTGTCAATCGGGAACGGAATTGAATCAACGGTTGAGGAAATTAATTTATCATCAAAATTGGGATCCTAATGGTTATTAAATTAGATTTTAAACTCTTGAAATATGTTAAGGAAACGTGAATTGGACTTAAGGAGGTTGGTACAAAATCTGAATTAAATAGGAAGCTGCTACCTCATGCTTGCTTATGTCCACTTGTGCTTTGGTAGTTTGTTTCTTAACCTCTAAGGAATTTATCACGACTCCAGCTCATTTAAACCTTATCCATACCATTTAAGACACAAACCAACTCCTTAAAGACGTCCTCAAATGCTCCCAAGTGAAAGAAGACACTAGAAAGCTGAATAGAAGTAAGAAGGACATAATCTGGGTATTGAAGTCCTACACAAGTAAGTGTCACGGTTTTGAAATCCATTTATTTTGGGTGTTTTATGACCTATTTAATATCTTAACTTGATTTAAGTGATGTTGGTATGTTTTGGTGAATTTATGATGATAAGAGAATAGTTAGTTATTGAAAAAAGTGAGTACAACCTTAAAGGCAGAATCTGGAATTTATGATCTTTGATGATTTAGCCATTGGTTTTGAATTATATCTTGAGGAATAACGTATTAATCAATTTGAATGTGTTTATATATGAGTTTAAAGGTTTTTAAATGAGTCTTGGGGGGGCAGAACCTGACTTGAAGCATGATAATTAGAATGGAGCTCAAAACATTTGTGAAATTCTTAGTTTGATGTAATGTGAAATGTATTGTTTTTGAGGCTTTAAGTCCTAAAATTTGGGTGATGTTGGGACGTGATTACCTTCACATATATGTCATAAATATATGGTAATATTTTTGTAATGAATGGATATCATTAAAGGTGTGAAAATAGGAATGAATCAACCTACGCCGCAGCTGAAATTTAAAATCGGAATCTGTCCATTTTTAGATTTTGCATAGTTTCACCCTTGCATGTTTACCATTCACCTCTAAAGCTTGGGAAGTTGATTTGAATGAGTGTTAGGACATTATTGATCCAAATAAATTTGTTTTACCTGCATTGAACTTGGAAATAGGGGGAAGTTTGGGGCTACTACTTGAAGTCCTAGTGTTATCTAGATTGTCTTGACATTAATGGTCCTAGTGAAGGAATGTATGTACTAAGCTTGTGAACTTAAGAGCCATGTTTGATACTAAGTAACAATACAGGTTGTTTGACGCCTTTAAGTGGAAAGGACTTGACTTACACCATAGAGAACACACACACAGAGGCGAAAGGTAAGTAAAAAATCAATTTACAACTACAATGCAAGAGCATAGTAATTGTTGGAAAGTTTTATATCTTATATTGAACACGATGATTGAATGTGTTCTAGACATCATTTTTATCATGTATTTTATGCATGAGCATTGGCACGTGCATGTACGATATACCATAAAGTTTGATATCTAGCATGCACGACATGATTTGAGAAGTGAATCATATTGCAAAATGTTTTATTGATCACTACTAGGGCACTGAGGGATGCGAGGCAAGCTTTGATATTTGTTTGTTGGAAAGTAAGTGAGACCTCTTGGTGAACACAAGGAGAGATAGGGGGAGTCCTTGGTGGGTTATGGGAGGGTGGACCGCTTAACTGTGCCTTTGTTATATTATGATTATTGACACCGTGTGTGAGATACTTCTTGGGTGATCATAGAGGCTAATAGGAGATGTACCTTTAGTGGTCACAAGAGGCTGGTCTACTCGATTGTGTCAATGACATATTAGCCATTGGATTATTGATATTGATTTGTTATTGCGTAGAGCTCTTTCCAGTGCAAAGTAGATTGGTCAAGGGCCCAGTGAAAAGAAAGGATTTCAATCAAAATGTTTTGATCTCATCTTGGTCAATATTTGAATATGATACATTTATAACCTTGTGTTTTTTAAGGAAATTGCACGATTGTGTATTCATAATCATGGCATACATGATTTTTACTTATTGGGAATTAGCTCATGTAGTTCTTGCATTGTAGGTGAGCATGGAACTTCATAGATGACTTTGCTGGCTGTGAAGCTCTTACAGGATTTCGAGGATCGATGTACATGGATGACAACCTGTAGGGTTATTTTGTGGGCTATCTTTTGGTTCTAAAGTCTTTTGTACTGTATTTTGGAATCTTATAATGCATGTATATATGACTTATAAAGTGGGGTTGTTTATACTTTTGTAACCTCAATGTAAAATGTTTTCAGTAAGTCTATATAGTCTTCTTTTCTCTCGATGTACTATTGTTATATTGTGAGAATGCTTACGCCATATTTAAAAAAAAAAAAATTTGATCGCATATTTAGATCGAGTAATTATTTTCAGCCTTTATACAAATATACAAAATTTTCTATACAAAAGGGGTGTGACACAAATTTACACCATTATATGGATATTCAAGTAAACGAAAAGCAATAATTCCCGTGTGCAATAACCAATTATTATCAATAAAATGTATTGTAACACAAGCATAACAGTTATGATTTCGTCCAGACCAACAATCAAACGTGAAACATATAATTTCACCAATTTTTCTATGTTCATTTTTTTAATTTTTCAACCATTATATGAAATAATTTCATGGAATCAAAACAATCAGTATTTCTACTTTCACTCCTGTAAGAGGGTTTAATGTACCTTTACAGGAACTCTTCAAAATGTGTCGGCTCGTTTTCCACAATAGGTGCTCGGGTCCGGCTCATGGGCTCGTTGGCTCACTAGCTGGCCCAAGCCCGTGGGCATTTTTCAATTTTTTTTTTTTAAACTTAAAGAGTTAAAGTAGAAAATTGAATTGGACATTGAGATATAATATTACATTATGTGACATTTGTAAAATTAAGAATAATAACATTTAATTTCAGCTTAAAATGTAATATTATTGTAATAACATTCTCATAAGTCCGAAGTATATTATAATTTAAAATTTAAATCTTACTCATTTAATCCGGGCTTGGGACCTGGTATATCTAATTCCTTATAAGTGGAGTTAAAATTGTACATGAATAAAATGTTACGTGTACAATTTTTTTTATTTGAAAGAAAGAATTGAAAATATGGAAAAAGAAAAATGCATATAGAGTAAGCTGTGAGGACAATATTAAATAACTACTTACCAATACGTTAGTTCTCTGAATTCTTCGACCATAACTTCACTTACTCTTTCTTGTATCCGTATTTTCGCAGACTCCCAATCCTTTAAACATATTAATATCTCCAATATGTCTTATTTAACTCTTGACCTAAAATCAGATAGAACACTATCAGCTACACTAAAAGTAGCCTCCGATGCTACAGTTGATACAGGATGTGCTAGTAGATCTCTTGCTGTCATAGAAACAACTGGGTATTGATGCCCTCCACTGCTTAAGAATGTCAAAATTCTTCTCTCTTCATCGTTTAACAAACTAAGAAAGTCGTGTGAGAAATACCTAATTAACTCGCTCGGAATCTCATCTGAACTATTAGGAAATGTACTAGAAGAGAACTAGAACCACTAGAAAATGTATCAGAAGTTCTCTCAATAGTCATAAGGTAGCAAAGTAAATCATTGTCCTGAATTGGTATCACATTAGGGGTAGGAGAGATTGTTCTAACATTTTTACCTGACTTTTTGGCATTGATTTCATACATTTGACATAAACACTTCTCTAAATCTGAGTATATTATAGGGTCCCAAAAGTTAATTTATTTGATATTGTCATTATGATGTGGTTAGTTCCCTTTAAATTTATCATAGGGTCCATTACCGTTTCTAATGGAAATGTGGGTAAATTTTCCCAATATTTTTCTAAACTTAGTCTCCATTGCTACAATAATCTTAGAAAAATAAAAAATGATTTGTACTTGTTAAAATTAGTAGTTATTATGCAATAAAAATGCTTCAACACCAAATCGCTAGTGGGATAATAAACAGAAGATAATTTGTTTGTAGCATCGTAAAAAGATTTTAAAAAAGTTTTAACATGAAATACAAGTTTCCAATCATTGACTAGAAAATTAAAATGTGGGCCATGTGAGTGCCTACCGTTGTAATATTGACATATCAAATCCTCGTAATGATGTGTTCCGGACCCTCGACAATCGGAGTCATAGCAGGTTTGACGGAAAAATTCAAGTAATTCAAGCCAAAAAGGAGTTAATTGCAAATTGGAGCAAAAATCGAAGTAAAAAGGACCAGTTTGATCCTTACGACCGTAACGCCTAAAAGGTCACGACTGTAATCAAGTTATTGGTTAAGATGCGAGATTTCAATTTTACACTTACGGCCGTAAACAAACTGTCACGGTCGTAACATTCACAGGAAGGAAATCTTACGACCGTAATAATTTCAATTACGGCCGTAACATGCAACATCAATTTTGGATCAGAGAATCACTTACTACCGTAACTGGATTCTTCACGGTCGTAAATAGCTAGCGGATCAGATTTTCGAAATTTTCCGTATTTTGCAGATTTTTAATTGCTTTTCTTTTATTTAGTTATTTTAGTATTTTACTTTAATTAGAATTCTATTTTGAGCCAGTTAGGGTTAATAGGTTTTTGTTTGCTTATTTATACGCTTTTTCCATTCATTGTATTGGAGACTTTGATGATTGAATAAACAGTTTATTGAGTGATTCAATAATTTTATAGGTGGATTTCCTATATGTTTAGAACTTATCAAGAGTGATTCTTGTGACGTTCGACAATCGAACTTATCAAATATTCGCGAGAGTATTTGTGGCGTTCAAAACCAAAAACTCATCTAGGAGATTGGGCAAATCCTTGTGGCGTTTCGAAAGTCGTGGTTCTTCAATCCGCATCGTCATTAATTGCGTCGTGATTGTCGGGTCAAAGTTTTATCGTCGATCTATCTTTAATTATGTTATTTATTTCCTAGTGTTCTTTTTTATTTTTACGTTTAACCTGTCTTAGATCTTTCCTAGGTTTTAATTATGTTATTTTCGCGTGTTTTTCCCCGATTGGGATCTTATCACATAACCTTGAAAGCATGAAATAAGTTGAGTTCCATCTATATCCTACGTTTGTAACAAATGATCGTGCGAGTTTACCATGTTCTACACAATGTGCATCAAAATCTTGTTTTCTAGAAGGTGATGTCATAATGAAATTGCAAGTATACCTAATTTTTTTCAATTCATCGTCTATAAGCTTAACGTCCTCTTGAACTATCAAATTAAAAATGTATCACACACAACGAACATGAAACAAAACTCCACCAAAATTCAGGATTTATATGGTTAGCTAATCTATCTACCACTACTACTTTATTAATAGAAGCATTAACTAGTGTAAAATTACGAACTTTACTATCACAACTAAATTCACTAAGAATTGCAAGCTATACATTGAAAATATTTTTTGCATTATATGGGTAATCAATAACTTTAAATGCCATAATCCTTTTGTGCATTATCCAAGTATTATCACCATTCCATAAGTCTGAAGCAAATGATAAGTCACTATTATATTTAATTAAAACATATATAAACTTTTGTTTTTTCTTAAAATATCTAGTAATGCAATCAACTCGTAATGTAATTCTAGAAAAGGATTTGTACCGGGTTAGAGATACTTCTGAACGAAAGTCATGAAATGTGGACTTTCTAGAACTGAAAGCGAAAACTCACCACTCGATATGAACATGACCATCTCTTCCTCGCATGCTAGATCTTGTGAGTAGACCTAGTTATTTAAACTCGATTGACCAAACTATAGTTGTAATTAGTTTACCTCAACCGAGCCATGTTTTCGACATTGTTTGTAGTGTCTATTGAGGTGTGTTGTGCCACCACCCTTCTTCCAAGAGAAAAGTCCATCGAAACTTTTACATTTTGCATTCGTTATCAAATTTTTATCACCGTCTTTAGTAGTTATTTCGACCATATTGAAATATTTCATGCACTCCACTTTTAGCTTCTTTTTTAGATTTTTGTTCGAGCTTCCCATTATGCTAGAGCTACCAGATCTATATGCAATATCAACATCTTCATTAATGTCCTCCAAAGTAATAGGAGTAGTAGCATTTTCGGCCTCATTTTCCAAATCCACCAAAAATTCGAAATTGGTATATCGTTGACACCAACAAATTGGCTAGAAGATTAACTATGAGATTGTGAGTGTGTCATTAGAATTGGAGATGAAAATGAAATATGAGATTTGAGAGGAGATTGTATGAAATATTATAACACTTGGAAATTATAGTTAAGAATAATGTAAACAGAATGATATATTGAGAGGAGATTAAAAATGTAAAGATTTAAAAATAAAAAAATAAAAAAATATATGGGATAAAGGGTTACAAATTTGTGACTGTTGTCCCCAAATGACCAGCGCTCAGCCGGTCTCCTAGGCGTTAGGCCTTTTTTTGACTTTTTTAACGAACCGTCCCCGAACTGGCTTATTTCAAGCTAGTTGGGCTTGTTCACGAACCGATCCATAATATTTCACGAGTTAAATTCAAACTGTCCAGCATCCAATGTTTTCATTTGATCTAAGCCCAAGTCCATTTTTTCGCTAGCCGAAACGAACTTTTAATGAGTCGGACTGAGCCGAACTCACGAACAATGAGACCCTGAGTTCTAAATACCCGGTTCGTCACGTCATCGTCTCATCTAACTTTTAAAATAACGATTTAAACAGAAGAATAATTATTTTTTCATACTTGGCAACATTTAAATAAAAACCAAATGGTAAATAAAATTTAATAACTTAGAATTTCTTGAAATAACAATTCAAATCGTTCATTATTTTCTAATAAATAAATCATTAACAAAGATATAAAATTTGCTAACATTCTAAAATTAAACATAAATAAAATAACTTTCTATTATTTAATTATTATTGTCACAACATCCATCACTCGCCTTCATCTCCTAAATCTGCAAATCTTGTTAAAAAGGAGTGAGTATTTCATAGAAATACTCACTCATCGTCAATAATTAATTTACAGAATAATTGAACACATAATTATGTAATTTATACAGTGACATCATCATCATAATCATACTCTTTTATTTTTAAAAATTATAGGCTCTTTAAAAATATAGGGTGTGGATAATCTCGTCTCATGCATTAAAACACGTAAGTTATGCATAACAACATCATTTAATCTCATAAGAGATAGTCTCGTCTCGTCTCGTCTCATCTTGTCTCATGCATTAAAGCATATAAGTTATGACAAGTATAACAACATCATAATCTCGTCTCATGCAATAAATGCATATAAATCACGTAAAGTCACATAACATGCAATTATAATTTAAACTAATTAGTGGGGACAAATCTTCCTTAATTTCCCAAGTTTGGAAGTTCAGCGGGAATAATCACTTTATTTTTCTAAAATCACCAATGCTTCGTCTCTCTAAAAGAAAATAAATCTTAAATTAGTATTTTGGAATTTTAGTTTTTTTAAAAAAAAAAATTTGGGGATTAAATTGAAAATCTAGAATAATTGATTTGAAAAGAGTAGGGTGCATGGAAGAAGGATTTTGGGGGATTTTGGAGCTCAATCTGGTGCAAGAACTGAACACAAGAGACTTGGGTTTGGCGATTTTTGGGAGTTGCGGTTTCGGTGGAACTCCGTTCGAGGTAGATAGGTATCTTGGATCAACTTAATTCTTGGTTTTGGGTTTTCTTGGATTAATTTAGGATGGAGCAATGGATGTATTGGATTTGTTTTTGGGTTGGAGTTGGGCTGTTGAGATTTGGAGGTGGTGGTTGTTTGCGTTGTTGTCTTGTGGTGGTTAGCACGATTGTGTAGGTTGGGTTCATGTGTAATATAGTGGCCGGTGGTGAACTTTTCTTGGTTTGAAGGTGGTGATACGGTTTCAACAGATTGGGTGTTGTTGATATCCAATTTGGAATTGGAAAATTGGCGTGAAGCTGTTTAGTTTGGGGGTTGTGATATTCGATGATGAAGGCTCAGGTGAGGCCGAGTTTTTGCGATGGTACAGTGTTCGACTATGGAAGGAAGGGAGAAGCAGAAATTGGTGAAAAACTATACCCTTGCTGGAGTTCTTGAATTGATGTCATGAATAATGAGAGGGGAAGTATATATATATATATATCTATCTTTGACTTGAAATACTCGACGAACACGTTTAAGCTTTAACTTAAAAATGGGTGAGATCGCAGCGACACGTTTTTAATAATTTAAATAATTATTTAATACTTGAAAAATTCATGGTCGCTGTACGAACTGCCCACCTATTTGCCACCCCTACATGTAGAACTTTTTTGGACAATTTCCTCTACTATTTTATCACACATGGAAAACAATTGAGCACACGAACCTTTAATTTAAAGTTGCTCGTAATTAATGATAATTAGATTGATACCCATAAATAATGGTTGGTAGAACCCCATCACTAGGCAGCCATATTAAAGATAGTTGTATACATGGGTGAATCTAGGAAACGAATTGAGCATAAGCGGATTTGATCCATCACGGAAAAAAATTTGGCTCCCAAATTACAAAGTGAAAATCAAATTATGAAATTATGAAAGCTCACACATTTCATTCAGAAGAACTTATAACTATTGAAACATGTTTCTCTTCACCATTAGTTCTTGAGATATTTAGCCCCCTTCCGTTGAGATTAAAATTAAAATTTCAGTAAATTTTTATATGTAGGATAGATAAATGAACAATAACGAAATAAAATGAAAGTAAACAATGCAAGAATACAAGATTTTTTGACCCGAAGGTCACGAAGGTTCGGTAATTCAAAGAATCTCTTAATCCCCTGTTGAGCAATCCCCATAAATAGTCAACAATTCACCAAGAATCAAAACCTCTAAAGCATGATTTACACCTATTAAAAATCATACCAATAACCAAGAAACGCCCAAATATCACTTGAAACCGAGACTATAAATGATCATACATCAATCGAGATATCACCAAGATAAAAAACTCTTCTTCACAAAAGATTACACTTATTGTAACCAATATAATCACCAAGAAAAGAACAAAGGAAGAGAGAGCACCAATTTTATCTTCACCGAGATGAATCGCTCGAACTCCACACAAGCCCTAAAATATTGCCTAGTTTGAGAGAGTGAGCTGTGTTCTGTTGTTATGTTGTGCTAGTCTTGTGTTGCATTCGTTTTTCCTGTGTTCTCAGCTTTTATTAACTGAAGGCTGGGTTGTATGTTAGAAGTCCATTCTAGCCAGGCCCAACTAATGGAAGCCATTTAGGCCCAAGTAAAGGACAAAATGTGTTTGGCTTATTTAAGTAAGTAGCACTTCTTCATTCTCCACCTTTCCACGAACTTGAGTGCACCAATAATGGATCTTGCTCATAAATACCTGGAAAAAGAAAAAAACAAAGTTTTAGTTTTTCAAAAAATAAACAAGGATCGAATATTGATTTTTTAATAATTAATGTTCAGCATTTTCATGCAATCTTTAAACCTAATAATGTGTAACATCTTTGTTCTCATATCCAAAGGATTTAAAATTGTTGGTATCTTTTCAGTTTTAACCGTTCCCTTATCAACCATGTCTCTTATTGAATGATATTTAATGTCTGCATGCTTAGTCCTATCATGAAACATGAGATTCTTACTAAGATGAATGACACTTTTATTATCAGAAAATGAAAGTACATTATTATCAATCAAGTTCAATTCATGCAATAAACCCCTTACCTAAAGACCCTCTTTTGATGCTTCATATGCAACAATATATTTAGCCTCAGTGGATGATAATGCAACTACCCTTTGCAATTGAGATTTCCAACTATTGCATGAATTAGTTCACATAAATTTAAAACATATTATGAAGTACTCCTTCTTTTATCTAAATCACCAGCAAAATCAGAGTCACAGTACCCCTTTAAAATTATACGTTCTTTGCATTTGGAAAGCAGTTTCAATTCCTTTTAGGTATCTAAGCATACCTTTTATAGCTTCCCAATGAAGTTCATCGAGATTGGAAATAAACCTGCTAAGAGTACTCACAGAATATGCTAAATTGGGTCTAGTCCATACAATTAAAAACATAATAGAACGAATCACATTAACATGTGTCATAGAATTTTTTTTTAAGAGATTGATCAGATGAGAGTGTCAAATGATTTGATAAAGGTAATGTACAAGATTTAGCATGCATCATCGAAAACTTTTCAACTACTTTAGAAATGTAGGTAGACTGATTTAAAATCAAAGTATTATTATCCTATCCCTTATATGTTCATATCCAGAATTCTCTTGGTAGGGCTAAGATGCTTCATATCGAGTTCATAATTTAATTTTTGTTTAACTGTGTTTATTTTATGCATCTCATCATCTACATATAAAAGCAGGTAAACATAATCAGGTCCTCCATTTTCATCATAAAATAAGCATAAATCATAATTACTTTTCTTGAAGCTTAATATCTTCATGTAAGATTCAAATCTCCTATAACATTGCTTATGTGCCTGTTTTAGACCATATAAAGACCTAGTTAAAAGATAAACACCTTCAGTCTTACCCTTTTGCTCAAATCCTTTAGGTTGTTGCACGTATATAGTTTCGCTTAATTCGACATAAAGGAAGACAACTTTGACATCAAGTTGTTCTAACTCCCAGTCAAAATGAGCAATTAAGGCCAAAATGATACTAATAGATGTGTACTTCACTACGGGTGAGAAAATTTCATTGTAGTCTATACCTTTCTTTTGGGAAAAACCTTTAGCTATTAGTCTGGCTTTGTACCTAATGCCATGTTTACTGGAGTCACCTTCTTTCATCTTGAAAATCCACTTACAGTCTATGACCTTCTGATCATTTGGACTTTTAACCAATATCCATTTTATTCTTATGTATAGAATTTATTTCATCATTCATAGCTGCAAGCCAATTTTTAGATTTAGGACAGGAAATAGCATCTTCATAAAAAGCCTGTTCAGCTCACAGATTATCGCAATTAGTGAAGAGAGATATAAAATCATCATTGTTATACCTAGTGTAAAGGTCTTACTTGCCTCCTCATCCTATCTTTTGACTTCATCCTATCTCTAGTCAAATGATAATTGGATAGATAATGTGTTTGAACAATTTGACTTTCAGTATTAGAATCAATGTCCTCTTTATCTATGTTAACGTTTTGATCATTTTGATTCAAGCGATCCACCTCAAGAGGAGCCTGTGTAGTTGTGTTATCAAGACTGAGATCATTCAAGTTCCATATGACAGTTTTCATTCTTTTAAGATCATTAGCTTTAGATTTAGTTTTGATGAGGCAAGCATCAAATCTTTCTTAAACACAACATTCCTGCTTATTATTATTTTAAAACTTTGATCTTCTTTTACCCACAATATGTAACCTTTTACACCTTCTACAAAACCTAAAAACACATTTTCTAGGCTTGAGATAAAGTTTTCCTTGGTTTTGGTCTGCATATGTAGCACAATCCAAAAAGATTACACTTATTGTAATTTATCTAATCAACAAGAAAAGAATAAGGAATAGAGAACACCAATTTTATTTTCACCGAGAAGAATCACTCAAACTCCACACAAGCCCTAAAATACCACCTGGTTTGAGATAGCGAGTTGCGTTTTGTTGGTATGTTTTGCTCGTCTTGGGCTCTATTCGTTCTGCCTTTGTTCTCAGCTTTTATTAAACGAAGGCTGGGGTGTATATTAGAAGTCCATTTCAGCGAGGCCCAACTAATAGAAACCATCCAGGCCCAAGTAAAGGATAAAACGTGTTTAGGTCATTTAAGTGAGTAGCACTTCTTCATGATAAAAGTTGATGAGAAATTTGGTTGAAAATTTGTGGAATCCATAAAATATGTAGTTAAAATTGATTATTGACTTTTAGTCAAATTAAAATCTAAATTTTTATTTTTGTACCAAACAATGGGCTTAAAAGGTTTTTGTTTAATTTTTTTAATATTTTCGAGGTAAAATGTATGGTTACAAATGGAGAGAGAAAATATTTGTGGTTAAAAAATGATTTAAGGAATTGTATTATTTAAAAACATATTTTTTAACACTTTGCCAAACAGAAGCTAATTTTTCTATTGTGTCATAATTTAAAAAATTCAATTTTTTTAAGTAGAAGAGGGTGTGAAATAGGGCACTTGGAGAGACAACAATAGAACAGATATGGGAGTAGGCTCTGGGCCACTAGCCTACGGCGAGAGTTGTAGTGAATGCAGGTTAAAATTAACTATTGATTATTGAATATTTATCTGGTTACTATTTAATTAAAAGATTTCTGAACGTCTACCCATTTTTCTATGAAGTTGTCCGTTCATCATCCAAAGTCTAGTAGTATCCAATTCTTCAGGAAACGTCTTACGTGACTACATGATTTCAACCATGACACGTGACAACATTAATTCTCGTTTATTCATCAAATTGCATTAGTCAAACACTCTCTTATTTTATTCGTGACATGTTATGTAATTTGACGTGATAGCGTTAGTTATCGTCTAGTCATCATATTTCAGTCATGACTTGTGATTGAATTTGATGACTGGACGAAAAATAACGTTGTCAAATGCCACGGCCAAAATTGTCTAGTCAAGTAGGACTTTTAGTTAAGAATTAAAGAATTTTAGACGTTGGGTGATGGACGGGTAACTTTGTGGAAAGTTGAGTGGTAGTGGACGGTTAGAAACCTTTCAAAATTGTATTCATCTAGTTTATCCTTGAAAAAAGAGTGCTCGACATGATAGTTTCCGTCCGTTTAAAACCAATGTGAATGCCTGAAATGTTTAGTTGTTAAGAATCAAAGGTGAAGAACTTGTTTACACAAATTCAATAAGTTCGAGACTGCTCTTACAATTTTCCGAAAACTAAAAGATTCTCGCCATGTTTGATAGAGATTAAAATAAGATATTTAGTACTCCCTTCGTCCCATGTGTATAGACCACCTTTTAATTTTCTCGTCCCAATTATATAGGCTTGTTTTCTTATTGAGAAATATTTATCTTGTTTGTTTACTAATGTACCATATTTATTACTTTCAATAATAATATTTTAGTACTTAAATAAGAGTTAGTTGAGAATTTTCTTTACAAAAATTATATTTTCAATAACATTAAATATGTTTTTTTAATCTGTGTGAAAAGTCAAACAAGTCTATACAAATGGGACGGAGGGAGTAAATTTTAATAAAATTTGAGGGAATGTGTGATTGAAAAGTTGTAAACCCTATAAAATGTGTTGTTAAAATTAATTATTTGATTTTAGCTTAAATTTTAATCATATTTTTAGTGATACCAAACATGAATGAATCTAATAGAAACCAATCAATCTCGAATAGTAGGCAAGGCTCTTCAATCACCAACCTTGAAATCAGAGCATGTGTGTAAGAGTTTTTGGCTGAATTTTGAATTTTTTAAAGAATGTGTGATTGAAAAGTAATTGAAATTATGAAAAGTGATGTATCATATGTTGTTAAAAATGAATTTAAAAAAAAAAAAAATTGAAAATTTGACCTTTATCAAATATACTCTTAATTTCACGTCTTTTGTGGCCTTCAAAAGTAACAGCGCGCACAAGTCAATTTTCACATCTTCCTAAACCTTTTTAACGTGTCGGAAATCAAGCATTTTTAATTACTATTAACTCAAATAATTACAAATCCAACGGTCCTCATTAGTGGGAAATTAATGGGACCCCACAACTTCAAATCCATTAATATTCCAAATTGATTTGATCTGTTAATTAATAAAACTTGTCATTAAGATTACAATTTCGGGTGAAAAGCTCATTTATAGGTAATCAATGCTACACGTGTGCAGGTGTATTTTGTGGCTTTTTCAAGATATATAAGTTTGAGAAGTAAGTGATTGAATTCCTAGATAGTAGTAGTTCTTGAGGGATTGTTATTTATTTATTTTGTTTAACAGGGGGTGGGGTGGTAGGATTCGAATTTATGACGAGTATGGGCACACTCGAGTATCTAATCAATAAATCAATTCTTGAATTCTGAGATTACTGTTTTTTATTTAAAGATTTTAGTTTTTTTATATGGACAAAGAGAAAATAAAAAGTTGTTCCCACAAATCACAGGTTACGTGCCTAGGCACCCGAGTACACCACTTAAGTTTATAGATGGATGACACCCAACAAGACTTCTATTAGGTTAGACGAGACTCATAACAAAGATATTTTGACATGGGCTCAAGCAACTTTGAATTTAATTAAAAAATTATTTATTGAGAAAATATGTGATTAAAAATAATCTTAAGGAATCTAGCTAAGCCCTCTCTTGATTTCAAGGATAGTATACAATTTTCTTACAAATCCCATTGAATTAATCCAATTTTTTTGTCATTGTAAAATCCGTCATTCAACTTTTGGCTAGGTGAGTGGGTTTTGTAATGGGTAGGCAACTTTTCTTTTTGGCTTTCTTTTACAAATCTTATGAGTGCTGTCCAAAGGTTCACTAAAAAGTATGGGAAACTAGAATCTTAATTACGACTTTACACTCAAATCAATTATGAAAAACTCGTATATCAAGAGGTGGGATTGCTTTACTTGAATTGTCGTGTCAGCTTTACTTGTTTTGCACAAGTAAGATTGTTTTTTATTCGATAAATTCAGGGATCACTAGAAGTTTCACCATAGCAGCCCACGAAAATATATTTATAATAGTAATTTTAATCAAAATTTATGAAAATATGTTAATTATACAATCATATCAAATAAAAATATAATATAATGATAACATTTTAATACAAAATATTATCGAATTCAAAACTTTAAAAAAGACAAAATTAATTAAAATTGGAAATACAACATGTACAAAACTAATCAAAATTAAGAAATCTTGATCTTAATTGAATTTTTCTTTTTCCTTATAAAATTATTTTTCTTTATTATTTATTTACTTGTTGAGCTTTCTTCTTCTAAATAAATTATTTTTATCTTATATTAAAATATTTTGAAATAAAATAAAATAAAATAAATAAAATTAACAACCATAAATTTATATTTGTTTTGAATCGATAATTTTTAAATTAAAGAATATTGTTGTTATATTTTTTGTTCTCACTTGTGATCTTGTATTAAACTTCTCAATATTTTCAATTTGACACATATATTATATATTTTTTTCGATTTCAAAATAATATAATAATTATCAAAAGAATAATAATTAATCAAAAAATAGTTTATAAATAGTATTATAAAACTCAAATAATATTATAATAAAACTTAAATGATATAATTTAAAATGAATGGGATACTGAGGAAAATTATATATATATATATATACTTTTACACTTGATCTTTGAGACCTTTTAACGGACAATATATTTACAATTTGTTTTCACTTGTTAGTTTGTATTAAACTTCTCGTTGAGATCTTCAATTTGACACTCATATTACATATTTTTTTTACTTCAATATAATACAATAATTAGCAAAAGAATAATAACTATTACAAAAAATAGTTTATACATTAAAATAAATAAAAATTTTGATGTCATTAATTAATACCATAATAATTGCTAAAATATTTATTTATTTATTTTGTATAAATTTCCAGATTTAAAAATTCATTTTGAGTAAGAAACTATGTGCTTGCTATTTTGTGCATGAACTTTTTTTTTTTTTTTTACATAAATATATATATATATATATATATATATATATATATATATATATATATATATATAAGATTATAAAAGGAATAATATTACACAAAAAATAGTTTATAGATAATATTATAGAATTTAAGCTTCTATTTGGTAAACATATTTTTTACAACACAATTTTTCAAATTAATTTTTAACAACACACATTTTCTCTCTCCACGTTTCAAACATACATTTTACCTAGAAAATATAAAAAACACGTTTTTAAACAAAAATTTTTTACAAATAGAGCCTAAATTATATAATTTAAAATGAATGGGATATTGAGGAAAAGTAAAAAATATAAAAAGTTTTACATTTGATATTTGAGACAATTTTACGGACATATGTTTACAGTTTGCTTTCACTTGTTAACTTGTATTAAACTTCTCATTGATATATTCGATTTGACACTCATATTACATATTTTTCGACTTCAATATAAGACAATAATTATCAAAAGAATAATAAATATTAAAAAACAAAAAAATATTTATTACGTTTATTTTTTTGCATAGATTTCCAGATTTAGAAAGTTACTTTGAACGGGAAACTATATGCATGATAGTTTTGACATGGACTTTGTTTTTATATACGTATAGATTAAACTATTTAAGGGGAGCTTGCAAAATTAAAGTTAAGTCGAACAAAAACTTCTGAGCTTGCAATAGGATTGCTTCTAATCATGAGCATTAAAACTAGTTAATACAAGCCAGAAATCTGTAAAAAAATATTACTACAGCAGAATACGAGAAGTGGTTAAAGAAAGTTGAAAGTGAAAAATGATAACAGTTTTAGCAGTTTCTACTCTACCATGACAATTCCATATGTTCAGAACTCTTAAATATATATATTTTTAATTATGATAAATAGTGATGTCAAGCTCCCTCCCAATTCCATGTATATAATTATCAAGACAAACTATTAGAAAGTCAAATTTTGGCCGGAAACAAAAAATAAAATGAGGTAAGGGCCCTGGAGGGGAGGGGTCGACTCCTCCTAAATTTCCTGACTGTGGGGGTACTGACCCCCTATAGGGGGTTGACCCCTTCAGACATTATTGATTTTTCATCGTATAACAATTAAATTTCAAATAACAAAAAGATAACATGAAAATACTATAACATTCAAAACACAAACATAGAAAAGAAGTATGTGTATATATATATATATATATATATATTTTCTTTTAAAAAGTTAACTTACAAAAGAATTTTCTTTTTCCCTTACATTTTACATCATAAGGAGGGAAAACGTGAATATTAAAAATCTTATAAGCACAAACTTCTTCATTCCCATGGAAAGTCTTCCGAAGACAAAAAATGTTGGATATTGGTTAATAAATCGAGAATTGAAAATCGATTAAAATGACTTCGTTTCAACTTCGGTCAAATACTCAAAAGTTCGGCTCAATCCGTTTAGGCAAAGTTGTTTGCCACTTCGCCGCTTCGGGGCGCACAAACGGGGATCGACCGTGGGGGCTCGGGGGAAACGCCCCCAAAAGAGAATTTTGATTTCTCTGTATGTATTGAAGGGTATATTTGACAATTCGAAAACAAATATAGGATGAATGAAAAATTACGGAAAATGACGAAAATCAGGTCAAAATATTTGACCGTGCGGCCGCATGGTTCGTAAACCGTGCGACCACACGTAAATTTATTTTTTGGATTTTTGAGTAAGACCGTGCGGCCGCACGGTTGTCCGGCCAAATGACACCTTTTCAAAAAGGTGCATTGTTTGAAAAGGGTGCATGGTTTGGGCCTCAATCACTTCGTCCACACCCTTTCATGGTCTATATATAGGACCATTTGGGTGTCATATTCCTCACATTTTGATATGCAAAACATCTCAACATCCTCACTTCTCTCCAAAATCAAATCATTTCATTTGTTTTGATTTTCTTCATTGCATCCTTGAAGTACGTAAGCCTATAATTGGTTCGTTGTACTTGTGTTTTGGAGTGCTACAAACACAAGTGAAGCCGTTGTATCTTGGGAGTCGATTGCCGAAATCCGTAGGCACCGTTGCGGGGCAAATTCGACTTAAGGACAAAGAGTCCAACTCTTGCCTCGGCTTTGTCCTTATTCTTCTTCTTCTTTTTGTTTGTGTTTCCTTACCGTTACTCTGTCCAATTTTCGGCTTGGATTTACAAAACCATCATTTTCTTATTTGGGGTCACTATTCACGAATTCCACCCAACAATCTTAAGTCGAATTCTATACATTTTGTGAAAGTGACATTCTTGTTTGGTTAAACTTGTTAAGTTTAACTTCTTCTTCATTTCTATTTTTGTTTTGGTTGATCTTCTGTTTTACGTAAACAGAAATGAATACGGTTCTTAATACCGATACTACTTCGAATGAAACTTCGAACATGGGAACTTCTGAAGGAAGTATTCCTACCGGTGTGATTCCTCCCGTTGTGAATACAACTACTACTAATGTGATTCCTCCGGTTGTGGGTGCCCCTACTATAGTACATTCAAACTCCGTTTCACATGGAGAAAAGTCGGAGAAATTTGTTGGGGTTGATTTCAAAAGGTGGCAACAGAAAATGTTGTTTTATCTCACAACCCTCAACTTGGAGAAATTCTTGAATGAAGATTCTCCCGCCATACAAGAAGGGGAAAACAATAGGGCATCTTTGATTGCTTTGGATGCTTGGAAACATTCGGATTTCTTATGCAAGAATTATATTCTTAACGGCTTGGACAACGCCTTATACGGTGTATATTGCTACAAGAAATCTGCAAAGGAACTGTGGGAGACTTTGGAAAAGAAGTACAAGACCGAAGATGCCGGAATCAAGAAGTTCATTGTGGGAAAGTTCTTGGACTACAAAATGGTAGATTCAAAGACCGTCATCAGTCAAGTGTAAGAATTGCAAGTCATACTCCATGACATTCATGCGGAAAATATGTCCGTGAGCGAATCATTTCAAGTGGCTGCAATTATCGAGAAACTTCCACCCATGTGGAGGGACTTCAAAAACTATCTCAAGCACAAGAGCAAGGAGATGAATATTGAAGAACTTGTGGTCCGATTGAGGATTGAAGAAGATAACCGAAGTTCGAAAAAACGAGTTGGGAATGGCATACCACAAGCAAAGGCAAATGTGGTGGAATCTAGCAACAACAAAGGAAAGAAGAGAAAGCATTATGTTGAATCTACAAAGAAGAGTGCAAAGAAGTTCAAGGGAAATTGCTACAATTGTGGAAAGGCTGGACATCGCTCGGTTGATTGTCGCAAACTGAAAAAGCAGTCCCAAGCCAACATTGTCGAATCTGATGCCATATCAAATGGCATGTCCGATATGAATTTATCGGCAGTTGTTTCTGAATGCAACCTTGTTGGAAATCCCATGGAATGGTGGGTTGATACGGGTGCAACCCGTCACATTTGTGCCGATAGAGGAATGTTCTCATCATACACTCCAACCGAGGGAGAAAAATTGTTTATGGGGAACTCCTCAACATCTAAAGTGGAAGGACAAGGCAAAGTGGTCTTGAAGATGACGTCGGGAAAAGAACTTAGCCTCAATAATGTCCTTCACGTATCGGATATTCGCAAGAACCTTGTGTCGGGTTCTTTATTAAGCAAGAATGGCTTTAAACTAGTCTTTGTATCGGATAAGTTTGTACTTACCAAAAATGATATGTATGTAGGCAAAGGCTATGTAAAAGATGGACTATTCAAAATGAATGTCCTAACTATTGTACCAAATCCTACAATCAATAAAACGTCATCTTCAGTTTATATTCTTGAGTCATGTAATCTATGGCATCATAGATTAGGACATGCAAACTTTAATTCAATACGAAAGTTAATGAATTTAAGTTTACTTCCGAATATGCATTTTAATAATGGAAAATGCGAAACATGTGTAGAGGCAAAAGCGGCCAAAACACCATTTCATTCGGTTGAACGAAATACCACACCATTAGAACTAATTCACACGGATGTGTGTGATTTGAAGTTCGTACAAACAAGTGGTGGTAAAAAGTACTTCATCACATTCATAGATGATTGTACAAGGTACTGTTATGTGTACTTGTTGAAAAGCAAAGATGAAGCTTTGGAAGTGTTTAAACACTACAAAAATGAAGTTGAAAATCAACTTGGAAAACGAATTAAAATGATTCGTAGTGATAGAGGTGGAGAATATGTTGCACCGTTTGAAGAATTCTATGCAGAATCTGGAATAATTCATCAAACAACGGCACCATATTCACCACAATCTAATGGAATTTCTGAACGCAAAAATCGAACGTTAAAGGAAATGATGAATGCAATGTTGATAAGTTCGGGCTTACCTCAAAACTTGTGGGGGGAAGCCATACTTTCTGCAAATCATATCCTTAATAAAATACCACACAAAGATAAGGTTGAATCGCCTTACGAATTGTGGAAAGGTCGGAAACCTTCCTACAAATATCTCAAAGTGTGGGGGTGCTTAGCGAAAGTACAAATACCCAAACCTAAACAAGTTAGGATTGGACCAAAGACAATTGATTGTGTCTTTATTGGATATGCTATCAATAGTAGTGCTTATCGATTCTTGGTTCACAAATCCGAAGTACTTGATGTACACGTAGGTACAATTATTGAATCAAGAAATGCGGTCTTCTTTGAAGACAGATTTCCGTGTAAAGAAAAGGAAATAAATTCAAATAAAAGAACTTATGATAATATACATGGAAAGAATGATGATCTTCAAGTAAATGAAGAACCGAGACGTAGTAAAAGGCAACGAATTCCAAAGACATTCGGTCCAGAATTCGTAACCAATTTACTTGAAAATTATCCTAGGACATTTGATGAAGCAATGTCCTCTCCCGAAGCTCCTTTTTGGAAAGAAGCTGTACGCAATGAAATTGAATCCATCATGAGTAATCATACTTGGGAATTGGTTGAACTCCCTCCGGGAAACAAAGCTTTAGGCTGTAAATGGGTCTTCAAAAAAAAATTAAAGTCTGATGGATCAATTGATAAATACAAGGCTAGATTAGTAGCCAAAGGGTATAGACAAAAAGAAGGACTAGATTTCTTTGATACCTATTCACCCGTTACAAGAATTACGTCTATACGTGTCTTGATTGCAATCGCAGCATTGCATAATCTTGAAATACATCAAATGGATGTCAAAACCGCGTTTCTAAATGGTGAATTAGAAGAAGAAATCTACATGGAACAACCTGAAGGGTTTGTTGCACCAGGAAATGAAAAGAAGGTATGTAGACTTGTAAAATCATTGTATGGATTGAAACAAGCACCGAAGCAATGGCATGAAAAGTTTGATAAAACGATGTTGTCAAATGGCTTCAAAATCAATGAATGTGACAAAAGTGTCTACATTAAAAAACACACCTAATGAATATGTAATCATATGCCTATATGTTGACGATATGCTAATTATGGGAAATAACTCCAAAGTCATTTCCTCGACTAAGAAAATGTTAACAAAACATTTTGACATGAAGGATATGGGAGTGGCGGATGTAATATTAGGGATTAAAATCTCTAAGACATCCGATGGTTTGTCATTGTCTCAATCACATTATGTTGAGACTATACTTAAGAAATTTAAGGCGTATGACGATAAACCGGTTAAGTCACCAGTTGACTTAGGTATTCACTTAGCCAAGAATACTGGTGAGCCCGTATCTCAATTGGAATATTCGCGTGTTATTGGTCGTTTAATGTATATTACCAATTGCACAAGACCGGATATAGCATACATAGTCAACAAGTTGAGTAGATTCACTAGTAATCCAAGTGTTGTACATTGGAAGGCATTAAACCGAGTTCTTAGATATTTAAGACACACGGTTGAATATGGATTACACTACTCAAAATATCCTGTGGTGTTAGAAGGATATACTGATGCAAATTGGATATCTGACACTAAGGATTCAAAATCCACGAGTGGTTATGTATTTACCATTGGTGGTGGAGCCGTGTCCTGGAAATCGTCTAAGCAAACATGTATTGCTCGATCCACGATGGAATATGAGTTTATTGCGTTAGACAAAGCCGGTGAAGAAGCAGAATGGCTTCGTAATTTTCTTGAAGAAATTCCATGTTGGGAAAAGCCGATTTCTGCAATTAATATACATTGCGATAATCAGTCGGCAATAGCAAGGGCACAAAATAGTATGTATAATGGTAAGTCTCCACATATCCGTCGGAGACATAATACCATTAAACAGTTAATATCGAATGGTATAATCTCTATTAACTATGTGAAGTCAAAAGAAAATTTGGCTGATCCTTTGACGAAAGGACTTGCAAGAGATCAAGTATACCATCTTTCGAGGGGAATGGGCCTAAAGCCTATTGAATAGAATTACTATGACGGAAACCCAACCTTGTAGATTGGAGATCCCAAGATCTTGGTTCAATGGGAAAACTAAGTCATAAATGATTCGGAATAAACCACTTATTCCCATTCCTAAAATTTAAAGTGCTATGTAAAATGTGTATTAGGATAAGTATACATATATACTTTTAATGATTCATAACCTTAAGATAGAAAGGTATGAGATCACCTATATAAGTGTGAAGTGGGGCCGCTTCTACGAGAATTCGAGGCTTAATTCTCTTAGAGCACTTATGAAACCAAGAGTAGTCCAGGGCCAAAATGGACTCAACCATGAGAACCGAATAGGTTAGATGAGTCATGGTGTTGGTACAGTTGTTTGATTTTACACGAACGGCTGGATAGTTCAAGACATCGCGTTCACCAACTAGCCTAGTAAATCCGATTGTATTCAACTAAAGAAGGTTCAAGGCCACAAGCTACCTATCTTGATGCTATGACTTGTCGTGTGTACTCCATTTGTTAGAGTTTGCATTTCATTCGCATTGTGTTGCGCATATTGAGGAATTTCCATTCATGTGGGGGATTGTTGGATATTGGTTAATAAATCGAGAATTGAAAATCGATTAAAATGACTTCGTGTCGACTTCGGCCAAATACTCAAAAGCTCGGCTCAATCCGTTCAGGCAAAGTTGTTTGCCACTTCGCCGCTTCGGGGCGCACAAACGGGGATCGACCTGCCCGGTCAGGTCGCGGGGGTCGAGGGGGCAGCGCCCCCCGTGGGGGCTCGGGGGCAACGCCCCAAAAGAGAATTTTGATTTCTCTGTATGTATTGAAGGGTATATTTGACAATTCGAAAACCAATATCGGATGAATGAGAAATTACGGAAAAGGACGAAAATCAGGTCAAAATATTTGACCGTGTGGCCGCATGGTTCGTAAACCGTGCGACCACACGTAAATTTATTTTTTGGATTTTTTAGTAAGACCGTGCGACCGCACGGTCTATATATAGGACCCTTTGGGTGTCCTATTTCTCACATTTTGATATGCAAAACATCTCAACATCCTCACTTCTCTCTAAAATCAAGTTATTTCATTTGTTTTGATTTTCTTCATTGCATCCTTGGAGTACGTAAGCCTATAATTGGTTCGTTGTACTTGTGTTTTGGAGTGCTACAAACACAAGTGAATCCGTTGTATCTTGGGAGTTGATTGCCGAAATTCGTAGGCACCGTTGCGGGGCAAATTCGACTTAAGGACAAAGAGTCCAACTCTTGCCTCGGCTTTGTCCTTATTCTTCTTCTTCTTTTTGTTTGTGTTTCCTTGCCGTTACTCTGTCCAATTTTCGGCTTGGATTTACAAAACCATCATTTTCTTATTTGGGGTCACTATTCACGAATTCCACCCAACAAGAAAGTCGTACTAATGGCGTCATATACATGAACATAGCAATGTGACATCACACTAAACCAGAACCCTGGAAGTTCTTGATATACCATCCATGTGTGGACTTGCTTGACATACATACGATATCTCCCATCGTTTGAAGTCATCAATTACATAGACGAAATATCAAAGTATAACCTCCCTAAAACTAAATCAAAAAATCCTCAAACATATGTATAATACTGGGACCCATCTCCCTTTGCATTACCATATCAAAATTCAAAAGGGCTTCCGCCTGCCTATTTAGCTGCTGCAGTTCTGCTACATATCACCAATTTCTCTTGCATTTAATACATCAAAATAGCGGTCTAATCAACTAAGTATTTTAGAGGTGGCAAACGAGCTAAGCCGCCGCCGGCTCATTGGCTCAGCTCGGGAAAACATGAGCTGAGGGTGGCTCGACTTGTCAAAAGACGAGCTAGTGGGCGAGCCGATCGCCCACGTTGAACCACGAGCGGCTTGTGGGCACGAGCCGATCGCAGGTTCACAAAATAAATAAATAAATAAATAAATTAGTAACAGTCAAGTGACCGTTGCCATATGTACTCATTTTATTTTATTTTTCTTTTCTTTTCGTCTCCTATAAATACAAACATACTTCAATTCCTCTCTACACCATCTCTCAACTACTCTCTAATCAGCGAAGCTCTCTAGTCTCTACTACAAAGCTCTCTCTACTACAAATTCTACAAGTCTACAATGATACAATTACTTACATACTTCAATTTCAATCTCTCAGTTTTTCATTACATCTTTCAATTCTAACCATTTATTATTTATACACACACAATTTCTAATATTCTTATCACTTCAATTACACACATTTCATTTTCTATTTCAAACTTTACAGACCACATCCACATATAAAAGAATGGATCCCAGCAATCGAAGATTTATTAATGAATTGTTCGATGGTCCACTGAGATTTGGGGGGCATGATGACTCAACATCACAATCTTACTCTCCGTTCAATGATGAATTTGTCGGTCTCAACGACATACCGATTCCCGACAATATTGAAGACAATGCATTAAATCAACCAATCGACTTAGATGATGCTGAAGAAGATGGGAATATTCAAATTTTACAAAATGATCTCGATATTCCCGACGCAAGAGGGAAACAAAAAGCTAGAAAATGATCTCGATATTCAAGCACGGGTTCGTTGAATCAAATCAAAGTCAACTACAATTTGGTTCATCCGCTAGTGGTTCTGTAGCGAGATCTACACTTTCAAATTGGATGTATTCCGAAGAAGAAAATCGAACTGGCATGGTTCAATACTTTGCTGGGGCGGAGTTTTCACTAAGCATAGTGGACAACGAACACTTTGTTACCTACGTCAAGCATTATCTTCAACCCAGGTATGTCGGTATTAGTCAAAACACTCAGCGTTCTGATACAATAGAATATTTTCTTAAAGTTAAGAAGCAATTAATATTCGATTTAAATAAATATGGTGGTATTATTTCTTTTACTTCCAATCTTTGGGAAGGTATTAACAAAAAATGTTATATTGCTGCAACTGCACACTACATTGATCCACTTTGGGTTATGCAAAAAAAAAAAAAAAACTATCGCTTTTAAAATTCTAGAATTTCCTCATAACGTAGCCAACATATTTAATGTTATACTACATATTATTAGAGAATATGGGTTCGAAAATAAAATCCGATCATTTACTTTCGATTTGGTGATTTTTTATTCCATGTTAGATGTGTTTGTTATATTTTAAATTTAATTATTCAAGATGGAATGAAACATATTAAAAATCAAATTGATAGAATTAGAGATGCATTAGTGCACATAACCATATCACCGAGTATAAGACAATATTTTGAAGAGATGTGTTTAAAATACGGTTTAGATCCTAAGAAATTTATCACCGACGTAGGCCATTGGTGGAATTCTACATATTTGTTAATTAAATAATGTGAAGGTTATGAACGCATAATAATGGAGTATTATAACAGTAGAATACTTAGGAATGACGATGATCCTCTATTAATAAAATCGGATTGGGAAGCTGCTTTTAAAGTGAAAAGAATTTTGACAAGTTTTTACGATTCAACCAACGTATTATTTGGGGCTATTACCCAACTAGTTCAAGAGTTCTTGAAAATATTTATATTATTACGAGAACTTTTTATAGATATAGAAATGACTCATTTTTTTTTTTGATATGATAATTACTATGGAAATTAAATTTAGAAAATATTGAGAAGATTTACCTATGTTATTTCCCTTAGCATGCATAATGGACCCGCGTTACAATTTAAAGGATACGAAACTTCTTTTTTTAAAAATAAGTTGCTCGTTGATTTTGGATACCCCAATCACTTATAATAATTTAAAAAACACGTTAGTAAACATATATACCGTATATGCAGCTCGATTAGGAACTAATATTAGTCATACACAATCTCCACCATCACATGCCACTACACTTGGAGACGATGAAGTGGAATTATACAATCTAATGGAAGAAATGATTCAAACACAAGGACTTCTTCTTCCAGTATATCTCCTAGTTGCAACGAATCAAGTCCACTTCAAATAGCTGGAGAATTGAAAAATTATTTTCAACAAGATTTACTTAGAAATGTGGAGCCTGCTAATTCTTTAGAATTTGATTTACTTTAATATTGGCGAAAAAACGTACGAAGATATCCGATTGTTTCCGCCATAGCAAAAGATCTACTAACACTTCCGGTTAGCACGGTAGCTTCGGAGTCTGCTTTTAGTGCATTTAAAATGATTTTGTCAGAAGTCAGGAGCTGGCTCAAAGAAGATATTTTGAAATAATTAATGTGTATCAAAGATTGGCAAGATGCTAATTTACGCATACAACATAGTATGCCGAAATTACATACAGTCAGGTAAATGATATTTAACTTTAAATTTTTAATTTCTTTATATAAAATAAAATAAAATTTTGATATCAAAACAAAAAAATTTATACGTAACAAATTGTTCATGTACAATTTTAACTCCACCTACTAGAAAATCCAATTATTCAATATAGTAATCGGTCCCAGACCCGGAAAAAAGAGGAGGGCTTTATTTTTTAAACTTTTAAATTTTAATTTATTTACTCTATTTTAGTTTACTTTCAAATTATAATTGGAGATTTGATTATTTGAACAGGTTTTTACTTACGTTATAAACTTATATTATAATTCATCATTTCGACTTTCAATTTCATTCACTAACAAGTAACAAATAACAATCTGACATTACTTATTTACTTATTAATTTATTTATTACACAACTAATTACAAATTTATATATAATAATATATTATTAATATTAATATTCAAGACTTCAAGTATTTTTACTACCTACTTAATTAATGTAAGAGAAGGAAAAACAAAATTTGAGTGAGCCGAGCAAGCCGAAGCTTGGTTCGGCACTGCCCAAACGATTTGAGCCTAGGCTCAGCTCATTTTAACCAGCTCGTTGCTCAGTTCGTCTATTTGAAGAGCCGAGCACACCGAGCCAAGGGCTGAGCGGCTCGGCCCATTGCCATCTCTAAAGTATTTGAACAAAACAACAAACTAAAGAGTTGATTGAGTTTAATATTTACATGAATTCCAAAGTCTATATGTGGACAAGAGTGGGTCCTAAAGACCTCTTATAATCTGGTCAAACATTATGGAAACACATTCACACAGTACAGAGCGGGTAACATCACCTGAGCATTTTTTTGATGGTTTTTCAAGAATAATAATTTATAACTAAATTAATTTTATAGAATAATAAACTAAATTAATAATTTGGTTAAATTGAGTTTTTAATGGAAAAAAAATAATCTAAAATCATACTTCTAGTCTGGTATCTGGGAAAATTAGTAATTTTTGTAACTTATCGACTTCATTAAAATCATGAACCATATAGAAGATTTATGATATCAAATGTTGAAATTTAATTTTACTGAAAATAAGTTTCTCCATTAACAGAGATTGTCACAGAAAGCTAAATCGACTAATAAGCTTGGCCAATCACTGCGTCGCCTCCTGAAATTTAAATTAGAGCCTTGGATCAACTTAAATAATTACAATTATTAAACATGTCCGAAATGAAATAACATCATACACAATAGCCACATATCTCCTATACCTCCAATCATCACAGGTGACAAACTTTCTTGTTTTATGTGAAGAATAATTTCATTATGGTTAATCTATCTTCTATTTAAGCTATACTTCAAAGGAATGTACAATGACATCAAAACCCCTTTTCAAATATTAATAATTGACTAAAAACTTGAACTTAAATGCATGGGTAAGTTAAACTCTATATAAATTCCACCAAATTAAGCATTTAAACATGAGATAATTTAACATTAGCTCAAATAATTTAATCTTACTTAAAAATTGAATTAAATCCACTGTTATTAAAAATCCCAAAATATAACTAAAACATCCTTAGCTAAACTTGAATGTTTAGCTCAACAATTTCAAATCAACCATTAAATTTAAAAACTTAATGTTTAGCTCAACAATTTCAAATCAACCATTAAATTTAAAAACTTCTTTTGAATCGATAATTGAATAGATCAGTAAGCTCAATTATAGACTATTGATTCTATCAGTGCGCAACACAATGGCAAATAACAATAAATGAGCTCGCTCTTCAATCACACATTTTGGTGTACAATCAACAATCAATTCAATGGGCCAATAACAATATCAATAGCAATGGATAGAATCTTAGGTCTATAACAATTTCAAAATCAATAATCAATATATTTGTCAAAAACACACTACAACTAAAAGTGTCATTTGCGACGACAAATGTCGTCCCTATACCAGCAGAAGTCATCTCTATTATGTTTCAGAGACGACATTGGCGTCTCAAAGTGTCCTCCCCATAGGTCCATCCCTAAATGTCAATTGTGACGACAAAAATCATCCATAAATTACAGAAACGACATATGTCATGTCTACAGGTCCAAGCTTTTAGAGACAATAATGTCATTTGTAAAGACTTTGACGTTTCTAAAGATCTTCACATACAAAGACGACAAAGTTGTTTCAAAAAATAAACATATAGAAACATAGTCATCTCTAAAAATCTATGCATTTAGAGACGAATCTTTCGTCTCTAAAGATAAAACATTTAGAGACGACACATGTCATCTCTGTATGTTCTTCAGAGACGACATTTGTCTTCTCTAAAGGTATAGTATGTTTGTAAAATAGTTATTTCACACAATAGTAATAATAATAAACAATTAAAATAATTTATATAATATCAAACAAATTTTCACATGCAAAATTATAAAAAGGCGAAGTAAATAACACAATATTAGATCCGAATACACAAGTCACAAGTTTAATTACATTAGAACAAAAGGTAGTATACTAAGGATATCCTAAATCTTCATGTTTAGTTACATGAGAACAAAATGTAATATACTTAGGATATCCTAAATCTTCATGTTTAGTTACATGAGAACAAAAGGTTAACAAAAGGTTATTATACCAAGGATATCTTAAATCTTCATGTTTAATTACATGAGAACAAAAGGTTATTATACTAACTACTAAGGATATCCTAAATCTTCATCCTCCTCTTCAGCACCATCATCATCGAAAACGTCCGAAAGGTTTGGCGGTGGTGGTATCGATGGAAATTGTAATTCTGGCAACGCTATCTTTATAGAACCCGTAAGTTGCTGCATAAAATCGATCATCTGATGGTTGTAAGCATCCATACGAGCCTTCATTAGAGCCTCACGCTCTAAAATTTGACCAACCTCAGACGAGTACTGTGATCTTTCAATTGATGATAACGAAGGAGAACCACCCTTCAATTTTCGTCCAACTCTCCGGACATGGTCCCTCCTCTCCCCTAGCACATGTTTAATAACAGCGTGCTCTTCTACTGGCACGCGGGTGGAAGCTACTTGTTGTGTCTGCTTCTCCCTCTCGTTGACCAAATCTTCCTAAATTTACATTTTAAGTAATAGTATCGAATTTAATAAATAAACGTCAAGCGTTTTAAACATGTAATTAAATCAAGTAGTATGTACTTAGTCATGTGTCGCAAGATCATTGACCCACTCGCCAATCTTTCGAGTGTGTAAGTCTTTCCAAGAATCTATAACTGATTGCAACTTTTGACTTACGGGGTCCCTCCATTAAGAATATTGAACGTGCAACATTAGTAGAACATTGACAAGTAATAAAAAGAAAATTGAATAAATAATTTATGATTTAAATCTTACTCTGCGTGTTGCATTGCCGCTATACTTTTCGAACCCTGCAAGCTCGGATATAATGATCCACTCCGATTCATTTTATTTTTTTCCGAACAAGCCTTAAGAAAATATTAAAATGCAATAAGTTTGGACAAAAAGGAAAAATTGGATTAATTAATTACCAGAAAAACTACTTACTCTAAATTGCGGACTTGTAAAATGATCTGTACACTTCTGTCAGTCGGCCTCACTAATAGCTCGATACGGACACTCTAGGCCAAACTACAAGAAGTGGTCATGAGCCTTATTCTTGTAGTCTTTATATCCTTCAGCAGAGGTCCGATCAATCCCTATCTCAACCCGCTTGCGAAGATAAGGCTCAGCACTACCAAAAATGTTGAAGTATTCCTAAGAAATTCACAAAAAATATTGAAACAATTAGTTATGAAATAAATTAAATTATTATTAATGAGAATTTCAGATTTTATTACCTCCATGCCCTTCGTAACGACAGCTCTTAGTTGTTTAGGAACATTTTTCCATTTGTCGTGGCATGGGATGACATAATATCGTATTTGTCCCCCAACGAACCTAACAAATAGATTTTCATTACACCCAACTGGGCAAAAAGTCATTTCTTCGTCGTCGAATTTTATTGGAAGTGGCTTCTGACCATTCTTATCAAAGGCGGCCTGCAAGTTTAAACTTCGACCTAACCCTCTCTTTCTCCTCGATGGAGCTCCTGAAAGAGATTTATCATGAAATTGTGCAACAAAAATTCAAATTAAGTGATGCTAATTAAGTAAAAAATAATGTTCTCACTCACTGCTCTCGCACGGTGCTGGCACCCTATGCCCTCCTCCATGTAGTGGCTCGCCACCACCGTCGCCTCCATGAGACATTACGTTCGTCATACCTATGAGAGAAAGTGTGGTTAAAAAGTATTTCGAAGAAATGTGTTGTGACCAAACAGAAACTTAGACAGACCAAGGGGGCTTGCTGTAATGGTGAAAAGGCACCCCCTAATCGGAGTATACCCGGGTTCGAGTCACACCCCTCCCCTCCACTCCCTTTGTAATGTTCCAAAAAAAAAAAATGTCATTCCAATTTTAAAAAAAAAAAAATAGAAACTTAGACATAGTTTAGACATTTAGGCTATTCAACAGTAATCAAATTAGCCTTTTAACTGAAAATAATAAAATAAATATATATATTCACTCCTACACGAGAACTAAGAAATGGAAATTTCAAGTAAGAAAAACCATTATTTTGCTGGTGTTTTAATTAACTTCTCAACATTATTCAAAAACATATATTTTGTTGACTTGCTAATTATTTGTGGATCTATTTGAAAAACTAACGTTAATTAAAGTTTTTTTTTTTTTTTTTTTTAAAAAAAAAAAATCAGATTTTTTAATTTTTAAATTTACTTGGGGCACAAGAAGCAAAAGTAAACCTCTGAAATCTATTTTTTCTTCTCATTCAAGCCTCAAAAGGAGTTCAATCATAGAAAAGATTGCACAAAATGTACATTTAGAGTAACACATGCTCCAGCCCAGAGAAAGAAAGAAACAATTTTAAGCAAAAACTAAAGAAACTAATTACACCAAGACCAAAAGAACCCGTTAAGTTGCAAAATCGGAGGACGAGAGAAAGGAAATCTCCAGCAAAGACCCGTAACGGCTCGAACCTTGCAAAACAACCCAAAAATAAACCTCTATACAACACCCAATAAATATAACCATAAACTCCATTAAGACTTTACCTCTATAGAAGAACCCAATCTGTAGGAGTTGAATGACTTGAAGAAATGCTTCAAAAAAGAAGCAAGGGTTTTGTTTTTTGTTTGACAGTGAATGAGATTGTGGAAATGCCTAATGTAATGGTTAGATAAATGTGATTTTAAATTTTACAGATGACAAGTCGTCTCTACAGAATAAAAACCTAGGCGCGAAAATAAAGGCGCATTTATTTACTAAAAATAGTTGAAAATGCAAAGTACCATGCTATTTGAACACACAGGATGTCACCCTGCGCGACATTTCCCTCACATGGGGTGTGGGGCCGCTAATTAATACATGAGGCCTCACACATCCAATGCGAGGGAGGTGGGACATAGGGTGGTAAACTTGAGTGTTAAAATAGCATTATTAAAAGGCAAATATGTAGACATGACCTATGTCGTCGCAATTGGCAAACTCACTGTATGTAGGTCTCAATCTCGTGGCAGTTGTTGATGATGTAAAACTCAGCTTGAATTCTAATCTCAGTTTCCAATGTTATTGAGCTTTTCTTTCCAATGGGACGACTCTGGGATTTGAAAACTGAGAGCTATCTGTTTGGAGCACTCACATCCTTATTCCTTTCAGGTCGGTTGAACCTCATCTCAACATTTTCTAAATATCTTGAACAAAAAACCAATGCCTCTTCAACAAACATAGCCTTTTACTATAGAACCCTCAGGCTTCGCTGTATTTTTGAGGTTATCCTTTAGTTTCTTTAGATATCTCTCATAGGGATACTACCACCTCATATATACTGGTCCACCGAGTATTGTCTCTTCGGGAAAATGCATTACAAGATGAATCATGATGTCGAAAAATGCTGGTGGAAATATTCTTTCAAGCTTGCAGAGAATTAGAATGAACTGATCCTGAGCATTAACCATGTCACTAACCTTTACTGACCTAGCACATAGCTTCTTGAAGAAAGTACACAATTAAATTATCGTAGAGGAAATCGTCTTGTTCAGATATGCATGACAACCGATAGGCAACAATCGTTGCATAATGATAAGGCAATCATGTGACTTCAGACCACGAATTTTGACGTCATTTGGGGTAATGTTCTTCATTAAATTAGAAGCAAACCCATCAAGAAATTTACTGATCTGATGAAATTGCAAAACCTTCGACGATCTGTCAACACAAAATTTGTACGAGGTTTCATTAGCTAGGACCCTTCTTTATACAAGGGCAACTCTGGTCTAATACCTAACTCCATCAAGTCATGTCTTGCACTATCCGTGTCCTTCAATTTATGTGGATCACCCAATGAAGTACCGAGCAAGCTTTCACAAACATTCTTCTCCACACGCATTACATCAAGATTATGCTTCAACAAATTAGTTGACCAATACGGTAACTCGTAAAAAATGCTTTTCTTCCTCCAATTGATTTTCCCGTCATCTCTCTTCCTTTTAACTCTCCCATACTTAGGGTGCTTTCCAGGAATGCTCATCCTAACACGACTTAACTGGTGCAATATATCTGTACTGGTCAATCGAGGAGGTAAGGGTCTCATCTCTGCTTTGCCATCGAAGACAAAACTTCTTCGCCAACTATGTCTGATTGGCAAAAAATGCCTATGACCCACATAAGCTATTTTCCCAACTACACGTACCGATGGAGTCTCTTCATTGCAAGTTGGGCATGCTCTGTAACCCTAACCACTCAATCTGGAAAGACTACTCCTAGCAGGAAAATCACTAACAGTCCACAACAACGCTACATCCATTCTGAATACACTATTGTTTCTTTCAGCATCATGTGTATGATAGGGTGCATAATTGTTGTTTTATTAGTGATTCTTCTTCTTAATTCAATGACTTTAAATGCTTAAACTTTGAATATTAATCATATTTTATGTTTTATGAATTAGGTGGGGAATTGAGATCAATTTGACTCAAATATCACAAATTAGCATGAAGAAATTTGGAATTTAAAAGCACTCAATCAGAGGAGCACTTGAGAAAATCCTATTTTTTTGCTGATCTTCCATTCTCTTGAACCTTGAATTGAAGGAATATATAGGATTATTCACTTGAACTTCAATTTATTTTGGTTGAGACTGAAAGACATTGAGAATCAATGACCTATGATGTAAGTCTCCTCTTTCTTTTGAGAAGTGGTAATGTGAAAGATATGTTAGGGATAAAGTGGTCGAGTTGCAATCCATACCTAATCGAGTCAAACCAAAGTTGATATGATGTAATACCACCCTGATTAACCTAACTCCTCTCTTTTTAGCATTAATCCTTGGTCAATAAAATTTGAGTTTGAAATCAGGACCGAGCAATGACCTATATCTCATAAATGGATGGGAGCAACACATATAAACCGTAATTCATGAGCTTTTAAGCCTATGAGCTTCTTTTATTTTTATATTAAGCTCTTATTCTTTGATGTGTGTCCTGCATGGTTTGTTTGTTCTTGGATGTACTCTCTTGTGCATGCCGTTATAGTTTCTTGACTCAAGTGCAAAATATAGTAAAGGCATTAGGTGAAACCGAATTTGGCCTTCTTAAAGAGCCTACCATGATAAATGTACCAATAGAAGCCTCTTTGAGCTTTAGCCTATCTTTGGAATTTTGTTGCCACGCTACAAGCCATGGATTCCCGTTCTTTCATGTAACATCTATCTTGAACCTACAAGAGAGGACTTTCACAAGCTTGTATTGATTGAGAATTATGAGACAGAATTAGCTTCAGAAAAATGGGAGCTTTCACTTTGTGCTATTCATCAATGTTTAAGTGATAATGGGGTCAAAAAGAAATCAAGTTGTAAAAAAAAAATATCACGTGAAGAGAATAAACCCCACGTGCATAATAAGAGTCAAGGACTGAATCGATTAGATGCTAGGAAATTATGGAAAAATCATATTGAAAGGTGGAGGAAGAGATATCGTTTTGAATTGAATCAGTTTGTGAACTCTCCTCTCAACTTAGCCTAAATATTTTCCTTTTATCCTACCTAACCCGAAGCTCCATTACAACCAAATAAAGACATTTACTTTGTACTTGTGTTATTGTTAGCTTCAGTCATGATATCTGAGCAGTCTGTGGTAATGAATTCTCCATGCAATGAGTTGAGTGAAAATTCTCACCCTTATACACTTTGTGCGAAGAGAGAAATACCTTGTGGGGGTATTAACTCCCATTACATGTGCTTATGAGTGGTTTGAATTGCTTGGTCTATATTTCGTGTCTTCAAGTTGATTGAAACTAACACCCATATTGTAATTCATTGATAGTTGTTGAGGGGATACTCACGAGAGGTGAAAGGATATAAACTACATTGGGGTATGGAGTGATATGATTGAAGTACATGAATTTTAAATGAGTTCTTATGAAGAAGTTCATATAATTCCTTCAATGAAAATCACCAAAAAAGTATCCTTTTTATCCCACCTTACCCAAGCCCCATTACAACCGGTGTTAAGACTTATACTTTGCATTCAAAACCATTGGTGGCTCCAATGTGATATATTAGCAAGCCTATGGTAAGAGTTTTCTATGCTTTTACCTGAGAGTGCATATAGACTTTACACCCTAAAAACTTTGAGCGTATTGTGTGAATCTAATGTGAGGTGTTAAATCCCACCACATGTGGATTTTGAAAAAAAATCTGTTGAAGTGACTAGCATAGTGTTGAATTGTAGAGATAGAAGAATGGATGATGATGAGAGTACATTTCATTAACTTGATGCTAGATTATGCTTGAGGACAAGCATTGTCTAAGTGTGAGGGGATTTGATAGGGTGCATAATTGTTATTTTATTAGTGATTCTTCTTCTTAATTCAATGACTTTAAATGCTTAAACTTTGAATATTAATCATATTTTATGTTTTATGAATTAGGTGGGGAATTGAGATCAATTTGACTCAAATATCACAAATTAGGAGGAAGAAATTTGGAATTTAAAAGCACTCAATCAGAGGAGCACTTTACATAAGGCGTGAGCACGCCTTATTGTTGTGAAAGTCAGTTGTCTCAAATTATTAAGGGGCTTTACACAGTTTTGGTGGATGAAATTAAAAGGCCAGCAACACAATTTAATTGGAGGAGACTTGGGCCAAAAAGTGGAACAACTTTGACCTAAGATTGGATTAAAGGAATATGTTAAATTGGAAGAAAGAAAATTTGACATATATGTGTAAGGAAACAATGCACCACAAAAGAAAGGAATTATAATTGGAAGACTTAATTAAGGAAATTCTGGGAGAAAAAGGAACAGAACTCACGTAAAGAAAAGGTGAAAAAGGAAGGAAGTGGAAAAGAAAAAGGGAATTTTTCTGGAAAGAAAAGGAGAATTGGCTGGGAAGAAAACATTTTGGGAGGAAGAAGACAATTGCTGGGAAAAAAAGAAAGGAAGGAGAAGCGGCCACATGTTTCGTCAATTTCTAGAGTTTGATATCATTTTTTATTATTATTTCTTTTAGTTTTTATTTTTCCAAATGTTTATGGATAGCTAAATTTATTATTTCAGTTCAAGGATATTCGAAGTTTGATTTACTAAGAATTGTGAGATCTAATTAAATTTAATTTTTCCTTTAATTGTTCTCTATTTATATGTCTTTTGCTTGTGAATTGAAGTTGTTATTTTGATTGATTAATTCAAAGTGCACGTTGTTTTAATCGTTTAAATGATACTTGGTCAATTAGGAATCTAAATCCATAATTGTTTAGGTTTTCTAATATAAGTGACAAATAACATAGTTAATTATAGATTGATTTTTGACTCATGTTATGAAGACATATAACCTAATTTAAATAAATCACGCGTGTGAATTTGTTGGTTAGAATTGGTCGTCTCTCTAGAAATTAATGCTATTGGTAAATTAAATCCTACGATCGTATCTAGAATTGTTTATTGATTAGGAAAATAATCAACGAGCGTCTCTTGATTATCGATAAAGTAAGGAGAGATAGGTTGTTAGATCGTATCAATGACCATAACCAATTTAGAGAATGATTTAAGAACTTTATTCTTGCATCCATGATCAATTCTGTGAATCAATACTGAGATTATACATTGGGTTGGATATTTGTTTAATTTGATATTTCCAAAAATCTTAATTTCGCAATTGTTTATTTATAATTTGATTTGACATTCAAGAATTCAAAAACCCCCCTATTTTTAATTCATTGTTTTTAATTTTCCCGAAGAATTAAATCTAACCAGTCTCTGTGGATTCGACCTTGCTCACCGCTAATACAATTTAATTTTATAAGAGCAAGAAAATATTATTATTTGTTGGATTCAACACCCATCAGTGTATCAACTCCAGTAACCCATAACCCCTTCAGCTCATCAACTAACGGTCATAAAAAAATGTCCATGTCCTTTCCTAGTGATCAAGGACCGGGAATCAATAGAATCAACATTATGTTCTCTTCTTTCATGCACATCCACGGTGGTAGATTTTAAGCGATCAAAACCACTGGCCACATGCTATAAGTCATACTCATGGTACCAAAAGGATTAAATCCGTCTGCAGATAAACCCAATCGAACATTTCGTATATCACAGGAGAAATCAGTATGAGCTTTGTCAAATGTTCGCTATGGGAGTCCGTCTATAGGGTGCCCCATATTTTCCTCATCTCTCGACCTACCAGTGTTGTGCCACCTCATCTGATTGGCAGTATGTGGTGTAGCAAACAAACGTTTCAATCTGGGGGCCAATGGAAAATAACGCATCACTTTGTGCGGCACATTCTTTCTATTGGATTTTCCTGCTACCTTACTCCAACGACTTTCTGAGCAGACTTGACATATTTGTTTAGACGCATTTTCTTTCCAAAATAGTGCACATTCGTGCTTGCAAACATGAATAGATTCATATCCCAAGCCTAATTTTGACATAAGCTTCTTAGCTTCATAGTGAGAATCAACGAGATTCAGTTTGGGGAACACCAACTTCAACAACTTCAATAGCTCATCGAACGACTTATTTGTCCACTTATTTACTACCTTCAAATGCATTAACTTTGCCAAAAAATTTAATGATGAGAAGGAAGATACTCCAGGGTACAATTCTGAATGAAGAGCCTCAAATAATTGGTCGTAATGGACGTCAAAAGCAGTTGATGTTGGATCATCATTGGAAACATCATTCAAAAAATCTAGCATCTCATCCGCATCCACCGATCCTACACTCTGCTGATGTATGTTAATAGGCTCATCCTCACTCTCTCCGTGATAAATCCATCAATCATAACTTTCCAAGAAACCATATCGGAATATGTGATTCTCCATGGTGCCCACTAGCTGCTTCAACCTGTTTAAACAACTTTTGCATGGACAAGTAATCATCCCACGATCATTTGCTAGTGGCCTAAACATGTTTATAAATGATTTCATACCATTCCAAAATACTTCGAAATTTGCGCGTATTCTATTAAGCTTAATCCAACTCTTATCAATTTCCATTGCCAATATGGATACCTGTAAAATCACAAACAATTATTAAGAAATATACGAGTGATGGTAGAATGCCATAACCCCTTATCGCTCCAATTCTAATTTCAGGTACGGTTCCTAGCCATTCGACTTTGATATATGAATTACACATGTTAATTTATCTTGTAATAGCCTTTGTTTCATGCGTAAATTTCGACTGCATCTCCCTTTTATTCTCCTAAGTGTGCGCACTATGTTACACATAGTCCACACACAGAGAGTAAAAGAGAAACACTATCGAAATTCTCAAATGGTTATTACTTAGGCAATTGCGGGACAAACTTAATATAACACAACTAGTAACTCACAAATCAATGTCAAACTGTCCAAAATGGGACAATTCAAAGATTAATTTGTAAACATCAAACAATCCAGGATAAGGACGTGTGTGCTTATCAAATTAATCTTCAAATGACATTCTAAGGTTTATGAAAATGCAATGAAGTGTGCAAAACATATAAAATAATTTTAAAGTTAACGTAGTTAGACACAAATTACTCACCAGCCTTAAGTTTTTATGAGTGAAGCCTGTCAAAGAATAGTTGAAAACCTTCGAGCACGAGTGTAAGACCGCTTTTCATTTTTACGTGCAATTTTAAATTTCACGTAATATTCTTGTGAATGTTATTATAAATTATGGATTTATGATCTTTAATGTCTATAATTGGAATTATTTTGCAGTGGAAGGACTTGGACGCCGTCTCGATCAATGTACCAATTTGAAAGTTTATAAATTGGTTATATTAATTATTTACGTGCAATTCTATGTGATTAATTGTTTTATTGCCTAAGCATATTATTTTCTATTTTATTATGCTAATTTGAAACTTGGGGGGGGGGGGAGTTTAGTGACAATCGAGGATAAATAGAACTTATAGACTTACTTAAAAAAAAGAGAAGATTTGAGGGACTGATTTGCAAATTTTAAAAGATTAAAAAAAAACTTAACCCTAACCTAATTAACTCACTCACTCACGCTCTATCTCTCTACTCGGTCTCCCTCTCTCACCTGACATCTCTCTCTCTCTCGGCCTCCCAACCGCTGCTCTCTCTCTCTCTCCGTTCGCGCACCGCCGGTCACCACCACCACCGTGCACCTTCCTCTCACCGTAAGCCCCTTTTTCCCTTTCCCCTCTCACACGCACGAAACCGGACACACACACACACACACACACGGGTTTGCGCACACACACCCGCTCACACACATACACAAATTCATATGTCGAATTTTATGTATAGGTTGATGTATATATGGAAGTAATGTAAGTATATATGTATTTTCTTCACAATTTTCAGATTCTAATTTTTGTTTGATTTTCGAATTTTACCATAAATTAAGGGTTTAGTGATGTTTATGTGTGTGAGTATTGATGTATATGAATGTGTATATTATTATGTATGTATGTATTCATACTATATATGTGAAATTTCCAGATTTCAATTTGCTAGCTTAAAATGCAATTTTTATGTATTAATTTCAAATCTGGGAATTTTATGATGATACTAATATCTATAAATATAGATATCGAATGTATGTAAATTTCAGACTTTAAATGATAATATTATTTAATTGACTTTCTATTGGTTCAATGTTGATTTTTAATGGAAATCTTCAAATTTGGGGATTTCAAATAATCAAGTTGTTTAAACTGAATTTTAATGTACATTTTTATTATAATTGTTATTTTCAGATTTATGAGTAATTAGAATGCTAATTGAAATTGTCCATGTGACAATTAAGTTGTGATAATATTGAGTAGTTTTGACTTTTGAATAATTTGATAAGTAAGATTTCGATGTTTCTTACCCTTGAATTTAAACACTTATTTCGAATGTGATAGTATATGTGTGTGACATGATTTAAGGACACGTTTGAGTTAAATTGTGACTCTAATAGAAATGTTAACCTCAGTTATGAGTTTTGTTTATAATATTGAATAGGATGATGAATGTGTTTGTTTCAAATCTAAAGTTGTACCTTATTTATGAATGGATATAATTAGGAATATTGGTACATTGACGTCACGGGCATCCGAGACTTTTCCACTTGCAAATTCAGAAACGGTAAACTACTAAGGACTGCAAGTAAGTAAACTTCCCCTTCTCTCAGCATAGTTGAATGTTCAATGTGGAATTATTTGCTTAATTGACATTCGTGTTAATTACGGAATTCTAATGCTTTTGGTCTACCATATGCAATTATGTGTATTTAAGGAAATGTTCAAGCATGCACGTTATCATGTCATTGCATCATTAAGCATGCATTGACATCGAAATGGGGAAGTTAAATGTTTTAATGAAAGGAATGTGTCAAAGTGCAATTTTTGTCAAAAAGGATGTATCCCAAGTTTTAAGAATAAATTGATGTACTTCTATGCCATGAAAGGTGTGAGTGGGAAATGGGGCGCGGGAGACCGGCGTACCCGAATTTAATCGATGTTGCAGTGGCAAATATTAAACCGCTTTGCGGTGACGATTGCTTAACCGCTTGGCGGTGGAAAATATTAAACCGCTTTGCAGTGACGATTGCTTAACCGCTTGATGGTGGCAAAATTTTAAACCGCTATGCGGTGTAAAAGTGATAAACTTGTGCTGAATAAGGAAATGTGCCCACTGCATTCGGACTGACTAGAAGATACACTAAGTGAGTTCACGATAGAAATGAAGTTAAAGTTTTGTTTTTTGAAATGTTTAAGTGAAAGTTTGGAAAGTATGAATGTCTTGAAAAGTAAAGTAAATAAGGGTAATTACTTTGAATGGTCTAAGGAATTTCATGTCATGAGCATGCATCATGTGCATAAAGTTTACTTACTGAGCTTTAGCTCACCCCAATCCCTCCCCATATTTCAGGTGATAAAAGTTAGGTGATCCGAGGAGAGCACTTGACAGCTGACTCAGACAGTACCCGTTGTCGTCATTATTTAATAAAGTTAAATTTATTTAAGATATCATTTAAATTATTCCTTAATTTATTTATCATTGATAATTCTTTGGATGAAGTTAGTTTTGATTAAGTATGGGTGACGTATTAGAAGTTAAATTTCCTCTTATTTCATTTTCCAATGTCTATTGATATTTTGGAAATTTTATGCTGAGGAGTTTGGGGATTGAATGTATTGGTTTTGGAGATGATGAATGTAGTTGAGATGTGATTGATCTTGTTTAAATTTTATGTTGGTTATGTTGTCCCTCTACAGGTTGGTTAAGTTCAATTTATAGAGGAGACTCTGCCGAAATTTCGCTAAAATTTTATAATAGATAAATGAAAATTTTAAATGTGTACACAATTTATTTCCGCATATAATGTGAAGGGAAGTTAACACGCCTGGTTTTTAGATTTTGAACTTGGGGTGTTACATTTTTGGTATCAGAGCTAAGAGTTTTAAAAACGATTCTGTAGACTTTTAAAATTTATTTGAAAATGGTTCGGGTACTGAGTCACGCCTCAATTACTTCTCTCTCGATCATCTGGTAAGTTAATTTTGTTTAAATTATGAAATGTTAATTGATATGACAATTATTGCAAATTCTTGCACGTTACTGTGTAATGTCATAAAGTGAAAGGTTAAGAATGTTATTAGTGAATATGACATGTATACCTTGATTATGTAAATGAGAAATTGAGATGGTAATGATTTTATAAAATTTGGGTAATGTTCGTAAGTCCCTATGTGAGAGATAAGAAGTGAATGTGAATAGTACTTTGAGTCATGGAGACTACATCGGCACGAATGTATATAATATCTAAACAGGAAGTTGAGAAGGCATCGAACTTAGTGTTAGACACTTATCATGTTTGATTTTGGGACTACCCACTAATTTTGGTAGTCTCACGTTCATAGGAAAATTGAGTTATCCATCTCCGTAACTAGAGGCCAAGTTTATATTGTTAAAGCTAATTGTAGAACTGTTGAACTCAAGCTATGTGTTGAGAGATTTCACGGTCGTGGTGAATGGGAAGAAGTAGATGATAGACCTCATAACACCGGATATCCACGATCTTGATGTCATAGTAGAAGTGGAATGATTGTTACGGTAAAAAGCTTCAATAGATGGTCACAATGAGGCGGTGTTCGATACTTCAAATGAAGACCCGTTGTGCTTTGTCAAAGTTGAGAAAACTTTCCATTCTGATAGTATCAGCGATGATGATTCGTCAGTTGGTGAATAAGAGTCGTTGGCCTACCTGGCTACAATAATTGAAGTGCTTAAGATAGACAGTTCTCTCGAACAAACTTCAATTGTTCAAGAATATCTAAGTATGTTACCAAATGATGTTTATGATCTACCACCTGAAAGAGAGATTGAATTCATCAATGATTAAGTGCCTGGGGTAGCTCTAATATCCAAGGCACAGTATTGGATGGCTCCTGTGGAACTTAAAGAGTTCAAAGAACAGGTATAGGATCTTATGGACAGAGGTTTTATTCGAACTAGCTTTTCGCTACGGATTGCTCTTATGCTATATACGTAAAGAAGAGAGATGGTTCTATGAGACTTTGCATAGACAACAGAGAATTGAATATGGTGACAATTAAAAATTAAGAATAAATATGCATTGCCAAGAATTAAGGATCTGTTTGATCGGCTTCAAGGTTTGGGGTATTTTTCTTAGATCGAATTGCAATCTGATTTCCATCATTTAAGGATCAAGGAAGAGGACCTTCCAAAGACAGCTTCCGTACTAGATATGGACATTATGAGTTCTTGGTAGTGCTGTTTGGGTTAACAGATACTCTTGCGACATTTATGCACTTAATACATCGGATCTTTAAAGAATACCTGGATGAAATGCTCAGTCTTATTGATCTATTCGAGGTCTGATGTAGAACATGAAAGACATTTGAGAATTGTGCTTTAGAAGCTTAGGGAAGAGAAATTATTTGCTAAGTTTAATAAGTGTGACTTTTGGCTGGATAGGGTGTCATTCTTGGGGCATGTTGTATCAAGGGAAGGTAGTAATGTTGATCTGAGGAAGATTGAGGAAGTTTGGCGATGCCATATAATGTTCAAGAAGTTCGTAGTTTTCTCGGATTAGCCGGTTACTACCGGAGATTTGTCGAGGAATTTTCCAAGATTGCCTCATCCTTGACTAAGTTGACTAGAAATGATACAAAATTTCAGTGGAGTTCGGATTGTGAAACACGGTTGACAACTGAACCCATTTTAACTATTCTAAAAGGAAATGAATGGTTCTTCATATACAGTGATGCTTCATTAAAAGGGCTCGGTTGTGTTCTTATGCAATATGACAAGGTGATGGCCTACACTTCTAGACAACTGAAGGAGTAAAGAATTGTAAAATTTAAGATTTATTGAGATTGAGAGATTGGTATATATAAGATTTTAGTGATTTATTGATGTAGAAATGTTCATGTGATATATATAATGGTTATTATACTGTGATCTTAAGGAGATTGATATGATTAAATGTTGAGGTCATATGGTATGGTGATAAGTGACATGTCACATTATTACCACAAGTTATAGTGAATAGATAGTTAATGAATGTTATGATTGTCTTATGGAAAAATAGTGTGATGATATGTTTGAACTAATTAATCTTATCTTGATCAATGGTTTGTTATTGCTAAATGTGACCTATGGTCGGGAGACTTCAATTGTTTATGATAAGATAGAGGAATTTATTTAAAATTTTAGTTATGTAGTTGTGGTTACTCATTGTTGGTTGTGCATTAGATGTGAGTAGAGCATATTATCCATTTTGTGATCTCCATGGAATATACATAAATTTGGATTGTTTAAAATCTAAGATGATCATTAGTGTAACTTTTACTTATCGTGGAATTGTATCTTTGGGTTAAGAAAACTTGATGAGGAATCCTATATGAATCACAAAAGTCTTATTCATTGGTGATAGGTCAATGATTTATTTATAAAATACTTGGTTAGAGTATTGTTATGATGATTTTGAAAGCATGGAATCTTAAATTAGTACCTTGGCTTTAGTTTTAAGATGAGTGTATGATGCTGGATACTTGATTGCAATATATAAGTATGGATTACAGGATTTAAGTTGATCCCCCGATTTCGAAGGAAGTGTCAGCATGTTTAGAAAGGATTTCGTTTGTAAATCTTTCCAGAAAGATTTTGTCAAAGTTTTAGTATTTCTACTGTATATTTTGGTATGGGCGTCAAGTTTCACTAATTCTGGATTATAAAGTCTTATTTTGGTCAATCTTATTGATTTTAGTTTTAAGAATGTGATCAATCAATATATATATTAAGGTTTAGACGTTAGAATAGATCCTATGAAAGGCTGAAAATAGAAAGTTAGTGAATGGATTCATAAGTGGGATAATGTCGGTTGATGGTCTCCTACAACAATAACTATCAAACTTCGATCCGTATTGAGTACTATACGATAGGAGGTATAGATCGTAAGTTCATGAGGGTGAACTAGGAGAAAGAAAGTTATTGGGTCTAGAAATAGTACAATAAACAGCAAAAGTTGTTGAAAAGATTCGTCAACAAATGAAAATTGCACAGAGTAGACAGAAAAACTATGTGGACAGAAGAAGGAAACCTTGGAATTCGTTGAAGGAGATATGATCTTTTTGAAGGTCGCTCCTATGAAAGGAGTTATGAGATTCGGGAAGAAGGGAAAGTTAACTCCGCGTTTTGTTGGCCCCTTTGAGATTCTTGAAAGGGTGGGTGACCTAGCTTATCGGGTTGCATTGCCACCGAAACTATCTGGGGTTCATGACGTATTTCACATGTCAATGTTGAGGAAATATATTTCGGATCCTTCTCATATCCTCAGTTATGAGTCGTTAGATCTTCGTGAGGATCTAAATTACGAGGAAACACCTGTGAGGATCCTATTGAAGGCAGATAAGGAACTTAGGAGGAAGAAGATAACTCTAGTTAAAGTTCTTTGGAGGAATCATGCAGTAGAAGAGGCTACTTGGGAACGCGAGGCGAAATGCGTGCCAAGTATCAACAACTTTTTGGTAAATTTTAATTTCGAGGACGAAATTTCTTTTAGGGGATAAGGAATTGTAAGACCGCTTTTCATTTTTACGTGCAATTTTAAATTTCACGTAATATTCTTGTGAATGTTATTATAAATTATGGATTTATGATCTTTAATGTCTATAATTTGAATTATTTTGCAGTGGAAGGACTTGGACGCCGTCTCGATCAATGTACCAATTTGAAAGTTTATAAATTGGTTATATTAATTATTTACGTGCAATTCTATGTGATTAATTGTTTTAATGCCTAAGCATGTTATTTTCTATTTTATTATGCTAATTTGAAACTTGGGGGGGGGGGAGTTTAGTGACAATCGAGGCGAAATAGAACTTATAGACTTACTTAAACAAAAGAGGAGATTTCAGGGACTGATTTGCAAATTTTAAAAGATTAAAAAAAACTTAACCCTAACCTAATTAACTCACTCACTCACTCACGCTCTCTCTCTCTCTCTCTCTACTCGGTCTCCCTCTCTCACCCAACATCTCTCTCTCTCTCGGCCTCCCAACCGCTGCTCTCTCTCTCCGTTCGCGCACCGCCGGTCACCACCACCATCATGCACCTTCCTCTCACCGTAAGCCCCTTTTTCCCATTCCCCTCTCACACGCACACAGACACGAAACCGGACACACACACACACACACACGGGTTTGCGCACACACACCCGCTCACACACATACACAAATTCATATGTTGAATTTTATGTATAGGTTGATGTATATATGGAAGTAATGTAAGTATATATGTATTTTCGAATTTTTGTTTGATTTTCAAATTTTACCATAAATTAAGGGTTTAGTGATGTTTATGTGTGTGAGTATTGATGTATATGAATGTGTATATTATTATGTATGTATGTATTCATACTATATATGTGAAATTTCCAGATTTCAATTTGCTAGCTTAAAATGCAATTTTTATGTATTAATTTCAAATCTGGGAATTTTATGATGATACTAATATCTATAAATATAGATATCGAATGTATGTAAATTTCAGACTTTAAATGATAATATTATTTAATTGACTTTCTATTGGTTCAATGTTGATTTTTAATGGAAATCTTCAAATTTGGGGATTTCAAATAATCAAGTTGTTTAAACTGAATTTTAATGTACATTTTTATTATAATTGTTATTTTCAGATTTATGAGTAATTAGAATGCTAATTGAAATTGTCCATGTGACAATTAAGTTGTGATAATATTGAGTAGTTTTGACTTTTGAATAATTTGATAAGTAAGATTTCGATGTTTCTTACCCTTGAATTTAAACACTTATTTCGAATGTGATAGTATATGTGTGTGACATGATTTAAGGACACGTTTGAGTTAAATTGTGACTCTAATAGAAATGTTAACCTCAGTTATGAGTTTTGTTTATAATATTGAATAGGATGATGAATGTGTTTGTTTCAAATCTAAAGTTGTACCTTATTTATGAATGGATATAATTAGGAATTTTGGTACATTGACGTCACGGGCATCCGAGACTTTTCCACTTGCAAATTCAGAAACGGTAAACTACTAAGGACTGCAAGTAAGTAAACTTCCCCTTCTCTCAGCATAGTTGAATGTTCAATGTGGAATTATTTGCTTAATTGACATTCGTGTTAATTACGTAATTCTAATGCTTTTGGTCTACCATATGCAATTATGTGTATTTAAGGAAATGTTCAAGCATGCACGTTATCATGTCATTGCATCATTAAGCATGCATTGACATCGAAATGAGGAAGTTAAATGTTTTAATGAAAGGAATGTGTCAAAGTGCAATTTTTGTCAAAAAGGATGTATCCCAAGTTTTAAGAATAAATTGATGTACTTCTATGCCATGAAAGGTGTGAGTGGGAAATGGGGCGCGGGAGACCGGCGTACCCGAATTTAATCGATGTTGCAGTGGCAAATATTAAACCGCTTTGCGGTGACGATTGCTTAACCGCTTGGCGGTGGCAAATATTAAACCGCTTTGCAGTGACGATTGCTTAACCGCTTGGCGGTGGCAAATATTAAACCGCTTTGCGGTGACGATTGCTAAACCGCTTGACGGTGGCAAAATTTTAAACCGCTATGCGGTGTAAAAGTGATAACCTTGTGCTGAATAAGGAAATGTGCCCACTGCATTCGGACTGGCTAGAAGATACACTAAGTGAGTTCACCATAGAAATGAAGTTAAAGTTTTGTTTTTGAAATGTTTAAGTGAAAGTTTGAAAAGTATGAATGTCTTGAAAAGTAAAGTAAATGAGGGTAATTACTTTGAATCGTCTAAGGAATTTCATGTCATGAGCATGCATCACGTGCATAAAGTTTACTTATTGAGCTTTAGCTCACCCCAATCCCTCCCCATATTTCAGGTGATGAAAGTTAGGTGATCCGAGGAGAGCACTTGGCAGCTGATTCAGACAGTACCCGTTGTCGTCATTATTTAATAAAGTTAAATTTATTTAAGATGTCATTTAAATTATTCCTTAATTTATTTATCATTGATAATTCTTTGGATGAAGTTAGTTTTGATTAAGTATGTGTTACGTATTAGAAGTTAAATTTCCTCTTATTTCATTTGTCAATGTCTATTGATATTTTGGAAATTTTATGCTGAGGAGTTTGGGGATTGAATGTATTGGTTTTGGAGATGATGAATGTAGTTGAGATGTGATTGATATTGTTTAAATTTTATGTTGGTTATGTTGTCCCTCTACAGGTTGGTTAAGTTCAATTTATAGAGGAGACTCTGCCGAAATTTCGTTAAAATTTTATAGTAGATAAATGAAAATTTTAAATGTGTACACAATTTATTTCCGCATATTAACGCCTAGTTTTAAGATTTTGAACTTGGGGTGTTACAACGAGAATGGAGTGAAAAATGAATATTGAAACTAGCTTTTGGTATTTATATGGTAGTCCTACAGAGGCGACTTTTGTCGTCTCTAATTATCCCATTTTTCGCCTCTAAAACTACAAACAGTAAAGAAACACCGCCTTTGATTTCAGATATAGAGACGACATATTTGTCATCTCTATAGATCGAAATTTTAGAGACGACAATCTTGTCTCTAAAAGGTCATCCATCTACTGAGACAACAAAAATCGCCTCTTTTGAAAATAAGTCGTCCCTGTAAACTATCATTTTAGAGACGACATCATTGTCGTTGTTATACAATTAGGATATTTTTACACCTAAGAATCATGGCGGCCACCCTTTTAGAGACAACATTGTCGTCTCTAAAACATTAGTCTTTACCTTCGATTTATTTGTGGTCTCTAAAGATTTCGTTATAGAGACACCTTCTTGTCGTCTCTATAAACATAGGTTGTAGGGACGACAATGTCATCCCAAAAATGCCCTATTCTGAGACGAAACATAAATCGTCTCCATACATAAATCTTTAGAGATAGAAAGTTAGTCGTCTCTATAAACATAGGTTTTAGGGACGACATTGTCGTCCCTAAAAGTTACTATACTGAGACTAATCGTCTCTATACATAAATCTTTAGAGACAAAAAAATAATCATCTCTATAGACATAAGTTTTAGGGACGAGATTGTTGTCCCTAAAAGTTACTATACTGAGACGAAACATTAATTGTCTCTATATATTAATCTTTAGAGACGTAAATCTAATCGTCTGTATGGCCATACATTTTAGAGACGACATTGTCGTCCCTAAAATGTTGGTGGGAAATATTCCTGCCTTTCATAATGGGTAGGAAAAATATCTAGCTACTATAACGACGACAACAGAGTCGTCTCTAGAAATGAAACATACAAGGACGACTTTGTTTTTTGCGCAAACGATTTATTATCTTCGTCTCTGAAAATCTTATGTATAGAGACGACATTTTGTCCCCTCTAATTTTTTGTCACTGGTCCCAGTTTTTTTTGTAGTGACATGCTTTCCAAGAAACAAAAGTGGGTATAGAACACTCATCTTCAGTGTTCTAACAATATATCACATGAAAACATAAAAAATAGTTCAAAACCTACAAATAAATAGAAGAGGTTGACGACTTTTCTTAATTCTTACCTTAGGATGTTTGGGATAATTTCTTCCTTCCTCCATACATATGGTTTCTTCCTTCCAAGCCCTCTATTTATAAGGGAATTAGCAAATTTTAAATTATTTAATCAAGCCCTAATCATTACAAAATTGCAACCTTAATCACTAAAATGCCAAGTGCCCCTTTAAGTGTCCCTATCTAGAAGCTCAATCACCCATTTGGGAAAAACTTAGGCCTTATTTGACTCCCTTCAATCACCCAAAATCGTTTCACAATAGAGGCTATATTGGATCCCTAGCAAGGTAGTGAAAGATGGATTGTGATTAGGTAAGTGGAAAACTGAAACCAAATCCAACCTTCACTATCGATTCAGAAGTTCTAGCCTCGATTAAGAACTCGTATGAACAGTATATTTCGGGAACAATGAGTTCCCAAATCTAAAAAAACCCTAAATAAAATGCTGAAAATGTTGATTGAGGTTAGATAAACATAGACCCAAGCCTTACATGAAACATTCAACCCCAAAAATCCACAGAGTAATGCACGATCCAAGAGTAGGTAGTCATAATGTCAAGCACGAGAGGGAGAAGGAAGGTTTCTATGCGAGCGTCTCTCTCTAACTCCATTTTGCGGGTGGTTGTGATTTTAAGTTGGGTTTAGGCATGGGTTCTCTCTAGAAGCGACGCCTTTTTTAATGAATATTCGTTCTTTCTTAGAATCGACACTTTTTATTTATATGCGTTAGTTGTTCTTAAGCAATCGATACATATAATTAAAATATATTTACAAAAATGACAATTAATCCCCAAAATGCTTAGTGCCTCTCTAAGGCTGCGTTTGATTGCACTCAAATTCCATGTAAAATGTGATTTTCCATCCAATTTTTCAACTTTGGTATGTTTGATTACTAACTTTTCCCATGGAAACCATTTCTCATGTTTGCAGTCGCGCGCCTCCAATTCCAGCCAAATGAGGAATTCCATTTCCAGCCCATTTATGAGGTTTTATTTTTCACCCAAAATCTTTGATATATTTCGTCACGTTTGATCCTTTTTGTTATTGTTATTGATTTTTTTTTCTTTCAAAAATTAACATTATTTTTATTATTATCAAGTACAAATGTGTGAAAAATAAAAAATATATATATTTTTTTATTAAAATAGATAGATATTGCTTTATTTGTTATGTAAAATAATATCAATCAAACAACAAAAGTTGGAAGATTTTCTCATTTTTTCACCTAAAAAATTAAACCAATCAAACATATTAAACTTCCAATTTCCTGAAATTCATTTTCTTTCCACCTAAATTTCACATTCGCTATTAAACGCAGCCTAAACGTCCTTATCTAGAAGCTCAAACATCCATGTTGGAAAAACTTAATTCCTCTTTAACTTCCTTCAATATTTTTCCCCAATCCAATGCAAAATAATACTTTGCTAAACATTTCCTTAAGTTTTAACCAATATTTTGAAACCTAGCCCGAACATCGACTCGGGAAATGGAAGGGGTCAAGGATCAGTGAGTCGACCCAGGGTCGGCTCGGGGTCGATCTGATGAATGAAATAAATTTAATAAATTAGCAAAAAAATGGACAGTAGGAAATGAGAGCAATAACATTTTTTAATTTCAGAATTTTTAATACTATTTTAATTACTTTTAAGACATTAACTATTTTTAAATAAACCTATGTTTTTTACAAGAAAGTTAAATATATACAAGATATAAAATATTATAGCAATAATAAAAATATGTTTTTCACAAAAAAGTTAAATATATACAAGATATAAAATATTATAGCAATAATATTTTTAAATTTTAGAATTACTAAATCAAAATATAGATTAATTGTTGTTAATTATATTTATTATACTATTTATTTCAAAATTTTAAATATTAATAATATTTAATCGAAAAAAATTATTATTCTAACAATTAAATACAAATAGTTGTATAATTGATTAAATAAAGGACAATGAAAAGAAAAAACAATTTTCAAAATAAAGGGATTGTTTAAATTTAAATTAAAAAAAGAAAAGAAAAAGCAAGGCTATATGTCTTTGAAATAAATATATCACGCATGTATATGCACCCAGATGAAAAGCAAGGCTATATATTTATTTATTTTTTATTTTATAAAATGGTGAAAACTATCCCCTTTTGAACTTTGAAGAGAATCCCACATCTGATGCATTCAAGTTCTTCATTGGCTACTTCCGCTATATATCAGCTATTTGAGCTCTCTTATTTCTCATTGTTGTGGCAGCAGTAGTAGCAGCCGGCAAAAGCTGAGTTTAAACATTTTAAAAATATAATAATTACTTTGACCAGCTAAACCCGCAAAACCCGATGTCGGGTTGGCTGGTTTCTTAAAAACCGACCACCTCGACGGTTTTTCAACTGGGTCTTTATTTTTCAACTAGCAACCCTGCAAAAGCTGAGTTTAAACATTTTTTTTAAATAATAATTACTTTGGCCAACTAAACCTGCAAAATCCGATGCTGGGTTGGGGGGTTTCTAAAAATCCGGCTAGCTCGGCGGTTTTTCTACCGGGTCTTTATTTTTCGGGTTTTTGGTGATTATTGACTTGGATTTTGTATCAGATCCTGGTTCCATTGGTCGGACCGCCTGTTTGGACCGGGTTTAACAACATTGGTTTTAACTTAATCCTATTGTAAAATTCAATTTTTAAAATTTTTGGATGTTAGAATTGATGTCAATCTCACATACAAGTGGATTAAATGCAAAACATTGAGGTGAAGAATGCCTCATTTACTTAATCATTAAAAAGAAAATGTATGAGTTCAACGTGTTTATTTTGAAATTGATTTTGGCATAGAGACTCAGCATCATCAGCATCTTGATATATATGGTTCAATCAAGCAATTGATTACTACTATTACTACTACTACTATTACTTTGATTTCTTTTCAATAATAGTTCATGTTTATTTAATGCAACAAAAATGACATTTTGTGACACGCAAAAGGTAACACTCGCTAATTGAATTGCTCGGTCCCTTACCTAGGGAACCTTACGCTTGAAGGCAAGGAAAGATAGGCTCTCCGGGCTAGACCTTCAAAGCCATCTTTGAAGTCTTAGCTCTTCTCTTCAGCAAGATGGAGAATTCTTTCCTAAAGCCTAAAATGAGTCACGTGCCCCGTGCATCCCTCCCTCTTGGGCCTATCTCTAGTACCTATATCTAGTATCTGATGTAGCGTATGCTATTTAGTTTTCATTCCTCCGTCTGTCCTGATATTTATTTTGGCACCCTCGTGTTACTCCTTTCCAGAATCTGCTGCTCTCTTTCCAGTAACCAAATCGACTGGAGCTGTAAAAGCAACTACAAAATTTCCTGTTGATTTTGCAGGACAAACATATATTGAATTAACGGAAAGATGCCATAAAAGCAAAACCGGTCTGGTGAAAGAGCAGAGAAAAAGGACCAATTGAAGTACTCGTTGGTCCGTGGATGCATTTAGACACTTCCTTTAGCTGCTCATTCAGAGGGTGCAAATTCCCGATTCCTTTACGTCCAATGTGTCGAGTGAGGCTGTTATTGCAAGTGATGAATCAGCTACTACTGTGGAATCTGGGCATTCATCTCTAGAGGGACTTGTTCTCAAATCCTACAAGTGAGTCAGAACTGTGCGTACTCATCTTTAGAGATCCTGCGGGTTAATACTATTTTTAAATGGATTTAGCGCAACATTCTAATAAGTGAATGTTACCATTAGTTAACATAATTGAGTTTTGATAACATTTTCAAATGCATATTGCTTCAACGGCTTTTTATAATGTTTATTGATCACTGTTAAAATTTAGTTCTATTGCAACCTTGAGGGATTGCTACTAAATCTCTTAATATATAGTTTTTTGCAACGAACATTAACTGTTGCGAATATTTTTATTTTATGCAACATTTTTGAACATTGATAAAATATGACTCTAGAGAAAATTTCATTGAATGTTGCTAAAAATCTTAAGCATAATTGCGATTTACATGTGATTTACAATGTTGATGGACTAAGATCAATTATTCAAGCATAATTGGGATTTAGATGTGTTTTAATCACCTTAAAACCATTTTTGAAAAAAATAGGTACAAATGGCAACATCCAATGAATGTTGCTAAAACATTAATGAAAACGTGCAACAAATATTGAAAATTATAATGATATATGCAAAGGTAATAATAAAAAAATGTTACACAAATGTTTTTGGAAGCGTTCAATGCACATCTCAATTATTATTTTTTTTTTAAATAAACGTTGCCAAAAATCTTTTTACATTATTAATTGAATGTTGTCAAAAAGAAAAAAAAAATAACACTCATTGAAGGCCTTTTGCAAAATGCATTGAATGTTTCCATAACTGTCCCACTATACATCAATATCGAATTTTACAACTATGTACGAACGTTGCAAAAGGCTTTTTGCAACGTTTTTTTACCGTTGCAAAAAGCTTTTTTTTTTTGTTGTTGTTGTGTGTAGTGATTCATTAAGTCAATGATTGGGCTTAACTAGAATAGCCATAAGTCATAACTGGCTAGGTGTTTTATTCAGGATGGGTTTGTATCATTTTCTAAACTAGTCCAAAGCCTAATTCTTTCTTGATTGTTTGAGTATTTTGAAACTCGTACATTCAGTCGAGGATGATGGTGGCAAGAATGTAAGAATCGAGAATTATTTCATACACGACTTATAGATTGAGAACCATTTGCCTAAATTTCCCCTAAACTATTGATATAAAATTTCATAACAATATATATTGACTTTAATTTCCATAAACATATAATATACTTATTAGTTTAAGCCAGTTTGTCTCCCATTTTTTTTTTTTCACAACAAACTCATTTTAACCACATATTCTCATAAAAAAATATTTGTACATAAATTTAAAATATTCTTCTACTTTTAAATCAAACTTTTTTCAAAAATTCATTATTACAAAACCTTGATATCCTCTATCGGGCAAAGCACCAATTCCAAGGCCCTTACATATTTATCATAGAGGTCATACAATGGTTTACTTTATTAACTAATCGTTCTATACTTTTTATGTTGTGTAGCTTGATACTTAGGTTTAAGTTACATTATATGTGCTTGTCGTCTTTTTAACCCATTGTTGCATATACTTTTTATTGATGAAGCAATACTATTATTAGAAAATAACATACATGCAAAAAACGACATTGGTTAATTGCATATTGCTAAAATGGATCTATCACAACATCCAATAAGTGTATGTTGTCGTTGATTAACTAAATTGAGTTTTGGAAACATTTTTTAATGCATGTTGCTAATGTATCCTTTTGTAATGTTCAATGAATGTTGCAAAAAGATTACACATTTAGCATTTGACAATGTTTATTGAGCATTGTTAAAATTTCCTCCTTTTGCAACACTCACCGTGTGTGGTTAAAAATTAGTTTTGACAACATTCATTAAGCATTGTTAAAACTTTCACCTTTAGCAACATTCATTGCATGTTTCGTTCGTTAACGTTCATTGTGTGTTGAAATTTTTTTACATTTTTTTCGTGTTTTTGAAATTTTTTTGAGCGTTTTTAAAACTTCATCATTTATCAAAGTTCATCGCATGTTGTTAAAAAACATAAATGATCCTTTTAATTAAAAAATATTAAAATTTTTAATTAAAGAAAAAGGAAAAGAAACCGCACCTATGTCATTCATGTCTCTACCGTTCTTTCTCCTTTCATTCTCTCTACCAATCGGCTTTAGGGTTGCATGAAGCCCAATCACTGAGGCAGTTTCTTCTTCAAAATCGTGAAAGATGGTAACATATTCACCGTAGTGGAGTTGGCTACGTGGGTAAACTATCTAATCAGTAATCAAAAACATTTTTATTTACACTACAAAAGTGAGATATTGAAAACTAAACCACCCACCTCCTTCCACTCTCCACTTTAACCCATTTGCAGAAACCATTTTCATTTTTCAAATCCTCACACTCCCGTCCATGAAACCCGCAAACTGCCAACAAACAGGCTTGAGCCAAGGACTCCGACTAACACGACTATAAGTACGAAAGATGGATCCGTCGATCCTTTTGAAGGTGAGTCATCGATAATCAACATTTTGTCCCTCAGTTCTTTTCTGTTGTAAGCTCTATAATATTGTCTCAATTTTTTTTTCCTTCCTCTTATTTTAAGATTACTTGGGTAATCTGAATATGTTGATTTTCATACATTTCGTGAGCTTTTGATTCACTTTTCACGAATGGATTATTTTTAAAACAATGTTTTACTTGTGGATTTAGAATAATTATTGTGTTTTATATGCATATGCACTTGCATTTTCAATACAATAGAATAAAATAAAACATCTTCATAGTTTCCCTCTTTGCATTATCTGGTTTAGAAAACTCTTTGAACCCATAAGATTTTATTCCAAATTTCGATTCGTTCATATTTGATCATTTTAATTCGCATATTCTTTTCTTTCAATCTAGAAAACTAACATTTTTTTAGTCTACAATTCTGATATCATTTTTCATTTTAATGTTGTATGATTCATGTTGATTTCCATGCTGGTTTTTCTTCTTCCTTACTTTGTATCTATGAAAGGAAAATGATGATTATATCTCATTCGAAATGAAAATTTTGTTTTCCCTAAACTTCTCGATGATTTTCTAAATTTTGGATCTTTGTGCTAATTTGTTGTATATTTTATTTAGAAACATGAGTCGGAAACATAAGAGGATTGTTAAAGAATAAATCTTTTCTAAACTTTCTTATTGTTTTTATTAGAATTATTTGGATATATTCTGCTACTATTTTTTTTTTGGTACATGATTTTGTTGAATAATGTGCAGTTCTATATCAGGCAGGGACGGAGCCAGGATGTTTGGCCAGTGGGGGCGAAAATTAAAAATGTGCGGGGGTTCGGGGGCAGCGCCCCCGAAATTTTTTTTTTCCTTTTAGGAGAATGACGGTAGAAAAATTAGATAAAAGAATCCAAAGAAAATCACTTACAATGAGATATTAAGTATTACGTGATTATAGCAAATGAGAATTAAACCAAGCAATCAAGAAACCTGATTACAGAAATTCTAATTGAGAACAAGATTTTGAAGAAAAAAGTGCAAAACTTACTTCTTTTTTTTATTTTTTACAATTTTTTTTTTAAATCTCAGGTGGGCCTTAGGGCCCACCTGGGTCTTCATGGGATCCGTCCCTGATATCAGGTCATATGTTTTCAAGGATTGCTTCATCGGATTTTTGTTTATCTATGCTATCTCCTCTTAGTTGACTAGGATGCTATTTAATCTACTTGATTTAAAGGAAATATCACCGTAGATAAATGAGACTTGAGATGTAAATTCTTAGAGTTAAATGTTTCAGTGGCCACTGTACTTTACTAGTTGTCACGGATTACCCACTGTACTTATTTTATCGTCCCAATAGCCATCCACCTTTACTCTGTCTCGTCCCAATGGCCACTCGAACAAATCCGTCAATCTGTACGCATACGTGGTTGATGGTATTCCAACATGGCCGTTTATAATTCCACCTGGACGCGATATCAGTATTCCAAACACGATTACTCCATCTTATTTCATCTGAGGAGAAGAACTTCTATGTGCATAAATTTCCCAATTTCACACCGTGAAGCCTAAATCCCCAAATCAATTGGAACCAAAACCTACAACCCTGCAGAATTCTTTGGCGTACGCGACTGCATCGACACCAACAAGGTTTCTCTCTAATTTGTAGTTTATAATTTCTCAACCCATGTACTTTCTCAGATCATAAATTTTTTTTTTTTTTTTAAAAAAAAAAAAATCTATTTTCTTCGATTTTGATCCTTGAAGGTAATAGAACTGGGCTATTTTCTCTCGGTCAGCATTAGGGCACTGATTTCACCATTATATAATTTAAGATTATTATAATATTTGTTGCTTTTGTTCAATCATTATATGATTTCAAATTTCACCAATATTGATTATTGTAACTTTGGATGATTGAATTAGACATTGGTAACTTGAATAATATGTATGTGATCTATTGCTGGCATTATGAAAATGGTTTCTTCATCTATTTCTAGGTTGTAATAATGCAAGGTGAATCAAGCAAATATGCAATTGGCCGACAAGGCGAATAGTGACGGATCCTCTGAGTTGTCTAGCTTATTGAAAGCCTGTGCACGAATTACCAATGATGATTACGTCGAGATATCACTAACAATTTACATTCGTAGAAGTAAAGGAAAACCAGATGAGAATGGAAAAGAGTGCGTGCGAGAATGACTAAATTGACTGTCCAAGATTTCAATAGTGTAGTTTAAATTGGTAGTCTTCTAACATTCTGTTGGCTGGAAGAATTTCTAGGTTGTCTTGTAATGTTGCTTGATGAGGTTGAGTTCAATGTTTTGGAAGTTGGTTTAGTGTAATTTGAGACTAAATTATTAAACTTGTTAAGGTTTCTTAATCATTTGGTAATTTATGGACAACTAAGTTTATCTAATGTTTGCTTGTTTGAATAGCTTAGCATAATGATCATATTATTCAATTCATTATTTAAAGTTTCTTAGTGCTGGGCATTGTAAGTTAATTTCATCTCTTAATTTCGCTTGTGAATGTGTTATCACATCCTCTTCAGCCCCTTTCCTCCTGTTTATCTGTCGCTTTCCCTTTCGAGGTATAGACCATGAAGGAGGGATGATAGCCATCATGTCTACTTCTGGCCATAGTCGCATACCATTTATTGGGTTAAGTATGTTAGAGTAACAACTGATGTAGGTCTCTACAGTGTAGCAATTGTCAACATAGTCTTCTGGATCATTCCTGTATTCCCGTATAACGGAGAATGCATGCAGGCACGGAATTCCAGTTAGCTGCCATCTACCACATGCACAAGTTCTCTCTTGCATGTCGACAACATATGTCCCTGAGCTGCATTCGACTTGCCATTTAGGATCACCTGATAAGTTCAATGTGCATTCACGAGACATCTCAGAAATCTTGTGAAGTTTTTTGCTGATCTTTGGACACAAGCGACCCGTGTACTGCATCTTTGTGTCTCGACGCTTTCAAATCCTATTCATGAATGTCATTTGTATGGAAGTAAGCATTGAAAGGATCATCTTCTCTCTATCATCCCGTAAAGTCTTGTTGAACACTTCGCACTCGTTATTCAATAGTATATCGCACTTGGAATGAAGCACGAATTGTGACCTACTCCATTCTTTCGGGGACCTCTCAATAAGCCAACCATAGGCATCTTCTGAATGGTTACGGATCTGCTGCAGCCAATGTCTAAAGTCAGGCACCTTCGTTGATTTTGCGGCACGCTATAGATAATTTTTTAGAACTTTACTCTTGAAACCCTTATTGAAGAAATTTGTGTACATGTGACGTACACAAAATCTATGCTCAGCCTCAAGGAACAACTAATCAGTTACATTATGTAGGCCTTTTTGCCTATCTGTTATCAAGGTCCAACCATGTCCATTCCCCATTTCAACATCCTTTGCAAGATAGTTCATAAACCATCGCTAGGTTGAGGTATTTTCTTTTTCAACAACTGCATAAGCGATGGGATAGATGCAATTATTAGCATCAAACCCGACTGCATTAAGCAATATTCCACCAAAACTACCTCGAAGATGGCAGCCATCCACACCAATCACCTTCCTACAACCATTCTTGAAACCCGTCTTACAACAACTGAAGCAAATATATATACCCTTGAAGACATGCTGATGTAACGCTATGATGACAGTTGACCCGTCATTCGTCCGGAGTACCTCTGCTACATAAGACCTCAACATACGAAATTGTTCTTCACTAGTTCCTACCAAAAGATCTTTAGCATATCGTCTCATCTTCCAAGCTACATTTGTGCTAATTTCTGTGCACAAATCCTTCTTCACGGTCGCCAAAATAAGATCTGTTTTCGAATTCAGGTCTGCCTTGAATTGATCCATATAACGTTTTGTTAAGAAAATGTAATCTCAATGCCTGTTGTGCTTGTCACGGGTACAAGTGTGCTCCGACGTGTATGATTTTACTTGCAATGTACCAATGTCATTCATGGATGAAGCCCATATCCTCCATTTACAGCCTACCTTGCAAACTCCTTGCACTCGCTTGTCCTCGTTCGGCTTAAACTTCAAACTATACCCGTTTAAGGCACCATAATTTCTAACTGCCTCTCGAAACACTATTGCAGAACTAAAAATCTGCCTAACTTCAAACTGCGGATTCTTCATGTCTTTCACATCATCAAATTCAGGAAATAGATGCTCACCTTCATCATCAGAGGATTGTTGCGATAATAACTCATCTGATGATGGGTACTCCAAATCTCCAACTTCAACATCGTTGCCCTCGTCTTGTACATCTTCAACTACACCATCATGACCATCCAATACTACTTCGAAGTCAAGATCGTCTGCAGAAAAATATTACGAGTTCCAATGCATGAGTATTCTGTCAAGGCTTCAAACTATACAACAAATGTAGTGGGGGCAAGGACTACGTAATAAAAAAATGTCATAAGAATGCAATAATTTTTGCTTTGGGGTCTAAAGTAATTATACGGCTTTCATACATTCAATTTTTTCATGACAGTAGAATCATGTTTTTCCTACAAGGAATTTGTTCATAAGAATAAAATTTAGTGACTACATGGAATAAATTTTTGGGTTCAGTGACTACTATATCTGGGTTGGTGAACTGCCGAATAATTTACCTTCAATTGGGCCATCCATTTGCACGATTTCAACTTTGGACACTTAATGTTGCTTCGATTGAACTTCGACGACGTGAATGCGAGTATGGATTAAACCCAAGTTCTGATTACGGTATGGATTTTTAGGCAAACTGGTGATCTAATTCAAACGAGAAACATTTTGGGCAGAAGGGATTTGAGTGTTTAGGGTTCGTGTGTGAAGATTTCAATTTTGGTTCATTACTTCAGGAATAGAAGGGTTGATGCACTTATTTTTTGTTTGAATCAACGTTTTTTTTTTCAGTCCAGGTGGAATTATTAACGTCCATGTTGGAATACCGTCAGCCACGTATGCGTACAGATTGAAGAATCTGTTCGGGTGGCCATTGAGACGAGACGGAGTAAAGGTGGATGGCCATTGGGACGATAAAATAAGTACAGTGGGTAATCAGTGACAACTAGTAAAGTATAGTAGCCACTGAAACATTTAACTCAAATTCTTATGATTTGAGTTAGGATCAAGGAAATCGAGGACCACATAGAATTGTTTTATTAAGCCATCATGAGTTGTAATGTTAATTCCAATAATTGGATTTGTATAAACGAAAAAGCCAGACATTGTACTGGGTTGGTAAATGGCAATTGTTGTAAGCATACGGGCAGTCACTATTTTTAGAGCATAAGGTTAAATTAGCGAGTTGGAACGACACATGCTATATGAGCTAATATGGCTACTAGAGATGGCAAAAAAATCCGATCCCATGAGTACCCGAACCCTCCCCTAATGGGGCGAAAAAAACCTGCCCTGCAGGTCGGCGGGGCTGTTCCCACAACCCGGGCGGGTGAGGGTTTGGGCGTCCCGACCCGAACTCGCGCCCGATTGAATAAATTAATAAAAAATAATAAGGAAAAAAATACCAAAAAAAAAAAAAACTAAAAAAAAAAAAAAAAATTTAACAGGACGGGTAAACGGGACGACGGGATTGACCCGCCTGACCCGAAATTCACAGGTCACGGGGAGGGTTTGGAAATGAAAAAATCTCGCGAGGTGGGGCATGGGTTGGGGAACCCGACCCGAACCCACCCGTTGCCATAGTTTCCCGACCCGAACCCGCCCGTTGCCATCACTAATGGCTACTTAGGACTTACGCCAAGACTTCTACTATCAACTAGTATTGACTAGAAGACCTGTACAAAATTAGTATGAATATATTTCAACATTTTTTTAATTACTTGCAAATGTGTTGTCAAATAAAATCCAATATCTAACATAATAGTGTTCGAATTTGATAATGGCTCTGTGTGAAATGAAATATAGAGAAACATTGGACATTTTATAAATTTAATGATATGTACTAAATGGATACAAATATTTGATGCAGTCTTCTGCCCGAGGTTGAAGTAATTATCCTAATGCCAGTTGGCATGTTTTGGGGATTTTGGTTACAAGAGCAGATAATTTGTGTATCAGAGGGTGAGGAAGATCAGAGCTGATAATCTGTGTATTAGAGTGGAGGAATAGTGTGGAAAGAGAGTTATATTAAGCTAACCAATTCACCTTATGCTTGAGAACATCCGATTTTAGTAGAAGAACCTACAGTAAGGCTTTAGTATAAAGTGCAGGAAGATCATAGCAGATTACGAATGGAGTTTATTATCCAAATTCTATTTCCTATTGGAACCATGCGGTGTATGGAGAAAAAAAAATGCTCAACACTAAATTTTGTATTCTTTTTCCTAGATAATAACCCTATCGAAGAGGTTAGATTTTTTTTTTTTTTATGTGGCTTTTATTGATGATTTTGACTGTTTTACATTTTGTGTGGGTGTGGGTGTGGTTTCTTTATTGAATAAGCAAAAGAGAAGCTGGAGATGCTCTAGAGAAGCATCTGATGAGTTTTCCCACGATTGTATATTTTGATTAGAACATTATAAAAACATATTGAAGTTTTATTATGCTTCTTCAATTGATTTTTGTATTATTCTTGGATTCAAATTTTGTCTCTATGGCTAAGTATGTATTGCATGTATGATATATTAGTATTAATATATCTACTTATAAAATTTATTCAATAAAAATTACAAAATAATTTTTCTCATAATTATAAAGTAAATGATTTTTTTGATTTTACAGTTTTGTGAACTAGTTTTCCAGAATAATATAAAGAATGCACTTTCCAAAATCTCAGAGCACACACTCAAAACACAAAACTTGAAATGAATCCGAAACTCAAAACTAAAAATTGAAAAACAAAGAGAACGACCCCTTAGCAGCGAAAATTATGTCCAATGTTAACTTGAATTTTATTTGTTAACAAAATCTGAAATTTTCATCTAGTCAATATTTTTAGTTTGAATTTCTTTTCTTAGTTTCCATAAAATTAGGATGAACACTCAATAACAATAAGAAAAATGACGTTTAAGTCTGTTAAGGAAACACTGTAAAGGGTTTCACACCCCGTAGGAACAAAACATCAAAGATAGTCCCATTAAAGAACAAGGTATGTTCTTTTTTCGATTTTGAGTTTTGAAATTAGTATTCAGGTATTTTTTCAGTTTCATGGTTTAGATAATATATTTTAATAAATTATATTGACATTTCTATGCAAAAGATTTATGTTGGAAATATTTTGTTTGCGATTTCCTCAGAGAGATCGTTGGAGCACTCCTCGATGTATGATAAGATTGAGGAGGGACTCCTAGGATTTGGTAAGCCGATTGGGAAGGAAAAAGGCTTTGCTTTTTTTTTTTTTTTTACAAAACGAAGAATGGTGCAAATGCCTCGTTGGCTGATCCTAGGAAGACTATCGATGGACATCAAATGGTTTATAAATTAGCAACAGACAATAAACGACAAAAGCTAAATATGGGGCCAGGAGGTGGAGTTGTCCCCGGGATGCCAAATATTGGTCTATCTGGAATGCTTGGGTCAAATTATTGGCTAGGAAATGGTTATATGGTGTATGGACTAGACCAAACATGTCTTAACCCCAACAACAAGCTGGTATTATGCATAAGAACTCGGGTTTTAGTACTTCTGTTGGTGGCTCTGGAGGGCTAGGTGGGCAAGGTTATGATAGTGGGCGAGGTTATGGAAGTGGTGATTATGTGATTTGCAGACTACGAAATTTCTATTGTACATTACAGTCTTATTTTATAGAATGAGCTTTTGGCTATAGATTCATTTAATATTATTTTCCATAGTCATTTAATCAATTTCTTTCACTTGCTTTGCTCTTCAATTATATTAATCCTTATTAATATTAGCAAAACTATATTTGCAAATTTAGCGTACTTTGATTCCAACAATTCAAGTCCTGAATTGTTGATGGAATATTATTTGTAATGAAGCATCTCAAGAAATGTTTTGTATACAGAAGTTTTTCAAAATTTGTCATAATTTTTATACCATAATGCTTATTATTATTATTTATATTGGCACTCACTTTTGTTAGTATTTGCTGATTTTTTTTCATTGTTGTGTTTAAGCATATTATGTCTTTGTCAATTTAAAATGTCCGTACATTGTATGGGTACTAGTTTATATACATGAGAAATGTGATGTGATCTTGTTTATATATATGGGAATAATGAATTCTTGATCACTATACCTATTAATATTGTCTAAAAGATAGGAGAATGAAGACTACCTTCCTTTATATATCTACAAATCAAAATTTTTTGTCATAATAAAAAATGAGGAAATTGTTGAGCTATGGTTGAATCTAATTCCAATATTGTTTTGATTATAATAAACAAGATACTTACGATTCTAAAAATAAAATTAATTTTGAGTGTTTCATGTATATTCTTCAAAAGTATTCAAAGGCACAAATCGTCATCAATTAAAGATGGTGTGATCAAAAGAGACTTAAAGTGAATGATCAAGAACTTGAAGATTGTATTTTTTAGAGTCCTAGAATAAATCTTCAAAGTATATGTAAATGTATCAACTCATCAATCTTTAGCAAATGCATGAGCTCAAATGTTTTACATCAGAACAATATTTTGTTTCAAAAATATGAAATTGATTTAAGCAAGAAACACATGATCTAGATTTTCACAAAATTTATAAATTTTGTGAAATCGAAAGTTACCAGTCAATCAAAAGTGGTTTTGGTCAATCGAAAGTCCAACATTCGAAATGTTTCAAAAGTCATTTTTTGCCTATTCGCTCAACCTAAATTGATCAACAGAAAGTCTCTGTTTATCAACACTCTCCTCTATAAATAGTCATCTCTTGCTCATTCAACTCTACAACTTACACGTGTGGCGACATGGGGCATAAAAAAGGAAAGAGAGGTCTGTGGTAGCTACCCTCAGTGGGAGGCTTGCGTGACAAGCTATTAGCTTTGTGGTAGGGCCATTGTGAGGGCTCTCAACCACATGAATAGTTCAATGTACTCATCGACGTTGGAACCTGAGACGTGGATTGTCCAAGGAAATCAAGTTGGTAAGAATTAAACTTTCATTTCATTTCTATGGTCGATGATCATATATGGGCCTCTTTACCATACCTATGTAAATGAGCATTTAAGAAAACAATTTATTGAGCCTACATCATATTGAATTCTATTCTATCTATTACTAAAGAATTTTTTGATTGATCTAACTTTTTCTTTCAATTGTAAAATTATTCTTTGTATTTAAGTGATTTCGAAATCCTTTAAAAACTCGATTGTTTTATAAAGATATGAGCTCCTTGTTGCAATAAGTCATTTAAGGATAAATACTCAATATTCTAAGTCACTTAAGAATTGATAGTTTTTATTGTAAGTTACTATTATAGTGAATATTTAACCTTACTAGTGTCAGAAAGCTTAGTAACAAGTACATAAAACACATTGTAGACCAAACACCATTAAATCCGTTTGTTTTCTCCTCTCTTACACTATTGCACTTAATTTCATTTGTTTATTTACATTGTGCAATATTTCTTTACGTGACATACTTAACTTACGATATTGAATCTACATCTTTATAACACTTTAAATTTATATATGATTCTCTTTACATTAAAGTTGTCCAAACTTACTATTAGATTTCATTATCCCAAATTTTAATTCAGACATTTCATAAAAATGACTTTTCATAACTGGAGGGGTCTTTAAAAGATTTTTTTCTTTTAAATATTACTACAACTATTTAAATTAATGGGTAATTATATTCTAATTACAACACTTTTTTTATATATACACCACAGTTTAATTACAAGAAAGATCTTCAATATTTGCTTACTTTTGCTTGTGTCCTCAAATTTTTTTAATCGCATTATTATTCATAACATTCAATTAATTAACATATTTTGTTTCTAATTATGATTTCTTTTCAAATATTTTGCTAATTTGTAATGAAAAGATGCACAAATATTTTGTTCAACTCTTTTATTAGTTAGTTATGTTGATTATTTAAAAGTATGAGAGATAAATAAATGTTTTTCTCCTTCGTAACAAATATTTTGAACGAATATCGTCTCTAAAGACAATGTGTGAAAATTAATAAAAAGTTGATGATAAAAAAATTGTAAAAAAAACTTGTCGGGGCATGTAAATGTAAAAATAAAAGAAAATTAGGGATTTTTATTACAATTAAAATGTGGTGTGAATAACAAAAAATGTAGTGTCAATATATTATTATATTTACTCTAAAACAATTTGTTGACTCACACAGTTGTATTACATGCCATCTATTTTGCCCCTATATTTCAATTTAGATGAATATACACTATTTACCACCAGGCCATTGACTTAACTCTAGTTGCTAATTGTAGTGGGTTGGCTAGTAAATTTTCATTTAAGAAATAAACTTTTTAGGCTTAGAGTCGAGAAAAGTTGAGCGAAAATTAACGTGAACAATGAAGATGACTAGAACATGTAAATATTCACGAATTAAAATAAATAAATCTATAACTCACTAATTAATCAATACAAAATAATAATTAATGAGAATTGAGAAGATTCTCAAACATACATAAAAATAAACATAATTAAAATATATATATATATAAACAAATAAAATTTATCGTTTAGTATATGGGTAATTAACCTAATATCTCGTAACGTCTAAATCTAGTAATATCTACCTAATTGGCCATCTTTTATCCACGATTCCATGTGGATTGGGAAGTCCTCGTGAAGCTTCTCGTCGAATTTGGTACTCTTTGAAAAGTTAGAATGACAGTAAAAATAGAACGTACAGTGTAAATTTTATATTTTTCTAGTTTGTGATCAAATTGGTTTTGATATTTGAACAAAACAATCTTGAAAAGGAAATATAGATAATAATATATATTAAATAAATATTAAAACAAGTGAATGCGCATTGAAATGTCACTAGCAAACAGCGAAATACCCAACCACTAACTTTACAAGTCAGTCATCTGAATAAATATTGAAATTACAAGGAAACTTTCCAAAGTCAATATGCAACAAAAATCAAGCATGAACAGTCAATTCCTTATTTGATCCTCTCCTTTTTCTTGAATCTAAAGCATTTCTTGATGGCTTTTCATGGTAGAAAATTTTTGTTAGTAGATAAAAAGCCTAAAGATGAAACGAAATCTGCAACTTGTTACCTTTGTTATGATTGCCCTGAAGGATGCAATGAAAATTTCGTTTCACCACCACTTCCGCTGCCTCCTCCGCCTCCAGCCAGCTCGAGTCATCAAATATCAAAAAATTTGATCCTCATCATCTGCGCTCTTGGTGCTATTTTTATGGTTATTTCTTATCTTTCTATAAGGTGGTACCGGTCGAAGTTGAGGAATTCCAGACCACTGGAGAATAGTGCCCGAGAGGATTTTATCGACGAAAATCAAGGGCCTGTGCTGGATCATCCTATATGGTATATACGTACAGTCGGGCTACATCGTTCGATAATCGAATCTATAGCGGTTTTTAAGTACAAAAGTGGTGAAGGTTTGATAGAAGGGACTGATTGTTCTGTTTGCTTAAGTGGATTCCAAGAAAACGAGAGTCTTAGGCTGTTGCCTAAATGTAGCCATGCTTTTCATGTCCCGTGTATCGATACCTGGTTAAGGTCGAACAAACATTGTCCCCTTTGTCGTGCACCGATAGTCAGTAATACGAACACTGCTGATCAGGCGAATGCAGTACTGGACACAAATTCGAGTAATTTGGGATCTCGAGAGGAAGAACAAACAAATAGCAGATTGGAAGAACGAGAAGTGGAAACGGATTTAACTGTTGAGTCGAGAATTGGGGGTGAAAATATTGACGTATTATCGATTGAAACGTTGCAGAAAAATTGTGTTAGTGTCGATGCTAGGAATGGTAAGCATCGAGTTCTAAGTGATTTGGTTGATCATCGTTCAAAAGTGGACGGGGCATTACATCAAACAGTTAGAAGATCGATTTCTATGGATTTTTCATCTATTTCGACGATCAGTAACACTGGTAAAATTCGTGTGAAGACTGAAGAACAAAATTCTGATGCAATAGCTAATGAAGGGAATGAGAATTCGGGCAAAGCGTCGATTTCCATGAAGAGATCATTTTCGTTTAATCCGAACAATTAATACAAACAAGCGAGACCAAACATGTTGTCACTAGAAGCAAAACCCCGTATTTCGTCTAGAGAATCTCCTGATTGTTCCAGAGCGACTAGAAAGAGATTCTTTAACCAAAAAGAATTCAGTTCAGATGTAGGATGATACCTATCCAGTTTCGCAACTCAATCATAGATGATGGAATCATCAAAGATTGAATTTTCTTTGCAGCTAAGTACTGAATATTGCTTCACCAGGTAATAATATATTGTGTTGGCTTGTGAACAGAATAAGTGAAATGTGTATATAATTTGCCTTTTCACAGTGGCTTTATTGAAGGGGTTGAATAACCGATGTCGAATTGAGGTACTTCTATATAATAGTACAATATGTCATTTTTATTCAAGTTTCGGTACGACCCATGTATAAAAATTATGAACGCCGTAAAGCCGTCGATGAAAGAAAGTTAATAAAAAGATTGGTAAACACATGACCTGCAATTTTTATTACGGTTGAAGGTAGTCCGTGTCGTACTTTTCTAATATCACCCAATAATCTCCATAAGTTTGAGGGTTCTAGTCTAAGACAAAACCAAATTCTCATAGTATAATTCGTGTATTACGAGACGCCACTAGATTACTATTAATGTTATCAATTATTAAGAACATTTACATTATCAATTATTAAGAGTTGAAACAAAGTAGTCATAGTAGATAAAGTGTCATCTTCATCCTCATTAGCAACTAATGATGTGGCTTTTTTCTGTTTGCTTAGCCCAAATAACAATTTATTGATTAAGATTTAAAATGTTGACATCCCAACAAGCTAATAACAAAAATGATTGGCCTCACATTAGAATTTTAGACCAACATTTTTTAATAATCTTTTAATTATCAGGTTTAACATATTTTCATTCCTCAAGGGATGGTCTCACTTTATATTCCCCCATTTAAAAAATTTGCATGTTTGGCTAAGTTTAAATTCATAATTTTTTTTATTATTATTTAAAAATTTAAATGACTTGTTTTGACAATAGAGCTAGTTACTTTTTTACTTAACGTAAGTTATGTAAAAAGCTCCTTTTTATAAACTAACAGTGGTATACACGTGCGTTGCATGGACTAATAATTTTTAGAATTTGTAATATCTTCAAAAGTATTGATAATTAGTTCTTAACGGTTATACGTTATAACAAGTTTTGGTATGAAAATGGAATAGCATGTTATGTTATATTATTTCCTATTATAATGATAAATATAGATAATTTATTCAAATTCATTGTAATTAAAACAAATTTCGGGATGAGTTTAAAGTATGACAATACTTACAGTAACTTCAATTCGGTTAATTTTTTTGGTGATTGACGTTTGATGATTGATTAACTCGTGGTATAAAGTATAATGAATTTGGTGATGTATTAATATTAGGGGTCTTTGGCCTTGCATTTACGAACAATAAAATGAATCACTTTTAATTAAATTACGAGTGAAAGTATCAGTAAATTACACACAATGTTACCTTTATTGTAGTAGTTCCTTGTAAACAATATTCTTTGTGTATGTCTTGTTTTTGTTAGGCGTGTCTAATTTGATTAACACCTGTGTGGTTGACTTTGATGTGCCCCTTGATAGTGCAACGTATAGTTGACCATGAAAAAATATATGTTGCGATAAATATACTCCAACATGTGAAATAATCTGTCTTTGAGCTTTATTTATTGTCATTGCAAAACAAAGGTTCATTGCAAAACAAAGGTGTTCCATTGCTTGTCGTGTAACATCTTTTATATTCTTTTGGACCAAAAGGTTGAATTGAATAAGCTGTCAATGCATTTCAAGCAGCTTCCGGGAAAGTGAGCTGTGGCATAATTTGGATTTTGGAGTACCGAACTTCGTTTTGCCCACGACTTTAGATGACTTCTTAAAATACTAGTGAAGATATTTGTCGAGTCATGTTGCCGTTCTTTTCGCCAACTAATGTCGTGAATTCATGTAGCATCAGTAAAATTTAACATTAAGAGTCCATCTGATCGCACATTCTTTCAAAACTCCAAAATTACTTAAAGTTTTGAAAAAACTACATGGGACCAAATAGACTCTAAATCCCTGTTTGGTCCCACTTTAAATTTTTAACACATTTTTTCTTCATCTTCTTTTTAATCAAACATTTGTTAATAAAATATTATTACACATAAATTTGAAAAATTTCCTACTTTTTAATCATATTATTCTTCTAAAACTCATTATTGATTTCAAATAAACTCTTATTAAATAACATTAAACAGGAAAGTCTACATAACAAACAAATAGAAAGATTTGCAGTTCACGTGACATTAAATCATTAATCATTTATGAATAGACACTAATGCTCAAATTTATCTCCAATGAGTTATTTTTGTAATTCAAATTTCATCTCTATTGTATATTTAGCATTTGATTCTCTTTAAAAAAATTTTTTTCTATGATATATTCAATATCAACCATTCATTAAAGTCAAGCTCACAATATTTGACATTTCAAATATCATTTTTCTAAAAATCATTATCCATTTTTAAAAAATATATATATATTTAAACAATATCAAACACACACTTAGTACGAGATCATTTAGTCTCTTTTTGATAAACTGTTTAAAAACATGTTTTTAAACAACATGATTCGTCAAATCACTTTTTAATCACACATATTTTCTTTATTCACTTTTCAACCATATATTTATCTCGAAAATATAAAAAAAAATATTTTTTAACACAACTTTTAACAAACAACGTTTAAACAATTATCTACTTAAATTGCACGAGAAAAGGAAAACGAGAACATAAGCACGTGGAATATAAAGTCACTTAATTATTAGACTATAATAATGTATTCAAAGAAAAACCCCACTTAGTCCAACAAAAGCAATAGAAAATTCATCTCGCAGCCATCCACTGTTGTATATAAATATCCCATTTTTGTAGTTCATTATCCTAACTCGCCACAGCCCTCTATTTCCATTCACCATTGCCAGCAAGTGTTTGTAAAAATGCTGCTTCAATCAGGTTTAAAAAACTATATAATTCTGATTCTAACTCAACTGAAGTGGGCATGGGATTACCTACTTTACCAGTCCTTCTTTCAGCCTTACGGAATCATATTATTACCAGAATATGTCGATGATCTTAGCATAAAACGCTACGAAAACAATGGGTGTTCAGTAGAATGTGCTGTGTGTTTATGCAAGATTGATGATGGAGATGAGATTAGGGAGCTAAGTTGCAATCATCTTTTCCATAGAGTTTGCTTAGATAGGTGGCTGGGATGTGGGCATGTGACGTGCCCTCTATGCCGGAATAATGTAAAGCCGCCTCGACTGGCGGCGGACAGCCAGCAGGAGGTGGTGTTGATCAACTTCTGTTCTGCTAGATCAAGGGATCGTTGTACGTGGTGGCCGCGTTAAAGTTGAACCAGAACCTCATTCATTCTTTCAATTTCTTGCACAAATATGGAAATAGAGAATATGTATCAGCTTCTTAAGGCCATCTCCAACCCACATATACTAAATTCTCACTTTTACACTAAATTTGAATTACATTTATACTATTCCAGCTTCTCTACTCCAACCCAGCAAAAGTAAATCTTACACCAAATGTACACTATTCATCATTTTCTATTTTTTAAAAAATACAATTTTATTACATTTAATTATTTTTGTAATTAAATACAAAAGGCGTATTTATATTTTAATAATTAATATTTAATAAAATTAATTTATTTAGTAATTAATTATTTTTAACACTTAAAAATTAATTTTGTCATAAACAAATTGAAATTCAACTTGTTATTAACTGAAACTTCGAATAACATGAAAATTTAAAACACGAGATATGAAATATGTAGCAATGACAACTCGAAATAACATAGAAAATTTAGTCTTGGGAGTTGCTGGAGTCCCACAAGTGCTCAATCAACGTATTTCTTAGCGCAATGTGTGTTTCCCTTTCCTTAATCTTTCGATGTCGAGCAAGAAACCCTCGAAAGCGTTCATTCTCGTCTACGGCAACCTCAACTGTTGGACTCGACGCTTCCACATATGCGCCAATTGGTGCACTGAAAGCTCATCAAGTAAATTTCAATTATGTGATGCATGCTTATGACATTAAAACTTCTATGTGACTTACAATGTAACCCAGACATGTAATCTAAAAAGTTTCAATTAAGTTTGTCAATTTGTCGTAAAATCTACTGAAAACAATCACGTTCTTAGATTTCAAAAATATGAAATTAATCTACTTTATTTAAAAATTTGTAATTTATATATATGCATATATGCCTGGTGATCTCCTACCCGCTGGAGGGTAGGTTATCCTACCCTCCAGCACCTTTTCCATCATTAAAAAAATATTTTCTGGGATGGAAAAGGTGCTGGAGGGTAGGATAACCTACCCTCCAGCGGGTAGGAGATCATTGCTTATGCATATATACTTACATGTAGAAACAGTCCCCAATATCCAATTTAATAGTTACGACTCAAAATCTAACTTAGATTTAAATCTGAAATAGTTCTCATACATTACAAAATGCTGAAAATAATTTAATATGCATACGTACATGAAATAAACATGTACATATTCATATGTGAATAAGGTCTTGCGTGTGAATCGATGCATGTGTGCGGGTCGTGGGTGTTCTGCGTGTGCTGTGCGGACTCTCTGTGTGTGAATTCGGAGAAGGGAGGGATGGGCTTACCATGGGGAAGCGGTGTCAAGCGGCGGTGATTGGCTAAGGGAGGGAAGCACCAACGATGATTTTCCATTACCACCACCTGATTGATCATTCATATCACCACTACCCATTAATCTAACCAAATAGCTCACTTCTACAGCCATCCCACAATTCACCAAGAACAATATATTTTGCTTTGCAGAAATATATATTTCATAGATATATAGAAAGAGAGTTCACATATATACACACCCACAGGGAGGGAGGAATGGATGGCAGGGATGGCGGAGAGTGGACGGGATGGAATTTAAGGGGATGAAGTAACAATGAGTAAATGGAGTCCGTTAATGGATAAACAAGGTAATGATACAATTTATTTATTTTTCATTTGAATTAATTAAGGCTATTAAGGAGAATTAATTGCAATTTATCTTTTTGTGGTTACATAAAGAAGTTCATTATTTTGGGGTTTTTTTTTTTTTTTTTTTTTTTTTTTTTTTTTTTTTTTAAACATTGGTGGTGAGGGTGTAGATTTGGACACGTGGGAGAAGGGGGCTTGCAAATGCAATGTAAAAACTAAATTATGACAGCTGTGATTTTATGTGCACAAGAAGGAAAATAAAAGGTTTGCCTCCTGTAGGTAACTCATTAATCCATTTTTTTTTCAGGGATTACTGCCATACTTTGTTCAATAGCATTCTCAGGGAACATGTTGTCAACTAAATTTTGTGATATAGACAATAAAATGAATATTAATTGACATATATACATGTTAAATTTAATTAGTCAATCATGTAATTAAAATCTCTGTGTATGCAAATATACATACATATATATATCATAAAGATAGAATTGGTTTTTCCTCACAAATTAAGAAAATGAACTTAATGTAGTTGGAATTATAAAATTTTCTTACAATTTTATTAGATTTTAGTTACAACGAAAGGGGCTTAACATGATACAAAGTTGGATACACCAAATCTTGTCTTGCAGTGGTTTAAAGGGAAACCCGCATCTCCACATTAACTTCTCTCCTTGCTTTAAGTTTCGTCTCTTAGGTATTCTCAATGTCTCATATGTTTGATGCACACAAAGAAAAAGAATAAAAAGAAAACGAAAGGTTCACAGCACAAGTAACAAGTTACTGAAAATTGAAAATTTCTACATATATAAATCAAAAGTAACAAGAGATCATTCATCTTGGAGCATGGTTCACAAATAGTATATCATATAAGTGAGTTTTCACTGGGCAATATATAGCATCAAGCAATCATTTTAAACGTATGCTAAAGATAAAGTTGTTCTCCATTGTATTAAAAAGCCAGAAAAAGCGTGAAAAATGCGACTACCTGTTGTATTCGAGTTCGTTGTTGAAAGATTTGATCTTGATGGATGGAAACTTCTTGAGCAATGTGCTCTAATCGGTCTAGGAAAACCTAAAAATGTGGGGGGGGGGGGGGGGGGGGGGTAGCAGAGGAAACAAGAAATTACCAAAACTATATTTTCTAATTAAAACCCACCACAATTCCCTGAGGTTTTCCCTCAAGATGAAACATCACAAATCTAATGCAAGAAAATGAAGTAGCTAGAAAACACAGGTAAAAAGAGGAAAATGATTATGTCAAACTACTTCACATCACAGCAAAAAAAATTGACTGTAAACGGTTAAAATTGAGGCTCACCTGTGGTTGTGGTTGCCGATTCTTCCTCTGACACGAAAATTTTAAGGTGGGAAGTAAAAGGAGAAAAGTGAATATATATATATATATATATATATATATATATATATATACATACATACAAAATTGTTATTATTAATTAGGAATTAGAAAAGTTTGTTAGCTGATGCATTTAGATTTCAGTTTCCACAACCATGATCATTAGAACTTTAATGGCCTAATAAACGACTACAGTTATTGGTCGATTCAATTTCTTCAACTTTTTAACTCACTACCTACTTCCAGGCCAAATTAATCGAGATTATTGTTTAAAATACATAGTGAAACAAGCTTCTAAAAAACTGAATTTTTATTAATTAATAATAAAACATTAATCATGATCAACAAATCAACAGCAGAAAAAGGGATGGGGAAATAACCTAATCGATCACCACCAAAAATCGGACTTCCTGGTGGAGAAGATTTTTTTATCCTCCAGAGACTTGAACAATTACAAATTCACGACCTCACACTGGTAGACCTTCAATGTCGACGGAAATTAATCGGCCGCCAATCATCAGCCTGACGGTGTGACGGTGGCAGCGATGGCGGCAGCGACGAAGTCTAATGGGAAGCCCATGTACCATTTGAAACCATCGTCAAAAGTATCGAAGAGTCTTTGACGTGTTCAAAATACCCAAATGCAAGGTGCAAGGTTTCGACAAAATTAGGAGATCTGGGGGGAGTGAAAAGTGGAGGTTGACTATTAAACAGGGAGATTTGTTTGAATAACTCTTTTTCAAAATGCCCTTTTTTTGTTAAATGTCTTTATTATCCTTAATGAATTGTATTATTTTATTTGTAAGATATATCCTTGAATTAGTCAGGTTGATTTAATTCAATACCTTCTATTATATTCATATTCTTTAATCTTTTAAGTTCTTCTAAAAATACTCTATATTGTAATAATTTCTCGAAAGATTTAGGATGTTCTTTCTTTGTTATATATCCTAATGCTATTCCATCTGAAACTTCATCTTCTATATCTTCGTAATCTTCTATAATTTTATGAACCGTATTTATATTTTTTGCTGTTTCAACAGAATTAAATTCTATTCTATTTAAGATAGCATAGTCAATATCATCGTATATTTCTTTTAATTTAGATTGTCCAACAGAATGTATATTTTTAGATTTTTCAGTAATAGTTAATAAGAATGAAATTTCTTTATTATCTAAATATAGTTTATGATCACAGTTATTAGAAGTTGATGCTTGTGAAGTATCCATAGATTATCGGGTTGGTAAATTATTATACAAAATTTTCAGGTATAAGTTCATTCTTTGATCTAGTACAATACAATAATCTGCAATATATTGTTCGTATTTTTCTAAGAGTTTATTATATTCTTCAGAAGATAAGTTTTCATTTTCCATTTGTTGTTTAATATCTTCCATTTTATCTTTCAATTTTTCTAAAAGGTTATCTAGTCCTTCTATTGTATATCCTGGCATTAGGTTTGGACTGTATTTGTCATTATTTTATTTTCTAAATCTATTTTAATCGCTAATATGTCAGAATAATCTATAATGTATTGATCATGATTTTCTGAAAGTATATAATATTGTTCAGATGATTCATCCATATCTATTAAATGAGATATAATGTTATCTATTTTTTCCATAATTTTTTCTAACAAATTGTCTAATCCTCCGATAGTATATTCAGGCATTATAAACACAGAGGTAAATAATTTATAAAGTTTCAAGTAGTCTTTCAAATTCTATGAGTGTTTGAGAATTGATAATATCTATGTCAGCCATGATATCTATACTTGGTTCAAATGGTATATTATATTTTGAAATATTTTTCTTCCTCTTTTCTAATTTATCAATTATATCTTGAATATCATGTATTATTATAGATCTTACAGTTCCTCTAGCAAAGTTTTCTATCAAATTTTCTTTAAAACTTTTTAATATCTCTTGTGATGCATAAAGTTGCTCTTGGTATCCTATTTTATCAATTTCATTTTCATATTCAATACCTTTTTTACTTTTGATATGCTTTTGAACTTTATATGGACCTCTTTTAGTTCTGGGTTTTTTCATTATATAATTACTTTCATTCATGATATTAAGGTTTTCAAAAACTGGTAAAGAAAGATTCATCTCTTCCATCACTATCATAATCTATTACAGGATCAGAATCATTATCACTACTAAACACATATCCTAAATATAATTCATTATTTATTTCAGTGTTATCACTATCAAACCAAAAATAAATAATTGATTTTGTAATTTCTAATCCTAATATTCTTTTTAATGTTGGAAAGATAGTTAACAAACATGGCATATAGACATGATATAACTTTTTTATTTCATTATTTGGTCTAGTAAACTGTTTATGCATGAATAAAGGTTCAATTATGCTATGGTATTCATCATTATAAGGACTGTTTTGGTAATTAAACTTAATAATCCTGGATTCTGTCATGTTAAAAACTCTTCTTCCTCCTAATTCCGTAAAGATAGATATATTAAGAATACTAACCTCTTTTCCTGTTCTCAGTACCTTTGTATTTTCCTTCTATTGTTAGTGACCTTCAGGCTTATAGGTTTCTGCTCCACACCCTCCAATGGCTTCCTGCCTTCACGGGTTATTAGCTAAACCTGGATGCCTTCACTGTATAACTCTTTAGATGGAAAATATTTTAGGACAGAGTGTAGGGAGTTTTCTTAATAATATATCTTCTTTTTGGAAATAGGATTTAGAAGACAAGAATTTAGAAACTCATCATAATATGATAAGTAAATTGAGATTTTATTGATAATATGAAGATTGACAAAGGATTGGTATGAGAATTTTTTGAAAGACAGAAGATTTTTGGCTTTCTCACAAACTGAGTGCTCAAGAGAGTTCTGCCTCTTTTCTAATCAGAAGATCCTTATTTATACAACTCCACGAGGTATTATTATACAACCTCTTACATCATTCCTTATGTAATGGATACAATAATTTGAATTTTACAAGGACCTACAAGGACACACCTGTCCATCTATTCTTTATTACAAGGATACAGCTGTCCCTTTATTTCTTCACATGGATATATTATAGGGACACCTATCCCTCTATTTTTAGTCTTCTCATGGCCCTTACATTGTGCTGTCTTGTTCCATTAAATCAGATCTATCAATTGGCTTCCATCTGTCCATCACTTCTGTTGGTATGTAAAGCAGACTTATCAAATGGCTTCCACCTGTCCGTCAATTCCTTTGGCATGTGGGGCAATTCCTAGCTATGCACGCCTCTTGCAAAGTGGTAAAACTTCCATGGATTTGATGAGTATCAAATTTATTGATGTATTCTTGCAAGATTGTTGACTTTTCTTTTCCTCCATTAGTGAGTAAGGTCCATCCATTGTACTGGCATATGCATTTGAATTTTTTCTCATACAGGTTTTTGGCAATGTTGTAGAGAACTTTAATTCCCAACACCCTTCGGGATCTAAACCATGATCTTGTAATGTTTGGTACTGGCTTGGTATTTTTCCCAACTTCAATTTGAAAATTTCGAGTAACATACCCAATCGTGATAATATGCTCAGCAGGATAATATATCCTTCCATCAATTTCAGGACTGATCGAATAAAATTTTAAATATATGACTCTTCCTTGAGCAAATTTTGAAATTTCTCCTTTTAGTAAATCATCAAATTTCTCGATTTCTTTCAGATCTTTTCCTGGATAGATAAGATCCAAGAATCCATAATCAGCTGCCATTTTTGTCATGACGGGATCTCCTCCCTGAGTAACGATCAATCGTGGGTATACATGGTCTCCAGACGAAATGTAATAGCAATCACATTCTTGAAGTTCATATATAACTTCAACAGTAGTTTTATATTCGTTTTCTTTTGGTAAAAAAGGGGAATCATCTTCTTCTTCAGGACGAAATCTGACTACCCTTGTATGTTCATCTTTGGCATTGATTGTGATTTTTCGAGGACTGGCTTCATTTATAACAACTTTTTTGGGACTTGGTTCATCTCTTTTAATTATTAGTCCACCACAGCTTCCAGAAGATGTACCTGTTTGTATTTTTGGTATAACCTGTTTGGTATCACCCTGTTTGGTAATCAACGATTCAAACTGAGATTCAATCTCAATTATGTTATCGCTCAATTCTTTAGTATAATTGTGATGAAATGTTGAGATTTCCATCAATTGCTTGAAACTTCCTTGGAGAGTTTCTGCAAGTTGTTCAATTCCAAGCTTTATATCTTCAGCTTCCTCCATGAGGAAGTTCATTCGCTTTTTGGCATCTATTAGGGATCTTTTGATATTATCCATCTGCAAATTCAATATTCCTGCTTAAAAAGTCCGCAAGATAATTATTAACACCTTTAATATAAACTATATCAAAATTATAAAATGCCAAATAGGCTTGCCATCTATGGAGCCTTCTATATTGAGGTTCTGGTGGTAATTTATTTTTTACTAAACCTGCAACTTGAGAATTATCAGTTTCAACAATGAATTTCTTAGATAATAAAAACAATGAAAACTTCTTTATTCCTCTGATAATTGCTAACAGTTCTTTCTCATGAGTGGTATAATTTATTTCTGCTTGATTAAACGTTCCACTTGAATATCTACAAATTTCATTAAGATCTGTTTTTAATATTGCTGCCCAATACTTATCCGAGGTATCAGTATTAACTATCAGATTATCTTTTTCATCTGGTAATCTTAATTTTGGCAAATTTTTACATTCTTCTTTTAGTGATTTGACAATTTCTGTATGTTCATCACTCCATCCTTTGGTATTTGTTTTCCTGAGTAAAATTTGAATTTTATGTCTCTTTTTTGATAGATTTTCAATAAATCCTTCTGCATAATTTAAACATCCTAAAAATTTTTGTATTTGTTCTTTTGATTCTAATTTATTTGGAAAACTTTCTATCTTTTTAGATATATGGGTTTGTAATTTTATCCCTCTTTTATCTATTGATAATCCAAGAAAATCAATTTCTTGTTTTTCTATTATAGCTTTATTTTTTGAAAGAATAATTCCTTCTTTTTTGCATTCATTTATAAATTTAATTAAATGGTTTCTATGTTCTTCTCTATTATTAGAACATATTAATATATCATCGACATAGACAATTAAGAATTCATTGAATTTTCTAAATATGTTATCCATTCTTCTTTGATATATTTGTGGTGCATTTTTTAAACCAAATGGCATAACCATCCATTCATACTTACCTTGAGGTGTACTAAATGCTGTATATTGAATACTATCTTCTTCCATTTTTACTTGCCAAAATCCTGATTTTCAATCAAATTTAGAATAATATTGTTTTCCTTTTGCAAGATTTATTAGTACCTCTTTATTGGGTAAAAGTATCCGTCAAATTTAGTATATTTGTTTAATTCTTTATAATTTATCACCATTCTAGCTTTTCCTCTTTTTTGTTCAGAATGTTTCATGACCATAAATGCTGGACTACTATGGGGTCCATTACTAGGTCTGATTAATTTTTGATTAAGTAATTCTTTTATCTGAGTTTTAAACTCTTGTGTATCTTGTATTGTATACATCATTGGTCTAACTCTTATAATAACATTTTCTGTTAATTCTATTTTAGCTTTTGGATGATGTGGTTTTCAAAATAATAATGGATTTTCTCCACAAATTTTTTCTAGTTGATCAATGATTTTTTCCATATTTGTTTGTATGTTTGTTTTTAAGGTTTTTTATACATTATTCTTTTATTTTTTTTATTTCATTTTGTATAATTGGTTTTTTCTCCCATTTATCACCACGCTGTGTTGGCTGAACTCTGTAAGGTCTAAATTCTCGTTGTATTTTTAGTAAATGTGCACAAGGTGTTTGTAACATTACCATGTAATTATTTTGTTTATAATATTGAAATTGTTGTATAAAGTCATTTCCTAATAATATATCACATTCTAATTTGTTATAATTATATACTTTATTTACAACTATTTGTTTACTCCCAAGTATTATATCAATTTTATCAGCACTATTAATTATATGAGTACTTTCTCCTGTTACTCCTGTAATTTTTATTTTTCCATTAGTATTCCATGATTTTATTAAGAAGCTTTTGAATATTGTTATATCACTTCCCGTGTCAATTAATGCACATGTTGTTATATTTGTTTCAACAATTGTAACTTGTATATAAACGGCTAATGGAAAACTTATTTGGTTATTCATTTATTCAGCCTTTCTGCATAGTATAGTTTGACCATTATGAGTTATATATAATCCTTCACGTTTTATACTATAATCTTCTAGTCCATCTCGAAAGCTCATACCTAATAATACATGAGGATTTGCCATACTACTATCTACATGACATGGTACTAGGAGATTTATTCCTCCTATTTTTATTGGTACTTTTACTTCAAGTTCAGTCATATGTATTTGTCCATCAAAATTTATATATCTATATGGATCGGTTCTATGAGATATTAGTCCTTTATTTCTATTTGAAGCTATATGACATTCACTAGCTCCTGTGTCAATTAATATATTTGATCATTTTATATGTTCTATTCCATTAAAATATTCACCTTCTATTTTCATATTTCCAGCATTTCTATTAAGTTTTATTTCTTTTATATTACTAGTTTCTCCTAATTGTTTTCTATTAGGTAAACTTGCTGATCTCTTAATTAATCTGTCATCTTCAAATGTTATGTTATTATTAGGGTATTCTTCTTCTCGTAACTCTATGATTTCTGGTTTATTTTTTGTTATAGTAAGTTCATAATTTCTTGGAACTAAACTTATTTGTTTATCTGGTTCTACAGCTTTACCAAAATCTTTACATTCTTTATGAATTTCAATATATGGTGTTTTAGAATAAATGTTTCCATAATTAGAATTAGTAAATGTGTATAATGCCCTGTATTCTATAGTCATAATTTTATCTCCTGGTTCCATTATATCATCTTTATATAATTTGAAATGTAATCCTAAAACTTCATTAAAATTTCTATCTTTTAATGATATACAATATTTTGGGTAACATGTAAATATTAGTTTCTTATATGCTAGATTTCCTTCTACTGTTCCTAAATGACTGTCTTTTAAATTTATAATTCTTCCATCATGTAAACTTACAGTCAAAGGCGAATCTAATCCTTCTCTAAACAGGGATTTAAACATTATTTGGATACCTGCTAAGTAAACATATTGAATCTTTTCACTTTGTTTTCTATTAATCTTTGTTAATAATTCTGCCACTGTATTTTTTGTTAAAAGATTTAATTTTTGTGTTCCTTGAGTGGTTCTAACATCTATTGCTCTTTCAATTTTATGATATTCATTTATTGCTACTTTTTCTCTTTTCCATATTCTGTCTAATATTTCCCATTTTCCTATTTTCAAATCTAAAGATAATTTTTGTATTTTTCTGAACTTATTATTATCAAAAGTTACTTTTAATCCATAACCTTCTATTCCTTCATATTCTTGCTTATCTATGTTCTTATTTGTTTCTATTTCTTCTATTTCTTTATTCTGATTCTGATTCATTGCTTTCTGAATCTGTTTCGCTTATATAGACTTCTTGATCATAGTATTCTTCAATATCTGATATTTCACTTAGTTCACTTTCTATTTCTAGATATTCATTTTGTAATATTTTAACTTTCTTTTTGTTACAATCAGGGCTTATATGTCCCATTTCTCCACAATTCCAACATTTGCATTGACTTTTATCTTTCTTATAAGTTTTATTTTTCTGTTTTTTATTTGGATTATATCTTCTTTTGTAATATCTCCTCTTAGGTTTTATATATATTTTTCTGAAGTTTCTGAATTTTTTAAATTTTCTATTTTTAAATTTTCTTTTATTATTGTATTTTCTTCTTTCAGGGTTACATCCCCATTGGGTAGGTTTTTCCATATCTTCACAACATATTCTAGTTAATTTTCCTGATTTCTTTAATAATTGTCTTTGTTGACATATATATGCTAATCTTTCAAATAAGAATTTTATCCTTAATCCTAATGTTCTAGGTGTTCCAGGGTTATCTCTAATAAATTTTTCAAATTCTATTTTAAAGTATATTCCCCATGAACCTGGTAATTTATTGTAATACATATCTCTATATACTTCTTGGTTTTCATTACTATAGAATTGGACATAATAGTATTCTTTAAATTCACAAGTATATTCTTTAATTTTACACATATCACATATTGTTAAATTTATTAATCTTACTCTTGCATTATCTTTTTCTCTTATTGATTCTGCTTCAGAATTGCTTATCCAATTTTCTCCTAAAAATTCATCCGCAATATAATCTACTAATTTTTCTATTCCCTTTCTATCTGATTTTATTAGTTCTGTCTGTATATTTCTTCTTATTAATGCTTTTGTATCACTACTTGTTCCTTCCCACCAATTTCTAACATGTCCTTCAAAAGAGGCTATTAAAAAATTTATCATTCTATCAGTATTTTCCCATGTATCATCTTTATTGTATAAAAAGAATAGTATCATTGAATCTGCCCAAGTTAATAAGGCTTTTTTAGTATCTATTTTACAATCAAGATCCAATTTTGTTCCTCCATGATTAATAGGTTTATCATAATTATTATTTAGTTCAAATCTATCTTTATATTTATTCCCTCTAGGTGGTTGTCTATCTCTGACTCTATCATAATATTGCCGGTGTGGTTTACTATATAAGGGTGCATAACTTTCATCTGGATCTGGTAATTCTTGTTTGGAAGTTCCTATTGGAGCAGGGTTAGGTGCTCCTCCAGTATTCATTAAAACTTGGTATTCATTAAAATTTTCTATACTTAATTGGTCAAAATTTTCCATAAGCCAGTCTAACTCTTAATTGGTCAAAATTTTCCAAAATTTTCTTCAATTTTTTCTTCAATTTTTTCTTCAGCTTTTAATTTTCCTAAAGTTTTTTCTATAGATTTTTGTAATTCTAATTCTTCCTCTAGTATTTTTGGTAATATGTTTCTTCTAAATTCATCATCCATACTTCCTGCTTCTATTATAATTTTTTCTTGTTCGAAATGCTTCTTTCCTATTCTAAGTATTTCTTTTTCTATGAGTTTTTTGTCTATTTTCTTATCTTTGCTTTTATTATTTTCTTTAAATTCTCTAATCTCTAGTTTTAGTATATTTATATCATTTCTTACTTCTTTTAATTCATTTTTTACTTCTTGTACATCACTTATTAATATTTTTATTAATATTTTTAGATCTTCAATATATTCACTTATCGACATTTTATATTCTTGGGTTTTGAGTTTTTTGTACCTTAAATAGTCTGTCATACATATCATCTATTTTTATTTCTAACTTTTTGATTCTTTCTTCTATTGATATGATTTTTTCATTTTCATTTTTTCTTATTTTTTCATTTAACCTATCTATTTTTTCTATAATTATTCCAATTTTATCTTGATTAATTAATTCTCCTGATTTTCTTTGGAATTCTTTTAAGATTTCTTCATCTATATTTTTAACTTCTCCTATCATTTCTTTTAATTCTTTAAATTGTATTGTTAGTTTATTTTGAATATTCTGTAATTTTTCTTTGATATTCATGTCGTGTATATTTAATTGTTGTAATTCTTTGATAGCTAATTTATCTTGTAAATTTATGTTTTTATATGTTTGCCATAAAAATGCACTTATCCAATTTAATTGCATGTTAAGAAATCTATCAGACTCTCCCCATGAGCTTAATGGTTGAAACATAGTTGTATTAGCTCCTTTTATTTGATAAGATCCAACTGGAAGTCTTATATTTTCTATTATTTGTTTTTCAAATTTTATTTCTGGAAATTCTGTCATTAATTTCTTCCTTTAATATGTTCGATTTCTAAAATAAGTTCTGTTTCATATTTTGCTTCTTTATAATTCATTATTTGATATTCACAATATTCTTCTATTGATCCAATCATTGATTTTCTATGATATATTCTATAATATTTTAGATAGTCTTCCAATGTGTTTGTTTTATCATATTTTTCTTTTCTAGTTTTTTCTTTATCTTCTAAAATCATTTGAATTTTTGGTAATTGTTTTAAAATTCTATCAAAATATTCTCTCTTTTTCTCCAATAATCTTAATCTTAATTTTTCTTGTCGTTTTATATTTCTTTCTTCTCTTATTTGGTCCATTAAATTTCTTCTTTGTTATACTATTAAATCTAATTTTTCATTTGTTTCTATGTCTAGATATCTAATTAATTGAGGATCTGCTCTATGATAATCCATTTCTATAATCTTTATATAACTCTTCTAGTATATCTTTGTGGATAAAATCTAATATTTCGTTTATGATAAAATCTTCTTTTATTATATCGAAATTTATTAGATCATATATTTCTCTTCTTATATCTTTGTCTAAATCTTTTAAAGTTCTCAAGATTTCTATTTTATAATTATCGGGTAGTATTAATGTATGCATTATAAATCTTGATGTATATATTATATATTTATTTTTAATTTTTGTCATATAATATTTATCTTTTAGATCTGCCATATGGCTCTGATACCAAAGTGAGGGCGCTACTATGAGCGAACAAAAATCAAATAAAATCATAAACAAAATTAATAAAATTTCAAGGACTAGGTTGTAACTTTTCTAAATCTTAATGGGTTTAGTTGAAATATGATATATAAGGATATTTGTGGTATTTTATAGTGATTAAGGCTATTTTTAAAAGAAATAAAATTGTTAGGGTATTTTCAAAAATTGGTAAAATTTTTAAGGTATTTTCATGTATTTCCTCCTATTAAACATATAATAATTACCACTCAAGGTCGTCCACTTTCAATATGAAGAGCTTTTTGGTTTGAATTAATAATTATTCACAACTAAAGACGGATTAGGAATTTCAAGATTTAAGTAAGGGTATATAGTCAAAAAAAGTTTCTTACATCAAGAGCTTTTTAGATGTAGCATAAATATAATGGTTATTATAAGTCACATAATTGCAAAGACTAATATTAAATTTATTTAAATCCTTTCGATGCATATTATGACTATCATGTTGCAGCATAAACATATAGTAAAAACTTTGTTTTACATAACTCGTAGTAATTTAAAATAGAAACTTTGCATCGTCAGATTACAGCATGAGCCAGCTGAATTTTATTTTATTCAATAAAATATAAAACATTATTTTGTTGGTCTTACAAAATATTATCCATCACTTCATAAACTTTAAAACTTTTAAGTGTTAATAATAAGTAAAATAACATTAAAGAACTTGAATTCATCGGAAGCAAGCAAAAGAAATTAAAACTTAGACCACTACAAGAATTCATCCAAAAAAACCCATTTCAATCACAAAACTTAGACCAATGTTTCACTTTGTAGCATGGATGAATTTGGGATATCAAATCAGCACAAGCGGATGCTCGAACTCGTTGACTGCCCGAACCCTAGAAGGGTGATCTGTGCAACCTTTTTATGCTACGTAAAGGAGCTAGACGTTGGTGGGACACCACTGCTAGATCGAGGGCTCTTGGTCATGTTTGGATGTGGGATGAATTCAAGGAGGTATTTTTGAAAAAAATACTACCCCACGAACATTCGAAATCGGAAGGAAGCTGAATTTCTCACTTTGACTCAGGGATCGATGTCCTTGATCGAGTACGAGCAGAAGTTTGATGAGTTGGCTCATTATGCTCCTGAATTTGTGGATAGGGAAGAGAAAAAGGCAAGACGTTTCGATCAAGGTTTGAGGGATGACTTGAAACGGACTGTTATTGTGCTCCAGCTTGAAAGTTACCATGATGTGTTGGCAAGGGCACAACTGGCAGATTTCAAAAATCGCACTAGTGAGGAAGATAAGCAGCATGGTGAACAGCCAGAAAAGCAAAAGTGGGTTGATAACAAACAGCCAGAGAAGCGAAAGTGGATGGATAACAAGGGCAAAGGAAAACAGAATTTTTCCAAGAAAGGAAGAGGAGATTCGACACAAGGTAGCAACAAGAGCTACCCATGCTGTGAAAAATGCCAGAAGCATCATCAGGGAACTTGTCTTATGGGGACGAATTCATGTTTTCGGTGTGGAGAACAAGGACACATGGCTCGATATTGTCCTAAGTATAGTCAGCTAGGAAACAACCAGCAAAATCCACAGGGTAACAATCAGCAGAGGCCGTATGGAAACAATCAACAAAGAAATAATCATAATAAACAAGGCAATGCACCCGGAGGACAGGCTAGGGTTTATGTATTGGGAGGACAAGATGAGGATCAGAATCGAAATGTCCTGGAAGGTAAAGACCTCATATCCAACTTACAAGCATATGTATTAATTGATTCGGGTGCCACCCACTCATTTATATCCCCTAAATTTGTAAGTAAACTGAATGTTATGGTCAAACACACACAATTCCCTTTAGAAGTGACGATGCCCAATATAGATGTGTTGAATACTGATTGTATAACTAGGATGACTAAGGTAGAAATTGATGGTAGATCACTGGAGATGGAGTTATATTTACTAGATATAGACGAATTCGATGTAATTCTTGGAATGGACTGGCTATCCAAGAACCACGCATTAATTCGTTGCTTTGAGAAAGAAGTAATTTCCCAAAGGCCAGGGGAAGAAGAATTTCGACTATCTATAGCTGGATGTGGACCGTTATCTCGCGTCGTTTATGCATTGAAAGCACGACAAGCCTTATCATTAGAAGACACAACGGGTTTTCTGATGTCTATAATAAGTAAGAACGAGAACAACAGACCAACAATTAACAATGTTAAAGTTGTGTGTGAATATCCGAAAGTCTTCCCCGAGGAATTACCTGGCATACCAGCAGAACGAGAGGTAGAATTCACAATTGACCTCATTCCCGGCTCAGCGCCAATCTCCAAAGCTCCGTATAGAATGGTGCCTAAAGAATTACAAGAACTGAAGACGCAGATAGAAGGGCTATTGGAAATGGGTTTCATCCGGCCTAGTGTATCACCATGGGGGGCGCCAGTGTTATTTGTTAAGAAAAAGGATGGATCGATGAGAATGTGCATCAATTACAGAGAATTGAATCGGATCACTATCAAGAATAAGTATCCCCTTCCCAGGATTGAAGATTTACTTGATCAGCTCCGAGGTGCAACGGTATTTTCCAAGATTGACTTAAGGTCTGGTTACCATCAGTTGAGAGTCAAAGCTAGTGATGTCTCCAAGACAGCATTTAGAACTCGGTATGGACACTACGAGTTCTTGGTTATGCCTTTTGGGCTAATTAATGCTCCTGGGGTCTTTATGGATTTAATGAACCGCATTTTCCATGATTACCTGGATCAATTTGTTATCGTGTTCATCGACGATATCCTGATCTATTCTAGAAGTAAAGGAGATCACGAGGATCACTTAAAGATCATTTTAGGGATTTTGCAGAGGGAGAAACTCTACGCCAAATTCAAAAAGTGTGAGTTTTGGTTAGAACGAGTAGCATTCCTTGGACATGTTGTCACAGCACGAGGGATAGAGGTGGATCCTAGTAAAGTAGAGGCAGTGTTGCATTGGAAAAGACCAACCAATGTAGGAGAAATTTGTAGTTTCTTGGGTTTAGCAGGATACTATCGGAGGTTCATAGAGGGATTCTCCAAAATATCGGGACCTCTTACACAACTAACGCGCAAGAATACGATGTTTGATTGGACAGAGGATTGTGAGCTAAGTTTCAAAAAGTTAAAGCAGAAGTTGGTGAATGCGCCAGTACTAACCATACCCACTAGGTCAGATGGTTTTGTGATTTATAGTGATGCTTCAAAGCAAGATCTGGGATGTGTCTTAATGCAACACGGTAAAGTGGTCGCCTATGCATCAAGACAATTAAAGATACATGAAAAGAACTACCCCACGCATGATCTAGAACTTGCCGCCGTGGTCCATGGACTAAAGATTTGGAGACACTACCTTTATGGAGGCAAGTGTGATATTTATACGGACTATAAAAGCCTCAAATATATCTTTACTCAGAAAGAGTTGAACATGAGGCAAAGAAGATGGCTAGAGTTAGTTAAAGACTATGATTGTGAAATTCATTATCACCCTGGCAAAGCAAATGTAGTAGCTGATGCCTTAAGTCGTAAAGTTACAAGTCAGTTAGCCATGTTGACAATGCAAGAACCATTATGGAGAGAATTTGAGAAATTGAATCTTGAAGTTGTCACCACTCAGCCAGGTGTGGTCGCTCGAGTCGCAGCTATGTCGATCCGACCCACACTTCGTGATAGAGTTAAGGGCCATCAAAAGGGTGATCAATCCTTTGAGCATATCAAGTCTGAGATTAACTCAGATAAATGAAGGGATTTCACTATTTCTGAAGATAAAGCATTATACTACCAAGGACGCCTATGTGTACCTAATTTTGAGGAACTAAAAAGAGAGATTCTAGAAGAGGCTCACTCATCTCCTTATTCAGTACACCCAGGAGGCACAAAGATGTATAATGACTTGAAAGCAGTATTTTGGTTGGAAGGTATGAAGAGGGATATAGCTGACTACGTCAGAAAGTGTTTAGTGTGTCAGCAAGTGAAAGCCGAACACCAACGACCATCAGGGTTACTTGAACCATTGGATGTCCCAAAATGGAAGTGGGAGCACATAACGATGGACTTTGTGATTGGTTTTCCAAGATCGGGGAAAGGCAATGAAGCAATTTGGGTCATAGTAGATCGACTCACCAAATCCGCTCATTTCCTGCCAGTTCGGATGACATTCACTATGGATCAATTTGCACAACTTTATGTGAATGAAATAGTAAGGTTACATGGTGTACCCGTTTCTATAGTATCTGATAGAGATTCAAGGTTCACATCAAACTTTTGGAAAAGTTTACACAAAGTTATGGGAACTAAGCTAAAGTTTAGCACGGCTTTCCACCCTCAAACGGATGGTCAATCTGAGTGAACAATCCAGACACTAGAGGATATGCTTCGAACATGTATCCTTGAATTTGGTGGACAATGGGAGAAGCGTCTACCTTTAGTTGAGTTCTCGTACAACAACAGTTATCACACTTCAATTGGCATGGCGCCATATGAGGCCTTGTATGGGAAGAAGTGTAGATCACCAGTTCATTGGGATGAAGTTGGTGAAAGAAAGATTTTGGGACCAGAGATTATTGAGCAGACAGTGCATGCAGTTGAGAAAATTCGTGCCAGCATGAAAATTGCCCAAGATAGACAAAAGAGTTATGCAGACAAAAAGAGAAAAAATTTGGAATATTTAGTTGGCGATAAAGTGTTCCTCAAAGTAGCACCGATGAAAGGAGTGCTACAATTTGGCAAGAAGGGTAAATTACGACCAAGATTTATTGACCCGTTCGAAATTTTGCAACGTATTGGAAATGTTGCTTATCAATTGGCATTACCTCCAGAACTCTCAGCTGTACATGACATATTTCATGTGTCAATGCTTAGGAAGTACGTCTCTGACCCAAGTCATGTCATCAACCACCAATCTATTGAATTACATCAAGGTTTAAGCTATGAAGAAGTACCAATAAGAATCGTCGAACAGACATATTAAGCTCTCAGAAACAAGGTAATCCCGCTAGTAAAGGTACAATGGTAAAATCACTCTGTTGAAGAGGCCACGTGGGAACGAGAGGTTGAAATTTATTTTAGGAGGGTAGATTGTTACACCCACTCCCAATGTTGGGTACTATTTTCTAAGAATTGAATTTTTGGGACTAAATTAAGTATAATTTCAACTTAGGGACCTTGCTGCAATTTTCTATATATTCTCTATATGACACACGTTTTTTTATTTTGAAATGAAACTTGGCCAATCCCTTGATTTATGTCTTTTCTTTTTAAGGCAATAATTATTTGTTGACCATTATAGGGTGTTATATATGAAAAGTAGGCATACATGGAGGGATGTATGTATGTTACTCATCCTAGAAAAGGAATCTCCAATTCCTACACTAATTTCAAGGCAAAATTGACCCCCCTTTCAATGCTAGAATTAAATGGTCGACCCCCATCATGGCTAATCCCTATTAAGGCTTGACCCCTTTCATGTCCTATATAAGGCATTTCTCCCATATGCATGTACACACCCCCCTTTCAATGCTAGAATTAAATGGTCGACCCCCATCATGGCTAATCCATATTAAGGCTTGACCCCTTTCATGTCCTATATAAGGCATTTCTCCCATATGCATGTACACACCATTGTCAAATTATTTTACACACACGTAAACTATTGGAAGAGAAAATTCTAGGAGGATTCACGTATCTTCACTTCGTCTTTTCTACATTCTTTTCGGTAAGTATGTTTTCTATGTTTTGGATCATACTATGAAAACAATTTCAAGAAATTGTTATGGGTCCCACATGATATGATATGATATGTTTATGACTATGCTAAGGGACCGGAGTTTAGTAGCGCTACACATAAGAATTCTTACCACTTATGTTCGGTAAAATCCTTGTGTCTCCCTATGTTGATTATGATCCTTATGTTATTCATGAAAATTGTTTTTGACATGCTTACTGAGGTTTTTATAAATCTCATTCCACGATATTTCTTCCTTTCAGAAAATTGATGATTCGAGGCGGTCAACATGGAGGTGGCAAAAAGTGACCAAGATTGATGAGATTATTGGATTGAACACTATAAATTTTCTATGTTTTGATATTATTTTATGCAAAAACAATATTCATCACTAATTTAATTCCGCAATTAAATTATGACTTTGGAAGTCACACTCTATTAATTCAGTTATGAAATAAATTTTTATTATAATTGCTTTTTAAGTCTCGATAATATGTTTTAAATCTCATTTTAGTGTCACTCGAATGGTCAAGAGTTTGGGTCGTCACACTAGTGGTCGGGAAATATATGAACAATATGCGTCGGTTCCCGTATCAGAACCGGTGCATATTGATTCATTGAGTATATGCATCAGTTCTTATACAAGAACCGACGCATATACTTTATCTTTGTGCGATTTTTACTAAAAAATCGACGCACATAGTGAATTGGAACTTTATGTGTCGGTTCTGTGATAGGAACCAACGCATAAAGTTCAACTACACTTACAAAAATAGGCGTCGATTTTCGCAAAAGTAGACGTAAATAACTTAATTTTTTTGTCTAATTTGTACTAGTGAGTCATAGCTTCTTCACGACCCTAACATAATTTAATCTAGCCTATAAACCTGAATAAAGATAAACAACAAGATTTTATATAATTTATCACCTAAAAGTAGGAATATTAATCTTGTTGAAGGAGAAATCTTCAATTTTCAATCTCTTTGTGCTCGTAGAAATCTTAACTCTTATATATTTTCTCTCTCAAGAGTTTGTGTTTTGAATTCATGCAGCATCTCATGTTCTAATTTGTGTTCTCTCTCTCTCTCTCTCTCTCTCTCTCTCTCTCTCTCACACACACACACACACACACACAAACACAAACACACACATATACATTCCTCGTATTCGACCCCTTTGATAGCTGATATGGCTCAAGTCTTTGCACGTCCTACACCCATATATTGTATTCTAAGAAAACTAAATTGAACGTAGGAGTGCCCGATACCCCCTCCACCCCCTGTAGTTGGTCATGCGCTCTAATGATTTGTCCAAGTGTGCATAAATGTTACGTGGGCGTGAGAAGACACAGGATTTGTTGACCACGTCATCAAAAAAATATTGGGGGTCAACAACACATAATTTAGAGCATGTTTGGTAATGTGATTTTTAGATTTTTTTTTTTTTTTCCTTTATGAATGTGTGGATTAAAAATATTTGAAAAGTCAAAAATTATGGACTTAACTAAGAATGGATGGTTGAGATTGAGTTTTAAAAGTTGTGGTCAAAATTTTCATTTCACCATAAGGCTCTTATTTGCAATTAATGTTCTTTATCTAATTTTTACATATTTAATTGCAAAAGTCCATCTTTCCAAGCAAACATGAGTATATAAATAAGTTGACTTTGGAAGCGGAATTGGTGGATCATAATATACGTATCAAATAAAATTATATTCAACTTTTTTCCAATAATTAATTTGTGTTTCATAATTGATTGCAATACATGTAAAACAAAAAGGTTTAGGTTATCATGCATATTTAATTTATATGGTAACTCAGTAACTGATAATAAAGTCCAATAATTGATAATAAGTCTAAATATCCATAAATTTTAGAATGCAAATTTGTTAAACATTCACGTGAGTTTGAAATATTGACAGATATAAATATAGAATTATTAGTTTCATCAAATAATCGACAACTTGATAAAAAGGGGGGGACACGACACGGCATCTGAGGGCGAAAAAAATTGAAGGATTCCTTCATTAATCTGGATTTGGGATTTTTTTAGTGGGAAAATAATGATGAGATCCCAATCCAGGATCTCGTCGAACAACGCGGAATAACGAAATTAAAATTTAGGAAAGATTTAGATCAGATTTAAATACAAAAATAAACAAGAACACATGAAATAAATAACGGAATTAACGATAGATCGACGATAAAATCTTGATCCGACAATCATGACACAATGAATGCCGATGCGGATTGAAGAATCAAGATTGGTGAACGCCACAAGGACTCGTCAATTTACTTGATAAGATTGTAATTGGAAACGCCACAAATATTCTCGCGAATATTTGATAAGTTCAACGCCACAAATATTTTCCCAATATTTGATAAGTTGGATTTGTTCTCGAAGAACAAGAAAGGGACTCCTCAACCTTTCAATTGGAGAAAACTCTCTCAACTTAAATTCAATAATCTCAAAACTAAACTATCTTTTACAATCATGAAAATGAATATAAATAAGAAAAAATAACCTAGCCGCTAATTAGGCTCAAAACAGAATCCTAATTCGACTAAAATACTAAAAAAGGAAAATAAATAATTAAAAACGGAAATTAAATAAAAAATCGCGAAAATCCGAAAAATTAGATTTACGGCCGTAATGAATTCATTTACGGCCGTAAATGACTTTCTGCTTCTTACGACCGTGACTATATTTCTTACGGCCGTAACTATGAAATTTTGTAATTCTTCATTTAAACCCGAGGCGGAGTTACGGCCGTGAGGATTATTCTTTACGGCCGCAATGAAGCTTTTGGTCATCAAACTTTGCTCATTTGGTTCAGCTCGATCCATTCGCCCTCTCGGCTCGACTCCAACATGAAACTTGCTTCATTTTGCACGTAGATCACTGTCATATTACCGATGGCTCGACTTCGCCCTTCGATGCCGATCCGGATCCTATCAAATAAAATAGACAATTAGAATCTTTTATTCAAGAACATGACATGCACTACAGGAAACTGGAGAAATAGGGGCAACATAAGTCGCCCCTATAGACCTTTAGGGGTGACAATGTCGTCTGGTCTATAGGGGCGATAATTTTGTCCCTAGAGGTCGTTGCTATAGGTTCGTTGCTGAAAACATCTAGGGACGACATAAGTTGGCCCTATAGACTCGAAGTTATAGCACGTCCCCGATTGATATAGGGACGACGTTTGTCATTTCTATAGGTACGTAGCTCTATAGTTACGACATAGTCACCCCTATAGACTGAATTTCTTTTTTTAAAAAAAATATATATTATACCAAAGCAGAATGTCCCATTATGATAGATTAAAATTTTAAAAGTTTACAATGCATTTTACAAATAACACTACCCATCTTATGACCCAACCTCCTCGCCATTACGACATTCCTCATTAATCACATCATTTGCCGACATACCCTGATTTGCCACTAGGCGTCTAATAACTCTCATCATTGCTTCCATTTGGTTTTGAATTTGAGCCTAATATAATTCCAACCTATCTTCTGAGTTTCCAGCTTCAAGAGAATGGGTATTTCCTACTGGGGCGTGCGACGATGCTGAGCTACTCTTGATGGAGGATGATCTGCCCTTCGGGATTCGACCAAGTCCATGCATGAATCCGCGTCATTCTCCAACGGCCTCCTTCACAATGGCACGTTCGTCCACCTGTGTGCCAGTGGAGGCAGCTTGAGTATGCTAAGTCTCCCTTGCTTGAACGAGTAGGTCCTGTAATTGAAAACAATTAATTAATTAATAAAATGGAAAAATGATGAAACAAAAAAGACTAGTTTACGGTAGGTGTTTTACTTACGTAATCTGTTGTCGCATTCTCGTTCACCCATTCCCAGTCAACGCGTCTATGTAATTGCTCAAATCCATCCACAACACTCAGCCACTCCCCAATCTTGGGGTCTCTCTACAAAAAAATGTTTTGAGAAAATGTATTTTTTATAAACTTCTTTATAAACAATTTACCAAACACTTGCGTAGTTAATTTGACAAGTGGCAAGATCCATATGATCTCAACCTCGTAGAACCATTGCAGCTTTCCTAAATACGAAATGAAATTCAGTTCAACCTTTTCATCTAATCTATGTTTTTGTGTCTTCCCCTTCTAAATATAAACAAATATGAAGATCAAGTATTATGAGTAATGTTCTAGCTCTAGTTCAAAGATAAAATTATTTTTAAGTTACCTTGTTTCAATAATATCCCAAACTTAGGGCATGTGTTCTGTCCAAGTTTTGATAATAATGAAAGTTATATTTTCTTTGACTGGTTGTGTTTCCTGAGATGCCATGTCATAAATGTGTGTCTTGATCGCAGTGGGTGATAAAAACTAGCAAGGTGTCAATGTTTGAACAAAAACCTTTCGATTAGATTGGGTTTAACCCCAAGTTTCTATTACTGGAATATATATATATATATATATATATATATATATATATATATATATATATATATAGTCCAATCCATTTCTTCCTGGTCTGACCGGAAATTTATGTGAGTTAAGGAATAAATCTCCCGTCGAATAAGGTTTATCGATATATATAGACCTGAATCTTTTAACAATGTTGACCTTTAAGATGATAATACAACATTGTTAAGATCAAATGAGCAAGCCAATCTAAAGAAGTGCCCCCGTTTGACACTCATTATTTCAAATAATGTGGTTTTTCAATAGAAAATTTTTGGAGAACATATGTTTAAAAAGTAGGGAATCTTTTTGGATTGGCTAATTATATTACCACCACATCTTCTTATATGTGCACCACATTTTAATGAGAAGAAATATTCATAACCTTTAGTCAATATTACAATTATGTCCCCCAATTTTTTCATCATATTCTTTTTTTAATTCTTTTATTAATTAATATATCCGTCTCTTCTATCGATTTTATCAAAAAATTTATTAAAAGAGATTAAAAAGATTTGTTACAGCTTGTACAATTAATAAGTAAAAAAAGAATCAAATTTTAATTTAATACTTGTTCATTGTTTTAAAGTACAATACTGAAAAACAAAAAATAAATAAATTGGACAAAAACCATCATGAAGGACAAAATTTGATAATTGTTGAAAACTTAATGATAAGATTTGATGAAAAAATAAAGAACATAAATGTAATAATCTATAAAGATTATGGACCAATAATGCAATTCAAATATGGTGTAATTATAAGAAAATATGGTGTAAATATAATTGTCCTTTTCGATTTATATATAAATTATTTTATTTCATAGAATGTGTGGTTAAAAATGAGTCTTGAAAAAAATGATATTTTTAATAATAGATACCAAACAAAAACTACGTGATGGAATCCAAGATTGGTATGCTAATTAAACGAGTCATCATGTTGCGAAGCATATTAAAGGATAAATTTCACTTCAAATCAAGATAGAAACATTCACCGACGAATAAGGATTTGAGCTATTCCTCATGTGTGTTTAGCTTGATTCAATTATTTCCTCTTTTGATTGAATGCTTTTAATTAAATTATAATAATTAGGTATAATTATAATTTTATAGTTTTGCATTCAGTTCACACATTACAAGAAGATTTTGCTTTTCCTACAAATAATGCGCATACAAAATAAGCTTTGTAGGTAAAGATTATTTTTCCCCACAATATAAAACTTTGTAGGTGTAAAAAATTGGCTCCAAAAAGATGTTGTGAATATATCGCAAATGCACGATATTGAGATCAAGTAGTAAAGTGGGCTTTTTGAGTTCGGAATGTCGATCCCATGAAAACTAATTTACTTATCACTAGCTTTGATTAATCAATTACTAAACTATAAATAAATGCCAAGATTGTGATTTTTGAATTTTTAAAATAATGAAAGCAATGATCTGTGAAAATAAAATAAATAAAACAATTGAAATGATTTAATTTTTGTTTTTCTTATGAATGGAAAACATTGGGACTCATGATAGTAACTTTGTTATCCTATTCAATTTCTCATCTCATGTATTGTTCTGAATGTAGTGTTTAATCGAATTCATAATTTTATCCAAAATCTCCCTCTCAGTTTAAATTGGTTATATCTAGATAGGTCAACCACATATCTCTATGATTGATCAGGATAAGCCCTAAATAGATGCCTTCAATGACAAGAATTCAAAATGATTACAACAACCCCAACTTTCTATCTCTACCATTTTGTCAATTGCCAGATTTTATTACTTGGTCTAGGTATTAACTCACTTTTCAGATTATGAAAACAACTCAGAATTCATCAAATTGGTGATCAAGCAATTAATGCATTAAACGCAATAATAAAATCAACACATAAAATAATTTGTCCAATACTAGAGAATTGAAATTGAATATTTAAACAAAACCACATCGTTCGTCCCAACAAATAGTTCTATTTACACATAATTAAAAAAAAACAAGAAAAATGAAAAATTGGCAACATCACCAAATTCTTGAATTGATTTAAGAAGAAGAAAGAATTATTGCATCAAGATCCAATCTTCATCCCAAGTTCTTGAATTCTCCTTTGGCTTCTTGGAAATTTTCCATGATTTCTTGTAGAATATCTATGAATAATGAATTGGGGAACCCTCTTCTAGGTATAAATAAGTCTTTTTATAGTTCAGAAGTCAAGAAAGTGGTTTAATTCTTATTGGGCTAAAAAACAAACAGAAAAAATAAAGGAAAAACCAAAAAAATCACAAAAAAACCCTACATGCGCCCGCGGGTTGCAAACCGCTGTCGGGCTGCGGCAAACAAGGCCCAAACAGGACCGCGGGTCGGTCATGGTTTGTAAACCGCAGTTGAAATTTCTGGTCTATCAGCCAAACCTCAAACGCGCATGACTTTTGATCTATAACTTCGATTTGTGCTCTGTTTGTTGCGTTAGACTCTTCATTCAATTATCTTTCTAATGATATATTATGGGCTCCGTGGAGATATTTGTACTAAAATTTGTGTACTGACTTCTTCACATCTCGGCATATGACTTTCTTATTTTGCTTCAGTCTCTTCCAAATTCGAGTTTTTCGTAAAACAATCTAAATAAATAAATAATTAAGCAATATCAAACTCTAAAATACTTACAATTATCTAAATTTGAGATCAAAATAAGTACGAAACATGTACTTATCAATACTTAGCCTACAAAATTCCTCTATAAAATGAGATTTGTAGGCGGACTTAAATTTTCTCCCAGGAATAATTTTTGTTGGGATATAATTTATTCTACAAAACCGTAGAAGACAATTTTTAATTCATAACATGGGTTTATTTTACACTACAAATTTGATATTTTGTAGAAGTATTTTTTGTTAGATATTTTCAATAATTATTTATTGATTTGTTGTTATTTTTGCAAATAAGTTTGCAGCTTCGAGGCAGATATTGACCTTCCCTATCAGGTCATAGAATTTCTCGTGGGAAATTCACCCCCCTCCGGAAAACGAGGATTCATAAGACTAACATTTAACTCCAAAATTTTAAAAATTACAGGACTTTGTGGTACAAACATGTATATCTTTTTCAGACAAAATTCGTCGTGTAAGATATTTTTTACCGAGCTAATAATTAAAGAAAAAATCACAATATTTTTTTAGTTTCCCTACGAATTTTATTTTCATAGGAAAAAATATAATTAAAAAAAAGTCAAAATTTAATCTAGCTTTTTGACAAAAAACAAACATAAAAACTAAAAGTTTCCCACTAAAAATTTATCTCTTTCCCTCCCTCCAATCACTTTGCCCTAGAAGAGTAGCTGTCTACCCTCGTTTCTCTCATTATTTCATAGAGAGTTTCTCACTATGAAGTTGCCCACTACGAAGTTACCGACCGTGAATTCATCTCTACCATTCCAAAGTACTGTCAAGCAATCGTCGTCCAAAATTTCTTGACTTGCAATTGGGCACAGAGGAGGAGCTCGACTTCAATCAAGTTCGTATCTTCCTTACCTTTCATCTTCAGATAATAATTGTGTTTTTCATTACAAAAACTTGTCATTTCTTGGCCAAAATTGATCGGATTAAAACTGAGTTAGAGATAATAAACATGATGGGTTATAATTTCTTGGCAACATTTGTTTAATTTTTTTATATGGGTTTCTGTAAATCGTGGCTGCATATGAAATCAATTTTTTTTTTTTTTTTGATGTTTTTTTTTAAATCGTTTCTTCCACCTTTGTACAATTTCAATTAAAGTTTTACTATAGCCATAAATTTTTGTCTGGTGCTCATTACAAGATTTCTGCTTTGCTTTCACTGCCTAAGGTGTATGTTCAAACGCAAGTATCAAGCATTGAATTAAGCAAGAATGAAGGGATAATGTCGGAAGGTAACTCAACAAGAAGTATAAAAAATTTGACTACAAAAATTAATGAATTCAAGAAAAATCAAGAACTCGAAACTCAGAGAATCTAGAATACAAGAAATTTTATTTTATAATCGAATTGTATGTAAAAAAAGTGAATTGCAAAGACTCCTTTAATAGGAGGAAAACCCAAGAGTCCTCATTAGTATCAAATTAGAAAACTAAATATGAAAAGAAATAAAATAAAACTATTAAATCTATTAAATTTAGGAAACTAATTCTATTTAAACTTAAAAGCTAAAATATTGGCCCTTCCCATTGGATTTTCGAAAATCCAATAATCGAATTGTATATAAAAAAAATGAATTCCAAAGACTCCTTTTATAGGAGGAAAACCCAAGAGTCCTCATTAGTGTCAAATTAGAAAACTAAATATGAAAAGAAATAAAATAAAACTATGAAATCTATTAAATCTAGGAAACTAATTCTATTTAAACTTAAAAGGTTAAAAATTGGCCCTTCCCATTGGATTTTCGAAAATCCAGTGGTTTCATCCATTGTTATGCTATAGAACTCTTTGTGCTTGACGACATAAATTTTAGCTCGATTCAACGGTCGGATCAAAAGTTATGCCCATTTCAAGATTCGTCAACGAAATATGATCTACATCAAAAACAAAAATGACAGTTTGTATCTGAAGTACCTTTGACAATTTCTAGGTAAGAAGCACGAGTCTTGTTGTAGTAACAGATCAACCAAATCTTTTAGCACCCTTCAAACTTGTGAGAAATTATATTTACAATAATTTGATCACAAGTTAATGAAATAGAAGGTGAATGATGGTGCAATAGTGAACATAAAGAAATTTAGTGGAAGAAAAACATGAAAATGGAGACTTTTAAATGGATTTCTAAAATGAATTTTGATGGGAGGTTTGGGACTATAAGTATAGTTTTTTGAGTTGTAAATTTATACCCGTAATCTCTCAATATTGGATAGTTTTGACAATGAATAAATGCCATATATAGGAGGGATGACTAGAGGAATCCGTGTTTAGTTAGTATATGTGGTGTTTGAAACTTCCCAATGCACCTAGGTTATAAGACAATATTAATATGAGTAAAGCTAGTATATCAGTCATGATGATGTGGAAAAGAGTATATCAATCATCTGTATTCAATTCAAAAGCTCTTATACAACTTCTATAGTGTTTGAACTGTATTGTTTCTCCAGTGAAATAATTTTTTTTTTTTATTATTATATCAAATATCTTTTAGGGGCTATGGAAAGCGTATTGGATTGCAAAGCTTCCTTGAATTCAAATTGTAACAAGGGAAGTTCATATAATTCAATTGTTGCATCAATAATATGTGTGATAGTAATCATAGTTATGTCTTTACACAAAAATCTTTCCTCGTGTTATTAACAAGTGGTTTGTTTTGGTAAATGCTTTGATGTGTCTGTGTATATTATTAACTATTTATAGTCTTTTTAACTTTAATTTATTTTGAAGCATAGTTAACTTAAAAATTTACCAACTCAACTTTATGTCAAATTTACAAATTCAACTTAAAAATAAAGAATAGGTTAGAAAGCGCCCCCATAGACGGCCATTTATGCATCCAAATTTCTGCCCCAAAATGTTGAGCAATATTGCCTTTCATTTTTAATGTGCTTTACTTCCATCTCCATCTAAGAATTGAGCAATTTTAGAATAAAAATCAACACTTCAAAAATATTAACGAATAAATTTACCTTGTGTTTAGTTTGAAAATGTCTTTCACTTACATGTTATATTCATACTTTTTATTACGTTAATTGGGAAGAACCTCTCTTCCTTGCATTAGGAGATAGTTTTTGTTGGAATATAATTATGCCTAGATATTGAATGAATCTATGAATGTCATGTATTAATCTTCATGATAAATAGATGGTGGCATAAAGTCTTATGTTTTATATGTCATTTTTAGGGTTAACCATAATAATTATAGCATGGATCGATATTGGAAAACTAAGATTTAGCCTACAACATTATTTGTACTCTATATCTACAAACTTATTTCATAGTCCAATCTACCATTAGAATACGAACATTCGTGTAGGGATAGAAATTAGATGGCAAATATTATTTTTTTCTAAAAGATTTGTAGGATCAAACTTCAGTTAACGAAATATATTTCGTAGGTAAAATAAACATTAGCATACAAATAATTTTGTTGGGAAAGATCTTAGACGACGAATGATATTTGTAGCGAAAGGATTCGTAGGCTCATACCTTCGCCCAAAAAAGGTACCAACTTTGTCGGCTTATGTCTATCACTTCGATATTTGGCACCACACAAACCTCCCTACAAAATATTTTCTTCTGGGAAGGCTTTTTACCCACGACTTTCCTAAAAATTTATTTTGTATGCAGAATATAAAATCCTAGTAGTGATAGCTTATTTTTTTTTTTGTTATACAATTGAAAGAAGATTATATAAGTAGATGCACAAGCCTACATTCAAGATGTTGTAAATATAACGATCCACTAAGGACCTCCAATGTGCAGATCAACATGAATTCTTAAATCTAGCAAAAGACAATGGTTAACCCATAAAGTAACTTCAAACCTAATATCACATGTTGTGTATTTTGTTATTGCAAGTGTACGGATCAAACAAGTAATATAGTGGATTGTGAGCTAAGTATCATACCAACAAGAATTGTGATAAATTACCTTTTAAGTCACTAACCTTAACCGAAGCAAGAAATAATCAATTTGATGTTTATGAACTAAAATCTAAACTAACAATTAAAAATTAAAAATTAATATATAAAGAAGATCCAATTAAAGCTAACAATTTTGAAAGAGTGTTTTGTTATATGAATGAGAATGTAATGCTAGGATCTAAAATCCAAATTTTATTCAATCTTTTATATCTTGATTTAAATGCTTGACAAAAGTTTATAGATAATGAAGATCACTGTTACTAAATAATTTAAGATCCTCTTTCGAGTGAAATTAAAATTTATTCCTATATGCAATCTTCATATATTGCTATGATGAATGCTACTACATAAGAAAGCATTAAATATCACATAAAGCATAGGTATATTTCAATATCCTATCGGATTTTATTGCAATTAAAACATGTCTAACAAATTCCTAGTCTTTGAATCTAAAAAGACCTCACATAAATCATAAAATTATTTGCCAAATAATTGTAAAAACATGATTAATATAGTTAATTGCTCAAAACTATAAATTATCTTAAAAATAAATAAATAAATAAATCTGAAAAATCAAAGCTTCATCATGACCCTAACATAATTTAATCTAAAAACATGATTAAAGATAGATAACAAAATTTTACATACTTCATCACCTGAAAGAAGGAATTAAATCTTGTTGAAGGAAAAATCTTTAATCTCTCTTTGCGCTTGAAGAAATCTCAACTCTTATGTATTTACTTTCTCAAGAATTGTGTGTTCTAAATTCATGCAGCATCTCATGTTTATAGGTAGGGTAGAATCCTTGTTCAATTGAGAAAACTCACAAAAATTGGAATAAAATAGGAAAGAAAATATTGCCCAGTTTATACTCATGCAATCGCTTTGCTTTAAGTTAGGCGATCCCTTGGCTTTGCCTATTTGTGTTCTATCTCGTAAAAATGCAAGTGCGATCACATGGCTTTGAGTGTGCGATCTCTTGGACATGTTAAATTTCCTTCAATTTTTTACTCGTCTCATATTTGCAACTTGATCCTTCTCTTAATTGTATGTTGATAATTCATCTTTTGATTTGTATAAGTAAGCCCATAAAGTTCTGAATTTCTCAAATTTAGCTACTATTTGATTTTTGATTCTCTTTGTCCATTTCCATTTTGCATAACTTAGTCTGAATGCCCATTAATTAATCGTGATTCACCTCGATTGTTCCATTCTTTCGACTTTTTGGGGGGAAGCCGAAATAAATAAAAATTACTCAAATTAAGTAGAATTTGTTCTAAAACAATGATTTAATGTCCTAATTTTAGTATCTAAACAAATATATAAAATGCACTAATCAAACAAACTCAAACTAGAATATTTATTTGTCATAGAACAAAATTAAACTAAGATATAACTTTAAAACAAGACTTAACAATGTAAATGATTCAACATTGACTAGCTCACTTTATGCCTCAGGTTCGAATAAAAAAACCTTAGAAAATAATTTCAATCAGCACAATAAAATATCCCTATTTATCTGATGCTCGAATTTTCATATGTGGGTGGATAGCCAAAACCAAACGCATACTCGTATAAAAATATACCTAACATAGTGTGGCTTATAATGTGCAAATCCAATTCCCATTTGGTCAAACAATGCTTTTCGTTTTCTTTTTTATTGCATCTCTCATGTATGATCACTTCCTCATATTATTCTCTCCAATCCCAAGGTTCTTTCTAATTATGTGGTTTCTAAATATTAGTAAATTACATTTTTTCACACAAAGTTGTCAGTCTCAATCCAAAGTTCTAGATTCAAAGTTTATACCAAGCATTTTAATATTAACAATATTTTTCTCGTTTGTTACAGAACTTTTCTCATTAAGCTTTCTAAGTGACATCTATAATGAGCTTCGGCTGATGACTCCAATACAGATGACTTTAGGGAACATGTTCTGTGAACCTCTAAAGACTTACTTACCCAAGTCACCAAGGCTACAAAGAAAACTAAAAGATGTTATTGTGTATTATGTGCAAGTCCTCTCTCCATTAAGCTTCCTAAGTGACCCCTGTAGCGAGATTTATGTTGATAACTCTCAACTTATGAATTTTGGGTACTAGATTTGAAAAACCTCTAAAAGCTTAATTTCTCGAGTCACCAAGGCTATGAAGACAAAATAAGACTATTATTATTTAGCTAATGTTGATTTATACTCGTTGATTGAAACCCCTTCAACAAAATGTATAATTCAAGAACTTAAGACCCTCAACGTTTATGCTTACCTATACAAATCTTTTCACCCCAAAACTACCATCAAGCATTTTGATTTCTAGGTTTAAGGTCAGGATCTCTAGACTTAAGGTTGGGAAGCTCCGATCAATCCTAGGTCAAGTTACAATACTAAATTTCCCCAAATACGCAAAGTATATTCCTACACAAGTGATAATTCGATGGCTATGTGCACAGTTTCATAGTCTTAACATGAATAAGCAATTCAATAAAAACTCAATTTTAAATGTTGTCCAGTATTCTACCTAAAGTAAAATTTTAACCTAAATAGAATGTTATCACGGGCAGCAAGCAAATCTACAAAACCTTTTTTTTTTTTTTTAATAAGTAATCCAAAATCGAATGAATGCACAAATAAACAGCAAATGAACTAGACAGATAGATAGATATCTAGATAGATAGAGAGACAGACAATTAAGTTTTACATATCAAATGTGATGAATGACAGTTATACAAATCATGGATGAATAAAACTTGTTTACACAAATAAACAGCTAGGTTTGTAACTTTAATGGTATTTTTGAAACTTTTGTCAAAATTCAGTTGTATTTCGTGAAATTAACCCATTTAAATAAGTTGACTTTGGAAGCAAAATTTGTGGATCATAATATTCTTATCAAATTAAATACTAATATTCAACTTTTTTCTAGTAATTTGTGTTTCTTAATTTATTACTGCAATTATTACACATGTAAAACATAAAGGTTGACAGGTTGTCATACATATTTAATTTATATTTATATCGAACTAAAAATAACTGATAATAAGTCCAATAATTGATAATAAGTCTTTAATATCCAAAAAAATTAGAATGCAAATTTAGCTTTTAAAAAAAGATTTTTAAAAATTTTTGATAAAAGTTAATGAAATTTGTAATTAAAAAGTTGTGAAGGTCCATAAAATTTGTGATTATAATTAATTGATAACTTTAACTTTGATAAAAATCTAAATTATAATCTCTCTCAAGCAAGGGCTTATTAAAAATTCACGTAAGTGTGTTTGAAATATTGACAGATATAAATATAGAATTATTTGTTTTAATCAAATAATAGACGACACGGCATCTGAGGGCGAAAAAAATTGAAGGATTCCTTCATTAATCTGGATCTGAGATATTTTAGTGGGAACATAAAATAGACAACTAGCATCTTGTATTTAAAGAAGAAACATGACATATCTTCCAAGTTCTAGTCAAGTCCATATTGAATTGTTCCGGGGCTCATGTGAATTACTGTGTTTTATTTGTATCTTTAGGTAAAATATATAATTGAAAAATGAAGGAAAAATATGTATTGTTAAAAAGTTATTTGAGAAATTGTGAACATTTTAAATTGAATTATAATTTATTGTAATTTAAGTCAACTTGTTTCTGTATTTGAAAATACGTAAAAATATTATAAATAAAGATGTAAAAATGATTTCAGTTTCACATTAAAACTTTATATAAAGAAACGTAACAGGAGAACTCTGAAACACATCAATCTCTCTCCCTCTCTTTGCCCAAACCACATATAATATATAGAAATGGCTCTCTCTTACGAAAATATCTCCCATCTAGTCACAAGTCCAGGTCTTCTTTCTCGTCTGCAAGACTTAAAGCTTGATGGAAGTGAAAACAATGTTGGCTTTCAGTGGCTCGGGCCACACCTTTTGTCCTTTCTCCACTATACCACAGAACTGTGTGTGTGGTATAGATACCAGAATAGCAGATCCAGTTTTCTCGACTACGTCTCAGAACTGTGTTTGTTCAAGGACTCGGCCGACAGATTTAGTGATCTGCTGAAGCTTCTTGATGATTCAGCCTATCATTGCATCTTATTTGGAGATGCTAAACATTACAGAGAATTTCTAAAACTCATTCTCTCTTTCATGCCAGAGCTTAGGGAGTTTTCTCCACTCCAATTGGCCAATTGGACTGGAATTCGCTATCCAACTAAATTTAAGACAAGATTTATGGGCGTTCTTGTTCAAATAATTGGAGACCTACTTGATTGCGGAACAGATTACAGTGTTCTTGTGAGTAATCAAGTCAAAGTTCTTCTCAATGCGCTGAAACATCTGTACGCTTTTCTTGCTGAAACTGTACGATGCAGGCTAGAAGAGAATGAGAATATATTGACAGAAATTGAAGCTGTATCCAACGAAGCAGGACTTTTCTTGCATTCTTTTTTTTTCACCACAGAACTTATTAGCGTTGCCCAAATGGATCAGGCGGTATATGTTCTACTTAAAAGTATTGAAATTGTGCAAGTGAAGATCAAATATCACTGGATCGCTGTCTCGAAGAAGATGAATTGTGGAACTGGAAGCATACTACAAGTTGCAGAAAGTTCAAGTGAAATATCATCCCAAGATAAAAGCATTCCAGTGGTAGAAGAGATCATTGACACTGTGGGCTTCAAGAAAATGACAGCGGAAATTGCAAGGAAGCTTCGTGGAGGAACAAAAAAACTCCAAATTATTTCCATAGTTGGAATGCCTGGTCTTGGTAAGACAACATTAGCAAAGAAATTATACAATGATTTCAATGTTCGCTCCCATTTTGATAAGCTCTCTTGGTGTGTTGTTTCTCAAATATACACAAAGAAAAGGTTGGTGATTGACATTTTGAGCTCCATAAGTAACCATCCAAGCGATAAAATTTTGGAAATGAAAGACGGAGATTTGTTCGATCATCTTTACCAGAGTTTAAAGGGTCTTCGATACCTCATTGTCATGGACGATATATGGGATAAAGAAGCATGGAATTATTTGACAAAGTTATTTCCAGATGACAATACCGGAAGTAGAATACTGATCACCAGTCGGCTAAGAAACGTGGCATCGGAAATTTCACATGATATTGATATCATTCAAGCTCTTCCCCTATCAGAAGGTGACTGTTGGGATTTATTACAGCATAAAGTGTTAAAAAAAGAACGTTGCCCTCAAGAGTTGCAAGTTATTGGAAAGCTAATTGCAGCAAATTGTAAAGGACTGCCACTTCTAGTAGTGGTGATAGCCGCCGTTCTTTCAAATACAGACAACAGTCGCTTATGGATAAAATTTGCATTAAGCACGAGTTCTTACATTTCCAAAACGGGCGATGGCTATCTTTCCATATTGAAACTCAGTTACGAAAATTTACCTATTCACTTGAAGCCATGTTTCCTTTATCTTAATGCATTCAAGATAGACAAGGAAGTTCCAGTTCGAAAACTGTTATCATTATGGATAGCTGAAGGGTTTATAGAGAAAAAGGACCAGAAGAGCTTTGAGGAAGTAGCAGAGGAATATCTTTCGGAATTAATTGACAGGAACCTGCTGCAAGTTTCCAAAAGAAGATCTGACAACGGAGTAAAATCTTGTACTGTCCACGATCTAATACTTGACATGTGCTGGAAAGTAGCTGAAGAAGAAAACTTCATCTTTCAACAGTAAGTTTACTCAATTTCTTTATATTTCCCTTTCGTTTTGTTGAAAAATGGGGCTAAAATGTGGCCTAATTTTGTTGAAATTGGAAGACAAAAGCTAGTCAAAAGGAGCCAACTTTTGACAAAAGACATGGAGCTAAAATGTGGCCTAATTTTGTTGAAAATTTGTCATGCATGCTTGTGAATTTTGCCTATAAATAGAAGGCTAAAATTCACTTGTAATACACAACCACAACAAAGAGTGATCTTGTGTAGAGAGCAACACAAGAGAGGCATTTCACAAAATAGGGAGAAAAGTGAGTTGGAGAGAATAGCCTTTGCATAGGCAGATAAAAATACAGTGTAGTATTTTTGTACTCCTCATTTTTCGAGTTAGTGAAATATATTGGTGTGGGTCCGTGGACGTAGGCAAATTGCTGAACCACGTAAATCTTTGTGTTTCGTATTTGCATTTTATTTTTGCGTATTTATATTTTCTCAGTCCAATTTATTTGCGTCACATCGGTCCTGGGCGGGATTAGTTGCGTCCTAATTCCCAACAATTGGTATCAGAGCTTTGGCTCATTAAAATCTTTTGAAATTCTTAGTATGCTCTGTGGTTGCAGCTTTGACTGATCTTCCACATCAGAAAAGATTTCTTTAGACTGTTTTGTGATCGAGTGGGAGCAATGTCGACAGATGAGAAAATATCCAAATTTGACAAATTTGATGGTTCAAATTTTGGATTTTGGAAAATGCAAATGGAGGATTATCTGTACCAGAAGGATCTATACAAGCCACTAAAAGAAAAGCCAGAAGATATAAGCCAGGGGGATTGGGAGTTGCTTGATCGAAAAGCACTCGGCACAATCAGGCTGACGTTGTCAAAATCAGTGGCCTTCAACATAAAAAATGAGAAGACGACAGAGTCTCTCATGGCAGCCCTTTCTAGCATGTACGAACAGCCATCTGCAGCAAATAAAGTCCACTTAATTAAAAAGCTGTTCAATATGAAGATGGCCGAAGGCGGAAGATTTGGGGAGCACCTAAATGAATTCAATGAAGTGACGGACCAGCTAAACACAGTCGAAATCACTTTTAGTGATGAAGTTCGAGCTCTGTTAATTCTTGGGCAGTTGCCAGACAGCTGGAATGGTACAGTCACAGCAATTAGTGGCTCTGCCGGAAAGTCAAAATTGAAGTTCGATGATGTCGTAAGCATGATCTTAACGGAGGAGATCAGACGACAATCAGAAGGTGCCTCAACTTCAGGATCGGCGTTGAACGTGGAAAGCAGAGGCAGAAGTTCCAACAGAGGAAATGGGCGGGGCAACGGAAAATTCAGAAGTGGCAGATCGAGGTCCAGAAATCCAAACAATTCCAACAAAACTAAGGTTGTGGAATGTTGGAAGTGTGGGAAGACCGGTCATTACAAAAATCAGTGCACAGCACCTCCAAAAGAAAAGGAGGACAGGACAGAAGTCAATGTTGTGGAAGAGGAAGCGGACGATGCTTTGATATGCTCTTTGGAGAGAAAAACGGAATACTGGGTGATTGATTCCGGAGCATCTTTTCATGCTACCTCAAACAAGGAGTTTTTTGTAAACTATACGCGGGGTGATTTTGGTAGAGTCTATCTCGGTAATGATCAACCGTGTGACGTGGTCGGAAAGGGTGATGTACAGATCAAGATCAATGGATCTATGTGGAAGCTGAAGGACGTGAGACATATTCCAGAATTGAGGAAGAACTTGATCTCCGTCAAGCAATTGTCGGGAGAAGGACATGTCACCACCTTCTCTGGTGATAACTGGAAGATCACCAAGGGCGCCATGATTATCGCTCGAGGCAAGGATACTGGCACCCTCTACACAACGGCGGATGCTTGTGTGACAATTGCAGTTGCTGAAAGCAAGGAGGGCCCAAACTTGTGGCACCAGAGACTTGGGCATATGAGTCAGAAGGGACTCAAGTATATGCATGCAAAGGGGAAACTACCAGAGCTTCAGTCTACTGATATAGACTTATGCGAGAGTTGCATCTTTGGGAAGCAAACCAGGGTGAGTTTCAACACTAGTGGTAGAACTCGGAAGCGAGAGAAGCTTGAGTTAGTCCACACAGACGTTTGGGGACCAACCGCAGTTTCATCTATTGGCGGAAAGTCATACTTTGTGACTTTCATTGATGACCACTCGAGAAAAGTGTGGGTTTATTTCTTGAGACACAAGTCCGAAATATTCGATGTGTTCAAGAAATGGAAAGCCATGGTGGAAAATGAAACAGGATTGCGAGTAAAGAAGCTGAGGTCCGACAACGGAGGAGAATATACGGATATGGCGTTCAAGAAGTTCTGTTACCAGAATGGCATCAAAATGGAGAGGACGTTGCCAGGGACTCCACAGCAAAATGGAGTTGCAGAACGTATGAACCGGACATTAACGGAGAGAGCCAGAAGCATGAGGTTACATGCAGGCTTGCCCAAACAGTTTTGGGCAGAAGCAGTCAACACAGCGGTGTACTTGATCAATCGAGGACCCTCGGTACCGTTGGAGTACAGGATACCGGAGGAAGTATGGAGCAGAAAAGAAATAAAACTTTCCCACTTGAAAGTTTTTGGATGTGTCGCATATGCACATATTAGTGACCAGGCAAGGGGCAAGTTAGACCCCAAATCACTAAAGTGCACATTCATTGGATATGGAGGAGATGAGTTTGGCTACCGCTTATGGGATGACCAGAACAGAAAGGTCATCAGAAGCAGGGATGTCATATTCAACGAGAAGGTTATGTACAAGGACGGAAATGCAGTGCAGTCCGATGACACAGTACATGATGATCCAACATATGTTGAGTTGGATGCTCCAGAAAGTAGTACGTCGCAGCAGACAGAGGAGGATCTGCAGTTACAGGAGCCTGTTCTAGAGACTGATGCATCACAGTCTCCAGTCCCTGTTCTTAGAAGGTCAACCAGACCTCATGTTCCAAATAGAAAGTACATGAGCTACATGTTACTTACTGATGCAGGTGAACCTGAATGCTATCATGAGGCATGTCAGGTCGGTGATTCTGGCAAGTGGGAGCTTGCAATGAAAGATGAGATAAAGTCTCTCATCTCTAACCAGACGTGGGAACTAGCCGAGTTACCTACAGGAAAGAGAGCTCTACACAATAAGTGGGTGTACAGAATCAAGGAGGAACATGATGGATCAAAGAGATACAAGGCGAGGTTGGTGGTCAAAGGTTTCCAGCAGAAAGAAGGAATTGACTACACGGAAATATTTTCGCCAGTTGTGAAGCTGACAACAATCAGATCAGTCTTGAGTATTGTTGCAGCAGAGGGTTTGCACTTGGAGCAGTTAGATGTAAAAACTGCTTTCCTCCATGGTGACCTTGAGGAGGAAATATATATGCAGCAGCCAGAAGGCTTCTCAGTCAAAGGAAAGGAGAAGCTCATTTGCAAATTGAAGAAGAGCCTGTATGGCTTAAAGCAAGCCCCGAGACAGTGGTACAAGAAGTTCGACGGATTTATGCAGAAAAATGGCTACTTCAAATGTAATGCTGACCATTGTTGCTACTTCAGGAGATTCGAGTCCAGTTATATAATTTTGCTACTTTATGTCGATGATATGTTAGTAGCAGGCTCAGATATGGACGAAATCAAGAAGTTAAAGATGCAGCTGTCAGCAGAATTCGAAATGAAGGACTTGGGTGCAGCGAAGCAGATTCTCGGAATGAGGATTTTCAGAGATAAGCAGAAGGGTATCTTGCAGTTATCTCAGGCCAAGTACATTAGTCAAGTTCTGCAGAGATTTAACATGTGCAGTGCGAAGGCTGTCAGCACGCCACTAGCTAATCACTTCCGTCTATTTAGTGATCAGAGTCCTAAGACAGAGGACGAGATAAACTTCATGGCTAAAATACCATATGCCTCAGCCATTGGAAGTTTGATGTATGCCATGGTTTGTACCAGACCAGATATTGCTCATGCAGTGGGAGTTGTGAGCAGGTTTATGGCAAATCCAGGAAAGCAGCATTGGGAAGCATTAAAGTGGATATTAAGATATCTACGGGGAACTACTGATAGATGCTTATGCTTTGGACGAGGCGAGGTGGCTCTACAAGGTTTTGTAGATGCAGATTTTGCTGGTGAGGTAGATCGCAGAAGGAGCACTACTGGTTATGTTTTCACAGTAGGTACTACTGCAGTTAGCTGGATTTCGCAGATACAGAAGATTGTTGCTCTATCCACTACAGAAGCAGAGTACGTGGCAGTAACCGAGGCTAGCAAAGAAATGATCTGGTTACAGGGTTTGTTGGCAGAATTGGGATTCAGTCAGGAGAAGAATGTTTTGCACAGTGATAGTCAGAGTGCGATACATCTGGCAAAGAATTCAGCATTTCATTCTAGAACCAAGCACATTGGACTCCGTTATCACTTCATCAGATCTCTTCTAGAGGATGAAGTATTAACACTAGAGAAGATCCAGGGTAGCAAGAACCCAGCCGACATGATGACCAAGACAGTAACAAAGGAAAAATTGGAGCTGTGCTCAGCTTCAATTGGTCTTCTGAAGTGAAGACAAAGGAAATGACTCACACCATATTTCACAAGGAGTTGCAAGAAGGAGATATCTCAGGGGAAGCCACATTTGTCCCCAAGTGGGAGATTGTTGAAAAATGGGGCTAAAATGTGGCCTAATTTTGTTGAAATTGGAAGACAAAAGCTAGTCAAAAGGAGCCAACTTTTGACAAAAGACATGGAGCTAAAATGTGGCCTAATTTTGTTGAAAATTTGTCATGCATGCTTGTGAATTTTGCCTATAAATAGAAGGCTAAAATTCACTTGTAATACACCACCACAACAAAGAGTGATCTTGTGTAGAGAGCAACACAAGAGAGGCATTTCACAAAATAGGGAGAAAAGTGAGTTGGAGAGAATAGCCTTTGCATAGGCAGATAAAAATACAGTGTAGTATTTTTGTACTCCTCATTTTTCGAGTTAGTGAAATATATTGGTGTGGGTCCGTGGACGTAGGCAAATTGCTGAACCACGTAAATCTTTGTGTTTCGTATTTGCATTTTATTTTTGCGTATTTATATTTTCTCAGTCCAATTTATTTGCGTCACATCGGTCCTGGGCGGGATTAGTTGCGTCCTAATTCCCAACACGTTTTACTTTCCTTTCCAATTTAGCTTATTAACAATGTCCATGTTCTACTTCTTCAGTCAATTTCTAGTGTCTAAGCATCGCCATCGCCTGTGTTTGGACCATTCTCATCATTTCTCCGAGTTCTTCTCCATTCTTTATAATTCAGAAAAAATTAAGATCTTGGAACTACCATCCATTTGCACTCTAAATGATCTGCTGGGAATCACAGTTATGTCTGAATTGAGTTACTTGGAAATTTACTCGCTGGAGTCATCAATAGGCAGACTCGAGAACCTAGATTTTCTTTCTGCGAAATACGTATATGAAATAGAAATGTACCTTCTCAGTATGCCTAAGTTGAGACATCTACATGTTGGAAGTGGTCGTTTCCCGAAAAGATTCAATGAGAATTGCGATAGCTCCCATATAAATAGCCTACAAACCCTTTCTTTCATTTATATTTCTAATTCGAAAGATGAGGAAATCTTGAAATGCTCCCCAAATCTTCGTAGTTTGAAATGTAACTCTTCACCTGATCGTTGTCCTAACCTCAACTTTCTTACCCAGCTTATGTCACTCAAATTGGGATTCGAAGAAAGCTTTATAGGCAATTACTCAGAGGTTAACTTCCCCAACAATATAAAAAAGTTTACTCTTTCTAAAATGGGTTTGCCATGGGAAAAGATTTCAAAAATTGGGATGTTGCCTAACCTTGAGATTCTAAAATTAGAATGGGACGCCTTTGAAGGAGAACTCTGGAACACAAAGGATGATGAGTTCCAAAAACTCAAATTCCTTAAATTAAATAGCCTAGATCTTAAAAAATGGAAATCCTCGTATGATCATTTTCCCGTACTTGAACGATTGGTGTTGAGAACTTGCATAAATTTGGAGATGATCCCTTCTGAGTTCAGCGATATTCCAACACTCCAGATGATTGAGGTACGTTATTGTGGCAATGGTGTCAAGAAGTCAGCTTTGCAAATTCGTGAAGGACAAAATGATTTTGGTAATGAAAAGTTTGAAGTTATCATGTATTGACGTTTCTGGTTCTACACAGACCATCCGTGCACACCTAAGTAAGTCAAAACTCATCTTATACTTCCATTTTTCTGGCGTAGAAATCTTTGCTTATTATTTATTTGATTTAACAGGCGATTCCTTGGCATCCCACATGATTAACGTGAAGTTGACTCCTTTGTTGCCCGCTGAATGCCAATTGTACTATATTTTCTGTTTGTAAAAGTTTTTATTTTTTTTGGGCGGAGAATGTTATGTTTTAGAAGTAAATGTGTGGCTAAAAAGTATTTAGAAGAAATGTATTGTTATAAACAATTTACCAAACACATGCGTAGTTAATTTGACAAGTGGCAAGATCCATATGATCTCAACCTTGTAGAAGCATAGCAGCTTTCCTAAATATGAAATGAAATTCAGTTCCTTTCAACCTTTTCATCTAATGTAGGTTTTTGTGTCTTCCCCTTCTATTCTAAATATAAAAAATATAATACGAAGATCAAGTATAATTAATATGAGTAATGTTCTAGCTCTAGCATTGTTTCAAAGATAAAATTATTATTGAGTTACCTTGCTTCAATAATATCCCAAACTTAGGGCATGCGTTTTGTCCAAGTTTTTAGAATAATAAAAGTTTTATTTTCTTTGATTGGCTGTGTTGCCTGAGACGCCATTTCATAAATGTGTATATTGATCGCAGTGAGTAATTAAAACTAGCTAGGTAACAATGTTAATTTGAATGAAAACCTTTCGAGTAGATTGGGTTTAACCCCAAGTTTCTACTACTGATCAAACATAGTCCAATCCATTTCTTCCTGATCCGACTGAGAATTTATGTGAATTAAGGAATAAATCTCACGTCGAATAAGGTTAGAAATATTAATCGATACATACGGGCTTGAACTACTTCTTTTAATAATGTTGACATTTTAAGATGATAATACAATATGAGGGCTCATGAAGATCAAATGAGAAAGCCAATCTAAATAAGACTAAATGACCACATGATGGAATCCAAGATTGGTATGCCAATTAAACGAGTCACCCTCTTGCGGAGCATATTAAATGATAAATTTCACTTCAAATCAAGATAGAAACATTAACCGCTGAATAAGGATTTGAGCTATTCCTTTTAATAAGACCCAAAGTCTTAATAATGTGCAACTTTCACGAATGGAAAAAATCGCCAGATATCTAATGAATGAGAACTTGAGCTCCTCAATTTGTGATTGTAATTTATCCACATTTATAAGTCCAACGAGCAAGACTCCTAAGCGTGTATATAAACATATTGTTTAACATTGAACAATTCATCTTTTTTCTTGGGACAGTGACATAGCTAGTGAGGTTCAAACTGAGGTAATTCTTGAATTTCTCCAAATATAAATAGCATTAATTTGACATCAAATAGTAAATGTATTTTTTCATTTGATTGTGAATGGATTAGCACTCATGTTAGTAAACTAAGCCTGTGTGTTTAACTTGATTCAATTCTTTCCTCTTTCAAATATTGAACGCTTTTAATTAAATTATAATAATATTATAGTTATGCATTCAGGTCACAACTATCTTTTGTTTTACAATTGAAAGAAGATTATATAAGTAGATGCAGAAGCCTACCATTCATGATGTTGTAAATATAACCATCCACTAAGGACCTCCAAAGTTCGAATCGATGAATTCTTAAATCTAGCAACACAAAATGGTTAACCCATAAGATAACTCCAAACTTAATGTCATCTATTGCGTATTTTCCTATCCCAAGTATACGGATCAAACAAGTAATATAGTATATTGCGAGTCCAAGTATCGTACTCGTGAGGAATAATGAGATAAATATGTTCTAAATCACTAAGTTTAACTGAAGAAAAAAAATAATTAATTTGATGTTTATGAACTAAAATCTAAACTAACAATTAAAAATTACTATAAAAGAAAATTCAGTTAAAGCTAACAATTTTGAAATATTGTTTTTGTTATATGAGTGAGAATCTATTAATGCTAGGATCTATATATTATCCACTTTTTAATAAGGTTCTAAAATGCGTAATACGTTTCGATACGTTGAGGTCAAGAATCAAGAATCACAAGTTTAGGCATGTCAATGCGAAGAATAGTCGTCATAATGCATTTCGTACTTTTAATAATATTTTAATTGATTTTAACACATTAGATAATTTTTTATATGAAAAATAGGTTTTATTACATAAAAACTAAATACACAAATACTATAAAATATATAAATAATTTTCTTTAATTTTATAATTACTAACTCAAGAAAATAGAGATTTATGGTATAATTTTATTCATATTATACTATTTGTTTCAAAATGTCAAGATATTTTAATCCTTATAAAATAAGAAAAATAATATTTAAATAATAGTTTGGAGAGAAAAGTCAAACAAATAATGGTAAGTAAAAACAATTAAAAAAAAAGAAACAAAGCAATTTAAAAAGAAAATAAGAAAGAAAAAGTCTATCAGTTCTCATCCCATATCGGATGTAAATGTTGGATGGGAACACCTATTACCCTTATAAAGGGGTTGTTCAGTGGTAAGCTGAATTAAGTTTGCAAAGGGATTGCATATGTTTACATGCAGCCCCTGACTATAGTTTATTATTATTTATTTAAATAGCACTGATTCAATTGGTTTCTAACTGATTTGATTGGAAAAGTAACGGTCTATTATTGATTATTAACCATTAATCACTGATTTTTTCGATTTATGTTCAGTAAAAAGCATTATTCCACTCATATGGATAATGCGAAGCGTTTTCCTCACACATTGCGCTAATGTGCGCTGCTTTTTATTCAATCTTTTATATCATGATTTAAACGATTAAAAAATTGTAGATAATGAAGATCAATGTTCCTAAATAATTCAAGGCCCTCTTTCGAGTGCAATTAAAACATATTCCTATATATGACCCGCTTATATTTCTATGATGAATGCAAACACATAAGAAAGCATTAAAGATTTATAAAAAATTAAAGATCACATAAATACAACGGTACATTTCTATCCCCTAGAACTTTATAGCAATTAAAACATGTCTAACGAATTCATAGTCTTTCGAATCTAAAAACACGTCACAAAAATCATACAATTATTGGCCAAATATATGTAGAAACGTGAATAATAGAACTGATTGCTCAAAACTATAAATTGTCTTAAATTAAACAAAAACCAAAATAATAAATCCGGAAAATCAAAGTTTCATCATGACCCTAACATAATTTAATCTAGCATAGAAAAATAATTAAAGACAAACAAAAATATTTACATAATTCATCACCCGAAAGTAGGAATTAATCTTCTTTAAGGAGAAATTTGAATCTTGAATCTAAAATATCTCTTTGCAGTTGTAGAAATCTCAACTTTCATGTATTTTCTCTCTCAAGAATTGTATGTTCTAAATTCATGCAGAATCTCATATTTATGGGTATGGTTGAATCCTTGTTCAATTGGGAAAACTCACGAAATTCAGAATAAAATAGGAAAGAAAATATGGCCCATTTTTTACCTCATGCGATCACTTGACTTTGCCTATTTATGTTCTGTCTCGTAAAAAGGCAAGCAGGCTATCGCATGCGATTTCTTAGACATGTTAAATTTCATTTGAATTTTTTTAATTATTTTATATTTGCAACTTGGTCCTTCTCTTACTTGTATGTTGATCCTTCATCTTTTGATTTACAAAATTAAGCCCATGAAATTCTGAATTTCTCCAATTTAGCTCCAATTTGATTCTACATTCTCCTTGTCCACTTTCATTTTGCATAACTTAGTACGAATTCCCATCAATTAATCTTGATTCGCCTCGATTGTTCCATTCTCTCGACTTTTTGGGAAAATTTGAAATAAATACAAATTGCACGAAGTAGAAATTATTCTAAAATGACAATTTAAATTCCTGATTTTAGTATCTAAATAAGTGTATAAAATGAACTTATCAAACACCCCCAAACTAGAATATTTGTTCATTTTCGAACAAAATAAAACTAAGATATAACTTTAAAACAAGATTCAACAACATAAATGACTCAACGTTGAATAACTCACTTTATGCATTATGTTCGAATAAAAAAATACCTTAGAAAAGAACTTCAAACAACACAATAAAATTTATCCACTTATCCAATGCTCGACTTTTAACGTGTGTGTATGTGTGTGTGTGAATAGCCAAAACAAAACACATACTGATATAAAAATATATATACCTAACATAGTGTGACTTATAATGTGCAAACCCCGGTTCCCATATGGTCAAACAATGCTTTACTTTTTCTTTTTTCTTGTATCTCTCACGTATGATCTCTTCTTCATATTTTTATCTCCAATCACGAGGTTTCTTCTAATTGTGTGGTTTCTAATATTAGTAAATTGTATTTTTTCACACAAAGCTGTCAGTCTCAAAATTTATACCAAGCATTTTAATATTAACAATTTTTTTCTCATTTGTTGCAAAACTTTTCACATTAAGCTTTCTAAGTGACACCTATAAAGAGCTTGTGCCGATGACTCCCAATTCAGATAATGTTAAGTCATGGTTATGTGAACTCTTAAAGGATTACTTATCCAAGTCACCAAGGCTACATATAAAAAAGGTTATAGCACAAGTTATGTGAACCCTTAAAGGCATACTTACCGGAGTCACCAAGACTACATATTAGATAACGTTAGGGCATAGATTCTGTGAACCCTTGAAGGTCGATGACATATAAAAAAGTGTGATTGACATATTAGACATTTTCTATTTAGATGTCATAAGAGTGTTTTTTATTCTATACACCTGATAAATATATTTTATACACTTATTTATATGTCAAAATTAGGATATTATATTGTCATTCAAGAATAAATTCTACCTAATTTGTTATTATTTCTGAAATTATCTCAAAGTCGAGAGATAAGAAATTGAGGCAAATAAAGAGCAATTGGATGATAAATGGATCTAAACTATACAATTTAGAAGTTGGTGGTGTCAATCATGGTTCAAAGTGGAGCTGAATTGGAAGAATTCAAGAGTTCGATGGCTTAATTGAAGATATCAAAAGATGAAATGATGAGAATCAAGGGAGTCAATTAAGTCAAAGTCAAACAAGTCAACCCTCGATAAGAATACCGGTGGGGCCTATGACAAGATACAAGGCCAAAGAGGTCCAAGAGTCGATGGTGGGACTCATTTTCAAGCTCCGAAATCAAGTCCACGTGGAAGAGAGTAAGTTGAGGTCAATTGCTTATTTTTGGAAGCTCGAAAAATTTCGGTCGACCGAAACTCTGCAGAGATTTTAGAGGAAGCCTCAGTCGGGTTTGACTGAGTGTCATACGACCGAAAGTGCCATTTCGGTCAACCATGTGTTCGACCAAAATATTTTCGGTCGACCGAAAGTTCCCGGGTTCAAAAAAGGGGTTTTTTGTGCAATTTCTCAAACTTCTTACTTTCACTTTTGTAATACAAATTGTAAATTGTTTGAAACTCTAGCTTAGTTTTGGACATCAGGAACACTCCTTGGAGAGCTTTTAGAGAGGTAAAATTCTTTCTTCACTTGTAACTATCTTTAAAATTCTCTTCAACTGATATATTGAGAATTTGTCTTGTGTATTTGTTATTGTCTATTTCACAAAATCTTGGTATTTTTCTTAGTCTTTCCATTGGGCTAGGGTTCATCCTTCTAGAATTTTGGTTGGGTTAAACTTGGGTCAAGATTATCCATTTATTACCATTTTTAGCTTTCTTGGGTTGATACAAAAATTATTGTGAGAATTTTTGGTTTAAACAGAAAGGGGGTTCTCATCATTTGATATCAAAGCTTTGCTCTAAAAATATGTAGTCCGATATTTAAATTCTTGTTGTTCTTGTTATTCTCCATATCAAAAAAAAAAAAAAAAAAAACACGAAAATTCCAAGACAATTGGGGAAAACTCGAAGCACATGAATATTTCTTGAAAATCTACTTACTGGGTATTATTGTTGTTATCTATTTGAAATTTGTTGGGGGTTTGAACAAACACTTGAAAAATCATAAACTATTCAAGTTTGCATCATAAGTGTTTGACAAAATGTCCCAAGGAGTGTTTACATGTTGAAATCCTACCTTTCATTTGCAAAACACATTTGTTGTTGTAGAATTTGTGCTGCACAAGAATTGAGTTCTCAATCGATTTGAATTACGTTCCTTGGAGAGTTTGGGTAAGAAAAATTGGAATGGTAAAACGCAGGAGTGGTGAGCTCATTAGAGGGAAAAATCCTAATTGAGTGAAACACGAGCAAAAATAATTTGTGAAGACACTTGCACACTTACACTTCATGGCTAATACGCATACTTCAAGTGGACATGATTTCAATGTACAAACTCAAGAGTTGAGGGATTTGATACAAGCTCTCACGGTTACCATGTTGGATATGGGAGGAAGATTGGAGGGGAGGTTAGTAAAGTTGGAGACTAGGAGGAAAATTCCACCCCCAAGGGATGATAATGTTAGGAGGGATGATAGGAGAAGAGCTAGAGGTGAGTATGAGGATGATGATGATGAATTGGAAAGTGAAGGGGGTAGTGACCAAAATTGGAACATGGGTAGAATAGAGGAGGTAGGAATGTGAGGGGAGTTGGTCGAGGTTAGGGGAGGAACCATGGAGGTAGAGACGGAGTGGATGGTAATCTTGGAAGCATAAAGATGAAAATTCCTTCTTTCTATGGGAAGAGTGATCCGGATGCCTACCTAGAATGGGAAAGAAAAATGGAATTGATTTTTGAATGCCATAGATACTCCGAGGATAAAAATGTTAAGTTAGCGGTATTGGAGTTTGCCGACTATGCCTTAGCTTGGTGGGATAATTTATTTCTCGCTAGGAGAAGGAATCTAGAGGGTAGTGTGGATACTTGGGATGAATTGAAGACTCTTATGAGGAGAAGGTTTGTATCTAGTCACTACTATAGGGGGCTCTATCAAAGATTACAAACTCTTACTCAAGGATCTAAGGGGGTTGAAGATTATTACAAGGAGTTGGAGAAGGCCTTAATGAGGGCTAATATAGAGGAGGATAGAGAGCCACCATGGCTCGATTTATGAGTGGGTTGAATAGGGAGATAGCCAATGTAGTGGAGTTACACCATTATGTCAGATGGAGGAGTTGGTGCACATGGCTATAAAAGTGGAAGCTCAATTGAAAAAGAAGGAGCAATTTAAAAGAAAGGGACAAGAAATTTTTTTGGGGGGTCCTAGTTCCATTCGGAAGTCTAAGTGGGGGGGTGATAAGGTTGATAAAACTCCACTTAAATACAACATTGAAACCTCCAAGGGGAAGGAAGTTGGCTTCATCAAGGATAAGCCCAAGATTGTTCCTAACTCTTCTAGGAGTCGGGATATTGAATGCTTCAAATGTAGGGAACGGGGGCATTATTCTCGAGAGTGCCCTAACAATAGGGTGATGTTTATTAAGAATGAGGAGTGGTACTCGGAAGATGAAGAGGATGAAGAGAGAGTGCAAGTTGGGGATGATAGTGATGATGAGGAAGAAAAGGTGGAGGGAGTTGTTAGTCCACCCAAGTCCTTGGTCACCATTAGATCTCTCAAAACCCAAACCAAAGTGGATGAGATGGCTAAGCAAAGAGAAAATATTTTCCATACTAGGTGTCTTGTGAGGGATAAATCTTGTAGTCTCATCATTGATAGGGAAAGTTGCACCAATGTAGCAAGCACTAGTATGGTAGAGAGGTTGGGATTACCCTTAATGCCACATCCTAGTCCTTTTAAGTTACAATGATTGAGTGATTATGGTGAGTTGAAGGTAAGCAAGCAAGTACTTCTTACTTTCAACATTGGGACATATGAAGATCAAGTACTTTGTGATGTGGTTCCCATGCATGCTACACATATATTATTCGGTAGGCCATTGCAATATGATAGGAGAGTGTCGCATGATAGGAGGAAAAATAGATATAGCTTCTAAATGAATGGGAAGCCCGTAACACTACTGCCTTTGAGTCCGAAAGAAGTGTATAAAGACCAATTGAAACTCAAAAGGGAGGAGGAAGAGGGAAAAAAAAGAGAAGAAAAAAAAAAGATGGAGTTGAGTGGGGCACAAAAAGAGAATAAAAAAGGGGAGAAAAGTGGTGAAAAAAATGAGGGGGTGAAAGAAAAAAGAAGAGAGCAAAAGATGTTGAGAAAAAAAATGAATTTTTATGCTAGTAAGGGAGATGTGGAGAGAGCGTTAAAAGAAAAGCATCACATCCTTTTGATGGTATATAAGGAGTCTCTCCTTAAATTGGATGAATCTCACAGTTCAACCACTTTAGCTACTTCATTATTGCAGGAGTTTGAAGATGTCTTCCCGGAGGAGATGCCTAGTGGACTTTCACCCATTAGGGGCATCGAGCATCAGATTGATTTCATTCCCGGAGTCGTCATCCCAAATAGATCGGCATACCGAAGCAACCCGGAAGAGACCAAGGAACTCCAAAAGCAATTCGAGGAGTTGATGAGCAAAGGATATGTTCGTGAGTGCATGAGTCCTTGTATCGTTCCCGTGCTACTAGTGCCCAAGAAGGATGGAATCTATAGAATGTGCGTCGATTGCCATACCATCAACAACATAACGGTAAAGTATCGACACCCCATTCCTAGGTTAGCTGATATGCTAGATGAATTGCATGGTTCTTGCATTTTTAGCAAAATTGATTTGAGGAGTGGATACCACCAAATTAAGATGAGAGAAGGAGATGAATGGAAAACCATTTTTAAAACTAAATATGGGTTATCTGAGTGGTTGGTTATGCCCTTCGGTCTCACTAATGCACCGAGCACTTTTATGAGATTAATGAATTATGTTTTGCGTGCATTCTTTAGAAAATTTGTGGTAGTTTACTTTAATGATATTTTGATTTATAGCAAGAATTTGAATGAGCATATTGAACACTTGAGAATTTTACTTTTGGGTTTAAAGGAAGAATAATTGTATGCAAATCTCAAAAAGTGTAATTTTTGCATGGAGAGTGATGTCTTTCTTGGATTTGTAGTTAGTACTAAGGGGATAGAGGTCAATGAGGAGAAGATCAAAGCCATTAAGGAATGGCCCACTCCCACAAGTGTCACCGAGGTAAGAAGTTTTCATGGGTTAGCTAGTTTTTACCGTCATTTTATCAAGGATTTTAGCACACTAGCTTCACCACTTACCGAGATTGTCAAAAAGTATGTTGGTTTTAAATGGGGGGAGGCACAAGAAAATGCGTTTAATGAAATAAAGGAAAGATTGTGCACCGCCCTGGTTTTATTTTATCTTTTCCTAACTTTGACAAAACTTTTGAGATTGAATGTGATGCTTCAGGCACTGGTATTGGAGCAGTTTTGATGCAAGAAAAAAGGTCGATTGCCTACTTTAGTGAGAAGCTCACTGGAGCCACCTTAAACTACTCCACATATGTCAAGGAGCTATATGCGTTGGTGAGAGCATTAGAGACACCACTACTTGTGGCCTAGGGAGTTCGTTATCCACACCGAGCATGAATCGTTGAAGCACTTGAACAGGGCAAGGGAAGTTGAGCAAGAGGCATGTCAAATGGGTGGAGTACGTTGAAACATTTCCATATGTCATCAAATACAAACAAGGTAAGGAGAATGTGGTAGCCGATGCCCTCTCTAGAAGATATGCTCTTATTACTACTTTGAGTGCCAAGTTGTTGGGTTTTGAGAGTATTAAAGATTTGTATGTGCATGATGCGGATTTTGGACGTATATTTGTTTCATGTGAAAGGGTTGCATGTGATAAATATTATAGGCATGAGGGTTTTTATTTCGTGAAGGTAAACTTTGCGTGCCAAATTGCTCATTGAGGGACTTGATGGTGAGGGAGGCCCATGAGAGAGGTTTAATGGCACTTTGGGGTGAGGAGGACCTTGGAAATTTTGCAAGAACACTTCTTTTGGCCTAAAATGAGGAGGGACGTTGGGAGAATTTATTCTAGGTGCATAAATTGTAGGAAAGCCAAGTCCAAGGTAGCACTATTATATACACCCTACCCGTTCCTAGTGAACCGTGGACCGACATCTCCATGGACTTTATTTTAGGTCTACCTAGGTATAAGAAGGGGAGCGATTCCATCTTTGTGATATTTGATCGATTTAGTAAAATGGCACATTTCCTTACTTTTCATATAACCCATGATGCCACTCACATAGCCAACTTATTCTTTAAGGAGGTAGTGAGACTCCACGGGATTCCTAGGAGCATTGTGTCTGATAAGGATGTCAAATTTCTTAGCCACTTTTGGAAGGTTTTGTGGGAAAAATTGGGGACTAAACTTTTATTTTTCATGACTTGTCACCCCCAAACCGATGGCCAAATCGAAGTGGTTAATAGAACATTAACAAAACTCCTTCGCACTATCCTTAAAGGCAATCTAAAGAATTGGGAAGAGTGTCTACCTTTTGTTGAATTTGCGTATAAATGAAGTGTTCATTCTACTACTTCTTTTTCTCCATTTGAGATTGTTTATGGCCTTAACCCATTAACTCCTTTGGATTTGATTTCTTTACCTATTGATGAAAGAGGTAGTTTAGATGGGAAGAGAAAGGCGGAGCTAGTCATATCTATCCACGAGAAAGTCAAACTCTAAATCGAAAAGAAGAATGAACAGTATGCCTCCAGTGCCAACAAAGGTAGAAAGCGAGGGTCATTCGAGCTCGGTGATTGGGTGTGGTTACATTTGAGGAAGGTACAGTTCCTGAATCAAAGAAAGTCAAAATTGCAACCACTTGGTGATGGTCCCTTTCAAATCAATGGGAAAATTAATGACAATGCCTACAAGCTTGACCTCCAAGGTGAGTACAATGTATCGGCTTCTTTTATTGTTTTTGACTTATCCCTTTTTTATGCAGGTGAAGATTCGAGGTCGAGTCCTTGTCCAGAGGGAGGGGATGATGAGAATCAAGGAAGTCAATCAAGTCAAAGTCAAATAAGTCAACCCTCGATAAGAATACTAGTGGGGCCTATGACAAGATACAAGGCCAAAGAGGTCCAAGAGTCAATGGCGGGACTCATTTTCAAGCTCCGAAATCAAGTCCACGTGGAAGAGAGCAAGATTGAGGTCAAATGCTTATTTTTGGAAGCTCGGGAAATTTCAGTCGACCTAAAGTCACTTCGATCGTCCGAAACTCTACAGAGATTTTAGAGGAAGCCTCAATTGGGTTCGGCGCTATTTCGGTCGACCATGTGTTCGACCGAAAGTTCTCGGGTTCAAAAAAGGGATTTTTTGTGCAATTTCTCAAACTTCTTACTTTCACTTTTGTAATACAAATAGTAAATTGTTTGAAACCTTAGCTTAGTTTTGGACATCAAGAACACTCCTTGGAGAGCTTTTAGAGAGGTAAAATCCTTTCTTCAACTTATATATTGAGAATTTGTCTTGTGTAATTGTTGTTGTCTATTCCACAAAATCTTGGTATTTGTCTTAATCTTTCCATTGGGCCAGGGTTCATCCTCCTAGAATTTTGGTTGGGTTAAACTTGGGTCAAGATTATCCATTTATTACCATTTTTAGGTTTGTTGGGTTGATACAAAAATTGTTGTGGGAATTTTTGGTTTAAACACCAAGGGGGTTTACATCATGAAATGAGTTAAATGAGGAAGATAAAAAGTTTATGGGCCAAAATAACCTAATCGGAAGAGATGGGCTTACCGACAATTAAAGGATGAGGACCTACTTAAAAGAATTCGAAAGATAGAAATTACTGGAAACACTAAAACCAAGAGATTGCGTGCTATTCTATAGCGCGGTCGTGAGTCACTATTTAAAAGAAGCAGTTTCAAAACCAGATGACCACGCGATAGCATGTGTTTCCAACTAGGACGTGGATTTGCCTAAAAACCTGATTCTTGATATCATTTCTTTCCTTATTCAATTACGTTTCTTACTAAACTATATACAGAACATGTCATGCATGAAAAATAAAGACTTTTGCGTAGCTTGTTAGCAATTTTCGCAAGTGTACGGATCACACAAGTAATAAAGTGGACCAAGAGTCCGGATATCGTACTCAAGGAATTGAGTAAATTGAATTCTAGGTTGACTTCCTTAACTTGGACAAGAATTTCAAAGATGATTTTGTTGAATGATTTATAACTATGAAATAAAACCAAATAGGCAATTTAAACTTGAATTGAAATCAATGTAAGCAAGCATGTCGGTAATTGAGAATCCACCATAAATCTATCATCTAGGCTTTGACTTAATTGTTTAACTACAATTCATGGAGTTTGAAAATCCATGTTCCTTATGTCATTTAAGTCCTCTCTCAAGGATGCATTAAAAATATTTCTCTAAAATATAATTCGACTATATCTCTATGACGAATTGAACACTAGAAAAATACTTTAGTTTTGTGAACACTTTTTAAGGATAACACTAAGTGAAGAGGTATATCTCTATTCTCTATCGGACCTACCAATAATTAAACATGTCTAACGTTCTCCAACTCTCTCAATCTTTGGAAAATGCCACTTAGTTATACAAAAATTTTCCAGAATTTTGCATAAGATAAAAAAAAAAAAAGCATACTTCAATTACTCAAACCCATAAAACATATAAATTAAACAATTGTCAAAGCATAGAATCAAAATATTACGGTTTCACCACAATCCCTAACAAAAAACGTCTAGCCTAGATGCATAATTGAAAATAAATTACCAGAAACATGAAAAGAGATCACCTCGTTCATCCTCTTGTTATTGTATCTTCAATATTTTATTTGGCCTCACGTGGATTCCCCTTCGATTGAGCAGCAAATTCGCATGTAAACACTATTGAGAACAATATTGGGGACCCCAAATTCGTGCATGACATTAGGTATATATAGGTATAGGTCAAATCCACGCGAAAAAGGGCAAAACGTGTTGAATTCCACGTAAAAAGCCCATTCTTCGGCCCAACCGGAAAAGGCTCGCAATCGCACAGGTTTATGACTAGTGATAAGTACGTTTTTCGTACTTATCTTAACTTTAAATTTAGACAATTATAAGTGTTTTAGGATATTATATTGATAATTATATGTTTATTTTGTTTATTTTAGGAGAACTCAATTTTGGATGCAATTGGAGATAAAACGAAGAAAATGGAGTAAAATCATACAAAACGGACTCAATTGCATCAAATAAAAGTCTAGTGACCAATTTTCTTTCCTTATTATTATAATATGCATTTGGGCCTAAATCCATAGAAAAGGACTAGACCTATTTTATTTAGAATGGCTCGGCTGGGAATTATTATTTAAATGGAAGTGTGTTGGTTTGGAATAAAAGGAGTTCTGGTAGGATTAAAAGAATAAAAATTGGAGACACTTTTGGGGATAAAAAAAGGAGGTCAGCCGAGTTGAAGAAGGAGAGAGAGGAACCGTGTGTAGAGAGCCGCAGGTGAAGACAAAAGAGAGATATAATTGGCTGAACTTGAGATTATACACATATATACACACGACAGTAGATTTCTGGGAGTATTGGAGAAGTATATAGATATACATATTGTTGTGTAAAATCGCAAGTGTACGATATCGCAATCAAGTAATAAAGTGACTTTTGAGTCGAGTGAATGTTCCCACAAGGACTGTTTACTAATTACCGAAATATGTTAGTTCTATACTTTATTTGAACAAATGAAAATGGTTTAAGAATAAAAATATAGAATCAAGAAATTGAACTAATAATGAATTAAAAAGAATTGTTAAATTGTTTTGTTTTCAAATAAGATTGTTAAATAGTTGGGATTCACGATTTCACCTAGTCAATTAAATCAATTCCAATTCCATGTTCTATTTTCTAAATATATGTTCGATCGAATTCACTAATTGAAATTGAGATTCCTCTCTAGAGTTTAAATCAATCATACCTAAATAAGTCAACCTTGTATCTCTACAGCGGGTCTGAATATTCTTTATCTAGATGCATTATACACAAGAATTCACACACGACCACAATAATTATAAGAGTATATCTCTATCTCTCATTCAATTACTGGATTTATTACCTAGATCTATGTTATTAACTCACCTCTCGGATTATGGAAATAACATATAAAATCATGAATAAGTGGCCAGTTCATTCACGCATTAAACGTAATAATAAATCAACACATGCATTGAATCGTTAAAACAAGGAATATGAAATTAAAATAATTAACTAGGCTACATCGATCATCCCAACGTTAAAATTAGTTACACATCATGATTGAAGAACAAAAAACAATAACATAAAACGTTCATTGAAAACAAGAAGAAAGGAAAGCATGCACCAAGTCTCAATTCTTCTACTATCTTCAATTCACGCCCCTTTGCGATGCTTGAATCTCCAAGAAATTGATGATGAAATCTCTGTTGTTGCTCGTTCTATGGAGAGGCAAAGGTCCCTATCTCGTGCCTCATGTGTTGTATTTATAGGTTTTGGAGAAACCTAGGTCAAAAAGCCCAAAGCTTGTTAAAAATCGTGAAAGAAATCTGATCTGCGGCCCAATCGGACAAGCGCGCGATCGCCCAGACGTATGGCTGGCGATCGCGTGGAAGACCCTTTTACTCTCAAGTTAAGATTTTGCACCATCTCGCGATCGCTTGGTACATATCCAGTGATCGCAACTTCATCTTTCTTTCGGCTGTGTAAGTTGGTCCCTGACTTTTAATTGTACCTTCAATTCTCAACTTCCAATTATTGCAATTTAGTCCCCAAACTTTATCTTCTTCTCGATTTTCCCATTCAAGCTCTTAATTCATTCAATTAGGTCCTCCAACTTCTGATTTAGTCACTTTGGCACTAAGTATGTTTCCCGATTGTTGTCACAAACTGCTCACTTGTCCAATTTAGCTCCAATTAACATCCAATTGTGTCATTTTTTTCATTAATTGCTTCATTCTTCTTCAATTGGGACATTTTCTGAAAAGTAAACAAATAAACACAAATTAAATATCAAATATTCCTAAACGACAATAATTAATCCTAATTTAGCCATACAAATAAGTGTATAAAATACACTTATCAAATACCCCCAAACTAGAACTATTGTTCGTTCTCGAACAATGTAAACTAAACTAGTAAATTAAAATAACCACATGCAATTGTTTTTGTTGTGTCAACATGTTTACCATATGCCTCCATAGTCCAAACTAATTTAAGCTTTAAGCAAGAGTCATGAACAACAATGCAAAATAATTTCTAGTTATATCTGCCAGATTTTCAAGTGTGTGTTTGAATAGCCAATGTCAAATGCATACTTATGCAAAAGATATACTCAACACTGTGTGGCTCATTATGCATAATCTAGCCCGAATCCCATGTGGTCAATCTATGATTTCTAATAAAACTCCTTTCAATGCTCATGGATGATCACTACTTTCTGCTTTTTCTCTTGCATCCCGGGTTTTTATCTATGTGGGTTCTAAAAATATTCTTTGCTTTTTCCACACAAGGTAGTCAGAATCAGAAATAAGTGTGCACAACAAATCAAAAGAAAGAAGTCCCCAATTCTACAACCTCAACAACCACAGCTCAGTCAACAAAGCTTATACCATGCAATAATTTTATTTTATTTTTTGATTGGACAACTTTTTCTTTTAATGTCCCTGTCTTTTATCATCTTTGTGTAGAACTTTTCATAGTGGCTTTCTATATGACCCCTGTAGCGGGTTTTCAGATCGAGAACTCCCAAACCAGTTGGCTTTAGGGTACCAGGTTCAAAGAACCCCTCAGACGTACTTTCCCGAGTCATAAAGGCTTAAACAGAAAAGTTAAAGATGTTATAATGTCTTATGTGTAAGTCCACTCTCCGTACTTGCTTTCTAATTAACCCCTGTAGCGAGCTTTAGGTTGATGACTCCCAAGCCAGTTGGCTTTAGGGCACCAGGTTTGAAAGACCCCTCGGACTTACTTACTCGAGTCAAAAAGGCATTTGAAGAGCGGAATAAGACCTTCAGCATTTTACTGTTTTTATGCTGGAAATGGTTTATACCCGTTGACCAAATTGTAATGACTAAAGTGTAAAACCAAGAACCACAGACCTCCAACCCGTCAATACATACAAATTCCAACCATTTTACCCCCAAACTTGCCTTTTAGCATGATTGGTTCTAATTTAGGGATGGGATGTCTAATGATCTAAGTTCAGGGATTTTCAAGTCATTCCTAAGTTCAAATTGCATAAAACTTTGCCCCACATGTATTAAACAAAATCTCTCACACAAGCAATTATCCAACACTGGCTATGTGCGCAATAAATATGGAATCTAGCAAAACATAACTAGTTCAACAATAAGTTCATGCTTTCATGTTGTCTAATTTTCAAGCCTAAGCACAAATTGATTCATACTATATCCTAGGAAATATACATGTCAAAACAGTTTCAAAAAAAAATTATTTATTTTTTATTTTTTATATATATCCCTAAAGAATCGAATGAATATAAAATGAATGAAGAATGCAATGAATTTTCACCCCCAAACTTGAAATAAACATTGTCCTCAATGTTTGTCAAAAAGATTCAATAATGTAAAACACGACAAAGAAAAGAAAGGAGAACGAGAACTTCCCAAGTGTAGAGAATGTATTTCTTTGAAGCTTCCTGTTGCACTGCATTGCATGAATTGACCCTTTGTTTGTATTGTTCAAATTGGGTTGCGTGTTTTGACTGATGCTTTCCCTGCAATTAAAAGATAATTAGCCTTAGAAGTCATAAACATCAATAAGAAATAATGGACGTTCAGTACAACACCTCCAAACTAAAGTTAAAGCAAAATTTTTAATTTTTAACAATGGTAGACCACACATATTCAAGCCTTGATATAGCCTTTTTTCGAGCCATATTTTGATATGTTAAAGTTCACAGTATGGTCTACAACATATTAAAAACTCATTGCATTTGGAGTTCAATAGGGTCATGTAAGACTATGGCAAAGTTGGTGACGTGAGTGGATTTTCAGGTACAATGGCCTGCAGTGTCCTTGCAATGAGGCTGCCATGGTGCAAACATTGTTTTAATGGATTTCATGCCAAGATGTGAACTAACTCACGCACTTCACACACATAAACATTGATAAACATGTCATGAAGATAAATACTCAGATGAATTTATAAAATTAGCACAAAACTCTCTTTGTGGCATTTCATCAAACACATGGTGTTCATTGCAAAAATCAAAGGATATGCATAGGTTTGGAGGCATGAATGAACGAAAAATATTGTCTACTAAATCACAAATCACAAAATCCAACAACGAATCCAAGCCCATTCTTCACAATTCACAATTTCAAATTATTCAAAATCTAAAAGAGGATTTCATAAATTTTGAGTAAAGTATGTTTCAAGTGAAGAATTACATACCTTTGATTGATTTGGATGCGGGAATAGCAATGAATTTGGTGCAATGACGTGTTGATTACATGCATGATAGATGAAAGATCAACTATGTGGTGATTAGGGGAGAGAAAACGAGTTTATAATGTTTGAAATTGAAAACATGAGGAACAACACTTAAACTGCCGAATTTTGTCCCAGTATAGCCACGCGATCGCCTGGCTGGAGTGCCACCGATTTTGTGGTTCAAGGTTTTAAAACCTGTTATTTTTTTAATGCAAACTCGCGATCACTACAGCCTCTTGGCATGCGATCGCGTAGTTCCCGGCATTTATGAAAAATTTTCCTATTTTTGATTTTCAAAATCATTTTCAGCCCCCTAATCACTTCATGATCTTATGCAATGATTTTTCAAACATTAACTTCATGATCCAAACTTGTGTGTGTGTGAGTTGGGATGACGATAAAAGTTTTGCCTAATGAAAACATGCAAAATTAAAAACATACCTAAATATGCTCCAATAGACTAATATGCAAGAATGTCCTAACATGTATCATGCTAAACACTCAAACACATTTCCTACCATGCATATATCTAGAATTTCAATAATAAAGTAAATAATGAAAGAGTAATAAGTAAAAGGGAAGAAAAGTTGGGTTGCCTCCCAACAAGCGCTCTGTTTAGAGTCCCGAGCCTGATTTTTTGTACTTCCAAATCATGGAGGCTTGAAATATGACTTCACAGCCTTACACATCTTGCAATTTTCAGCATTGCACTTCTCAACTCGTTTCCTCACTTTCTTGTAGTCCAAGGCCTCCTTTTCCACTTTTTGCTGACTAAAATTTGGTTTTTCCTCCTTTTTGTCTCTCCATTCATCTTTTACCTTTACAAACTCCTGTTTTGTGATTAGAGCCTCCTCAATCTTAATCTCATCCTTCATGCAGCCATTTGGTTTCTTGAAGTCTTCATCCACCTTGAAGCAACTTTCATTTTAAATCTTAAGATCCTGCCTTGGCTTGATGCTGAACGTGACTTGTTCCTTTTCGACCCTAAAAATGATTTCTCCCTTTTCAATGTCAATCAGTGCTCTTCCAGTAGCTAGGAACGGTCTTCCAAATATTAGAGGCATCTGAGTGTCCTCCTCCATGTCTAAGATCACAAAGTCAACTAGAAAGAAGAATTTGTCTACTTTTACTATCACGTTCTCCACTATCCCATATGGATATTGGAATGATCTATTCGCCAGCTTTAAAGTGATATTCGTTGGCTTAGGCTCCCCCAAACCTAATTTCCTGTACATAGAAAGAGGCATTAAATTAACACTAGCCCCTAAGTCATACAATACATTATCAAAAGTAAATTCACCAATAGTACAAGGGATCGAGAAACTCCCTGGATTGGTCAATTTTTGTGGTAATTTCTTTTGAAGTATGGCGCTGCACTCCTCACTCAGTGCTACAGTCTCAAAATCAACCAACTTTCTTTTGTTTGACAGCATCTCCTTCATAAACTTAAAATATAAGGGCATTTGATCTAACGCTTCTGCAAATGGGCTATTTATGTACAGTTTCTTGAATATTTCCAAGAATTTTCCAAACTGCTGCTCCAACTGATGTTTTCTCAGTCTTTGTGGGTATGGAATTGGAGGCACATAAGCTTTGACTTGCGGTCTAACTCGAACTTCTTCTTCAGCTTTTTCTTGCACTTCAGGAGTCTACCTCTATTCTTCCTCACTTTCCTGTTCTTCTACCACATCTTTCTTTTGGTTCTTCTGCTACTGATATTCCTCTACAGTCACTTCAGATAGCTGAACCCTGCTCCTCATTGTTATTGCATTACCATGCTCACGAGGGTTCATTTCGGTGTTGCTTGGTAACTGTCCAGGCTGTCTTGTTGAACTGCTTTCTGCCAGCTCTCCCATTTGTCTCTTCAAATTCTTAATCTCAGGTGCTTGATTCATAATTTCACCATTCTGAATCTTAACTAGCTGGATTAACATCTCCATGTTTTCTGCCATGGTTTTATGAGATTGTTGTTGCTGCTGTTGTTGAAAACCAGGTGGATGCTGAACATTTTGATTATTAGACCAGGAGAAGTTAGGGGTGGTTCTTCCATTCTGGGTTGTAGGTTTGTGAATAAGGACCATCATGTTGCCTGTTGCCCACGAAATTGACTTGTTCTGGATTTGATTGACTCTGTTGCATGGGACAGAAATTCACAATGTGATTTTCAAAACAAAAATCACATAGCGCTGTTTGAACTGAGTTGACTGTCTGCACACCCATACTGTTAATTTTCTTCGTCAACGCATCCAATTTAGCATTTAATGATGTAATCTCATTAACGGAAATTACTCCCCCCGGACTTAGGTGCAGACCTCTCTGAATACCATTGGTAACTATTTGAAGCAATCTTCTCGAAAATCTCAGAAGCTTCTTCATAAGTCATATCCATTATTGAACCCCCAGCTGCTGAGTCTGCGTGCTTCTTATTTTCATTTGTCAACCCATTGTAGAATGTTTGGACTAAGATCCAATCTGCGATTCCATGGGTAGGACACTGTCTGATAAGCTCATTGAACCTTTCCCAATCTTCAAAAATGGATTCCCCGGGCTGTTGACTAAAGGACAGAATTTCACGCCTAAGCTTTGACATGCGGCCTGGTGGGAAAAATCTATCTACAAATTTCTGGCTCATAACTTCAAAAGTGGTGATTGTGTATAGGGGCAAAGAGTAAAACTAGGATTTTGCTTTGTCCGCCAAAGAGAACGAGAATAGCTTTAATTTCACGGTGTCATCTGAAACTCCATTCATGTGTTGCATATCACATAGTTCCAAAAATGTCCGAAGATGCGCATGAGGATCTTAAGATGGCAATCCATGAAAAACGCACGAATTTTGGATCAAGGATATCAAGGAAGTCTTGATCTCAAAATTATTAGCTTGGATGGCAGGAGGTACAATGCAAGTTCCAATGTTCCCCACAGGAGGAACCATGTAGTCTCGCAAAACACGCCTTCCATGATTTTGTTGCTGTCCATTCACAGCTGCTGGCAGATTTTGTTGATTTCCCTGATTATCCTAAATTATGTCATTTGCCATGGCTAAGTCTGTTTGTTGATTCGCTTCCAACTGTTGTCTACGCCTCTGTCGAAAGGTGAGTTCAATTTCTGTATCAAAAGGAAGCAAATAAAATGACTTAGTCCTTCTTAACATAAATTAAATAAAAACCAAAAATAAAAATAAAAATAAGCAAAATAAAGTTCAAGGTAAAATAAGAACTAATGGGTATCGATATTAGTCCTTACAGTCCCCGACAACGGCGCCAAAAACTTGTTGTGTAAAATCGCAAGTGTACGATATCGCAATCAAGTAATAAAGTGACTTTTGAGTCGAGTGATCGTTCCCACGAGGACTGTTTACTAATTACCGAAATATGTTAGTTCTATACTTTATTTGAACAAATGAAAATGGTTTAAGAATAAAAATCTAGAATCAAGAAATTGAACTAATAATGAATTAAAAAGAATTGTTAAATTGTTTTGTTTTCAAATAAGATTGTTAAATAGTTGGGATTCACGATTTCACTTATTCAATTAAATCAATTCCAATTCCATGTTCTATTTTCTAAATATATGTTCGATCGAATTCACTAATTCAAATTGAGATTCCTCTCTCGAGTTTAAATCAATCATACCTAAATAAGTCAACCTTGTATCTCTACAGCGGGTCTGAATATTCTTTATCTAGATGCATTATACACAAGAATTCACACACTACCACAATAATTATAAGAGTATATCTCTATCTCTCATTCAATTACTGGATTTATTACCTAGATCTATGTTATTAACTCACATCTCGGATTATGGAAATAACATATAAAATCATGAATAAGTGGCCAGTTCATTCACGCATTAAACGTAATAATAAATCAACACATGCATTGAATCGTTAAAACAAGGAATATGGAATTAAATTAATTAACTAGGCTACATCGTTCATCCCAACGTTAAAATTAGTTACAAATCATGATTGAAGAACAAAAACAATAACATAAAACGTTCATTGAAAACAAGAAGAAAGGAAAGCATGCACCAAGTCTCAATTCTTCTACTATCTTCAATTCACGCCCCTTTGCGATACTTGAATCTCCAAGAAATTGATGATGAAATCTCTGTTGTTGTTCGTTCTATGGAGAGGCAAAGGTCCCTATCTCGTGCCTCATGTGTTGTATTTATAGGTTTTGGAGAAACCTAGGTCAAAAAGCCCAAAGTCTGTTAAAAATCGCGAAAGAAATCTAATCTGCGGCCCAATCGGACAAGCGCGCGATCGCGCAGACGTATGGCTGGCGATCGCGTGGAAGATCCTTTTACTCTCGGGTTAAGATTTTGCACCATCTTGCGATCGCTTGGTACATATCCAGCGATCGCGACTTCATCTTTCTTTCGGCTGTGTAAGTTTGTCCCTGACTTTTAATTGCACCTTCAATCCTCAACTTTCAATTATTGCAATTTAGTCCCCAAACAAGAATTTCTTCTCGATTTGCCCATTCAAGCTCTGAATTCATTCAATTAGGTCCTCCAACCTCTGATTTAGTCACTTTGTCACCAAGCATGTTTCGCGATTGTTGTCACAAACTCCTCACTTGTCCAATTTAGCTTCAATTAACATCCAATTGTGTCATTTTTTTCATTAATTGCTTCATTCTTCTTCAATTGGGACATTTTCTGAAAAGTAAACAAATAAACACAAATTAAATAGCAAATATTCCTAAACGAAAATAATTAATCCTAATTTAGCCATACAAATAAGTGTATAAAATACACTTATCACATATATATATTACCAATTGAATTGCTGGGCATAAAATTCAGAATCTGGGGAGAGCCGTGTGTAGAGAGCCGAGGATTGGAGAAAATATATATACATACATATTAGACGTTGAAGAGAGGTCAGCTACCATTTTTTTATTTGGGAGGAGAGACAAAGTTGCAACCAGGATAATACATATATACAGACGGGTATTAAAAGGAAAGGCTCGGCTGGAATTTTCTTCTAGCAACAAAGGTAGTGCTTGGTAGGAATTAAAGGAGCAGCTGGGGGTTGGAATAAAAAAGGCAGAATACTTCTATTAAGAAGAGAGACACTGCCGAGTTGAGGAACAGAGTCAGTGGGGAGAACATATACGTAGAAACAAGGCAGTCGCTGGTGGAATCCGGAAAAGAGAAAGAATTAGAGTTCCTATTGCGCTATCAATCGGGTGATATTTTTCCAATTAATTGTGTTTGATTTACATATTAAGATGCTAGGCTAATTTAATTTATGTATTGGATGAAGATGAAACTTGTTATTAATTTATTTTGACTCGATAACTAGTAGTTTAATAATTTTTTGTGTTGTCTTGATTGATTTTGCATGCTTTATTGTCATTATCATTTGATTGATTGGCCACCAATTAAATATATCGTTACTTTTTGTAATCTTGGAAAAGTCACAATAAGTTGGAACATTGCATGATCAACGCATGAACATTAGATGTTAGGAATAACACTATGACATGTGCAATCTAATTGATAATTGTGTGATTTAATGCGTTTTAAACATTCGTATTCGGACTAGGAATAGATTTGTTTCATATTTAGGATAGATTTAATTTATCTTGGAAAAGAAAATTAATTGCATGTGAATTATCGGTTGTCAAGCAACGCATGAATGATTTAAACTACAAAATTGTTGAATTTAGATAGATGGTAACAAGTGGATTCGGATTCCAATACATGCTCCTCATTCATATATATTCCCCAACATTTTTATTTTCTTTATTATTTATTATTTGCAATTTTTTAGTTAGAAAGCCAAACAAAACATTCTTTCTTTTTTATTGTTTCAATTAATTGAATCGACGATAGACTGATAATTAGGACTAAACATTATTCCTCGTGGGAACGATGCTCTCAACTTATCACAATTATTACTTGTCAACGATCCCATGCTCTTGCGAGATTTGCACGAACAACTAGTGGCCGCACAATTACACGAAAACAGGTTCTGTTTAATTCGAATTTCTCGCCGGCCACGTCTCTTGAAACCCTTGGCCATGTGGTTCTCCATCCAGTATGCAATTTATACTTTTGAAGTACTACAAATTGGCCCTCGTCTTTTATTTGCACGCCAAGTCCTTCATCTTTTAATTTGAGCAATTTAACCCCTTAACTTCTGATTTCTTCTCTTTTCTTGCTTGTTCTTCTCAATTGACTCCTTGAAAGATAATGTTCACAAATTAGTTCCAATAATCATTCAATTCTTTTTTATTTGCTTCGTTTGATTCCATTTTTCGATTTTGGATTGTTTTCTGAAATATAAACAAATAAGAAGTAAATGAATAGAAAATATTCTTAAATAAACATATAAAATCCAAATTTTGGCATATAAATAAGTGTATAAAATACACTTATCAACACCTCCAAACTAGAACTTTTGTTTGTCCTCAAATAAAATAAAACTACAAAACAAATATTTTTGGTTTTGAAAATTTGTTTACCATATACCTCAACAACCCAGACCATCATCACAATTTAGCATAAAGTTTTGAACAACACAATAAAAATATATTCTATCTATCCAATTCTTGACTTTAGTGTGTGCGTGAATAGCCAAAGATCAAATTCAAACTTATGCAACAATATACGTAACAATGTGTGACTTCTTATGTAAAAGTAAGCCCAATTCCCATGTGGTCAAACTATGATGTCCTAATGATATTCCTTTCATTTATGACCCATGTAGTAAGATTTAGGTCGGTGGCTCCCAAGCCAGATGACTTTAGGGCACCAGGTTCAAAGAACCTCTCGTACTTAATAACCCGAGTCGTAAAGGCTTAAACAGAAAAGTTAAAGATGTCTTAGCGTCTTATGTGTAAGTCCACTGTCTGTACTTGCTTTCTAATTGACCTTTGTAACGAGCTTTGGGCTGATAGCTCCCAACTCAGTTGAGTTTAGGGTACTAGGTTTGAAAGACCTTAAAGTTTACTTGCTCGAGTCAAAATGGCTTTTGAAGAATAGAATAAGACATTCAGCATTTTTCTATTTTCATGCTAGTGTTGGTTTATACTTGTTGATCAAAACTTCTTCAACAAAAAGTACAAAAATCATAAACTTCAGACTCTCAACCCATTAATTCATACATGCACTAACATTTTCACCATTAAACTACTTCTTGAGTAGTTTGGTTCTAATTTTAAAGCAGGGATCTAACAACTTAAGGTTTGGGATTTTTAGTCCATTTTATGTTCGAATTGCAAACATATACCCCACAAATGTCAAGTCAATTCATACACCAGTAATTATTTGACAATGGCTATGTGCTCAAGTGATAAAAGTCTAACATGGATAAATATCAAAGATAAAACATGTTTCAATGTTGTTCATTATTCTATCTAAAGTACAAAATGATCCAAACTATGTCCTAGGCAACAAACATATAAACAAAAATTTTAAAGTGTTCCATTTTTTTTTTTTTACTCAAAAATCAAAATGAAAGCATTGCATGAACAAGATTCCCACCCCCAAACTAAAATTAAACATTGCCCTCAATGCATTGCAAATAAATAAACCAAATAAGCATATAATGATGAAGAGGGTTAGAAACTTTCCAGGTTTGGAGAGGTGGTGTAACAATTTGAAGCTTTGCTTTGTGTTTCCTCCATGTTTGGTCAAGGTGTATTCATAGTATCACATGTAAAAATAGAAGTAAACTACATTATAATACATCAATATTATATAAAGAATGACATAAATAAACACACACCCCCAAACTAGGACTTAGAGAAATTTTTGACAAAGTGATCGACCACTATTGTTCCGGCCCTGACATCTCCTAGAAAAATAAAAATTTTCCTAAGAAACCTCCTAGCATATGAAATTACACAACCTTTTCTACAACATGTCAAAAATTCAGCACATTTGGAGCTCATTTAGGTCATGAAAACATATGGTGAACTTGTGACCAGAAGCTGAAAATTAGGTGCAGCGGGTGCAATGTGCCTGCAGTGGCCTTGCAATGGTGTTCATGTTGAGTCCAATGCCTTAAATTAGAGTAATCTATGAATGAATGATGCACAAATGATGTAGAACATGTGTTTAAGATGATCATCCAAACATATTTGCAAAAACTCAATGAGAATGTCACTTTGACAATTTATCAAACATGTGGTGTGCATGTAAGTAAATCAATACAAAGCATAGATTTGGATACATGAATCATACCAAGATTTTACACCTATATAACCACAATCCAATTACCAAAGTCCTATTCTAATCCAAGCACCAATATAACACAAGTTCAACTTATGTATAAAACATGAACACCAAAATTTTGATGAAAACCAAAAGTTATGGGAAAAATTCATACCTTTGATGTGATTTTCAAGTGTTGATGAAGATGAATGTGACCCAATGTGTAGTGCAAATTCTGGGAACTAATTGGGGACACATTGAAGGGTGATTTAGGGGGAGAGAAAAGAGTTGAAATTGTGAAACTATGATAATACATTGTAATGCTAATAAACTGTCGAATCTGAGCTCATGTCAACTACGCGGCTAGAGGTGCCAATGGGCTGAGCTGAGTCGGCTTGGCCCATGGCTCGGATTGCTCGGCTCGTCAAACGAATGAGCCGAGCAACGAGCTCATGTCAAACTAGCCGAGCTTTGGCTCGGCTCGTTTGACCGGGGCCGAGCTTGGCTTGGCCCACGAGCCGCGAGCTCATGTAATTTTTTTTTTGGAAACCCCTCTTACCGTCTTACGTTGATTTAGTCGACAATCGAATCGATAGTTAAAATATTTGAAATCTTGAATACTAATATATTTAATAATTGATATAAATTCTTAATTAGTTATAAGTTATAACTTATAAAAATAAGTATAATATTAATAACTAATAAGTAATAAGTTATGTATTAAATAATTATTAATAACTTAATAAGTAAAAAAATAATGTTTGTTAGTTATTATTAGTGAATTAAATTGAAAGTCGAAATGATTAATTATAATTTATAAGTTTATAACGTAAATAAAAACTTGTTAAAATTATCGAATATCCAATTATAACTTGAAAAGACAAAAACTAAAATTAAGTAAATAAATTAAAATTTAAAAGGTTAAAAAATAAAATTAAACCCTCCTCTTTTTTTCCGGGCTTGAGACCGGCTACTAAATAGTCTTAATTGAATAATTGAATATTCTAGTAGACGGATTTAAAATTGTACACGAACAATTTGTTACGTGTACAAGTTTTGTTTTGAAATCAAAATTATATTTTATTTTATATATTTAATAAAGAAATTGAAAATATAAAGTTAAATATCATATACCTGACTGCATGCAATTTCGGCATACTTATGTTGTATGAGTAAATCACCGTCTTGCCAATCTTTGACATACATCAAGGCTTCCAAAATATATTCTTTGAGTCGGCTTCTGACTTCTGAAAAAACCCTTTTACCTGTACTAAAAGCAGACTTCGAAGCTACCGTGCTAACCGGAGGTGTTAGTAGATCTTTCGCAATGGCGGAAACAATCGGATATTTTCGTTCATTTGTTCGCCAATAATGAAGTAAATCAAATTCTAAAGAATTAGTAGACTCCACATTTCTTAGTAGTTCTTGTCCAAAATAAATTTTCAATTCTTTAGGTATTTGAAGTGAATCTGATTCGTTGAGACTAGAACTAGAAGACATAATGTAAGAAGAAGTTCCTTGTGCTTGACTCATTTCTTCCATTAAATTGTATAATTCTACTTCATCGTCTCCAAGTGTAGTGTCACGTGATAGTGCAAATTGTGTATGACTAACAGTAGTTCCTAATCATGCAACATATACAGTATACATGTTTACTAACGTGCTCTCTAAATTATTATAAGTGATTAGTTTATCCAAAATCAATGAGCTATTGAATTTTTAAACAAGAATTTTCGTACCCTTTAAATTGAAACGCGAGTCATTATGCAAACTAAGGGAAATAACATAGGTAAATCTTCCCAATATTTTCTAAATTTCATTTCCATAGTAATTATCATTTCAGTAAAAAATGAGTCATATCTATATCTATAAAAAGTTCTTGCAATAATATAAAGACGTTCAAGAACTCTTGAACTAGTTGGGTAATATACCCCAGATAATATGTTTGTTGAATCGTAAAACCGTGTTAAGAATTTTTTCATTTTAAAAGCAGCTTCCCAATCCAATTCTATTAATAGAAGATCATCGTCTTTTTTTTAGGTATGATGACTTTGGAAGGTCATCTCAATTCTCTGCATGAAGTTTTCTATTTTTGTTATGAACTGATCTATCTTATTCACGTACTGATCTGTTTTCCCTATTAACTGGTCCGTTTTATCCATGAACTTCATCACTATCTCTTCCAGATTAGACTATTTCTCCTCTGTTTTATATTGAGGCTTTATTGGTCCAGCACTGTGATCTTTCCATGCAAAATTGGAATGATTTCACCAACCTGGGTTGTATGTATTGGAATATGGATTGTTTTGGCGATTACCCCTGCACAAAGACTACCTGATCCACTGGACATGCAAGAATGAGGCAATCTGAGGAAGTGTGGTTTGCACCACATTCACCGCAACTTACTTTGGCATATTTAGTTGACTGGTTCACTAGTGCAATACTTTCCACTTTTGCAGCTAAAGCATCAATTTTTGCTGAAATTACAGTCTAGGTATCAACTTCATACACTCTTTCTGCTTTCTTTTGGATGACCCAGTCAAAACCCCACAAAGCATTTGTATGGCGATCCTCTCAAATAGCTCCGAAGCCTACCCAATTTTTTTTGTCACCCTACATAGAAGAATTTAACTTGTTCATCTCTACTTATCCCATGGTTGGGGCACTTCCTGAGTATACTTTTGAATCTGTTCCAAGCATCATCGAAAGATTCAGCATCTTGTTGCTAAAATACTGTTATATCATGGAGAAGCTTGGGAACGTTAGTTGGGGGCATGAATTTAGTACAGAACTTCTGAGCCAAGTCATTCCAAGTTGTTATACTTGCAGCTAGAAGTGAATCCAACCAGTTAACTGCTTTGTCCCTTAAAGTATATGGGAATAGCATGAGTCTGATTGCATCATCAGACACATCATGATACTTGAAATGTTCATACATGTCCAAAAATTTTGAGACATGTGTTTGTGGGTTTTCATCAGGTCTTTCATAGAATTGTTGCTCATTCTGGAACATATTTATGACATTGATTTTCAGTTGGAAGTTCGCCTACCCAAATGGCAGATAGAATATGCTGGACTAACTTTGATCCACCGGTGGTGTCATGAAATCACCAACCAACATGTCATCCTCATTAATAGGATCATCAGCTGGCAACTAATTATCATTGTTTGCCATGATTTTCTGTTTTTGGATTTTTGAATTATCTAATTCTTTTAATTCTCTTAACCTGCGGTGTAAAGTACATTCTATTTCAGGGTCAACTTCGAAAAGATTCCCGTGTTTTGAACGTAGCATACACAGCTATGAGAGCAAAAGAACAAGTGACTAATACTAAAATAAAAGAAAAAAACTAACAATACTAAATTAATTAAATTAAACTAAACTAACAAATCAATAAAAATTCCGAATTAGTGAATGTGACCTAAAAATAAATTTAAACTACAATCCTCGACAACGGCGCCAAAAACTTGTTGGCAATTCCCGCAAGTGTACGAATCGCACAAGTAATAAATTGGACCAAGAGTTCGGATATCGTACCCAAGGTATTGAGTAAATTGTTTTCTGGGTTGACTTCCTTAACCGGAACAAGAATTTCAAAGATGATTTTGTTGAATGATTTATAACTACGAAATAAAACTAAATAGGCAATTTAAACTTGAATTGAAATCAATGTAAGCAAGCATGTTGGTAATTGAGAATCCACCATAAATCTATCATCTAGGCTTTGACTTAATTGTTTAACTACAATTCATGGGGTTTGAAAATCCATGTTACTTATGTCATTTAAGTCCTCTCTTGAGGATGCACTAAAAATATTTTTCTAAAATGTAATCCGACTATATCTCTATGACGAATTGAAAGCATTTTGATTTTGTGAACACTTTTTAAGGATAACACTAAGTATAGAGGTATATCTCTATCCCTTATCTAGTCTAGCGGTAATTAAACATGTCTAACGTTCTCCTACTCTCTCGATTTTCAGAAAACGCCACTCAGTTATACAAAAATTGGCCAGAAGTTTGCATAAGATAAAAAAACATACTTTAATTATTTAAACCCATAAATCATATAAATTAAACAATTGTCAAAGCATAGAATCAAAATATTACGGCTTCATCACAATCTGTAACACAAAACGTCTAGCCTAGATACATAATTGAAAATAAATTACAAGAAACATGAAAAGAGATCACCCCGTTCATCCTCTTGTTATTATATCTTCAATCTTCTCTTTGGCCTCTCGTGGATCGCCCTTCGATTGAGCAACAAATTCGCATGTAAGCACTATCGAGAACAATATTGGGGACCCCTAATTCGTGCATGACATTAGGTATATATAGGTATAGGTCAAATCCACGCGAAAAAGGACAAAACATGTTGAATTCACATAAAAAGCCCATTCTTTGGCCCAGCAGGAAAGGCGCATGGCCGCGCAGGTTTATGTCTAGTGGACACGTAGTTACACGAAAACAAGTTCTGTTTAATTTGAATTTCTCGCGCGGCCACGCCTCTTGAAACCATTGGCTGCGTGGTTCTCCATCCAGTATGCAATTTCCACTTTTGAAGCACTACAAGTAGGTCCTCTGCTTTTATTTGCACGCCTAGTACTTCATCTTTTAATTTGAGCAATTTAACCCCCGAACTTCTGATTCTTGCTTGTTTTTCTCAATTGACTCCTTACAAGTCATAATGTTCACAAATTAGTTCCAATAATCATCCAATTCTTTGATATTTGTTTCATTTGCATCCATTTCTCAATTTTGGGTTGTTTTCTGAAATATAAACAAATAAGAAGTAAATGAATGACAAATATTCTTAAACAAACATATAAAATCCTAATTTTGGCATATAAATAAGTGTATAAAATATACTTATCACAGCCTCCCAACTATATTCGATAGTAAATTCATCCATTATTCTTGGAAGATCAAAAAAAGCAAAAGATGCAAGAATTGAAGATTTTCAACAAGAAGTTGATTCTTGATGCAAGATTTCTTTTTTCTTTGTTAATTTCAATGAACGTAAACATTTTTTATTATTTTTCTGCATTTTATATTTTATGGTGATGAACAACTAATTTCATAGTTGGGAGAAACGATGTAACCTAGTTTTACATTATTAATGTCATAACTCTAATTTTGCGTACTTGTTGAACGTGTTGGTTTTATTATTGGGTTTAATGTTTGAATTAATTGATCAGTAATTCCTAGATTTTGTGGATAGTTTTCAAGTTCCGAGAGGTGAGTTAATAATTTATACCATGGAATATAATTTAGCAATTGAATAAGAATTAATCTACTTGCACAATTATTTTGACAATATAGGTGAGAATTTGGTGATGTGGAAGTATTGTTGTTGTCGATTTAAAAGATGATGTGATGTGTGAAAAAAAGGATTGTGCCACTTAGGCTAATTGTCATCCTCATTGTGATACTCATTGTGAGTGTAGCAAAGTTGATTGAATAAATGAAAGAGATACACTTTTGTTATTATTACGATCAATATGAGTTTTTATGTTTTATGCACCCAATTGAGAAATAATTTTGATCCTCCATAGAGATGTGTGGTTGACCTAGTTAGGTAGAATTTATATAGACTCGAGAGAGGAGTTTCAATTTATATTTGTGAATTCGACCGAACACACTTGTAGGAGGAAAACTTGAGGCATGAAATTAGTATTATGACAACGGTGAAATCGTGCGTGCTAATACTTTTTAAATCACTTTAAAAAATCCAATTTTGTCATATGTGATTTCTGTCGTATTGCATTTATTTAGAATAATTTCAGATTTTAGTTTAAATTACAAAACAACATTCGTTTGTTCAAATAGAGTTTGGAGCTAACATATTTGGGTACTAATTGCAATCCTAGTGGGAACGATAATCTGAACTCTTTGGTCTACTATATTAATTGTCCCGATCCATACACTTGCGGTAGAATTCACACACTACGTTTTGAGTGAACAATACCACATTCTCAGTTGATTTTTTGTGGAAATCTTTCCACATTCTGTAACCTTTTTAAATAAAGAACCACAAATTGGCAGTAATTACATACTTGCAATAAAAATCTTATGTGCATCTTTGTTCAATTTTACTTAACTTGGCAGATGGCCTTGCCATTGTGTTCCAAAATGGCAGGCATATTGTTCCATAGTATGACTTAATTTCAAATTTAAGTTAAGATATATCACAGAAAAGAAGAGGTCCACCTAGAAGTAATTTAGACTTCATTTTATTAGGTTCAGAGGCTCTGTAACATGAATATTGATTTTTGCAGATACTTGAAGAAGCATTTAACTATAGCTAAAGATGTTTGTCATGTAGATATCCTGTGTTACAGGATATTCCTTAGTTACAGGCTCTTGGATGGGACTTCCAGATTTGAAGAACTCCATCAATTTTTCAAAGAAGCTAAGGAAAAATTGGAAATGAAGGTAGGTCCCGTGAACGATTCATTGAAAATGGCACGGGGAATTGTAAATAGACTCTCAGATCCGGGGATGTGCAGAGACTCTGTTCTCTTGCTATTGGGAAAGTTGATGGATGGCTGGCATCAAAGTGTAGCACAAGCCTAAATAGTTGTGGTATTGTACGACCGGAGAAGAGACTTACACTTCGGGAAGGCCTTGAGGCAGGCATAGGATCAAGAACAAGGCTTTTGTCAAGAGTGATCCACAGTGCAGATATTAAAAAATGTTCCAGGGATCTTAATTTTATTGAACCAAAAACTGTAGACAGTTTTCAATCTATTCCAAGGGAGATTGACTAGAATGTTTCTTCAGTGCCTGATCTGAATGAAGAGTTCAGCCCCCAAGTTGAGTCATCTAGAGACAACTGGAACCACAAGAGAATTCAATTCCTTTTGCTAACTTCCCACTTGATGAAGGACGAGTTGTTGGATTCTGTGAGGAAGCTTGTGTTGAAAAGAATGCTTCGCTCAAATATATATAGAATGTGTAGATCAAATGTATTATAGTTGAAAAAGATGAAAAAGAGAAAAAAAAAACATGTAAAGACAGTACAAAATCAAATAATCGGACCGGACTGACCAAAGCCGGCCCCGGCCAGATGGACCGACGGAAGATAGAACCTTGCGATCGCAACTATATGTCACTTCTTCTGACCATCACAAATTCATTTTGGTTAGTATAAAAACTCACACATTTTGCCATTTTAATGGTTATGTAATCTTACATACTCATACGTAACTCTCTCTCTCTCTCTCTCTCTCTCTCTCTCTCTCTCTTTTATACACATTCCTCATATTCAATTGCTTTGATAATTGAAATGGCTCACATCTTTGGACGTTCCACACACGTATATTGTATTCTAAGTAAATTGACTATACTGTCGGAGTGCTCATGAGCCCCTCCACCCCATCGCAGTAGGTCAACAATATACGTATAAAATAAAATGATATTTGACTTTTTTCTAATAATTTTTGTTTCATAATTCACTAGTACAGAAAGACTAATTCGTGTCAATTGTAAAACACAATATGCGTCAGTTGTAGAGGCGATGTATATGACGCAGACGCGTAAAGTTTTGACTTTACGCGTTGGTTGTTGATAGCGTTGGCTGTAATGTTACAACCGACGCCTAAAGTCGGTTTTTTTTTTTAATATAAATACACCCACTAAAGGTTATGGCTTGCAATTATTTTAACGTGACCTGCAATTACTTGAAAGTGGCCTACAATGACCCAGGTCACTGCAGGTCATGACCTCCCGGGTCACCACAGGTCATGACCTACAGTGACCTGGGTCATTGTAGGCCACTTTCAAGTGATTGCAGGTCATTACCTGCAGTGACTTGGGTCAGTGTAGCTGCAATCACCTGAATGTGACATGCGATCACCTGAACATTCTCCACATACACATCAGCGAATATATCGTCATCGAATATATATAATCGAAATATTCGTAATAAAAGAAAAAAAAACAATTATATTTACAAGATTGTTAATTTATTATACAAATATGTAAATAAAGTTTGAATGAAAAAGATCTACATACATACATCAACGAAGTATTTTGCCCATAAGTTTTGAATCTCCAAGATTTCCTCCGTTGAGTAGTATTATATAAATGCTTACAACCAATTAAAATGAACAGTTAGTTATTTGTTAATAAAGATAAAGTCATAATTAAAAATTCTCATTCTTCTAAATTATACATTTTCTAATGACTCGAGTTGAAAGTGTTCTATGACTATCTCATACATATTTCTCATAACGTAATAGCCACACTCAAAACCCCTAGGTTGCTGAGGACACTGAAATTCTCAAATTGTAAACGAACATTAATAATCGAACTAAATAAAATATTGAAATAATTCAAACATCTGTAATAAACTTTAAATCTGCGTTCTCATACCTTTATATTTTTTCACGTTGTATTCATTTTTGTTCTAAAGCCTCCATATGCCCAATACGTTTTGAAATCCCTAAAGTTTTAATAAATTACATGAACAAGTTACAAAATAATAATTAGACACAAATTTTCTACAGAAATTTTGACAGAGTCTCTCCTATAAATTGAACTTATCCAACCTGTAGAGAGACTCCTGCTATAGAATACTATCACAACTTCTCAACAATCAAAACGTAAATGCATCAATATCTCCACAACTCCACAATCAATTTCAACACAACTCCACAATCAATTTCACCACAACTCCACAATTACTTCATGAAAATTATCCACTTATAAATGAAAACCATGATCAAGGAAATAATTACTTACGTGTTCAATATCGGCTTGATATCAATGTCACGCTTTGATGAAGCAGCTGAATCCAAGAAGTATACCATATTCTTCTGAGGAGAAATCACTAGCAACATCCAGTGGTTCCTACGTATTATGAACGTTTAAATACAATTTTAAACATCATACGAATCAATTGAAGTAAAAAAGAGAGAATATCAGTGGTCTTACTCCTGAAAATATGGTGCTAGAATGAATTTCTTAGATTGCATTGCCTTCATGGTGTCGGCCATATAAGTTACAACAACATTCACATTTGTTCTGATCGTAATCGACGCAATGTGTGTCAAAGACATGAATCCAATCGATTCAATACCGTATTGCTGACACAACTCATGGAAGTACCTGAAACAGGTAAAAGTAAGAAATAGAAATAAAATAATGATTTAATTAAATTAAATTTATAATTTATGGTCAGAAGACTTACAATGAAAATACTTGTAGGATAGATGTATCCAACCATTTCATCGTAAGAAAATTGGTGATGTCTCCCACTGTAACAAAAATACCATCGTCGAACGTACAATTGAACACAGAGTCATCTACGTTCACCAAATAGAAGTCATCACCAACAGGAAATTGAAGGATTAGAGTTTGTAACATTTTGCATTTATCACCCAGATGTTGTAACATCTCATCGTCAACAATCACAGGTCGCTGGGTAGATGACATTTCGAAACTCTGAGGCGTTTTCCCTTCATTAGATTTTTTTACCTGTTTTGGTGCATCTTCCTGCAATAAGACAATTTTAAACATCATAACACGTCTAATATACATTAAAAAGAAACAGAAACTTTTGTATAACTAAGTATTATTACCTCTCCGAAAATCACCAATTCCTTAGGCCATTGAAAGAAGCTTCCAATAGCTTCCCCTACCGTGGTGTGGTATTGAGATGGCACTGAAAGATAGAACGCTTCTGCACCATCTATAACATGGTCAACGGACACCTTAGCATGATCAAGCCAGAGTGGTTGATGATGGACCACAGTCTCGGGTCCGGATGGATAAACCATCCCTCTCGCCACTATTTGTTTCTCACCATCAACACGTACGGTGAGGCGATAAGGGATCGGCTTCTATTTTACAACATGATTGAACATATATTTTAGCCCTTCTAGTTGAAATAACATAAGTAATGTTAAAAACTGGGAGTTGGTGGTCGGCGCTGTGGAGTTACTTCCACCTCGGCCTCAAGATTTACGCCCAAGCGCTGGAAGATAGCATCGTATTTATCGAATTTACTCTGCATCTCCAACATGGTCTCATGCCTGACCCACTTGGTAATACTATCCTCCATCTCCTTCATGAGCATATCCTTAATATCGTCTACTGACACGACCCCACACGATCATCTAATGTAGTCATCGGACCTGCCGTAAACATCCCTCGTGTGACATAGATGTCATACCCCCTCACCCTACCAGGGTGATCCTCCTTACCAAGGGCTTCACTTAAGATATCGTGATGTCAACTTGGCACAAATGTCCCCTGCATGGCCTGCTCAGCATTTTCAACCTGTTCGAAAAAATAATGGAAACTAAATATAAGTGTTTAAGTAAATTTCAATTGAGAATATGAAAAATCGGGAGGATATACTTACAATTTTGTCAAACACTCCCCTCGTTTTCTCGTTGGGGATGTAGTAAGTTCCATCTTCCTTTTTTTGATCTAGCTTGAACCCAATCTAAACTATGATCATCATTTACGATGGATGAGCTAATCATGTCACATGAAGAGCTAGAAGATAGTGGGTCACTTAGTAGCCTCTGTGGCTTCATCCCCGCATAACCAGCTGAGCCCAAATAATGTGGATGTTCGTTACACAATTGACTATCCCTGGCCTTCTTACTTTTTTCCTGAAAAAAATCACACGTTATTAGTTTTCAACACAATAAATAACATGTTTTTAGTTTTCAACTCAATAAACTACATACTTAAATTTAATTATAACTTAAATTTCTCCGTCTGGCGTTCTTTCTTAAACGACTCCCATTGCTCTTCAGTTATGAAATCATAAAGTTGTGTATGAGTTTTATATTTCGGGTGTTCATGTGTAATGTAATTATGAACCAGCCTGGTCTTGAAATCTTTCCACCGCATCCCCGCAACATTAAAAATACGTTTTTTCGCACTATCATCTGGGATGTTGAACTCCTTATGAAAGACAAGGATAATATGCGATGTTATAAAAAACAATTATGATCACTTATCAATCCAATACGTATAAAGTGTCAGTACCTTTATTTCTTCCCACATCATGTCCTTAAGGCCTCGATCAACATTGTGTCAATCACTGATGTTTATGTCAACGTGAATACGTACCAAAGACCCAACAAAATTTCTGAAGTTCGTCGTGCCTGGTCCGATCGGCCTAAAATGATCATCGAACTCAATTACATTCACCTCCTTCCCAGCCTTCTTCATTTTCTGGCACATAGTTAGCCCTCTTGTTCTTTTTGTTTGGGCAATATGATGATCATCTGAAGAGCTTGAAGACTCGTCCATTATATTGAAACAATTGTGCACGTACCTGTACATAAAACAACGTAGAAATGTGTATATATATATATATATCAAATTATAGTTATCAATAGCACAAATGAATATTAACAACATATAGAGCATATATAAAGAATACAAGAAAGTTATAAGCAAGAATATGTAAATGAACTCACATAATTAATAATCGCGAACGACGGTCAATCCATAATCCTTCTTCATGATCCCAACGCATGTAATTTGATTCAATGTTATCTTCCCCTAAATTTGCACTCCCTTGTATACCAATAGAAAATGGAGGGGTTTCATCAAATTGATCATAATCTTCTTCATCTACCACATCACCAATGCCAAAATGTGTCTCTTGCCTTAAAGGACGATTGACCACTTAGAATTGGCAGGATCAAGAACATAAAATATCTGTTTCGCTTGTGATGCAAGTATGAATGGCTCGTCAAGATAACCCAAACGTCCAAAATCCACCAAAGTGAAACTGAATACATCCACCCGAACACACCGTCGATTATCAACACATTTACATTGGAAAAGAGGAAACTTGAACTCCCTGTAATCAAGTTCCCAAATATCTTCAATGACACCATAATAGGACATCGAGGCATCTATTGGCATTGTATCTTTAGCACTTGAAAAATCTCTTGAAAGTGCTACTTGTGTCACTCCACTGTTTTGCACCGCACTCTTATCATCTTGACGTTTAGTGTAAAACGTATACCCATTAATGTCATATGCTTCATAAGACCTCACAATCGTGCTAGGTCCATACGCTAACCACTTTACCGTTTCAACCATTGTATTCCGCGTTTGTACTCTTTCATCACTCTATCTTTGAACCATTTTGCAAATGAACGATTATGTTCATTAGTTATCCACCTTTCAACTTTTGAAGGATTCTACTGCCTTAAGATGGACATGTGCTCATCCAAATATGGATGAACTTCAGGAAGGTGTTGTAATACAAGGAGCTGTGCTTTGTCTAGAAATTCAACATTGGGGACGATTGATAGCTTCCAATCGTACCTTAACCTTCGAGTCTTCCCTCGTGATAAGATTTGGGAACACTAATAGTCTCAACGTTATCTAGTAATCAGTATAAAATTCAATAGCTTCCTCAGCAGCATAACCTTCAATGATACTGCCTTCAGGTCAAAATCGATTTCTCACATATCCTTTCAATATACCCATGTATCTCTCAAATGGATACATATACCTCAAGAACACTGGACCATAGATCTTAATTTCTCTTACCAAGTGAACAAGTACGTGCACCATAACGTCAAAAATGATGGCAGAAAATATATTCCAAATTGACATAGAGTGATAACAATATCGGCCTGCAAATCATCCAAGGCCTCCGGATCAACAACTTTACTGCAAATTGCATTGAAGAAAAGACACAGTTTTATAATAACATGTCTAAAGTGTTTTGGAAGTATTCCTCGAATTGCAACTGGTAACAAGTGTTGCATTAAGACATGACAATCATGAGACTTCATGCCAACCAATTTCAGGTCCTTCATCGACACAAGACTTTTGATGTTTGAAGAGTATCCAGATGGAACCTTAATAGCATGCAGACACTCACAAAAACTTGTTTTTTCCTTTCTAGACAAAGTATATCAAGCTGGGGGTAAATAAGTACGTTTTTCTGACTCTTGCGGTGCTAACTGATCCCGTATCCCCATTTCTACCATGTCCTTCCTGACTTTGATACCATCTTTCGTCTTTCCTTGAATGTTCAATAATGTCCCAATGATGCTATCACAAACATTTTTCTCCACCTGCATTACATCAAGACAATGTCTTACCAATAAATGTTGCCAATAAGGTAAATCCCATAATATGGACCTCTTCTTCCAAAGACTCTTCTGTGGAGGCTTAAAAGGTTTTCCAAAAAAAAAATATCAATATTTTTAAATCGTTCATATACTTCACCTCCTGTTAATGGAAAGCGAGTTGCTCGAGCCTCGATTTTTCCATTGAATGACTTTTTCTTCTTTCGATAAGGGTGGTCAGCAAGAAGAAATCTTCTATGACTCATAAAGACATTTTTCTTACAGTTTTTTAACCAAAGATCAATCGTGTCTTCTTCACACATGGGACACGCTTTAGGTCCTTTGTCAGTATAACCCAACAAGTTACCATAAGCTGGAAAATCATTTACAGTGCAAAAAATCATAGCACGTAAGGTAAAATTCATCTAGCTATGTGCATCAAACACCAACACGCCTTTATCCCACAACAGTCTTAAATCTTCAATTAGTGGGGCTAGGTAATCATCTATGTCATTCCTTGGTTGTTTAGGCCCTATATTTGCGTTTCATACATAACCAAGGAGGAAGATTGTAAATCGTCAAAAGAACCGGCCAAGTGCTATGTTGACTACTTATGTTACCGTACGGGTTCATCCCATCTGTATATAGTCTCAGCCTAAGATTTCTATCTTCGCCCCCAAATTCAGGAAACAACCTAATAATGTTCCTCCATTGAGGAGAATCGGCTACGTGTCTTAGTTTTCCATCTTCTTTTCTCCCATCAGCATGCCACCACAAGTTCTTTACATCATTTGCATTGACAAACAAACGTTTAAATCTTGGTATTACGGGTAAATACCATAACACCTTTTCCGAAGGGCTTTTCTTATCACCACAATTATCATTCACGTTCTTTCACTTATACCGTGATGCCCCACACTTTGGACATAGACGCAAGTCCTTGTAATCATTTTGATACAGTATACAATCATTTGGACATGTATGTATCCTCTCGATCTCCATACCCATCGGGCACAACAGTTTCTTTGTCTCATAGATTGAACTAGGAAGCTCATTATCTTCCGGAAGCATCTCTCGTAAAAGTTCCAATAATGCCGTGAAACTCTTATCACTCCACCTATTGTTTGCTTTCAAGTTATACAATTTCAGTACAGCATACAATTTTGTGAATTTATTACAACTGGAAAACAAAGGCTTCTCAGAATCGTTGAACAAGCTATCTAATACATGAGGTTTTTCAATAGATTCCCCTTGTATATCACGCATCATTTCGTCTATCATATCATTCTCATCATTTTCCACATCATTCTCACCAATATTGCTCAAATTATTCTCCTGGTGATCATCAATATCGTCACCAGTGCTCGTCCTAGGAATCATACTCTCACCATGCCATATCCATCGTGTACAACTTTCCTTAAACCCACGACGAATCAAATGACTCTTCACTTTATCAAAACTACGAAATTTTCTCAAATTCTTAAAATCATAACAAGGATACAAAATCATTGCTTCACCTTTCTTTCTCTTGTGTTCATCCGCACATTTCATAAACTCTTCAACACCTTTTACATATTCATGTCTATTACGTCTTCCATACATCCAACCCCGATCCATATCTAATAACCTATATGTGAAGATATAATTAAAAAGAAATTATTAGTTTTGAGTTAATATTTTTCAAGATACAACCTTAAACCAACTATATATTAATAATTGAAATCAAATACGATAATTTATTAGGTTGCAAACTTCATAATTTTATTAGGATGATTATATTCTATGTAGTTATTTATTTAGTATGGTCAAATCTGTACTAGCGAAAATCACTTTAAATTATAATTTTCATTTTTTATTTACAAAATCCTATAAAAATTTCAGCAAAACATCCCCTATAAATTGGACTTTGCCAACCTGTAGGAAGAATCAAAATGTCACAATAAACCAATATGTTCAACCTCGACATATTCAAAACTCAAACACAACTCCAATCAAACATCAACATCATCAACTACTCCAAGATTAATCCAAAATCTATTCCCAATTCCTAAAAAGTCAAGCTAAGATTTCATAACTTAACATCTCATAATTTCAATATAGCTCCAATAATTCAAATATTACAATATATCCATCTACTAACTCAAAATCAACAATATAAAATTAACATCCAAACTAAACTAATAAAAAAGTCATTTAAATCAATTAGCATATAGAATCATAAATTCAATCAAAACTTACCAAATTAAATAAATTAACTATTTGAAGTACCATATATATATATATATACATATATATATATATATATATATATATATATATATATATATATATATATATATATATATATATATATATATATATGCAAACTGTCACCATAGTTATGGTGAATAATCAAATTTTTTATTTTCAAAATAAGGTACTGCTAAGCCTAAGAAGTCAGTGGCTATTCCAATTCAAACGGTAATTGGTAAAGAATTCTCAAATCCGCTGATGGCTATGGACTTGCCAAAAGTTCAAAGGAAGAATTTTTCTTCTTTATCAAAATTCAAAATCAAGATTCTTGTCAAATTCAACTATAATTAAAGATGATTCTCTCTTTATTAAAGATTGATTTGTTTTCAAACTTTTCGGTGGAGTTGGTGGAGTGGTTGGCAAGCTTTTGGAAAAGTTACAGACAAGCTACTGTTCAATCAACAACTTTCAAGCTTCAATCAACTTTTCAAGATTCCTACTTTTTGGAAAGTTGTCGACAAAGCACTCATCCCAATAAGATTCAATTTCTTCTTTTGAAAATGTTTTTCGAAAAAGTTTTCGAAGATTTTTTACTTTGGGTGTTTGATCATTTTTGAATTCAGATCTTCTATCAATGCTAGAAGAAATGACATTAAGTTGAAAAGATAAACTTCTTCTCTGAAATTTCTTTCTTAGAAGAGGAATTTCTTCAGAAGGAGGCTGCATATCAGATGCAGTGGGTGAATATTGTTCAGATTCAGAATATTGAGATTTTGGAATAACAAATTCAAAGTAGACATCTTTGAGTCTGCTAGATGAAGTTGAAAATCTTGAAGGTTAAACAAAAGAATTTTGAAAAGATCTAATTGAATCAGATCTAGAAAATTTTGAAGACGATAATTCTCCAAAAATCATCTTAACACTTCTATCAGGAAATGATAAGATTTGATTTGGAGTATCGTGAGTAGGAGGAGGCTCAGGTTTGTTGGCTCTTAGAATATCCCATTCTAAGCTCCTAGTTTGAAGATTCCAAGGAATTCTCTTAGGAATCATGGTGTTAGTATGAAGATCATTTACTTCCAGAAGAAGCGATTCGTTTCTTGGGGAAGAACGAAGAGCACGAATGTTGAGATTCGTACCCAAAAGCTTATAATATAATCTGTATATTACAGCATAGGAATTTGAATCATCCAAACTAAGATGTTTAGTTTGAACGTGAAGTTTGAGAGTGTTAAGGATATGCTTATCAAAAAGACTGACTGTGAAGTTTGAATAGTAGTTTGAGAATACAGGACCACCTTCTAGATTCGATTCTAGAACGGTGAGGAGCGAATGCTCGAAGTTTGAATGTCTTTGATCAAAAAGAGTAATCAAGACAGGAATACACAAGCCAAGTCTGAACAATGGCTTAAGTACAATTTGAATAAGACCAATATGCAAGAATTGAAATTTCTTACGATGTTCTTGTATGGAAATTTTTGAGAATAATGAAAGTTCAGTATTTTGACCATGAACATGCAATGTTTGCTCATGCGTTTTGATGATGTAATTTTGAGTAAAATCAAATCGACCAATTTCATAGATAGATCCTTTGTCTACCTTAGGAATTGTCCAATTATGAAGAGGTTGTTCAATTTGAGAAATTTGAAGTTCATTTGTATTTTGAAAAGTTTCATTTTCATTTTGAAATGATTCTTCATTATTTTGAAAGTTGTTTGAAAAATTATTAGTTCTATTTCTAGAACTACCAGATCCTCTGAACCAACTGGAAAAAGAAGTCATTAGCTTGAACAAGATAAGATTGAAGAGTTATACCCACTGTAGGTTGAATGAAGGAAGGAAGGAACGTGACCCTGAATCCAAGCAACCCTTGCCATGACGCCCTCTCGGCTAAAAGGGTCTTACTATGGGACTAAGCTAACCAGTGCCCATGTAAACATGCAAACACTCAAGAACTACAAATAGTATAACATTCCAAGGTTATTTTGAACAAGAAATGGCTCTAATACCATTTAGAGCCCAGGTTAGGTAGACAGGAAATATTGCGGATAAATTGAAAAACAACAACAAAATATTGAGAAAAATCTTTCAATTAAAGAAATTGAAACAATAATTTGAAGGAAGAACTTTGATTTATATTGAAAGAATATTGAACGTTACAAGAATATTGAAAAGGAATTAATTTTTGGATAACTTATTCTCAAAGAGAATGTTTATCGCTCAACTAACTCTGGTATTTTGAAGGGGAGAAATTAGTTTTTATAACTTAAACTAACTATGCCTTACAATGAAATGAAACCTAACATTTATAGCAAACTAGAAATGAAAGATTACAATGAAAGGAATCTTGAAAAGAAAACTACAGCTGGAAAGTCTTGATTGAACAGTGATTGATTTCAAAATCTTCAAGTTTTGATCTTAGATCAGAAGTGAAGGAAATGAAATCTCAAATTTCCAATCTTGACCGTCAGGTTAAAGAAATTAAACTTGATGTTACCCTCCTCAAAAATTCCTCTTCAAAAATTCAAAATGGTTCTTCTTCTTCTTCTTCTGAAGAATCTAATTCCAACTCTGAGTTTCTTAATGATTTTGATTCTCTTCAAACGGATGAAGAAAAGATTAATGTCATTAATCGTATTCAACTTCAAAAATGGTATTGTCAGATGACGATCATCGTTGAAAAAACTTTCAAAATTACCATCAGGGTTTAAATTGATTCGGGTGTAGATCAAAATTGCATACGTGAAGGATTAATCCCTACAAAATTCTTTGAGAAAACTACTAAGCGTCTTTATGGTGCTAGTGGTAAAAAACTCAACATTCAATATAAACTTTCAAAAGCTCATGTTTGCGATTCAAACATTTGTTTCAAAAATATTTTCTATCTGGTGAAAGATATGGATAGAGAAGTTATTCTTGGTACTCCTTTCATTGTTCAAATTTACCCTTTTCAAGCTAACGAAAAAGGTCTTCAAACGAACATTTTCCGTCAAGATTTATTTTTCAAATTTTCAAATCCTCCTTCTTTCAAAGACGTCAATGCTCTCAAGCAAACGTCAATCGCTCAAATTATCAACAACATCAATTTCAAAAAACAACATATTTCTTTCCTCAAAGAAGAAATCAAATTTCAGCGGATTTCTGATCAACTTCAAAATTCTATTAATAAAGAAAAAAATTCTTTATTTCTCAAAAAATTCGAAGCTGAAGTATGTTCTACTATTCCAAATGTCTTCTGGGATAGAAAGAAACATATTGTTTCTCTTCCTTATATTGCGGATTTTCATGAATCAGCAATTCCAACTAAATCAAGGTCTATTCAAATGAACAAAGAACTCCTTGAGTATTGGACTAAGGAAATCCAAGATTTACTATCAAAAGGACTAATTCGTCCTAGTAAGTCTCCATGGAGTTGTTCTGCGTTTTATGTCCTCAATCAAACAGAAATTGAGCGAGGAGCTCCATGACTTGTAATCAATTACAAGCCTCTCAATTCTGCACTCCATTGGATAAGATATAAACAAATTCCTGAAGATAGAGTTAACAATGCAGCAGCCAAAAACTATTGATGTCAAGAATCTTCAAATCCAGAACAATTACACAAATATTATTCTTCATTCTATGTGTTCTTAGTTAACCAGAATTGAAACAAATTCTGAAACTGAAAACAAATCCAAAATTTCCTCTAATGTCTTAACTGCCATTAGGGATTCTCCCTCATCATCCTCTTCTTCTTCATCAAACAAACAAATGTTACTTTTTTAACCTACCAATCTTACTCCTGATCTTGGTAACAAATCTTTAAGTACTAGTTCTGAAGTGCTTCAAGAGCTTACCAAACAATTTTCAAAATTAACCGCATCAAAGAATATCAACACCATTGATATTTCATATGTTGAAAACCAATTTATTGAAGAAGAACCTCTTCAGATCAATAAATTGAGAATTTTTAATTCTTCCAAACTTCCAACATTCTATCCTCGTCCTTCTAAACCTGATTTACTTTTAGAAGAATCCTCTTTTAAAAGGAGAGTCATTGAAACATATTCAGGTGACGAAATTGTTGAATGGAATATTGATGGAATGACGGAATTCCAAATTATTCAAACTATTGAGAAAATGTTTGTATGCTTCAATGCGTATAGATGCAATAAAATTGAAGAAGTGAATGCCTGTAATAATCTTATTATAGGATTACTGGACAATTGAAGGGATGGTGGTTTAATTATCTCACTGGCGAAAGCCGGAATGAGGTTCTTAATGCCTACAAAATCGTCGACGGTCAGATTGTTCCTGATTGCTTGATGACCCTTGTGTTTGCTATCGTCAAACATTTTGTCGGACTCCAAACTTCCTCTGAGATAGATCGTTAGAAGTTCTGATGAATCTAACTTGTCCAAAATTACATGACTTCAGATGATATAAGGATATTTTCCTATCTAGAGTTATGATTTGCGACGACTACAATCAAGAGTTCTAGAAAGAAAGATTCCTATCTGGAAGGTCTTGCCCTCTGTAATGATATCAAACTCAAAGCCAAACTCAAAACTGAAAGATATGAGTCTAGGCATAAGTTAGGATCATTCTGCGAGCAGTATGGTTTTGAAAAAATTCTTCCTCCTCCTTCAAAGGTCACAAAGAAATTTCCTTGTTTTTTAAGAAAACGAAATTTTCAAAATTTCAAAAGATTTTCTTCAAAATTTCCGCCTCAATTTCAAAAATCTTTTCATCAAAAATTTCATTCAAAACCAAAGAAATTTCAAAATACTTCCAAAATTACTTGTTACAAGTGCCATCAAACTGGTCATTATTCAAACATATGCCCAATGAAGGACAAGATTAATAATCTTCAAATTGATGAAGATGTTAAACTTGAACTTCTCAATATTCTAAAGTCCTCATCAGAAGAAAATTCTGATTCTGAATTAGAAAGAATTTATCAGTATCAAGAAGATTCTGATAATGAATTTAATTCTTCCTCCTCCTCTCAACATTCCGAAGGAAAAGAAGTTTGTGGTTACAAAATCATAAATGTTATTACCAAAGAAGAAGAACTTATTCAAGAAATAATTGAGAAGATTGACAATCCTCAATTAAAGAGTACACACACACACACCCCAACAAAGATAGATACATATATACACACATGAGGAGGTGGGTCTTACAATATAGGAGGAAGGGGCGGGTGGAGGTGGCGGCGGGCGGTGGAGGTGGAGGCGCGGTTGAGAGAGGGAGGGAGCGAGGCGCGAAATGAGCTGAAGAAATTATGAAAAATGAACTGAATTCGCGGGAATAAAAAATCGGGCTTTGCACGTCGGTTTCTCAAGAACCGACGTGCAAATCCCGGCTTTGCGCATCGGTTCCTGCCAGGTTCAAACAGTTTTTTGTATTGGTTCTTGTTGAACCGACGCTCAAAATATTTATAAAAATGCCACCGCCCTTTTAAAAACCGACATATATTCCCACTTTTTTTTTTTTGGTCCTGTTTTGTACTAGTGATTGATTGTAATACAAGTAAATCATAAATGTGCCCCCAGGGCATATCTCCAAGTGGCAAAGGGGATGGGTGGTAAGTGCTCAGCGCAGCTGTGTGCATGGTTCGATTCCCCGCAAGGTGGAATTGACCTTATGACAAGCGGGAGTTATTGAGATTGGCTTATGCTTACCTTAAGTCTTTCCTCCCTTTTAACACTTGGAGGCATAACCTGCGATTTACCTCCTCAACCAAGGGCCCAGGGCAGGGTCGGTTGGGGGCCGTTGGGGTTGCGGCTTTCAACCTTTTTTTTTTTAGTAAAACATAAATGTTGTCGTGCATATTTAATTTATATGGTAACTCAATAATTGATAGTAAGTCCAAAGTCCAATAATTGATAATTAGTTTAAATATCAAAAAATTCACGTAAGTGTGTTTGAAATATTGATAGATGTAATATAAAAAAATTATTGGTTTTCATCAAATAATAGACAACTTGATAAAAGGGGGGACACGACACGGCATTAATTGAGGGCTAAAAAATTGAAGGATTCCTTCATTAATCTGGGTTGAAGATTTTTTTGTGGGAACATAAAATAGACAACTAGCATTTTGTATTCAAGAACATGATAAGTCAACTTGTCCTGAAGAAAATAATAGTAATTTTTTTTCACCTAATATTTTAAGTTTTCTGTAATTGAAGGTATAAAATTATTATTAATTAAGTCCCTGTTTGATATTTTTGTAGATTTTGTTAAAAAAGTAATGAGATATATGATTGAAAAATTCATAAAATGTGAGATTAAAATTAATTTCGACTTTCAAGTTAAAAATCAGATTTATGTCAAAACTAAACGGGGCCAAGTTGTAAAAATGATTTCAGTTTCAAATTAAGAAGACTTTATAAATAGACGTAGCAGGAGAACTCTGAGACACATTAATCTCTCTCCGTCTCTTTGTTCAAATGGCTCTCTCTTACCAAAATCTCTCCCTTCTAGTCACAAGTCCAGGTCTTCTTTCTCGTCTGCAAGACTTAAAACTTGATGGAAGTGAAAACAATGTCGGCTTTCAGTGGCTGGGGCCACACTTTTTGTCCTTTCTCCACTATACCACAGAACTGTGTCTGTTCTTTAGATACAAGAATGACAGATCCAGTTTTCTCGACCATGTCTCAGAACTGTGTTTGTGCTTCAAGCACTCGGACGACAGATTTAGCGATCTGCTGAAGCGTCTTGACGATTCAGCCTATTACTGCATGTTATATGGAGATGCTAAACATTACAGAAAATTTCTAAAACTCATTCTCTCTTTCATGCCAGAGCTTAGGGAGTTTTTCACAGTCCAAAAGATGGAGCAATTGGCCAACTGGACTGGAATTCGCGCTCCAACTGTATTTGTGACAAGATTTATCGGCGTTCTTGTTCAAAAAATTGGAGACATACTTAATTGCGGAACAGATTACAGAGTTCTTGTGAGTAATCAAGTCAAGGTTCTTCTCAATGAGCTGAAATTTCTGCACACTTTTCTTGCTGATACAATACGATGCAGGCTAGAAGAGAATGAGAATATATTGACAGAAATTGAAGCTGTATCCAAAGAAGCAGGACTTTTCTTGCATTCATTTTTTTTCACCACTGAACTTATTACCATGGCCCAAATGGATCAGGCACTCTCTGTTCTACTTGAAAGTATTGAGATTGTGCAAGTGAAGATCAAATATCACTGGATTGCTACCTCTAAGAAGCTGAATTGTGGAACTGGAAGCATACTACAAGTTGCAGAAAGTTCAAGTGAAATATCATCCCAAGATAAAAGCATTCCAGTGGTAGAAGAGATCATTGACATTGTGGGCTTCGAGAAAATGACAGCGAAAATTGCAAGGAAGCTTCTTGGAGGACCAAACAACCGCCAAATTATTTCCATAGTTGGAATGCCTGGTCTTGGTAAGACAACATTAGCAAAGAAATTATACAATGATTTCAATGTTCGCTCCCATTTTGATAAGCTCTCTTGGTGTGTTGTTTCTCAAATATACACAAAGAAAAGGTTGGTGATTGACATTTTGAGCTCCATAAGTAACCATCCAAGCGATAAAATTTTGGAAATGAAAGATGGAGATTTGTTCAATCATCTTTACCAGAGTTTAAAGGGTCTTCGATACCTCATTGTCATGGACGATATATGGGATAAAGAAGCATGGAATGATTTGACAAAGTTATTTCCAGATGACAATACCGGAAGTAGAATACTGATCACCAGTCGGCTAAGAAACGTGGCATCGGAAATTTCACAAGTTATCATTCAACCTCTTCCCCTATCAGAAGGTGACTCTTGGGATTTATTAGAGCAGAAAGTGTTTAAAAATGAACGTTGTCCTCAAGAGTTGCAAGATATTGGAAAGCAAATTGCAGCAAATTGTAAAGGACTGCCACTTCTAGTAGTGGTAATAGCCGCCATTCTTTCAAATGTGGACAAGATAAGCTTATGGGAACGAGTTGCATCAAACACAAGTTCTTACATTTCCGAAAAGGCCGATGGCTATCTTTCCATATTGAAACTCAGTTACGAAAATTTACCAATGCACTTGAAGCCATGTTTCCTGTACCTTAATGCATTCAAGGAAGACAAGGAAGTTCCAGTTCGAAAACTGTCATCACTATGGGTAGCAGAAGGGTTTATAGAGAAGAAGGACCAGAAGAGCCTTGAGGAAGTAGCAGAGGAATATCTTTCGGAACTAATTGACAGGAACCTGCTGCAAGTTTACAAAAGAAGATCTGACAACGGAGTAAAATCTTGTACTGTCCACGATCTAATACTTGACATGTGCTGGAAAGTAGCTGAAGAAGAAAACTTTATCTTTAAACAGTAAGTTTACTCACTTTCTTTAATTCCCTTCCGTTTTACTTCACTTTTCCAATTTAGCTTATTAACAATGTACACGTTCTACTTCTTCAGTCAATTTCTAGTATCTAAGCATCAACATCGCTTGTGTATGGACCAGTCTCATCGTCTCTCCGAGTTCTTCTCCATTCTTTATAATTCAGAAAAAATTAAGATCTTGGAACTACCATCCATTTACACTCGAAATGATCTGCTGGGAATCACAGTTATGTCTGAATTGAGTTACTTGGAAATTTACTCGCTGGAGTCATCAATAGGCAGACTCGAGAAGTTAGATTTTCTTTCTGCAAAAGTCGAAGATGAAATACAAATGTACCTTCTCAATCTGCCAAAGTTGAGACATCTTCATGTTGGAAGTTATAATAGACCGACAAAATTCGATGAGAATTGCGATAGCTCCCATATAAATAGCCTACAAACCCTTTCTTTCATTTATATTTCTAATTCGAAAGACGAAGAAATCTTGAACTGCTCCCCAAATCTTCGTAGTTTGAAATGTAAATCTTCACCCGATCGCTGTCCTAACCTCAACTTTCTTACCCAGCTTATGTCACTCAAAATGGAATTTGAAAGAAGCTTTATAGGTAATTACTCTGAGGTTAACTTCCCCAAGAATATCAGAAAGTTAACTCTTTCTAAAATGGGTTTTCCATGGGAAAAGATTTCAGAATTAATTGGGACGTTGCCTAACCTTCAGATTCTAAAATTAGAATGGGACGCCTTTAAAGGAGAACTCTGGAACACAAAGGATGATGAGTTCCAAAAACTCAAATTCCTTAAATTAGATTGCTTGGATCTTAAAAAATGGAATTCCTCATATCATCATTTTCCTGTACTTGAGCGATTGGTGTTGAGAGCTTGCTACAATTTGGAGATGATCCCTTCTGAGTTGGGCGCTATTCCAACACTACAGATGATTGAGGTACATTCTTGTGGCAATGGCGTCAAAAAGTCAGCTTTGGAAATTCGTGAAGAACAAAAAGATTTTGGTAACAAAAAGTTTGAGGTTTATTGACGTTTCTGGTTCAACAGAGTCCATCTGTGTACACCTGAATAAGTCAAAGCTCATCTCATATTTCCTTTTTCTGGATTTTCTAAGTAAAATATGTGTTTAACATGAAGTTGATCCTTCTTTGTTGCCAGCTGAATGCCAATTGTACAATGATTTGGTAAAATTTTTTTTTTAATAAATAGAGAATGTTATGTTTTCTATGTAAATATACGAATAAAAGTTATTTGAGAAAATGTACATGATTTGAGAAAATTTTTGTTTATAACCAATTTACCAAACACGTGCGTAGTTAATTTGACAAGTGGCCAGATCCATATGATCTCAACCTCGTTGAACCATTGCAGCTTTCCGAAGTATGAAATGAAATTCGGTTCCTTTCAACCTTTTCATCTAATTTATGTTTTTGTGCCTTCCCCTTCTAAATGTAAAAAAATATGAAGATTAAGTTCAATGAGTAATGTTATAGCTCTAGTATTGTTTCAAATTTTAAATTATTATTGAGTTACCTTGTTACAATAATATCCCAGACTTTGGGCATGTGTTTTGTCCAAGTTTTTAGAATAATTATTTTCTTTGATCGCAGTGGGTGATAAAAACTGGCTAGGTATAAATGTTTGAACAAAAACTTTCGAGTAGATTGGGTTAAATCCCAAGTTTCTACTACTGGAACATAGTCCAATCCATTTCTTCTTGGTCCAACCGAAAATTTATGTGCGTTGATTAATAAATCTCACAACAAATAAGGTTTATCGATACATACGTACGAGCATGAACTACTTCTTTTAACAATGTTGACCTTTTAAGATGATAATACAATATCATTTCATTAAGATCAAATGAGTAAGCCAATCTAAATAAGTGCCCTAGTTTGAGACTCTTTATTTCAAATAATGTGGTTTGTAATAGTAAAATTTTGGAAAATATGTAATTAAAAAGTAAGAAATCTTTTTGGGTTTATGTGTAAATTATTTTATTAGTAAAATGTGGTCGAAAATGAGTTTTGAAAAAAAAAAAAATGAAAAGTGCATGATGGAATTCATGATTGGTATGCTAATTAAACGAGTCATCATCTTGCGAATCATATTATATGATAAATTTCATTTCACTTCAAATCAAGATAGAAACATTAACCGACGAATAAGAACCTGAGCTATTCCTCATGTGTGTTTAGCTAGCTTGATTCAATTCTTTCCCTATCGATTGAATGCTCTTAATTAAATTATAATTATAATAATATAATGATTTTATAGTTATTAAGCATTCAGTTCACAGTTTTTTTTTTTTTTTTTTTTTTTACAATTGAAAGATTATTATATAAGTAGATGCACTAGCCTACCATTCATGATGTCGTAAATATAACCCATCCACTAAGGACCTCCAATGTGCAAATCAGCATGAATTCTTAAATCCAGCAACATGCAATGGTTAACCTATAAGGTAACTTCAAACCTAATGTCACCTGTTGCGTATTTTCCTATCGCAATTGTACGGATCGAACAAGTAATATAGTGGATTGTGAGTCAAATATCGTACCAATGAAGATTGAGATAAATTACGTTTTAAGTCACTAACCTTAACCGGAGCAAGAAATAATTGATTTGATGTTTATCAACTAAAATCTAAATTAACAATTAAAAATTACTATAAAAGATCCAATTAAAGCTAAAAATTTTGAAAGAGTGTTTTTGTTATATATGAATGAGAATGTGACGCTAGGATCTAAAATCCACATTTCATTCAATCTTTTGTATCTTGATTTAAATGTTTAAAAAAAATTATAAATAATGATGATAAATGTTACTAAATAATTTAAGATTCTCTTTCGAGTGAAATTAAAATTTATTCCTATATATGTGACCCGACTATAATTCTATGATGAATGCGAACACGCATAAAAAAGCATTAAAGATCACATAAAGCATAGCTGTATATTTCTATATTATATCGGATTTTATAGCAATTATAATATGTCTAACGAATTCCTAGTCTTCAAATCTAAAAACACGTCACAAAAATCATACAAATATTAGCCAAATAATTGTAAAAACGTGAAGAATAGAATTAATTGCTCAAAACTATAAATTATCTTAAATTAAACAAAAAAACAAAATAATAAATCCGAAAAATCAAAGCTTCATCACAACTCTAATATAATTTCATCTAGCCTAGAAACATGATTAAAGAAAAACGACAAGATTTTATATAATTCATCACATGAAAGTAGGAATTAATCTTGTTGAATGAGAAATCTTCAATCTCTCTTTGTGCTTGTAGAAATCTCAACTCTTATGTACACACTCTCTCTCTCTCTCTCTCTCTCTCTCTCTCTCTCTCTCTCTCTCTCTCTCTCTCAAGAATTGTGTGTTCTAAATTCATGCAGCATATCATGTTTATAGGTAGGGTAGAATCCTTGTTCAATTGGGAAAACTCACAAAATCCGGAATAAAATAGGAAAGAAAATATGGCAAAGTTTATACCAATGCGATCGCTTGACTTTGCCTATTTGAGTTATTTCTTATAAACATGCAACTGCGATCACATGACTTTGAGCATGTGATCCCTTGGACATGTTAAATTTCCTTTGAATTTTTTACTTATTTCATATTTGCAACTTGGTCCTTCTCTTAATTGTATGTTGATCCTCCATCTTTAGGTTTGTACAATTAAGCTCTTGAAGTTCTGAATTTCTTCAATTTAGCTCCGATTTGATTCTCGAGTCTCTTTGTCCACTTCCATTTTGCAAAATTTAGTCCGAATTCCTGTCAATTAATCTTGATTCGCCTAGATTGTTCCATTCTTTTGACTTTTTGTGGAAACTGAAATAAATAAAAATTGCTCAAATCAAGTAAAATTTATTCTAAAACAACGATTTAACTTCCTCATTTTAGTATATAAATAAGTGTATAAAATACGCTTATCAAACATCCTCAAACTAGAATATTTATTCGTCCCCGAACATAATAAAACTAAGATATAACTTTAAAACAAGACTCAACAATGTAAATGACTCAACGTTAACTAGCTTACTTTATGCATGAGGTTCGAATAAAAAAAAAATCCTTAGAAAAGAATTTCAATAAGCACAATAAAATATTTCTACTTATCCGATGCTCGACTTTTCATGTGTGCGTGAATAGCCAAAATCAAATGCATACTTATATAAAAATATACCTAACATAGTGTGGCTTATAATGTGTAAACTCGATTCCCATGTGGTGAAACAATACTTTTCTTTTTCTTGCATCTCTCATGTATGATCACTTTCATATACTTTTCTCTCCAATTTTGAGGTTCCTTCTAATTATGTTTGACGCGATCTCAATCGGGGAACACGACTAAATACGAGGAATAACACAATTAAAAACCCTAGGAAAGATCTAAGATAGATTAACACGAGAAAACAAGAACCCAAGAAATAAAATAACGGAAATTAAAAGATAGATCGACGATAAAACATTAACCCAATATTCACGACGCAGGAATCGATGCGGAATAAAGAACCAAATTGGTGAACGCCACAAGGATTGTCAATTCTTTGATAAGTTCGTTGGGTGAACGTCACAAAGATCAAATCTTTGATAAGTTCAAGAAAAGGGAATAACTTACCCTTTCACAAGAGAATCCTCTCTCAATTTTATTAATAAACTCAAACAGATGTTCAATAATGAAAAACAAGATAATATAATGTAAAACGCACCTAACCTATCCCTAGCCGCAATTAGGGTTCAGAATATGAACATAAATAATTAAAACGGAAATTAAATTAAAAAACGCGAAAATTCTGGTCTCCGGTTAACCGTACGATCACTTGGGCATCTTGGTCGTGATCGCGTGGTTGAGCTCTATAACTTCTGCCTCGATTTTGATGCGATGGTGTGATCGCTCCAGTCATTTCTCTACGCGATCGCGTGGTTGGTCCGACAGCACCAATATTCGCCCCTTCGAAGTAACTTGATTCGATTTGATTCTCGACACAAGCCCAACACATAAGTTGCTTGTTTTTCTTTGTAGATTGTGATGGAATTGTCTATGGCTTGTTTTCTTCGTTGATGTCCTCCCTCAGATCACATCATTCCCCCTCTCTTAAAAAGGATTCGACCTCGAATCTCGAATTTGTCTAATCCTCCTACAACTCTTGGGTTTGTTGTCCTTTGGATTATGCTTATACTTTTTGGGCTGCTCCTTTGTACCAATGAATTTCTTCCTTATTTTAGGATCATGGTTTGATCTAGGCACCTGCAAAACAGATTTTATAAAGCTGGGGAGGGGTTTGTTAGATTGGTTAAGTGTAAGGCAAGGATCCTTGTACATCAACATTTGTGCAAAAAAATTCATTTTGGGGGTGGACTATCTTTTCTTTTTCTTTTTACACTCTAGCTCTCCTTTTTCTGAGGTCGTAACATCTACCCTCTTATTTTCAATTTGCACACCCTCTCCTTTTTCTGAGATCGTAACCTCAACTCTCGTGTTTTTCCCCTCAAACTCACTTTTTATTTTCTTTTGATCCTCTTGGACCTCTTTAGGTGATAGAGGAGCAAGAGTAATCTTTTTTTCATCGTTCACAAAGGAATATTGATTTTTAAACCCATCATGCACCACCCTTCTATCATGTTGCCAAGGCCTACGCAATAAAATATAGCCAACATGCATAGGCACTACATCACATATAACTTCATCCTTATAACCCCCGATGGCAAAATTGACCCTAGCCTGCTTATTCACCTTAATTTCTCCCGACTCGGTCAGCCATTGCAATTTATAAGGGTGTGGATGTTTTATCAAGCTCAAGCCCAATTTCTCAATCAACATTGTACTAACCATATTAGTACAACTCCCCCCGTCAATCACCATACCACAAACCTTTTTACCCACTAAGCATCTAATATGAAAGAGATTATCCCTTTGCTCACCGATTTCATCCACCCTGACTCTAGTACTAAGGACATGCCGATTAACAAGTGAATCTTTAACAGCATAAGTCAACCCTTCCTCACTACTACTAGCCCCAGCATCCTGTAATCTAGGCATCCCCTTAAATTTATCCTCAGAACTAATTTCACCATTATCACGTAAGATCATTACCTTCCTATTTGGACACTGGGATGCTATATGACCCGAACCCAAACACTTAAAACACTTAATATTTCTATCCCGACTAGTTTGAGAATCGAAAATATTTTTACCTTTCGTTGTAGGTTCCTCCTTCCCTTTCAGATCATGATCATCATTGTGTTCCCGCTTCGATTGTGATGTAGGATAAGAACCGGCGAGGGTCTTGCTAACCCCTTTCGCCTTAGTTGTCTTTCCATCTTCATTGCCATATGCACCATATCCTCTAGCTCCACATAATGTTGCAGCTCAATGACGTTGGCAATATCTCTATTCAGTCCACTCAGAAACCTAGCCATCGTAGCTTCCCGATCCTCCACCACATTAGCTCGAATCATCGCCACCTCCATGTCCTTATGATAATCCTCTACTACATTAACCAAACTCGCTAATTCTGCCGCGTATTCTACAAATGACCTATTCCCTTGCTCTAATTTTAGAAATTCCTCTTCCTTCTGTTGGCGGAGACTCTTGGGAAAGTATTTTTCATTGAAAGTCGCGGTAAACATCTCCCAAGTGAAAGGGTTGGTATCATTTTCATATTGGCGCTGAATCATCAACCACCAATAATATGCACTGCCTTGAAGCATGTACGCAGCAAAGTTTACCTTCTCTTCGTCGTTACACCCCATAACCCTGAATGCTTTTTGCATTTCAATTAACAATTTTTCTGCCTCCAAAGGGTCAGCAGTTCCAGCAAACGATGGTGGAGACAGCCAATGTAGCCAACACTTGCATGAAGGCCTCCACAATCATAGGAGTGCCTGAAGGGGTAGTGTTGTTATCCATCCCTCCATTCTGAGTTTGAGTGGTTCCCCCTTAAGTATTGTTATTGTCCACCCCTTCGTGCTGAGTTTGAGAAGTCCCCCCTTGAGGGTTGTTATTGTTTGTGCCTCTGTTCTGAGTTTGGGAAGTTCCCCCTTGAGGGTTGTTATTGTTCGTGCCCCCGTTCTGAATTTGGGAAGTTCTCCCTTGAGTGTTGTTATTGTTCGTGCCTCCATTATGAGTTTGGGAAGTTCCCGCTTGAGTTTTGTTACGTCTAGTGCGAACCTTTCTAAATGGGAGAAAATGAAACATCTTGTTCAAAAATAATATTATATATCAATAAGTAAGATATTTCGGTACTAGGAATATCAAATCACATTCTATAATTTAAGCAAACATTAACTTACCAAATGATCGAGAAAGATGCACTAGAGGTGTCACTCAGTACCCGAACATTTTCTAGTAAATATTTTAAAGTACACAGAATAGCTTTTAAAACTCTTAACTTTGATACCACAAAATGTGACACCCTAAGTTCAAAGTCTTAAACCTAGATGTGTTAACCTTCCTTTACTTAAATGCGGAAACAAATCATTTAAAAATCAGGAAATTTCATTTTTTCTATTATAAAATTTTACATAAATTTCGGCAGAGTCTCCTCTATAAATTAGACTTAACCAACCTATAGAGAGACATCATAACCATTTTAATAGTATATATCTAAACTCATTCAACATTCAACATTCAACCAAAACCATTTCAATAATTTCATACTCCTCTACATAATAATCTCAAATCAATAAACTTTAG